>OU383779.1:27642750-28888710 GCA_910950805.1 Acrocephalus scirpaceus scirpaceus
CTTTGGTAAAAGAGAATAAACATAATACAAAATCCAACTGATACTTATCTGTGGAGCTTCTGGCCGGGCAGAGTGTAAACAGCTGCAATTTGAATTCTTTAAGTGTCATGCCAGAACAGTCAGTCCAGTTGTGAGGACAGAGGTGACACTAAACTAGGCAACTCATAATTCTTGGCTGGTTCTATTAATTTCTCAGTGTTTACCCTGCATCGAATCCTATTTACCCACCTTAGAACTGTGGCCATAAATTGATTTTGCTTTTTTTCAAGAGGTATTATCATTGTTATGTCATAGTTCCATTAACTCCTATGAAACTATGAGAGGGAAGGTTGAGGATCTGTGCCTATTTTTTCTTAATATCATCAGATGATATACATTTCTTTCAAAACAAAATTCCAGATATACATTTATTTCAAAACAAAATTCCCACAACTATTCCAAATAGTGTCACACATTAATTTTTAAAATTTCTACCTAATAGCCTGTTATCTGAATGAAGCAGGTATGAACATTTCTTCAAGATTTTTCAGGACTGATGGATACTTTTCAAGTCAGTCTTAGCAGCCACAGAACTATGCTAAAACCCAGTGCACAATAACTGGATGGATGCAGTCAACTTGGTTTTGCATTTTATGGGGTACTGCTCACAATCCACAAAAGCACAAAGAAGCTATGAGGGACTCTCTTCACTATACAACATTCTGTCAGTGACTGCTCAGTCTATGCAAGCTGAAAATATTTCAGGTGCATAGCAGGTTAATAGAGTTGTTGTGATATTTGTACTGGGGCAATGAAAATAAGTTCACTAACCAAAGTTAGGCACAGCCACTTTTTCCCATAGAAACCAGCTGGTTGTATTTCTCTGTACTTCCTCTGCTTCAAACTTAATAGTTTGAAAGAAACTCTGAAATTTCACAGAATGTCATAAAGAGAAAAAGTGATCTTAGTATTAAAACAAATGCATCAGCTGCTTGTGCAAGTGTGTTGGCTATTCTTAATAAACAGCATCAAGCGAACTAAAGGAAATATGAATGTGTAGTAGAGATGAGCTGGAAATTGCACATAGAATTAGTGCTTTGTGAATCTAGACCCAGCTGACACACACAGTTATAGCTTCAGTTCACTTGTAGCTGGGACTGGACCTGCAGAGTCACTCAGGCCCTTACCTGCTCAGCTAATTACAGGGTATTTTTTTCTTTATCTGTCAGGCCTGTGGCTTGACCTTTCAGTAACACTGAGGACTGGGCTATGGGTTGTTGAGTCCTCTGCCTTTGATGATATGGGAGAGCTGAATCTCTAGGAAAGGAATGTGGATCTGACTGAACGTTCCCAACCTTGCCAATATTACTTGCTAAGGACCTCTGATTTATTACATATTTAAATCTACAGAACTTTTAGGCTCACAACTTGACTTTTACTGAAGCTCACCTTTTATTCTTTAACTATCTTTAGGCATTAGTTTTGCTAAATTATCTTCCTTTATGAAAAGCTACAGCCATTGAGGGGCATAAGACCTGTCAGTTTTTGTTCCTCTGACCTGGATACTAATCACAACAGACAATCTAAAGCAAAGCTACATATTCAAACGATTGGTTTATTAACCTAAGAAATCATTTCTACTTACATATGTTCCTAAAAGAGCTGCTTTGTACTCACCTGAGCACAAAGTGAGAAAAGCTCACACTCTCCAATGGATGTGCTGCTGTTTCCCTGGATCGGGTTCAGTGGTTAATGCTCCTCAGCACCTGGCCTCTGTTAATTCCATTCCATGCAGAGCTTTTCTTGGATAGTGCTGGCTTGTACAAGGTAACCTCAGCAGAAAAAAGTTAATGTTCTGCTGCCCCGAGCAGTCAAAGCCCACAGGGACTTGGGCGCATCCCTTATGCTGGGAGAAGCCAATATGATCCAAGCACTGCTGGCATCCTAAGAACATGGAAATGCCTGTCCCATGGGGATGCAAATACACCTTAATCATGGCACTATGTAAATTCCCACATCACTGCACAGGATGGGCAACTCACAAAATAATCGATTTTTTTCCATGTGAATAAGTCTGTGTGCCTTCAGTATGCCACAGAGTTGTTTTGCATAAGAAAATGAGCTGTTATTTCCCACCCAAGCAAACTATGCCCTTCAGGTGAAATGTTTTGATTTCAAGAACAGTCTGTCAAAATATTCTACAGCGCTCTGGGCTCCTCATAGTCAGGATTTCCAAGTGCTGCATAATCACAAACCTCCACTGGAAAAGAACTGGAAACAATTCTCAAGAAAATATGCAACCAGGAAAAGCTGGAATAGCATTAGTTGCAGAAATTTAAAATGAGGCCACGAAGCTGTGAAGAAACAAGAGTGTCTTAATTATGAGCAAATTTTATGGTGAAGAAATGAGAGTTCAGAGCTGTCCTTTTTATTAGGCTTCAGCCTTATCTTCTGTCCTGCTTGAAAACTCTCAAATGGTTACTGTAGGATTGTGTTTCTTGCTAGTTAATTTTAGTTACCTTTCATGGAGAAGGTAATGGTAGAGGCTAGATTGTAAATCTGGGAGTCCACGTAATTTCCTGTGAAGCATAAGGGAGAATTAGGAGGAAGTTACACAAACAGATTCTACTTAGGAAAGGAGAGAGAAAAGCTTTGGTATGAGGGAGCTTTTATGAGACCAGCCCTAAGTGATCAGGGCACAACAAATGGAAGAAAGCAACATATTAATAAGGAAAAAAGTAAAAATGTAAGCAAGCTTGGGTGGTAAATAAAGGAAATACATTTTTATTTTTGCCACAGAGCCACACAAGAGCTTAAAGGGCATTTGATTGAGGCATTTGACTAAAATGCAAAGAACAGAGTGGGATCTGGGATAGGCAGCTGAGCAAGGCATATGCTCATGAGCATGTGAATCACTGATGAGAGGAAGATGATTTTCTGCAATTTTTTTTCTCAGTTGAGGTCTTTGGCAGCATGTGTGGAAAGAAGAGGGAACTGCATTCAAAGCAGTAGCTAATTAAGGCAGGCTGAGCAGCTGGGGACAAAAGGAGAGGAAAATGATCTGCTGTTTGAGTCACTTAAAAGTTGTAGCATGTAAAAGCATATGAGAGCCATGTTATTGATTGCCTGCTTCACTGGAAGATGGAATTTGTCTTCTTCTTTGAGATTCTTTATCTTAGATTTCATTCTTGCTTCTTGTCAGTTGAAAAATCAGTCATCTTTCGTTCAATAACAAATCCACAACCCGGAGATATTTGGTCCTGTGTATTTCCACCTCCTCTAAGTTAAACAGGAACAGCAGATCATAATTCAGCCAATTTAAAGCATCTGATTAGACTGAAGTGTTGAAACAGGAGGCAAACCTTTGTGCCACATAAGCAGATTGCGTCCCTCATGCTTTGTGTCTTGAGATTTCACCTATGTAAGGAGTAAAGTGCAGTGTTTGGGTAGAGTAAATTATTGTGTTGACAGGAGGAATATTTTGTGAGCTCTTACTGAACCCTGAATGGCACATTTAAATATAAAAATATGCTACATAAAACAATCCAATAAAAGTACTTGCCTGAGTACAGGTTTCCTATGTGTTTTATTTGCATTAGGGAAGCTCTACGAGAAGATTTACATAACTGTGGCATGGATTCTGCCAAAACTAGAGAAGCCTGACAGTGTTCTCTGGTACTACCATAAGATTTGTGCTGTACATACATCTGTGCCGGGCCAGTCCTGAGTCTGATTAGTCCTGGAACAGCATCACACACTTATACTAAATCCATGCCTAGTTCATCTTCAGGACTGTAGCACAGCACTAAATAGTAGAATGCTTATTTTCTCTCACTGAAAGGAGCCTCTTATAGAAAAAAAACCCTTTGCCAGATAATTGTGTCATTTTGGTTTATCTTTGTGTCCTTTGCCTTCCTTTCTCTGAGTTTATCTTGACTTTCTTTTTACAGTAGTTCCCATGGCATTAGTCTGCTGTAAATTCAGCTAGGGTTCATAATTATCTTTGGAAAACACACATGCATAAATAGCTAGCAGGAATATCTTATTTGTTTGTTTTCATTATAAAACTCATAAGAGGGACTAGCACTGTCAGTACCGCAGACTGATGGGTTTGAGGAAGGCTTCCCGGAGATAAGCAAATTTTTCCATGTCTGTGAAATGAAATAAAGGGCACCTGCTGACTTCTGTTTATCATTGCAGACCCTTCTGACTAACAGCTGGGCTTTTGTTAACAAGAAAACGTCTTACTCAGGGTACTATATTTGTCACATGGTTGGATTTTGGAACAGTATTAAATATATGTCTTTTTTTCATTTCTTTCCTTCATGGCAATCCATCCAAGATATGGATTCTCTGCTGATATGAAGGAAAATAATCACACCAGGGCAGAATTTAGCTGCAAGTGTGTAGGTCTTATGTCTGTGTGGCAACAAACCCAGTGTCAACACTAAGGTGGGGCTGTTCTCAAATCTGTTCCCTTCCTTCAAGAAGGATCCTAATACATGACACAAGAACATGCATATTTTAAATATCTGAGAACTAACATTCAGACATTGGTGGTGATACTAGAGAGTCCCTCATCACATCATCCTCGGGGCTGGAAGAGACCTTCAGGATCTAGTCCAACCATTAACCTTCCCCAACCTCAGTCACCCCTAAGCCACCCCTAAGCACCACAGCCAGAGGCCTCTTGAACTCCTCTATAAACTGTGGCCCCGGGCAGCTGACTGCCTCCCTAGGCAGCTCATTCCAATGCCTGGCCATTCTTTCAGTGAAAAAAACCCAGCGCCCAGGTCCTGACTGCTTTCACTGTCAGAAAGAGCCCGTGCCTGGTGTTTTGAGGTCAGGGGAGGGTGATGAATAAACCAGCACCGATCATCATTACAAATGTATTTCCTCTCTGTTCCCCAGGTAAAGGTAAGAGCTTGGAGATGGCTGCTGGGTCGCTGTGGTTCAGCAGCATTTCCAGGTGAGTTCAGATCTCTGTGCACCGTAACAGTTTGATTAACATGGCAGTGATTATAGCTAGAATTGAACCTTAGGTGAAATCTTCACATCTTCCTCATCCATGTCCTAATGATAAATCAAATCCTGACAACTCTTAAAGCAGATCAGGTTTATTGGAACTTAATAAAGCAGACAGGGAAATCTGCAGATCCAGCAGGCTCATATACACCCCAAATTAACAATGAACACAAAGTCCCATTCTCAGGCACTGCACTTCTTCTCCTTCATCACTTACAGAAAGGGGAGGGAAAGGGAGAAAGCTTAAATTCCACAAGAAGCAACTTAATGTACAAGTCATAGTTACAGATAAATCCTGCAGCCCCTTCCTAAACTGAACCAAAGTTTAAGATTTTAAGTATTGCCCCAAGCTTCAAAGTATGTCTCCATCAACTGTGAAAGAAAAGGACAGAATGACTGTGTGTGCTGACTATAAAAAAATATGTCTGTGTTTGATAGTAAAGAAATAAAAGAAAAGATTTCTCCTTCCTCTTCTATAACCTATAGAGAGGATATTTATGACAAGTGGAACTGAAAGCTTCTCTGCCTGAGTCCAAGAGCTGGTAATTTTCAGATAAATTTTCAAAATAAAAGGCAGAAAAAAATTAGAACAAAGTTTAGTATCAAAGTTGGTATACCATGGCTATTTATAAATAAAAGTAGAAATCATTTATATATATATATATACATTGACATGACCTGGTATTTAAGGATACATATTGTTTTAAAATAGGCCCTTTGTTGCTGCTTATTTAGTTGCAAAAAAAATTAGAATACATGTATTTGATGCCAAAGCTAATATATACAACATTACTTAAAAATAGAGAACAGACATGTGGAATAAGAAAAATGTACCCCCCCAAAATTAAATTGGTATTTTTATGTTCCTGTTAAAATAGGCAATGGCTACATTTTAATTGTAGATTTAATTATGCAGTGTCTTTATTTAATGTAACTTTGCATTATACCTGATAATTTTTACAGTATGAGAAAATACCACAAATTCTCTGGCTTAGTGTAGGAAATATTGCAAAAACATAAATACGTGCAAAGGCTGGATACAGAGATTCTAACTGCGATGAAACTCTGGCCTAAATGGTACAGGCCCAGGATACGTGTTGGATAATATCAAATGGCACTTTATGAGACATTTTTTAGGCAGGAAATTCAAATTTTTCCCCCAAATCTGATCAAAGGTTTTGCCTGAGTTAAAAGAAAAAAAAAAAATCCTGTATGAAAACTCTGCATGCTATGGCTTGCCAAGTTACCTTCTTTTCTAAGTGAGATTCTGCTCCAGAGCTCTGACCTGGTGTGAGTGCATTTTATTTTGCTTTACCACTTATTTACACCTGCTAAGGATTTGGGATTTAAAACACCAGCCGGGGTGCTGCGGGAGCTGAGATTGAGGAGGGCTGCGCTCTGTTGTCAGCACACGGTGAAGTCCGGGCGCGCGCCCTGGAAATCGTTGACGGTGAAGGAGCGGGAGCGGCGGCGGAGCGGGGCGCGGGCGGGAGCGCTCCCCTGCAGCAGGCTCCGGTAGAGAGCAGAGCTCAGGAAGCGGGGGTAGCTGTCCTGCTCCATCAGCCGGTATACCGTGCTCTGGGCTGCATCGAACGTGCTGTGCAGCGGCTGCCCAATGCTCTGGCTTGTGACTTCCTTGGTATGAAAGTCCAGGTTCACCTGGAGGAGGAGGAAAAGGGTATTTGTTTAATGTATGTTCATGCATATCCCGTGTTATTATCTACAGCACTGATGCTGTACACTGGTGAAAGACTTTTCAATAAGATTCCTTAAGTTATAGCTTTCATATTTTCCAGATTCTGTACTGCATTCGTGTGTAACTCTGAACTTCATATAAAGTGTTAGCAAGTTCTCCTCACAGTTCAGTCAGACAAAACAATCCTTTTCCAGCCCGAGAACCAAGGATGCCATTACAGCTTCAGGCCCAAAAAGTAAAAAACAGCAGTGAATTGAGGAGAGCAATCTGGGAGGATGGGACTTCATCACCTGAAGCTGTAATTGGACAATTAACCCCAACATGTAAATGGACCAAAACTTGGAAAAGTGTGAAAACTCTTGACCAAGTGTCCATCTTGGGTGTAGCCTCAGCCGGGCTCTTGTACTGCCCAAGGTGCATCCCTTGAACGCCTTTTAACAAATCCCTCCTTTATTCCTTTGACTCTGTCGAGCCTCTGTTCTAGACAGCCACTCAAGGCATCAAGAGGACCTCAAATCCCCTCTACAATAGGATATTAACACCACAGAATTGGTGTGTTCACCATCAGTGATGGCTCTCAGGAAGTCTTCACAAATGTATCATTGGTACCATGGAAAACTGGTGAAACAGAAGATAAATTATTTGACTAAAAATCACTTTCTAACAGTGATGGTTGTACAGTTGCAGCTTCCCAGCTTTGCAATACCAAACTATTACAGCTCTCCCCTGCTCTCAGGATTAAAGTAGAGCTTGTTCTAATGAGATGGTATTAGTGAATAGTTAAAATATCTGGTTTCTGTGTAGTTTGGGTAGTAGGAAGGTGAGAAAATTCTAATAATTTTTTTTAAAGATTTAAATGGGTCTCTGGAGGCTTTAGATTGGAAAAGTAGATCAAAATTACTATCTATTCTATGTGCTGCTGCATTCATCCTGGGAAAGATTTAAACATAATAACATGCTTGAAACAGACAGGCACTGTTTCAAGCATGTTATTTTGAAAAATAAGATAGAATATATAAAAAAAAAATTGTTGACCTAGTCAAAAAGTGACTTTTATAATGTTTTTCTTTTCCTCCTGTCATTTCCATACAACTAGTTGGCACAAATAGTCTAAATCTAAGAGCTAAAGGGCAATTAGTGATCCGAGAGGGGTCCGCTCATCCAAAATTTTAGGATCCCATCAAACTGTAGGTTCACAAATTTGTGTGTAAAAGAGTTCTGCTGGACAAGGAGTCAGAGAAGAGGTGCAAGCTCCAGAGCTGCATGGTCTCAGCTGAACCCAAGGGAGGAAGTCACACCAAAGCCAAGTGTCCAAGGTGAACCACAGCATTGATGCTGCCTGCTCCAAACTCAAGTATGGCAAAGAAAGAAATTGTTATGTTACTATGACTTCCCTTCCCTGTCCTCTCCTCAGCTTTCCTCCTGCTCATCTCTTTTCTTCCATCAGTCTCAAGCATTGACAGTGTCAGCACCTGTTACCTGTCCAGGACTGCTTCCTCCGAAAGGCACACAGCAGAAAAAGGAATGAAAAGAGACAGAAGTTCTTAAAAGTGGACATTTCCTAGGAAAAGCAGATTGGAATCCTAATGCAATCTATGGGAATTGCAGGTGGAAACTGCACCACTTTGCAATCCTTTCACTAAAATGAGAATTACACCCTTTTTAACCTTGTTACAAGGAAGCAGATGTTAGTGTTTAACTTCTGCTATTCTGGCAAATAAAAAAAAAACAGGTATTGGTAAGTGACATATTTGATCTGCTCAAATGAGATAGAATTAAAGGAAACAGTAAGTCCCAAAAAGACCTATTCGAGAGGATGCTTGTGATTTCACTGAAAAGCTGATAATCTCCCAACGTGTTCATCTCCTTCTTAGGGCAGGCAAAAAAAATTTTTTTGTTCATTTATGAACTCCTTCTAACATACTTCAGTGAAATGAAGAAATTAGGAATGTGAAAACTTTTTCATTCTTAGGATACTAAAAAAGGCCTTAGTGTTGGTGAGGATTGTCCTATCAGCATCATTTTGTGCTGACAGTAACATACTGAGGATATATAATTGAAGGTGGTGGGATGGAAAAGGGACAGAGAGTCAAGCAAGACAAGTTCATGCTCCTTCCAGAGTTCTGACTTGCATAAAAGTCTTCTTACGTCAGCGGACTGCAGGATTAGCTCTTGAAGCTGCTTCATGCATTTCTTAAAAGCAGATTTCACCAGATGCAGTTGTGTCAATCAAACTGTGTATAATGAGGAAGGTCTTTACCTCTTTTGGAGCATCTTTCTGTATGAATGTTTCAAAAATGGTCTTGGCTTTTGGCAGAAGTTCATGTGCACTTTTGCTTTTCTTGTAATCCTCGCAGGCTATCCAGAACTCGATGTTCTCCTCACTGAACTCAGTTTTCAGAAACTTTGTGAAGGCATCCAGCCCAGCTACAAAAGGAAAAGTTGAATTGCATTAGAAATATGTATCCTTGTCAGACAGTTATTCTTTAAAAGAGTCTGTGCAAGATAGTAAAATGTGTTTTTCTCCCTTGGAATAATACCACATTACAGATAATTATCTTAAAATGCATAAGTATTTTAAAAGAGGTGCGGTTTCTCCATTATGATCCTGCAATTCTTATTACAGAATTCTCAGCATCAGTAAAAAAATGCTACCAAGATCTCATAAATTTAGAAAAAATGTTAAACAAAACATGTGGGAGTATGTGGAAGTGATGGACTTTATTCCAGCTGAATATCAATTTAGGTTGATCAAAAGACTATTTGAATCTTTGCTCATAAGTAAATTATTCTTCAGCAGCAGTTTAAAATTGATGGCTTTCAGCATGTCTATCATTTGCTTCTGCTGTTGTTATGCTGAGGATATTTTCTTTCCCAAGTATACTTAATCTGTGGGAGTAATGCAATTGTGTGGATGTGAACTGTTCAAGGAACAGATTTGAAAACACACGGTGTCCAGCACTGTAGCTGAAACATACGTGTGCCCCTCCAAAATGAAGGCAGGAACATACGTGCATTTGATAATTATGGAAGCATCAGGGCCTCTCAAATGATGGCCAGCTTGGATCCAGTCACTGGCTTAGAAACAAACCCTGTCAGGAGTGACAAAGTCTTTTCTTAAGTACATGGAACATATGCAGTCAGGGATGTTTGAGCAATATTCAGATTAAATGCTCCTGCTTACTGAAGGGACTCTTTGCTGTCTGCTGTATTACTTTGTTCAATAAAACACCAAACCCAAAATTTATTTTAAACTATTTTCACAAATTGATAACAAGCTATAGCCTAAGAAGACAAGGAGAGCAGGAAACACATGTTGCTATAAATGGTCCATCATACCCTAATTTAGGTAATTGCCACATCTATTTAAGGGCATAACTGGATTTTATAATTTTCCATCCTTTACCATCAATTTTCGATCCTAACAGCCTGCATGGAGAGAGAAAAAACTACTGACCTTTCTCAGAAAGTAGTTTGTCAAAAGATTCTCCCCATTTCACTGCTTCTTCAGGAGACACACTGCTTAAGAAACAGAAAGGAGTTTTGAAGAATTATTCATACTGTGCATTTAGGAAGCTGTGTAACACACATCATCTGTTACCACTGTGGCTCAGGACTGTTTCACAAAGCCTTTGATTAGATCATGTCACTAAGGGAAATAATTCTCTTAGGGACTTCAGGAACATTTGCTTTAACTCTTTCCTGACATTTTTTCCTGTAGAGTTATACTTATTTTTCTCCTTTTATAAAAACATCAGAGCAGAGGTTTTTTTCTGTGGTATTTGTGTTATCCTATTAATCTTTAAGGGAATTAAGACCATGTAGCGTGAAGGAATAAGGTCTTGTCAGCTATTTAAACTTGAGATACTCATGCAGAGATGTAGTTTTGAATATGCTCACTCTGAGGCCATTACCATAGTCTCGTTTTAATGAAATATGCAGAATTCTACAGCCTGAAGAACAAAATTGTAGCAATATGGTTTAGGTGTCAGTCTTACAGGGCAATAGCACATGTAGTCTGGTTTGCGTACCACAAACATTTCAAATGCCATGTTATTCTAAGACACTGTGCCTCATTTATAAAACTCCTCGTATTCTTCATCAAGTATGTGAAGTTGCATGTGTTTCACTTTGATTTCAGAAAATCTGCCCTAGGAAACAGCAAAGAAAGGGGAAAAAAGCGATTTTTATCAGTTGCTTTGTGGATATGAATGTTTAGAACCATTTTCATTCCAGGGCAAATCACAGGACATTGAAACTATCAATAAGTGACTGGTCCAGGATAAGTTGGTCAGATCAACGTCTTATGGACCAAACATTTCTGGAATATGATCCCACTTCTTCATCAAGGCTTGCTGTTCTGTTGCCTGCTTTACACAGTTTGGGCTTCCTTGGCAAAACCTGTAGGCATGTGAAGTTTAGATGAAAGGAAATTCCAATCTCTTTGTGAAGGAACTTAAGCTAGTAATGACCCTGGGTTTGCACAAAACTGAAAAGGAAGAATTTTTTTCTAAAATTTATTTTTATTTTAATAGGTGTCACATGTTTCCTAGCTGAAGTCATTGCTTGCAGGAATGAAAATTTTAACTAGGGAGAGGAAAACAGTTTGTGAGGAGAGGTACAAATGCTGAAGAAATGAAATTCAGGAAAGCAAGGGGATTCTGGAGTCAGGGAAAACGAGACTTCACTCCCTTACAGAGTTCATTATGAGAATTACAGTTATGAGAATTACAAAAAGTACGATAAACTCTGTCAATTGCAGGTTGCTGTACCTACAGAAATTATTTTGGTCATAGTGAAAGATAAAGCCTTATGACTTCAGACCACATACTCAGTCCACAAAGGCATGGAATGCTGGGGAGGATCTTTGCTGAGTTTGGAAACTTCCCTGTGAGTTTCTGTTTTTCCTTCAGAATCTGCAACAACCCGGGAACCTCACAGACCCCTAACACCTGAGTGCAGCAGTGAGCTTGTGAAACCAAGATTTGTTCAGCTTTGCCACTTTCTAAATATGAGAAGAAACTAGTTTAAGCAAACAAATAAACATTTAAACTAAAAATGAACTTTGAAACTAACAGATTAATTAACTTTTTTACTATCACCCCGATTTCCATCTGCAGTGTTTCATTAAATTCCCTTTCTACTTATCTTGGTAACTGTGTGAAAAATGGAAATCATAAAAGCTAAGCAAATAACTTAATAAATTTCAAACTATTATCTCACTTTATTATTTGAAAAAGAGTAAATTTTTTGTTTGTTTTTTTCCATTTTTGACAAATAGAATTGTCACTTTAATCCAAATATAAAGACCAGCAAAAATCTACAAGTTTCTCTTCCATACAAGAACAGTCAAATCTCTGTTAGTCAGGCACCAGCTGCGAGTAACATGGTGAAAGACAAGCTGGCTGAATGAGGATGTGGCGGTCTGTTAAAAGGGGGAAATTCTTCAG
Organism: Acrocephalus scirpaceus scirpaceus; assembly: GCA_910950805.1. NCBI lineage: Eukaryota > Metazoa > Chordata > Aves > Passeriformes > Sylviidae > Acrocephalus > Acrocephalus scirpaceus. The sequence goes on from OU383779.1 coordinate 27,654,901, forward strand.
AGAATTGTTACTGCTCTGAAAGTGCCGTCTCACGGATTGTAAGAATGCAGTGAATGGCTGTATTTGTATTTGTATTAAATACCTGGGGTATATGAGCCACTCACCACTGTCTGCATGTAGGCAGCTCTGCTTTCTCTTTACAGATGCAATCTTAGAATGGTTTTAACATGTCTGCAACCAAGATATCTCAAAATGTGAGCAAGGAACACAGCCTGGTTATCCAGATACAGCAGTGGGAATGGTTAGATACCCCCTCCCCAGCCACTTTTTCATGGGTTCTAGAAGCAGAGTTTGGGGCCTTAGGTGACCTCTACCATGTGCTCATTGATTAGAGGGGCTTGTAGAAGCAGCTCTGGTCAAAGCAGGTAGCTTGGTCCTGAAAGTGGGAATTGCTGGACCAAGACAAAAGGCTATGCTAAGCACTGAAGTGTTCTGGAGTGATTTGTGGTGGAAGGAAAGGGCCAGTACATTTTTTAGGCCATGGTGTTGCAGAATTCTACATATTCCTTCTTCTCAGGTGGGACCTACAAATGCAATTCTTAATATATCAGTGAGATCTTGGCACTCCATTGAAGTGAGGAATTAAACTCTTATGGAAGTCAGTAAACCCAAGATTGTACCCTGCATCTTTATGGTAAATAGTAGGGACAATACTACCAGGATGTATGAATTTTGGAGACTGAGGAACTCTGCATTCAATATTTAACACATCTATGGCATTTGTACATCACAGAAGTATTTGAAAAACCTGCTTTGCAAGGAGCAGGTTTTCTGCAAGCTGCATTTCTGTGTTGATTATTGCTCTGTATAGTTAGTGGCCTCCTACCAAGGCTGCTGGCACAAGGCTCAAACCTCCCTGCAAGTGTATGGGACCAGTAGTGTGAAAATGACTGCTGATTGCTTTGATGCATACCAGGTAATTCTGTTGTGTTTACATGCTTGGGTTACACTGATAGCTTTTCAAAGCCTTACTCTGCCCAGTCTGAATGCACACACAGGGGTACAGGAAACATCCTGAGTCACACAGGCACTTGTTGGAAGGAATCCCCAACCATCTCAGTCTTTTAAAATGTTTACCTTGCTGCTTTTGTCAGGTTTCCAGGTTTGCCAAGGTGATCACCTTCATGGAATTCAGGTTTCTGCAGGAGCAGGCTCAGCCTATTTCTCTTCTGCTTAGCTCTACGACAGAATTGGAGTAGCTTTTCAAGAAACATTGTAAAAAGTTGGTCTTTCCCTCTGAAGCATTCTCTGTTTCTGTATTATAGATCTCCCTATTTTCACTTATAGTAATGTTGGTGTTACTTCTCCTACATATATTATTCACATTAATGTTCTTCTCTTCATAGCTTAGCACAAATTTACATATGAAGCAAAGAAAAATGGAAATACTTTCATTTTCAGCATCCTTTTAATTTATTTTAAAGGGGCCAAACTTCCCATTAGAGAACATAAACAGTTGGCTCAGTGTCTTCTACTTTTAATGTTTCACAAATAAAAAAGGAAGTATTGCTTCCTGTCATTTGAAAATTTTGAAAAGAGCTTTCCCGGATCATATTCAGGCTTTAGAGAAGCATTTCTCAGAACTTCTTGCAACCTCTCTTTCTTAGTATTTTTAGATCATTAATTTGATTTGCTTCTTGTCCTCAAAAAAATAGGAGTTCTTGAGATAACTCTTCTTAAAGAGTTAATATTTTACACATACAATTTTTAGGATTGCAGTTCATGAGTTCTCATAAGTATGTCAAAAATGAAATTGGCTATGCCCTAAATTCACCCCCACAAACTATGCTGGAAAAATCCTCCATGTAAACTGAACACTTACCCGGGCTTGCTTGCCTTGTGTGGCTCTTCCTTAATTGCCGATTTCATGGCTTTGTAATAGGGTTTATCCTTCGAAGCAGAAATGTTGAGTTGGGGGAATAAAAGAAGTGGGTTCTCCATCTTCCTCTAGAGAAGCTTCCAGCAAGATTCTCTTTGCTCTCTTGCCCCTGGTCTGCGCTGGCTCGGGCTCTCACATGCTGAAGCAGCCTGGGCTGCCCTGGCCAGCCACAGCCCTCTTTCCAGAAGAGGTGGTGGCAGGAGGTGACTCTGCACCGGCCACTGCAGCTGTGCCCACACCAGGGTCTAAGGGCAGCTCTGGCTGTGCCCTCGTCACTTGGGGAAGTGACACTGTAGCTTCACAGGGCTTACACTGCAAACCACAGCCCAGAGCGGCAGCTGCTCTGCGCAGCTCAGTTTCTGCTCGGTGTAGGGGTAACACCAGCCTGTGCTCCCAAACACCTGTATGTGCCCTAGCCTCCTAAAATTAACCTTAATGACAGTAATGTCACATGAAATAACATACAACCTTATCTTCAGCTCCCTGAGGCAGCCCATCCACCCTTAAGCTGCCCTCTGCAGCCTCAGTGCTGTGTGCTGGACACAGTTCCATCCCCAGCACGCTGACTTCAAAATCAAGAGTTTCTCAGCATCTCCTCCAAGCTTTGGCTGATCAATCATTTGTAATATTTGCAAGCAAATATTTTAAATTTTGCACCATTCTTCAGAAATTACAACCACCCCCTTCTAATTCCCAGTTTGTCCACTAAATGATTCCTCTTTAACCTCTCTGTCTGTGGATTTATTTTTACTTGCAATCTCCCACCCAAGATAGAAAGTCTTTAGTTCAAAAAAACCCCCAAATCTGTGGATTTTTAAATTTTATTTTGTTACTAAATAACCCAAAACTTCTCATTTCAGTTTGCATAATGGAAAAATGTAGTAATCTTTGGGGCTGATCAGCACAAATTACCTCTTCACGTACAAGTCTGGTGTCAGTTAAATTTCTTGGGTTTAAGTTCAGTTTCTCTTGGAGGTGTAATAGGAGCAATATATCTAATAAAGAAACATCTCCAGTGTTAGCTGAATGAGACATTGGAAAGGGTTTAAATTAATGCAGTAGTTAATTGATTAAGAATTAAATAGTTCTCATGTTTTTAATGGCCATGTCTCATTTTGATTTCTCAGGTAGGACATTCAGCTTCGAGGAGAAGATATGACCTCATTACCTCCCATAATTTTGTTGTGTTTTACTTACATAGGTAGTTCTGGTGAGAGTCCCACTGTGGCCTTTTTCTTGCGGAGCTGAGGAGGATGGGAATGGAGACACTAATATTCAAAAGAAATAAAAAACAACCCAAACTCTGGTAGGAATCCAAATTTGTGAAACATTAAAAGAATAAAAAGATGTTATCTCTCGTGATTTTTTATTTTTTAAGAGTGAAAAACTGAAAAACTCTCAATGCTACATGTGTGATACAAATTTTAAAGTCAGACTGAATGGTAAACAGTGCACAACTGCCGTTTGTAACCCGAGGGACTTTAAGAAGCAGGGTTACAGCTTAAACCTCATTTTCAATTTCAGAGAAGGCTTATGCATCATGTCATGCATATTTTAAATTGGCTTTAACCACAGCTGTGTTTAATAATTTATTCTGCCTTTTACAGATAAGTAAATAAATATAGACTGCATGATTTTATTTTACTTCTCTGCAATAGTGGTGGTCACATGAGCTTTTTTTACCTATTATGTGTATAAAATACTGTCTGTGCTTGTCTGCCATAATTTTATTACCTGCTGATTTCAGGTTCCAGAAAATATTTTTAATTGTAGCCTCCACAGTCCATTCAAGATGATTTAAGAAAGATTTGGAGCGTGGAATATAATTCAGAAATGAATTATGAGTGGCCACTGTGCCAGGCAGCACAGTGCCAAGATGGGGATGAGCAGCTGTGTCCCCTCTTTCAGCACCCACCAGCCATGGTCTGAAGGGCCTGTCCAAGTCACTCTTCAGTGATCCTAAAGGGGTTTTATGCCTTAGATGCTTGAATTATTCTTGTACTACAATGCAGCAATCATGTCAGTCCTGACTGCAGCAGTGTGCTGTGCAGCTCTGGAGAATTCACTTGGAAATCTGGAGGAGTGTGGAGAGGGAGGAAATAATCACAAACTGTGTTCCCCGCCCCCCCCCCCCCCCCCCCCCACTTCTTCCCCCCCACCCTTCCCCCCCAATAGAAAGCTAATATTAAATCTAGGCCACGAAGCAGCCAAATTGCCTTCAAGTCAGTCTGTGTTATGTCAGCACTGCTGCTGGTGCTAATTAGCATCCCTGTTTTGCACTGTAGGCTGCAGTAATTATAGCAACAGTACGAATGACCCTGTAAACGCTTCTGGGCCATTTTGGGTGCTGCAAGATGACAATATAGGAAAACAAATAAGTTATTTTAAAACCAGAAAAAGCAGACCCATAATATTACGTTGATGACATGACTAGAGATCTAGAAAGCTCTAAAAAAATTGTGATGAGAACTAAATGTCCTGATTCCCAACTGTTTCTCTAACCACTGAAATATATTCACAAATCTGTTGGGAAGGAGGCTATGGATTTTTAAGTCCTCAAAATCAAGATTCTCTGTATTTCATAACAATCCTCATGTGACACACAAGTCAAATTAAATAGAGCATAAAGTGCAGGATGATGAAGTGATATCCTGATCCTTTGGACCTTCCTGTTCTTTGGCTGAAAAGTGTCTGCACTGGCTTCTGTTGGTGTTTGATAAGATCCTGTCACAGCTGATGATCAGGTCATGCTGGATTTGTATAGACACAATAGCTGCCCTCTGTGAAAGAAATATTGACTGACAGTGTTAGCAACAAGGGCATTGTATTGCACATTGAGAATGTCATGTTTCTTTTTTACATGTTTCTTTTTGAGTCTCAGAGAGATTCAGGCTTTCAGTCCAGCTGAATAGAAGTGCAGCCCCAACTGAGCAGTTCAGCTCAGCACAAAGAGCTAGAGCACAATGGGAAATCCTCCTTTGTTAGTAATCCCACTGCATCTCTCTCCAAGCTCTTTTCCTTAATTCCCAGGTAAATGGGAACTTTGCCTCCTCCGTTTCCATTCTCATGTTCTGGCAACTGCCCAGGCTCCTCCACAGCCAATCTCCAGCACTGTTCTTATTCAAATCCAGTCTTACCAGTATGACTATTGTTGGCTTAGGTTTCTGCTGAAGGGAAGAAATTTTCATCTTTATGAGAAGAAAAACAAAAAACCAGAACCAATAGTGTTTTTACTGTTTTTTCTTACAGGAAGAAATAAGCATGGAAAGAAACTTTATTGAAGAGCATGGGCTGAAAACATGAATTTCCATATTTCTCTTTCACATTTGAAGACTTGAAAATTAAAATTATGTGTTTTGAATTAATTTGGTTTTAATTAATAATTCTGCTCTTCAGTCACTTCTGACCAATTTATCATGCCTCAATATTTATGTTGTTTATTCCTCATTGGAAACCATAATTGGACCTAGAATTTAATAATGATATGATACCAGTTATGGTTGGTTTTTTTAATCTCTTCCCCATGAAACAAATCCAGAAGGAAAAGAGATTTATTGGAAATGTCGAGTCGAGGATCTTGCTGTCTGCTAATTCAGGGACTTTGTTTAGTGGTGCCCTTAAAAGATGCATCCCAAGGGAGGGAGTTGGTATGTGAGATTCTTCAGTTAGATGACTGAGAATCCATGGGACACCTGCACACAACTCAGGTTGCAAAACCCTCCTTTGTTGCAGCTATTTAAAAAACAGGATACAAAATTGCGTTGTTTCAGATATGAAGCACTGAGAACAGGAACATTACACTTTGCTTTTGGGGTCTGCCAGCCAGGCATCGCAAAAGGATTTTTTTAAGCTGTCTCCGATGAAAATTCAACCATGGCACAGGCTTGGGAATCTTTGTACCTTCATCAGAACTTCTGCCGGGGAAAGTGTTTACATCCGTGCTAAACTGAATTAATTTTTTTGGTCTTTAGGAAAGTCAGAATAAGCAAGTGAGTCTGCAAAGTTCTCAGATGTATTCATTTCCTGCCTGGCCTGTGGTTCCTGGCCGGCATCTCTGATTAGTGCTATTTACATGTGACATACATCACTGTCACCATTAATCTTCAGGCAGCCACTTCCTCGGCTGAATCCCGAGGTGTTTGCAGCCAGTTCTGACATCAGTGCTCATTAGAGAGTGGCGTGTTAATGATCAGCTTCCGGAAAGGCTCACCTTCCACAGCCACAGGCCTCTTCCAATATGTGGGTTTTTTCAGTGTAGTATTCACATGAAATGCTGAAGGCAGGAAGGAATGTTCTCTAAATCCTGCCCAAAATATCCTTCCTACTGGAGTTCTGCACTACTGGATTTATTTCTGTCTTACACAAACCCGGAAGGACTCCTCACATGACAACCTGGTCTTGGGGGTTTTTTGTGGTTTGTTTTGTTTGTCTGGTTTTTTTAAGAGATTTTATCAATCCATGGCAATGGAGCAAACAGCAGCAAGTATCGAGCTGAGAGTTTTCTGGTCCTTCTGGGAAAGGTGTGGGACTGTTGCTTGGTCATGCACAAGTGGGCTGTGACTCCTAATCCTAACTATTAACCATAAAATCAAGCTCCCTACTGCACACAAGGGAATAAGATCTGTGTTGCATCAGGACTGAGCCCGCTATTGCTGAACCACTGGGTGGTTTAAGCAGAGCCAACATGCTCAATGCCATGCATGTCCTTACTCTGCTTTTCCAATCAGAGTATCAGGAATATCTCAGGTTGCTGCAGCCCAGGCTGAGCTACCAGGGCTACCAGTCAAACCTCCACAGTGATTCTGCAATTTTTTATTTTTTTTTGCTTATCGTTATTATATTTTATTATTACTTCTTCCTGATAACACTTTGTTCTCCCACCCTGATTTAGCTGAGGCAAATTTTCCTAGGGCTTACAAAGTGGTATGGTGGATTTCCCATCAGAGTAGTAAAAAATTGGTACCCCAAAAAATTGAAAATATATAGCTAAACTTCCATATGAATATGTAAATATATTATCTTCAAAGTCTGTCAAAAGAAGACAGCATCTGAAGATATAAAAGCTACATGTCACTCTGATTTTTCTCATCAGTAATTACCCAAAGACATTCATCACAAAAATTAGGTAAAAATAATAATGTTACATCACATTTCAGTGCAATCTTCAGAATGACTGAGAAATTTTCCAGGAAGGTTCAACTGATTTTTGAGGATTGAAAAAATATCTATTCTAAAATATAAGCTGAGACAGTTTTATTTCCTAGATTATGAGAGTTTTGCAGTAGTAGTTTTCTTTTCCTACTCCCAAACTTTGAAATTTAATGAGGAGCTTGGCTTTGAGGCAGGGACGCTCCTTGTCAGTCTTTACCAGTCAGTCATAGTCTCTGTTCCTCTTTGCTAATACCAGAATTTCCAACAAAAGCCTTCTGTCACCAGGTGTCAGGGTACCAGCAGCTCTCCTGAAACTGCCTTCCTTTCTTCAGATTTGCAGGAACCCTCAAGCAAACTTGCTGGTTACCTAACACAGTGAGAGGCTGAGGGCTGTGAATCCTAGAGAGCCTTCAGGGAAGCTTCAGGCATAGCAGAGATAAGGCTTTGCTCCAGTAAAGGCCTTGTACAAGTGTTTAATTCCAGTCATGCAAGAAATCTTATCTGATTCATTGGTGGTGTTGTGTTGGAGACTGTGTGATCTGGCAAAGATCTGGGACGTTTTGGGACTCAGCAGATGTGAGCAGCAACAGCAGAAACAATTGAACCCATCCTTCATTCTGCACTCTAGGCAGCAGAATGGATTTGATGCATTCCTCACTGTAACCCTGTGCTGTTTCTACACATGACAAAAGACCTTGCCATTTGGGCACTATCCATTCCTTGAATTTTTCAGGCTTTTAGCCTGAGTCATGGCATGCTTCATGAGTATTGTGAGTTTGATGATACACTTTTTAGCTTTGGCACTGACCTCTGGTTTTCACACCAGATTCTCATCAGGCCCAATCTGCTGCTCCTGTCTTTCTCCTCTGTGTTTTTCTGCCACAGCTAGAAATAACTGGAATCACAAAAATAAGTTTTGCAAAGCTTGCCAAAAATGCTTCCTCAAAACAGAGGGAACATGATACTTGCTATTTCAGTATGCACATTAACAAGGGAGCTATTCTAGTGTCTTTGTTAAGTGAAAATAGGTGATCATTTATCATCTTATGCTGTCAATTTGATAGACAGGAAACTTTAATAAGTTTCATATTGCTGTGGTCACCAAATCTAATACAAATGTTGCACTTCATCTGTTGCCAATCAGCACAGATTGCCTGAGGATAGACCATTGATCTGTCAAAGTGGCATGTATGAAACAATTTCCATTCCCGTTTGCAGTGAACACAAGCCAGTTTTTGTAATTCCTAGGGAAGGTGTGCAGATCAGGAGACCCTCTGCTTTACTTGATCCACAAGCGCCATTCAAATCCTAATTTAGAGATTGTCACTGAGGCTAAGTAAGTTTTTTTTTCAACCCAGAATGGTCTCCAAGTTTAAAACGTTTGCTTTCTGATTATCAAATTCCAGCCTCATCCGGACAGTGTAGACACATGTTGCCCAGACGATGGATATATGGGCACCCAGCTCTTCCAGTGCCAAAATAAGGCACCTTAGATGATGGCTGACAGTATCCACGGCTGTCCCGGTGCTCCCTCTGCTGGAAAAGTTCTGATATGTCCTTTCTCTCTCGCAAAAAGGGGACATGAGCACCTCAGCCTGGAAATTAACATCCCACATGTTCTCCAGTCAAACCCAAAAGAGCTGTGTGCATCCCTCTGGTGATGGTACTTTTCATCCTCCCCAGCTCACGCTGGTGATGGGGGGCTTGGTTCAGCAGCAATGTACAGAGCAGCCTTTCTTAAGGACTAAGAAATAATCAGTGCAATCATGTGATCTTTTGGAAATATTCCTCCCAGGTGCTTCCCTGGTGAAAGGAGTCAGTTGTTCGGGGTTTCCGAGGTAACACAGAGCATGATTTCCAGCACAGGGCACAGGCTGAGGTGCAGCCATGGGGGGCAAGGAACTGCAGCTCCTGGTGTCGCCCTGGGCACAGCTCCTCCCGGCCCTTGCACCCTCCCTGCCTTTAATTAGCACATTCTATTTCTTCTCTGAAGATGGTTTAGCCACAGCCTGCCCTGTCAAGGTTTCCCCCAAGGTTTAGAGCTCTCTGTGAGCAGGATCAGACCTGCAGCCAGCAGAAAGAGCAGCTTTGGTACTTCCATGTGTCCATCCCACACCTCCAGCAGATCCCTGCTGAGCCACACAGAATCACAGAATCAGTTTGGTTGGAAAAGACCTCTGAGATCAGCGAGCCCATGACCCAACACCATCTTGTCACCCAAAAAATGGCACTGAGTGCTGCGTCCAGTCCTCAAACACCTCCAGGGGCATTGACTCCACCACCTCCCAGGATAGCCCATTCCAGTGTCCAATCATCCTCTCTGTGAAGAAATTCTTCCTAAGATCCAATCCAAACCTCCCCTGGCACAGCTTAAAACTTTGTTCTCTGGTCCTATCACAAGTAGCTGGGAGGAGAGGCTGAACCCCACCTACCTCCAACCTCCTTTCAGACTTCCCTTGTACCTGCAGTTTTGCTGCCTGGTTCTCACCAACTCATCCCAGACATGTGCCATGATGTGAAGATCTTTGTCACTGCCTGGAGGGCAAAAGGGTTGGCCCTCATGACTCTGAAAACTCAGATCATCAACTCCCAGTTTTAAGATCAGCTGTATCAGAGAACCCTTCTGTTCCTGCTGACAATGATCTGGATGTTCTCATAACCTGCTCGCTTCTGATGGATCTCCTATGTTTAGAGCTGTGTGATCATGCACTGCTTTCCTGGTCACCCACTTCCAGTGACAGACTCATCAATGACAAATTTCCATTTGTGTTGATGGCACAGGCACTGTTTATTTCTGTTCTGTTACTTTTGTGGCCAGGCTGTGCAGACGTGGCCAAAGACAAACCGTTCTCTTGATGTTTGCACCTGGAGTCATTATCTGGCAGCTGAGTGTGTGCAGGAACCCGCATCATCTCAGTTGTAAAAACCAGGTGGGCTGGGAGCTGGGGTCTTTTTCTGGCTTCTGAAGGATCATTTGACACTGCTTTGCCTCAGTGCTTACCATGCTGCACTCATTTAGCTGGTGTGATGGTTATCTGAGCAGAGCTGAAAACAGGGAACCCCAGCAAGCCCTTGGGGCAGAGCCAGAGCAGATACTTCAAAGCAAAATCCCAGGCTTATATCTAGGACATGTGAGGGGAAGCCTCCTGTGCACAAGTGAGCCTCTCTGAAGTCTCAGGCTGCTGCAAAACGTGCTCCTCTTCAGGTGCCTTATTTATCTGCACTGTCTGCTTATCGTCACTTGAGGGCAGTTAAGCCCGTGACAGGTCTTGCTCTAGCCAAGCATGATTTGATCAAATATTAGCATCTTAGGTGTTAAAGTAAAACCCAGCAGAGCCAAGGAAAAAGTAATTGCTTTGGGGCTGACGGCATCCTTCTTGTGCCGGGAAAACTGTAGCTGTTAATCACCATCTTCCTGGGTGGGAGAGGATGCTCTCCCTTTGCTTGAATACTGCCTACTTCAGCAGATCGGCTGATGCCCCCTAAAATCACAAATGGTTTGTGTGAAATTATCCTGCAGCATTTCTTGACACAGTCTGGCCTCTGCAGGGCTAGAATTCTTGGACAGAATTTGCTGGCAAACTATGTTAGTCATAAGAAAAAATTGTGGTCTAGTGACCAGTGTCCATCTCTCATTGTGTAACTGCAGGTGAATGCCACAGCAGTGACAGGAGGCTGAGTCAGTCCAGCCAAAATCAGTTTCTTGGTGAGGATGGAAATTTCTTATTTCTCATGCCCGAGTGATGCAGAGGCTTTGTATGGACACTGTGTAAGGTGTGTGTTGGCACATGAGAAATGAGCACCAGAGCTCTCCAAAGAGAGGGATGCAGGGTCCAAGAGGGAAGGCCAAGGTGTGTGTAGGGCCATGAGCCTTCAAATCCCACAAGGTGTGTGCTGAAAATCAGCCTGCACCAAAGTGATGCTCAGTGGTGTTTATCTACCCTACAACAGGAACACAGTGGACTGCTTCATTGCTGCCCTTCTGGGAGCCTTGGTAGTCCCTGTGCCATCCCTTCCTTACAAGACCACTTGAAATTTTCTCCTGAATTTTTCCTCTACCTGCAGTAGCAGCTGTGAGCTTTGGCAACAGAAGTGTGGGTGATGGAAGCACACAGCTCCTGACCCTGGCCTTAGTGATAACCACTGGGATAAAATATAAGGTGACGTGGTGCAGTGTGGTCTGAATTGATACTGAAAGAATGAGTAATATTTCTGTGGCCTTGCAAAGCTCGGAGTAGGCTAATTAGGTGGAATAATGGCATAGCTAATTGGACAAGGCTGGGTGTGGTGCTGGTACAGCTGTTTTGCTTGTATGTACAGGGAGGAAGCCTTCTTGATTGAAGTGGAACTGCCTCTGGATCGTTCCTAAGATTCCTGATTGAAGTTTCCTTTTGCTGGGACCAGATGCCACCTGATCTATAGAAAGGATACAGGATGTCCTATCTCTCCTTGCTCTTTGTGAGTGTTCGAGAAATGGGTTCTGACTCCCCTCCAGACCTTGGTTACTCTGTCAGTAAGACCTGAGAGTCTTCCTGAAACCAAACAAAAAAGCCAACAAATTGCCCCCAATGAACCAGAAAATCGTAGACCAACAATCAGCACAAACCCCATCTTTGCCTCAACCCAGCATAGCAGCTGAGGAGCTGTACCTTGGACTCTCCACCAGTTTGCTCTGGGACACCTGTTCCAGGGGCTGCAGCTCCCTGGTTTGGCAGGGAATGCATGTGGCTCTGGCTGAACCAGGTGCTACAGATGCTGCTCCTGTGCTTGAGTAATGGGCAGAGGCTTGTGTTCCAGGGAGCAGCTGTTGAACAGAAATCAAGGGGGGCATTTAGCTGGGGTTACAGCAGAATCAAGCAAAAAATCCTCTGCCAAATCAGCTGTGTTGCTGCGGGCAGGGCTGTGCTGTGACACCAGCAGTGGGCAGTCAAAGTCCATCCCAGTGTCCATCCCACTCCTGGAGGTGAGACGCCTGGAGAGGTGTCCCTCACAGCCAGGAGAAAGCAGAAGTTTCATCTTGTGTTAGATTTCCCCTCAATCTTAGCATTGTCCTGGAAATTAGCACCTGACAGGAGTCCACTGCCCAGGCAGGAGCTGGGAAGATTTCAATGTAAGGAAGAAGGTAAAGCAGCTTTGCTTTGTTTTCTGAGATGAATGAGGTAATTTCTTCCCTCCATGTCCCAGTCCCAGGCTCTTGTATTTTTCATGCTTCATTAGAAGTGTTTGTAATTATATGAGTGGCTTCAGAGGCCAATTAAGCCTTCATTTGGAGGCTGCTCTGGGTGCTGGAAGATTTCCATTAGCCTGGGCTTCTGCCAGGGAAAAACACTACACAGCCTTTAACAACTGTACCAGCTCCTATCCGCTTAATGTTGATTTTCCTATTAAGTTCAGCTAATACTTTTCTAATTGTGTGAACTGGGCCTGAAGCCAAGGCCTGGTGACTTTTGCCAGTTGCTTTGAAGGCTGAATTAGAGACGAGCAAACCCCTCCCAAGCACTTCCCTGCACACGTGCTCAGCCCCATCCAAACAGTGGCTTCTCTCCCCAAAAGTGACTCAGGCTTTGCTTTGTGCCCCAGGTGCTGTTTCCCCATCCAGCCAGGAGACATGGATGCCAGTGAGCACACTCAGCAGAGCACCAGGAGCCTGGCACTGTGTGGACCTTGCCCCACGAGATGCCAGAAAGGGTGCCATGGACTCAAAGGCCAGCCCACATCTTTGCCTGTCGATGAGCCACAGACCATGAAGTGTGGGCTTTCCAAGGCAGGTGATACACTACAAACTGCCCAAGAGGGGGTATTTAGAAATAGAAGGACATTCACAGCTCTTCCACAACATGGAAGGGAGGATGCTGACAAGTGTGTGGGGTAGGAAACTTCAGTCAAGGAGCTCAGGGATGCCACTCACCTGCTGTGAATCAGCTGCTCATGAGATGGTGGTATGACAAACCTTCCAACCCAAACCATTCCAAAATTCTATGAAATTGTGCAGATGTGTAAACTCATTGCTGACCAGCAATGAACCTAAGCACATCTGATTTTATTTAATAATTGAATTGTTTTCTTTAATTAAAAATGGCCAGGCAATTAAATAATTTAATTTTTAAAATCTTATTTAATTTATATTAGCTCTGATTAATGGCTCTTCCTTCAAATCAAAATATCAATATGATAGAAAACACTAGTTTTGAATTTTTCATTTTAGACAGTAATGTTACTGTCTTTTAATTTTAAAACACTTGCAGCTCTAATACAATTATCATGTGCCAGACAAGTTTTAATGCCTTATTACATTCTAAAAAGAGACTCTGAGCTTGTGTTTGGAGCTGATTTGCTTCTGCAAAGCCCCTTGTTTGAAGCTCCTGTGGGCTGCAGCCCATCACTCACAGGAAGCCTGGGGTGTGTGACCAGGTGCTGGCCAGGGCCCTGGGGGTGACAGCAGGCCACCAGAGCTCACTGAGAGCCACAGGACTCCCACATGCTTTGACTCTGCAGATCTTTTGGAGCATTTGTTTTTCAAGAGTTTTTTCCTCTACTAAGGCAGGATTAAGATTTACATGTTCAAAATAGGAAATAAGGTCTGGAAGCCAAAATCATATTTCTTTTCTTGAGTATAAAGATTAAAATTTAAAAAGCAGACATATGACAGATTCAAAACCCAATTCATCATGGAATTTCTGGTGGCAAAATATGGCTTCTGTGTAAGGTGTTTGGTACACAGGGAGGGAAGTTTAGAGAGCTTGTAATTCACTGCAACACAGCACTAAGCATCCAAGGAAGTCACTATTGTAGATGGTTTCCTGGTAGCATAATGAAGCAGGAGGGAGCCAGGCTGTTTCAGAGCAAAGCTGAAAACAGTGATTGATGTTTACTCACTGAGAAAGAAGATGTAGCATGACAAATGGCTCTGTGATGTGAATCATTTAAGACCAAGGAGAGAGCTGCTGGCTGATGGGTCTGTACTGGGCAGAAATGGCTGTGTTAGGGTTGCTGTGAGCAATTTGCAAGGTGTGGTCATAAAGCACAGGAGGAGTCAGCAGGACTCTAGCTGGCACACTGGCCAGGGGGAAGAGAGGGTGGAAAGGATCCGAGGGGAATTGGCCAGCACCTGATGGTTGCCATAGCCTCTGGGCAGAGCACAGCTCCTCATGGGAGGGCAGAGATGGCTCTGCTGTCTGGGAGCAGGCTCAGGGTGCAGGGCAGTGCATCAGAGCCCCTGAGGCCACTGATACACTTAGCTGCCCAAACCAGCCCCACCTGAGCCCCCAGCCACAACCTCTGCTCATGGACAAGGAGCTCTATTTAAACTCAGGTCTTGAGCTCTGTTGTAAACTCATCTGTCTCCAACCCAATCTCCTGCTAGACCTCTCTAAATGCCCCCTGCTCTGATCCTTCAGTGGCTGATGGATGGCCACTGGTTGGTCCCTGTGCAACCTGCTATGCTCAGGTGCTGTGGGATTGTGCCCTCAGTAAGGACACAGCCAATGCTGGGGACATCCTCAGCTCTTGCCTTGTGCCCCTTTGGGGAGCATCTCCCCTTCTGCTGCCTCGCTACACAGCACATTTTGCAGCACCTCCTCCTAAGAAGGTCACTGGAAGTCTGCTGGATCACCCTCTGGGTGACAAGGCCTGGGAGGAAGGGGCTGCTATGTCTTTAGCCTGTCACCTGGAGGAGAGGCGCCTTCTCCCTACAGCAAGCACATTTCTTTGACGAAATAATAAGGTATGAGTCCAGTGCTCCTTATTTCACATCATACACATCAGGGTTTATTCTAGCTCTTGGAAGAAGTGAGCTCAGAAATAATCCAAGGGTCAATTTTTGAACATTAGGCTGGAATTGTCTTTATTTACTTTTACAGACTTGGCCAAAGCTCAAGGCACTCTAATGTTATGTATTCTTCAGTAAACACAACTAACTGGAAACTCAGGAACACTGATATCATCTTTTCCCTTGGGACTAGTCCCTGTGAGCTGCTGTCTCCAGCTAGAAATTCAACTTCCTTTTGCCCTAGGGTTGCAGAGTAAGTGGAAATCCATTTAGCTTAAAAAAAAAAAAGAAAAAAAGAAAAGAAAAAAATAACCATTTTGATGATGCAGCCTAGCTTGGCTTATGGCAGTGGTCAAAGGGTAACAAAGGGAAGAGTGGGTGTTTGTCCCTGAGGCAGCCAGGTGGGATCACTAGGATCAGGACATGCCATGCAAGCAACATTCAGCCACAAAACTCCACAAGCATGGAGACAAAAGCTGAACTTTATACTCCTGCTTTACCATCTCCCAAAAAACCGCTCCCTCAAGGAATGCAAAAAGGCCCTCTAGAGCTTCACCAAGCTCTGAGGCAGATAAATCATATTTTTAGTGGGAGCTCTTCAAAGTGGTCTTATAAACCCTTCTCCATGTGATCCAATCTAGTACTTCATGATCATACAACTGGAAAAATCTTGTCTTCTGCCTAATCTAATCCTTACTTGGTGTAATTGAGGACAAACATTTCTTGTCCTTACCCAGCATGGACACACTAGCAGTTTATCATCTTCCTCTCTGTAACTGCAGCCTTTTATGGCTGTGATATTTAGGTACTTCATGTATCATTACCCTGCGTCCCTTTGGTGTGCCCACTTCTAGATTGAACAAAATCTCATTCTTCCATCTTACCTTCTAAGTCTGTAATCTGGACTCTTTCTCTTCTGCAGCCTCTTTGAAGAGCAATACCCATCTTCCAGCCTCTTACTGAATGTTTGAAGGACGCAGAGCACAGTTATTATCCCACATGTAGGTGTGTAAGAGATTTGTAACAGAAATATTGAGGCTGAAGTGAATCCTGAATTGTAGTCCAGGAAAAGAATGGGGAAAAACTAACAGGGTGAGGATTAAAAGAATTACCTGTACTGATAAGATAGAGCATTGCTCCCAGTACTGGCTTTCTGGGATGCCATTCCTGGTTGTAAAACTAAAGAATGTGTTTATGGCATGACCAAAAGACTTGCACTCTGGTCAGATCACAGCACAGACAAGGCATCACAAGACCCACATCCCACCCAGAGAATGGCATGGAGGTTGCAGCAATTCACACACCATTGCTTTTCCTGATGGACCACCAGGAAAGCAAACATGTCCAGACTAGGAGAAGCAGATAAGCCCCAAATGTGAAGAGTTTAGCCTGTGCTGTTGGTGGCAGGAAGGGCAGTGTGTACAGTTTAAGGCTCCCTTTCTGTTCTAAATGCATATTATAAAGTTGGCTTTTCACAAATATTAAGGTGAATGCTATATGTATAATAACTTCGTTGTAAGGATATGGTCTTTATTTCTACTATCAGCAAAAATTTAGATGTAGTAGTAGGATAGCTGATATGGAGTTATGCTTATCATTGAACGGCTTGTTTGGTTAGATAACATCCAAACGAACATGATGAGGCCCCTGCTGCTGACATGCTAACTATCAACACCAGCCATCTGTGGAAAGTATGGACCAAGGCCCAAGCTGGAGGTGATAATGACGACACAGCCAAAAAACAAACATGCTCTAAAAAGGCAGAGGCAAGGAGGGACCATGATAAACAGTTCCTAGAATATAGAAACTAGTTTGTGGAAAATAGGCTGATGCAATAGAAAGAGTATTTAAAGAAGGCCTCTGAAGTAGCAGGCCATGCACTTGGCTGGATGCCAAGTCACCCGGCCTGGCTTGGCCGTATCTTACTTTTCTGTCTCCTAATTGTCTAGTTTTTAAATTTTTCTAAGAAAGTGAACATTGTTTTTCACACTTTCTGCACACTGTCCTGTACTCTTGGCAGCATGGTCCCAGCCTGGTGGCCTTTTACCTCCTGGGAAAAAATTTTGTCTGTTTAGCCATGTAGTTGATTGAAAGCTTCTGTGTCTCATCCATTCATCCTGCACCAACCTTCAGCAGCCTGTCTGTGTGCATGGCACACTCTGTTCTCCCTCCCTTGTTCCCTGTGCAGGATTGCTCATGTTCTAAATCTCCATGCTTTTCCTCATTTCCAGTCTGCAGTTAAACTACTTCTAAACTCTGTATATGCTAGGTTCAGCACTACCCTTCCATGGCTGCATATTTGGGGATTCTGGACTGATTGGGAAGGGTGAGATGTCTCCAGACAAGCCCCTGGAGGTTTGATCTGATGTATTTGCTGCTAAACAAAGTATTTGGTTCACTGAATTGCAAACTCTGGATAATTTAGGCCAGTTAGTTCATCAGTGGAGGCTGGTTGAAATAGCCATGTTTTTGCACCAGTACTGAAAAAGGTTAACCGAAAACTCATTAGCAGCTGCAGAACACAGAATAGCTGGATTAAAATCTGGTGAAGTTTTGGCTAGGAGTAATTTCCATGTCCTTGTATAATAATACCTGATTTTGGGGTTCCAGGTCTGTTATTGTTTTTTTATGATACCAAGCAGACATTGTTAGACTGAATTATTTGCTGCAAGACCCTGTTGGTCTAGGGCTGAGGGCAGAATATCCTGCACCTTCCCCCTTGTGAACAACTCTAGGTAATATATGAGAGGGAAATTGCAGTGGGGGAAGAAAATCCTGCTTTTAGAGCTATCCCCATTCCCCTTCCCCTATGTACTGCATATTACCTTGTGTGACTCATACAGAACAAAGACAAGTGGGATTTTAGAGACAATTTCTTCAAAATTTGAGCCTACTTTGGTCTCTGCTGCTGACAGAGTCCAGCCTGCCTCCTTTACTGCCCTGATGGGGTTTGGACCAAGTATGCATATACTGGAGAATTTAAAAAGCAGAGTGAGGTTCAGACTCTATTATCCAGGAACTGTAAGTAAAAGCAATCCACAGCTGGTTGTAGGAAAATGGGAAAATACAGCAGCAAACCCACTCTTATCAGCACCAGATTTCATGCAACAAAGCAGCTCTGAGAAGCTCAGCAAGATCACAGTGATGTACCTTGGACATGAGAGTATACAATGTGGGTATCATCGGTTGACAGACCCTGTTCTCTCCTAGTATAAACATCATGGTGGGAAGTCCTTTTTGAGGACCATCCCTGGGGATGTGGCACCAGGCTGAAGATGCTATAGTGGGATATGCTGGCTCTAGGGCAGCGGATTCTTGAGTGGGGGCAGTCTGAGCCTTCATGAAAAATGCCTTGAGCCACACGTTCAGAGGTTAGGGCACTTCTCCAGCAGGTCGTGCCCTTGGCCACACCCCTGTGACTTTACCGTTGTGAGGTGGGGATGCAGCTGGCAAGACAGCTGGCCTCTGTGCCTCTTTGCTACCTTCCTTCACGTCTCACAGATCAGAGTCTGCTTTGAGAGGTGCTCATTAACCCTCAAAGAGAAAAGTCCTGTTTGAGCACAGTTTCTGCTTGGTACAGAAAGTATCCCAGTGCTCACTAGGAAGCTACATCAGAACAGCTCTGCAGACAGTAAAACATGCTTAGGGTGGTGCCTTCAGACTACTGTAGCACAAGGATCTGAGCACCAGCGATTAGCAGGGAAACCAGGCTGCTTCAGGGCTTCTTTTGATTTCTGCTGCATCCTTCCAGTCTAACACACTTAGCACACAACAGGGAGCAGGGCAAGGAGACGCTCTGTTCTCACATCTTGCAAAGTCAATCAGCTGGATAATACGAAACACAGGCAGCAGGAACGTGACCAAGTGCAGAGAAGGGACACATCAAGCACTTTATTGCGGCTGTGGGAGGGGTGAGCCAGGCCTCCCTCTACCCAAACTGCCTTTTGAGTCTATTTTGCATCAGCTGCCTGTCGCTCTAAATACAGCTCGGATTTCAAGGTAGCTTCCCTGGAGCCCTTGTCTACTAGAACAGGAGGAGTAAGCACCCCCTGAAGCCCCCGGAGCAATCCAGAGAGTTGAAATGAGCCACTTCCTCTGCATTATACTCACAGCGGGGAGGGGATTGCTCCGGGGCTGTGAAGGGCTGTGCAGTGTGGGGAGAGCCAGCATGTTTGTAACACAGGTGAGAGCACCAGGGCGGGGGGTCACCCTGTTCAAGGGGCTCCACGAAGGGAGGGAAATGGCCTTTTTTTTAAGGTAAGGTTAAACTCAGAGCTCCTGCAGCTTTTGAAAAGTGTCTAGGCAGCTAATCTGGTGAGGTGCAAGTAGATTGTTTCTCTGTGTGTGTTCTCTTGCAGCCAGGAATACCTTTTGCACCAGCTGAAGGAGTGTGAGCACCAGGGATCGAGGTATCACGGCAGCCTGAGCTCTTGGTTGTCTCCACTCTTGAGCCGTCTGCTTGTCTCTCATCAAAAAGTTCTTAAAGATTTTACAGATCTCCAGTACTTATTGATGGGCTGAGCTGCAGATGTCCAAGCCCACATCAGAAGGGTCAGACCCTCTGCACATGGCAGAAATTGCAGCCTGAAAGAAGACAGGGAGAGTTGCCTTGTTGATGCTGACTTAGAAACTCACAGATGCCCATTCTGTGCTGTGCCAGTGAAAGGTTTGATGTGATGGCTCACCAGATGCTCTGCACACCTATTGGCAGCTCAGCCCCATATATTTTGGTTGAAGGAAACAGGGTTAAAAGGTGGAGAGCAACAATGTATGTTGAAGGAAGAGAGGGCAAAAAGAAATCACTCCAATATGAAGCCTTCCAGACATCTGCCACCTTCACAAGCAATTTGTTTCTTTTGGCTAACAAACAGCAAGAGCATTTGCTGATCAAAGCATGTCTGAAAGCTGTGGGAGTGTATAATGAAGTGAGGGGCTTCTGGGTTTTCTTGTTCCATTTTGAAATTCATCTCTCATCCTTGTTATATTAGCACTATTTTTAGCTGCTCCCACTCAGAATATTAGTGATTCTCCATGATGAATCTCAAGCACAAGATGACAGCAAGGATGGTTGGGTGCTGCTGAGCTGAAGAATCATTTTGGAACCCATGTGTGGCACCGTTCTCCTAGAGATCCTCTTACACTGTCCTAAAGCACTGGGGCGCTGCTTTCAGTTCACTGTCACCTCCCTTGCAAGTCAGCAAGGCCACTCAGCATATGCAGATTCTCCCTCCAGAGACAGCTGAATGTCCCTGGTGATCCTTAGCTGCTGGACAGGGTTCCCAAGGATTGTCTTGTCCGGATACTGTTGAATGTGTCCTCCTCCTTCCCATGGCTCATCTCAGGGGCCTCTCCTCACAGACCTTCCTACCCCTTCTGTACATCACTGGCTATTCTTTCCCTTTCCAGCTCCCATGACCCCAGCCTTTCCCATTCACAGCCAGCATGTCTCCATTCCATTTCTCAGCCTGGCCCTTCCTTCACAGACACCCCAAGATGCTGGTGCTCACAGGGCAGGGAGAAATAGAGCTAGTGTCTGGTGGCAGCACCAGGGCAGGGCATGTCCCATGGAGCAGGGGTGAATGCACAGGGCAGCTGTGGTGTGCAGCTGTCCCAATGACACAGGGAGAGGGCAAGCAATGCCTAGGCAGGATTTGCTGGCTGATGGGATGTTGGGTATGTTTTGATGGTCATCTAGTGCTCTAGTATAACTACCGAGGGTCTGTCTCTTTCAATCCTTTCCAGGTGAGACAAATCCATTAGGGAAATTAGGCTGAGTGGCAATCTCATGTTAGATTTCAGTGGATGAGGTTTAGCTGGACTGACTGGGACTGCAGTACTCTTTCACAAAATGGAGAAACACAATTTGTCACAAACTGCAATTTCTTATGCAGTCTGTACTTATGGAATATAAAACTCTTTGTGCATGATGGCAGTCAATTTATACCATGACAATACTGATCATTGCTACTCCTTCCAGTGTGATGCACATCTTTAGAGCTGGCTTGTCTCTCCAGTGATCAGAGACAGTGTTCAGGAGCTGAACATACTGGATCTGAGGAAGTCCAGGTCCATAATGTACCTTTGTGGCTCCATTTATAAGGTTATCCAACGGAGTATCTCCTTTGATTTTTTGCATTACATCCTTAGGACAAGTCCTCTGTGGATGACCATTTAGGATTGCTGCAGTAGGTGTTGGTCAGATTCCTGTGTGATCCAAGCGATCCTGTGTTAGATGAGCCAGTTATGGATATACTGGAGGCTTGATTCAAGACATGTGTAGAAGTCCATATTTTTTCCTTTCATGTTAAAACTTATTTCTAGCTGAAACACCAAAGCATGAATGTGCCTTGGGATAGCAGCTTACTGGAGGCTCACCTGCTGAGCCAGTAATTGCAGTCTTCAGCATCCAGCCTACATCTGGAGGACCAGAAAAACTGGTTTCAGAAGAGACACTAAAATCTCAGCCACTTGCATACTGCTGAGAAGTTCAGAAGGATAAAATGTAACAACATGAAACAATTATTTTCTCTATTTTTGAAAAAGCCGAAATTTCTAAATGATAAGGCATTAAATGTTGTCCCTCTCTAAGCATGAGCTGCAGGGCACAGTTGTGTATCATGTGCCATAGATTTTGCTCACAACTCTTTCTCTATCTTTTTTTAAAATCTTCCTCTGTGGCACAGTGAAACTCAGGTCTGCTCGAATTTTCAGCACTCCTGCAACATAAATTTTAAATAGCAAGATGTCCTGACAAAACAGGGCTCAGCAAGCAGTGTCTGTTTTCCAGTAGCCTTTGCATGTCTATTATACAGGGTATGCAGTCCCGTGCAACCAGTCTCTGCAGCAATTCACATTCTCTCGGTGTAGTAATTCCACATTTCGCTACACTGGATGTTTGCCACTTGTAATTTTATTTGTCCGAATCACCTCCAAGACAGAGGTCAAGAAACTTCAGGCAAGGATCAACTGCTGTCAGCGTTTCTGAGATTTAAACAAGCTGCACATTAGGGCCGACTGATCCACTGCGTACCTGCCACCTTTTAGAATTGCCTCTCGAGTTGGGGCCGCATGAAGACCTTTTACTTCTTCTCCAACCAGCCTAGCCATTGTATGCAGCATACTGGCATCACCAGCTGCCTTTGAAAAGTGCTGTCTCTCTGCTGCAGCTGCTAGTCCTTGCTTTTGTGTTTCTTTAGCCTGAAATCGTGATTCTTGCCACCCCATTCACAGGCTTTTCAGACGCCACCTTTTAAGTAACAGGCGTACCCTTGAGACAGGCACTGACAGATGCTTGCTGCTTCCAAGCTGCCTTTTGTGAGTGGCCTTAGAGAACTCATCAACTAAACTGTGACCGGAGCAGCAAGCAACGTGCTTGGGACAGAGAGCCATGACCTCACAGACAAAACGTCCCCTGGGCTTTGCACGAGTCAATAAAGCTCTAGCTTTTATTCCCTGGCATGGGCCTTGTGATATGGCACCTCTAATCCTGCTAAGCTGCCACTGCAAAGATAGGAGAGAAAGGAGCAAGAAAGGTCCATTTGAGGTTAAGACAGTAGATCCCACTACGTCTGCAGTGATGAAAGATTCGGTTTAGTAGCTTGTAACTCATCCTGCAGTGCTGGTCTAGGCAGAAGATAGCTCACTCACATTGAAGGGTTGGGCTTTTTAAAGTTTGGAGAACAGCAGCTGCTGCAGAGCTGGGTTGCTAGGGTGCAGAAGGCACGACAAGTGGTTTTGTTGCACACTGCACATAAAGACAACTTAATTTCTGATGTATCAACTCTCTTCCTGCCTCCCTTTATACCTCCTCCTCCTCTATACCTGAGGGTGAGGCAATCGGCCCACCAGTGAGAGGTGTGTGCCAACCACTGGCTGTGAGTAAATGTGGTGATTGATGGGCCCCACAGGGTCACTCTCAGCAGTCTCACCACTGCCCATCACAGCTGCTGGCTCAACAGGGGGTTTCCTAGTAAACCTCAAGCAGTCAGTGCAAACAGCTTGTGAAGAGCAGGAAAGAACACAGAGCTATGTATTTAAATAAACAGCAGCTCAGTGTCCATTGCAAAGACAGGCAGTGTCTCCCTGCCTGGGGCTACACAGCCCTGGGAATGATCCACACAGTCTTGAATCAGCTAAGTGCAACTGGCTTGCACTAAGATTCTTGGAGGAATAGGCTAAAAAGCTCTCAGGACAAAGAGTCATTCTTCCCCATTCATTTTAAAATAAAACAATACTGGAAATAAGCCATGCTTTCTGATTTTCCCCACAGCATTTTCCTGGAGAAGCTGGAAGCCTGGGGCTTGGACTGGTGCACTTTTCACTCCATTAAGGACTGGCTGGATGGCCAGGCACAGAGGGTGGTGGTGACTGGAGTTACATCCGGTTGGTGGTCAGTCAGCAGTGGAGTTCCCCAGGGCTCACTGTTGGGGCCAGTCCTGTTTCATATCTTTATCAATGATGTGGAAGAGGTAATTGAGTGCACCCTCAGGCAGGTTCTCAGGCACCAAGTTGGGTAGGAGTGTTTGTCTGCTAGAGGGCAGGAAGGCTCTGCAGAGGGCTCTGGAGAGGCTGGACCCATGAGCCAAGGCCAACTGCATGAGGCTCAACAAGGCCAGGTACTAGGTCCTGCCTTTGGGTCACAACAGTCCCATGAAATGCTCCAGGTTGGGGCAGAGCGGCTGGGAAGCTACCCAGCAGAAAAAGACCTGGAGGTGCTGGTCAAGAGTGGGTGAACATGAGCTAGCTGTGCCCAGGCTGGCAAGAAGGCCAAGGGCATCCTGGCCTGGATCAAGAATAGTGGGGCAGCAGGATCAGGGAAGGGATTGTTCCCCCTGTACTGGGCACTGGTGAGGCCACACATAAAGTACTGTTTCCAGTTCTGGGCCTCTCACTACAAGAAAGACACTGAGGTGCTGGAGCAGGTCCAGAGAAGGACAATGAAGGTGCTGAAGGCTCTGGAGAGCACAAGTCCTATGAGGAGCAGCTGAGGGAGCTGTGGGTGTTTAGACTTGAGGAGGCTCAGGGGTGACCTTATCACTTGCTACAACTGCCCGAAAAGAGTCTGTAGCCAGGTGGGGATTGAACTCTTCTCCCAGGCAACTAGTGGTAGGATGAGAGGAAGTGGCCTCAAGCTCCACCTGGGGACGTTCAGTCTGGACATCAGGGGGAACTCCTTCACTGAAAGGGTGGTTAAGGATCAAAACAAGCTGCCCAGGGAAGTGGAGAAGTTACCCATCACTGGATGTGGCACTCAGTCCTATGGTTTAGTTGGGGTGGAGGTGCTTGGTGAAAGCTTGGACTCACTGATCTTGGAGGTCTTTTCCAACCTTAATGATTCTTCATTATTAGTCTTCATGATTAAAGTGGTTCCCTAAGAAGGGGTGAGCTGTCCAGTAACAGATCTGTTAACCTGTTGATGAGGGCAGGAGCACTGTTAGTACAAGCAATAGCAGGCACATTGGAAAAGGTGGTGATGTCATTCATACCAGATGACATGATCTAATGGAAAAATAGACCTTTTCTAATGACCTTAATAGTTTTTTTTCATGAGGAAGTTGTGGTGGTGAAATAGATTTATAAGTTAATATGACGTGTTATCAATATTTGGCCTAAAGTGTCATAAAATCCATATTAAATGCACTCAAAGTGGCTAAATGAGACATTTCAAAGTGGTTTTTGTATTGAGAAAGCATCAGTGAGCAGCCATATGTTGACTGGTTTGTGGTTCAGTGTTATTCAAAATGTCTTAGTAACTAGCAGGGGCTGTTAATCAAAATGGATGAGGAGACAGAAGTTTGGGAAACTGGAAGGCAAGTTACTCAAATAATAGATTTTCCTGTGGTCTGACTACCATGCAAAAAGAACAATAGCCAGACAAAAAAGCCCCAAACCAAAGAAAAAAACCCCAACGAACCAATCAACCACCCAACCAACCAACAAACAAACCCCAACAAAACCACCAAAAAAACTATCACACCAAAAAACAACACTTACTTCATTAGCAAATCCAAACGGAAAAGAAAGGAAAGGAAAGGAAAAACCCATCCATTTGGGCTGAACAAAGTTCTTCCTTTGACACAAGTTGAAATATTTTTTTCTGGGCAGTAACAGGACAAGTAGGCAGCCTAAAATCTTGGGGTTGAAGCAAAGAGAAATACAACTCCCACCACTCCTTCAGAATGATTAGGAAATTCCAAGCCCTTAGAAATGATGAAAGGCCACTGATCTTGTAGCTGTACATATAAGTAGGAAACAACTGAGAGCATGGGGAAATTGTCTGGATTGCATATTTGATTATATGAAGTGTGTGAAGCTGGAGCTAAGAGAGGTTCCAAATGAAGGTGCTAACGTATACAGAGCATCATTTCAGAGAAGAGCAGGCTCATCAAGAAACTGTAACAGCAAACTAAAGCTGCTTTGCCCTTAAGGAGTTCCATTTTGCCTTCTGCATGCAGAGCAGAAAGGGGACTGGGTCAGCCTGGAGGTACATCCATGCACTCAAGAAAGTTTCTGTGTGAGCGGCAAATTACCCATATTGCAGAAGGGTGACTCATCCTCCTGCCAGGGCTGATCTGGGAGGAGATAGATGCTCCTCAGGCTGCCTGCGGGGGCTGGCCACCAGAGCCAGAGCATGCATGAAGTCACACAGTGCTTTGCAGAGCCATGGGAAAGGACAATTCCCTCAGATTCTGGTGTGGGACAGTGTTTCTGGGAATCTCAGTGCTGACTGGGGGACCCCTATGGGGACGAGTGTGGCCTTTCCGTGTGTCTCTTAGGGAGGTCAGGCTGCAGTCAGTGTCCTGGGACAGGAAATGTGGCTGCCTGCAGTGGCAGGCACAGACACATGCTGAGTTCATACATCCAACCTCAGACCCCAATGGTCCTTCCAAGGTTCTCTGCTCCCAGCTCATTAGCTGTAATTCACTCAAGCCACACGCCTGCGGTAAGATGCAGCCCTCAGTGCTGGAAGGAAATCTTACCTGCCAACAGGTGTACTGGAGAAAATATCAGCAGTGGGTGGTTGCACTGGAAGGGTTTTTGTGCAAAGAGTGCTTGGGGGTATGGAGGAAGCACATCGAGGAGTTAAGCAGTCCAGGTCCCCTCCCCACAACAGGGCTCAGCACTGGGGCCACTAGCCCAGGAAGAAATGTCACCAAAGTGGCTACATGCGGAGGGCTTCTGCAGCCTGGGGGCTTGGGGACCAGCGCCACCCTGGCTAGTGTTTCTCAGCTGTGTGGGAGCTGCTCCAGTTCCTCACCAATGCTGTCTGCCAGACATGGATTGGACATGGATGGTGATGGGAAAGATGGGCAGTGCCCTGCCCAGTGTCCACTGCACACACCCAGGCATTTTCTTGCCCCTTCCCAAGGTGCCTGGCTGGCTCTGTGAGACGTGAGTGATGGCAGAGGAGCAAGGCAGGTAGGGGAAGGCAGCCATGGCAGGAGAGGCCCTGGCTCAGCAGCACATCCTTGCAGCCCCCATGTCACCCTTCTGGTTCCCAGTGAAACAAAGCAGCAGCATCTTCCTGGTGCACTCCCATCCCACAGCAGCTGCTCTAGGAAGGGAAGGGACTGGGGCAGGAGGGCAACAGTAGGAGCTGCAACACTGTAGCAGCTCAGCTCCGAGCAAGGACCACGGAAGCAGCAGCACTCCTCGTGCTCTCTGCCTCCTCCCACGGGCTGCTTCTGGCTGCGGCAGAGCCCAGGGACACATCCCACACGTACTTGTGTATGGGGGTGAGCACGCATGTGTGACGTTCTTCCCTGGCAGTGGTGGGAAAGAAAGCTCCCATTCAGGGCCTTGTCTCCAGCTGCTCAGGATGCAGCAGTGATGAGGTGGGGGGATGAAGGATGCCACGGTTGCTACCACAGACATTTACCATCATGCTGGCTCCTGAGAGCCTCTGGGTGCCTCTAAAGCACTGCATGGCCCAGGGATGGCCCAGACCCACCCCCAGTCCTGCATCCCAGCCCGTCCTCTCCGCTGAGTTCTCCATGAGCAGGTGAAGCAAGCCAGGGATGACGTGACAGGCATAAAACACGGCAGGAGCTGCTGCTTGACTAGCAGGGAAAGAGGAGGAGAAGGAGGGTTTGGTGCTGAGCACAGCACAGTCTGTGCCCTGAGAGAAGAAGCCTGCCTGTGATGGTGGGGGATGGAAGGGGATACTTTAGGTTGGAGACCAGCTGGAGTAGCTGAGAGTTCCCTGCAAGAGCTGGGAAACACAGCTTAGAGGAGAAACACGGCACAAGCCCAAACTGCTCTCATGAGGGCCAGGCTGAGCCAGTCAGTGTTAATGAACTGGAAAAAGGGAAATTTCAACAGCAGCACTTCCAGGAGTCTCTATGCCCAGTCCAAGGAGGATGGTTTTAATTGCAAAGCCCTTTAGCCTGGCTGTTGTGATGGCAGTGCCAGAAATTCCTGATTACAGCCTGCTCACACAGAAGTTGGGGAATGCAGAAGGTGACCTGATGTCGACAACACCACATCTGAGTGTCATTACAGTCATGCAGCAAATGTGCTTGCAATCCACAGAGAAGTGTGACACTCCTAAATCTGGCTATACAACACTTTGCAGACAAACTGTAAAGTTTTTGTGTTCTGCACAAAAGTTTCCTGCCCTAGCAAGCAGCCTTTGGGACCTGCCTGAGCCGGAGCTCCAACCTTGCCAGAGAGAGGGGCAAGGTTAGAACTTGCAAACACCTTGATTGTGTCAGCCAGATGGGCTCTTGAATTGTTTGAATGTCATTGCACAACATTGAATAACATTGCACAAGTTTGATAGCCAAATTAAATTAATTAGATATTTTAGTAAATAAAAAAAAAAAACTTTTTTCTGTTGGCCATATTCTGCCCTTTGACTTCTCCCCAAACAGAAGACACCAGAGAGCTTAGGCACCAACTCTGCCAGTGCTCGCTCAGTTGCTTCCTACAGATCCACCCAAGTGCTGTCAATTCACCAACACTAAAAGGATGAGGGCATTCACTCAGGTAAAATTTTACACTGCCCTGAGCTGGAGCTGATTTTTAGTCCAAACAGGCACATTGCCTCAGGTTTGGCAGCAGGACAGTCACATTCCTACAAAAGAATTTTACAGTTAATTAGAGCATTGCCTTTCAGCACAATTAATGATCTGAGAGGATGCAGTATGCCAAGGTGGGTAAACTCCTCTGGGACTTGGACTCTGTGCTGCTGGCTGTAGGCTCTAGAGACAAAGGAGGGAAAGGCTCATCCTGCAACTTCTGCAGATCATAAGCAAAGCACTGAAAGGTTTCTGGGAAAGGGGATGCAGCAGTGGGTAGTGTGGACAGGTGTTGCAGCGGGAAAAGACAATGAAGGACACACAGACAGTTTGGTGATGATCAGTAGGCTTTATTTACATTTCCTCTCTGTTACTTTTATAACACGGTGTGCTAAAAGGGAAGTGATTGGTCCAAGAAGGACTGCCTCTCTTCCCCTTTGGTAAACACCAGGTGAAGGAGCATGTTTTGGGAAAATCCTGAGAAGAGTCGAGGCTCACATAAATATTTACAAAATAACAAAGACAGTGTTATGAGAACGGGAACTTGTTCCCATGGGAATCAGTATGCAATAGCTAGCAGCAGAGTTCCAAAGCCCCAAAAATACAGAGCCACAGACAGGCAGCCTGCTGCTAATCAGAAGCTCCTTTATTTCACAGCGGGAGCAGGACTTGAAATGCAGCAGTCCATATGCATGTCCTTCTGCCCAAAGCCTTCCCTTCTTTGATAAGGATGGTACAGGCTGTGCTGAGCTGCAGCTCGATAAATATGAGCCAATTCGCTCTCTCCCTAGAGGGGCAACTGCCTTCTGCACCATCCAAGGGCTGAGGACAAGAAGTCATTCTGTTCTCCTTAGAACTACAGCAGAGCCAGGGCAGTGAAGGCACCCCCACTGATGTCTCATGGGTTCATTCTTCAGCACAAAGTACCCTCAGAACTGCTTCAAATTCTTCTCTGGGTAGGCACAGTTAAGCCTTTTATTTTAATTAACAATCTTTCTGTTGGGGATACCAGAGTCCCAAGGTCTGGCTTTTGATTTTGCAAATGCAAATGAAAAAGGTGTTGCAGTTGATACCCATATCTAAGGCAGATGTGCTGCCAACCTCCTAAATTTGTTTCTTCCACGCATGTACGTGAGCTGTCCTCAAATCTGTGTGCTGAGACATGCACATTTTATATTCCAATAGGGCTTTGCACCCCCCGAGCTTTTGTTGCAGCCTCACCAAAAATATATATTCACATGACTCTAGAATAAAACTGGAAAGTCTCATCTGCCTGGGTAGTTCCCTGGTGAATTTACATTCTTCTTTCCTTAGGAGCTCTATTTTCTGCACTTGTTGGGATTCCAAAAAGCTTTTCTGTTTAAAATTCTTGTCCATTTCTTGATCCAGGTTACTTTAAATAGAAGAGGAAAGGAAATTACCAGAGGAACCAGCAAAGCTCATCTCGCTTCTCAGAATTGATTCTCTGATCTTTTTTACTATCTGTGTCTCCCCCCCAAAAATCTGCTTTTCATCTGCACCATTCCAACCTCCTGCAATAGAGGAAGTCCCCAAAGCTTTTTGAGCCCTTTTAAAACAATCCACCTCAGCAGCCAGACGCCAAGCTTCGTTTCTGGTAAGGTTTTCAATCTCTCTCCCTCGTATAACACGCTTTTGTCTGGGTTTTATACGTCACCCTCTTCCTCTTGGGTGGGCAAAAAGGGGACGTGTGCTGCTGCTGTGCTGACTCCTGACTGGGTCACCCAGTGCTGCTGGGCTGTCTGGGCTAGGCTATAAGACAGAGACAAGGCAGCGCAGCTGCCTCACAGACTGGACTGAATCTCGTGCGCAGCCTCTGCTGTCTCCTGCGCGGTTGTTTTTCCTGGAATACTGATCCGACCTCGGGAGCAAGATGTGCAAGGGACTCGCTGCACTGCCAGCCACTTGCTTAAAAAGGTACTGTTTATTTCTGAGCATCTGGTAATGATCTCGTTAGACGGAGACACGCTGGTGCATTGTGCTTTGTGTCCGAGGCAGGAAGACAGATTTGGCTCTGATTATTTTGCAAGATTAGATACAAATGATTGCTTAGAGCCTTTTGGACTTTTTTTTTTCAGCTAGAAGCAGAATTGCAGAAAGGTTTTGCACTGAGCTATGGGAACTCTAAAGCCTTCCTTCCAATCCGCCCCATCATCAAAACCAACAGCTTTTAGCATTGCGGTATTTTGATATTCCTGTCAGCTGCTTCTGCTGCAGTCTTTGAACATCTTTTCTCCTTTGACTCCTCTCTGATAAATTTTCTTGCTTCTCTTCAGGAGGAAGCAAGGCAGACAGGATAAAAATTATGTATTATCCCCTGAAATGCATTTCAAATGCAGAAATGCAGCCTGGTAGGACCAGAGACCCGTGTGCCAGTGGGCAGGGATGTGGGGGCACGGTGGACCTGGATGCAGCACCAGCTGGTGTAGGATCAGCCTGAGTTCCCTGGGTGATGGTGAGGGGCCAGGGTAGGCAGCACCTCAGTGCACAGCACTGTGGGGCTCATCACACCCATGTGGTGTGCCAATCAGAATGGGTTGAACTGTAGCCCTGCAGGACCTGGCTGCACCCTGGTGTGTGGAATCAGCAGAGCAGAGCCTGCACAGCCCCAGATGTGCCCTCGGCATCATGGCCTGCCCCACAGCCCAGCAAGAGGGGTGTCTAGGCTGGCATGAGCCTTCTTGGAGGGGCGTTACTCCCTTTCAGGTGGTCTGGGGCCTGGAGATGCCCAGAAGGGAGACACAATGCCCGCTTCTCACCCAGCCCGTCAAACTCATGTGGATCTCTGATGGTGCAGGGCTGCCTTTCTGTGCGCTTGTGCCTTCAGCAGCACTCCTGAGGCTGCTTCCCAGCATCTATGCAGTGGGTTGGGAAAATGTGAGCAGAGACTCAGCTGGCTCCCATCTGGAGGACAAAGCTTCCTGCTCATGGTTGGATTTGAAAACAGGTGCTGAAAATGCAAGGAAAAAGTGTTGACACTTCCAATTTGCAGGAACATTTGATGAGGATTAAAAAAAAAAGAAAAAATGCAAAGAAAAATAGTTCACATCTTTTAAACACCTCTGTCCAGGATTCCCAGCAAAACCCCTCTCTCCCAGAAAGCTGTGGGACTGGCTGCAAGCAGTAGTGTCTTGCTTCCTCCTGCTGCCATCCTCCTGCACCCCTGAGCAGTCTCTTTCTCCTGGACAAGGAGCATGACAGCGCCAGGCAGCCCAAGCCTGGCAGCCCAGAGTTCCCGTGTGTGCCTGGATGTTGGTGGCGGACATAGGCACCCTGCTTTAAAGCAGCTGTGAACTCCCTTTGCTCTCCCCAAGTGCTGGAGCTGTTAAGGAAACATTTCTGAGGCAAGCAGTGAGATCAGGTATGGCCAGGACAGAGTGCTGAGAGGGTGCTGGAGCAGAGAGGAGTGCTGGGGGGCTGAGCAGCTACCAGAGCTCAGCTCTGTAACACAGCCTCTTGCTCTTTTCCATGCTCAGATCTGAGGAGAAGGAGAAGAATTTCCTGCTTTACACTATCACTGCACCTTGGGGCAGGCCAGCACCTGCACCCCTGAGCAAGCAGGACTGGTTTACCTACCCCTCCTTCTTAAACTGGAAGGAAGCCCAGAGAGGTGCCAAGACCAGTATCAGCTGCATATCTAGAACCTGCTGTGAGGAAATTACTGTCCTGAGCATGCTGGAAGGTGGAACAGAATTAAGGATGAATCTTCGGAGGAGCTTGCTGTGGAGCAAGGGAGCAGCTTACAGTCAGCGTGGGCTGGTTGAGGTGAAGCTCTTGGCTCATCTGCTGTGAGCAAGCTCACAGTCTTGCCCCAAGCCACTGACTTCATACTTTCCTCTGTGTCATGAGCTTGGTGGGGTGGCCTGGCTTGGTCCTGCTGTTCTTGTGGCTTGGTGATGAGGTGGGGAAATGGCAGGGGCTGCAGAAAGGATTGGTAAGGGTGTAAGAACCACACGCTGGCAGCTGGGCAAATCAGCTCAAGGAGAGGTGACACACAGAGCATGGTGATGCTTTTCTATCACAACATTTTTACTGTAAACAGTAGGAAAACAGCAGCTTCTTCCCCTTTGCCACCAGTTTCCAGGCTGATGACCTTCTCGGCAAGAAGCTGTTGAACATGAAAAATTACTTCTTTGGCATTATTGCATTTGTCTAGAAACAAAAATCTGCATTATGCGATGAGTGGAAAATCAGCATTGGAGTCCGTCAGTGACCTGTGTTTGTGTCACTGAGTAATGCTGGAGGAGCCTGTGCAGTGAGGAGGCTGCAGAGGGAGTGCAAAGCATTGTCTTCATCTCTTCCTTGATTTTTTTCTTTCAGTGCCAAAGACATGAAGCACCGTCTGGGCTTCTTGCTGCAGAAGTCAGATTCCTGTGACTACAGCTCTTCCCAGGGCAAGAAGGAGAAGACGTCTTCAAGCCAGAGGTAAGAGCAGGTGCTGTCACCTAGTTAATCCCAGACTGGCTCCAGCATGTTGTTTACTACTTCAAAGAGCTGGACACCGGTAGTGTTTCTGCTGCTGCTTCCCAGTTCTTTCTGAACACCTGTGCTTGGATCTAGCGTGGCAGTAGCCCTCAGATGTTGATAGTCCTGTCAGCTGACTATCAACACCTGATGACTTCAATTTCCATGAGGAATGCTGAACTAGAAATCCTGTCCTGCCACCACTTCCATGATTCAATATGAATGAGCACGGGGGAATGACTCTGTTCCAGGCCCAGTGCAACTGGACACATTGCAGAATCAGCATCCCTGCCTCTTTGAGCTGGATTTGTGCAATGGTCCACACAGCTGCACAGAGGTATAGGCAGACAAAACAGCTAGCAGCCTGTCAGGGCATCACTGCTCTCCCCAAGCTGCAAGGAGACAGTGTTCTTTCCAAAGAGTACTCCAAAAGCCAAGGTTTGCTCCTGGAACAGATGAACCCTAGGGTGTTCTAGTATGGTAGAGAGAATGAATGCAGGATGTGCTCCCCATGTGTTTCTAGCTCCCACATTCCTCTCTTCCACATAGCTACTGTTCCCCTGGCAGGTTAAAGGGATCAGCCCTTTAGAGTTCACTGATACGACCTGTAAGGTTGATTCCAGGTCTGTGCTCCAGCATGAGATATAGCCGGTTACAAAGTAAATATGAGTTCCACAGCAATTTTTCCAGGAAAATTCATTTCCAGCCCATGGCTGGTGATGAGGATTGCAAACCAGAATTTCTGTAGGTTAGATCTGGGATCCCTCAGGGTATCTGTAAAACAAGCTGGTATTTCATTCTCAGTCTCTCATGTATGCTCTTTACAACAATCAGGGAAAAAGATTTTCTAGTGGTGCTGAGAAACAAACCCAATTTATCCTGTTTGTACTCTCTTTAACTCAGCCCTGTGTTTCTCCCTTTGTCTTCTCTTAGACTTAGCCAAGAGGAAGTCAGAAAATGGGCAGACTCTTTGGAAAATTTGATCCATCATGACAGTAAGTGAAGAGGGCTCTTATGCTGCCTGCAGCGCATGTGTGCAGTGAGCAGTCCCGAGAGAGGACGTGGGACATTATCATACATCCCTGAGGGGCACACAGGAGCTTCTTTGGCCACACAGACCTCTGGGAGTGGTGGGGAAGGGGCCTCTTGCTCAGATCCAACATAAGGGTCAGTCCCAATGCATCACGAGTGTGGTTTTGGCCTACTGCTGTGCTGTCTCTTTTGTGAAGGCAACTGGTTTAGCCCTTGTGCAAGAGGAGGGCAAGACCGGGACACACAATTGGGTGTGTTAAATGGTGGGTTAAACATGAACCAAAGATTGGAGATATTATTTGAAGCTGAGCCCACAGGAGACTTTGTCTTCCCATCAGTTGTGTGCTAGCTACACTGATGTCCTTGAGGTTTCCTTCACATTGTTCCCATGGTCTGAGACTCTGTGGAGCATGCTGGCTGTCTCCTTGAGGCCTCCTGGGAAGTTGCTTGTGTTCCCCTGGCAGGGACACTGAAGGTCACAGTGGGGGAACAGGCAGCTGGGACCCCACGTGTGACATCCCCATGGGGCCTGTCTGAATTCCAGTCTCCCCAGCATGCACAAGCTGTCCCCACTGCAAGCCCCAGGGCAGCTCCTCATTCAGCTCTGGAAAGGAGAACCCACAATCACTGCCTGCTGGGATTCAGGGGTACAACTGTCCAGGGACCAACACTCTTGCCTGACCTCGTTTTTCTATGAACAATCCATAGGAGGACTGGCTGCTTTCCGTGCTTTTCTCAAATCTGAGTACAGTGAGGAAAACATCGAGTTCTGGGTCAGTTGTGAGGAGTACAAGAAAACCAAGTCACCAGCCAAGCTCAGCCCCAAGGCCAAGAAGATCTATGATGAGTTCATCTCCGTGCAGGCCACAAAAGAGGTAGGTGCACTGAACATTCCTTGGGCAAAGGCACCACCCTAAATTCTGAACCAGCAGTACAGGCAAGCAGAGGTCAGTAGTTTCACAAGAGATGAAGGCTTCTGCTTCTCTGCTAGTTAATATGGACATGGTGGGTTTTTTATTGATTTTATATTAAACTTGGATAAAGAGAAAGTGTGTTTAGTTACAACCACATAGCCATTCCATGCACACACTCAAATGGGAGAAGCCCAAGAGGACTATGATTCCCTATGTTTCAGCTGCTCCCATGCAGTTTGAGTTTCCTGGCTGGCTGCATCCCAGAGGGATGTGTTTCAGTCTCTCCTGACAGCTCTTCTGGTAGCAGGGATGAATTGGTATCCAGCTGCACAGATTCTGCTGAGGCCACAGGGTGTCAAACAGCCATTTCAGACAACTGCTCACCAAGCACACACGGTAGCGAGACACTTGGGTTTTCCCTTTCCTATGCCCCTTCTGGGACAGGTTCTACTCACACTGTCCCTTTGGCCCGCAGGTGAACTTGGATTCATGCACACGGGAGAAGACGAGCCACAATATGCTGGAGCCCACACTGTCCTGCTTTGATGAGGCTCAGAGAAAAATATTCACCCTCATGGAAAAGGATTCTTACCGCCGCTTCCTCAAGTCCCCATACTACCTGGACTTGGTCAGCCCATCTGGTGCTGGCTGTGGGCCTGAAAACTGCAAAAGAAACCACACTCACAGCTTAGACTGCAACTCCAACATCATCTCTCAGTGTGCCTGAACTTGCATCAAGGCAGGGGCAGGCTGGGCTCTTGCAGAATATACGGCAGCAAAAGCATTCATTGGCATGAAGCAACAGAGCTGTCTCTAATAGCTATCTAATGTCCCAGTTGTATCCCATGTCATGCAACAGCCAGCATTTGTAACCCAATCCAGGCTCAGTGTGTGTAGCAAACCCTCCTCTGATGGGTCAGTGTAGGAGCGCTGGGGTCTGTGTCTGGCAGGAGCTGGGGGCAGTCGCTGGGTGTGCTGGGGCTCTGCAAGCCCTGCTGAGCCCAGGAGGGTGCTGGGGAGCTAGTGTCAGCTCTGACTCTGCCCACACAGGGACCAGATGGGTGAGGTCACCATGTGACACCCAGCGAGGTGCAGGGCAGAGAGGAAGCAAAGGGAAGCTCTGAGGACTGTGATCTCCCCTTTCTAACCTGGAAAAGTTTAGGTGAAAATGGCTGGCTCTGGTCCTTATTAGCTGTTCATAGCTCCCAAATGTCCAGGCTGTCAGGAATGTTTGCTCAGAGCTCAGGCCATGATGCATTGCAGTATCAGGCACAGGAAGAGCTCCTACTCTTTCTTGAAGGGAGATCAAAACTTTTCAGACAGCCTCCCTCAATCATCACAGCCACAGTCTCAGGGAAGCTCAGCCTCCCTTGGCCATCACAGGAGGCTCTTCCCTCTGGCTGCTGCTCTCTCTGTAGCACCATGTTTATGTCGGCCAAGGATCTTTCCTAGGGCAGTGCAGAGCTGTCACTTTGGGGGAGGCTCATTATTTTCTATGTTAATTGCGTTCCTCAGGCTCCCAGGTTAAATACTCCAGCACAGCAGAACAGAAATATGTTCCTTCTCTCAGGTTTGCCTGTCCTGGCTTGTAAGGAGCAGTTTGTGAGGGAATAGGAACCACCATATCTGAGGAAGAAAGGCCCTGCTTGGGCATACTTGACAGTGTTGGGAGTTTTTTAAGGTGTTATTTATGTATTTCAGTAGCAGCATGTCTCACTTTTCCTGAAGATTGAAGGAGGAATGTGTCTATCTCATTACTGCTCCAGGGTTTTGCAAGCAGGCAGCTTACTTTTTAATTGCTGTGGTGAGACATGGCCTTTGCTGTGGGCTTTGGCACTGACCTGCAGTGGGAAGCATGGGAGGCAGCTGCAGGATTGCTGCAGTGGGCTGCAGTACCAGGTGTCTCACTGTCCCCCAGCCTTGGTCTCTCCCTCATTAGATATTGCTGCTCTGGCCACTGTGTATCCTGCACTCCACATCCCAGTCCAGACAACAGCTCTCACACCGGGGTTTTGGCATGGCAGGAGGAGGCTGTGGCTCTCCAGGCCCATAGAGAAACTTCTTTTTTAGCATATGCTTTATTTTGTACTTATTCAATGTACTAACATCTATCACCATGCATGTTCAGCTAAGAGATGGAGAGGCTTGCTAAAGCACTGAACATAGCCAAGCATGTGGCTATGTTTTATTTTCTCCTGGTACTGGGAATCCTTGGTAAATATTGCAAAAACTGTATCAATATTTAAATAATGATGAATGCAGTCTAAATAAAAATGTTTGTGTTAGTCCCTTCTAAAATGCCATTATAAGAACAAAGGAAAATACACGGAGATCCAATTCACTGGACAAGGTTGCTCAAAAAAGTTATGTTACAAATGGCTTCACTCAGAGGTTGTTTTAAGTCATGGAAAGATGAAGCAGCTGATGGAACAACAATAATTATATCCTTTAGATACCATGAGCCTGGGGGATAGGGGGTTTTTTGGGTCGATGCCTTGCCTGACCATGAACTCAGCATGGGGATTAGCCATTTTCACCAAGGGTCTGGGGTGAGTGTGAGGCCCCCCTTGACAGCTTTGGAGTGGGGAACATCAAAGAGCCCTTCTCTGATGCAGATGCTTTGTAACCTCAAGCAGACAGAACACATTTTTTCCTCAAAGCTGAGCCTGTCCCTGGGCCATGCCCTGTGAGTACAGAGAGCAGAGCTGGTCCTTGCTCAACCCCAGGCCCTGGGGCACCCCAGCCACTGCTACTGGAGCAGGAGCTGACTCTGGGCGCCAAAGCCTGAGGCAGCAGTGGGGCTGGGGGTGCCTGTGCCGCACGAACCTTGGAGTGTTTCTTCTGGATGAGCTCACTGGGGTGATTCCCTTTCCAGTTTACTGAGAAACCACTGCATCATTGCAGCAGAAGCTCTCAAAGGCTTTTGACCTTGCCAGGGCTTTGGGGCACAAGTTTTGGGAGTGCTCTGTAGTGGGTAAGAAAATGCTGCGCCTTCAGTACAAAGAGACAAAATGAACAGTCCATTGAGACAGTAGCAGAAATACATGTTTATGTGTGGATTACTGAGTGGTACATGAACATAGGTTAACATAACTCCTAGCTGCACACCAGCACCTCACATCTTCCCCACATGAATACATCCAGTGGAAATTCCATGGAGAACTTCAGACTGAAAACCTGCAGCTCCTGGGTGTGAGGAGCCGATGTGCCCTCCTGCCTTTGCTCCAGCCCTTGGCCACAGTGTGCAGCACCCTCCAGGGAGTGACTAAGGCCTGAGGGGAGCCTGGATGAGCTCTGGGACACCCTCAGCCACTGGGCTTTGGCAGTGCCCAAGTCTGGGACTGGGCAGCCCTGGCAGAGCCCAGCCTCAGCACGCAGGACAAGAGCTGGGTGGTTCACCCTATGATTGGTGAGGTGCGAGGCTCCAGGTCACTGAAGTCACCATAAAATACACATCAGACCATCTCCTGTTGTTCCTCTGAGGGATGCAGCTGCAGGGAGCCCTTTTCCACATGTGCCCGTGGAAAGGGCACATGTGCCCGTGGCAGGGAGTGGGCACCAGGGTGGCATGGAGGCAGTGCCTGGTGCCCCATGCCCCTGGCTGCAGCGTGAGGTTGCCTTGCCCCACTGCAGAGATAGGAGTCCCTCGGGGAGCACCAGCCCAGGTGCCAGGATGGCACACAGAGGCCATGGAGGATGCACCTTTGTGTTCGTTCACTCAACTGGATGGCCAAGGTTTCCCTCAAGAGGGTCTGGGATCAAGCAAAACCCACTCACACACCTCTCTGTGATGGACCCCAAGCACCACATTCAGAAACTGGGTTTTTTGGCTCTCTGACTCCCAGGCGGTCGAGATGCCTATGTTACAAGAATATATATGTGTGTACATGTGTATATGAATACAGTAATATAGATGTATATGTTGTGTTTATATACTGCTATATATGCCAAATTTCACGAGAGCTAGAGTGATAAAATACATGAAGTATCTCTTAGCAGAAATATGATGGTTGGCATCATCCCAATAGTGAATACTTCTGAGCCTGTGGAAAGCTGGGCCATGAGGTTGGTACAGGTGTTGCCACCTTTCTGGGCTAGCATGCTCGAGTAATTAGCCAAATGACCCTTCTACACAAACACAACTTTCCTAGAGCACCAAAATGCTTCAGTGGCCACATTTTCTGGCCACGCAGTAGATCACTGGCAGCCCCCAAAGTAGACTTCCAGCATTTTAGCAGAAACTGAGCCAGGGAGGGATTGCCAACAGAGCTGTTTCATCTCTCCTGAATCCAGCCTGCACCTTTCTTTTCAGCACATACATACCTAGACACCTTCTCCCTGCCCCACGTTACAGCTGCAGCAGTGACATCCCAGGGTTTGATGGTGTGTAGCAAGAGCCTCCGGTGGCATCCTGACATTATGGCATTGGTGGTGGCAGCATTTAACTGTGAAACATGTGAGGGAATCTGGAAATAGCTGCCAAAGGATTAAGGAGAAATGAAAAATCCAGGTCTTTCTGCAGGGAAGTCTGTTTGGTTTTGCATTTCTGAGTCACACTGTAAATGAGTTGGAGCACGCTGAACCCACTTGTATTGACATCAGTTCATAGAGACATTGGGAGGGTGCAGGGAGTGCATGTAGGCAGAGGTGGGGGGAGCACCCTGCAGCAGAGGGGCTGGCCAAGCCCCCATCCCGCACTCAGCCCTGCTTCTGCCTCTCCCTTGTTGCCCACCTGAACAGTGGACACTGCCGGGGGGGTCCTGTGCCCTTTTGATGGGACCCTCCTGCTGCTCATGGGCTGCCTTGGGCTCTTTAGCATCACCGAAGCCACCCTCTGCATTCACCCCAGGGGAATGCCTGTGAGCATCACCCCTGCTGCTCCAGCACCGACTTTCCCAGGCCTTTTGCTCCAGAGCTTAAAAAGAGTTACGTTTGTGACTGCCTCCATCCTTCCCCTGCCTCCCCACTCCTGCATGGAAAACACAGCCCATTTCCTGCAGCTCAGGATGTATTTTTCTTCATCGCCATAGTGACAACGTGTAAATATTCGAGGCTGATGGGGTTTTTGATCAGATTTTGCAAATCTTAAAGAGGCTGGAAAATCCATTGTTTATGTTATTGTGTTTTGCATGGAGCCCCTTGACCTGTAGTGAAGCTGAGTCTGGGGAAAGGGACTGGGCCGGGATGCCAGTGGGCAGCAGGGCCACCAATGTTTTGCTGGCACCTGTCAGGTTGCTGGCTGAAGCAGCTCTTTGCAAGCCATGACCCTTGCTGGGTGGATGATGCACCCAGAAACCAACACCAGGCCCCATGGAGCAGGCATTTATCACATTTCCCTCATGGCTGAAATGAGACCCCGGGAGCTGCCCTTGCCCTATCCTCAGGCGTGATTTATTCTGTTAGCAGAAGGCTGGCTTTGAACCATTAGAAAGCAGCTGGTCCTTTTTAGAGGCAGCCTATGGAAACACATGGCCTGGGCAGATAGGAGGAGACAGGAGAGAGTGATGCATGCTACACCAACTCAGTAGGGTCTGCACTCTGTTCTAGAAGCCTGGGGGTTATTTTTCATGTTTCCATGATGGGTTTGAGTTTCCATTTGGTTTTTTGTGTTTGGTTTGGGTTTTTCAAATTAGATCTGAACAGCTGGAATTTCTACTTTCTTTCCCCCCAGCATGGCTTCCCTCCCTCCTAGGAGGGCTCGACACCACTTTGTTGAATTTGTGCAGAGGTACTGCTTTGGCATGCCTACTGAGAGAGAAGCAACTGAAACAAGAGAGCCCTGCAGCAGCTCCTGAAGCTGCCATTCCAGCACACCACGAGGGCTATACACTGGGATGTGGCACAGGATGTGCCCTGGGAGCTCAGGGCGTCATGCAAAGGCTGGAGCGAGCAGTTCTGGGTTGCTAAACAGTCCCGGTGTTTTGGACCACAGGTCTCATTTTACCCTCTTGTTTTTGTGTTTAGGGTGAAGCAAACAGGCTGACCCTGAGTGGAGCTGCTGGGGAAGCGATGCCACAGGCTCGCTCTGCTCACCCCTGGTGCCAGCCAGGCGCACCCTGTGGCACCTGGTTCTGCCGTACAGCAGTCCCTGCCATCCTTGTCACAGTGCCATTCTTGCTGTACGTGTCACTGCTGTTCCCTGCCATGTCCCCGGCCCTGGACAGCTGTCACTGCGCCTGCTGCTTTCTGAGGGAAGGTGATGCCAGCCAGGCAGTGGATGTGTCTCACCTCAACTTGGCCAGGGAGGGGAGCACCTGCAGGGTACCTGTGCAGGCTCAGCAGCACCCTGGGAAGTTGGGAGGAGGGAGCGAGCCTGGGCGAAACCAGCAATATGGGCAATACTGGGAGAAAAATTATCATGTTCTAAGGAGTCCTAAGAAGGCAAAGTCAGCACCTCAGAGCCTCCAGCTAATGCCAAGCTCTGCAGCACTAGGGATGTGTCAGCTGGCCGTGTGGCTCCTGGTCGCTGCAGAGCTGGGGCTGCTCCCTCACCCTTCTGGGTCCCAACTCCAGGGAGTTTCTGCATATAGGTCTTTTGTGGGAGGGGAAAGAGATGGTAAGAGAGGAAACACCATGACATCTGACAGTCCAAAGCATGGGGGGAGGTGTTTAGCAACACCCCTGGGTGCTCTTCTAGGGTGGTATCAAGAAAGCAAAGCGGCTGCAGGAGAAGGGGCAGGTGTTTAGACAGAAGCAGTGGGGATGCCTTGCACAGCCCTGCTGCATTGCTACTTGATTAACTCATGATAAAACTCCGACCGCACAAATCTAGGCAGGGAGTCTTTTTCCATCAGGGCAAAGATCCTCTTCTGGGCCATGTCAAAGCTGGCTGGTGATGGCTCCACCAGGTTCTTGATGGTGACAGCCTTGGTGAAATGGTCGATGTTCACCTGTCATGAGAGTGTAAGAGGGATGGGTGCCTGCCTTTGGAGGGCTGAGTGGTGGTCTCCCCTTGCCTGCTCTATCCCACCAACAATCATGCAAATGGCGAGGGGAGGGACTGAAGCAGGTTCATTTCTCTAGAAGAATTATTGGTGACACAGCTGTCAGGATGAAGTCTGTCCTGCTGCAAAGCTGTCTTGGGGAGGAGGATTACTGTACATTGTCAACCCTTATGACTGATGTCACACCTCTGTGGGGAAGGGGGGGACAGGTATGTGTTGGGGGTGCCTGTGGCTGGAGACAGCCCAGCAGAAGCTGAGCATGTCAAAAGGGGCTCCAGGTTTGTGAAGGATGGGAGTGCAGCACATGAGGATGGGGCTGCCCCTTGACAAGGATACAGCCCTCTGAGCCCCTCAGCCACACACAAGGTGCCCTGCAGCCATTGCTCTCCTTTGGGATGGAGGCTGACAGGGCAGCAGCCTCATTCCTCCCAGTACCATCTCCTGCCCTATGGCCACTGACCTCTTTGGGTGCCTCAGTCTGGATGAACTCCTCATAGATCTTTTTGGCCTTCTCTGCCATCTTCACAGGGGACTTGGTTTTCTTGTAGTCCTCGCAGGCCACCCAGAACTCGGCATTCTCCTCACTGAACTCGGAGCGCAAGAAGCTGCGGAAGCTGGCAAGCCCATCTGAGGGGCAATGGGGAGGTGAGCTCTCGCTGAGCACTGGCAATGCAAGGGGGTCAAACCCTTGCTGAGCACCCCAGGGCACGTGGAAAGAGGGGAGGTGACCAACCACAGCGGGGTGTGAACTTACAGGGGTTTTGCAGGAGCTTCTCCAAGGAATCACGCCACTGCAGAGCCTCCTCTGGAGATGGCCTGAGGAGAGTAAAGAAAGCCCAGGTGGTCCATGGTTATCCTACAGGCTCCGTCTGGGCTCCGGGTTTTTAAATAATTCCTTTAAAAATGGGGAGGAATGGAGTAACAAGTTGCAGAGCCTTTCAGAGTGGAGGCAGTGGTCTGGGGATGGAATAGGGATGCTGCTGCATCACAGCACAGGTGCCCTTCTCCGGGGGAGAGCCGAGTGCAGGGAGGGTGAGGATGGGGTGAGGAGGGCGAATTCCCCCGTGCTTGAGCAGAGCTGTGGTTGAGCTGCAAAGCGAGTCCCTTCTGCAGCCACAGGGGCTCTGCGGGCGGCTGGGAATCATCTCTGTGTTTTCCTGCTGGGCTGGGGAAAGATGCTCCCCACTGGCCACAGGAGCTTGGTCACTGCGGCCTCGTGCTGCTGGGGCCGGGGTCAGCGCCCTCCACTCCCACAGCCCGCCCGCCCCGTTCCCACGCCCTGCGGCGGGCCGGGTCACTGGGCTCGGCGCCCTTCCCGCTGGAAACCTCCAGTGTTTTCCGTCAGCACGGTTTTTCCTCTCTTTTTTTTTTATTCAATATATTTTTCAATGTGATATTTGCAGTGAGACTGAAGAGTTTGGAGGGGGGGGGGGCGGAGTTTTTTGGGGGTTTTGTTTGGTTTTGGGTTTTTTTGGTGGCTTTTTTGGTTTTTTTATTTAAGCCCCGAGGAGTTGGACCAAGCTGCCCTGGGGTGCCAGCTCCTTCCCTGCATCCCTGCCAGTGTTGACAAGCCCCCTGCTCGGCATTGAGTGCTGGGCTGGCTGTGGACCATGTGCACTCCTGCAGGCAATGCTGCACTCTCTTGTTTTGCTGCTGCAGGGGCCACACATCGGGGCTGAAACCCCCTGGCTGAGAAGAGCATCCCTGGGAGCTGGGAGGGAGAGTGGGCAGGACAGCTTGTCCTGGTCCTGGGGGCCCAGAAGCTTCAGTGGTGGGACTGGGGGAAGTACAGGTGCCGATACCTAGCCATGTCATGCTGCCCAAGTGGCTGCAGCAGGGAGAGTGGCAGGAATGCCAGCCTTCCTCAGGGTGGATGCCAGCCCTCACTTGTCACCAAACCATCAGCAATAGGCACCATGACAAGGAGTTCTTATCCTTCACTTTCTGGACCTTGAATTGTGTTTGCACTTTTATCAAGGATCAAAGCTCTCCCTGCTCCCCTGTCCCTGTCAGGTGACTTCTCACCCCAGTGAGGAAGAGCATCACTGCAGCAACCTAAACCAATCCAGATTTCCTGGAAACCACCAAATTCACTTTCCCACTATCTAAATGTCCCTGGGATATTAACTGCAAGTGAGATGCTGACAGGTGAGTGATGCCAGGGCTGCACAGTGATGCAGTGTAGGAGAAAACAGCTCCTCCAGGCAGAATGGAGATGTTCTCCAGCTTTCTGAAGGGATGTCTAATGGAGACAAATGTGTCTCTGTCACAGAGGCATCAGGGGCAGGGCAGCAATAGAGTGAGAGCCACACAGTCCACTGGGCTCTGCCATCCCTCCCTGGCATGGGCGGCTCTCACCGGGCAGCACTGTATGGCAGGCAGGCACCATGCTGGCAAACGTCCCCCTGCATATCACCCTCTGCACCCTGGATTGGCAGGCAAA
This sequence comes from Acrocephalus scirpaceus scirpaceus, assembly GCA_910950805.1. Classification (NCBI taxonomy): domain Eukaryota; kingdom Metazoa; phylum Chordata; class Aves; order Passeriformes; family Sylviidae; genus Acrocephalus; species Acrocephalus scirpaceus. Next base: position 27,698,533 of record OU383779.1, read on the forward strand.
ATAATTAATGTTTCATGTGCTTTAAATAATGTTGATAAGCCATTATTATACACCAGCTCAGTGCTGGAGAGCAGTGGTCAAGCCAAAGGCCATAAGGTGAGGAGATCCCATCACCACAAAGCTGCCCTGAGCCAGGCATTGTGCCATGAGGTTGTGCACCCAGCTCAGGGACACGCTGCCACCCCAAAGCCAGATGGCTGCAAAGGCTGGTACCTCTGAGCTGAGGAAGGTGACTCAGAGAAGTCCAAGTGCTATATGCCTCTGGGAAAACTTTAACAAATAATGTGAAATCTCATCAAAAGTAAATTGAGTTTCCATGGGAAATCTAGTTTCCATAGAGCTATATTGCCTGACACGTCTCATGCTGCCCTGACATAACTTCTTGAGCGTGCACCTAGCAGGCAGGTAATGAGAAGCATGCCACGAGCTGCCTGCCATGTAGAGCGTGCTGTGCCAGCCTGCAGCAGGGCTTCAGCTCCTCTGCATCCCAAATGGGCTGGGCACAGGTACCGCTGCAACCCAGCCCAGTGCAGTACTCACTTCTGGGCCTTGGGTGGCTTCTCCGGCTTCTCGGGGTAGGGGATGATGAAGTCAACGCTCGAGTCAGGCTTCTGGAGCAGTGTGCCCAGCTTTGTCTTGATCTCTTTGGCCCTGCAGCAGGGGAGGAGCGAGACAAGTCAGGCAGAAGAATGGGGCAGTGGGATACTCAGTTCCTGCCCTGCACCCACTCTGTAATTAATTCCAGATGAACAAATGGACCCTAATGCTGTAAAGGCTGTGTCTCTCTGTGGCGTTTCTAAAAAGGCACTGCACATTAGTGGCAGCTCTTGATCTTGATCTCCTCACTCTGTCCCCATCTGTGGCCAGGATAATTGCATCAGCAGGGCTGTCAGGCTGCTCTGAGGCTGAATTAGGGATGTGTGTGCAGTGCTCAGTCTCTATAGAGATGAGCTTGAAGTAGGGCTGGTGAGGAGGTAAAGGAGCTCCCTTCGGAGAAGAGGTGGGTGCCATGCTGGGGGGTACCTGCCCCATGGTGCCACCCCATGCTGTGCCACTAGCCCCACACTGCTGACAGCACTCACAGCCCTTATATAGACATATAGCATGTTTATCAGTAATATATAAGCCTTATATTTGCAATGGGAAGGGTCCTGTAAACAGGCACCTCCTGGGTGCTGCCTTCTCTGGGCAGAGAAGGAAGAAAGGTTTCAGGAGCTGAAGACTGCCAAAGGCTGACTGCCACTTCCCATTGCACCAAGGCCGCCCTCCAGATCTGCATTTGGAGGATGCAGAGAAAACAGGGGGTCCTGGGGCTTGGCAGCAGGCCCAGCTGTCTCCCAAAAGGTACCCTTTCATGCAATACAAGAAGTAATTAAGTCCTGAGCATCTAAAAGTGCTGAGGAGGCTCCCCCCACCCCTGCTGCAGCTCAGGGGTGGTAGCAAGAGCAAGCTGAGCTTTTGCAGGGAACACTCAGGTGCACTGCATGAGGTTGAAGAAATAAAGGGGTGAAAACAGATCCCCCCCCAATCCCCATCTTTGCAGGGCAAGGCTTTTCCCTGGCACAGGGACATTTGGTGGCTTCCAGGTCATCTTGCTGGCACAGGAGGTGAAGGAGAGGGGACAGACTGCTCCTCACATGCTGACTGGGCTGAGCTTTCAATGTGGCTGCCAAAGCCGGACTGCAGCTCCCTGTCTTCAGGGCTCCCTGCAATTTTCCTCTCTGTTGTTTATTTTCACAAGCCCTCTGTAATGATTGCTCCATTGCTATGTCTGCTATTTCATTTCAATTCCTTTGATTTTTTTTCCCTCTTTGTAAAACTCTCTTTCTGTGTTTTGGTTTCCACCCGCCAGTCCCCATGGGTGACATTTGGAGACCTGGCTCAGGGGTCTCTGCACTGCTCTGCTCCCTGCCAGCTGCCCCTCATTTCTGCTACAAAAGCCTGCCTCTGAGAAGCCACCTTTGCATGGAGGTGGGCAGTAGGACCAGGTAGAGAGAGCAGCCCAGCTTGGGGCTGCAGGGGCCACCTGTGGTGGGTGTACAGCACAGGGCAGCGCACTCCCAGAAACACAGCTGTTGTCATGGACAACGTCAGGAGCTATAGAGACAGTTTCCATTGCTAGTGCTTCTGAGAAAACCTGAACCTTGCAAAGCTTAGGATCTCAGGAAAAGGGTGACAAGGTCACCATGCTCGCCATTTTGACACTGAAGTGTCTGGGACAGAGATGCTGCCCTTCATCCTGCTGTAAGTAAATAAGTAAAATGCAGACAAGTGCTCCAAGCCAGAGGTGGCCCTTGATGTTCTGTGGCTGGCTCTCTGGCAAGCTTCAGTTGCACCTTGGCACCCCACTAACCAACAGTGCCATACTGGGACCACCTGGCATGGTCCTGACTCATGGGGATGGCACAGCTGCAGGGACAGGGAGCAGGTGAAGTAGACAGGTGAAGTGGGCAGCCCCCTTAGCACCACAGCAGTGGGTGGGTGCAGAGGATGCCACAGGAAAGCTGAGAGGACAGGCTGGCCTCTCCCTTGGCTCTGCTTTCCCAGACATCTGTGCTTGTGGCCACAGGTTCCTGCAGGAAGGGGACACATGGGTTCAGGAGCATCTCTCAGGTGGGGCTGAGCAGAAATGCTGGGTGCCATCTTGTCCCTCTTCCAATACTTGGGAGGGAGGACTGGGGATGTTGCCACAGTCAAGCCCCTGCCGGTGCCAGCTGCTGTGCAGCAGGGACAGTCTCTTCCAAGCAACTGGACCATGTGTCACATCATGGGTGGTTCATCCAGCAGGAGCAGGGGGACAAGCAAGGGGCCGGGGGGCTGCCCACCTCGGAATCAAGGACAGTGGATACCAGGAGTTCCTGAGCAGGCAGAGGGATAATACAAGCTGTGCTGGGAGCAGGGGCACCCCGACAGACAAACTAAGCCCAGGATGACCCAAGGAGCTGGGAAGACAGGACTGGGATTCTGCTGCTGTCAGAGCAGCACCTGGGGACCCCCTGCCCTGGTGTGGATGAGGCCAACACCTACATGAGGTCTGGATGCAATTGATGGTGGCTTCACACAACAAGTGCTCAGACCTGGCTCAAAACCTTGCTCTCTGATTCCCATCCTCTGACAGTGACTTACAGCCAAGAGCTGTCAGGCTCAAAAGGCACTGAAGCCGTCAGCAGTCCCATCCTGCTCCATCCCATGGTGTTGCCAAGGGAGGCCCAGCAGCTGCCCACTCTGCTGGAGCTCTGCAGGTGTGGGGACAGCAGCAAGATCCTCCCCCCTGCTTCAGAGCATTTCCCTGGCAGTGGGACCTTCCATGATTTCCATAGAGACAGCAGAGATAAGGAAGGTTGTTAAAAGGAAGAAAGGAAGGACAGGAGCGGGTGGAAAGTCTGCAGGCTGACGGAGGGAAAGGGCTATTTAAAGACACCATCCTAGTGTCCTCCAGCAGATGGATTACAAGCTTTCAAGCAAGGCTTCAGGAAAGGCTAAACAGCAGGGAGGGGAAAAGGCAGCTATAAACAAAAAAGACATCTTAAAAAAAAAAAAACCAGCCATGGCTGAGTGAGAAAAAGCAAGAGGACTGTAAATGGTGGAAGGTTAACTGTGAGAACATATGGGAGCAAGCCAAGAAAAAGTCTGAGAAATAGCTTCCAAGAAGCATTAATAGAAAATATGGGCTCTGTCAAACATATCAAGAGCAAGAAGGGCTGCTGAGGAGAGCCAGGAGAGACTCTAGCTTTAAAAACAAAACAAAAATAGAAGCTCAAAGGACTTTAAAGCCATAGCTGAGAGCTAAAGGTGATGCTGTGCCTGAGGGCAGGGAGGTGGCAGAGGAAATGCCCCTCCACGTGCAAAAGCCTCCAGAGGGGATTTCAGGAGCCATAATGCTGCAAGACTGATGCAATATGGGCATGTCAGTGGCAGCCGTGTCAGACCCGTGCTGGACACATGGACAAATATGGTCTATTGGAGAGAAGTCAAGGCTTCTCTGGCCGTAGGAAGAGATTCCTTTCAACCTATCATCCCTCTCTGAAGAGGCCAGCAAACACATGCTGTGGGGAGAACCAGGGGTAGCAGCCCCTTGATGGGCTTTATGTCCTGCGGCTGGCTCTGCAAACCCCAGGCAGCCGCAAGGGAAGGTCAGTCCATGGGTGACAGTGTGGGAGAGCTGGTAAGTGGTACACACCTGTGGGGATGATGGTGGGGGAACGCCAGCTGGGACCATGCTGTTCAACCTCACAAGCAGTGGCAGAAGGGGTCAGTGGCCAAGCAGCAGATATTGCAGTCCCCAGGTACGGCACTTGGGGCAAGCTGTGAGGAGCTGCAGGAGGGTCTTGTGACACCAGAAGTGAAACAGCTGGAAAGCTTCATAGAGGAATACAAGATGATGCACAGGGGACAAATGCAGTCCTGACTCTGTGTTCAAAGTGTGAGTGAAGCCCTCAAGACTGAGGATTTGAGGACATAGCAGATGAAAACATCAGCATAGCAACAGTGGGAGAAAATCTTTATTAAGAAAATTTACTGTTAAAAAGTGTCAGAAGAGTGACAACAAGGGTGACAGCAGAGCAGAAACATGTGGATCACCCACAACTGGAAGAGTGCTCTTGGCTGCCCATGGCACAGGAGATTGCAGGAGAGTAGGCAAGGTCAGCATGAATTCATGAGGATGGCTGAAAGGCTGAAATGAAACCATCACAGGCCTACACTCTTGTTTGTGTCTGTGATGAGAATTTGCCTTTTGGGCAAGGAGCATCAGCCACCGGCAGCACAATTTCAGCTGGAACTTCTCTGGAGCTCCCCTCAGGGCAGTGAACTTCCCACTGTCACTCTCATCCAAAAAGCAGTGCTAAGGCCTTTGCAGGTGTTAGGGAACCCTCAATGAGGGATTCACTTGGGTGTTTTCCTAAGTTTCCTCCTTAGGTGAAGCATTGAGTGCCCTGCAGCTGCAGTGAGACTTCAGTTGCTTTGCACCTCTGCTTCTCACTGGACTCCCTCCAAAGCCTATGGGAGCAGAGGAGAGGACATGCTCCAATCAGCATGGAAATGGTCAGGGGCTAGAGCCTGCCTGGGTTCCCAAGGGGCTGAGAGGAGCCTCTGCCACCACCAGGTGCAGGTTTTGGAGTGAGAACCAGGGTGGGTAGGGACGAGTGCCACAAGGGGAGCAGAGCTGGTGCTCTGTACAGGGCTGAGCTTCATGAGAAGGGCCAGGTCTGGCTATTCCATATGTGAGTGACTTGCAGACAATTAAAAGAGGATTGTGGTGCACTTTGGAACAGGGCTGTTTTCACCTCAGAAAGGCAAAAATACTGTCCTGATTTTTTCCTCCTCTCCTCCCTCCATGTTTTGCAGAAGTTAAGATCTGAGGATAAAGCACTCCTGCCCAGAGTAGGGGAGGGCTGGGTTTGGAGCAGCCCAAACTCATGCAGCAGAATGACCCCCAGGGCAGAGTGGGGAGTTTGGGACCGAATCAGCACTCATCCCACCAAAGATCTCAGCCACTCGCAGCACCCACTGAGACGCCCCCAGCAAGCTTCCCTTCCCTTATTATCCGTTCAGAGCTGGATAATCCCAGTCCCCATATGAGATGCCCATTAAGGGGCTATGCTGCAGGAAGAGCCCCTGCGCCCCCAGCCGCTCCGGCAGAGCCCAGTGGGGAGGCAGCCCCTGACATCCCGCACACCCCAGCCGCTCTCACCTCTCCAGGCAAGTGTGGGGCAGCGCTGCTAACCCTTTGCACATCTTGGCAGGCTGTAGTTTCCTCGGCCGTGAGAAGAGTGAGTGATGGCCAAAGCGGGCAGCAGAGGCTCTGTCTGCAGCCCAGCTGCCTCCCTTGTTCCTATATAGCGCCGGAGCTGGACCCCTGCCAGCCTTGTATCCAATGCCGGCCGGCCTGCTGCAGCTGGCCCCGGCGGCTTCTGGATTTCGTTTTCTTCTCTCTAAGCTCACACGGAGGGAAGAAAAATGTGGATTTTCTGGGGTGAGGTCAGGTAATCGAATTGGAAGGGCCAAGCTAATGTTTAGGAGGCTTCAGGAAGCCCACAGCACTTCTTTTAATGATGCATCAGGCTCCAGGTCAGTATTTAGAAGAGTCAGGCAGAAACGCTTCTTTTCAAGTAAGACTTTTCCAGTGAAAAAAAGAACTTTCAGAAAAATAAAAGTGCCTATGAGAAGTCTGGCTGTTGATTTCAAGGCTGTGGCTAAGGTCAAAATATCCACCACTTCAGCAGTGGTGGTGGCTAACAGTGACTTTTGTTTCAGACCTTGGCTCCTGGGTGACTATGAAAATGTGCATCTCTATGCTTTGTTTAACACTGGGAGCTGGGAATAGGGACTTTGTTCCTAACCTGGCTGTCCACACCCAAGTGCACTAACAACCATCATTTCCCTGGGTAAAATCCAGGGTTACATTTAAGCTCAGCTCTTGAGCCCCTTTCTCTTGTGCTGTGTCAAAGCTGTGCCTGCCTTGCTCTGGCTCCTGGCTGGATTTTGGGCCTGTTGTGGGATTATGCAGCAAGACGCTCTGCACTTAGGCATCTGAGTGCAGTAAGGGAAAGCTGGAAGTCAGCTGGAAACTGTGCCTCCCTGGAGAGCTTGGGCTGGCTTTGTACTGGTTTGTAGTGGAAACCAAATGAAAAAAAAAAGTTCAGCTGACAATTTCAGAGGATGAGACACTCAGAAAATAATGGCTTGGGCTGATCAGACCCCCAGGATGCACTCAGACAAGGGGTCAGACCTGGGATCTGGTGGGCTGCCCTTCCCTCTGCTGGCATGGAGGTGCCCACCAGCCTCCCTTGTGTCTCACAGGGAAGGGAAGAGCAGCAGCCAGGGAGGACAGAGGTCCTTTACTCTTCCAGGCTGTTCTCATTCTGCCCTCTTCCCAGAGGACTCAGGAGGAGCTTGGAAGTGCCTCACCCCAGTCAGGGGTAGCACAGAGCTCAGTGGCCCCATCTCCCAGCAGCTGGAGTGCAGCCCCTGCTCTCTGAAGGAACATAGCCTTGCAAACTGCAGATTTCTGGGCTGTGCCAGTGCCCTTGGGGCCAGAGAGTTCATGAGGGCCACACATTTGCTAGCAGGGATGTCCCTAGGGTGTCACTGAGTGCCAGGTCAGTGCCTGCCAGCTCAGAGGCTGCTTCGAAGAGCTCCCTTGAGGTGGTGTTGTTTGCAGGAGGCTTTGCTGCCTGTTCAGGCAGCCCCTACCCTGGAGAGAAGGTGGTGGCAGCATGGGCTGGGCAAGAGGGGCTGGTGGTTGTCACAGCTCAGGGCTGGGAGGGACAGCGGGGCCATGGGACCTCCTGGGAAACCCCCACTGCTGAGCCCTTGGGACTGCAGCTATCCTTTCATCATTAATCCTCTGTAATAAAGTCAGCATCAGAATCCCAGGAGAGAGTGGGTCTGTGGGACCAGGTGCTTTGTGTGAATGCTGTCCAGCAGTCTCTGAGCACCCTTCTCTTCTTTACCCCCAGCTGCACAGGGCTGTGTGCACTTGGAACGCAGAGAACCCCACCAGGCCAACGTGCCAACGACACGGCTCCATCTCTGCAGACCTCCTGCTGCTCAAAGGAACCTGGAGCTTTGCCCAGTGACACCCCCTGGAGGGACTGGGTCTGTTCCCTACAGACTTTTGTCTCCACCTCTTTCAGCCGTGGGTGGGTAAATCCCCTCTGCCGTAATTCAGTGACTGATGGTCTAAAATCTCTTCCAAAGCTCTGGGGTGGGGGTTTAAGGAGTGCACAGAGAAAATTGGGGAACTGAGGTCCCAAGTGTGTGAGGAAACTCCATGTGGGAGGGTGATAAGGAAGCTATACTGTGTGCTGGGATTGCAGCTGTGCATTTTAACACTGATTTATCTGAAACACTGAAAAAGACACTGTTACCACTGAGCAGAAACAAGGGTTACACAGAAATAGCTTGCATTTTCCACAGACCTTTGTCCAGCAAGAAATGTTTGTTTTTTGTGTTTCAAGGCTTTGGAGTGCTAAGAAAATATTTCCAATAAGAAACTACACAGACCTTCCTTGCCTTCCCACGACAGCTTAATTTCTTTAAAAGCCCTTCTGGGAGAGCTTTTTGGAGATCTGAATGCACTCTGAGGAGCAGATTGTCTTGTGTACACAATGGCTGGTTTTCTCCCAGAGGGTTCCAGGCTTGTGCCTTGCAACTGCCCCCTCAAAAGCCACGTGGAATCTCCCATTACACCCAATTTATCCTGGTCCCCGTTTTTTCCAGATTTTATTATCCCTTCTAGCAACATGCCTTTTACAGAAGGCAGCCTATCTGCTTTGCAGTTTCCTGGTTCCCACTGGAACTTTTTAAGAACTAGTATCATATTTAACAATGTTGACCTTTTGGTAAAGGGATCACTGCAATTCTCACCCAGGAGAGTATTTGGCCATTCATCTGAGTGCTCCTTCTGGCAGACCTTTAACCATGTGTTCTAAAAATGGGGTTAAAAATATTTCTTTTCCCCTGCATGCTTTGGGAGTTGTGCAAATATGCGTCCCCAAAGGAATGATGATAGTTTGAGCTCCCTAACAGCAAAGGGCAATGCAAGTAACTCATGGAGGCTTTCTGTGATGGCTCATTCCTTCCTATAGAGGCTGATCACATCCTGTCCTTGAGCCTTCCTGGAGAACTTTCTGCTTCTCCCATAGTCATAATTCATCTTTATGCCTTTAGGATGCTTCCTCACATCTTCTGTGGCTTGCCTTTCACCTGTAACTTTCCAGAGCTTGAATTCTTTTTTATTATTATTCTCTCATCTCAATTTTAACTTCTTTTAAGGTCTTACAACTTCAGCTTGCACTTCAGGTGTTCACTTCCACTCCCTTGTATAAGCACATGCCTTCTTAAAAAAAATCTCTTTGAGCATTGAGTGCACCATGCCTGTGTAACCCAGTGTTGCAGGTCACCAGCGTTCTTGCTCCTCACACTTATGTGATGCTGACCAGCCTACCTCTCACTTCCGTTTGTGCATTAAATACTATTCTAAAGGTGTTGTTGCGCTCTCACTGGGACAGTCTTATCAGTAGCTGTGGCTCTGTGGCCCCTTTGAACTGAGCACTACACATGGCTGAGGAGTTGTCTAGGTGCAGTCCTTACACAATCTCACTCCTCCACCAACTTTCTGAGGCCCAATCCAATGATGAAAATGCTTGTGTAGAACAAGGAGATGAGATTTAGGCTACCTCCATTTGCCACATCCAAGTCACTGACACAGGAGCCGTGGATGAGGTCAGAGAAAATCCTGGAAAGCAGTGTTACCCGGAGCACTGGGACTCTGGCCAGCAGGGAATTTGGGAGTCACGTATGTTCTGCATCTCATCAAGTTCTTCGACCCTGAGCACAAGGCTTGAGAACAGCCAGGGCTTCGCCTGTGTAGTGGTTTCATGTTCGCTGAATTTTGTTTGCTAAATTCAGTGTAGTGGTCTAAATATTTTTTTTCTGTGAAATATGATTATGAGAACAGAAGGCAAAACAGGCTTAACTTAAGGATAACATTATTAACACACAAAAGGGAAAGGAAAAATTAAAATCAAAATGAAATTTTTAAAACACTTCCTTCCTCCCCCCAACAGTTCACTTTCCCACATGCAACACAAAGAGACAAAACTCAGAGCTTCAGGTCAGTACCACTTATTTTATAAGTCTTTCATGCAGTCTTTGACAGAGAAGTATATCTCCTGATGTGTTAGGTAACTTCTACAAAAGATGCAGTCTCTTTTGTGGCTTCTAGCCCCTACAAAAAGCAGCCCGCCCAAAAAACTTCTGCAACTTGTAGTCTTCCCAAATCATGTAGCCTTCTCATGACTACATTTTGGGCCATAGATCTACACTGGGATTTCCCTGTTTAAAAATGCACACTTCCATAAGCAAAGGACTTTCCCATCTTAAGGAGCAGAGATATCTTCTTAATTCTTCACGGACACAAAGGGCTTATCTCTCTCTATCGAAACATCTTATAAGATCACGTTACAGTTTCTAATTCAACATTCACTCAGTAAATCACAAAAATACCTCTGCTCAAAATCTACAAAGCATCTCCCCAATTAGATTGTCTACAATTTAAAAGAAATTTCTAGCAAGTCACAATACAGTCTGTTACCACAACTTATAGGAGGTTTTTATGCCTAAAGCTAAGGCAACTCATCATCTCTCCCGCCTGAGAAATCACTCTTCTTTTACTGACTTTGATATCTTCATATTGTCCCTTTACATCTCTTTAATTCAGCCTTTTCTCTCTCTGAAGAGGGTTGAAGTTTTAAAAAGTCTCGATCTGTGTCAGGAAAGAGTTAACATTCTTGCCAGGCCTGCAGACAGTCACATGGTCTCTGTCCAGTGGGCACTGGAAAACTCTCAAAGTGGTGAAAGAAAAGGTTCAGAAATGGCAGCAAGATGTCCTGCGCAGCTGGTCCTTCTTCCCCCTTCCACCCGTCGGTCTCAAAGGAGTAGGCACAGCCCAGCCCGGGCTTGGTGCTGCTTCCAGAGGCGGGTAGGAGGCCTGGTGGGGGGCCATCTCCCTTGGCCATGCGGCAGCGTGGGCAGGCCCCAGGGTTGGCTGGATGTTACCAACCATAGCTTCTCCTTCTTTGCCGGAAGCCGGGGGAAGAAAGGAGCTCAGCTGGCCAGACACCTTTCCATGGCAGTGGCTCCCAGAGACCCGGATGGGCCTGGCCTGGCTTGGCAGCCTAGGCTGTCCTGGCCCCCTCCCCGCTGGGAGGGAGCCAGGACAGGCTTCTTACCTCTGTCGAGGCGAAGAGCCAAGAGGGCAATCCACGCCAAGTCTCAGCTTTTATATGGGTATTTCCAAAAAGTCACATCATTTTTCTTAGTGGTCAGACTACAGGCCAATAGCTGAGAACTGGTCTCTGATGGGTATCTGCCCCCTACTAAAGCAATTCTAAGGTCCTGACAGTATCCTATATTCTCCTTTAACAAAAATTTAAATATTGTTAAATCGTAACAGCCTGGGACACTGCACTGCTCCTCGTGCCTGCTCTACAACCACAGAAGGGACCTGCTCCCCTTCTGGCACCTGGGCAGAAGCAAGCCCCCTCCAAGTTGGGGGCTGGCCTCAACTTTTGCACGTACAGAGCACTCCTGGGAACATGGGGCTGGGCTCAGGCTCATTTGTGCCTGGAAGGAGAGCCCAGAGGGACAGGTCCATGCGAGTCCATGCAAGTATCTGCATGGTGTTGTTGTGACTACAGGTACCAAGTGGCAGGCCATGTGTGAAAGCAGCAATCCTAGAGCAGTCCCTCTGCAGCCTGAGCAGATGAGGCCAGGAATGTCTGCAGAGACCTGCTGCAGGCAGAGCCATCACTCCCCGCGCATTAGCAGCTGCTGCTGAGCATCCAGGAGCTCCGCTACTCAAGCAGCACTGGTGCCATCGTGCGCTCTGTCAAATGCAGCCTCCACACAGGCAGCCTTCTCTGCTTTCCTGTGCCTGTCACCTGCCTGTGAACATTTCCTGAAGTGACACGATTTGAGCACATGAGGCTGAGGCTGGGTTGTTGGTGTATGGGTGGCAGACATTATTTCAACACAAAGCCGGGACAACCAGATCAGTCACAGGGTTTTATTCAAGGCCTGGATTACATCATCTTTACCCGTATTTGTGTTATGGATCCAGGCAGCAGAGCACATTGTTTATCCTCACCCAGCAGCCAGCACCTGCATTTTTGATCCCGACAGAATCAGCCACCATGCAAAGAACTGGATGTACCTCTGGCTCCATGCTAGCCATGCAAGCATCCCACACCTCTCCCATGCATGCATTCATTCTCAGCCCAGAGAACGTCTGAATGGTGAACCAAGCTTCTGCTTGCCATCACCTTTGCTCTATGTGCCCTGCTGTGGCACTACCTTTCCCAGCTCATGGATGGCTCGGTTCTCCAGCACCTTCATCTTCTCCTTGCCTGGCTGCAGCACACAGGCCACCATAGCCCTGGCCACTGTTTCCACAGGCACTGAGTAAGCGGTGGGGAACACCCAAGCCACAGCACCCAAGAACTTCTGGGCTATCCACTCCATGGGCCGGGACTCCTGGCGCTTACACAGCAGCACCCTGCAGAGCAAGGAGGTGAGGTGGGTCAGCCTGAAACAATCCTGGGTGAAGGCTGAGTTCTCCCTCTGCACCAGGGCCCAGAGAAGCTCCCTGAATTGACTTGGGCTTGTGAATGTGACAGAGCTGAGCCCTTGGACACTAAGGGCTCAGCCCCCACTGTGCCGGTGAAAGCAGAATTCCAGTTCTCCTAGGTAGCAAGAGCACAGTACAGCTGAAAGGATACAGGTGAGTGTTCCCTCTGCATAAGGTCGAAGTCCATCTGGAGATAAGCCCTAACCTATGCCTCAACCTGTGCTTTCAGCCCAAGGCTGTCCTTGCCTGACACATGGCACCAGCATTGGGATGGGCCACAGGAAACTGCAGAGCTTGCTCCCTTGCAGCACTGGGAAGCAGTCTGCTCATCCACGAGCTACATCTGGAGCTGGTGGCATTTTCCACTTCCCTTCCCAGCCCTGCCCTCATGTATCGTTTCTCTTCCTCCATCTCCCAGTGAAGCATCTCCCTGCTGCCTGGGCAACCCTCCACCCTGTGCCCTCCCTCCTCCACCACTACTCACGCTGGCCGGAAAATGGTACAGTGATCAAAACCAACAGCCTGGACCAGGTTTTCCACTTCTCCCTGTCAGAGCAAGGAGACAAGAATGACTTCAAGCACAATCCCTGCCATTCCATGAATGGGCAGGAAAAAGCTGGCGAGCCAAGGGCAGGATGGCATTAATGCCAATGCGAAGCTGGAACACGCCAGGAAGGGATGAGCTTTCCAGGCCAGGCAGCTGGGGTGAGGGCCCATGGTGGACATGAACTGCAGGTCAGCAGCGCGCCCTTGCAACCACCATGCTAAACTGCAACAGGCTGCTCTGGAGAGCATCGGGACTCAGCATCCAGCCTGGGAATGGAACCAGCTAGCACAAGACCCTGGCAGGCAGCTCTGAGTCTTAGCAGGTGTCGGAAACCGTAGCACACAGAATATGGAGAAAAAAGCTTTTGTGATGGGTGTGGTCCTCCCTGGGGAGCCTATGGGCTTTCTATCGTGTGATAGTTCATGTCTCACCTGGACATAGCCCTGAGCCTCCCCACATAGCTGAAGCCATCCCAGCTTAAGGCTGGGGAGCTGTTACTGGGCTAGAGACCCCAGCATATGTCTCTGGTGTTCAAGAAGTGAGACAGACACTGCGTGCAGGTATTGCACTGCTTTATAAGAAGTTAGTTGCATAGCTGTGCATGCCAGCCAGCCTATTCCCTTGTCCCGCAGCAGCAGGAGGACCCCCAGAACCATTTGCATCCCAAGACCTCAGCTCCTGCTTCCTTCCCGAGTATCCCAGCATCCTGTGACTCCTGCACGAGCATCAGAGGCCCACCCCAGCTGCCCCCTCACCTTCACGCGAAGGTAGAGGAAGCGGCTCTCTGCGTTTGCCCCCCGGGAGGACTGCAGGACAAAGTGTTTGCAGCCCCCTGCCCGCGCCAGCTCTGCTGCCTGCGCCACGTAGTCCCGATCCACACGGACAAAGCCGTCCTGCGGGGAGAAAGCAGAGTCAGCGGGGCAGGGAGCGGCAAGGCAGGGAAGGGGACAAGCGGGACCCCTGATCGCCCGGGGGTCAGGGGGGCCCCCACTCACTGCGCCAGCCTTGGCCCTGGTGGTGCCCAGGCAGCAGAAGCCCACGTCGTGTCCCTGGAAGGCGGCGGCGTGCTCGCCCAGCCGCTCGAAGTCCACCACCACCTGCTCCTGCGGGGACGCCGAGGGTCAGAGCCGCGGCCCCGGTTCCCGCCACCACGGCAGCCCTGTCCCCGGCCCGCGCACCACGGCCGCCTCCGCCTCGCCCAGGCTCAGCCGGCGCCGCCCGATCAGCGTGACCCGGGCGAAGGCCCGCCGGGCCAGCAGCTCCCGCAGCAGCACCCGGCCTGTCTCCCCGGAGGCGCCCAGCACGAAACAGCTCCTGCCGCCGCCGGCCGCCGCCATGCCTAAAGCAGCAGGCGGGGCCTGAGGGCGGGGCCGGGGACGGGGACAGGGCAAGGCCCGAGCGAGAGGGTCTGCGCCGCCGCGCTGTGGGTCCGTGGGTTGGGCGCTCCGCGCCCGGGGAGCCGCGGGCAGACGCGACGCGGTTCCCGGGGCCACGGCGGGGCTGCTCGTGGCGGGCGCAGCCCCAGGGACGCCCGCTCAGTCCGGCCGCTGCGCCCAGCGCGCAGGGAAGGTGCCCCTTGGCCTGTCTTCGCCGGCTGTTCCTGCAGTGACAGAGCTGAACGCCCCCGAAGATCCCTCAGGCGGCCGGCCCCGCTCAGGCGGAGGGGATGTGAGCTGGAGGGATGCTTGGAGGGGTCTGTGACCTGTCCAGCGGCTCCTCTCCAAACCCCGCTGGCTTCAGTGTGTGCTGCCAACCGGGGTGCCTAGCAGCTGTGTCCCCTGGGCAGGAGGTGGGTCACCCCCCAGGCCGAGTAGCCTTACAGTGACTCCAGTGTGAAGCAGTCCCTGGTGCCTGAAGAGCAAGGAGATGAAGGCCACTTTCTTGGGAACTTTCGCTGAGCAGGTCCTGGGGTGTGCTGGCAAGCATCCTGCTCCGGGTACTGCCTGTGCGTTGTCCCTCTGACAGGGACAATACCAGTCATCACCGGGGTGGTCCAGGTCCCACCAGGACATAGCTCTGGAGCAGGCTTGCGGGCACCCCGCGGCTCTGCACAGCCACTCCCATGGGCATCATCAAGGGGCCCTGCGGCACCATGATCCCGTTTGTCCTGATTCCTGGGGAGGGAGGTGCAGAGGCCTGAGTGGCTGCTGTCAGAGTCAGCCAGGTGGTTTTCCAGCCTGGTGTGTCCATCAAGTGCTCTCCTTGGCCGAGGGCTGAGGATGAATCCCAGGTGCACGTGCCATTTGCGCGGCAGGACGCACGTCATGACTGTCACTGGGATAATGGCTGGCATCCCGTTCCACCTGCCAGTGTGCTGCCGGCACCCACGGCCACCCTGCCCATCGGGCCCTGCTCTGCAGCCACAGGCAAACCCAGGTGGGTGGATGAGGGGGAGGCTGGGGCGTACCAGGGCTCGGGGGTACTGGGACGAGTGCTTGAGAGTGGTATGGGAGCAGTAGAGTGCGACAGAAACACAGGCAGCGACGTGTAGGAGACACATGTGGTATGTTATAGGGTATGGTGTGCTCTAGGGTTTCATGGTATGGTGGGGATGCCACTGGGTATCGTGGGATCAGGACATGGGGGCCATGCTCCTACCACTCATGGTCTGCTTCTCCTCCACGGCAGGGCTCCGGGGGGCCAGCCAGGTGCTGGGGTGCCCACTCTCTCAGTGGCATGGAGACATGGTCCCGGCGCAGCGCTGCCTTTGACTGCGTGCCTCAGCCGGCAGCCTGCTGCCCTGACTGGATGGCAGAGCTCCCTGACGCCCTGCCGCTCTCCCGCCTCTCCATCCCCGGCACCCACGACTCTCTCAGCCTGTTTGGCAGCCGGCGACTTCGGTGCCAGAGCTGGGGCCTGGAGGCCCAGCTGGCGGCCGGCATCCGCTTCCTGGATGTGCGCTGCAAGCTGTCACGGGGTGAGCTCCGCATCTACCACCTCTGTACCTTCCAGCGGGCCAGCCTGCGGGGTGTCCTACGCCGCACCCTGCGCTTCCTCCGTGCCCACCCCAGTGAGGCCGTGCTTATGCGCATCAAGGAGGAGCTGCCCATCTTCTCCCGGCCTGGCTTCAGTGCCCAGCTCCACCGCTGCCTGCTGGAAGAGGCACAGGGCTGCGTGTGGTGTCGGGAGGAGGTGCCAATGCTAGGCCAGGTGCGCGGGAAGATAGTGGTGCTGGAAGCGTTGGCGCGGGAGGTGCTGGGCATCCCCTACGAGCAGCTGAGCATCAGCGACGCCTGGAACGTGCTCTCACTGGAGGGCAAATGGGCCCGGGTACGGCGGCACCTGGAGAAGGCAGCCAGTGGAGACCCCACCACCATGTACCTCACCTTCTGCTCCGGCAATGGGCTCTTCACCTGCCCCGAGGAGGTGGCCCGCTTTGTGAACCCCCGCTGCTGCCAGCACCTGCGGCGCCGGGCCAGGCAGCCTGTCCGCTGGGGGGTGGTCATCATGGATTTCCCTGGTACAGGCCTTCTCCGGCTCATCGTGGAGAGCAATGGCCCGCGGGCCAATGGACACGGCACAGTGGCCCCTGGCACCCCCACGGTACAGTCCCGGCACCCCCGCGGCAGAGGGGACAGACGCCGCAGCCAGCACAGCTCTGCGCACTGCCCGCGCCGCTGTCCCTCGGGCAGGACACTGCTCCCGGCCCCGCGCCTCTGCCGAAGGACCTCAGTGCCTGGAGGGCAAAAGCGGGTTTCTAGGTCTTGCAGAGCACCGGGAAGCCTTCATGTGGCAGTGGTGTGACAGCCGCAGAGGCAGCAGAGGAGGGCCGGCTGCGGTCGGAGCCGGGCAGCCCGGAGAGCTGCGCCCTGCCCTGAGGAACCAGGCACGGTGCCGGTGCGGGGCTGGGCCACCTGAGTCCCACAGGGCAGCAGGGGTGGATGCGGGTAGAACGTCCTGCCTTACCTCCTGTCGGGCCAGTGAGTCCTCCCAAAATGCCTCTCTGCAAATAGTCCTTTTCCATAAGGGAAATAAAAATAAAAAGAAGCTAGGAAAGCACTGCCTGTGTTGCCTTGCCATTTCCGGTTAGAAAAATGGACAAAAAAAACTTTTGCTTTGGCTTCTTATATGTGAAGGAGCCTGTACCCCTCTGCCCATGGATGAAGTGCAGTTAAATTGTTTTCTGTGACCATCTTGCTCTTAAAGCAGAGCTGCAAGAGGTCACAGGAGTAAGAATTAATTTAAAAGGTGGTTAGGAACATCTCTCCCCTCATTATTTTAGCTTTTGTTTCTTTCTTGCAGGGGCTTGCCCTGGAAGTCAGGACTCTTAGGTAGAGACAGCTTCAGCAAGGGCCACCCAGCCTGTGCATGGAGAGCTGGATGGCCACAGACACAGCAATTCAGATGGGTCTACCCTGTCCCTGGGATCACACACCAAGGGATGCTGCACTGGGTACAGCCCGGCAGTTTGCAACAGCTGGGACAGTGCAGACAGGGCAGTGTGTAGATCCACAAAAGCAAGGCTGTTGAAGCATAAAAAAACCTTTAAAACCTGTTGTGCCAGTGCCTGCCCTACCTGCAGATAATAAATCACTAATCTAATAGACAACAGAGTAACTCCTTGGAGCAGAAAGGTAACCAAGATCCCCGGAAGAAATCAACACCCAGGAGGGTGCCTGCTGCATCACTGGCAGCAGCCAAGCCAGACAGGATTCAGTGTGCTGAATCAGGGAGGTGAGAAAGGAACTTTTAGAAGAGGAAAGCTCATCCCTGGCCTGCCAGAAGGTAAAGAATGTCTTCAAAGTTGCTTCTGTCTCAGGTGAAACACAGCTGGGCACAGTGCCTGTTGGCGGAGATGCCACAGGATTTTCTGGCCAGAAGAGATATCTTTTGCTCTGCAGGGGCTAGCCCCAGCTAGAGACAGGGCTCTTGGTGCTGAGCCTGTTTATCTGCTGCCCAGGGAGGGGAGTAGGCAATAGTACACAGTGGGTAGCAGAGGTGACAGGCAGAGGAATCTGGCTCTGGGTTTGCTGTGTGAGACAGGAGAAGGTTGAAATCTCTGCATTAAACCACACGTGATAAAAGCACTGGTGGTGTCCAGGGTGAGGGTGGTGGCCTGGTCCACTGGCTACCAGTGCCTCCTGTGCCTGGGCTGCTCTCACACCAAGCCAGTGTGGCTGGCACCACTGTCCTGCCAGGAGGATGGGTTCTGCTGGGGCAGAGCCAGGTGAGTCGGTGGCTTGTCTCAGCATTCCAGGGATGCACAGTTCTATGGAGAGCCAGGAAGGGCACAAGCAGAGCAATCACAGTTCCTAGGAACTATAGGCTGGGTGGTTTGGCTGTCACCTAGGGCTGCCCCTGGACGTGGCACATCCCTGCAGCTGCACCCCAGCACCCTGTACCCACTTTGTACCCCAGCTCGCTGGCAGGGCAGAGGTGCTGCCTGGGATTCCCCGGGTGGGCAGAGTCACTTGTTTACGACCTATCACTCAAGCAGTGAGATAATTTTAGTGTTATTTATGCCCCAGGCATCCTGTTTGGCAAACCCTTATCTGTGCCGTGCACACGTGACTGCTGCCAGGTGCCAGGGAGCCAGCAGGCAGCACAGGCAGGGGTACCCACGTGGCAGTGATGCCCAGTGAAAAGGCTCTCCATCACCAGCTTCACAGTGAAAGGCAGGAGGCAGAGAGCTGTCCTACAGCTGAGGTCAAAGAAACATCTCTGAGAGGGTCTGGATAGGGTGGGCAGGAGTGATTTGCCCAAAACTACCCCTATATTCCACAGCCAGGTAATATAGGGGTAGTTTTGTCCCAGTGCCTCAAGGTCCCTGCAGGTGGGGGGTACAGGGTACCTGCCCCTGGACGTCTGGTCCTGGCTAATCCTTGCAATTATCTTAGTCCCTCCAAGCCAGGGTAGCACTCTTAATGCGTCCCCTAGTGTCCAAACTCTTTTCAAATTGTGAGAAAGATTTTATCGGGTGCTGCCTGAGGCGGGGCAGCAGCTGATAAAGGGTGCGGAGGAGGCTCCGGCTGCTGGAGCTCTGCCCTGGCAGACTTGCCCAAGGGCACCCTGCAGCTCAGGGACACCCTTTGGGTCAAGCACTCCCTGGGCACCTGTGGTGGAAGGGAATCTTCTGCCTGCGCTCAGGAGATGCCTCTTAAGTCTCAGGGAGAGCCGCCCGTGTCCCCAGGGTGGAATGGAGGGATGGCAGGAGCGGCATGTATGTCCTCGGCGGAACGATCCCACAGCCCTGACGGGGTGGGATCGGGTGCGTCCCGTGGGCTGTTGAGCCCTCCTCGGGGGAGCGGGGCTCCCGGGAAGGTGCCCGCTGTATCGCCGGCAGCAGCTGAGCGGGCCGGGCAGTGTCGGAGTGACTCGGTTCCTCTGCGGTTAGCGGAAATATTGCACAAGGAGGGGAACAGGCTGTCCCAGCCTGGGGTGGGAACCTCTGCTGTAAACAACGTACGGCCGTGCCCCTTCCCCAGAAGCAGAGCCTTCGGCACGGCTCTACGGCACAGACAGCATCGCCCAGGCTGTTCCTCAGCGCGGGGGCACAGCAAAGGAGACACTTCTCCATTCCAGTGCCTGCGTCCAGAGGAACAGTGCAGAGGTGACACAGGGAAGTGTCTTTATACCTGCTCTCTTGAGCCCATGCCAAGCAAAGCCCTGGTGGGCAGTTTGCCTTGTGCCCTTGGAGAGATGGCCGGAGGAACAGGATACACCATCCTGACACCTGGGAAATCCCCACCCTGACCTCAGGCAGGGTCAGGCCCTTGGTGAGAGAGCAGCAAGAATCCAGCAGGAGCACGTGCCCTGCAGCATGCTGAATCCCTTCCAGGGAAGCCAATTATGGAAATAACCTGAGATGTGAAAGGGCTCCTGGTGATTAACCAGCTCCCAACAGTGCTGATTTGGCGAGCACTGATTCGGGTCCTCTCTCCCTCCTACCATGTGTACCTTTTTCCAGTCCTGCAAAGCGAGCCTCAGTATCCATCCTGCCATGTAGGATCCCCTTCTCTGACCCCAGGCATGGGGCACCTGCCTCCACACAGAGCTCGAACTTGGTCACATATCGTCTTTGCAGCAGCAACAGCCTCTGCATCTCAGACACCTTGATTCCATTTTTAAAGCAATACCAACAACTATTTGTAGTTACAAAAATAAAGGTGGGAGTATTTTTTTTTCTACTGCTCTGCCCTATCGTGTTGGGTTCCACCAGAAGTGAAACTGGCAGGGTACAGCCTGCTCTGCCCTGGGGCCGTGTACCCATGAACATCCCTTGAATCCCAGCAGTGTCTCATCAGTAGGAGAGGCAGCTGCTCAGAGGAACCTTGCCCAGGTGACCCTCAGCACTTGCGGCTGCTCTCCTCCCCAGCAGCTGCCCTTCAGCCTCTCTGCCTGCCTGTCTGCTCCTTCCCTTCCCCTAACTGACTACTCTGGGCAGAGGAGGTGCTGAAAGCATGTGCTCCTGAGTTATTGGATATACAGACTCAGCAATTCCATAAAAAAGAGACAACTGCATTAAAACATTTTTCACAGAAGATATCCAGAGACAGGAAACAAGGTTCATTTATACTGGCCAACGATAAAGTAATTGTAGTGGATTATGGCTCTTGTGGAATGGGTTCCTCCTTTTGTCTAGAGTGAGTCCTGATGGAGCAGCATCAATTTCTTTGGAACTGGAAAATACATGTGACCTGCGTGGCTCTTGTTTGGCTTTAGCTGGAAGTGAGCAGAGTAATTTCTGCAGAAAACCTGGCCAAGACAATTCTACTTACGAGCAGGACAGAGTAAGAAAATATTTATAATGATTATAATGATCCAAGGGGCGGTGGACACAATTAGATGTGTTCCTGAAACACTGGTGGAGTTCCTAAAGGATGTTAATAAGTCAGAGGGAAGTTCCTCTGGCATATTCCTGGACCTTTCTCATAAAGACTTAAAGGTAAAGACAGAAAAATACATTATGTAAATAATGTTGTAACAAATATAACAAATTGTTATTTGTTTATAAATGGTATATGAAGATTCACAGCCAGAGCAAAACACCTGCATGTGAAGAGAGTGTCTGGCACAGGAGCTGGGAGGCTGTGAGCCACGCTCCCACTCAGCCCACGAGGGACCTCATCACACCTCAGCCTCCTCTGTCCTCCACAAGTGTAGGCGCTGCCACATGGACACGGTGGGTCAGAGAGGTCTCGATGCTCTGGGCACCATGGACTGGGGCTGAACACTTTTCAGGGGGCTCTTCTCCTCTTTCTGGGGTGCTCATTGTGGGTCATCTCCTGTGGCTGTCATATCCCCATGCCATGGGGCTGCTACAAAGCTAGGTCCCATGAGGACCGTGGCCAGTGCTTACCCTGCTGTTCCCCTCCAGCCCCGGGCTCAGAGAAATGTTTCTTGGGGCTGGAGAGCCCTGTAGTGGGGGAGGCGGGGGTGTGGGGCAGGATGTGGGCTAGTAGCAGGGCCAGGATGGGAGGGGAAGAGGCCAGGGGCAGGCAGCGATGTGCTGTACGCTTGGAGGAAGCGTGAGCAGCGCTGCCCACGGAGGGACAGCTGCCACTGGCTGGGCACAGTGCGTCCACGGCACCAACATGGTAAGTCCTGCTCCTTTCCTTGGGGATGACTAAGGGTCTGCCTAGACAAGGAGATTAGGGGAGGGCAGGGCTGTGGACAGGCACTGACAGGAACCACAGCTGGGGGCTGTGGGACACACGCAGGCTACCCCAGAGACACCCTGCCTGAGCAACCCTAGGCTCAGGCTCACAGGACACTGCCAGGCACACAGGCAACTGCTGCTGCAGAGGCAGACGCCAACCCTGGCTGGGCAGGAAGGGGCTCGGGGGGCACAGGACTTAGGGACTCCCCAGGAGTGAAGTGCCCAGCTATGTGTAGGCACAGCTCTCCCGAAGTGCCTCACTGGAAGGGGCCCTTCCTGCAGCAGAGCCGTACCTGGGAGCACCATGTGTGCCTGCATGCCAGTGCCACAAGCAACTGCCCTTGTGTGAGCCAGGAGTGCCTGGCAGCAGTGTGGGTGCACATGTGAACTCCTTGGGATGTACACACTCAAGTCTCCCTCCCTGTCAGGGCACTGCTGTGGGACTGCGATCTGCTGGGAGAACACGGACTCTGAGCACTCCTGGCACCTACCTGGGCATCATTGCCATCACATGGGGTAAGCCACCCACCACCCACTCAGTAAGCCCAGTGTGACCCTGCTGCCAAGGAGCCTGCAGGTCTGGGAAACTGGAGAAATGTAGCATTGTTATTTTGGGGGCTCATCAGTCATACCCCTCTGGGCTGGGAGGGGGCTGCTGCCCCTGCTTGTGTCAGCTCCCTCTAGGCAGACTGTGCTGCCCTGGGGAGGGCCAGGCCATGGCTGAGGTCCTTGCAGGATGTTTGGTTCCCCAAATGCAGTGTGGAAGCTGGTGCACTATACTGTGACACGGGGAAAGGCAGGGGCAGCTCTACTCACTGCCTACACCTATGCTCGTGCTGGGGAGTTGGGCACGGATGGAGTCACAGGACTCATGGGTGTAAGAGTTCACAGCACAGCTGGGGCAGCACCACACAGAATTAGAGCTGCTAATTGACATCAGGAGTATAGAAACCAATTTGGTTTTGCTGCTTCTAGGACATTTCCTTCACATGCTGGCATTGAACAGAGCAAAACCTACTGGTGCCTGCTCTGTCCCTGGAAATCCTCTGTGAGCTGAATTGTTTTCCTAAGAACTTTAGTGACTGAGCTAAGGAACTGAAATGAGGTAAGTGCAGAAGTGTCAGGAGGAGGCTAAGATTTGGCTCTGAGAAAACAAAGGCAAAGACACCTCAACTGTGGAGGGTGCTGAGTACCACCCTGGGAAGAGGTATCAGGGCTGCCACAGGAGCCAAGGGGTCAAAACACAGGTAAACAGCTCCCATTTGGGGGCTCAGCACCAGGTGGGGCAGGGAGAGGTAACATAAGACAGAGGAGATGAGCTGTGCCATAGACAGGGAGTAGTAACTGGTGGAGCTGGAGGAAAGAGGTATGTGGGGGTTTCAGTTTGAATTGGGTGAAATACCAATTTAAGTGTAGTGGTTTTGGTTCACCAAATTGAGTTTCCCAGCTAGCGCACCAAATAATGTGGTGGGTTGAGCACTGGCTAAATGCCAGGGCACTTACTAGAATTACTTACTCATTTTCTGTTGCAAGATAAGAATTAATAGAAGAGCAAAGCAGGCTCAAACTTTAAAGGGTATAAAGAAAACTTTATTTAAACAGAACTGAAAGAAAGGAAAAAAATAAAAGGAATAAGAATATCAGAACACCTCTCCTCCTGCCACAACTTTTTTTCTTTCCCACTGACAATGTACAGAGAAAAAACCTGGGACTTAGGTCAGTTTACCACCTCTAAAATAGTCTTTTATCAGTTCTCTTAGGGAGAAGAGACTTTTTTGCTATGTCATGGAGACTTCTCTACAAGAAACAGTTCTCTCATGGCTTTAATTTCCATGAATAGCAGCCACCCAGAAATCTGTATTCATGGAGTCCTTCCCATCTCATGCAGCCTTCCCACAGCTGCATTCATGTCAGACTTACGGGGTTCTATTTTAAGGATGAGCCGTTCAAAAACAAAGGTTCTCTTCATTTATCTCTAAGATTATCTTCATCTCTGAGAACAGAAGTCTTCTTCTTCTTTCCCTGGGGGCAAAGGGTCTTCATCACTCTCATCTTTCTCTGAGCTCAAGCTTCTCATGAGATCACAGCTACTTCAGCATTTACTTGCTTCAGTATGAATGCCTTTGCTCATGTCTACAATTTGAACATTCCATCCCCCCATGCTTTTTTCATTAATTAAAGGGATATTCTAGTGTATCACAGTCTATCACCATAGCCTTACAAAAGAATTTCAGCCTAAGACAAAGGCATCTCCTTATTCTCCTCCTATCTGGGACTTGACTCCTTCTTCATGGACCTTGGTGTCTTCATGTTGTTTCTCTATGTTTCTTCACTCTGTCCTTTTCTCTCACTTGAGAGAGGGTAGATGTTTTGCAAGTTTCATCTGTGCAGTGAGTTAGTATCTTGCCAGGGGCCTACAGATGGTCATGGTGGCTGAAGCAGTCATGGTGATAGATTCAGGCCAGGCTGGGGCTGTGCCAGGATCGCAGGAGGCCTGGCCAGAATGGTGGCAGCCTCTCTGTCCATATGGCTGGTCTCACGCCCGTACTGCGTTTAATTCTGGCCATGGGTTGGCCTGACCACCCTGGCGGGGGAATCTGGCCCAGCCCATATAGGACCTGGTGGGCTCCCTAGGAAAGGCCTCAGTCCCTCGGCAGGGCCTGAACTGGCCCAGCCCAGCCTCACCCCCGAAGGGGGCTGGGCCCCCTGTTACCTGTTCCCAGGCCAGAAAAAAACGAGAGTTTTCTCGGGATTGTTAGTCTTAAAATGTGAATCTCACAGAGGTGTGTTCAGCTCTTTAATTGGTTTGACAGGTTGTCAATATTCAAACTAGCCACTGATTGGTTTTGTCAGGCACAGAGGAAACTGCTAGCAGCTTCTCTTAGAAAAATCATTTCTGCAGGTAGCTTCTTCTCTCCTCACTAAATGTCAATTAATGCAAAACCAGCACAAGGTAGGAGAATATGTGGAGGATGGACATGGAACAGATGTCAAACCTTGGCCCTTCTCAGTTTGGGGATGGGCTGTGGGAGGCTAGCAGGCAGCTGCCTTGAGCTGTGCTGGGGAGCAGCAGGGGCTAGGAGGAGGGTGGTGGGAGCTGAGGATGGGGCAGGCTCCCAGACGGTGCCCTGAGCTCCTGTCCCACAGCCCTGAATTCCCAAAAGGTAAAGAGGGAACCACATTTTCCTCAGCTTCAGTTCTGTTGAACAAAGAGAATTTGAAAGAGTTTACTCTTTCACAAGAAAAACCAGACAAATTATGGGAAATTACTTACAAAAATGTATAACAATGGACCAAAGTACAGCCCTAGTTAGACTTTAGAAGACATGTATTTGCATTTAATCTGCAATGCCCAGATCTTTGCACAACCACAGTGTGATAATGCTCTCCTGAGATACAGTGTAAGCCAGGCTGGTTGTTTGAAGCAGACTTTGTTCCCCATCTTGCTTTCTGCACAGATAGAGATATAATATCCCCATGTCTCTTTCTGCAGTTGCAGAGATAGCTGCTTCTGGGGAGAATGGAGGAAGCTTCTTTCTATGGCTAAAACCCTTTGATTGCATAAAGTTGTGGTGTGAAATGCTGTAAATAAGAGTAGGGTTTCAGCAAAGTGCCCTTCACTTCTGGGTGTGGGTTCCAGTTATTTCTAGCTTTGCCCTGCTTCGTGGGCATGACCATGATGTGATTTCTTGTTTTTGAAAGACCTTGTTTTGCAACACTTTTACAAGATTCTAGATCATCTCTGTCTCAGATGAGCAGGATAGGGTCCAAGTGCTTTTGGGGGTGAGAACACACTGGCTGTGCTGTCTTGCTCCAATCTGGCTCTCATGTAGCTGGATAAAGCAAGAAAACTGAAGTGTACACATCTGCACTTAAGGAAGGAACTGTGTTTCCGAACCATCTTGAAGTGGGGCTTTCCTCTTTGGGAAGCTTTTTTGGGCAGGGGAACAGGGCCACAGGGCTGAGCTTTCAATCCTCATGTTGGAGGAGGAGTTGGCATCACTGCTTGGGGCTCTTCTGCCTCCTGCGCCCTGACTGCCCCATCTTGTGCTGCCCCATCTCAGCCTTCACCCTGTCACCTCCACCTTCCTCATCCCTGTGCCATCCCCTCCTGTCCTCAGGACTCCTTCTGCCATGCCTGATCCACCCATGTCTTTGTGTACCCATAGGGTCTTATTCTCATCCACACCCATCCCTTCTTCCAATCCCTTCACTCAGCCCATCACTGGCATCTCTTGGCCATGATGTCAGGCTTAGCCCACCCTCGTGTCCCAAGGGATCCCATCCCTGACCCAGGTCCCATCTTTTGTGCATCAATCCCAGACCTCATCCTCTTTCACAGGCATGATGCTGTGTGTGGAGGTGGGTGCCTGGACGTACCACTACAGTGACCAAGGGGACTACACATGGGAGCAGGCCAGGAATTACTGCCAGACCTTCTTTACTGACCTGGTGGCAATCCAGAACCAGCAGGAGATTGAGTACCTCAACAAGAGCCTGCCCTATCACAGGCATTACTACTGGATTGGCATCCGGAAGCTGGGAGGCATCTGGACCTGGGTGGGCACCCGGAAGGCGCTGACCAAGGAAGCAGAGAACTGGGCAGTCGGGGAGCCCAACAACCGCCGCTCCAATCAGGACTGCGTGGAGATCTACATCCAGCGGCCGCAGCAGTCCGGCAAGTGGAATGATGAGCCCTGCAACCGGAAGAAAAAGGCGCTGTGCTACCGGGGTGAGCAGGGGGACCAGAGCTGGATTGAGTGGGCTGGGGACCTTGGCAGGGTGGCCAGCAGCTCCTAATGACTGTCTCCTGTGTGTGCAGCCTCCTGCCAGCCCTTCTCGTGCAGCCAGCATGGCGAGTGCGTGGAGACCATTGGGAGTTACCGCTGCGAATGCTACCCTGGCTTCCATGGCCCTGAGTGCACAGATGGTGAGACATCCATCCCCACCCCTCCCTCACTGCTTGAGAGTCTAAACCCTGGGGACAAAGCAGGGTTCCTGTGCTAACAGGCTGCAGCACTGTGTCTCTCCCAGTTGTCCAGTGTGCCAAGCTGGAGCCAAATGGAGTGCCCATGAACTGCAGCCATCCCTATGGAGACTTCAGCTACAATTCCACCTGCGAGTTCAGGTGCCACGAGGGGTTTGAGCGGCGAGGGGCGGGCATGCTGCAGTGCCTGCCTTCCCAGGAGTGGTCAGCAAACATCCCCACCTGCACAGGTAGGGCCTGGCAGGGGCTGGGGGGTCTCAGGGATGCAGCATTGATGCTTTGAGAGGACCAGCCCTATGTGCCCAATGCCGTTCAGGCAAGTGTTACTGTGCCTTACCTGTTGTGGAAGCATCTCCTGGTGCTGCATGTGGAGTGGGATTCCCTGAGGAGGCTGCAGTGGGCAGAGCAGCTGTGAGGCATGAGGCCCTGTTCTGCCTGGCTGTCTCAGTGCCCATGCTTGCTGCCCTGAATCCTACTCAGATACAAGTACCCTGTGTGCACCAAGCACGGGGTCAGGATGGTGTCCTGGCACCTCTGTCAACCCTGTGGCATTGTCTCTCTTCCCTAGCCCACCCTAATCTGCCTTGGGAAGATGTTTGGCATCTTGGGAAAAAGAGGGGCTGCTGTGCCACAGCCAGGGGAACGGTATATCCTGGCAGAGGTGGGCCATCTTGAACAGGAATAAGGACTCACAAAATGAGGTTATGTATAAGCTGGGAGGGACAGTGTGGCAGGAAACCACAAAGGAGAGAAAGCTGTGGTATGTCGCGCTGCAGAGGCAGAGAAAGTTTTCCTGTCAGTGGCTTGAGGGTTTGCAGCCAGGCACCAGGCATCCCAGACAACTACTGGGCTTTTTTGGGAGTGCAAAAGCCTTGCTCCACCTTCCTGTGCAGGTACACCTGTAGGGTGAGGGGAGGACTGGAGCAGACATGGGACACAACTGGGGACTCTCTGTACTGGGAAGGAATGAGAGTGGGCAGCATCTTTGTATATATATTCTTTTTAAAAGAAGCCTGCCTTGAAGTTAGTGCTGCTGCTGCTGGTTGTGCAGGGTGGGCCTGTGCTCCAACCCAGGACCTTAGGTGGCTGAGACCAGCAAAACTGTCTGCAGTTAAGGGGAACAGGCATGGAGATGTGATGTGACTGTTCTGTAACCAATATCCCCAGCAGGAGCAAGGGCAGGAGCTTGCTCCCAATTTTGTGAAAATCCCCACAGGCAAGTTGGGCTGAGCCTGTGTGCTCCAGGCTTTTTAGGCTCCCAGGGGCTTGCTTTCCCAGCTTGTTTTTTCCCTGCTGTTTATTCCCTGTAATATGATTGATTTTTGTTTTATTGCAAACAATCAGATGAGTCATCAGTCACCTGTGCTGATAACAAAATTATGTTGGCAAGCATTGCCATCTGGGATTACACCAGAAACAAGCAGAGCAAGGCTGCAAGCAAGGCTGATGGTGTTGCAAGGACTGCGAGAGATAAGGCTGCCTGCCCTGCCTCAAACTCTGTCCTATACCTGCCTGCAGCCATTGTGTGCTCATTGCTGGCTGGTCCCCAAAAGGGCTGGGTCAGCTGTTCCCACCTGCACAGCATGTTCACCAATAGGCACCTCTGGGGACTCTGGAAAACCAGAATTGCCTGTAAAATAGCTGTGAAAGGAAGTCTACCCAGGTGTCAGTCTGAAAGCAGAAGATGCAGTGAATGCAGTCTGTCTCAGCTGGGCTGGGTGGTGTTAATGCCCTGCTGACGCTGACCTTTGGTGGTGCTGCAGGCAGCAGAGCCACACGGAAAACCTTGGGTATTGCCCTGGTATGCAGCAAAACACACCCTGGGCACAGGCTTTGGAGGCTGATACACAACCTCTTTAACCATTGCAGTGCTTTACAGTCCCAAAGCCATACTCCTGCCACTGTGACAAGGACAGAGGCTGGTCTCTGCTTCAGTAAAGGGAGGGAGATGAATGGGACTGCAGGAGCTGTGCTTCTTCCTCCCAGGGTCTTTGGCCTAGGGTAGTGAAAGGGATAAACAAGGCTCTGGCAGAGCAGCAACAGTGTTCCCCAAGGAAATCACTTGTCGGGCAGAAAAACCATTGTACCAACTACAGTTTTGAAGAGGTGAGTCTGTGTAAGATTTGATTTGCATTCAGCCTGAATCATTAGATTTAACCTCATCTAACCCATCTCTGAGATCTGCTCTCCCATTGCAGCCATTACCTGCCCAGTGCTCAGTGCTACAGACCAGGGAGAGCTGAACTGCTCCCACCTCCATTGGAGGCACCTTTGGCTCCACATGTGCCTTTTCCTGCCAGACAGGGTTTGCACTGATGGGGCCAGAGAGCCGTGAGTGCACAGCCATGGGGACATGGACAGGGGATGCCCCTCGCTATGAAGGTAGAGCTGCTGCTGGAGTGCTGGCTGTCACTAGCCTTGGGGTGACACTGTGGTGTTCACAGACCCTTGGTCCCAGAAGTTTAGTCTCCCCGTTCCCAATCTGCTGCTTGATGTGTACCTCTTCACTCTGCAGCCATTGTCTGTCCAGGGCTCAGTGCTCCAAACCAGGGAGAGATGCACTGCTCTCACCTCCATGGCAGCTTCACCTTTGGCTCCATGTGTGCCTTCTCCTGCCAGACAGGGTTTGTGCTGTCAGGCCTGGAGAGCTGTGAGTGCACAGCCATGGGGGCCTGGACTGGGGACACCCCACGATGTGAAGGTATTGCTGCTGCTCGAGGTGTCACAGAACTCTGGTTCACCCTGGAATGCTCTCCAGTGTCTTGGTCCTTTCATTCTGACAGTTTAGCCTTGTACCCCCAGACTCCTGCTCAAATGGTTTCTCTATCCCTGCAGCCATTGCCTGTCCAGTGCTCAGAGCACCAGACCAGGGAGAGCTGAACTGCTCCCATCTTCATGGGGACTTCACCTTTGGCTCCACATGTGCCTTCTCCTGCCAGGTGGGGTTTGTGCTGATGGGGCCAGAGAGCTGTGAGTGCACAGCCACAGGGATCTGGACTGCAGATACCCCACACTGTGAAGGTAGAACTGCTGCTAGAACTCAGGGTGTCACTGACTGTGGGGTGACTCTAGGGTTTCCCCAGTCTCTCAGACCAAACAGTTTAACCTTGTAGTTCCCAGACTCCTCCTTGAAGTGTTTCTCTGTCCCTGCAGCCATCGCCTGTCCAGTGCTTAGTGCTCCAGAAAAAGGAGAGATGCACTGCTCCCACCTCCATGGCAACTTCACCTTTGGCTCCATGTGTGCCTTCTCCTGCCAGAAGGGGTTTGAGCTGATGGGACCGGAGAGCTGTGAGTGCACAGCCATGGGGACCTGGACTGGAAACACCCCACACTGTGAAGGTAGAACTGCTGCTAGAACTCAGGGTGTCACTGGCCATGGGGTGAACACTAGAGTTTCCCTGAACCCTCTCAGACTCGTACTCCTCAGGCTCCTGCTCAATGTGTTTCTCCACCCCTGCAGCTGTTGTCTGTCCAGTGCTCAGAGCACCAGACGAGGGAGAGCTGAACTGCTCCCACCTCCACGCGGACTTCACCTTTGGCTCCACGTGTGCCTTCTCCTGCCAGACAGGGTTTGCACTGATGGGGCCAGAGAGCCGTGAGTGCACAGCCACAGGGACATGGACAGGGGATGCCCCACGGTGTGAAGGTAGAACTGCCGCTCAAGGTGTCACAGGCCTTGGGCAGACCCTGGGATGTTCTCTTTTTAGTCCTCTCATCACAAGAGTTCAGCCTCATAGTCCCCAAGCTCCTGCCTGAAGTGTGCTTATTTGCCCTGCAGCCATTGTCTGTCCAGTGCTCAGTGCTCCAGACCAGGGAGAGATGCACTGCTCCCACCTTCATGGCAACTTCACCTATGGCTCCACATGTTCCTTCTCCTGCCAGACAGGATTTACCTTGGTGGGGCTGCAGAGCCGTGAGTGCACAGCCATGGGGACCTGGACTGGGGACACACCACACTGTGAAGGTATTCCTGCTGCTCGAGGTGTCACAGGCCTTGTGTTGAGCATGGGATGTTCCCTAGAGGACTCTCTTGGTCCTCTTGTTTCAACAGTCTGTCCTTGTAGTACCCACATTTCAGCTTGAAAATGTTTCTCTTGTCCCTGCAGCCATCACCTGCCTGGTGCTCAGAGCTCCAGACCAGGGAGAGTTGAACTGCTCCCACCTCCATGGGGACTTCACCTTTGGCTCCACGTGTGCCTTCTCCTGCCAGACAGGGTTTGCACTGATGGGGTCAGACAGTCTCAAGTGCACAGCCATGGGGACATGGACAGGGGATGCCCCACGGTGTGAAGGTAGAGCTGCTGCCATAGCTTAGGATGTCATTGGCCTTGGAGTGACACTATGATATGTCCCCAACCCCTTGGTCCCAACAGTGTAGTCTCCCAGGCTTCTTTGTGAGCTGTGCCTCTTTACCCTTGCAGCCATCAAATGCTCAGCACTGACCACACCCAAGATGGGTCAGGCTGCCTGCTCCCATCTCCATGGGGACTTCACCTTTGGTTCCACATGTGCCTTCTCCTGCCAGGCAGGGTTTGTGCTGATGGGGCCAGAGAGCCGTGAGTGCACAGCCACAGGGATCTGGACTGGGGACCCCACACATTGCAAAGGTAAATCCTGTGATCTCACACATGTCTGGGAGGTCTCTGTTGTAGCAGAGTGCTCTCCCCAACACCCTGGGCTATGTCAGTTTATCCCTGGCTTGCAAGCCCACGTGTCCCCATCCCACTGCCATCAGTCCTGTCCCCTTGATGGTCCTGCTGTGCTTTATCTCCAGCCATCAGCTGTCCAGTGCTGCCCCCTCCCAGAAGAGGCCAGCTGAGCTGCTCTCATGTGCACGGGAACTTCACCTACAACTCCACGTGCACCTTTTCCTGTGAGGAGGGGTTTGTTCGCATGGGAGCAGAGATGCTCCAGTGTGAGGCCACGGGGAACTGGACCAGGGATCCCCCTGTCTGTGCAGGTATGGCGGGGCCCTTCAGCTCCTCTAGCACTGTGGAGGTTCCAGCTTTCCTTTAAGCACATCTTGAATGTGGTGGAAGGGGACTCCCCAGGGGCTGAGAAGTCCTGACAACTTTCTAGTGTGTGGCTCTGTGGCTTTGTTTCAGAGAATGGTGCCTTCCTAAAGCGAGTTCTGGCTTACAGTAGCAGCTCAGCCCTGGCAGTAGCTGGTGTTCTGCTCTCTGGGGGACTCATTGCCCTCCTTGCCAAGAGGCTCAGTGACAGAGGTACAGAAATGCTTCCTACAGCCCACCCTAGCTTTGGCCAGGGACTCAAAGGCAAGGTGGTGACAGTCCCAGGGAAGGCTGGGGTGATCAGAAGAGTTTAACAATGTGACTGCCTCCATTCACAAGTTTGATTTGCTGAATTGCTTGGGTCCTTGTCAGCTTGTCCAGCTGAAAGTGTCAGCAGCCAGATTTGGAGGGCAGAGCCAGATAAACATCATCACTCTGAAGGAGGCAGCAGATGCTTTTTAATGGCAGCCCTACCCAATGCTTGTTAAACTCCGCTCAATTTCAGATGTTGCTGCTGCAGCTTCTCATGACCTTCACTAAACAGAGCTGGTTATTTCTTTTCCTATGTGCTTTATCCCCATGGACATTTCAACACCGTTATCAGAGGAGAAGAGAAAGCTCCTGAAACCCACCAGGTGAGAGCTGTGCTCTGCAGGAGAGTGGCTCTGCCCTGTGACTGTCACAGCCCTGTGTTCACCCTGCTGACGCCCAGATCTCCTTGTGTGAGGCTGTTTTTATATGGGAGCATCTCTGGGGCCGACAGGGCTGTGCTAACCCCTGCCCTTCACACACTTCTGCACTCCCCAAGGTGACACCCTTGTGTTTGCCTTCCAGTGACCTGGGAGCACCAGGCACCTTCACCAATGCAGCATATGATGCCAACCTGTGAGGTGAGGGCAGGCGAGACCCTCGCAGCACCCTGTTCAAAATTCACCTGGGTGGCTATCCTCCTGGCTGGGGTGCTCCTGGCTGCAGACACCCCTCGGAACTGAAGTAGGTAACAACAGTTCTATCTCTCCTGTGCTTCCAGCTTGCCCGAGAATGAAACCCAGCGTGTCTTCCAGGGTTGCAGGCCCAGCAGGAGCTGCTGCTGGAGCACAGAGGGACTCCATGCCTGTGGTTGTAGTATGGACCAGTGCTGCCCCTGGACACTGCCACCATGCTGCGTGTGCAGCATTCCCCTGGAAAGTGAACTGCCTTCAGTGCAAGCAGCTTGAGACTCACCAGGGGCCAAGCGCCACGTGCTGGGGGCAGCCTGCCACCCAGCCCTTGGACATTTTCCCACCAGTAATTTGGACATTCCCCAGTAGCTGCTCCACTCATGCTTCCACCAATGAGCTTGTGTCAGCTGGGTCTGAATAAACACCTTTGTCTAACTAACTAATGCCTCCTGTGTAACTGGGGCAGGGCTGGGGGGAAGTCTTCATTAAATAATATGGCAAACAGAACTAGGGAAGTGATTCTTCCCCTGGACTTGGCACTGGTGAGGCCACTTCTCGAGTGCTGTGTCCGGTTTGGGGCCCCTCCGTTCAGGATAGACGCTGAGGTGCTGGAGCATGTCCAGAGAAGGCAACGAGGCTGGTGAAGGAGCTGGAGCACAAGTCTGATGAGGAGTGGCTGAGGGAGCTGGGATTGCTTAGCCTGGAGGAAAGGAGCTTGGGGGAAGACCTTATCACTGCTTGAAAGGAGATTGTAACCAGGTAGGGTTTGGCCTGTTCTCCCAAGCTATTTGTGTTAGGGCAAGAGGACACAGCCTTAACCTGTGCCAGGGGAGGTTCAGGTTGGACATTTGGAGAAATTGCTACAGAGAAAGGGTGATTGGACACTGGAATGGGCTACCCTGGGAGGTGGTGGAGGCAGTGCCCCGGGAGGTGTTTGAGGACTGGACACGGCACTCAGTGCCATGGTCTGGGTGACAAGGTGGTGCTGGGTCATGGGATGGTCTTGCTGATCTCAGAGGTCTTTCCCGACTGAAATGAAGCTGCGATTCTCCCCGGAGCGCGGACAGCTGCCGCGACAGCCCGCGCTGCCTCCGCACCGCCCGCCGAGTGTCCGCCGGCGGCTGCCGTGCGGGGCGGGCCCGGCCCGGCCTTGCCGGAAGCAGACGTGTGTTTCGGGAGGAACGGGAAGCGATGGCGGCGGCCGAGGCCGAGTGGGAGCCGGCGGGGCTGTTGCCCGCCCCGGGAGGCGGCCTGGACTGGGGTGAGCGCGGCTTCGGGGGCCCGGGACTGGAGCTGGGTAGGGCCGGGCCGGCGCGGAGCTCCCCGGCGGGGCTGGGCCGGCGCTGAGCCCGTTGTCTCTCCCGCAGAGGCTGTGCTGGGCGAGGAGCTGAGCGAGCTGCTGGGCGCCGCGGCCCCGAGGGATGAGCCCGACGTGAGTACCGGGGTTGGCGAGAGCCGGGCTCCGCGCTCTGCCAGCGGGTAGAGCCCCGGCCGGGTTTGGAGAGCCTCGGAGCAGCCTGGCAGGAGAGCGTGGCCTCCCGGCCTTCGCCCTGCGTCAGCTCTACAGATACCAAACGCTGACACTGAGGGGCACGATTGCAGAGCGGAGCGGAAAGTGCGAATCGGGAAGGGTCAGGGTGAGGGTGCGAGGTGCCGGGGAGAATGAGCGGCGTAGTCACTGCCCCGGTGAAGGTGAACCTCCTCAGGGCAGTGCTGGGGAAGCGCGGGCTCGGGGTTACCTGACGGAAGAGTGGGTATGTTACACTTACATCCACCTGGGCTCTCTTTGTCTATTAGATTGCTTGTTGTTTTCTTCTTTACTGTAGGATTTTCTCTAAAAGCCTTTGCTTGCAGTCCTATGCATTAATCCCTATCTTTTTCACTGCCCACTTGTCTGTACTGCTTTTTCTCTCCTGAGGCCTTTGCCTCTTGGATTCTCTTCTCCATGTTCTTGCCCTGCTGAGGCATTTGCCTCGTGGATTCTCTTCATGTTCTTGCCCTGCCATGTCTCTGCTCACTGTGCCCTAATCCACCTCCAGCACAAGCTCGGGTTATCATCCAGTATAAACCCCAGGTTCTAAGAGCATTCCTACGGGTGTAGAACCAATCACTGGAAAAAATGTGGGAACAGCCTGATTGTAAAAGGGAAAGGTATTTCCCATCAGCAGGTCAGCATTACTTGCCTGGGTGAAGGCTCTTAATATATTGCTCATGTTGTGATTTTTTGGTCATTCTTCCTTTAGATGTGCTCTGATGAGCTTTCTTTTCATTCTAACTTGTAAGTACCATTATCTATGCAGTTTGCAGGCTTTTTGAGCCTCCTTTCACAAGGTAAGTTGGGAGTATAAGGAAAGATATAATTCCAGTATAATTTTTAGGAAAATCTTTGTTATGTATTTGTATAAGCTGGGTACATCATGTTTGTATTTTTTATGCAAGTGTTCATAAAGCACCACATTTGCATAGGAAACTGAGACTTAGAGATGCACAAGCAGAATAAATGGGGAAAAACCCCAATTGTTGTTTTAAAGGTCATATGATAAATATTATGTATGGAGTGATTTTAGCCTGTTTGTTTTAATTTTTGTTGGAAAAGGAAACTGGTGTTCTTGGCTTTAGATGTTGACATCAGTGAATTCAAGTATTGGTAGACCCAATACATACTGTTAATCAGGTCTTGGGCAAATCAATCTTGTGTCTTCCTGCTGGTAAACTGTCCCTGGTGCTGCTTTTGTTTGTAGAGTGCTTCGAGGTGTAATGGTGAAAGAATATGAAATAAATTTTTCAAGGCAGATGAAGGAGAGGATGGCACCAGGTTCCTAAGACTTGTGTTTTATGTGAGATCATCCAATGACAGAACTTTTGCTTTACAAATTACAAATAAGAGTACGATAATTGGTGATGGTCTTAAACTGTCCTCTCCCTTCCTATTTGTGTAAGTTTAAAAGAAGCCTTGTTTTGTGAATTTCAGCTGAGAACATGTCCTTTAAGAACTATCTCTGCATACCTTAAGGCACCTGAAGTGATTGATAGTTATGTTGTTTTGTTTTCTGGAGCTGTAAGAATGTAAATGTAATGTCTGATGGTGTCAATGTATCTTTCTTTTTGTCTTGCCTCATTTTCTGAACTGTCATTTCAGGAGAATGATCTCTATAACTTTCATTTTGATTTGGATTTGATGTCTTGGGACTCAGACCTTTGGAATATTACAGGCCATGCTTATGCAGGTAATTAATTTTCTATATTTTTCAAGTGTTGCTCTTGCCCTCCTTCTCCGCAAGGGTGAGCTCTTAAAATTCATGTGCAACTGTTTGATGCCCTACAGCCTTTTGCTCTGTGGTGAGAATTAGGCTGTGTTTCTGCAGGATGGGGACAGCTGGCAAGGGCTGCCCTACAAGCCAAGCTGTTTAATACCTTTAATCTCCCTACATCTCCTGCTGTGCCTTGCTTTGGGAATTAAATATCTGGTGTAGGACAGTGCGTTCTTTACTTTTTCCATTGCTAAAAAATGGTGCAATGAAATGTCTTTACCTGCCTTTTGCAGATGCAGACGTGAAGACAGAACCTTTATCACCAGCTGCTTCCAGCTGTTCGGTCCCTTCACCACCGTCAGTGGACTCTCCAGTGCAGAATGTGCCTGTATGCAAAACCTGCCACGTAACACACACAGCAACAGTCTGACAAACAAAGAGCCTTGTGATTTACTCCTCTGACCAAATCCATACCATAAGAGGAGACAGCTTATTTTCCCAACCCTTGCAAAAACCCCTCAGCGGTGTTTTCTTAGCTCTTCTCTGTGATCCATTCGAATAAGAGCATGTTCAGCTCTCTTTCCTCAGCTATGTTCATTAGCCTTGTTGCCAAACAATATGCTTTCTAAAGGCTTCTGGGTCTAGCACATGTTGCCTCCCATTGCTCTGCTGATGGGGAGAAGTACTTGTTGGGTTTTTTTAGTGGTACCTGGCACTGGCCAGGATCAAATTGCAGAGGAAAACCTTTCTCCTGTTGGCTGCAGCAGCAACACAGATGTGATGAAAAGCAGATATACTCTGAACTGCTAGTAGATACTGCTCTGAGTGTCTGAAGCATTAGTCTCTGGTGCTTTCTGTCTGCAGGATGATGTGGACTTCAGCTGTAGCTCCCAGATGTCTCCCATCTCTCTCTACAGCAAGAGCTGCAGAAGCCCTGCATCCCCTGAAGGAGATGGTGGGAAGAAGCCTGCTGTGAGCATCTCTTCTCGATCTGGTATGAGAGACAAAGTTACTTTCATCCTGTTGATAATATGTGTGTTGTCTTGCATCCAGATTACTAACTAACAGACACTAGATGTCCTATCCTTTATGACTTGGATATTTGATCAGATGTGTTTATTTTTAACAAAACATTATAGATGGGTAAAAAACCCTGCATTAAAAACCACTTTATTGTTGCTTGAATTATGTATTTTATGCCTCTTGGTCCAATTCTGACTCTTTTTCCTTTTCTAGCAAATAATTCTACGAGGAGCCTGAAGAGGTGTGGTCAGACAGTGTCCAGGCCTTTGATACAACCCAAGCCCCTTTTGCCTGCTGTGCCTGAAGCTCAGGCTAACATTGGCATCCCAGCAAAAACCATCATTATTCAGACTCTTCCCACGCTTGTGCCGCTGCCAAAGAGTCAGCCAGTTGTTAACATCCAGCCAGCACCTCCTAAAGGTAGGTGAATTGTCCTGTCTGAGCCAGGTCTCGGAGGTAGCATTGTCTCTTTGGGATGGCTGATAGAATGAAGCTAGGCTTGATGTATGAAAGAGGAGGAATAGGAGAAACATAGGTCCTACATGCATTGCTGGAAAAGCTTTAGGCTGAGAAGATGGCCTTACTACTCTCATACAGTCCTGTGAGAAACAGCACTCACATGGGCATCATGTAAAATGGAAGACTGGATTATATAATTCCATTATTTGAAATGGAAGATAGAGGCTGTGCTGAAGCTGTGGAGGTAAAACTGCTGATTTGGAAGGATCTCTAAGGATGCTTTGCTCTGCTATGCTTGCAATGTCAGATGGTGCAGTGTAAGGTGATTACAGTGCTGTTCTGTCATAACTGAAGGAAGATCCAGCAAAATCAGTTATGATGGCTTGAAGGAAGCTGGAAAGCCTGGGAGAAGAGTTGTATAAGCTGTTTTTTTTACCCGCACGAAACTCTTCCACAGGATGGCAGGAGCATGAGTTTATGGCTTTTTAAAAAGCTCACTAAACAACATTAAATAGAATGTTGTGAAATCTGCTAAAAATTGAGAGCTGTGTCAGAGCTTAGAAAAGTCGCTGATGTTAACCAGAGGAAAGTGACTTCCAGGCCCTTGATAATTCTTCATTCTGGCAATTACCCTGTTACTGATTTTTGAAGCAGCTCAAGCTTTCATTTCTGGCTCCAAAGCATTGTTTCACTCCCCAGCCTGGGCAGTAGGGACACTGCTTGCCTTGCAGGAGTTGCCAGCTGCAGTTGCTTGTTTCACCAGCTGATGGCCACAGTCCTTTGCAATTGATTGCACAGGCACTGAGGCACAGAAGGAGGAGGAGACAAATTCTTAAGGGCACGTATCTGGAAATTATTACAATTGGGAAAAAATTTGTTTCCATTACTGATTTCTCTTCCATCAGGGGTTCAGCCAAATCTGGAGATGCTGACATTTGTTATAACATGCCTAAGATTGCTAGACTGCTTAAAACACAGGTCAGCACAGTCAGCGTGATCTGATTCTTATTCTTTCAGTTCCAGCTGATAAAATACAATCTGGAATAAGGAATGCTGGGGATATGGATTTCTTTGGATATAAGTCCAGTACTCTGAAGATCAGCTTCTCCTTTTCCCTGAAGAAAAGTCAGGACAGTAGTTTCTGTGAGACAGTATAGAGGAAATACTTTTGAGAAAGTATGTTCATGCTTTCCTTTAACTGACGGTATGTTTAAAAATTCTGTTGTGCAGCTCCCATAACAAAAACCATAAGGATCTTTTTTCATCAGTCTAAATCCCCTGCATATGATAAGTTGGAGCTACCAGTTTGAAAAATGCCATTATCTTCAAAGAAGCATGAGAAATTTTATTTTCGCAGCCCCTTTTATAAAAGCTGAAAGGAGAAAGCATGGTCTTAGAGCATCATCTCTTTTATACATGAGAAAAATTTGAAATAGTCTTAAATTCATCATTTAAGATTCTTAAACAGGTTGTATTAAGTTTTGATGTCTTCAAGATTGTGTCTGGAAAAAAAAAGAAGGTCTAGTTTTACTGCATACATAAGATCTTGGCACTAGGTAAATTATTTCACTTTTCACCTTCCAGAAGGCTGGACAAACGCTGTGCATTTTGGTTGGAATGCTCAGCTGGAATGTGCTCTTTTTGAAAGCTGGCAAGGTCATCCTGTTAAAAAGGATTAGAGAGACATTAATGTGTTTTCAGACAACAAAATACTACTCAAGCACCTGCTTGAGTTAAATGTGGTTGTTGGACTGAAACTTCTTGGAAGTGACTGTTTTTAATTCCATTTCAAACTCTGTCAAAATTACCTCATTTTGTCTGCCAGCTTTTCTTTAAGCTCTATTCAGCTTTGTATAAACTTTCTTGCGGAAGACATTTTTCTAAAAAAATGGTCTTAGTGTGAATTGAAGCTTCAGCGTAAGTTTTGAAAGTGTAACTTGCATTGTTTGTTTTTGTTCGTCTTCCATCTCTTTGCTAGTTTGACTTGATCTGTGTGGCATAAGTTGCTTCTGTGTAGTAAGTTTTCCATTGAATACAGCAGTAAAGTAGTTGTAGACAAAAGGGAGAAGGAAGCTTGAGGTAAGTTTGCTAAATTCTTTGAAAACGTTGTTCATAGTGCTTCAAGTATTAGCAATACTGGATAATGTATATAGCAAACGTTGAATTACTAACTTTGAAGAGCTTTTGGGACAGAGCTTGGTTTATTGGATTCCTTTAATATCTGCAGTTTTGGTTTGCGAGATGGATTAAGAGACTTGTAAACTTTGGAACTTCTTTCCATTCCTGTTCTGTGGAATGTACTAAAGGATTTGAGGTCAGTTGTGCAGGGCAGGACAGGATAGTGGTATGCCCCTACAAAGTGGTGATGGACAAATCCATTTCATCCATGCTGAGTGCTGCTGTTCTTGTGTTCCAGGTCCATCTGTGGTGCTGCCCCAGCCTGCTGTGGTACAGCTCCAGGCTTCTGGGGTGCTTCCTGCCTCCCAGCCAGTCATTGCAGTCACTGGAGGGGCCCCAGCACTTCCGAGCCACACGGTGAATGCGCTGTCTCCAGCTGCTGGGAACGGCTCCAGCAGTGGCAAAATCTCAGTGACAAAGCCCTTGCTCCAGAGCAGCACCCCAGCTGTGGGGCTGGATGTAAGTTCTGACTCTGTGATAGCTGCTAACCAAGGCTTGTGCACATCTCTCAGTTACCTGCATGTGGGACCTTATGGTCCCTTCAGAGTCTCAGGAAAACTCTTAATATGATTTCCAACTAAAAACAGGGAATTGAGCAGCTTGGCTCAGAACAGGAAGGAACAGCTGAATATCTGCTGGCCTGCCTGGAGTTGCAGACCAGTTGTGTGTAAGCATAGTGGCAGAAGACAGTGCTGATAGATATTTTCTGTCACTTCTCATGTGCAAGCTCTCAGTGGCTGGACCTCTCTTACATACAGGAATATTTGATATCTGATTTTTGACTTATGCTAGATCACTCTTCTAATCCATATAATAAAAATGTTTCTTTGGAAGCAGATGAATTGGAAATTTCAATGCCTCATTCTTTTTCCATACCCATTCATCTCTCCAGATTTTACTCATGATTTTTAGAAACTTCAGTTACTGAGTTCCATATGATCCTAATCTCTTCAGGCTCCCTTTTGATCATGTATTGAATGAGTAGAAGAGGGTTAAGCTCTCAACAATTACAGTGCAAATAAGTAAGTTTTTCCATAGTAGCTCACAGTAAGCAGTAGATGTAAACAGTAGCTTTTGAGATGTGTGTGGGTTTTTTTTTTTCCTCTTCTGCTTTCCATCTTAACCAGCTGACAAGCTGGGTGTTAACTTGATTTAACTCCTAGTAATTTGGAACTGCTTTGATTGTATTTTGTTGTCCAAAGAAGACATGCTTGTGGAAAGGACTAAAACTTCTTGTTGGTGACTTCAAAACTTTGTCATTCCCCAAGGACAGTTGTGAGCTGAGGGTCCTATGACATCTCATATAAGGGAGAAAACGCTGGTGAAAACATGTGGAATTTTGCTGTTTAGTCACCTGCTTATTAGCAGTGCAGTTCAGTGTTTCCCAAAAGCAGTAGGAAGCCTATTCCTTCAGCTTCTTTGAAGGGACGTTGGTGTATGGTTTCCTAGTGTCTGGGCTTGCCACTCAAGCTCGATGGCAACTTTTCCTCGCTAATCATATTTGTGCATGGGCTGCATTTTATCATGAAAACATTGTGCTACAAATAGTTCAGCAGCCAGACTACCGTGGAAACTTGATACTCAATGTGCGAGCAGTGAACAAAGGTCTGTCAGTAGGCAGAGCAGTTAAGTGTGCTGCATTTTGTAGTGATAATTCCCTGTCATGCGAAGTTAACTCAAGAGACCACAAATCAATGGCCTGCAGTCATTAGATTTGTGAGTCCCTGTAAGTAGGACTAGCATGGCACTTTGCCATTATCTGAATATAAGGTTTAATTGACAAAACCCCCTCCTGCTGCATATACATATCCATGACATCAGGAGTCAAATGTGTAGCTGAGGTAACAAACAGGTGTTTGTTTCCAAGGATGGTTGTGTGGATATTTCCACTCAAAGCCGTTTTAGGGAAGCAGTTTTAAGACTTGTGAAATGCTGCACATCTTATCTATGTTACAACATGAAAACACAGTTGCAGCTGCTCTTAGGCACATACTGTGAAAAAGTGCTTTGAGAAAAAACAAATGTTTTGGGATTCAGCCGGGGCCAGCAGGGTTAAAACATCTCCCAACTGCCTTGTCGGCACTCAGGGCTGCACAGATGAAGCTGTCATTTGAGCTCTGTAACACATATTATTGTTCGCTAATCTAAGCAGATGCTGCAGGATAAAAAGAAACACTGCAGGACTTTCTTTTGGCCTTAGGAGGGATAAACTGTTAGTTTAACACTCAGACTGCCAGTGGATTACACCGGGATGGGCTGATGGCAAGCTGTAGGCATGAGGCCCTGCGTGTCCTGGTGGCATACATGTGCAGCCTACCAACCATGGAGAAGTGCCAGAATACTGGAAATCTAGAAAAGATTAATTACACAAAAGAACTTCAGCGTAAGTGTGGATTTCTGTTGAAGAATCCTAATTTCTGTGCTGTACCTTGTGTAATACTTGTTTAACATAAACTCATTAAGCAAGTTGTGTTCTGTTGAGTTAGGGACAAGAAAACCCAGAACTTCCATAAGAACAAAAAAACCTTACATATGTTTTGTATTCCTGCAATCAAAGATGCATCTTTAAAGACAGCAGCTTCCGTAAGCTGAGGTAAGATGGCAGCTAATGCTACCTTGAATGATTTGTACTTTCAGCTCTTTGTTAACTTTCCCAGCACATGTACAAAAAACTCTGGAGTATAAGAGACATTCTTTCTTCTAGAAGTACAGCTTGTGTTGGAAGGGAGGTTAAATTTTGCTCATAATTGAGTTTTCTTTGGAAGTAAATTGAGGTAGCAGCGTTTATTCGTTAAGTACATGACTTCTTGTAAAACTTTTGAAGATAGAGGAAAATCTGAATCTTTTTAATGATGTTTGAAGCAAGGGTTTGCAATGAACCTTCCAGTTCTCCATATTGACAGCATTTTTGTGTGTGTCTGCTAGTAGTGGTGTGGTTTTCAAAGCTGGAAAGCAGAATTTGCATCACTGATTACTGATTGTTTTTAAGGCAAATGTTTTCCCTTTATGGTCTGTGTTTCCTTAGAAGCAGAAGTTGCTATCTTGAGTGGAACATCAATACAATTTTAAAAGTTGGAGGCTTGCAAAAGAAGTTAGCAGTGGCATTTGCTACCTTTAATCTTGGTTCAGCACTTGTGCAAAGCAATGTTGCTGAAGCAGACTGACATTATAAATTGGTTCCTCTCCCTCCTGAGTATCAAAGTGCTTGAGCAGGGCGCATGTTTACCTTGGTGCTAGGCCAACTGTGTAATGCTGATTGCCATACTGCTTCCAGGTCCAGCATGCCTGTACCACTTCACTCACACAGCTCTTTCCATTTTCAGCATCACATTTAGGTGGGATTGGGTGTGTAGTTGTGGCATATTCACCAAGAAAAGCCAAATAGGACCTGGAGGGCTGACCAAGGAGGACCTTAAGCTGTTTAGGGGTTGTAAATGAAACCAAAATAACTTAAGGACACAAATACTGGATTTCATTTAAGTAAGCTTTAAAAATGAGTCAAAATGTAGTTGGTGTGGCATAGACTGAAATGCAGATACTGCATAGAGTACCTGGAATCAGGCTGGGGAGAGCTGCTGTCCTCACAGCATTTGGAAAACTGTGAGAAGAGTAGAGCAAACTGGATAAATAACACATAAAGTGTAGATGGCAGTGTCGGAAACAGTGACAGATGTACCTTAGGATGTGCCCTTAGTGCAGAGGCACTGCACTGGTGCTCTAACACCTTATTTTCTTCAGGGAAGCATGTAGATTTTCCAGAGGTTCCAGAAATGTAATTAAAAGCTGTCTGGTAATGAATAATCCTGAGCAGATCTGCAAACAAGATGGGATGTAAACAGTTTGGTCTTTTCTGAGTTCATGATGCAAAACCTCTTTTTAAAAAGAGGAATGTATCTCCTTTTTTAGAATAGCATACAACTTGAGCCAGAGCTGCTGCATGAACTCATTCCTTGTTTTTTCATCTCTCAACAGTTTGAGTGATCCTGGCCCCAAACTAGTGTGTTCTATGCACGGCAGTTTTTGGCTAGCCTGAATCTTTTTTTTTTTGGTCCATTTTTTATATGTCTGCAGAAGCTTTTTCATGTTGAATGTTGTAGTACTTAAAAAATTCAAGACAAAGCTTAGTGTTAATGAAAATATGTTAAAATCTTTTCCTTCTCCACTCTCTGCTAAAGAGAGAAATTGGAGTAAGTACAAGCAACTTCACTTTCACAGATTTTTGTTGGTGGCAACAGACTAGACATATAATAAATGATCTTTATAAAAAGCAGTTAGACCAACATGGAGACAACCCAGAACGTTAATGCGCTGCAACATTTTCTTCATCTTTGTCACCAAACTGCAGCATCATGAAGAAGTATGTTGTCTTCAAACAGCTTGTGGCCACTTTTTGTTGAGGACACCAGTGCCCTAAAACAACATACTGTCTGTGTGCGGGTAGATACAAGGAGAGAGTTGAAAAGCTGTGGTTAAGTTTTTTTACATAGCCAGACTCAAAATTGGAGTTAGTTGATATTACTATTCTGTGCTTATACTATTTCCCAAGAATAATAATTCTGGAATAGTTCTCATCTTTTTTCTTTAATGTTCCTGCTCTGAGAGATAGAGGTTACACAAGTGCTTGTGGTGGTACTGAAGGATATTCAGGTCTGTGTAAGATGGATCAGTCAGTTATATGTTAATGTAATTGTCATTAAGGCACATCCAATTGCATCTTAATAATATG
The DNA here is from genome assembly GCA_910950805.1 of Acrocephalus scirpaceus scirpaceus. NCBI lineage: Eukaryota > Metazoa > Chordata > Aves > Passeriformes > Sylviidae > Acrocephalus > Acrocephalus scirpaceus. The sequence goes on from OU383779.1 coordinate 27,742,389, forward strand.
ATGGAAGTCTTCTGTTCCTTATGAAAACAGAGTTGCTAATCTGTGAGTGAAAGGAAATCGACAGACTAGTGTTTAAACTTAGGATTTCAAGTAGTTTTGTATAGTTCTGCAGTATTCATCATTGTTATCCTTGTCAGCAGCAAGATGCTTTCAGTCTAGGTCATCCCGCTTAGTGCAAACCACAAAATGAGTAAGTGGTAAAAGACAATGGAGTGTTCCTGCTTGGGAAAAAAGTCGGTCATCAGGACTGTTGGAGAATGGGGAGGAGTTGCTTTGAGCTGTCCCAGTCTGGTCTTGCAGACTGAATGCCTGCTAGTGGTTAGGGTGAATTATGTGCTCTCCTGGAGTGTGTTTTCTAGTTGAGCTTCATCCTGAAGGAATCCAGTTTGTGTGCTTTCAGAGGCTGTTCTGTGATGTGAAGCAAAATGTATTTAGTGGGACAGTCAGGAAATATGAGCCCAAGCCACACTCCTGATCTGAATTAAGATGTTAGTGTAGATACACCCAGAGACTGCATTTAAGCTGCCGTGTAAGTGCTTAATACACATAGAATGTGCAATCTGAGATCAGCAAAACTATTCAAAATCTCAAAAACTGTGTAGCATAGGTGGAAAAAGTACAGAGGCAGGTGTAATCAGTGTGAAAATGACTTCCATACAGAACAGATTGGGAAACCCTAGAAAATTCCTGTTAGGAAAGCAGATGACTGATTCTGCTTCCCTAAATGAGGAAATGGTAAAATGGTGCAGGGAGAAGTCAAGGTCATAGACATTCTTGCTGCTTTGCAGACCTGAAGATAGGTATTTTCTGTCTTTGTGATTTGATTGATCAAATCAAACTTGAGTATGTGTTTGATGACCCCTGCATATAGAACGTTGAGAATACGGAAGAAAACTGAGACCTGTTTTTACCTTGGGTGTACCATGATCCCAGGGTCCCTCTGTGCTGGCCATTCCAGCTCATTTGAAGCAGTGTGGGAAGCTATCTGCACAGACCCTTGACAAAGCAGAGAAGCAGAAATTCTGCATGAAATGGAGGCAGTTTTAACTTGTGGATTGTTAATGGATTGTTAATACATCTGTGTATTGTGTGTTCAGGTCAATGTCTTGAGGCGGCAGCAGCGCATGATCAAAAACCGCGAGTCAGCCTTTCAGTCACGCAAGAAAAAGAAGGAATATATGTTGGGACTGGAGGCCAGGCTGGAGGCAGCCCTGTTGGAGAATGAGAAACTCAAGAAAGAAAACAGCACGCTGAAGAAGCAGCTGGATGAAGTGGTATTAGAGGTAAGAGATTGTGATTAAAGTCTGATTTTATATGAAAACAGTTGTTCAGGTGGAAGGCACTAGAACAGAGTTGGAGAAATATTGGCTGGAAGACCTTTGAGGATTTCTAGGCCAGCATCTCATTCTAAGCATGACTTTCACCAACTCTAGGTCAGGACAGCTGACACATTATCTGGTAGACTTTTAATTCTTTATTTCATGGTGCTTCTGAATATTTCACTGGATAGAAGCTGAATACAATGCATAAAACAAAGTTTTATTTTTAGGTAGTTCAGGAATGTATTCACACATAATTAGGCAAGAATAAATCTAAAAATCAAGTATCATTTGGTGTACTTGGCTTCTGACATACCCGTACGTATGTGTACCCCTGTTTTACACAGTGTCTTCTGTTTTCTCTGTCTAGAACCAGAAGCTCAAAGTATCATCTCCGAAGAGAAGGACACTGTGTGTGATGGTGATACTGGCCTTTATAATGTTGAATTATGGTCCATTGAGGTAAGCTGCTTAGAAATTCTTCTTTGTCTACCAAGTTTACTGTCCTGAGATTTTGGTTGAATCATTAATAATAGACAGTGTTGTGTTTTTAAAGCCTTGAGCTTGAAATCTGAAATCTGTCCTTTATTCTCCTCCTGCTTAGGAGAAGATGCATCTGTATAATGGTTCCTCTTCTGGAATCTCTCTGGCAATAAGAACTAGATCTTGTACATTTAATTTCTCCTGATTTGGCATGTTTTTATTCAGTGCAGCATACAGCAGTTTCTCTGCTCCATTTATATCTGCAGAGATGAGGAACTGTGTTGAGAATCCTTTTAGGGAGAAAAAGTCAGACTTGGAGAGCTTATCTGCTTGCTCACACCTGTGCTAATTTCAGTAGCTATGACTTGAAGCTGCTTTAGTACTCAAAATACTCAGGAAATCCTGCTGTACATTCCATGTCTTGCAATCCTGACTCTTAGACATGTCCAATGTTCCTCATTGCAGAGTAAGCCCTTGTCTCCCAGGTCTGGTGAAGATTCTTGATTAGTTGAAGTGGTAATGAGAAACTTCTCTTGTTTGAACTGTTATCAGTAGAGCATAGGAGCCAGAGAGCAGCAGGGAAAAGCTACATCATTTCCCAGACACTTTATAAAGAAATCTGTGGAAGAAAGTAGAATAAAAAGAAATACTTCTTGCACATACCTGTCTATTTAACTTGGCTTTGCAACATAAAGACCTTTTAGATGGAGTCATTCATTTTTTTCAAAAAGGCATAATATTTCAGTAGGATCCCAGTCAGCAGTGTCTCTATTTGTCCTCAAAATCCCAGTCAAACTAAAGGAATGTAATAAATATGGAGGAAGACTTTGTTTCTGACTGTGATAAATTTTTAGAAAGTGATGTTTGTACTTTTAATATTAGAAAATCTGCTGAAGATGAAATTGGTTCTGAAGTATTTTCACTTACTACAAATATTGTTTATCTCAGAGTTGATAATTTTGCTTTGATACAGGTGATGTTATGGGAGACCATTTCTTAGTGTATTTAGGATCTGTATTGTGATTTTTGACTATCAGGCAGAAAAATCGTCTTCCAGATACTAAGGGATTGACTTGTACATCCCATCTGCATTTCAGGCATTACCAGTCATTTGAGAAAGACACTCGTTGAGAATTATTAGAACCAGTTATCTTTCTGAAGCTGGGGAAATGTACTTGGGTCTGCATTGCAGTGAAATGATGGAATGCATGAAACCCTTGTTAGTGATGAAAGGCTTGGAATAACAGAGAGATGGGTGGGAAGTCTTTTACCACAGTGCTCTGAAGTTCTGCGGCATCTTCCCTAGCCCCAGGAATGAGCAAAGTGTTGAGCTTGATGGCAAGGCACTGCTGTCAGAGTGGGCTGGAAAGTCAAATTGTGTTCATGTCTTTGCAGCACTCAGTAACTATAGGAATGTGACAGGGTTAACTTCCTGACATGTTTGATGTTTAATAAAGTAGGTAAAGCAAGAAGAAATCTTTGGGTGTCTGACTGTTCCTGGCCAGTATAGTAGCTGAGCATGCCAGTGTAACTGCTGTGCTTGAACCAGGTGGTTTGCATCAGCAGTGGATTTAAGCAATGAAGAGAAACGTAATTGCAAATTTGCAAGGAATTACTCTTTCTGGTTTTCTTTTTTTCCTCCCTAGCAGAAGAAATGCACACACTGCAATTAAAATCCTAGGCTGTATAAAAGTGGTGTGAATGTTTGATTGCACAATACTCTTTAGAAGACCCAGAATGTGGGATATACAGACCATTTCTTTAGATTTCACTCTTCCCATACAAATTTTCTTCCTTTTATGAAGGTGCCACTGAATGGCAGCTCCATGAACATGACAGGGTTGCTGTTCTGCTTGGCCCTTAACAACAGAACCTTCCAATCTGTGTACTTTTTTTCAGTCCCTACAGTTTCTTACAGAAATAAGTAAATTTTTGTGATAATATCATGCTAGCTTATAGTTCAGCAAAACCACTCTTTTCTCTCAAATTAGCTGACTGTGGAATCCCTAATTTCCATGCAGTGGTCAGCTGGAGGTAAATATGTTCTGAAACTTTGTGTTGCCATTTTTTCTATGTAAGAAGTCATTTCACTTGCACACCTGAATGGAGGTGTGCCAGCATTTGGGCTCAGGATGTTTTGATCCAAACATACTAGCAGTGAATATTTTGTTACTTAAAACCACTGAACCATTTTAAAGAGAGAATGACATCCAAAAAAAGCAAAATCATGGGAAATTCACCCCCTAAAATCTGTAGCAGACTTTGAAATTCCCTTAGCTGGCCTTACTGTAAGATGCTTCTTAGGTTCTTGTGGGAAGCGGTAGGATTTTTTGAAGACTAGAGGTAAAAAAAAAGGGCAGATGTGTAGATTACCTCTTTCTGTCAAATCAGAGGAAGTAGGGAAGCAGTTGGATTGTTTAAGGCTGGGGATGTGAGGCTGAAGAACAGACCTGCAAAGCCTCCGTGGCCTGCAGTGAATCAGTGAAGGTGTAGTGTTTGGGCACTCAGCATCCTAAAAAACAATCCCATCTGGATGGGTGGCTCTGTAGTTAGTTCTGTGTTTTCCTCTGCATTAATGGATGTGTGTTGCACTAATAAAGACTAACACAAAAATTTTTTAATTGGTCTTAAGTCTTGTTGACTCTGTGTGTGTGGTGAGATGTTTGTGATGTTTCGTGGAGGGCTCCGAGATGGCTGTTCAGCTGTTTTGAGATTATGGAAAACAGTGCAGGATGTGGCAGCCCTTGGCAAACAAGTTTGGCAGATAAAATTATTCTGCTGACACATTTTTTCATGCTGACAGATATGTGTAGGGGTAATCTGTAACACTGAACTTGGAAATTTGGCGGCTGGGGTGAAAGTCTGGTAGGGAAGTTGGCCTGTTGACATAAGAAATCTGTTTGAAAATACTGGAGGGAGAATGCTGCCCAGTCTGCCTAATTACCAGCAAGCCTTTCAGGACATCCTTCAGTCTTCGACACAGCACCATGGTATCTCTAAGAAAAGAATGCAAGTCTAATTCAATATAAATTGAATGCCAGTGTGATTTGAGGATGTGAAAGGGGCTTGTGTGGAGTTAGTGGTCACTCTGCATGAAGTAGTTCTGTTACTAAACTCTTTAGGTTTGTTGTTGCTTTGTATTGAAAACTGAAACTTTCAGTTATTAAAAGTAGAAGTAATTTAACAGGCGTTCTATTAGTGTTTCTATTTTATCTGTTTGTTTTATACTAGAAGAAAGGCGCCTTGGAATTTCCCATATGTGTGTCAGTGAACTATTCTGTAATCTTCCTGAGTCATTTGGATTTGGATTCAACATGTATGAAAACTTCCTTTTATTATTATTTAAGAGTGATTGGTGAGGTGTGTGGAACGAAAAGGGTACATTTTGATTCAGTTCATTGCGGAGGTCACCCCCTTGCCCCAGCCTTGCATTCCATGAGGTGCAAGGCAGGAATTGGCAACCAGCAATGTTTGTACAAAAGGCACACAGGCCTTGGCACTCAGCAGGGCTTGGAGCTGGAGCCAGGTGTCCCCAGGAGCCAGGTGTCCCCAGGAGCCAGGCTCTCCTGCCTCCATATGTGCCTTCTGTGGAGCCAGTGTTGGTTCCACTCCCAGCTGGCATGGCATCCCTGAGTCATGGCTGGCTGCTGGCATTGACAAACATCTAATTAGCTGTGCTGATTTTTTAGTCGTTAAAACATCAAATCTGGTCATTTTCAAATTATTGCAGTTCCTTTTTCTCCTTCTTTGATTTCCATGTTTGTGTTGGACTGTGCCTTAGAGCAACCAGATCTAAAAATGTGTTAAACAAGCACAAACAAGGCTGAAACAAATGGCAACCAAGCACATGTTCTAGTCTAAACAATCAGTGTATTTATTTTGGGAATATTTTTATTTTGATTCTCGTTCCTGTTCTCATTTGAATATAAATTGTCTTTGTTTTGTTTTTTTTAATGCAAGTCCTACATGTGATAGTAAAACACTTGCAGGAAAATAATCCAAGTCATGTAAAAAGCAGGGAAAGGAGAACAATCACAGAAGATGCAAAAGATAAATTTTCTGTGTCTCTTCTTGGGACACTACTGGCAAAGCCTGTAAGCCAGGTATTTGCTGGTGGCTGTAGTGTTACCTTTTTGGCTATAAAAAGTGTTCAGCTAGTTATTTTTTTCCCCATAATCAGTCTGCATAAGATTACATGGTGATTGTCACCTAGCAGCAGTCTTAGAGCATTTATTAAGATACCAGCCAGCCAGAATGTGACCTAACTACCACTTTAGCTATGGAGTGGACAGAAAACAAAGAAAAATATGAACTTGGAGGTAGGAAAGGCAGATTTACAAAGACATTGGAACAGGAGGTTTGAAAGGTGAACAGGGTGTGATACTGTTTTTTTTAGTATTATTACTAATTTTGTGTTTTCTGAAAAGTTGGCTGCCTCTGTATGGCTGGAACCCCTTTCAAACTGGAAAACAGACTTGGTGATAGGCAGAAAGCTGTATTTGTGATGGAGGATGACTGAGGTGGTGATTGATGTGGCTCAGTACAGCTGCTGCTGCTGCTTCAAAACCTCTTGTGTCCTGCTGACCTCAAACAGCTGCACTAGAATGGCTGGCCTTTAGCAGAGACTTCATTGCAGCTCCTCTCCAGAGTGTCTTAATGGATTTTCCTCTGCTTTCCAGGACTATCCTGGAAACTGAAAAATCTATTAAAAATTTAGATCCACTCAGCAGTTGCAAATAAAGACACTGGCCTGGCTGGCTGACATCGGTGATTTGTCTGCTGTTGTCACATACTACAGCAAATTAAGAAGCAGTGACTTTTGATTCCTGAAAGACTTAGGGGTGTGTCTCATTTCTTAAATTGGTAGCACAAACAGAGAAAAAAACCCCAGAAATGCTAAGATTAGTAATCTTTTACTAAAGGTGAGGAAATTTCCCAAGGATTGCAAGCTACCATGACCTTCTGCTTGTGAGGATAAAGTAATGAAAACACAAGTCTTTGATACCAGTACCCAGATTAGCATCCCACCTAGTGTGCAGGATGCTACTCAGGACTACTGGGGTCTGCTAAGCTTTTGGAGCATGAAGGATTTGGGCTTCTGACAGCACCATCCATTGGGCACAGCTGTATTGGTGTCACTAAGGTCTAGTGCCCCTACTCAAGCTGAGCAATCTTGGTTGGGGTGTGGGAGAGTAGGATTATTCTGAGGCCTGGTGCATTCAGCAGTGTTTTTGTGCAAGTTTGCTGTTGTTTGAGACTTTATGCTGGACTCCTTGATTAAAGAAACAGGCCCATGTTATGGCCAGCAGGAGTGTAGGGATAACTTAGTGACGGGACATTGGAAAGTTAGAGGAATAGTGCCAACAGGGAGCATTTTCTGTGTTCCCATACCATCACATGCAGTAAGTGTTGGGTGCTGCAGAGGTGTGGGAGCTTTATGGTGTGTGTTGGGGTCTGTCAGTGCAGATCCTACCCACAGCACCCAGGCTAAGGTCCTCGTGTGGTGTGAAGTCACCTTTGTGCTGCCCTGCCAGGTGACCTCAAGCAGTGACATGGTATGTTCAAAACCATCCCAAATATCCCATTGAGTAACATGCTAAGTAGACAAAAGCCATGTGTCTGGCACCTGCCTCACATGAAGGGCAGTGACCAACAGCTCAAACACAGCATTATTTTTGCCTTACATTAGTTTGTTTCCTTAACAATTCTTCTCGGACTCTATGTGTGCTCCTTCCTGCCTCCATTCCAGAGCAAAGTGGGGCAGGTTAGTTGGAACCACTGATGGCTTGCAGGAGGAGTGGAAGAGGAACTCCCAAACTTGCAGTGACTGCATGAAGCATCTTTAAGAGGTGTTCTGAGGGCAGCAAACTGCAGATCATGAGCTGTACTTCAGGGTCAGTTTCATGCAGTCCTGGACTTTTTCTGCACTTAGTGAAGGATAGAAAAGGATTGATTTCCTGCTTTTTGCAAGCCTCGATAGCCTCCCATATGTCTTTAGGAGATTGATAGGCTTAAATGTGATGTGTAGTAAACATGCATACTAATGATGACAGTCAAATGCCTATGAATTTCTTACACACTAGTAGAGAGGGGCTGGTGAAATGTGAAGAAAAAACGGTGAAATGAATGCAAGAGGCATGAAATAGTGCTATGTTAGCCAGGTCCATTGGTTCTGGCTGCCAAGGAAAGATGAAACCCTCTTAACTGTTTTAGCAAAAACAGCAGAAGCATCAGAAGACATTTGAGGCTCTTAACACTTGTAATACAGGAAACTTAATGTAATGTTCATCACACTTAAAGAACACATTTCAGTGCTGAGTGTACATTTGTGTTGCAGATGGCCCAAAGATATAAAACTGCTTCTACAGCACACCTTTGCACTTGTGTTGTAGTTTCTCCTTGAAGATGGAGGGAGAAATCAAGAGAAAAGGACAGACTGAGTGAATTGGACATGGGTCTAGGTTCCAGACCTTTCAATACCTCTCTTGATAGGTTTATGCTTGAATAAAATTGGATACCTTTGGTTTTCTTACAAACTACAACTCTGGGAGGAGGAAGGGATTCCTTCCTCTTTCCTCTGCTGATCACAGCCACAAGCTTTGGCAATAAAGGCCAGATAATGGTACAGAGTTTTCCAAGCAAAAAAAAAATAGTGTTCTGGGTGTCAGTATTTGCTTTCTTCCTTTCTTTTCCAGAGGCTTTATTAAAAATAAATTGCTATTTAAAGCATGCAAAACACAGCAAAAATACACAAGAACTCCACTTTGAGTTGCTTTCCTCCTGTTCCCCTGCAGAGGAAGAAGACTGGGCTGCTCTCTCCAGAGAGGGCAGCTCTGGAGCAGCCCTCAGGAGAAGGCAGAGCCTTGCTGTCAACAGATGGTGCACTCATCGTGACTACAAATAAGAAATACTTTCCAGACTGTGTCTGGCACTATGGTAGCCTTGTCTGGAATCAGTTAGGAAGAGGATGAGGTCTTGGTTGGTGTCTCCTTGCAATGTCAACTTTAGCTTGTTGGAAACTTACCAGCTCATACTCAGAGGTGGTTCTGTCCCCAGAAAACTCTTTGTTATGATATCACTATTGGCTTTCATCTACAAATTACTGTACAGCTTAAATGTCAGTATTCAAATCTTGAACTGCACAGGATTTGTTCAGCCAGAAGCACAAATGAAATTTAGTTTGGGTGCCTGGCAAGACGTACTTTCACATTTATCAAACTGACATTCAAACCAAAGAAATAAAACTACAGCTAAAATATCAGGTGCCATTGAATGCCTGGAGAAACCATGGCAGGAGTGCTGCTTTTCTTTCCCCCTTATAATCAAATTTATCTACACTTCTGAACAAACATCTGCATGAAGTATTTAGTGGTTCTTTTTCCCTTGGATCTGTTTTGCATCTGAAACAAGCCAAGAGCTCAGCCAGCTTGGGCAGGGTGTTTGTGGCTTGTGAAAAGCCTTTCATGCTCACAGTATCTGGGATGTCCAAATGCAGGCTTTAAAGCCTTGCTAGGCACCCCTGGTGTATGAGTGAGCCAAACAGGAGAGATTCCAGCTTCTAAAAGACTGTCTTGCCCAGTAAAGCAAATTCTTAGTTTCAGTCTATTTTGACTTTTAATGTGGAGCAGTAACTCAGTTCCCACAAATAGCAGGACTTGCACAGGGCAGGTATGCCAAAGTGCTCTTCCTTTTCCAACTTCTCATCTTGTAGCTCAACAGGATGAAAAAACTGTCCATGCTTTTGCCATCTGTCTTATTAAACCAGTTCTTAAACCAACTGTTGATATCTTAGTTGAAAATACTATTTTTCTGAAGCTTTCTTCCGTCTGAATGGGATCTTCTACCTTTCCTTTTAGCGTTTTCTAGCCTCTTCTGCATGATGTTTTTAAATGCTCAATATTTACTTCCTCTTCAGTGTCATGGTGCTGGGATCTGTTCTGTAGACCCTTCCTGTTGCTGCTTGTATTGTTGCTGTTCTGCTTGGCACTTGTGAAGCTCAGCATGCCTGAGGTTGACAGATGTTTCCAGATGCAGCTCTGCAGGACAGGTCCATCATCATCCCAGCTGCTTGAAGGGATTCATTGCTCCTAAGTCATGCTTTTCCCCCCATATTAATTTGAGATGTCAAAGGAGGAATATTTCTGGTACCTGTCTCAGACCCTCAGGTATCCACGTGGCAAGGAAAGGCCTTGGAGAAACTGGAGGACATGGACCATTACATGCACTTCCTCTGCTCTTTGTTTCCTGAAGATGGAGCCCTTTTTATAGACAAACTTCACTCCCTCTGGGGAGAAGGGAAGAGGAAGAAATGATACCACAGAACAGCAACATCTTTTGTTCAGATGTGGAAAAAACTAACAAAACTAACACAACTTCCCAAGTAATTAAAAGGTGGAAGTGGAGTGGGATTTCAAATTTGTGGGGCTTTTAGTTACCCAGAACTAAAGTTATTTTGGTTTTGAGTCATTGCCAGAGGAGCAACAAAGGGGATTTTTACTTTTTTGTTTCCCAGACATACCTGAGCCATTGAGAAGGAACAGTCATTTTCAATGTCCTAGAAAAAGAATGGGAAAGGGGGAATGCAAAAGTGGCCCATATAGCAGAAATTGCTTCAAAAGAAAAATAACAATCCTGATAAAGGAAAGGGCATTGATGCCATATTTTGTTCTCAAGTTTCTGTTCACATTGTCAGAAGTGGGCACCATGGTTTATGCCTGTAAGGATGGCAAAACATCCTCTGTTCACCTCTTTGTCTTTTGCTGCTGAAGATATCCTCTTCCAGGTTGAAATATCCCATGCTCAGCTGATTTTTGATGAAAAGATAAAGATGTTTTACGCTTGAGAAGAGGGAAAACAAGCATTTCCTTTCTTCTAGAGCTGATGCAATAAAATGAGGTGTGTGTGGTTTAGAATGGGTGTGTAGCTAAAACAACTAAATCACAAAAAGAAAGATAACTGTGATTGTAGAGCAATGTGTGTCTTTATCCTTGGTTTGGATTTGTCTCTGTTGTTCAGAGTTCAGGGTGAACTGCAGTAGGAATGAATTGTGTGTGACACTTCACCTTGCCAAGCTGGAACCTGAAATAACAAGAATTGTTTTTGCAGAATGAGACAAATAGGAAGGAAGAAGCATCATGGGAGAAAAGCAATTTGTTGCAGTTCTTCTGCTTAGATTTTTTCTCAGTTTTAACTAATTATGTGGAAAGTTCCTCTGGTTCTGTGTGTCATTTTGAATGGGAAAGGAGAGAAGTAGGATAGGGTAAAACACCAGATCCAGGAGGTCCAGCAGCACACTGGATGGCTGATAAACTTCAGGCTATTGAGAAAGGATTTAACAACTTTCACGTCTTCTGAGGCATATTCTTGGTCTAATGAGTAAAGTACCGTGTACATCCAGCTGTCATGACTCCAGATTAAGTACAGTAAGAGCATTTCACAGGTGAGGGGCTTCCAGCAGGAACATAAGGCATCCGTTCAAGCATCAGCCTTAGTTTTGAGCTCTGGTTCTTGGGCTTGAGACACTGCCAGTTGTGCTGATGCTTTTATTGGCAGAGAAGAAATGTGATCTCATAAAACCTAGTAGGTAGTGGAGATTGTTTCTGTAAAATTGGATAGGCCTGGTGTTACCTGATAGGAAGTTGTGAATAAACCATCCAGCTTTCTGTGCAGTAGAAAGCAGTGAGACATTTGGATACCATTGTACACAGGCTGCAAGAAAACTGTAAGGACTTTTCTGCCCATTGGCACAGGTGAAAGCAGAGCCTGTAGTATTTGTACTGCCCTTGTTCCGTGCTGCTGCCTAGAAACATGGAGGAAAGGAGCAATCAAAGCAATGTCAGCCTGGGTCTAGGATTGTCCTGATTCCTATGGTTCAGAACATGACAAAATTGCTCACAGGGACATCTGGGTTACTACTCATAGGAGTGCAAAAGTCTTGGCAAAAGAGAGGAATTTTCTAGGCAATTCTGTCTGTCTTCTGCTTAGTTGTGGAGTATTTAATCTGCCCTCCTTGCTAGGTTTTGCCTGTCTCTATTTGTATTTGTTGCCTGTTGCAAAGTGATGCCATGTGAAACCAGGAAGTACTCCCCTGCAGAGTTTATGCTCTCCTGCACAGGAGGGGTGGGGCACAAGTTAAAATACACTCTGTGAGCTGTGATCAGCATGAATGGCAGAGATCTCGTTGGCGTGTTGGGGGCTTGTTGCATTTTTATGTTTTCACTCTGTTGCTGCTGGTGATGCTCTGCTGTTGTCAGCCAGGAAGGTTAGGACTTAGGTTTGTAAAACATACGTATTTCAGGAAGCAACCGTGTTATAAAAGAGGAACAAGCTTCTGGAGAGGAGAAGTTGAAGCATTGCTTCTGTGCTTTGGAGAGTTCTCCCTTGTAGCTCACCCTTCTGAGGATGAAGGTCTGGTACAACAGTGGTGGGGTTGTATTTCCAGCTCATACATGCAGTGCTGCTCCCTCTCTTTGCATGAAGACCAACACAGACATTCCTCTGCTGCATGGCTGGCTGGCTGAGCAGCCTCCAGGCCAGGATCCTTCAGTCCATGCCAGCACACACCAGAACAGGGTGTCTGGCACCATGGCCTGCTGCCCATGGGGCTGTTGGCCCTGCCAGTTGTTCTAAATCCAAGTAAAATTGAACATTTTTAGGTTTGTGTACAGTCCTGGTAGATGTCTGGCATAACATTCCAGGCTTGCAGCTGCATGGAATTTGATAGCTAAGTTTTCCTTACATATTGTATTCACATAAACGATGTAAATTGTACTTTGAGGCTGATGAAAGTTGAAGTGTAGGACTTATTTGATTTGATTGTAGATAATTTTCTTATCCCTGTAGACCTGGGTTACAAGCAGTGTTCTTAGTTTCAGCAAGTGAAGCTTGTGTGAGGGAATGTGAAAACTAGAGCATCAGAATCTTTCAAACAATTAAAACTGAAAAGGAGAACAGAAATGCTTTTCTGATACAATGTGCTTTGAACAATGGTATTATAATGGCACATCAGTTTTTTACAGTATATATGACATGATTCCTATCCGTGTAATGTAACAGCAGCCAGAAACTTCTCCACCTGAGTATTTAATGCCTTACAGAAAAAGTGCCTTGCAGACCCCTGATGTGAGTAATACATTTTGCTATGTTTATTATGTTTTCCAGTGTATTTGAAAAGGATCCCAATGGAGTAGATTCCACTGTGAGTTCTAACCACCGGACCAGAAATCTTCTGGAGTTCTCAGCTGGCCAGGAGTCTAGCACAGCTCAGAAGATCCCTGAGGGCATAGTTTCTAAGAAGAGTAATAGGTGAGATGAAAACCCTTTGCATATTTTGGGTGGCAGAGGGCAGTGGTGCTTTTAGCCCTCACTGCCTTGCTCACCTTTTTGATCAGCGCTCTTGCTGCTTTTACACAGTACCTGAGTTCTAAACACAGTGTTTTGAAAGTTGCTCAGTTTGCTTTTCAGAGGAATATGCTGTTTTATCTTCCAGAGTATCCCAATACATAGAGCTTCATGTGTACACGTGGCTGTGCTGCCCAGTGTTAGGGAAGATAGCATATCCACAAGTGCTTGTCACCATGACTTGCAGGACCTTCTTCAATTCAACTATTTGCATTTTTTCTCTGATGCATATTTCAGCTTGTATATTTGTCATATTTGTCATATTATCTCTATCATATTATCATACTTTTCAAGCTGGAACATTTTTCTTAGTTGCTCAAGAGAAGACTGGGGAAGTTCACAACTATGAACAGACTCTGAACTTAGCAGTGTCTTTTTCATTTAAAAAAGTCCATCTGAGTCCATCCCTGTGCTTATCCATTATTTAATTAAGTACTGGCTTTCAGGCTTCCTAGATCTCCAGCATGCAGTGCATAAGTGAACATATAATTGCCTCCAGATTGAAGTCTGGCTAATACAGCTCATGTTTTCCCCTTACAAGATTTATCCTATTAGACTGTCCCTTTCCAGTGGAGTGTTTTGGCTGGTTGAACAAAGCCAGGCACAGATGTGCAGAAAGCCCTAATATATTTTGCCATGCAGAAAGAAAGCAATAAAGCAGGAGCATTTTAAGGCTGTAGCTAGGGTGAGGGCTTCCTACATGGTACGTTTCAGACCATGACCTGTGGGACAGAGGAGTGGAGTGGTTCTCTTTAAGAGGATGTGCTCGTGCCTGTTCCTCCTTTACTTTCACTGTTTCACCCTGGGTTTGGCAAGCTATGAACTCTTTGCTGCATATTCTTTATCAGTCCTAGATGCAGTAGAGAGCAGAAGCAGACATGAGGTTGGAGAGAAAGCTGGGAAAGGGAGGGGACTATGAATAAGGCTTTCATAAGCTCTTATAGCTGATTTTTCAGAAAGAAGTTGAGGTTCAGGAGCTACAAGTCTGTCCAAACCAAGAGGACTAAAGCTGTTACATTGATAACCTGTCAAGAGAGAAACCTACATTAGCTATTTGGTGATAAATAGTTAACCCATCAGGAAATGCTGAGAGTGTTATGGAATTTGTACTGATAAATACATGCTCCTTTTCACTTTTTATCAAAACCAAGCTAGATTCTGGAGATGGAGATGTAAATCATCTCCACTCAGTTGTAATATAGTTTATGGGTGCTCAGTTGTCATATAGCGTATGGTCTTTCCATCTGCATGGTTTTAGTGGATAACAAATTTAGTATTTCCATAGCAAGTCTTGTACAGCTCTGTAATGAAAAAGAAAGTTGTGTCTGCAGAGATCACATAGTTTGCATACTATGAAGAATATTTTACAGACTATGTATCATATCACTATCTGGCCTTCTTGGGAAGAGATCCAATATCTGCTAATGCTCATCTGTCTGCCCTGCATTGAGAGCTGTCAGCCCCCTTTGAGGGATTGACTGAGAACATTGGATGTTTAATAGGAATTGTTACTCACCTGTTTCAGAGGTCTCATGGGAGCAGCTGTAACATTTATGAGTCTGCTGGTGATAGTGCCATTCTCTGGCTTTGGTCAAAGGGTCATGAAAAAGTTTTTGAAGAGACTTCTTGATGTGCTTTTGTTGATTTTTCCCAGGTATGACCATTCTGTATCTGACAACAAAGCACTAATGATAGTCTCAGAAGAACCACTGTTATACATTTCACCACCACCACCCCCCTGCCAGCCTCTGATCAACAGGACAGAGTCACTGAGGTGAGCAAACAACCTATTGTGAGCATTTAAAGTTTATTAAGAGTTGATATATAAATTCTGTGACTGGACAGCTGTGAATGATGCTATTGTCCATTCATGGTGTTTATCCAGTGACCAGTGTCTTATAAGTGTCTGCACTGTCCAATGCCTGCTGTCAAAAGGACAGATCCACTTGAATCTTTGTAATCTTTCCATAGTTTTAGTAATGATTTTCACCAGTCTTTTCACACTGGTTATTTGCAATAACCAAATAACAGTTTTCTGATTGTCTGGGGGGTTTTTATGACTCAGAAGAGAAATTACTTCATATGTAAAAATGTTAATGATATGGAAATCAAGTCCAGCTAAAAGCTTTGCTCAACTGAGTTATATAAGAGATAGTCTCCTATTCTTCAGCTTTTGATAGAAGCAGACTGAACCTGACATTGCAGATGTTCTTTGTTCATTGTTAGAAAATACCTAGCTCTACTTTTTCTGTAGCTATGAGTCACTAACCTTATCTCTGTTCTCTATGTCCCTTCTTTCTCTCAGATTTATTTGCCATAATTTACCCTTAACCAAAAATTTGTCTTGAATTGATCAACTTTTGATTTTAAATTTCACTAGTCCTTCCAGTAATTTCAAAATTACTGGAATTCAATTCCAGTAATTTCAAAATTCGTTGGGCAAAAGAAAGGACTGTATCCACTTCATGTGGGAACACCCATGAATCTAATACTTTATAAATAAATCTTAAAATTGTATTTTCTTCCTGTAGTATTAAAAATAAGTTATCATAAGGTGAAGTAATAGTAATCTTCAGTGTCTGTGATACCTTGTAGTGGCTTCCTAGAGCAGAGGCTAGACAAGATTAAGAGAGTAAAAGCAAGTAAAGGCCTTCAGTAGATACCCCTTGGGCAGTCGAAGCCCACCCAGAGGCCACACCCAAAATGAATGATGAGTCACACTTCTATAAGTTTGGTCCATTTGCATATTGGGGGTTAATCTTCCAATTGCAACTTCAGCTAATGAAGTCATTTTATCCCAAGTTTGCTCTCCCACAACTCACTTTTGTTTACATTTCTCAGGGCCTGAGGCAGTGAGGCATCCTTGATTCCCAAGCCTAGAGAGGAATTGTTGTGTCTGACCACAATGAGAAAGCAGTAGCTGACACTCTCTGTGGAGTTTATACACTAAAAAGTTGCAGGGTTACAGATACATGAAAAATACAAAAGCTGAAATCCCAATGCATCATCTGTATGGTGGGTTAACTGTTGGATAACACTAAACGGTTGTGCCAGTGTTGTTTGCAGTTTGTGCTGACGCTGTGGTTTCCTAGGCTGACCCACGAGCTGCGAGGATGGGTGCACAGGCACGAGGTGGAGCGGACACGGTCCCGGCGGCTGAGCAACAGCCAGCAGCAGAGAGCGCGAGTCCCACAGGTGTGCCGCTGTGCCCTGCCTCCGTGGCAGGACAAAACCATTCCGTGGACCACTCTCCCTCACTTGTTTGCCCTTGCCATCATAGACAAAAGTGGCCATCCTGCCTGTAATTAGGGCAGCCAACACTTCCCATTTTAAATTGCTGGGTTTAATTATTACATTGTCAGAGTTGTTCTTCCATTCCTCCTCTTGGATTCGGGGTTTTGAATTTTTTTAGCAGACATTAAAATATGTTCAGCATTTTCTAAAATGAAATTGTTACCCTTTCTATGGCTTCTCTTTAAGGATAAGCAATTGCTTAATGGAGAAAAATACAACCTACAGTACATTCATCTGACTCACTGTTAAGGGCAACAGCTGATTGGTTTTGTTCAAATATTTCTGTTGTTTAAATTTTTGCTAGAGGGATTATTTTTTTTTGGTAAGACTACAGAATCATGAGACTTGTGCTCATATTTCCCATTTTTTAAAATCTCTTTTATCTACATAGCATACTGATAGCAAGGCTGAAATTAAGACAATGAATTTTCAAAGTGTTTAAATTGATTAGACGTAGTAGCAGCTTTAAAAAGAATTGAGCATTACCATGTGGGAAATACTGCAGTTTCCTAGAGAAGAAGTGTTGTGTTTTAAACTTCAGATCCTTCTCACTGGTGTCCAGAGTAGAATATTTAGAAATGTTATCTGTGATGCCAAGCTCCGTTTCTTGTCTCTGAGTGTTGACTTCAAATTTGCCTGTATGAAAACATTGCTGGTTTTGTTATTCCAGGTTGATTGCTGACCATTTCAATTTCTCATGTTTCAGTGGAAAAATGCACATTTCTGGTGCAGGACACTGATTAACCTCTGCCCCCCATGCTGTGTGTTGTATTTAATGTAGTGGCAAACCAAGGGAATGCTTATTGGTTTCATTTTGTGTCACGTTTTCTTTTTTCTGCTTTTTCAGAGCTCCCTCAGTGACAAAGCAGATTCCCAGCTAGTGGCCATGCCTTACACAGACACCAGTCTCAGGTAAGGAAGAACAGCTCCTTTGGTACTGGTTTCTACTTAATAACCTAGTTTCTCACCAACAGTTGGTAAAGAATGCCCATTTTCATCTTCTCAGATGAGCTTCTCAGATTTGTTCTTAAGCCAAATGTGGCTACTTTTCTTGGCCTAATTCTGTCCCTTAGCAAATAACTGCCTCTAATTATTTATATTATACTTAAAGGGACCCCTGTATCACAGCTCCACTCTTCCAGGGCCTTTCTAGCCATGAATTTTAAGAAAATCTATGCTTTGCTCTCCAGAATCCCTTTCTAAACAGATTTGAATATTTAGGGAAAAACAGAAGGAACCGACTTTGGACTCTCTGTGAGACTGTTGTTAGTTTGTAAGAAAGTTTCAAAGGGCCATGAGTCTGGTAAGGGAAAGGTTTCTCTCATTGTCTTCAAGAGTAGAGCCATTATAGCTAGCACCAAATTATTATGATGAACTAAAAGTACCATTGTATCTCATTTGCATTCTTTGTCTCCATCTGCTGATTATTGGAGCACGTTAATGCAGAGTTTCTTGATGTTCCCTGCCCACTGCTCCTCATAACTACCCTGTTCCTCTTCCCTGGTGACAGGAAAGATTTAGGAAACAAAATTTCTTTCTCCTGATCTCTGTGTGGGACTGTTTAGGAGACTGTCTGCTTTGAAGTGCCAGAGAGGAATGTAAGAGCAGAATGGAGTATAGTGGGGACTTTTTGGTGAGAACACCACCTGAAATGGTGCTGTGGGAAGTAAGACAGCTGTGGCCTTTCCATTTATGTTGCTGCTTTGAAAGCAGGATCAGCCTGGGGGAAAAGAGCAAGCTGCAGGCAAATGTTACAGAAATCAGGCTGTCAAATTTTGATACATCTTGACTTACAAGAAAAAAATAAAAGAAAAAGCTTTTTGAGTTCTACAGGCAGATGAAGAATAGCTGTTTTAACTGAACAATGCTGAACAAGCCTCATGCCATAAGGCAGTTTAATATACATGCTTGCATTACTCCTGAAAAAAAATTATCTGGATTATTGGAAACAGTGTGCAACATCATGTAGCTCTGCATGGAATAATCTGTTGTGCTCCAAAGGAAGTGAGATTTTTTGCTTTTCTTTTTCAGATTAATGGTATTTATATGTACAGGACTAGTGAGTCATGGCAGCTGCATGCTGAGACTGTCCTGGAACTGCTAAGAACATAGAACAGATTTCCAGTTCCTCCCGGAGCCACCAGCTATTATGTGATTTATGAAATCAAAATCACAGAGTAATTTAGATTGTAAAGGACCTCTGGAGATCTCTAGTCCAACATCCTACTCAAAGTAGGCTTAACTTCTGGTTTACTGAATGCCTCTGTTAAAAGAGATGGTCTCTATCTCCATTGTAATCTGTATCAAGAAGCTGAGGATTGAACAGAATTTCACAGAAGTCAAAGCAGTGGAAGAGCTAAATTTTAAGATGATTTCAAAGAAAATCATCAACACCTCTCATTATAGTCTGTGTAGCTTTCTTCAGAGGTGATTTTGTTGAGGGTTTCTGTAAGAGTGTTTCTTAAGACTTTAGGTATCAAAATGAGACTCTCCAGTTATTCCCCCAAGTTTTTCACTATTAATATTGTGGGTCTTGATGCATAAAGCACTGTCTTGCCTCATTTCTTCCCAGAACAAGCCTGTGTGCCAGCGCTCCGTGATGCATAACAAACAGTGTCCGCTTTAGAATTTTAAAACAAAAGTTTTATTTATCTCCCAATAAATGGCCAGGTTCAGCACCATTGTTTTGGATACACAGTTTTATATGGTGCTTTTTTGTAATATGCAAAGGTGTTACTAAAACAAGTGATAGTTTTGCACCTGGTTTAGGTTCTGGAGTTCCTCCTTCCCTTTGATGAAGAGGCCCATTGTGGTTATCAGTAGATATTCAAAGGCAGATGCAATGTCCTGCCTGTAGTCCCCTGATACTGCTCATGTTCAATGTGTTACACGACCAGGAGAGCTTTGGAAAGGCTACATGGTTTCCAAGTGTTTTGGAAGAGTTTTGTCCCATGTCTGGTTTTTAGGCCTCGTTGTGTCCCGAAGGGTATGGGCAAGCATGCAGCTCTGTGTGCCCGGTGTCAGCTCTCAGGAGGTACCAGCGGCATGTGGGCACCATGCCTTTCATCACAGCCCAGCTCCAGTGCTCCATCTCAGGGCTGGTGCCTTTCCAGCTCCAGTGCTCCATCTCAGGAGTGGCTTGCTGGGCCTGCATGTTTTCATGAATGGTCAAGCTCAAATTAGCTCCAGTCTTTGTTTCCTGTGCACGAAGGATGGGAGCCAATTGCCTAGTGCCTAGTTCTGCTGGAGGGGATGTGTAGAGTAGAGCTGCCTGCTCCTGATCCCACAGGACTTACACCCCCAGTCCTATGAAAGGGCATCTGGCCTGGCAGCTGCAGTCTTCTGCTTGCAAAAGGACTCTTTTTAGCAGTGGAAGAGAAGATGGTGACAGCCTGCTATTACTGCTGCTTGAGAAGATCTCTTGATGATAGATTTGTTCCTTGTTATATTTTAGAAGCATACCAAAATAATCTATATCAGCCCCCCTAGTTCAAAATCTGGATCAGCAGAAGACAGCTTGGGAGGGAAGGGATGCTTAGTTGGTGTCCTTGCCACAAACACACAGTGTGCTATTAAAGTGGAGGAAATTAAAATGACAGGTTGAAGGTCCAGCTAATGGTTTCCCTGAGTACAGCTTTCCAGTGTGATTAAATAAGTTATTTTGGAATGGAATTGGGGGAATATAAATGATAGCAGTATATGCTAGGAATTTCTCACCTTTCCAAGATAAACAGTGGGTAAGTACCGTGATTGTAGGACTTGCCAGTGCTTTGGCTTAGAATAGTTTAGAGCATCTTTTCCTTGTGTTTCACATGTGTAAGATGAGAACTGTGGAAAAGATAAGCCAGAATTATGTGAATATCTTATTTTTGCTCCTCTGTCTAAATTGAAAATCAAGAGCAAACCTTTGAGTTGACCAGAGGACACAGCAGGGGAAAAAAAAAAAAAGGTGGGTGAGGAAGAAGGTGGATTTGTCATTTGACCGTAAATTAAAAGCTCTGTTTGTGCTTAAGTTTACACTTATTTCAATTTTAATGGTTTAGATTCTTAGCAGTAAAAGAAAATTATTAAATTATTAAATGGTTTGATAATGGTTTTATTTCAGAATGGCATTTTATCCTTAAATTTGTTTTCAGAAGTCATCACAATTTTTCCAGACACTTCAGGATGAAACTTCTTTTTCCTGTTGAGCTAGCAAACAGGTTTTTGCTGGCCTCAGAAGCACAAAAAAACCCCAGATCTGAAAAACTTTGCCACAGTAAGAAGTTTGAAGTACCTTAACTTCTAAAAAGTACTGAGTAGTTTCATTGTCTTCACCTGTGTTCTGTGTTCCTCATGCTTCTCTCAGTGGATGAAGAGCTGCAGTTCCTTTAACAAGCAGGTCCTCAAAGTCATTGTCTCACTGAAATTAACTGTCTTGTCTAAAATAATTACCTTTGCCCTTCTTTATTTCAGCAGGAGCTCAGGGAATGAGCTGCAAGTGTATTATGCCTCTCCAAGGAGCTATCAAGACTTCTTTGAGGCAATTCACCGAAGGGAGGATACCTTCTACGTGGTGTCATTCCGCAGAGTAAGTGTAGCAGTGGCTGATACTGGCCTTTCAGGTGTGTCCCTAAGACTACTTCTAACAGAGATACCAAAGATGACGATTGAAGGTAAATTTGTTTCTTCTGAAAGGGTGCTTCTCTTTGTCCTTCACAGTATCATGGCCAGAGCATGGTCTTTGCAAAACATGCCCATCACATTGGGAATGGAAAGAGCTTTGCAGAAAACGTTGTCATGCCAGGGCAGTACAGCCCAGAATTGCATGAACCCTGTTGTTAAACACACATTAGAGCTACTTAATAGGGGTGCAAACCTTTTGTACTTCTGGCTATGGGAACAAATGTACCCTCTGCATAAATTATTACTGTTAATACAGTTTCCATCTTCTCATAAAACCTCTTGCATTTGCAGTTTTATGTGTCATGTATTGCAGCTGTGTGCAGGGCCACAATAAGTTGATGACACAGATGAGTGTGTCTGCTGTCCGTGCTGAGATGCAGCAGAGATCTGTGCTGCAGCTTTGTCAGGTGCAGCCTCATATCTGCAGCAGAGTTAGTGATGGTAAAAGCCGTTACAAAATGGAATTTCAGGTGTCTGATGGCACTTTCTGCACTGCAAGCCTCACTAGTGTTGAATCCAGGACAGCTGCAGCAGTGAGAAGCTGATTTGGATCTGATGATGGAAATGATCAAGGCAAACAGGGGTTGAAAAACCAACCTGGAGCTGGAGGAATTTCTTCCCTCCCTTTTGCAGAGGTCTTGATGAATCATTAGATATGTCTGTAATGCACGTTTTGCTGAGCCTGGGGTCTTGCTGAGCCTCTTGCCCTGCCATTTTGCAGTTGGGCTGTTAGATGAAAATTGTTCTGTGCGTGTTCACAGCTGTGATCCTCCCAGGACCCTGCAAAGCTCCATTTGTATCCTCTTTATAGGAGTGTCCCGAGAGGGGTCCCACAGAACTGGGGGACTAGTAGTAGCCACAGCAGCTCACCCAGCTAAAACCAATTCTGTGTAAGAGCACACAGATAAGCACAGCTAGATTTGGCAGTTTCTGTGTTGTCATAACTACTAATCTATAGATGCCATAGGTACGTAGGTAATACAGCCCCATTCCACCTGGTACACAGCACGTTTCTTAATTTGTGAGATGCACGTCTGCAGAAAAGGTTCAGGCAAAATAAAAATAGCAGTGCTCTTCTTAGGATTAAGGTTTTATGCTGAGTAGAAATATGAGGTTAGTTTCCAGTGTTGGGATTACTGGATTGTGTCACAAGGCTGGAATTTTGTTATTAAATGCTTGGCATGTTCTGTTGTTCTTTCAGCTAGCAACACAAATATAACCAGCACCAGGCTCCACATATCCTGAGGATGAAGAGAAGGGAGCAGAAAATAAAAAAGATTTCCTGGAAAGTCTGAGCACAAAGCAGAACAGTGTTTGTAGAATCCTGCACTTGGGGCCATTGCTCCAGCCCACCTGAATGCATGTACATGTTCATAGGTCCTGTTTACACTGTCGAGTTAATGACCTGGATGTTGTCAGCTCTCATTTCAAGTCTCAAAGCAGTCCTTGGAAACAGTGTGCCTTGTGTCACAGAATCCCTACAGCTTGCTCTGCTCTCTTGCAGAGAGAAGTGTGGGGGCCTTTTAAACCCATCTATGAAGTTTATTTGCAAAGCTTTTGGTATTTCTGTTTTATGAATGAAATGTCCTCAAATAGAAGGCAGTTTCATGAGGCATTACCTCATTTATTGTTCTGACAGGGCAAACCTGATCTAGCAACAAGCTCTGCCCTGAGGCACTTTTAAATCACTTGCTTGGATTCTTTTGTGAGTGCAGAAGAAAGGACTCCTGCACAGCCTGAGGGGTTGCCATTAGCAGGGTCCCAGTCTGGGTGGTGCTCTTTCACCTCCTTCTGGGGATTGCTGACTTCATTTTCTCTGGACCACAGCTCCCTTTTCACTGATGATTAGGAGCTGAGAGGGGACTGATTCCTCCCCAGTGCTGTCCCACAGTTCACTTGTGTTGCTTGTGCTTGTCCAAGTGAGGAGTCCTGGAGATGAAAGGTTTTGTTCTCCTCTCCTGCTCTTTGCCATGCAGACACTCCCACATACTTAATAAGCTGGGGTTTTTTACAGCTCTATGACATAAAAAACAGAATAAAAATCAGGCAGTTAAAAGTTGCAGGGAGGGGGTGGTTCTGGTGGTAGTGTGCTCCAAGTGGAGGGTGAGACTGTAGACCTCAGCAGTTCTCTTCCACCTGATGTCCCTGGATCCTCTGACCCTGTTTCCTGCTCTGTGCGCAGCCTCACAAACCCCAGCATTTCTCCTGGATGCATGTGATAAAATGTAACATTTTTTGTGTTCTCACTTGCACTACAGGATCTGTGCCCTGAGTTCCTTGGATTTCCTAGAAAATGGGGTTTGCTAGGGCCACCCCTGCCTCTTACATGGTAGGACTCAGCCCTGGCTTCTGGAATTGTAGTCTTGGGAAGCAAAGCTGTTGCACACTGTGTATTCTTCTGGTGATGCTTGCTACCTGTAAGACTGAGATTCTCATAATCTCATCAATTTTATTTTCTTTCCTCGCTTTGGAAGGCTTGCAGGTCTGCATATTTACAGTTGATGTTTGCATAGGTTTTTTTTTTCTTATTAAGAAGGAGAGAGGAAAATAAAGTAGCATTTGGATCAACTGAGTCAACAGAAGAAGCAGGGCTTTTGCTCTGGATGTCTTAAGAAATTAATTAGTTGCTATTATCAAGGGAATCTGTAATGTCATTTTTAAACAAGAAGAATCTGCTGCTCTGCCAACACCTTTGATTTCTGCTATGTAATGTCTGTGATACCAAGTCTGCCTGATGTGTCCTAAAAGACCAGTGGAGTGTGGATATAGAACCCAAGCTGGTGGATCTGACATGCTCTGTCAGCAGGGAAGAGACACCTGGCAGCATCTCTGTAAGCCTGACACCCACACAGCTCTGTCAGAGCTCACTTCTGGTTTGCCACAGAGCACCTAGGCCTTGAAATTGTTTCTAGAACTACCTGAATAGCTAGCTTAATTTGAAAAGTAATTAGGTAAATCATTGGAGAAAACTAATGGGAATCCCTTCCAATTTACTTGGAACTGTAAACTGCCTCAGATCATTCAACCCTTGTGTGGTTAGGATCAGAGTCCCCACAACTTGGAGTGATTAAGCAGTAGATTTCTCCATTCTGGAAGGTTCATTCAGTGACCCTTTGATGACATCTCTACACGCTTATTTAAGGACAGTGACATTTTTTAGGGTAAGAATATAATCACTGTTCTTAAAGAAAACATAGTTTAAAGGTTAATTCACTAGGGAAATTCAGAGGACTTCCGTCATTTCTTTTCACTACTTTCTCTATTTCAGAGCACAAATATCTCCTAATATCCAAGTTTGCCACTTGCATTTATTGCAGTGCATATACAGTATCTTACAGTAGAATGTATTAAAAAGTAGATATTAAATGGTGATTGTTCAAGCAAGAGTGATGCTGGCCCTATGAGAATCGATGGCAAAGCCTTTACCAAATTCTGTAAGACCAGGATTTTGCTTTTTAAATTTCTGCGTCAGTGCCATAAACCATAGAGCTTGAGGGAAGCCTCTTATTATGAAAGTAAATTTTTGGTCCTCCAAGACAACATCTGCAGTAAGCATTTAAGGGTTTCTCAAGTCCTGCAAACAATTTTTTGCTGAAATGATGAAGCCAAATTTCAATCAGATCTTTTGTTCTTTGTTTGCTAGGAGTAAAAATGCCTAGGTTGTGGTGTACTTCTGTTGGTAATAAGCCTGTGCTGTGCTAATTGTATTTGAGATGATATAATTGTATTTGGGATGATTTGTTACTTTCAGGAAGCAAAAAGCCTGGCTTTGACATGCTTGTGCAGCAGCTGTTTGTTGTGCCACACACTCTTCTGGCAACAATAATTTGTATGTATCAGAGAGCATGAGGCAGGTTCCAATTCACTGTACTCCTGATGCCATCTACATCCTGCAGGCAAAACTGCTTTATAAGAGGTTTGCTTCAGATGATGTTTCACAGCCAGAAATTCAGTCCTAACATATACTTTCTTCCTATTTTGTTGCACTTGACAATGGGTGGTTTTTACTGAACATGGAATTTTCTGTTGTCTTTTTTGTGATTTCTGCAGACTGGGACGAGTAATTTGGTGCTTCATTCAGATGAATTGACCCACATTCAGACCCACATGATCCTGCCTAAAGATAGAGCAGCTATTCTGTATGTTTGAGTCCTGTGGATTTGCAACTGCTGCAAGTTAGCATGCAGATTTTTGAAAGATTTTACAAACTTCGCTTTTTCCTGTGGGGCCTGACCTTAGCTATTCAGAGGAAAAAGGTTACTTTATCCCAGGATTGTAGGATTTTTAGATCTTGTCCTATATTTTATAGATATGCTGAGAATAAGATGTATTAAAAGAACTGAAGCTCAGGGCATAGTATCCATGATAAAATTGTCTTCCTTTTCAAAGCAGAGGTCACCCTTAAGTCTGTCTTCTCTGTGAGGCCAATTCTTACTTCTCTGGGAGAATTTGAGAAAGCAAAGTACGTGTGATTGTGCTTCAGCGTGCCCTGAAGCTCAGTGAGTCAGCCTCTGTCAAACTACAGCTGTATTTGAAAATCCATTATGAAAACCTCCTGTTTCCATCTAAGTGTCAATAGTGAAAATTAAGTCTGACCTGTTGCATTCTTTGTTACAAATTCCCTCTTTTCTGGCCAGACTTTGGATTCTTTCTGTGTCAGGGAATTTTCTCCTTCCGAATCCCCAGTGTCTGTATGAAAACAGTGATGCAAGCTTTCTTTCTGATCTTTCTTGAACTGTCTTCCTTTCTGATATGGAATATTTCAGGTAGCTGGGGAGGAGCCAGAGGTGACTTTGAAAGGGACTGAGAGGTGGTGGGGAGAAGGTTTCTCCATCCTATTCCTGTTACTCAGCTGGGGAAGATGTTGCTTTTGGTAGCATCTTAGTCTAAAAACCTCCAGAGAGAAATCCAATAATCTAAAATGAGGTCTAAAAATTTATGTTGGTCTATAGAGCACTAATGGCCTCACCTCAGTCTCGGGAGTCTCAAAATACTTGCGTATGAGAACAACACAACTGCAAGTTAGATAAAAAGAAGCTCAAAATAAGTTAATTTAGGTTTGCAGCTAAAGGCCAGCAGTTCTTTAAAAAGTGTTTCTATCAACAGCTTCTCCTATTTTTCAGAAAACCTGAAAATCATTTGTCACTGAGGACATCCTTTGGGGAGTGAAGCAGCAAAGAGCTGTGTGTGTGCTGTGGAGAACAAGCAGGCTAAAAGGAAGGGGAAGAGAAGGAGCAGGCAGTGAGACACCCCAGATGTGTGGGGTGGAAGCCAGAGAGGAGCAGCCACGAGTGCCAGCTGCAGTGCAGCATCTCCTGCAGCCTCATGGCTCAACCAGGTGCAAACAGAGGGTAGGAGGGACCAGAACAGCAGTGCAGAATGGTGTTTCTGAGAAGGGAGGTAATGCCTGTCACAGCAAGTGGGGTTCTATTTCCTTTGTTCTGTTCTTATCTCCTGCTTGGAGAGCTGTTTCTACTTGGTAATCTATCCCAAGGCATTTTGGAAGCAGTCTTAGTTGCTCTAGACTTTTATCTCCTTGGGTCCCTTTGAACCCCACTGTCCTCCAAATAAAGTTGAGAATAGTGTGGTGTTGAGGACAGATGTATAAGCAGAGGCAGAAAAATTAACTCAAATATGTCTGGCATGAAGCAAAAGCTCCTCTTGGATTTTGTGCAGTCTTGATTCGTTTCTCCTCTTCATGGTTGCTGGAACTTCATGAATCATATTAATGCCATCACTGAACTTCTTTACATGTCGCAGATCTAACTAATACTTTGTTGTTTTTAAACTAGTATTTGGAAGGACAACATACACTGCACATAATTGTAGTGAAAATAAAACATGCTGCAAGAAATGTCTCCAGAACCCAAAGCAGTTGCAGAGAGACGTGACCAGTAATAGCATACATGTATTTAAAATATGCTGCATGCTTGAGAGACAAAGAGCTGTGGGCAAGAAGGAAAGGAAGATTGTTGTGTTTGGAAAACCTCTGTAAAAGACCCACTGCTTATGAAACTGGTGTGGACCTAGGCTAGAGAAGTGTAATTGGGAAGCATGGGAGGAAGATGTGATTATACAGTGGGAATTGTTTCAGTAAAGGAAGTGACAGCAGTATCTCACTTAAGGAGAATACAGAACAGACAAGTGCTACCAACAAAGTGAGGAGGAGCACAAGTTTATCCGCAGAGAATAATTTGTGTTCAGTTAGAGCAGGTAGTGAAAATATGTAGCTCTGAAGCAGTTCCCTTCCTTCAGGAAATAACCAAATGCATTAATAATAATTTACTTATGCCAGATAATAGTACATCTTTCTTTAGTCATAGCATGGTATTCATTGAAGAAAATTTTACTCAGATTATTCTGAACAGTTTCCAAAAGGGAATGATGGGCTTTTGCTTATGATCTGTAGCAGTATTTTATTATGGGATTGATGCTGACTGAGCCCTAACTGTACAGAGACATAAATGATACCTTCAGCTCTGGAACTGCAGTAGCCAGTAAGACACTGACTTGAATCTGGGAGGAATGAACTGCTTGAAAAAATGACCTTCATGATACTTCATTTGCCTTGAATGACACTACTTGCAGAGAGCACTTTAAGATTGTACTTCACACTTCCACAGCTTCAGACTAGTGATATTTTTCTGTCCAATTTCAGTTTTTGTATAGAGATGGGTTTGGTTTCATTAGTGTCCTACCTTTCAGCAAGTGTTAATCATTACAGTATTACATTTGAGACCATTACTTAAAATCTTAAGCACATTTTTAGAGTTAATTCTGGTCAGATGAAGTTATTTGCTTTGATTTGGAATTAATTCCTTTGCCAGATTTTTAGCTGGACAGCACACAAAGCTTATTTTATGAAGTAAGAGCCCAGGTGCTGTTATGAGTGTGTGCAGATTATCATCACCTCCCACTGGACCAAACAGAACTCTTGCAGCTTCCGGGTTTTATTTTTAAATAGCTGACACTCCTAGGACAAGAAGTGCGATAGAATTCACTGTACATTTTTATCTTTAAACTGGTTTTGAAACTGCTTGAAAGTGGAGCATAAAACCTGGTTTCAGCTTCTGGGTTTCGTACTTGCTTGTGTTCTTTCTAATGGGATGGTGATGGGTGTGAGAAGAGCTCATTTTGCCTTGTACCTGGCATGGCTTGCTCCTTACCCTGCAGTTGGATAAACTCCAGTTTTGCCAGCACATTTGTTCGAGACTGTTGGGCTTTGAGTTAGTGATTAAGAATTCGGAATGCTGTGAGCTAAGCTGAGACATCCTTTACACTGGAAACCACTGTTCAGGAAATCCTCTTGGTGTTTTGATTGCAAATGTTAAAATGTACTTGTCGCAGTAGGAAAAGGCGATGAAGGACACACAGAGACGGTTTGTTGATGATCAGAAGGCTTTGCATTTTCTTTTGCCTCTTTTATAACATGGTCTGCAAAAGGGGATGTGATTGGTCAGATAAGGACTCACTCTCTTCCCCGTTCATAAACACCAGGTGACAGAGATTGTTTTGAGAAAAATCATAAGAGTGAAGCCCACATAGTATTTACAAAATAACAAAGAAAGTGTTATGAGAACAGAAACTTGTTCCTATGGGAATCAGCATGCAATAGTTAGCAGCAGAATTCTGAAGCCCAAAAAATACGGAGCCACATGTACCTGTGAATAATTCTGGCACTTGAAAGTGCTTTTCATAGAGAGAAGGCAAAGCTGTGCAGAGGGGACATGTGCACAGCTCGAGCAGTGTGTTGCACTATTAGGATGCTGTGGAAGAGCGGCCTGCCTGCTAAATGCCATGGGCCACTGCCCTTGGAGCTGGTTGGCAAAGGGCCACCACGTATTGCACAAGTGATTGTTATTGTTCTTTGGTTCTGTGACTATCCAAAACAAGGTTGGAAGTGTCAGCTGTCTCAAAGAGGGTTATATCCAGTATGAGGAAAGTAGTCTGAATTGTGCTCAGAGAGGTTGTGCTGTGTGAGAAGATGCACAGGCCTTCATCTCAGGATCTGAGTCCTGCCAGGCTCCTGTGTGTTAATGCACTCCTCTGAGACTCTAGAAGTGCACATTCCCAAGCTGTTCCTCAGCGTGGAGATTCTTAGGTTGAGTCATTTGTTAGCATCTAGGAGGCCCTTGTTTAATCTCCTTTCTAGGAAATCCGCGTGGAGCTCTTCTCCTCTCTAAGAACAGTCCTGAGCACTCAGACTTGCAGTTTTTCATCAGGAACTCAGTAGGTGATCAGTGGGCAGGTGACTCCTGGAAAAGGTGACTGAAACCATTTTGCTGTCTCTCAGGTAATCTGGGACTAGCATCTCCAGAAGGGCATCTCCTTAACATCAGGGAAATAACACTGTGGGTTTCTCTTTGCTTTTGCTGGACCGTGTTTGGCATTTGCTAACCAGCTGTAGGCCTTAACTCTCCAGCAGGCAGCAGAGGTGCTGCATAGAATCCAGGCATGAAGTTTCCTGACTGCTCAAGCTCAGTTTCCAAAGTGCCAACATAGAAAAACCTACAGAAATGAAACTAGACATAAACATGCTGTCATTTGGAGAAAAGCAACAGATGCAGCAGTTTGCTTGGTGTAAAATTTTGGCAAAATCAGGAAATTGCAGCTCTAGGAGAATAAGAGAAAGTGCAAGGAACTACATTTACACAATCATAAAGAAACTTTAGGTTCAGGCTAAACACAGGTTTGGTACTACAAATGCTGAAAAAAGGGTGTGAGGCCACCTGGGTAAACAGCAATATCGTGACAAGGTATTTCCATTTCAGGGTAGAGTTGATTGGTGTTGGCTTGGTATGGCAGTCCAGGAGGATATTGCCCACAGCATGGCAGTTGTCAAAAGGATGTAAGAAATGTGTGTAAAAGGCCTCTATGTCCCTCAGTCTCATTGTCATACATACATGTGCCTGTAAAGAGTGCAGGATAGGTCAGAGAGAAGAACCTGACACCCTGTAAGTTCTTGAATAATGACCATTTAATTCACTACAGCACTCCATCTCTCCTCTGCTCTCCTGGCAGTTCTAGCCAACACTGTCGAGCAGAGTAGAATCTCTTCATGTGAATCAAAACTGACACCCTCTCCAAATCTTGATGGGTGATCTGAGAATTTACCTGTTTGCTTATAAAAGTCACGTGCAGTACCTTAATTCTCCTAGGAAACAGGGATCTTAAACCAAGACTGCTATGGATTGAAAGAAGGAAACCAGAATCCTGTACCTCAGCTGTGGCACCTTCTGTCCAGTTCTGTTACAAATCACCTCCAGCTGCTTGCAGTGCTTTTTCTGTTTAAAAATGCCCTGACAAAGCCTTGCTGCAGCTGCTTGGGCTTGTCGGAAGTTACAGTGTTGAATCTGGCCCATCAGAGGGTGTGTTGCTGTGCTCCTGGTCTGCGTTTCCCTCCAAGTAACTCTCTGCATGTGCAGTTGTTACGGGATTGTGTGTGCTCTTGATGTACTTACGGATCTGTGTAAGTACATCAAGAGGATGGGGGAAATGATCTGCAGCTTGGGGTCTGCCTGGAGTTCACACTGCCTTGGTGTGCATCAGGGGTAGCTCTGCAGAGCCATGAGAGGTTCGGAGGGCAGGAAGGAATGGAAGTGAAAGGGAGCACATCCAGCAGAAGGAAGTAGCCTCATGCTCTTGCTCTTCCGTAGATTTGCACATTAAGAGCCTGGTAAGGTATTTTTATTAATGAGTTGAGGTAATGAAGAGAATAGTGACTACACATATCAAACTGGTTAATGGTAGGCTGAGTGGCCCTCCACTAGAAGAGAAGATTTGGATTGGTGCCTTCAGAGTGCTCAGTGCCTCTGATATTTTGCAGAAATCATGGTGAGTCCAAGATGTTCAGTTGCTTTGCATGGAATTAAAACCACTACAGTAGTAAGAAAAGAGAGGAGGGTTCATATGGAAGTCTAATTCACACGATTAAAAAAGTGTCCATGCAATTGATGCTATCCATGTAGCAAAATCAGTTATTTTGCCAGAGTATTTGTACCCTTAGTGTCTAAGAGAACTCTGATGTATGTACTCACCTAAAATCTTTCATGCATCATTCCTCACATCTTTATTCTATGATTAGAATTCTGGTAGAGCTTTCTTTGACCTGAAAGTCCCCTGTATTTTGAAATAAAAAGGTGGAAACTCTGGTGGCTTGGTAAAATGTTGTCAATGGGGCATTTCATTTTTAAAACCCACATGCATGAAAACAGTTTCTGTGGTTCTTTGATATGGTTGCATCATACTTTGCAAGATGTTTGTAGAAAATGTTGAAATTAACTTGAGGCATCTTGTTCCACGAGCAAAATGTACCTCATTAGAACAGCTGAAGGCAAAAGCCTGTAGTTCTAGATGCTACTGGCATATGTCAAATGAGAAGTGCACTGATAAAGGCTTAAGTTTGCTTAATTTGCAGTGTTCCTCTCATACTTCTGTTTTTCTTCCTTAATTTCTTTGTATCTGGCTTTCTTTCTTAAATCATTTCACAGATTGATGTTGCTACTTTATGGACCACCAGGCACCACAAATTCTCAAGCACCACTCAAGGCTCCTTCTCTGCTAAATGGAGCCAGAAGAGCTTCTCAATTTTCCCCACCTTTCCACAACTACCACTGTGTGGATTGGATTTCCTTCCAGAGGTGCCTTTCCTTCTGTAGTTTTTAAAAGGAGCCCAGACAACTCTGTGAGACGGCTAACGCTGGGAAAAAATTAATCTCACCCTGAGTGGGAAGATGAAAGGCTTTTATTTGCTGGAGCTGTTATGTTCTAAATGTGGTGGAGAGCTGGCAAGTACTGATAGAAGAAAACGTATTACTCTGCAGGAAGAGAGACAGGCCCAGCCTGAAAGCTATAGCCTCATGTCTTCTGAGTGGCGTGCAAGCAAGCATCTCCACATTTTTATATTCCAAAGCTGACCTTTCCCTCTCTTTTATCTAATCTGGTGCCTGTGATTTTACTGATTCAATTGCTGTGGCAGACAGGCAGTTACTTACATGTACAGTCACGAGATGGACAAGAAGCGTTAGGTTCATGCACCAGTTTACACCTCTGTTTATCCGTTCTCAGGCTTCAGAGCAGATCCAAGTAAACTGTTGTCACAAGACCAAGCTTTTTCTGTGGAAACTGCTGTTTTCTACCAGCTGTACAATGGACAAGTGCAGGTGGCTTGTGTGGTGGCTTGTACAGCCTGTAGTACTCTCACACTGTTCAAAACTGGATGATTTCTTCCCTAGCTACATGAGCAGATCTCAGAATTTTTTAAGTGTTAAGACCAGTGAGTCATTCACATTTATCAGCACAAGAAAGGAGAGTTCCTGTTGTCCATGACAGTTCCTTAGCTGTGAGTACTCGGGTCCCTCTTTGGGCTGTTTTACTGTCTTGGTGGGAAAACAGCCTGAGGAATTCAGGAGACTTCCAAGAGAGTCTGACAATTGCCAGAGGCTGGCAGGGAAGGAGAAGGACCACCTGTTTTAGGTGGTCATGGGGATCAGATTGCTTAGGCTATGCCCAGCCATTCTGAAGTGACTTAAGGTAGCTTGGAGGTGATTAAGGAAAAATCCTCAGTGTCAGGCATCCTTTTTGCTTCCAAGTATGAGTTAATCATGGACTTTGTATATGCTTTTAAGACTGTTTTCCATCAGATTGTTTTCTTGTTTTGGTTTGAGGGGTTCTTTTTAGGGGAAAAAGCAAAGTTTATATAGTCCTTTTTTCCTTATAAAATTATCTCTGTTTCTAAGAACTCATTTATGTCTTCCTCAGCAAGACTAGAAATTCAAACAGAAAAGACATTTGGCAAAAATTTGGACTCACAATTGACATTTAGAAGTGAAACTTAGAAGTGAAACTTAGCTACAAATGTGAAAAGAAGGAAACTCATTGGGCTGGGCTAAATACAAGCCAATAGGCAAAATAAAGAAAGGGAACTTCATACTCGCTTAACTGATGTTTTTACTAACAGAGGCAATAACTTCTTTAACATTCTTATATTGAATATCTCTTTAATGTGAAGAAGCTATTAATAGTTGGTGAATCTGTAGCCATACAGACTGTCTCAGGGATCTGCAGAATGAGTAACATCTTTCCATCAAGCAGCTGTAATGTAACACATTGCACACCTTAAAATGCTGCCATCAAATTTGGATTCAGCCCACTGCATCCTGCTATTAAAATCTTGTTGTCTGTGCACTAGTATTTTGAGGGAAACAGAAGGCAGCTTGGCTTTGGAGTCCCAGCCATGGCCTTAGTGTGCCAGACCGCTGTCCAGCCATGGCAGCCCAGGAGCTCTGCCTGTCCCTGCTGCCATGGCTGGATGGCCAGGATGTGCAGAGACCCACCCAACTCTGAGCTGAAGTCATTGCAGAGCTCTGGGTAAAGCTGGGGGGTTCAGGCAAAAATGCAACTGACTGCTGCCTGAGAAGAGTGTTTTTCTGTGTTATCTGTGTGTGTTTCTTTCCTCACATCCCATGTTGCTCTATTCTTGTGAGTTTGGCAGTGGCATTTGTGTTGTGGGTGATAATATTTATATAAAGGTATTCTTTTATTCAATTTTGGCATGATTTGGAAGGAAGGAGAAACTGCTTTCAGCAGTGAAATCAGAGGAGAGAAAATGTCAGACGGGTAGAGAAGAAAGAGCACCCAATTTTTTTAGGTTCCTTAAAAAGGTCCTTTCAAATCCACTTTACCCAGCAGGTACTGACAATGCAAATGAGATCTATATTTTTAAAATCAGATTAAAGACAGTGTAGTAAAAGTACTACTGCTGTTTATAGAAAGCTTTCTGCCTGTGATCATCGTCGTGGTGTCCTAAAATATAATTTCTTGCTGCTGCTTGGGAGGTGATTACCTCCATCTCAGTGGAGTTAACTTCTTAGAGGTTTAGAGGGAGATTCAGGTACCCTGAGCATATGAGGCTAAAGGATGCTGGGAGGAGGAGATCCCCAGAAACTTAACTCATGATCAGTTGCTTTTTCCAAGAATTTGAGGGATAACAAACACTTCTAACCCAGACTTTCCAGTCCTCTGATGTATTTCTGTGTAGCTGATGCAACTTCCATAATTAGGAAAGATTTGTTGCCAATTTCCTGTACATCTGCTGTGCTCTCAGAAGCAGCATCTCTCTGGCTGCAGATGCGCATCAAGCTGCCACTGTCTGCCCTTGGGCAGTACCATGGGTTAACCCCATCCAGTAAATAATAACCATGCAGCCACTTGTTCATGGCCTGTCTCCTGGGGAGGAGAACCAGGGGGGAAAAATGCCCCTTGTAAAATAAAAAGTTTAATAATTAAAATAAAATAAATACTATTATAAAACTGATAATAATTATAATGAAAAGGAGAGAGAGGAGAGGAGCAAATGATGCACCGTACACTTGCTCACCACCTGCTGACTGATGCCCAGCCTGTCCCAAGAAGCAATCCTGGCCAGTTCTCCCCAGTTTGTTCTGGAATACACAACATTTTGTGGTGTGGGATATCCCTTTGTCCAGTTTGGGTCAGCTGTCCAGGCTCCCAGCAGTGTACCTGCTGACTGGCAGAGCATAGGAGAGCCAGAAGTCCTTGATTTGGACTACTATTTGCTCTACTCAGCAACAGCCAAAAAATTGATGTGTTATCAACATAAATTCAAAACAGGCAATGTGCGAGCTGCTAAGAAGAAAAATAACTCTCTCCCAGTTAAAACCAGGACAGGCACTCAAGGGCAAGTAGCAGCAAGCTGGGGCTGTCCCAGCAGGGAGAGCAGAGAGGAGCACCCTGAGTTTGACTCCCACGGGGTTTGATCTGAGTTTAATTAGAAATTAAATTAGAAGTTTAATTAGAAATTAAGTCCATAATTAATCTTACTTTATTCTATCTTGTCATTAGCCTTGCTTTCAATTTGTTTGTTTACCCCTCCCAGTGAATATATTTCCAGCAAGTTGACAACAATCACAGAGCAGTGGATGGATCAGGAAAGGGAGAAAGTCTCAATGACTGTGAGATGTAAGCTGCAGTTGTCATTTTATTCCCTCAAACCAGATCTGAATCCAGTACCTGATATCCTGGCTGCAAAGGACATGTATGCTCTCTTTGCAGACACTAAAACATGTTTTAAGATAAATCCCAGGTGTTCAAGTCAAGAGTGCATCTGTGTGTGCTCAGATTTTGGGCTAATGAACAATTGGGTCCTGTTCTGCCAAATGTACATATTGTGCATACTTTTTAGAATAATTAACACCTTCTGTAAAATGAAGGTTTGCAGTCTAGTAGTATTTTTACCCAAGGCTTTAAATGTATGCATTTTGGTGCACCTGTGCACCAATAATATATATATTTTTTCTTTGCATGGGAACATGCTTGGATCCACTTGAAAAAAGTTACCCTTCAGATTGAGTCCTGCGTCTTGTGTCCAAATTCTGACTGTCTCAGCTTCCTTAGCTGAGATGTCCAAGATGCTGAGTCTGCTGCGTTGACAACTGCAGGTGATCTGCTTCTTGGCTTGCAACTGTCTTACATTGTATGGAGTTTGAATGGGAGGTTTAAATTCTTTCTGTTCTGCAGAAGGCAAGAAGGCAGTAATTTCAGATCAGGACTGGCTCTTGTGCCATATATGTTGTAGGACTAAACACACTGTGATCAAATTAATCGCCTTGATTTTAAAAAGATTGAAGTATTTACTTAACACTTGTTTCTGATTAGGATTTTAAAGTTCTCTTGAATCCCCAGCTGCCTGCATGTGTCGGTATTTCCACTCTTTAAGGAAGCATCCTTTCTCCTGCTTTCAAATGAAATTGTTCTCCCAGAAGAGCGTTCAGTCACAAGCTGCGTGACCTTTCCTGGATTTGTGTAGCTATTCCTGAATGTTTCTTGTGTATTTAACCCTGATTGCTATCAGAATCTTTCTCATACAGTCTTTTCATGAGAGGTCAGCAAGTCAGGGAAAAGGTAGTATGATTTGACAGACTTCCACATTTGAGCCCAGGTCCTTATGGATCTTGGAAATGCTGCTTAGAAGAGCCCTCTGGTCTAGCCTCCTGTGTGGAGGAAGGCTGTTGCTGACAGTGAGTGAGTTGGCTGTGGCATTGTCAAGTGGGCTCTGAAGAGCTCTCAGGATGGAGATCTCACCACAAAGCAAGATCAAAGTGTTCTAATACTTCACTGTCCTTTGAAGTCAGCTGGAAGAGAAAGCAGAGGACAGCTGTATTAGCAAATGGATTTGGAACTGCAGTGTTATGTTGAGCCAGCATTTGGAGAAAGCCTGGCATCGATTTCTTTTTAGCCATGCAGCTTCTGTTTCATGGGAATGTGATCTGAAGAGATCATGCTCCACTCCAAGGAGTGTGCCCATGGATCTGCACAGTTTTTGTGCACTGGCTAGCTCTGTGCTTGTGTGGCTGGGCTGCAAAAGGCAGAACAGCAGAAAAAAGGTGTTTGCCCATAGGAGCGTTCCCCTCTACAGTTGGAGTTGTGTGTGCTTTTTGGGGCAGTCCCCAGCTGAGCAGTAATTCTGGGAATCCAGGATTTGTCTTCTGTAGAAGACCTGAGGTCATTCTGACAAGTATAGAAACTTCGGTTAATGTTTTGTGAGAGAAGCAAAGAATCTGGATTATATCCTTTTTGGTTTTACTGGACTGGATTCACATGCCCTACCTAAATTACATGTTTTTGCAATTACAGATTGCAGTTGCAAAACTAATAGCCTGCAGATGCTATGCAAAAGCAGAGCTCTGCTGCAGTGGAGGGGCATTTCTTTTTATGGGTAATAATAATAAAACAATTGATTCCTTTTGGGTCTTACAACTTCATAAAATCTGCAAAGACAGTTGACAGACTCAGCTGGGAGTTACAGATGAACTGCATTTCTGTGCTTCTATAGCCCCTGGGAAGGACAGAAAATGACAGAGAAACACAATTTTCAAATAATTTGAAGCAAACATTTTTTTATTTTATGATGCTGGCTAGATTGAGAGAGCCTGTAGAAGAAAACCTGATCCTTATCAAACATAATGGAGAAATTTTTCCACCAGTACAAGCTGGGATTTTTTTCCTTCACAGAGGCACAGAACTAAGTCAGCTAGACATATCTTTTCCAGTTTGTTTTGAAACTCGGATAATTTCCACAAATAACACACACACAAATTATCAAAGCATTTTCAGGTCCTTTAGAACCTTCCTATATGATTTGAACCAAAACTGTTCACTTAAACATAGAATTCTGTCCCTCACACTCTCTTACTTTGCACTTAGGAATTTTTTTTTCATCTGCTGCCAAACCAAAATTACATCATAGCGGATGCATGCATTGTTCTTTACTTTTGGGCCTGCAGAGCAGTTCTGCAGACAAGTTTAATTTGCAGGATTTCTGTCCAGTCTCTGTCCTGTGCCCTCGACATTCACTTGGCCTCTTTCCTTCCTATTCAAATCAAAAAGGACAAAATTACAAGCAAAGATACATTTGTGAGAGAAATAAAGTCCAAATGGGGTTCCTTCACCTGGTTCTCCCTTGCAACTGGACTGGCATTGGTTTGCCTCATTCAAGCTTTTGCAAAGTGTGATTTCCCAGGGCATTCCCTATCCACAGGGCAAGGATGATGGTATCTGGTGCCTCTTATTTTGGATGTCTTGCAAGTCAAAAATGATACTGAAATAGCTTGGATAGAAATGAGGCAGGTTCATCTTGGGTAATTCCAGAATGAGAGATTTGCAGAGGAATGGGGAGCTTGAGAGAAACTGGTAGTTTTGCTGCTCTGGTGTCACTTTAAGAGGGTGAAGATAGATGTTTCAGTAGGACAGAAGGTTAATGAGCCTGTCTTGGGAAGCATGCTCATGTTCCACTTCCTGGAGGTGGTGCCTTCTCAGAGGCCCTCTGGGTAGAGTCTAGATACGTAATTACCAGCATATTTCAGTGTTACCTTAGGGCATAATTCCTCCTCTTCAGCCTTGTATGTTGAACAAAGGGATTATAAACCATGAAAATAGAAAAACTGAACAGTATATCAATATTTTTCACCTTTCTGTGATACCTGCTTTACAGCTGCCTTTTGTGCACCTCCACAATGCTTTGCATGTTTGTGAAGTGCAAAGAGCACAGTTCCCGGCAGGTCTCTGTTATCCTTAGTAGTCTCCATAACTTTTCTAGTTCTTAATCCAGAAGACATCGTTTACTGCTGGTTCTCCTTTACACAAAGAAAACTCTCCAAAGCTGAGCCCTGCTCGTGGACAAGCAGCAGTGCTGCCTTTGAAGGGAGGGAGGGAAATTCCTCCAAAGGAAGCTTGTGACAGAGTGAATCTTCCATTCTTCTGAGGTCTCTGGGATTTTCACAATGCTCTCTTACTCACAGTTAGGTGCTTTCCAGTTAGTTTGGTTTTGGAGTCTAGGCCATATCACATCTGGCAGTAACACAATTTACAATAAAAGGCACTAAAGACTTCTTCATTAAAAGGTCTCTCATGTGGGAACTAAACTGAATAGGAACTCCTTCTTCTGTAGGGGCAGTGATTAGAAGCTGTTCCAAAGTGCAGTTAGGTTTTATTTATGAAAATTTGTCTGGGAATGGCGGAAAGGTGTAATCTTACACTAGAGGACATTTTATTGACTGTGGGATTGAGCTATTTCTGGTAAAACACTTAAATAAAAATCACTTTGTTCCATCACTGTGAGCAAAGTATAGGCTGTAAAAACTACCTGTGCACAGAAATACTGGGATTGAAACAGCACTACGATGAAAAGGAGCAATTTTGGCAAAAATGAAAGCAGAAAAAGACTCTATTTCCACTGCTTTTTGGAGCTTTCTTTTTCTGGGACAATCTTCTCACCATCCCTCAAAACAGGCTTAAAACCTAGAAAAGTAATTAGACGCTATGATTAGGGGTTGAATTCTCAATTACAAACTCTAAGTGTGCTGCAAACTCAAACTGTGTTATTGTGTGCTGGCTAACATCAAAGTTTACATAGGTAGAACTGGTACAATTTCAAATTAAGTTAAATGGCATTGTTAAAGTGGTAAAGCTGCTCTCAGGATGGGCTGCCTAGAGCTGCTGCAGAGAGGCTGATACCTTATGATATTTTATTTTGGGTTTTCTGTGGGTTCCTTACAGTCATTATCCCATTTTTCACCTGCTCCCATACTCTTCATGTCATAGATTCCCTATAAGGATCCATGATGAGGTGAGTAAATCTCCTTGGATTTCTAAAGTCTACCTTTAAAAAAAAGAAACCAACCAAAACAAAAAAACTCAACACATCAACTTGGAAAACAAGTCAGCTTTACTAAGTTCCTGGTATGATGATCAGGAGTGGTGGCTGTGAGTCACAGTTTGTATAGAAGTTTTAATTGGTTTCCTCTCTTTTTTTTTTCTATTCTCAAATCCATCCCCATGCTTTTCAGATATAAGGATCAGAAATGTTTCCAGAGGCAGCCTCCCCTCTGCATTTCTGCCCTATTTAACATCCACTGATGGCAAAGGCAGTGTTTCAGGAACTTCTGGAATTTTCAGATGGACCAGTGCTGCATCCAGTGTGGTGTCACCCCAGTGCACCATATGGTTGCCATCCCCCAAAAGAATCAATAATGAAATTATACAGCCATTTCCTCTACAAATTTGTAAAGTTTCATATGTGTCCTCTTTGAACTGACAGAGAAAACCAGAAATGCCAAGGTCTGATCCCATTTACATCTGATCTGTGCTCTGTGCTTTGCAGTGCTGGGAACTGCTGGTGTAGATGAGGATCAGCCCCTTGGCTCTGAGTGTGCATTGGTGAGTTCTCTTCCCTGGGTAATAACCTCCTTTCGTATTTGGAGAGCCGCTGAAATCCAACTGGATTCCTGAGAATGAAGTTCTCACGTACCATTTCTTGGAGTTGTGTGCCAAAGACTGGGATGCTTCTCAGGGCCAGGTCAGTGGCCTGTGTAAGAGAACAGGACAGACACACCATATCTCTGGCAGCAACAAAAAGCCTGAAACAATGATCCTGAAATTTTTAAAAAGTGTGAAATCTGTGGTTTGTGGGAAAAAAAAGCTGGCTCAGGGGCTCTGTCAACCCAGGAGTTTAAGAAGTCTAGCTCCTTGGAGTATTTGTACTCTGAATCAGTTTCTGAAGTGGCATGCAGTATTTTGGGCCTGGGAGAGCACATTTTTGTTGCACATTCTTTGTATTGTCAAAAACACACCTGTAAAGAAGGTTCAGTGTTGTGTCAGACTGGAAATCCCTGAAGATCTTCAGAAAAAATAGGTTGAAAGACAGTGCATGGATTCGATGCAGAATTTTTGTATGATGGAAAAAGCACTTGTTTTCTATTCGCTTCATCTTGAGATCACTCACTAGGTGTGGTCAGATAGTGAACAGATAAGGTTTTAAGCTGTCAGGAGGTGTTGAACACTGCCAGAAGTTGTGCCATTAAAGAAAAATGGCCCCTCCCTGGATGTGGGGAGCTCCTCAGCCTGGGTCAGCAGCAGCTGTAATGTGGTCCTGGAATCACAGCAGGAAGATTCAGGCTGGAAGCAGTTGAGGCACACAATCCCTGGGAGACTTCTTAGTCATATACAGAGATGAAAAAAAGCCCAGCTCCAGTGTTTGTTTGCTGTAAGGAGTCTTGGGAAGCTGCTGGACAGAGTGCCCTTTGGCACGCCTGGCTGCTGTTGCCCCCTCTGCTCTGGCAACTGCCTTTGTTGGTTGCTGTATTCTAGCACAGAGCTGGTCTCCAAGGCAATGGTAAAGATCAAATCTCCTCATCAAGGCAAATTACCAGAACAGCACATTAAAGTTTTCCTTTGGTATTTTAATCCGGTCTCCTCGGAGCTTTTATTGCTGTAAAGCAACAAATTCACTTGTTTTTACAAAAGGTTATCCTTGGTTTGTCAGAGACAGATCTCTTAATGAAGAGCAGAGCTCATTGGGACATCTTGACAAAGTCTTTGTGGTAAGTAGGGTGGGGGCTGTGTTCCTGGAGCCTTGGCTCCTGCATGGATCACATCTGTACTTTGCAGGGTACATGCTCCAAGCCACTGGGAAGGGTCTGAGGCTCAGCCCACCCTGCAGTAGCATGACCAGCAGTGTTCACACAGGCAGATGTGCTAAATATGCTCTAACAAAGCGCATCTCAATCAAATGTCCTTAATTAAGACCTCAGAAAAGCCTTCTGGAAAAAACTTATCCATACTTAAGCACAACAACTAAGAAGCTAAGAAAAATCTGGGGGAATTGATTTGACAGATAGAAACCCCTGGGACAGGAAGAAAGACAGCTCATGCTGAGAGTGCAGAGCCTTATGGGGCTGGAAATCCGCTCCTTTGTGTCCTGTGTCACATGGCCTTCCCTCAAATTCGTGCACCTCTCCTCCAGACATTCCCTGGAATATTTTCCTCCATCGTGGGCATGCTGCGAGGATTAATTCCTTTGTGTTTCTGTCACACAATGAAGCAGGAATGGAAGAGTTGCAGGACTGCTCCCTTGGAGGTGCTGTGGCTGATGAGATATGCATTGCAAAAGCCAAAACAAGCAATATTGCTAGTTCTGTTAATTTAAAAGCCAAGAGTCGAGCTTAGAAGTGATGATAGTTTAAGAAACAAAATGAAATCAAACAGACCCATGCCTAGCACTTTTTTTTCTGGTTAATGAAACCTCATGGTATGCAGTGATGAGATGTTTTGTTTACATCCTTAAAACTATGAGCATTAAAACCAATTTTTTAATGAAAAAATGAAAATGAAAGCTGAAACGTCTCCATATTTTCATGCATCTAGGTAGGAGGGACTTTGAGTACCGAAGCACAAGTTGTGAGACTGAGGCTGAAGCTGCAGGAGCAGCAGGACTTCTGGAATATTCTAGCACAGTGGAACAGGATTTCCATTGCCATTTAGCTTTAGGGTTAGAGATAAATAAGGCTCTAAAGCTTTATTTGTGCTAGAGCCCTGATAACACTGATCTGATATGCAAGAAACCTCAGAATCCTTATTGCAGTTCCATGTGTTGTTGAGACTTACTAAATTAAGGTAATGTGTTTGTGGCTGGATTTTTAGTATCTGTGTCTATTTTTATATGTCTGTCCATCTCATCTGGCTTCAGTATCACAGAACTGCAGAGATGATCAAAAGCAAAATGAGAATGCTGAAGCAAGGGTCTCATTTGAAATACTCTTTCCAGGGTGATGTTTTTCCAGTCATTCTGCCAGCAGTCTCAGATTTGCTTCATCTATTTAAACTGTCATCTAAGTGCAGATCCTGCTCCATGCCAAAGCCATCTGTTGTTGGGTAATAGTTCTGATTTATTCTGCCTCTGGTTGACACTCATGCTCCTGAGCCAGATGCTGACTTGCAAAATTTGCTTTTATACATTTTCAGTTTTATGCCATGTGTTAATATCACAAACAGTGTTTTAATTTAGGTGGGGTGGTTTTTTGTCTACAGCTTAAAGTTAGGGATGGATGATCCCCTCTGGGATGCAATTCAGCATCCTTCAGAATGGCACAGGACATTTTAAAAACACATTCAAACAGTGCTTCTAAATGTCTTAATATCTTCCAAATCACTAATCTGGACAATCATTTCTGTGGCATAGAATTAATTATGTATTGCTTTCAAATAAAAGTTTTGGACTACTTGAAGACTTTTGGGCTTGAGAATGTTGTGGGTGACTAACTGTGGGTAAAATACCTGATATTCTACACCATATCCTTTGACTTCAGTGAAGAATGAGGGTAGCTAGGTAACTTTACAAGTTTGCACTAATTGCCATAATGCATATGAAAGATAAAGTTGATTAGAGAGATGGATAAATTTCACCAATTCCAGATTTATAAAATGTCTCTTCATAGATGGGCAGCTTCCAGACAATGTGTGCATCTTACACATTAGCTCCTAGTGGCAGTCTGGGTTTAGAGCTCTTTGTTCGTCTGTTTTCTCCAGAGTTGGTGTTGAATCACTGGGAGGTTATGCAGCAACTCCAAACCACGTTTGAATGCAACTGTAAAATTGCATTAAGTCCTTGTGGTAGCTCTTAATACAGTTTATACATACAGTAAATAAAGGTGCTATTACAAGGCAGCATAAATCAATGCACTAGTCTTCAGATAGGTTAGCAAAAAGTAGTTGCTACTTGTAATGACTTTCAGTTGATCATCTGTGCAGTATTTGTGGTTTGGTAAGTAATGATGGGCTCTCAAAAGCATTGAAAAAAAAAACCAAACAGTATAGACATTTTTTAAGCTCTGCTCAAAACAGTAATCAAACCATGGCAAGGGCATTGTTACAAAATGTAATTTAATGGACATCTTATCTTTGGCCTGTTCCTTTGGGAATGTTGGGTTTCAAGAACAGTTTTTATGCAAGGTTCATTGTTGTAGTGAATGTTGTCTTACGCAGTTCAAAAGTGAAATAGGAATTACATATGTGATCTGAGACTTATACCAGAGTGGTTTTGTAATTTTGGTACCAAGATGTTTTTTGCAGACATTTATTTAAGTAATGTTTTCTTCTCATGGTCAGTCATTTGGTGTTTTGGAGGGGAAAATTTTTGATGGGAAAAAAGAAAAAGAAAATTATATTTCTGCAATGTATCTACAGAATATCTTGATATATTTAACACCTAATTTTGTGTGTAACTCAGTTCCCAAAATCTTACATATAACACTGTAGTGTTTATATTATAAAATGGCAAAATTACAGTTATCCTGACATGAATAAATTAATGTATCCCGAAGGAAGTCTAATTCAGTTTGCCAAAAAGATAACCTTCCCCAAAAGTATGAGATGTTTATATGGGAAAAACATGGGAAGGCAAGAAAAGAGAGCATCAAACTGGCTTAATAATATGGGGGATGCCTGGACCAGAGTTTTTAAGTTCCAGTAATAAGGGAAGAGCCATATTTTTCCAGGCTGCAAGTTGAGCAGCCTGAGTTCAGCAACAGCAAAAGAACCGTGAAGAAAGGCTGTGTTTCTCCTTGCAGGCCAGGTCCGTATCCAGAGTGTTTCCTGCAGATGCAGCTTCCACTGTTGGAGCCAGGGCAGTCAGTTTGAGCACTGCTGCCTTACAGCAGCACCCAGGAGAGATCAGATAGTAAAGCACTGCTTTGCCATCCAACTTCCCTGGAAGGTGTTGTCAGCAGAGCTTGTGTTTCACACCCCATCCCAGCTCTGAGCAGTGCAGTCCTGCTGCATGAGGCATGTGGTGTAGTGCTTCACAGAGACAGCAAGATGACTTACATAGAAAGTGTGCTGTGCAAGTAGAAGCTTCAATTCAGCAAGGTCCTTAACCGCATGTTTTAAATATCATTGAAGTAAGGTTAAATTACTTTAATCATGTACATAAGCACTCTGTTGAATGAAGGATTAATAGTAGTTTCCTTCTCTTTCCACATAATCAAGGCTTTTTCATATTCTGCTGCATGCAATAGGGATTTCCTCTTGGTTACACAGCATGAGCAATTGCTGTGACTTTTGGAAGACTCTCTCAACAATATGGATTTTCTGAGCTGTTGTAAACAGTTCTGTGTGGAATGCCAGTAAGAGAGAGTGGGAGGGCATTTTCCCAGCTCTCTACTTTGAGAGTAGGTTTAACACATCTTTTCTGCTGTTTTCCAGGACCACCTGTTACTGCCAGCCACCACACATAACAAGACCAGGAGACCAAAGATGTCTATAGTGCTGCCAGCTGTAAATATCAATGGTAAGTGCAAAAGAAAAAAGGGAACAATAAGAGAACAGTTTCAAAGAGATGTGCCTGACTCGTACATGAAAAGCACACTTGGGCCAAGTGTCTGTCATTACAGCTTTGCAAAAGAAGTCAAACTGATCATTACTGGGG
Organism: Acrocephalus scirpaceus scirpaceus; assembly: GCA_910950805.1. Taxonomy (NCBI): domain Eukaryota; kingdom Metazoa; phylum Chordata; class Aves; order Passeriformes; family Sylviidae; genus Acrocephalus; species Acrocephalus scirpaceus. The sequence continues at coordinate 27,787,329 of OU383779.1, forward strand.
TTTAGTTGCCAGTGTCCCCATTGGAGCTGAAGTACTGGCAAACCCCCATGCTTGGTCACCCAGACTGTGAGGAGAGGTGGGGACTTGGCCAGCAGTTGTGCATTCTGGTTCCTTCAAGGGCAGGGAGAATGTCATCCCGTCCTGGTGATTTGTACCCAGCTGATGAAAGGTTACATGAATGGGATTTAACTTCTCTAACTTGGTAGCTCACAGAGCCCATGGAGACTGTCTTCATCTCTCATTTGGGTTCCTCCTACGCCTGCTTAGCAGGGCAAATTCCTTGGCCTTGCTGAGTTGTTAGGATGCTGACTGCCTTCCCTGGCCCTCCTCAGCTGTTTACCATGCTGTTATACAACACTCAGTGTGAGTGGGACCTCTTAGCACTGCCTGGTCAGGATTAATAATCATCATGTTACTCTGCTGCAGGACAGCAGAGAAAACAGCTTTGCACTGGGGCACAGGCTTATCAGTGCACAGAAATAGTTTGGGTCAGCATTTCAGTCCCAAATGAGAGACAGGACATGACCTGCACAAATGTATCATGAATTCAGATGGTGAGGAATTGCCAGGTTAGGCCATGTTGGGGACACAGGGTCACTGCCACACTCATCAAATGCATTGAGAACCCTGGAGCAGCATAAACTTTACTTTCTGAACAACTGTGCACATAATGCTTTTTAAAAACATCTGTGTTTTACAGTACATGTGAATCATAAACCCAAATGTTATTGTTAAATCCCAGCATGTCGAAAACATTATCTACTGATGCAAATTTCCATAAACTAAGAAAAAAAGAATCAGTTCAGGCTTTCGGCATTTTGATAATTGAACTTTCCCATGCAGTACAGCTGAGTGTGATAATCTGTACAGCTGTCCTAGGGGAATTTTTATTAGATGTATCAGAATTATTTTTGGAATTTATCTGCCTGAAACTCCCTTTTTATGTCTTATTACAAAAATCTGGCTGGCCTGAATTATCGCATTCGAGTGGGCACCTTATCACTGAAGTACAAACACTAGTTCTAAATTACAAATTATTTTTTCTTAACATTTTACTGAGTCCTGTTTTTACTTGAAATAACTTTTCCTTCATTGGAGTAAATATAATTTGGAAAATATGCATCAGAATCCAGTGACAAATCTTATCCATAAATAATGAAACATTGTGAAATTATATTTTCATCAGTTCTTTGGGATTTTTCTTTGGAACATCAGCATAAACTAGGAAATAAAAAAAAATGTCCTGGGATTTGGGCAGAGATGTTGAAACAGATGAGACACAAGAATAGCATTAAGTAAAAAATGGCATCAAACACGGATTCCTCTGCGACACCCAGCCAAGTGTTAGGAAAAAAGTTACAAGACACACAAGAGCTAGTAGATAACTTGACTTGATTTTTAATTTGACTATTGATAACCTATAGGAAATTATTCCCTAAAATGTCCTGCCTGGAGAAGAACCCATTTCTGTCCTTTGAGAACATTGCTTCTCCACCCTATTCTGTCTCTGTGGGGATTGGAGACAATCTGCACAAGCATCTGAGAGTTAGGTGACAACAAAGCTTTCCACCCAAAGAACCTACTGTTCTGTTAAGCCCACCTTAGTTCTTCTTGCACCTGCAGAGAGTTGGCTGCTGGAAAAGGATGAATCTCCTTTGGAGAAATTGGCAAAACTTCAGTGAAAGAGCTTGTCCCCTCTTTCCTTGTGCCTCAGCCAGATCTCTGGGCAAGAAGGGAAACCTTTTCTACTGCCACTTCCTTGGCCTTCCTTTTTACTGTAACAGCCCTGGCAGAGGAGATGACAGGAATGCAAGGGACGGGGTCTTTGTTTTGAAGCTTTTTCAGAACTTCATCATTTGCTTCTGCGGGGTCTTTTACTGTGTACTAAAGTTTACCCATGACACTGTTTCCAAAGATGAAATACTTCACAGAGCAGTTTAGAACCAACCCTTTGAACTACTTGGACAGACTTTTCACAGCAGGACAGTCACCCTTTTCTGATGATGCTTTGGTTGTTCTAGTGCCTTCTGTGGTCCACTAGAGAGTGCCTTTAGCTGGCTTGAGCCATTCCCATGACTGGCTGCAGGGACAGAGAACAGGTATGGACGATAAGTACGGAGTAGAATGAGTTGTCCACTGCTGTCCTACATGGCTCTGCATGGTGGTTCCTGACGTTGCTCTGCAAGACCGATCTGGCAGTTTTCACCAGTGTACAAAGCAGAATCAAGGTTACAGCCTGAAGGGTTTTTTCTGGGAGAAAAGTTGCAGTCCTTGTGCTGTGAGGTAATGACAAATGCCAACAGACAATCTTGTAATTGGTGTACACATGCATGCGCGTGCAGTCAATAAGATGAAAGTTTAAAAGATCTTGTACAAGGCAATAGCAGTATGTTAATAATTTTCCAGATAAAAACTTGCTTTCAAGTATTCAGTTACCCTATGCTGGAAAAGAGTAAAAACAGCCATTGCCTTATAACATTGTGCCATGTGCTCCTTCTCAGGGTCAGCGTGAAACACCCATGCCCCTCAGAGAGTATTAGGATAGAAACAGATCCTCACTGTGCAGGTGCACAGAAACATATTTGCCTATTTAAATATATTTAATATGTTAACATATGTTAAATATGTTTAAGTTTAAATTTTTTTAAGTATAGGAACTTGTTGTACATTAGTACATGTTAATCCTCCATCTCTTACTCCCTTTTCATTTTTCCCACCCAATCATAGCCCCTTTCCTAGCGTGCTGGGCCATCCCCCCATTCACAGTCAAGGATTGCTGGCAGTTCTTCCTCTTCTGCCTCTCAGATGCTCTGGCAGCCCTTTGCTCTTGAGCCATGTCCCTGCTGGCTGCTGTCCCATGTTACAGCTCTGCCCTTGGCTCCTGCAGCCAGCCATGCCCAATTCTGACCTGCCTCTGCCCATGTCAAAGCCCCAGCATTTGTGAACACCTGCAATACTCACAGAAAAATTGGCTGATGGTACCCAAGGACCTCAGCGTTGCTAAGCCTGGAAGAAAAAAAGCAGAACTGGGGAGTCCTAGTGCCACTCTACGTGGTTTTGGAGGCACCATAGATGTGCCTTCCTGAGAAGTTACACCAAGAAGATATATCTTGCAGTTTCTCATGGGAATGAAAACAAACTGCAATCTACAGTTAAACTTGTTTTCAAGCAAGTCATGTTTGTTATGCTGGATTGCAGCTATTATTTTAGAAATCTAACTATACACTTGAGACCAGTTAAGTTTCCAGTAGGTTTCAGTCCTAAATTTGCTTTTATTGTAATTCAGAATGTTGTTGGCTCATTACACCAATTCCAAATTGACATATAGGCGGTGCCTTTCTTGAAGTTTAAGTGAAACCATCTGCCATTAGCCCTCGATTTATTTAACTGCAGAGGGTTACAACATGGATCTTTGCATCCAAGTAACCTATAGAGAACAGCATAGCTGAGCTGCTCTCCCCACTCTGAGCACAAGCTTTCTGTCCCAGCAGGACTGCTCTGTGCAGCCCATGGCAGTGAGGACAGGCAGTGCCAGAGAGTCAGTTCAACGTTTGACCCAAGAAGGCCCTTTCAGGAATGCAGTTCTCCCTGGGATTAGGTGAGGGACTCTCACAGCTTGCATTTGCTCTTGCTCTCACAGATCTAAGTGTCTGTGCAGATGTGCACTCACCAGCAGTACTGGTGGCCTTAGCAGCAACACAAAGACCAAAAAGGCCTTTTTTCTTCTTAGGATCCCTGTGCAAACACTTCCCTATATGTGAAAGTCCTTCCATTGTTCACTGTCTTTGAACTGAGGGTTGGTTTCTGCACTCTAGGCCAAAACAAAAGTGTGAGACCTGATGAGAGAGCCCCTGGTGAAATCTGAGGCTTATTTTCTTGGAATTAGCAGCTGTGACAGAAAGAGTTTTGAATTTTTTACAAATATTCTGGATAGATCCTTAGTCTGATGTAGCCCAGTGGGGCTTGTCTTCAGTCTGCCTTTGAGTTAGCTGTTTGTGTGCCTGACTCTTGATAACCTCTGTGTTTCTTAAGGAGCCATCTTCTCTGAAGGGTTGCTTCTTGTCATGAAATACAACAGCAAAATAATTTCCCAAAGGCAGAAATGGAATGGAATGGTGACTTCAGCAGAGTCCATGTGCTCTGTTGTGTTGGCCAACTTCTGATTCATGACCAGTTCCATCAGCTTTCCTTCTTGCCATCCATCATCATATCGATGTAACAGACTTCAAAAGTACTCTGTAATAATACACATTCTAATTAAAAAGGTGGAAAACAAATCTAGTGGTAAAGCTTTTTGATCAAAACTGGAGTGATTTCTGCCATCAAGCAGCATGATTATTTGCATGCAGCTACAAAGAATCTCCTTTCAACTGACAGCCATGTGCAAGCAAGTCACAGATGTCCTTGGCTGGTAGCAAACTGTCTGTGAAAAATCTGTAAGGCAAACAGAACCCACACACAGGCTGAGGAGGAAAATGAAAACAAAAGCTCTTTGGGAAGTGACAATGGTCTGTAAGTTCCCATGTCTTAGGGCTGAACAAATAAAGTCTTCGACTTCCTCTGCCTTTCAGGGTCAAGCAAACAAAAGATGCTGTTTCCTTTTTCCAGAGCAAGAAACAGAATTCGAAGTCAGTCATTGAGGAAGGTCTAAAACCATATGTATCTGACTGAACAGCAATTGCCTTCCCTGAAGGTTACAGCTTGACATTTTGGGAAGCCTCTCTCTCACTTTGGATAGCTCCAGAACAGTTTCCAGGAGGGTGCATGCTATCCATAGCTGTTGTCCTTCGTTGTTCTCCCTGTGCCTAAAAGCCAAGTCATGGTGCCCATGGCTGCCTCTCCCAGCTGCTGTCCTTGGCACCAGGCTGGGAAGCTCATGCCATTCTACCAGGTGTAGAGGACACATTTCTTGGCTGCACAAGCCTGAGCAATAGAGATAACTTCCCTCGGTGTTTCTGCTTTTTGTCTGCATTTAGCAGAAAGTGCTGAGAACTCAGCACAGCCTTATAAGCTTTAGTGTGTGACCAGAAGGAAGTTGTGTATGTGGGATTAGAACCTGGGTGTGAAATGAAAGAAGGGTGACTGCAAAGGTTTTTCGGGAAAGTCAAGTCCATCAAGTTCTCTAAACAGGATGTAGGGAAATACACCTGAGAAAATGTCTTCAGTGCTGTCGTTGCAGTCGTTTTGGAACTGCCATTCTTTTGCTTCTTGGGCTGCCAGTTGAGGAATAAAAGTCATTTGGTGAAGTCTGAGTAGGGAAGAATCAGAGCTGTGAGGAAGCCTCACTGCAACAGCTGATTCAGGAACCTGGGCTGAGACAGAGGGAGAGCCTGCAGTGTCCTGTGTGCGGCCATGGACAAGCAGCAGTTACTGTGGTTCTCTTGTAATTTGGAGCATTTGCCAACGTCAGAGATAGTTCTGTTCCCGTGCTCGTGTAAAGTTGTGCTGCAGAGGTCAGGATTGAAATGATGGCAGAACACTGTTTAACGAGGGGTTTTAACAACAGATTTTAGTCATCTTGTAGGATGCTGCTATTTGCGTTTCTGTTCTCAAAGTCATGTAGAAGTGCAGTTTGTCAAAACAAAATATTCCCTCAAACTTTGCCACATTTCTTTGAATCAGAATTGATCATTACCTAGATTAAATCTTAAATAAAAGTTCTCAACAGCTTTTGTTTCCTTTGCTCTCCCCAGCCATGTTTGTTAATATGTTGTCTTTGACAGAAAGGAGGAGAGTAAATTATTCAAAAAATAATGAAAGAAGTAATTCAAGAATCTGTGCACAAAAATAATGGAATCTGTGTCACTTGAGTTCATGTTTATTTATTTAGACAGAAAGCGATCAAGAAATGAAATCATGAAGGCTTATTCCCTAATGATTTTTCATAACGAGCTGTTTACCTAAATTCCTGAAAGAGTAATCTATTTTTATGCATTTGAAATAACAGGAAGGTTATTTCAGAAGATCTTCAGTGCCTTTTGCCCCTTAATTAAGACAGAAAAGAGTATCTCATGGGTTTTGCTAGAGCAGGCCAAGCCCCAGTGTGCCTGGTGCTCCCTGTACAGACAGAGTAGCTGCTGCAGATGGCATTTTGCTGGGAACGCGCCGTTCGCCAAGGAGCAAGAATTAGTCATAAATTAATTGGACTTCATACGTAGTGTTTCCAATGCCAGTGTTGAGTTATTACAGCAGATTGGTTTTTCCGTAGGAATGACACGCTTCTGTAAAATTCACAAAGTATAATTAAAATTAAGCCCATGCCATAGGCTAGCAGCACAGATGCCGGTGTGGAGTTGCAGAGTTGGTTTGAATTGAGTGTATATGTGTCTCCTGGATGTTTGTTAGCCCTGGATGCTGGTGCTGTTGTGGACATATGCTCTCCCAAGGTTGACAGAGAGCTGTGCTGCAAAGCAACGAGGTTACTTTCACCCCCATCTGTGAGGTTCCTGTTCCTATTCTGGCTACATTGTGCTATGTGCAGCATGTTGTAGTTCTAGCATCCAGCCCAGCCAATCTGCCTTAATGTATCTTCAAATGTTGTAAATTCAAGATTATATAATTCCTCTTGGTGTGAAATTATAGGTGGCAAACAGTTTTATGTTTGTGATACATGGGCCAACTCTGGTAGCTCTTTATTTCTGCAATGATCTGAAGCATAATTATCCATAATGAGCTCACCCCATAAAAACATGAAGAGCTGGTAGAGGAGGTTCACATTTATGAGTTCTGTCTTGAGGACATCACTAAAGTAAACCTAGAGACTGATGAAAACACAGCAGTCTGAGAGGGCCTGTTTGAATATTTGGGTCAGTCTCTAAGGACACTCCTGCCAGCAGGGCTGGGAGGCTTTTCCCTGCTCCTCAGATCCTGGGTGTGTCCTCCAGGCTGCACTTCCTCACCTCTTCATGCCGCCCACCTCACCCCTGACACTTCCTGCTGTGCTTCCTGGGCAGCTTCTGGGCTTGGAAAGTATTTGAAAAACACATCCTGCGATCCTGAAGGACATTTTTGCTCATTCCCCACTTCATTAAGTAAATCATCTCCCTCCATCCTGCCTGAGTCTGTAGCAGCTCCAGAGGAAGAGGCTGTGCCATATCCCTGTCCAGGACAAATGCCTTCTGGGTGAATGTCGATGAAGAAATGACTGCCAGCCCCAGCTGCCCCTTTGTGTTGGAAAGAAGGCACCCCTGTTTCAGAGCAGGACTCGTACATTAAAGCTGTAGATCTCCTGTTGCTGTAGCTGGGAGACAGAAATGTTTGCAAGGGTCGTCTCTTTATTAGCACGTGGCGTTCAGACAGGCTCTGCACTGCTTTCGTAATTAACTGACACATGCATTGAATCATAGAAGCTCATGTGCAGGAGGGTGCTCACCCTACACAGACAGGAGATAGTGTTAAAAATACTCTTCTACGAGCAAGAGCTGATTGCAGTATCTAAATAAATGAGGAAACTTTATGTATCCAAGTGAGACAGGTGGAAAATTCAGCTCACTCTTTGGATACCATCCAAACTATAAAAGACATTTCAACTGTAAGGGATTACTGTAAAGCTCTCACTGGCCTTCAGTCTTAAATCAGCGACACACTTTAATGCCAGGATACAAGTGATACTGGGTGATAGTATTCATGTCAATGAAAATGTGATGCTGCCTCTTGGAAACAAAAATTATGTCCAGTAATTATCAGTAAGTGCCTGCAACTTGAAATGCCACAGTTCAAAGGTACGGACTAAATAAAATAGGAAAACATTAAAGGAAAAACTAGTGGGGTTAAAATGCTGGCAATTGAAGATTGATTAAAGATTAAAAGCTCACTGCAAAAATATTTACAAGAACACTAAAAAAGCCAATGGGCTTAAGTAACTCATTGAAGTCAATTCATAGAAGTAAGAAGATATCTTTTAAACAATGGACATTGTAGCCAAATGAGGGAATAGGAAAAAAAAAAAGAGGATGATTTCTGGCAGGCTAAATGTCAAACCATAAGAAGTTAAGCCAGAAAAAGATACTGTGCAACAGCACGCCTGAGGCATAAAAAAAAAATAATAAAAATATTTTTCAGAGGAAGCCTGCCAGGGAATCTCTAGTGCCTGTGGAGGACCAAGGTGTAAAGGAGCACTTAAAGTGGAAGTCAGCACTGCTGAAGGAAGGAGTAAAGTTCTTCTGCTGGTCTTAACCACTGAGGCTAAGGTATAAATATCAAGATAACGGCAGGTGACAAATAAGGCAAACTTTTAAAAAATGGCTTTAACTGAAGTCTCAGATTGCATCAGTTGGCAGAATCTGTGAGAGTTAAGTGTGTCCTGGCACATGTAACAGATTGGGAAGAGAGCACAGCTCCTGCAGAGGAAAGCCCTACCTTAGTGCTCCATTGGAGGCCCCAGAGGGAGAGTGAGTGAGGATAAGGGTGGTCGCTTCAACACGGTAACATACTGAGTGTTCAAAAACCTTGGAAAAAGATGGTTCTTTGAGACTGCTGAAAGGAAGCAAGCTTTTGTGAGGCAAGAGGGAGGGCTCACTCATAGATTAGTTTCTCTCTAAAAGGTGGAAACAGACAGTCTCATTTTGCAGTGAAGGGGTTGTTAACAGTTGGTTCACACACAGGTCTGTGCTGGGGAGATATCACGGCTCCCAGTCCCTGCTGCACTCTCAGAGAGCAGTGCCCTGGTCCTGGGACAAGCCCTGTAGCCCTAGTTCTTGAAAGAAGCCTTTACTGGAATGCCTTTTCAGGCAGTGTGGGAAGTTTATTTATCCTTTTAGTGCCTCCCAAGTGGGCATGGGATGGTTCTGACTAAGAGCATTGCTTTTCCTCTAGCCTCTTTTCTTCACTCCCAAGAGTTTTCTGTGCAGCAGCAGAACTCCTAACCCTTGTCTTTGTTTTCTCTTTGGGTTCTTGTCTCTTGTCATTAGCCTTGTCACAGCTGGTTAGATCTTAAATATGGTCATCCTACAGCAATGCTACCCTGCCAACAACACACATATGTGCTGCCAGAGCTGTCAAAAATGTCTCTGTTTTTCTGAAATACTCCATCTGAGGGAGTTTTAAATTAACTGTCTGTGAGGGTCGACACTAGTGAGTCTGATATTCTCTTCCTGAAGTGACCATTGGCTCCCTCTCCAAAATGAGAGCAATCACACCAAGTCCATACTGGGCCATCTCCTCAATAGCTCGTGTTCTTCCTCTTGGAGGGAAGTGATGCAGCATGAAAGAAGATTGAAAGGAGAGGTGGGCAATCCAGCGAGAAATTCTCCCTGTGAAGAGCCAACTTTCCTTCCCTCTCCCTGAGTCCTCCCAGTCTAGAGCAGGTACTGCAAAGCACCAACTGACACAGATTGGCCACTGACTGCATTGCTCACAGGTGCTGCTGACCTCTTCCAAAAACCACACAATGCTGTGAGCTAAGTGCGGGTGATGCTCCTCACCCACAGCCAGTGCCAGTCTCTCTGGTGGCTCCATTATTTACTTCAGAGGCCACAGAGAGCTTGTTTTCTCTGGTTTTCTTGCTTACCTCTCATGCTTGTGTATATCTCCCTTGGATGACCCCTGACACCACTGCTCTGATGGATTAGGCATGGAGAGAGACCCTGTCTCCTTGCTGTCTGCTCTGCTGTCAGCTCATGGCTTGTCAGGGTGACTTTGATGGTGTGGATCCAGTGTTTCTGTACTCCTGGAGATGCCTGGCTCACAATCTCAGAGGTGGTAGGAGACCTGGAGACTGAAATGCCAGGATCTCACTTAGCCTGTGCCTGGGACTGAGGACAGCTGAATTCACTGCAGCCACTCTGTTTGGAAGTAGTTCCAAGTGGGAATTTGCTTTTAAAAAGGGAAGTTATTTGGGTCACACTATTACTTTCTCCCTTGCTTCAAACAATCCTGTCCAACAAGGCAATCTGTAAATGTTTTAGCAATCCTGCTGTGTTGCTGCAGCGAGTATATTTTTAGTCTGTAACACTGCTTCATTTATATACTTATTTGGGAGTGTATACCAACCCTTCAGATGGAAACATTGTCCAGATGTGCTGGGTAGGACAGTCAGGGCTTCTCAACAGAGATGTGATGGAAGATTGCAGCAGTGACAATGTGGAGAAAGCCCCGAGTTATGTGTGAGGACAGCTGCAGCCCTTCAGCAGGCCAGTTCCAGAGTGCAGCTGGTGCCTTAAACTCCTTGAAGCTCACACTTTCTGAGCCCTGCTACCCTAAATATAAGCTCTGGATTGGGCCAGGGCAGGTTACAATAAAAACTATTTGGGTAATTAGGTGCTAAATCATTCCTAAAGCTAAACTTTATCATTGTCAGCTTGGCGAAGCTCACACATCAAGTACCTAGATGCTAGAACACATCAGTGGCTCTTTGAAAGCTGCCCTGGTTTCTGCTGCTGTGAGAGATGGGCCTGCAGAAGGGGCTCCAAGTGCAGATTTATGCTGACACAGACTGAAAACTTTCTCTTTAGAAGGAATTGTGGAAAGTACAGACTATGAGTAGCTGTTCAGCAAAGATGGCTTTAATAGTTGGTGGGTTTAGATCACCTTACACAGGGATGATTCTCTGGCTCCTATTTTGACATCAGTTAAACTGGTTCCATGGATCACCCAAGTCACCCTCTGCTCCCCCCAACAAGGAGGGGATGATTCCCTAGCCTTATTGACAAAGACAGGTAGTTAAAATAAGGATGAGGCAAGTGATTGCCCTCCCTGTACCATACCAGGAGCAAGGAAATGTAGTGTGTGGCTGATAACACCTTAAATTTGTGTTCAGTGAGCACAGCAGATACAGACGCAGGCAGGTTCTGACAATTTTAAGGTCACCTACTCAGAAAACAGCCAGGAGGTGCATGGGTTATCTGCTTCAAAGGCAGCTGGGGCCTTAGAAAAGGGCCTGAGGACTGAGGACTTCACTGAATGATAGAGTATTGGTCCCACAGAGTATTTCTTTTGGTAATCCACTGTGATATTGCCCAGAGTAAGGTAAAATTCATAGTTCTGGTAGAATAAGGCTCTATAAATGTACCTATGGCATGACTGCACCTTCATAAACCTTTCAGGCACCTTTTCCTTGGTGTTTGAAACAGTCCAACAAGCTCAGGTGGCCTTTCAGGGGAGTTCTGTTTCAGTTTCTCTGCAGACACCAGTTTTCACAATATTTGCTGCAGCAAAGCTTTTTGGGGAAGATGTAAGAAGAAGGAAAGGATAAATTATCAGAATTACATCTTCTTTAAGACAGATGTGTCCATAGGGCCTAAGAGCCTGATGATATGTGTAAAGCTGAAGTCTGTGCAGACAGTTGACATCACCATTTGTTCTTACTAATTGCAGAATAAAAGTTTCATTGCCTGCCTTTCAAACCCTCTACCTGTCTTCCACCTTTCTCTGAGAGAGCTTCTCCCATAGAAATAGGGGCTCAGTCTCACAGACATTTGAACAGTCAACTTATTGATGGGTATCAGTGCTACTGAGGGAAGAAGAAGCATTTTGGTTTTTTGGCCTTTTCCGTAAGACAGTTTTAAAAATCTAGTGCTTCAAGTAGGAAGACAATCTTCCATCATCCTCGTTAATTTGTAGCAGTAGTTAAAGCCCTCAGCCTTATTTGGTTTTGGTTTGGACTACAGACTTCAGCTTTCATCTGTTGGATCTTGCAACATGATTGTTTTTAGGGGGAGAACAGCACTGGGAATTAGGTTTCTGTTCCCTAGACCAGGCTCGTGCTAGGAGTTTGGTACAGCCTGCAAGAGCCAGCAAGACTCTTTGGGAAAATGCAGTCAGAGCAGCAACAATTGGCACAATTACCTTTGCTATTAATTTGAAATAGTCAATCATTTGAAGCATGGCTTTTAAACCTGTTAACAAATAATTAACTGCAGCACAGGCTCTTGGCCCAGCAAGGATGGCTTCTTAAACCTGAGTCTGCACTGTCTGAGAAACTGTATGTTCTGAACTTCAAAGAGGAGCAGTAAACCTATTTATAAATCTGGACATGTCTATAGGAGATCCGTTCCTGTGTTTTCACTTATGTAATCCCACAAAACATCAGTCATAGGTAATTCAAGACAGTAAACTTTGGAAATCGCTCAGTGTCAACATTGCTCTGGGCCTTTGGGCAGCCCTGTGTAGTGCACGCTGGCAGTGCTGACCTTCCAGGCAGCAGCCTGAGGCTGTCAGTTCTGCTTCACAGACACCCTGCTACCTGTGCCTTGCTGGGAGGGGTGGTGGCTGTGTGCTCAGGCAGGGCAGTGCAGGCTGGCCTGGGCAGTGGTTACACACACTGACCCCTCTAGGGATCAGCCACGTGCAGCTGGTGCTCTCAGTGCTGGGCACAGCCCCTCTGGAAACCCACCCTCTGTCCCATTGGTGCCTTCAAATGTTGGTACTGCACAGGAAGGGAAGGAGGGAAAGCCTGACAAGTCTGGTTTTGAATGATCTGACACAGGAATCACTAGGCAAAATCGTTTGCTCGTTCGGGGACTCAGATCAGGCCACGGAATGCAGTGGGCAACACACAACTCCAGGTGCTGCGTTTGGGGAAGGTGCTGACCACAGCTCCAGTCATGAGCAGGCACTTGCTGCTCACAGAAAGGCAGGGCCAGAGGGACCAGGAGCGAATGCAGGTGTCTGTAGAACTGTGGTACCAAAGGGCTTGATTGCCAGCTGCTCCTCCAGCCATCCCTTAAAAACTCTTCATCGTGGAGATCCTCTCATCTCCCCAAGGTACTTTCATCCAGGGCTTGTATTTCACTATCATTAGAAATTCGGTCAAAGTTAAATATGTTTCTCTTGCAGTTGAGCTGTTGTTTCTAATCCTGTCATTCTGCTGGCTTATCCACAGTGATCCTTTGCAGTCACTCAAGGTTTTTCTATAGTACTTCTGCCCAGGCCCATTTTTACTCATGTTTTCCAGCTCTGGCCATGGTTGAAATGCATTCTGAAGATTTTGGACAGATTCTCTCTTTTATCAAAACTGCAGTCTCATCCAGTCTAGCCACTCCAAGGTGGTTGGAATCTCTCCAGTTTAGCATCTTGAGAAATCTAAGTGTGCTGTCTATTCCTCATCCAGATCATGAAGCAGTTTAATGGCATTGAGCTCAGGACGGAGCCATGTGGAATCATTTTTTGCAACGACAGTGAGCTAGGCTTCCCAAACAGGGGATTGTGCCAGCTGCACTCAGGTCACGTTTGCCTGTTGTTTTGCTGAGACCATCACATGGGTGTTCACAGAGCATCAGCCCCTCTCTGGGATGGGGTGGGCCTGCTGTCCCGGGGTTGCCACCACTTTCACACCCCTCCTTACAACAAAGCTGGTCCAGGTGCCTGGCAGCAGCACTAAGCTGTAACTGCTGTCTGTGGGGAACATCCCACCTCCTCTTCTGTGTTGGTTTGGAGCTAATGGTAATGAGAAAGGCTGCTGGAAATGTCTGTAGTGGGCATTGAACCATTCCCACTGCTGCCCTCACCCCAGTGAGATCAAACCATTTGCAGAGGCTTTCTGCAGCAGTTCAATACCTTCACCCCAAAAATTGAAAGAATCAGATGCCAGCTTCAAACCTGCCTTTAGCTTCTGGGCTAACTCACATGCCAAGGACAGGTTTTGGGTACTTTTTGTGAATGTCTGTGGGGGGTGTGTCCATCCCCTGTGTGCCTGCTGGCCAGAAAGGCTCATCGTGAGCGTGATTCCTTCCAGCTCTCTCTGCTGTTATGGACTCAGAAGATGCAGCCCCTCTTGCCATGGGGTAGCAGAGCTGTGGTTTTCTTAATCTTGGCACACTTTGTTGGGAGGGAGCTGTGTCAGCACAGGGGGAGTGGGATCCCAGCTGGCCAAAATGGACTGGGCTGGTTCCCCAGTGCCACCCACACAGCTCAACTCCCTGCCTTGCCTGGGCAACCCTTGGGATTGCTGTTCTCCTCTGTCTTGTTCCATGCCCAGAACTTAATGATAGCCCTCTGTGCTGGCTGCCGCGGGTAGTCAGGGAAGCTCACTGCATTACCAAGATGTTTTCCTGGCCCTGGCCACCATCCCACCTCACTCACTTGTGGCTTTGGAGCACCGTTTCTCACATAGCTGGGGTCCTATGCACTGCAGATGAGAGCTGAGGAGCTGTTTCCATCTTGCTGTGTCACAGGGAGCCCATCTGTGCCCATTTACTGGCTCCAGACTCTGTGCCCTTCAGCTTCCCCTCATGCCCCCCTGCTCCCCTTTCCAGCCCCCTCTCCTAGGTGGCACCAGCAGCCCAGCCCCCTCTGCTGACTGGTCCTGAGCCTGTGGGATGGGAGCCAGGAGCATCCAAAGGCAGAGAGAAAGGGTGACCTGGAGGGATGGCCTCTGAAAGTGTCCCAGCTGGGGGACGCAGCACCTGATGTCACAGCAGGGCTTTATCAGCAGTGCAGCATCCAGGAAGGATGAGGTGCTTGTCAGGGGTTTGGGTCAGTGGCACAGAGACTTGCACAGCTGCTCCTGGCTTCAGTCTCTCGGTGGCACATACAGAGCTTTTTCCATTTCATTTCTTGCAGGTGGCAGCTTTGATTTCCCTTACAGGCTCTCAGCCCTCAGCAAGGGTTTGCTCCTGCTTTTCGTTACTCTACCAGACATAGTTGATCTAATGGCTTCTACAGGTAGCGTGGGGTACAAGAGGGTCCAGCCACGGTTGTCAGCTGTCGTCCAGAGTCAGAGTTAGAGTTAATCCAGGAAAACAGTAAAAATTAGTAATGTATGTTGCATTCCTCTGGTCCATATGCTTTCCATTAGGTGATCTTCCATCCTTCTCAGCACAGAAAGGAAACCCTGCCAATGGCAGTGTTCTGACTCTGGAAGGATTGGTCGTGCCTGGAAATCCGATCTCAGCTCTTGCATTCCTGGGCACACTGTCTATGCAGGGAATAGTCTCCCACCTTTAAATCCAGGCAGCAGATGCTAACCATGTGCACAGCGTTTAAGCCCAGCAGCTCCTATGGCAGCTCCTGGGGACCCATGTGCTGGTAAGAGTATTCATGTGTCCAGTGGCCTTGTCCAGTGTCACCACATCATTCACGTAAAACAACCAGGTCAGGATGGGAATGAGGCGCAGTTAATTCTTTTGAGAAATCACACTTTAGCTTTTTTTTATTAATAAACTAGTGAAGAAATTCCTCAAGATCCTCAGTGTCAAGAGGGTCACAGAAAGTGAAACATTCAGCTTTCTTAAATAAACCTTATCTTCAATCACTCCCATACTTAGTGGCCCAAGAACACCGGTTCTGTAATAAATGCTACACAGTGCAAACTCCGTCAGTAATTACGTGCAGATGAAGAAGGGGAAATAAAAGACATTAATTTCTAGGTGTGGCTGCACATACTAAGTGTGGTCTAGGCTCTTTGAGGTGTCACAACAGTCTGGGGCGCTGCTGTGTGAGATGGAGCTCCATGTGTGCAGCTGCAGAAAGGGAGTTCCCCCACTGCAGCTCCTGCTTCAGACAAAAAAAGGTCCTGAAAGCTCTGCTTTTAGTGCTGTTAGATCCCTTGCAGGGCTAACTCTGACCTGTTTTTTTTATCCTTACTTTAGCAGAGAATGTGATCAATGGGCAGGACTACGAGGTGATGATGCAGATTGACTGCGAAGTGATGGACACCAGGATCCTCCACATCAAAAGTTCATCTGTCCCTCCGTACCTCCGACAGCAGAACAGAAATCACACCGACACCTTCTACAGCTCGTCCCCCTCCGTCCCAGAGACGCCCCATGCCCTGAGGGCCATTGTCAAATCCTTGCAGTAGCTCCTGTGACAGCACAGAGGGGAGCACCCGGCATGCAGCAGGTCCTGACGCCAGCCTGAGCCCTTTCCCTGGCAGGTCCTGAGGCTCCTGGCACATGGGCACAGCAGGGACAGTCCCCTTTAGCCCATTCCTGTGCCTGACTTGACCCAATGGCTGAATCCTGCCCGGGGATTACACAGCTCAGCTGGCTCTACACCAGGGACGGTCCTGGGGGCCCCATGCAGTGTGGGGTACATGGGTACTTACATGGGTACTGCTACTTATGCACTATCCAGAATTGTTGGTTGTTTTTCATTTTTGTCCCTGTTGGGCTGATGAGTCAGAGACATGGCAGCAGACATCCAGAGTTGGGATTGGGCGACTCTCCCTGCAGTGTGCCTGGGCAGCAGGAGGAAGCCGTGTCCAGCTCCCAGCTGCTGGTGCTGGGCCTGACCAGACAGCACCACTCCTCATTATTCCCTGCCCAAATCCTGCCTTTGCAGCCTCCCTCGGCAGGAAGCCCTGGGATGCAGCAGTGTGGTAGGGCAGCCCAGCCCAGCCACCCAGGAGGGAACTGGCACCCCACACTCAGCACAAAAGCACTACAAGCAGAACAACCCCACTGCCCCAGGGCTGGGCTGCCCTCTGAGGCACTGCCCACCCCTCACCTGCCTGGCTGTCCAGGATCCTGCTGCTGCCTTCCCCAGCCCATGTGGCTGCACAGCTGAAGGCTTGGCCCAAAGGAAGTGATTTCATGCAGCAGATGTATTTGTAAAGCTTGGGGGTTTTGGAGTGTGGGGTTTTTTTCTTTACTTCGTGCTTTGTGTTTGCGTGGGTTTTTTGTGTGTGCTGTTTAATACTTTTCCCTGCTAACAACAGCCCGTGGAGCAGCACTGGCCCTGCTGGGGCAGAGGGGCTGCTTCAGTTCCATGGGACACAGCCACAGCACCTTCTCCAGAAGCCACACACACGTCACACACACTCAGCCCCACATACCCCCCTGCCTCGCCAACACTGACAGACACCCGCCGGGCAGTGGAGGAATGTTCCATTTGCCCCAAACACTGGCTGCAACCAACTGCTGCCATTCCAGAGTGTGGAGCTCTGCTCTCTGATCCCACATTTGGCAGCCAAGCCCCAGGCGGAGGTGGGCCCAGGAGCTCCAGTACACTGGTGCTCAGCTGGGATGAGCCACCAGCAGAGCATCAGCGTTGCATAATGACTTCAGCATGTTGTTACATTATTTTTTCTCCCCTGTGCAGTTCATACAGAAGATGATGAGCTTCAGTTTGCTATCCAGCTGCCTTTCCTTCATGGTCTGAGTGCTAACTGGCTTATGTAGGGTTTTTAATTATTAATTAGGAATTTTTGTTATTTGTGTATGTGTGTGGCTGTTAGGAAATAAAGGTTGATCTTGCAGCAAAGTGCTCCAGGGGCAGCAAGGAGGAGGATGAGGAGCAATACACCCCTGTGAAGTATGTGCCTTGCAATACCATGGAAAAGCTATGCCCTTTGCCATGTCCCCAGTGCAGACGGCACAGGTCCCCTGTCCTAGCAGTGCTTGCGCTGCTGGGAAGGAGCTGGGCTTGGCCACGTTTAGCTGTGCTGCTCACACCAGTTCATTTTCCTGGCCTGGCCCCACCCGACTATGGGCCAGCTCACACAATAGTCAGAAATAAAAACCCCAGTGGTGCCCCAGCCAGAGGCACACGGCTCCCCCGCACCCGTGGGTAGGGGCTGCTGACTGCTCTGGGGGTATTTGCTGCCAGGGAGCTGGGGAGGGGACTGGTGTGGTGGCTGGGCTTGGCACAGCTGGGCACGTTGGGAGGGGCTGCTAGTGGGGGCTGGGGGCTCAGGACTGCTGCAGCACCACATCCTCAGCCAGCACCCCTGGGCTCTGGTGGTGGAGAACATCTCATCCTGTGTAATTCTGTTCTGTGTCCCTAGTACTGAAGGCAATAAAATCCTTTTATTTATTATTAATAACTTTATTATTGTGCTTGTTAATACTGTTTTCCTTAGGCAAATTACTGGAACACCTGCCCTGGTCTGCGGTCTCTTGGGCTGCAGTGTGGCTCTGCTTGGCACAGAGTTGGCACTGCCCATGGCAGATCCACCCTGTCCCCCTCCTGCTGCTGGAGAGGAGTCACCCTACAGGAGCTGCTCACCCAGAGTCTGCCAGAGGAGCCCCTGAGGGCTGGACATGACCATGTCACCCTGGCCCAGTGCCAGTCCCAAGCAGCCTAAATCCCTCTGGGGTTTGTCCGCATCTGGTGTGTAAACTGGCTCTCTGCAAACCAAGCAAAACCCACCCAAAACACTCCTGTGCATTTTCATGCACCCAGACAGTGAACCAGAACCAAAGAAAGCCCCAAACAGCTGCGAAGGTACTGGATCCTTTATTACTGACAGCAGGTAAATACAAGATGCTGGTGGGCAGGAGGGCAAGGGCTGTGCCTCTGTGAGGGGATCCTGATGGTCCAGGAGCAGGGCAGACATGGGTGTGAGAGGGAATGTAGGAGATGGAGTGGCACAGCAAGGGCTCTGCCTGCCCCTGCTGCCCAGGGCAGGCAGCGCAGTTCCCAGTGCCCAGCTGAGCAGAGCCTTCACCCAGCAAATGCCAAGGGGGACTACTATGGGTTACATAATGAACGAACAAAAGCCATCTACACATATTTACAGCATCCCCTCCCGCTGCCAGCTCCCTCCAGACATGAGTCAGGGCTCAGGGTGCACCTGGCCCCCCAGAGTGGCCTGCAGAGAGCAGAGCCCTGGCTGGAGGGGACAGTCCTCGACATAAGTACCAGCACCAGGGGCTGCTGGAGCTGTGCTCACAGCCCCATTGTACAGCAGGATGTCCAAGGGGCCTGCTGGCCATCAGCTGGGAAGATGGTCCTGAGGGACATTCCCAAGGAACATGGAAGTCTTCCACCAGGACAGGCAGGCAGCACCATCCCGCTGGGACCTGGTGCATGCAGCTTTGCACTGGTACAGGGTGTCTTGCTGATCATCTTTAGCTAAAAACATTATCAGGAGGACCATGTCTGCTCCTCTTCCTTGGGCAGGAGAGCTGGGCCTGCCCTTCCAAAGGAGAACCTTCTTCCCTTGGGAAGGAAAATCAGAAGCAAGGATACAGCAAAGACAAAGGGGGTGGTTCTGGCCAGGGGATCGATCTACAATCCGCCATAAAAACCAGCTTGAAACAAAACCCATCATTTACTCTTCAATTTGTACAAAATAACAATAATAACAATAAAAATAATAATAAAAGGTGCTGGTGGCCCCTGGGTTGCAGTGCCCCACTGTAGTGGGGAGTCTCAGTAGGCAAAGATGACATGGTAGGTGACTTGATGGCCATTGTCCCAGGCGTAGAGCAGGCGGTCCTTTGGGTTATAGTCTATCTGTGTGGTGTAGGCGTACTCATTCTCAAAGAGCAGCCTGGGGATGATCTGCGTGTTGGTGTGTGTGTCAAAGGCGTAGGAAATGTTGGCATTCCTCTTGTTGTAGCTGTCGACCGCATACAGGACCCCACAGATGACAAAGCAGTTCCCATAGAAGTTCTTGCGCAGTCCAGTCCGCCACGTGGTCTCCTTCTGGGTGCTGAGGTCGGCTGCGTTCAGCTTGCTCAGCACGATCACCTCCTGGTTGAAGCCCTCGTAGCTGATGGCTGGGTAGATGACCCACAGGCCGTTCTCATCCACAGCAAAGTCCACATCAGAGTGGCCTCGCCACCGCCACGGCGTGGACTCCTCGTAGGCCACGTCATGCAGCATAGCCCAGGCAGCCACGTAGCGCTGCTTCAGGTCGTACTTGATGATATTGCGCGTGAAGGCCCGGTTGTAGTAGAAGGAGCCATTGTAGACAACATGCCCTGTCCCAATCCAGCTGTATGGGAGCTTGTAGGAGTTGCTCCAGCGACCTGCAGGGCAAACACCCCTGACTGGTGAGACCTCCCTTTGCTGTGGGGTGGGTGGCCATGCCAGCAGCACCCTCTGCCCCCAGCTCTGCCTACACTCCCTTCCCCAGCCACCAGCCACAGCCTGAGCTGTCCCATGCTCTGTACCCCACACGCCAGGTGCCAGCACCCAAGAGTGGAAGGTCCCCAGGCAGATCATTCCCCCACAGTGCAGCATCCCCAGGAATGAGGATGCTACTTGGATCAGCTGAGTGGTGGCTGGCATGGTATCAAAGATGGTGCAAACCCACCTTGCTTGAAATTGTCAAGGTTCCTGAACTCCACCAGTGTGTTCCCATAGTAGTAATTGGTGACATAGATCCGCTCCTCCTGGGCCAGGGGGTCCTTCATCCAGGCTCCCTCATTGCGCCCATAGGTGTTCTGGGTGGTGGGCCCCGAGATGGTGGACAGCGTGTCCTTGCAGCGCCCTGCATGGGCAGGAAAAGGCTTGCGAGGCCAGAGGCAGGGTGGCCACACTGTCCCTGGGGGCATCATCCCCCTCCAGCCCCTTGCTCACCCCCAGTAGGTTACCCCTGCCAATTTGGCCCTGGTGCAGCTCTGTGAGGCCCAGCAGGACTGGCCAGACCCTGCAAATGTCTCCCTGCAGCCTCAGCCATGTCCCTGCTCCAGCTGAGACTGCTGCCTGTCTCAGGTCCCATCTCTGCCCAGCCCAGCCCCTAAAGGTGGTAAGAAATTAGAGTAGGATCCACAGTTAATAATTAAACCTGGCACCCCAGTGAAAGTGCTGTCCAGCTGCCATCTCCGTGACACCTCCCACCTGCAACCAAATCCAGGTGTACTGTGCTTAGCAAGACACACTGTGGGCACGAGCCAGCCCCACCCCCCGGCAGAGCTAGATGGGTGCAGGACCTGGAGGCACTCACCAATGATGTTCCTGATGTCCTCCTCCTCCAGGCCCTCCTTTGGGGTGGCAGGGATGGCCAGGCTGACTGGTGTTGTGGGGGTGTTTGCCTGTACCCAAGCTCCTGGGCTGCTCTCCATGTCACTCCAGCCTTCAGCAGAGGTGGCCATGGGCAAGTTCTCTGTGGCTGTGGCCACCACTGTGCTGGCCAAGGCTGCCGGTAGCTGTGGGGTCCCCTCCTCCACCAGCCCTGCCAGGGCAGTCACGGGCTCTGGGGAGGCGGTAAGCCAGCTCACAGCGGTGGGGTCCGGCATGGCAGGGGACAGGGGTTCCATGGCAGTCACAGCAGTGCCAGTGGCTGGCAGGGTGGTGGGAGCACTGCCAGGGGTGGGTGGCCACCCCACTGGGGAGGGCTTTCTCATGGCCTCGCCTGCCCTGCTACTGGGCCTCAGGAGCTGATCCTCTATCAGCAGGTCCACTGTGTTGTCTCCGCTGAACAGCTCATCTGCTGCCAAACACAGGCACAGGTGTCAGCCCCACAGTCAGGGGAGCAAGGCCCCTCCAGCCCCTCCAGCTGGCTCCCTGCCTACGTCTGCAGGCTGTCTGGTACTAAATCCACCTGCATTCCCTCTCCATTTCCCCTCAGGGAACTGCAGAGGCTGACAGTGCCCAGTCAGGAGGTGAGTGAGGCCCCATCACAGTGACATCCACCACCTCAGGCAAGGCAGAGCAGGAGGTGACGGAGATCAATTCTGTCCTGCCACCTCCCAGAGACTGGGCAGGATGGAGACCCAGCTGCATTCCCAACCAGATCCCACTCACCTTACCCAGGATGCCAAAGCAGGTGCCTCAGCCAGGGCATGGGAATCACTAGGGTTCTCCAGCCAGCATGGGAACCCTTTGCTCCTCCTCATCTCCAGGAGCTCATAAACCCCTGCAGGGCAGGGCTGGATGCCCTTGCTGCTAAGCCAGTCTGCACAGCGAGGGCATTTGTCCTTCTGCCCATGCTGCCCACTCTGCTAGCTCCTGAGGGCTCAGCCCCTGCTCCCACCACAGCCAAGGCCATGAGCTCCAAGCTGCTTCCACCACAGTGAACACTGCACAGACCTTCTGGGAGGTGGATTTGAAACATGAGCATATTTAATAAACCTCCATTTACTTCTGGAAAGGTGTTGATGCTGGGTTTGGTTTTAAACCAAAGTAGTGACCTATTTCCTTAGCTACTAAGGATTTTCCATGGAATAACAACGCTACACTGCCCCACATACACAGCTCAAAGGTTGCACAGCGGTGAGGTACCAGTTGTCCCACCTCCTGCTGCTCCCACATGCTTTGCCCACACATTCCCAGGGGATGAGGCACTGGCTTTGCTGTGGGATGCAGCCACCAACCCACCAACCATGGCTGCATACCCAACTCACGTTGCTCCTCGATGTCATTCTCTGACTCGGTGGACTGGGCTTTGTAGTAGGTGATCCCTCGGACAATGGTGGGCTTGGAAGGAGGCCGGCTGCTCACCCGCAGCTTCCTCTGCAAGAGCTGCTCAGGCTTCTTGTCCTCCTGAGAGAGATGTAGCTCTGGGAGGGATTCCACAGAGTTGATCTGCTGGGAGATGGTTTCATCCTTCAGGAATCTTTCTTCGTATTTCCCCTGGAAGAGACACAGGAGGTTGTTACCAGATGGGCCAGAAATGCCATGTTTTGGTGACAGGGCAGGTCAGGCTGCACAGTCCCACGCTGGGCAGGAGGATCTGAGCTCCCTCTTTCCTCAGGGTCTCCCTCAGTCCATTCCACCAAGGGAAACCCTGCAGGAGGCAGCAGTGTAGCAGACCAGCACTGCTCCTGCATATCCTTGGTGCCACCCTGGAGTTCTGGGACTCAGGAATCCATAAGGCACATGCTGTGGGATGCAGGGCAGGTAGGATAAGTAGGGTTGATCCCTGGCATGCCAGGGGCTGGTTCCAGCAGCTGATGTGCAGAGTGTGCAATGTGCACTCAGCTTTCACAGGGCAGAGAGGCTGAGCAGGAACCTCCCAAGGCAGGGACCAGGAACCCCTCAGGGCAGGGACCAGCTGCCACAGCTCAGGTCTGAAGGATTTCATCTCATTAAAGGAAATCGGAAAGCCAGCCTGAGGGTTGAAGCTGCGCCCATTTGGCTGAGAAGATAGACCCTGCTGCAATTAGCAGCGAGAAAAGGGGAATATTGGGAAATGAGGTCACTCGGGGTAGTAAAAGCCCCACGCTCCACTCCCCTGCCTGGCCGGGGCTGGCTCCTCTCCAGCAGGCAGCAGCTGCTCAGCTCATAGCATGGGGAGCAGGGCAGTGGGACTGGGAGCACGGCCAGACACCCCTGCCTGGACACGGCTCTCCCTGGCACAGAGAGCACTGGCACAGCACAGTCAGTGCCATTTCCCTACCTCCTGACACTCAATGCGGGTGTGGGAATCCATCCCTGTCCCCAGGCGCTTGGGGAGCCCGTCCCCACAGAGGATCTGCAGAGCAGGAGTGGGGGGCAAGTGTAGGCTCTTGCCATCCTCAGGAGCTAAGTACCCCTGTCTGAGCTGGAAATGGTGCACTAACTGTTCCCTGCCCCAGGCACCTCCTACTGCCCTGCAGAGGGACACTGGGCTGACGGCAGGATGCTCCAGGAGCTGCCAGCAAGGATCAGAGGAGCGTGGGCCATCCTAGATAGCACCACCGAAGCAGCAAGAACTTCAGGACACCCTGGACAGGTCTTTTCCCAAAACACCCTGCTCATATCTCTCTGGGGCTGCACAGAAACTGCCCCAGGCAAAGGATGTCCCCATGCAGGGCAGACCCCATGGGAACCCCCATGGTCTGGTGCTGGGTGCCAGAACCAGGATGATGCCCAAGCCCCTGCCAGGAGCCCACCAGGCGCAGGGGCTGGTGGTGGAGGGGTAATTGCCTGGCAGGGAGGGAGGGAGGGGAGGCGGGAGACAGTCTGTCCCTCCACCGAGCCCCAAGCCCTGCTAATCAAAGGCTCTGTTTCCCACCACTTCCCAGCCGGCCCCGCAATGACATCACGCTTTCCAAGCAGCTCAGCCACCGCTGACCTCGAAAACCAACAGCCCCGTGGGAAGGGGGGAGGCCGAGGGAGCAACCTCCCTCTGCTTCCACCTACATCCCGTCCCAGCAGCAGCTGGGCTGTGCCGAGACACACAGCTTGGAGATGGAGGCACATAAACAGGGTCACTCCAGTGAGGAGAAAATCACCCCAGGGCAGTGCTCACACCCAGGAGACAGCCCAGGGCTGCTTGAGCAGCAGCAGTGACACTGAGCTGTACCTCTGAGTAAGTGTAGGCAGCCTCAGCATCCCGCTGCAGAGAGCTCTCGATGTCGGCTAGGCTGTTGGTGAGGAGCCTGGAGCAGTTTTCCCTGCCAGGGGGATCCTGCAGATCCTCCTCCCCACTGGCTCCTGCCCGCTGGCCTTCCAGTGTGAAGTTCCTGGACATGTCCTAGGAAAGTAAGAGAGGAGACTTTACCCCATTTAATGACAAGGGATGTTCTGTGGCCCCCAAACCACAGCCCTGGAGCTCTGTACTGCAATCCTGGTCTCACAGCTGGGGATTCTCCACGAGGCCGGGCACTTCAGCCACTAGGAAGATGCCCCTGACCCCAGTGGGATCCAGGAACCCTACCCCTGGTGTGCATATTCCAGATCCACTCTTTGCTGCAGGTTCCCATAGAGAGGGAGAGTGACCTTGAGGCTTTTCAACCCCCATCTTCAGCCACACTTGCCAGCTCACAAAAGGAAGAGTAAAAGACAAACTGAAACACCTTAAGACTGAAACAGCCTGGTGTCCTTGGCCTGTGGCAGCAAGTTCATCTTGCATTTATTAATCCCACTTTCCTAGCCTGGCCACACAGTGCCTGCACTCAGGGACTGCTCCTTCCCAACACCCTCTGCTCCCACAGAATCTGAGAATCTGGGGACAGGACAAGAGCCAGTGACCCTAAGAGAGCTGTCCTGGGACCAGGAGGGAGCTGGGGCTGGTTGCAACTCAGGCAAAACCCTTCGCCCTTCTCCGTCCCCCAGCCACAGGCACACCCTGTACCCAAGGAATTGTTGTTGCAGTCTCTGCTAATCACTCCTTAGGCTTCTACACCCCAAACAGCAACTGCTTTGGATGGGTGGCACATCAAAGCACTTTAGCACAGGCACCGGGGGTGGTTATCCTGATCCTTCATTTTCAATCTGTCCTGCCATTAATTTCTCCTAAAACCCACTGTGACCTCCATCTGTGACCTCAAAATTGCCAGCTGATGCAACAGTTGTGAGTTGAAGACAAGGCAGAGGAGCTGCCTCACTACAGAAGGCATGGACAAAGAATTGGGAGTTTCTTTCCTCTACTGACACCATCGGTCTAAAATACCTTGTTGCACTGGAAAGAACTCAGGAAACCTTCTAACCTCTGCAAAAACAGAGGGGTTAACCTCCAGCCCCCTGCATGGGCATCTGAATTCCAAAGTCTTTACCCAAGAACCATGAGCCACAGATTTACCAGGACACTTTGAGGCTGAGTCCAGTGATGCAGGGACGCTCCAGCAAGCGTTTCACTGCAGGAAGCAGAGGAACAGGGGCTCTCGTGGTGTTCTTCCACGAGCAGCTCTCGACACCATGCTGCTTTGGAGAGGATGACTGATTCCAACAGCCTTGTGCCTTTACCACTTCTCCTGTGTAATGTTTGGCTTATGACCTGCCTAGGGATAAAATTTGCCTCCCCTTGAGCGGAGAGGCAGCACCAAAGCCTGGCCTGTGATGCTGCTGAGGTTCCTCAGCTGCTGCACAGGGGAGCAGCTGCCAAAAGCACACCTGCCTGGGAAGGAGATGCTTTGAAGTCATGCCAGGCTCCAGTTCAGCATCTCAGCTGTCCATGTTGTCAGACCCCACGGCTGGTGCAGGGTGTGATCCCTCTCCACATCATCTCAACAGGAATTCCTGTGCTAAGCCAGCAGCAGGAGGCATTTCACACCTGCTGCCTGCATCAGCTCGGCTCTGCCCCAAGCAATGGGCAATCCCCTTCTAACACAGGCCTAACACTGTCTTCCTCCATCCTGTCCAAGTGCCTGCAGGCAGCTTCAGCTGCTTTTACATGATCCTGCAGCCCTGCTTCTAGGAAATTAGAGACCCCTGTGAATTCCCTGCTCCTACAACTCTACAGCTCCATCTCAAGCCAAACTCCTTCAGCCCTATGGAGCTTTCTGCCCATTTGCCTCCCTGCAACAGGCTGTGAGCAGAGTGGCCAGGCTGCAAAGGTCACCCCATGTGCCCAACATGCCACCAGCACTGCTGGCTCTGAGCACCCCTGCAGAAACTGGCTGCTAGGCAGGGCCACTTTGGTACTGGAGCAGAGTGCAGTGATAACTCCACCTGAAACAATCCCTTGGCAAACCCAAGTAATGACTGAGGAACACACTAAACCACAGGAAGAGGGTGGATTGCAAAGGGGAACATCGGTGCTTTGTTATTTTCAGACCTCAACCCCCTTTTGTGTCAATTTCCATGCTTGGAAACCTAGAGCCCTCCAAGCAAGTATGCTCCCCTCAGCTGTCTCCTTCCTGACCCCGGGATGGAGCATGCAGTGCCTTCCCGAAACACTTTGCAAGTGGAATTTTGGCTTTATAAATCATCGCCTCTCAGGTCTTGGCTGGAAATGAACATGACTGCTCCACGCCGACAAGAATGTGGAATTACCATCCCAGATACAGACCACAAGAGAAAACTCCACTTTTTAATCTGGCAACGTGTTGCTACATAGCTGAGTACAACTTAAATTTCAAACCCTATGCTGTGCTAGCCAAAGAAATATTAAACTGTATGGAAGTGAAAATTATTTCACTGGAAGTCTGCTCTAAAATAAAATAGAAGGTTGAGGGTTCTGCTCTGTTTTAACACAGGCCAAGACGTAACTTGGTCCTTCAGGAATCTGAGCTCCTTGGCTCCCCCACAGTCCTGCTGAGTGTACCCCTGCACTAGCCTTGAACCTCTCACCCCCACATCAAACAGCACAAAAGCTCCTGGTTGAGAGCAACCATCACATCAGCACACATGTAAAACTGCAAAGAGGAAAAACTTAACAGCAAGACCTTCTGATCCAAAGGAGATGCTGCTCCTAGTGAGGCCACAGCTAAGATCCCGCTCCCAGTCTAGGCCCTGAGGGACTGGGAGAGCTTTAGAGGATCAGGCAAGGTTGATGGGGTGGGGATGCACTGGCAACTGCCTGTGGCCTGGTCTGATTCAGACATCCAAGTCTGGTCTGGTTAAGTTTCAGCCAAATAGTTAATTAATATTTCTTCTTAGGCAACGCTGCTCTGAATGCACCAAAGGTAGCAGGAACTTGGTTGGAGGCCAATCCTACCAAGGGCAAGGACATTGAAGTAGAGCAGGACTCACCTCCTCGAGCTTCTCCACCCGACCTACCAACTTGGTGGTGACTGAGTGCAGCTTCAGAAGGTCTAAGCCATAAAAGGCACTTTCCAGCATCTCAATGATGGAGGAGAGCTGCAAGGCAAGGGGAGAACACAGTCAGGCAGCAGCACTTGCCGTAACATACCCCCATGTAGTTTCCTCAGCTGAAAAGTCAAGGGTGATGCACCCATCTGAGTGCAAGAATTTGGATTAAAAAGCAGGTTTTCCCTTACACAGCCCTGCTGCATTGCTGCCCTGGTCAGAGCACAGCATGCAGAGCAACACTCGCTACCTCCACAGAGCCTCAGGGCTTCAGGAGCACATTTTGGGTGCTGAGGATCAGTAGCAGAGCAAGGTAAAATGCTGCTCTCTTTGCCAACTCTAGGCAGGCTCTCCCACAAGCCCAAAAGCTTAACTACTCCACCAGTGATGTGACTGCCAGCAAAAGAGACAACAAGAAAAAGGCAGCTTGCTTTGAGATCAGACTCTAAGTTCTTACCATCCTGTGCTCTTTTTCCTGGAACACGAAGAAACTTGTTTAAAAGTTTTAAAATACTCTCGAATTGCAAGAGTGAAGAAATAGAAATTCAGTGCCAGCCTGGCAACAGTTGCCTTTCTGAAGAGCAATTTTATTAAAGGCATGCTGCAGCATCAGCCCTTGGTCACCACTCCTGGGCATCTGGACAGCAGCACCCTCATTCTGCATTTTGTCCAGTTTCTGGTGCTGCTCCACAGAGGACAGCACTGAGCATGGCACAGCTGGTGGGAAGGGCTCCTGGGCCACCTCCCCCTGGTCCCATGTGTCCCCACATGTCAAGCATGGTGCTGTTGGCTCCCCATTCCCCAATGGCTGAGCAGGATTTTCAGTGCATAGGAATTACTGCAGGGTGGTGACATTTTCTCCCAGCAGCTACAAACTGGTCAGCAGAGCTTCATAAACATGAGAGAATCACAGGCAGCATTGCTGGCAGTACTTGGAGTTTCCACCCCGGCCTGTGCAGCCTCCCTGTGGAGCTGACAGCAAAGGAAAGATTTTTTTTTGGGCCAGATAAAATGGCAGCATTAAGAGACAAGAGCTGTTTTATGGCTGTGCATCCACTTTCCACTGAGAGCCGGATAGAGACAGCCAATACAATGCACACAGCCTGCCAGACAGCCACTGGAGACAAGCGCTTTCCCTCCAGGCTGGAGAATTTCCATCAATGCACAAAGGTTGCAAACTGCATTAACCTCCTTCCAAATGATCCTGAGCACAGCCTCCTTGCACTGACTCTGCACTAAGACCCCCCCAAACTCGAGCTGTGCCTGCAAGCATCATGCTGCCATTTCACAAAAATAGATCTGAGATTAAGCTACTCCCTGCCAACACCATACTGACCTTCCCCTAAAGACCACACTGATGTTCCTAACAACTCACTGCTTCCTCCCCTTCACCCACTGTGGACTTTGGCTCTGACTGGTCTGATGGTCCATGAATTCCTACTGAACCTTACTAAAGGCATGGATGAGACTGAAACCTTCAGCTGAGAAGCCCAATGCAGGCATACAATTGAGTTTGGTTGCCCTGGGCTATGCTCCTGCTGCCTGGATTTCTCTCTCACCATTCCCTCAAGGACTCATCCTCCAGCCCACCCAAGGGAGGAACCTTCCCATGGCTCTCCCACACATGGAGTACCGAGGGCTTTTGTGTCAGATCATAAGAAAGTCTGGTAAAACACAACATAAAAATGACCCTGTGCCCTTCCTGCTGCTGACCAGGCAAGAGTGATGCTTTTGGACCAGCAAAGAGAGTAAAACCCTTTGGGGCTGCTCAGAGCTGTGGGGTGGTCCTCACTGGTGAGCTGTGGGAGCTGTTCCTCATGAGTGGCATAAGAACTGGTGAGCTGTGTCCTCTCCTATTTCCCAGCATCTCCTACAAGAAGCGGCTGTTCCTAGTGATCTCAACCCCAGGAGGGGCTCTGTGCTTGGAGGGAAAGCAATCCTGCTGCCCAGCTCCTGAAATGGGCCCTGGTAGCACAGAAAATTCCACAGAAAACTCCTCTGTGTGTGTTTGGATAAACCTTGTGAAATCGCCTGGCCACGAGTCCTTGCGAAACAAGCGGTGGAGCCGGGGCCAGTTCCTAGAGGACAGCCCTTCACACCACAGCTGGCTGTGAGCAGCTCCCCGGTGGAAAGCCAAGGGGTAGTCAGGCACAGCTTTGCTTCTCCTGGAGGAGGATGAGGAGAGAGCTGGGAGCTGCTGGTGCAGAAGCTCTGCCTGCCTCCCGGCGAGGGACCACAGGGGCGGCTCCGTCACCTCGGGGTAGTCCCCTCCCCTAACCGCAGAGAGCTCACAACTCTCAGGCCACGTGGGACCTCCTGGCTTTTCTTCAGACAAGGGACCACCAAACAACTCCAGACTGGGACTCCTCCCCTGGAATGATGGATTGTCTGCCTGTGCCTGTTTATCTTACCTAGCTGCAGGGGTGCTTGGACAAGGAGCTGCTAACTGTCTGCAGTCGGACAAGATGAAACACATCCTCAAGCTCCACATTAATTAGAACAAGCCCATCGTGGTGGCCTCGATGGCAGCTGCCCCACAGCTTCTTGCATGCCGCCTGCCTTCCCACCCGAGAGGGATTTAGGGGCACCAGTGCCACCTGCACTCAACCTGCCACTCCAGGGACTCCTCAGGACTGGACCAAGCTAGTGGCACTTTCTGCTGTCCTACACTGGTAGCAAACTGGAAAACTCAGCAGGGTCTGTTGCCAGCTGCTACACCATCAAGAGGAAGCACACAGTAAAAGTCATCAGTACTTAAACACTGTCACTTTTGGAAAAGAGTCATACATTACAAGAGAGATAAAATACTAAATAGTAGAGAAGTGTCAGCATTTAAAACAACAAATCCATCCTGCCATCAGCCAGCTGTGCATCACACCCTCATTCTGACGCATCAGCAGCTTTTGGCCCATGGAAGCCAAAACAGCTTTTTTGTGGGGACCCTTGGGAGTCCCTCTCTGCAACAGAAAAAAGACCTGGCAGCTGCTGAGTGGAGCAGAGCTGTCCTCTAGGGACATTTGCAGCCGGACAGAGGGCAGGGAGCAGTCCAGTCTCTACTGGGCTCTCAGCACAGAAAGCCACAGTGGACCCCAGGCAGCACAGGATGAATCAAGTGAATCATCCACTGCAGCTGCTCAACTCAAATCCCTTAAGCTGAGCTTGATTTTTCTATCAAACATGCAGATATAAATGTAACTAGGAGATGGTTTAGGAAAAAAGGTTAGGAAATAGGGGGTTTTTTTAGAAAAAGCTCAGAAAGAAAAGGCTTCAGAAGATCTTCTTGTCCTCAAGAGTCAGGAGCTCAATCTGCTCTCCTACCTTCAGGTCACTGCTGTCTGCCTCCCGCAGCTTCTTCAGCCTGAAGTCACCCTCACAAGGGTTGAGAGCTGAGGGGGGGGCCACGCACGCACACTTGCAACTGGGTCCTGACGTGATGGTTTCCACGGTGTAAAAATCCTCAGCTCTGAAAGCGCCCTCGTTAATCCTTTGGCAGGCGCCGCGGCCCAGGGGTCTGACCAAGCATTTGCAGCGGCAGTCGGAGCCTTCGGACACCGCCTTCACCTTGTCGTAGTCACCTAGCAGCTGAGCACAGGTCACCAGCAGTGAGCAAACCTCCCGTGATCTGCCTGCACGGCCAGGGACAAGCACAGCCTAGAGCTCAAGGTCCAAACAAGGACACTATGGATACCCTGAGTCTCGAGGAAACTGGCTGGCCCTTCCAGAATCTGCCAGCTTTCTAGAGAGCGCAGAGCTGATCCCTATCTACAAGGGGAATAAAAACTAGCTTCTTCCAACAGGGTATTTTTTATTCCAGTATGTGCAGAGCACTGCTTTGAATTTTAAATATAAGAGTTTTAAAATTTTCTGGTTTCTTTTAATGCTCTATGTGCAAAAGACCCAATAAGCCGCCTGCTACCCAGAGCAAGACTGTTTTACACAGGCCAACAGGGCAAGGGTACATTGGAAGAGTGACTGAAAGCCACCCTATAAGCAGCGTAACATGGTGTTGAAGCAGTATTTCTGATTAGCCCTATACAATGCTAGGAATTTCCTTTACAGAGATTTGCAAACAGCACTTCTGCAAGCCCAAGTACAAAAATAACCTTGGCAGTACGTTTCCAATAGTCTCTGCATTAGCCATTTCCGAGGGCAGATAATAACACACTGCCTGATCAGCCAAATCTAACAGAAACCTCCACTGCATCCCACTGGCAGGGAAAGAGCCTGGATCCCTCCCCTCGGCAAAAAAAGAGGCCGCACCAATTCTCCTCCCAATGAGTTCCCCTTTTCTGAGTCCCCTCAGAAAAATGATAGGATGGTGAAGTGCTCCCTGATGGACTTCGGTGATTTCACTGTGCCCCGGGTGATGAACTTTCTCCAGTGCACAGCATCACTGAGCTCCACCGAGAATGTACACCTAGCATCACCCAAGATGTGCGCAGCAGCACCCAGCAGCACTGACAGTGTACACCCAGCATCACTCAGTGTGTGCACGGTATCACCCAACACTGCCGAGAGTCTACACGCAGCAGCACCCGGCTCTGTCGAGCACGTACAGCATCCAGCATCACCCAGGACCCCGCAGGATGCGCACAGCACCGCCCGGCCATGCCCAGCCCCACGCCGCGAGTGCAGCACCCCGAGGTGCCAGCAGCCCCCGCGGTACCTGCGAGAGGATGTTCTCCTGATTGTCCGCCTCGTCCTGCAGCGGCTCGGCGGAGGGCTCGGCCGTACCGGCGGGGCCGGTCCCTGCCCGGCAGCCGGCGCCCAGCGCCGCCAGGCAGAGCAGCAGCGGCAGCGGCTGAGCCATGGGCGGGCGGCGGAGGGGCCGGGGCCGGCGCGGAGCCGCCACTGCTCGCTCAGGTGCGGAGCGGCGGGGCGGGGGGACCGGCCCAGGCTCCTGCCCCGCTCCTCCTCCTCCTTCCCTCCCTCCCTCCCGGTCCTCCCTCCCGGTCCTCCCTCCCTCCCGGTCCTCCCTCCCACCCTCCGCTCCTCCCTCCGCTCCTCCCCCGGTCCTTTCCCCTTCCGCGGCGGGCCGAACCCCGGGCAGGGCCGAGCCCAGGGCGGCACTTGCCACGTTTGGCGAGGGCTCTCCACAACTCCCGCTCGCTGCTCGGGCTCCGCGGGGCGTTCGGACATTGCCCGCCCGAAGCAGACTGCGGGGAGCCCCGGCATGCGGGGCTGCTTTAGGGAGCCACCACCTACCCCGCCAAAGGGCCTGCGCTGCCACTCTGCACCCCGCGAGCCTGAGCATCCCACCCCTGCCCTGTGCCAGGCATTTAGGGTGGACGGAGAGCCATCTTTACGGCCTGTCTGGCTCCTTTTCCAGCTCCAGGAACAGCCTGGCTCTCACCCTCCATCCTTTGGGTGACGGGAAAGTGGTCCTGATGGCAAGGCACGGCACACTGCGGCTCTAAGGCACACTGCCCACACTGGGGTCACGCAAGCAGCGTATTCCAAGACAGGCTCCCAGCCATGAGTGCAGACTTCTGTGTGCTCACTGAAATTCAGGCTGATGCCGTCGGAAAGAGGCTGTGTACTGGCAGTCCTGTATCCTTGTGCACCTCCTGCCAAACGGAAATGTTCTGGACACACTGTTCCCAGGGAAAGCACAGGCACAGCATCCTGTGCTGTGGAGATGTCTGCACTGCTGTGACAGTGGCTGGGCCTCACTGACACGGAAGGAAACCTGAGGTGCTCTTATAAACACACCAGCACAGGTCAGCACCATGTCCCAAGTATGGCACAGTCGCACGTTTTCCTCAAAACATACCCATTCTGGTCACAGGCAGAAGTCACAGGCACAGCAAGTGGCATGAGAGGCAACGTAAGCTCTTGCTGAAGCAAGGCTGTGCACAAGCCAAGCAGCCCCAATCCCTAATGCACATGTGTCCCAAACCTGGTGCATGCAACCACCCAAAACCTGGTGCATGCAGCCTTGGGACCAGGCACCCTCCTTAGGGGGACTGCAGCTCCTCCATCCTATCCCTCTCTCCCACGGTCACTTTGTGGTGATGGAGCTGCCAGACACAAAGAAAACATCTCGTGTGAGAGAGGAAGCGGCTGTGGCACAGGGGATGGCAGGAGATGCTGACCTCAGGATTTGTGTGGGATGGCGCTGTGCCTCCCTCTCCTCTGGCCTCCCTGGGAAGGGAAGCCTATGGAGAAGGGGGCAGGGCCGTGTGGGTCCCTGCAGCAGGGCTGAGCAGAACAGAACAGGAGGGGAAGCAACCAGGGAGGCTGGGAGGAGAAGGACAGTCAGCTTTTGGCAACTGCAGAGCAGTGGGAGGCAAAGACATCTCTAAAAGCCTCCCCTTACCAGCCTCTCTTGAGGATAATAGGTCCCTTGAGCACTGGCTCCCTTCACTTCTGTTTCCATGGCTTAAGTTCCCTGAGAGCAGCTACCCCATCTGTCACAGCATAAGCTGTCCTGAGGCTGCCAGGCCAGTGCTCCTGGAGTCCCCAGCCCATGGCTGGCTGGCCTAGCCTCCAGCTGGCCCAGAGCACCAGACCCCTGTGCAGTCGTGACACTGCCAGGGCTGGCAGTGAGACCAGGCAAGAGAGCTGCCACAGCAAACAGCACCTAAAACTGTGGAGGCCTTTTCCTAGTGATCACTTTCAAAGGCTGGAAAAACATAAGGAAAACAAATCAACCAGGGTATTTCAAAACTAAAAGGAAGGATTTCATGTTACTGACATCCCTTGCTGATTTCTTTCTTTTCTCAGGGGAAGAAAGCTTTTCTGGTGGTACTTACTTTGGGTTAAAGGTGGGTTTGGGGGCAAGGAGAGAAAGCGACAGGTACTTTGGGTTCAGAGCAGTCATCTCTAGAGTCTGAACATTCCTTCTTCAAGAAAAAACCAAGACAAATCCATAGATTGAGGAGGACAACAGAGAAAGAAGGTGTGGTTCTGGCTTTTCTGTCTTGCTGATGGAGACTGGCCTAAACTTTGATCAGAGCAGGAGGCCCCAGTATCCTCATACCTGACCCCATTCTATATTACTGGGCTCAAAAACAGCCAGGGCTGCCCAAGCATGCAGGTAGAAAATGTTCTGCAAAGTGCAACATAAAAAAACACCACTAGGTCTAGGTAAAAGGGAATTTAACAGTCTTGAGACAGGCAACGAGCATGTTTGTGCCTGGAGCTGTGAGTGCAAAAAACCTGTGCCCTGTAAGCACGTCCTTGGGTGCCTCATCTCTCTGTACTTGATTGGGCCCCTGCGAGGGCAGCGCCTTGCGAGGGGGCCCTGCAGCACGGGGACGCTGAGGCTCAGGCCAGGGCAGGGGTGTGGCCGTGGGAGGCTGAAGGTCCGGGATGCGGAGACAACTCTTTGCGGTGTCAGGGCGTACTGAGATCGGCAGGACAGACGGACGGCACAGGCGGCACCTCCTGCCCTTTGGGAACACCTGGGACTGCCGGGCGTCCGGGGGGCGGCTCCCGGGGGGTGCGGGGGCTGCGGGCGGGTGCCCGGAGCCGGAGCCCGCGGGATGCCCGGAGCTCTGCCGGTCCGTGCGGGCACGTTCCGCTGGCGGGGACGCAGCTCCCCCGCGCGGCACCTCCCGGCCCGGACACCCGGGCGCTCGGGGCTGCGGCTCCTCACAGCTCCTCGCGATTAAAACGCTTCCTGCCGGGGCCAGAGGGCCGTGCGCCAGCATGCAGGCCACTGCCCGCGACCCCCCGAGCCTTCTTTCAGGCGGCACAAGCCCCAGCGCGTCCAGCCTTTCCTCGCAGGAGAAATGCTCCATTGCGATGACCCCCAGTGGAAGCTCTCCAGTCTCTCTCCTGTTTTCGGGCAGCCCCGCAGTGGATGCAGCAGTCCAGGTGTGGCCCACGCAGCGCTGAGCAGAGGGGAAGGGTCGTCCCTGTGTCTGCTATCAGCCCTCAGCTAATGCATCTGGACACTTTCTGCTTTCTTCCCTGCCAACGTGTGTTCCTGGCTCCCGCCCAGCTCGTTCCCTACCAGCACCCTCAGGGCTTTCTCTGCCAAGCTGCTTTCCAGCTGGGTGGCCCAGCAGATTCTGGTGTGAGGGCTGTTCCTGCCCTGGTGCAGGACTGCCCTTCTCTGTGTTGAGCTGCATGAGGTCCCTGTCACCTCATTTTCCCCACCCTGTCTCCACAGGGCAGACCAAACCTCTGGTTTGTCAGGCACTCCTGCCAGTCCGAAAGAGCACGCGTCAGAGAACTTAAGGTCAAAAGCTGAAAGGTCCCTAGAATCACATGGATGGGACACAACATCTTCCTTGTTATCCAGCCCGGAGGTGAGCAAGGTGAGCTACAGATTGTGGTTGATCCTTGCATGCTCCTGCCATGTGCTGGAGCTCTTCCCAGAATCTCCCTGTGGCCTCAGCTTTTGGTCCCATGGCTTTGGGAGTCAGCACCACATCCTGCTGAGAGAGACCAAAGCCTCAGGGGGCAGGTGGTGTTTGTATTCCCAGGCTGGATTCTGGGAGGCACTGTGCCTTCCAGAGATCATAGATAGAGGCTGGTGGAATATGTCACCAGGTTCCTGGGCTCCACAGCGCCATGCCTGCTGCCAGCAGCAGCCAGGGCTCCTGAAGGCAACACCTCTGCAGCTGCCAAGGGCTGGCAGGGAGGTAGGTGAGTATGTGAAATGAGAGGTGGACTCAGCAGCTGCCTTTCACCTGACACAACTTGTGGTTGGGATGGCAGGAGGCCACACAGCCTGGCAGGGGCCACAGCAATCAGTGGCAGCGCCTCGTGCAACAACTCCGCCCCAAGGTTGGCTGCAGGTGCCCAGGGTGAGGGAAGCTCCCTCCTACATCCATCCGCTGAGGGAGGAAATCCATCCCATGGAATGAACTAACAAGGAAGGAAAGCTTGTGACACCACCTGAAAACCCTCAGCTGCACAGCAATTTGAGAGGTTTCTTACTGACCTCAGCAGTGAGATTTTTGTTTACGTCTGTGAGTCAAATGATACCTGAGTGAGCAGGCACATGGTCCGGAAACCATTCCAGGGCTGTCCATGGGAGCAGGAGGCACAACTACCCCAAGCCTGACCCTTCAGCATTCCTTCGTCAGAACATCTGCGCAGAGGGACGAGGCCTGTCCAAGCCAGAACAAAAAATGTATTTAAAAATATGTCCTAAAACCAGTAATAATAGAACTCTCCAAAACCAGGTTTTGAAACCAGGAGTAGGCCAGGTGAGTTACACTGTGTCAGGTGGATTAGCTGGCTGGGATGAGCCCCAGGCTTCCTAGGCAGGTCTGCTCCACCCGTAAGAGCTTATGAGAGCAGGTTAAAGTTGGGTTTAGGAGAACTTGCCCTTAGCTGCACAGGCACTGATTACAAAGCTCAGGACAGAATACTGCAGTGTGAGGAAACTGGAACTTCATACAAGTTCTTCCTTATAATGATATTATGCTGGAATTCCTGGCTTCCTGTTCCCATTCACCTAACAGTGGCAGATGCTGGGGCCTGACAATTTCCCACCAGTGTCAGAGAATTTTAAGATTCACCTGGGCTTTCCTACACACCAAGGCATTCTGTCCTATGCTGACACTGATACCTACAGAGTACCATGGAAACCTCTGCCCCATGGCTACCCCATACATGGCACAGCCAGGAAAATAGGTCTGGCTATTGGTTCTGGTTTGAATGGCACTGAAGATGACAAAGAAATCCAGTGGGTAAATAGAAGGGTGTGTCCATATCTCTGACCCCTAACTCATGACCAGTACCTTCAGAAATGCAGCTGTTCCATCCAGCTTCCCTGAGAAGCCAGCTGATTGTACCCATCCCTACTTCACACTGTAATTAACCCTGGCCCCTGTGATCAAGGTGAGGTTGCGTCTGGCTGTGTTTCAAACTACAAATCTCCTTGAGCACACACATCCCATCGCATCGCATCGCATCGCATCGCATCGCATCGCATCCCATCCCATCCCATCCCATCCCATGCCACTCCACTCGTGCCCTCTCTGCTGTGTGGGGCTATGCAAG
This sequence comes from Acrocephalus scirpaceus scirpaceus, assembly GCA_910950805.1. NCBI lineage: Eukaryota > Metazoa > Chordata > Aves > Passeriformes > Sylviidae > Acrocephalus > Acrocephalus scirpaceus. The sequence goes on from OU383779.1 coordinate 27,824,298, forward strand.
ACTGCCTGGGTTTTGAGGCCACTTAGCCAACATCAGTGCCCTCCCTCACAGCACACTTCCAGCACACCCACACACTGCCAGGGTGCTCCATCAGCACTTGGACACGCAGGGATCTCAGCTGCCTCTCTGCTTCTGGGCTGTTAGGGAAGGATCAGCATGTCCTCCTGCCCCTCTCCCATCTGCACATCCCACCCTTCAGCGGGAGGCTGTGACAGAAAGGGGTGTGCAGAGGATTCACCACTGGCAAGTCCATGCCCACGCACTGCACGCGTGTGCCCTCACTGTCCTTGGCACTGCAGCTGCACCAGCACCATCTGCACATTGCACCAGCTGACATTGGGACCTCACATAGCCACAAAAAGCAGCACCTCTAGTGATCAACATTTGGCACAAAATGAGTGGTTTTAGACAAAAGTCCTGATTTACCATGCTGGTGCAGAAGGACAGCAATGTCTCCATGCAGCCCTGACTGGAGCACCCTGCCCACACACCTTCCGCCTCCCCTGGAACCCCTCCACACTCCTGTCTCCATGCTGCCTGTCTCAGAGCTGCCCTGCCAAGACAGGGCAGGGGAAAAGAAGGGCCCTCAAGGGGAAGTAGGGGCTTGTGGTAGCCATGGAACTGCTCAGGGACAAAGCAAGCAAGCAAAACCTTCTGTTTCAGTCTCTCAGACAAAACGCTGTTAGAAGTTTCTGGGGAAACCTCCATTTTGACAAAAGCGAGGCTTTGAGGACTGGTTGACTTCAGTTTTTTTGGCTCCAGGAAAACCAGTGTGACTGACCCACATGACTCCCAGCTGTGTTGGCACCCACCTTGGGATGTCCCCCTTGTTATTACCCTGCTCTGCTCTCTCCTGAGCTGAACCATGGACCTGAGAAGTCAAGGGACTGTGCAGGGAGACCCGGGCAGAGCCTGCGCACCCCAGCCAGCCCCTGCCAAGGCTGCTGGGGGTCAACATTCAGCACTGCTGGCAAAGTGAGCATGGGCCAGGTCCAGGACAGCCTGTCCTGCTCCAAGCAGTGCTTTTGAGGTGTCCAGGCCACCATGGCTGGACCCACAGCTCACACAGCAGTGCTCTGATTAACAGGGGAAAGCTGACCTTTGCCCTGCAGCAATCAAATCACTGATGAACACCTCACTGAGGGATGCATGGGCAGGGGAGAAAGGTGGAGAGAAAATAGGGATTAGCAAGGCCTGATAAAAACATGAGAGCAGCCTGTGTCACAACTGATAGTATTGACAGGTCCCTGGGGAATGAATGAGCTCAGCTCCTCAGGCAGGGAGCTGTGAGCATCAGCCTGGCCAGCAGCATTCAGGGAAGGTGATTGATGGAGTGGGATGTGCTGGGACAGGTTTCTCCAGCAGTCACCACATGCCAGCAACACCTGTCACTGAGGTGCTCTGGCCAGCACAGCCAAAGATGGCACCAGTACCAGCGTCACCAAACCTGCCCAGCATCACCTGCAGGTCCTGTTCAGGTCCAAAGGAGGATGGTGAAGGGCCTGGAGATGAATCCATGAGAGGAGCAGGGAGGTCGCTTGGCTTGATCAGCCTGGAGAAGAGGAGACTGAGGGGAGACCTCATAGCAGTCTACAGCTTCCTCACAAGGGGAAGCAGAAGGGCAGGCACCAATCTCTTCTCTCTGGTGACCAGCAATAGAACCTGAGGGAACAGCAAGAAGCTGTGTCCAGCAAGGCTTAGGCTGCATATTAGAAGAAGGTTCTTCACCCAGAGAATGGCTGGGCATTGGAACAGGCTTTCCAGGGGAGTGGTCATGCCTGACAGAGTTTCAGAAATGTTTGGACAGTGCTCTCTGGCACATGGTGTGATTCTTGGGGTGTCCTGTGCAGGAGTTCTGCTTTGATGATCCTTGGGGGTCCCTTCCAATGCTATGACTCTATGGAACATGTTCCAACATGCTCTCTGTTTGCCCCGGGATACTAACAGCAGATCACTCCGGCACGGTCAGTGCCCACACCTCACTGAAAATCCTGTGGGCTTTTGGGGACCCAAGAGATGTTTGGGAGGACACCTTCATACCACCAGCTTCTACCCCCACCACCTTGGCTTCATGCTTCCCCTTCTCCCCTATATCCTTTCCACCTCTGCTGCTCTGCACCTCAACAGTGTTGTCCTTGAGTTTGGGAAAAGAGACGAGAGCAGAAGCTGGACCCAGCTCCCAAACAGCACAGAGAGTGACTGTGCGCATGGAGGAGCAACATTTCTGCAGGAATGTCCTACCCTCATTGTCCCTCTTCATTAAACACTGTGCCTGTGACACCAGGAGCACCGGAAGGCTTTGTTGATGATGGAAATGCCAAGGGCCATCACCATGTGGGTGGGAGGAAGCCACTCATGCCCACAAGGCTGAGGTGGCTACACCCAGAGAGAGCTCCCTGCTGGGCTGTCCTGCTGCTGGCTAGTTCACTCGCCCCATGCCTGGATTTCAGAAAGGTGAAGGTTCAGTCCCAGCAGGGCTTCTGGTCCCCCTGCATATGGCAGAGCAGTCCCCCAAAGCCCCTCTGTGGGATAGGGTATGTGCCAGAGCAACCATCCCGTGCAGAGCAGGGAGCTCCATTGTGGATATCCCCATGGCTGAGCATCTCACTAACCCCACACGCTGTCCCTCTTGGAGACAGCTCACCCTACAGCAGATGTTTGAGTAAGAGGATGGACCTCTTCCCTCAGGTCCCCAGCCTCAGCACTTAAGACACCTGAACCTTCACAGCTCAGGGCATGAAAGGAGAGCAGGAGAATGGTTAGCACCATGTGGCCCTGCAGGGAACAAAGAGATGGATTATTAATGCTTTGCCTATTCCTGCTCCAGGAGGGACATCCTTGATCAGGGACCTCCAAAGCCCATGTCACCATGGGCTGTAACAAAACACTGCAGATGTGACCCACTGCCTGTGTACAGAGCCATGCCTAAGCTGCCAACTGCTCCTGCCATTCCAACTTCTCTGACCTTGATCCTGTGTTCCCAGCCTAAAAATGAGGCAACATGCCTGCTATGGGCTCCTCTCCCTAACTTCACTGACCTTGACCTCTGCCAGTGCCCACAGCAAGCTCAGGGCCCAGAGGAGGAGCCATCCTCATAGCTGGCCTCCAACTCCTCTGTTCTCCAACACTTCTGCCATCACATCAGCTGAGTCTGCCTCCCACAACATTCTGCCTGCTCCCATCCAGACCCAAGTGAAAACACATCCCTCTCCAAACAAGAATGCCTATCATGAGCTGGGCACAGCAAGAAGAGCCTGAGTCAACCAAGAGCTGCCCAAAGCCAAGGAAGCCACGATCTGCTGAAAGGTATCCAAGGAATTCAAGGCAGGGATGTGATGCAGCCCTCCTGAACCCTGAGCTGTGGCAGCTGCTGCCAGGCAGAGTGTGGGTAGGTAGAGTGAGGATCTGCTCTGAGTGGTGTTAGTGCATTTCAAGGCCATCAGTAAACCCCTGGCACCTGGCAGCTGTGCATCCACGTCCCAGGGCCCCACAGGTCAGCCAGGACAGAGCAGCATCCCTACAGTCTTCACACACTGCTGCTTGGAAGTGACTTACCCAAACCATCACAGCCAGTTTGGCTTTTGCTGGCTAGCCAAGAATGAGCCACCTTCTGCTCAGATGACAAAGACATGAAATATTGCTGCACCTGCCATGTACTGCCCAGAGGGGTGCCAGCCATGGTGACTCAGGAAGCTTCCAAGGGACACAACTCCCACTGAGCCCAGCTGAGCTGACCAAAGCCTCTGGTGAAACAGACAGAAACACAGAGAGGGCCAAGTCTGGAGCTGTGCCTCTGTGGTACACCATCTTTGTCTTTAGTAGCTTCTCCTTCACCAAAGAGGGTCCTACACAGGTTCAGCATCTGTGCTGCCTTGCACAGCCCGAGCTCAGGCTGGGTACCCAGCCACACTTTTGTTTCCTGTGCTTGAGGCAGTTTGAAGGGAAAAATGAACACACGGCAAGCAGCTCAGCTGCTCTGCCTCAAGGTGAACATCATCTGCCTGCCCTGTTATCTCTCCTGCTAGCACTTTGGTTTGATACAAACCCTTGCATCTGCAGAGGGGTTCTGTCAGGGCAGCCTTTCCAGGCCCCTCTTACAGAGCATTGGTGCCAAAAATGTTAATTACAGCATCACAGCCTCTCCAAGCTCTGCTTGTACACAGCAGCATCGACTGATGAGCCTAACAAGGAATTTACCACTCATACTGATTCTTCTCACAAGTTGTTCCTGAACTCATCTGCCAGTTCCCTTTTTGATTTCTCCTCTGAGCACAGCTCCATTTTTCAAAGCAGCACTGACAGACTTCCCTGACCCTGGGGGCAGTCTTGGCACTAAATTTGCCCATTCTCAGCAAAACCCACCCAGATCCAGGTCCTTCTTGGCTCTTCCCTGCCAGCCCTGCTACAACACTCTCATAGGGGCTTCTGCTCCCTGTTTCTTGCTCAGCTCTTCAGAGCTATGTCTCTCTTCTCCCCACTCTGGGCAGCTCCCATCCAAGACTTTAAGCATCAAAGTTGCCATCCACTAAGCCTGGATCTTTCCAAACAAGCTGGCTGCATTACATCCACCTGTTTACAGGGACATGCCAGTCCTTGCTGTTCTCTTCCATCACATTCCCTCCCCTCCCCGGAGAGGCAAATGTCACCCAGCCACGGATTTCAGCTCTGACACACCCATCTCAAGTTTTCTCCTCCTTTGGCCAGGGATCAGTTCCCACCCACCCCTCTGTTATCTATGCCCTACATAGCTGAAAGCCAGTTGAGCTGAAAAGCAATGGAGAACTCAGGCTGTGTTTAGAGCAAAGCAACATGTTTGCTCACCAAGGTGAAAAACCAGTGGCTCAGGATGAGCCACGGTCACAAGATGCCAGATCACACAGTGGATTGTGCAGGGGTTCACAGGGCAATGACAACAAGTTTTCACACTCAAGACCTGCCCTGGAGGTTCTCTGGAAAGCTCTATATCCAAGGATCACAAAGAGCAAGCTCCTGTGTTAGCAGTAATTCATGGCTGCCACTGCCAGCTCTTTCCTATCCCAGCTGGAATTTCTCATCACCCTGCACCACAGTGCTTTGGGCAGGACCTGTTTTCATTACACAGAGGAGTTGGGTCCAGCTGAAAGGGATTAAGCTCCATGCACGGGTGTCTGCTAGCCAGGAGCAGGGCATGAGGAGCCATCCTTCCCTGCACACCAGCACATCCACAGCACTGGACAGTTCTCACAGCCAGCTGGGTAGTAGGCAGCCACACCTTGGGAGCAGCCAACACCTGTGCCACCCCATGCCCTTTGAGCAGTCCCTGTTTCAAGGATCCAGGTCCTACCCGTGCTTTCAGGACAAAAGCCAAAGTGTGGTTATGGTTCCCATCCCACAAAACACTCCCATTCATTTGCTGCAAAGATTGTTTAAATGTGTATCCCTGCAAGCCAACTGAATGAAGATCCTGGATTCTCCTGGCTGCCAGCTCTGTGCAGGTTTCCTGCCCTGAGCTATCCCTCTTTGTGGGCACCCTGGCAGGAGGCACCAGCCTGGGCATACAGCACAGCCTCCCTCAAACCTCTGAGCAGGGAAGCACCTGGGCTCCCTTGCTAGGGAGCATTAAACCAGTTAATTGTGACATAGCAGGATGAGCAAGCACCAGAGACATCTCCCAAGAGCCTAAGGCTGGGAAATAGTCTCGGACTTCCCACAGGTGCTCAGCACACAAAACCACACTGAAGTCTTCAGAAATCACTCATGTCTTTCCTTAACTAAAGAAGTAAGCCAAAAAGGTGGTTAACAGCTCTTCTGTGGCAGAGAGACTCCACAACTTCCCAGGTACACACAGGTTTACAGCACAAGGCAACAAACAAAATTTCTTTCCAGCCCTCCAAGTCAAAAGTAGATGAAAAACACCACTGCATCAAGAACAAGTCAGTTTCAGTCATTTATTCATTACAGCACTTGAAGTGACTTGGTGGCAGGTACTTGGTGAAGGGCCCCAGATAAACAACAGGAAGAACGGTTGGTACAATAGATTTACAAAAAGAGTTAAATAGATAAAACAACATGCTAACCTCTCACCCTTGCTCTAAACAGAGCAAACTGGCCCTGAGTCCAGGTTAACATCATCTTTCCAAGCCAGTCAGGTTAAAACCCTCAAGTGCCCGTACCCAGAGGACAGCAAGGCATCTGTTTTCACAGTTGAGGCAGGCGTCTACTTCTCAGGCCAGCTCTTCAAGGAGCTTGGTTTCAGCTGCTGTGCAGACTGTGCCTGCCAGTAAGGTTCAGTCTTGTTGAGCAGGTCTGTATAGCCAGCCCCAGCTTTGGTGAGCAAGTGTAAGGACAGCTCTGCTGAAGGTGAGCCTTCACGTACATCAGGATCAGCCACAGGTGATGTATTTGAGCCATCTACAAACAGCAGCAGAGCCAAGAGGTAGGGCAGCACTCCAGACTGCTGTCTTTACTGCACTGAGCCAGATTTGAAACCACAGGTTTTGAGGCTGTTCCTGAACCACATACAGTTCAGTCATGCTTTTGCAAGACACTGCTTTGCAACAGTGTTAAGACAGATTCTGCCTACTCGAGGCCTCCAGTTTTGTGCCAAAAGAAAAATCCTGTAGCAAAAGGTCTAAGTATTTCTCTTCAGTTTTCACACTTCCATTTTCAGGAACTGTTCACCTTCTGTAGAGAAGGAAGATTGTGTCTGAAGCTGTGTGCCTGCAGAACAGTTGGCAACACAGGTAGCACCAGAAGAAAGAAATCCCATGTTACTGATACAAGACTCTCACCCCACTGAGACTAGCATTACTTAATCTAAGAGATCACGGTATTTCTCTAGAGTCTGCTCCTCCAGTTCCAACAGCTTCTGGTACAATTTCTCAGCAGTGTCTTCATCCACATCCATCTGGAGGACAAGGAAAACAGCACTGTGAGACCATCACCTTGGTGGCAGCCAGTGCAGACACCAAGGCCAGCTCTGGGGATAAGCAGAGTGCATTTCCAGAGCTTCTGCCTTCAGAAACAGCCAGATGAAGACATCTGTCACCAGGGCATAAGCCAGAACATATTTTGGGCAAGCATCATTACGCAGTTAGCCTGTTTTGATCATCACTTCCATTACCTTCCAGACTCCAGCCTAAGACAGGAATTACTCTAGGAAACACTGCAGATAATCCCACGTCCCTTCCTGCTACTTAGCATTCAACAAGCATCTTCCTTCCACTCCAGGCACAGAACACCCTTGGCACGAGTCTTCCCATGCAAAGCAGATGGCAGAACCCCAGCCAAGTCCCCTGCAGCAGAAAGCTCCCTCTCCATTTACCTTCCGAGGCTCCACATAGCATCTCCCCAGTCCAGAAGTACAGCTGTGGTATTTGACAAGAGGATCCAGGTACTCTGGCTTCTGTTTGAACAGCCACACCTGGGAAGAACAGCACAAAGATGTACAAGTCCAGCACATGCTGTCCCAGCCAAACCTGTAGGCAAAGACCTGACTGCCAGCAGACACAGGAGAAGACACCACAGGTGCTCCCACCAAGCAGGGGAAGACGTGATATGTAAAGTTCTGAGCTGGCTCCCTTCAGATGTGACCTACCTGAGCCAAGAGTAATGCAGGTTTATGCTAAAACAGTTCAGCATGGCTAAATTTGTTCCCACTGTGCTAGAGAAACGCTGTGCCCCCCATCACCCACCTCCATCCCCTGTGCTGCACATCATTCTCCCTGGTCAGGATGTTTTCCCAAAACCATTTATTTTATGGGTACTGGATGAAGGTCATAAAGCACCATGTGGCAGATCAGCCCTGGGAACAGCTGATCCCCCACACTTACTGCTGTGGTATTTGGGGGTCAAATACATCACCCACCCACCAGCCTTGCTGAGAGGCTTTTTGCTCAAGCCACAAGACCCCAGAATAATGGAATATTCAATTCAAGTTGTGAAGTACTTACATGAGCTTCTGCTCCATTATAGGGTGTCAGAGTATAAGTTTTGGCAAAAAATCGGATCTGAGGGGAGAAGGACATGGCAGAATGTGTACTGTGGTCCAAGGTTTGTTGGTAAGCCCTGAGCAGCCCAAACACTCCAGATAATCTACCAGAGGTACAAATGCTTTTCAAACTGGGCAATAGGTAACACTACACGTTGACTAAAGCATCCCTTTATCACCACAAACTGCATTCTGGAGCCCTCCAGCAAGTCAGCAAGTGTCACTCCACACTCCCATGCAGAATTCACCCCAAGGCAGGAGCAACACACACCTTGCAGGTACCTCTTCTGGAAGGGTCTCAAGGGCAGGAATGGCAGAAGGCAGAGGGGATCTGCAGTACTGCCAACTTTGAGGACAACAGAGAAGGCATTGCCTCTGCTGCCAGGAGAAATGTGATCCATCAGGATCAGCTGCTGCAACTGGGGCAGCTTAAGACAAAAGGCCCCTTCTTGCAGAAGGGGAATCAAGGCTCAGAGCAGGCAATCTTCAGGGACAGAATTGCAGTGAACCTGGAAAACTGAAGGCCAGAGGAAGAAAGGCAAGGAAACTTTTGGGGGAGCAGGGGGAGAGGCAATAGAGAGCAGGAGGCTTTGCTTTCCATAGGGTTGGGAAGAAAAAAAACCAACACTGCCTTCTAGAGGAATGGAAAGAATAACACTGAAAACCATCTTGTTCTAGAAATGAACAGAATCTCAAAGCACAGGGGCCAAGCTAGGGCCACATCCTGAGCTCTGCTACCAGCAAGCTAATAGTGTTTCACAAGCCCAAGCAGAACTGGAAAACCTTCCACGGGGAGCCTTGACAAACACTTCTGTGGCTGAAGGGCTGAACCCTGCCCCTCTGCAGTGTCCAGCACCAAACCTCCAAACTCAGCCTGGAAACTGGTGCCCCAAGATGAGAAACAGAAGCTTTGCAGAGGGTCCAGTCTGCCCAGCCCAACAGAAGGAAGAAATCTGTACCAACACAGGCAGCAAGGAGCCAGAAGTGTGCTGTACATCACTTGCAGTGAAGTGTGTCACAGCCCAAAACCAGCCAGGACATCCACTCACCAACCACATGATGGGCATTAGCAACTTCCACAGAAAAACAGGCAAAATTCTGTAGGTCATGTTGGACATGACAAGCCCAGGACAAACAACACTGGAATACAGACCCTGCAGAGAAGAAATCAAGTCAGTGTGCAATTACACCACAGTTAAAAGCATGGGTCATGCTCCTTTCCTCCCAGTACTCCTCAGCAAGAGAGGGTGTGTACAGACAGCAGACAGTAATACTCCACTAAGTACCAGAGCAGAGAGCAATTAGATGTAGTGATTTTAAGAGCTCCAAATTGGAAATGTTTGTGTTAAATCCACACCCATTACAAACCCCCAGGGTAGAAAACACAGCTTCTTGGTGCAATCTCCACGCAGCTCAGCAGCCACAGGAGATATCCCAAAAATTACAGCCCACTCAGACAAAAGGCTGCCTCTTAACTTTAAGATGTAAGAGCTCAGCCTTTTGAGACTAAACCATTTTCTCCAGAAGTGTTTGAGAATGGCACAACCACTACTGCTGGACCAGGGCTGCCAACAAAATCCATCAATCCCCCAGGACAGGGAAGGCAGGTTGCTTGTACAGCTCACTATGACAAACCTGAGCAGCAGCACAGAGCCATCAGCAGAGCCTGCAGCTCCAGTGCTTGCAGGCAGCATTGCCAAAGCAGCCTTGTGCTGATAGGCAGGGACAGGTGAAAAAAGCAGAGGCTCTTTGCTCTTTAACATCAATTCTGATCTGAAGAGAAGAGCTTGCAAGGTAAGAACCACTCCTGAAATCTCCTGCCTTGGGAAGCTTTTCTGGCAAGAACTCCAGAATCTGGCAATCTCTCTGGCAGATTCTTCAGCCCCTACACCACCAGTTCAACCATAGCCATGTTTAGCTCTTACCTAAGGAACTTAGGTAAGTTCTTAATTCTTACCTAAGCTGCATTAAGGAACACACCAGATTGCTATGAGTGAATGAATGCAACTAGGTAACAACAATGTCATGATAATTACAAAGAGTAGCAGCTCATTAGATTTCAGCAGCAACTCAAACCCCATCATCACCTGGCCATTAAATTTTCTGTTCAGAACCACACTTGTCAGGTCAGTAGCATATTTAGAGGAACTGTATGATTCCTGCCCCTTGGCATGCTGATAGTCAGAGAGGCTGAAGGCAGACTCCCTGGCATTGCTGGAGGAGGTCCAGATGAGTCGTGAGGGCTTCTCATTACCGCAGAGTAGAGACTGAAGCTGACGAACCTGGAAAAAGAATTGTTAACTTATTTAACATGGCAGTTTCCCAGTCTTACGGTATAACTTTACAGCACCTAAGGCTGTGAGCTTCTCTCAGCTTTCTCAGCCAGCTTTTCCTAGACTAGCCAAAAGCAGACACTTGTACAAGCAGCTGTCATTCTGATGGACAGCTCAATTGAGCACCTCAGAATTTAATACAGCCAAGCCTTAGTATTTATTTTGGATGGAGAACTACATATGATTGACCTCTGTCTGCTGGCTCACTAGAGTAACCTCAAAATTATATTAACTCTTGCAACAAAAGTCATCATTTATTGCTATTTAAACAAATGTCAAGGCCTTAGCCCTGTCATTCTTTATTTGTCAGGCTGCAGCCTCCATCAGCACCTGAGATCTGTACTGCACAGACCTATCCCCACCCACACCAAACATTAGACTGAGGGTTCAATCTTCATACGAAGACTCACCAGCATAAAGTGTCCAAAGAGGTTGGTAGCAAACACCTCCTGAAGCCCATCTCCATTGAGCCTGTCCGTCTGGGTCATGATGCCTTCTGCAGTAGTCAGCATGTGGAGCACCTTCCTGGAAGCCAAGAACAGGAGTTAGTGAGGAACACTGCCAAGAGGAATCCACCACTCCCTCACTTCAGTCCTTCAGGAGTAACTCCCCCCAACAGGCTCTGCACAGCTTCACCCTCAAGGGCAATATCAAACCATGAAAAAAATAGATGGGAAAGGTCTACAGAGTATCCCAGGTCCTTTATTTGCAAGTGCCTCAATACTGACTAGACCAGAGAAGACTTGTCCATTCCTTCACTTTCCCATAGTAAAGTACTGTTAGAAACATCTCGTTCCCTCATGATCAGATAACTTAACCAAGCTCCAGCATTGGAACAAAGTCCTCAGGCCATACCTAATGCAGGCAGGGAAAACAGTTTGGCACCAGTGCTCAACACCCCAACAGTTCCATTAGACTCGACACAAGTCACTGTGCTCCTCAGCTCAGCTTCCCCATGCTGCCTATAGAATCACAAGGCTCATACCAACACCATAAGCTTCACAAAACACTGTGATCCACAGCTATGAACAGCTACAAAAACCACACTGGGATCACAACAACAGTAAGGAGACCTAGACTTCAACATAGCAGCATTTCTCATGCAGTGGCAGGGGCTACAGGCTTTGGGTGAACTCTTGCCCTCCCCATGCACCCAGTGGGCCTCACACCTGGGATCAGAACTGGCACTGGGTGCCTAGGACCACTCCAGCACGGCACTTAGCCACCAAAGATGGGATGTGCTCTATCTCACACTAGGGAGGGAGACAGGTTCTTCAGCACCGGACCCAAGGGCACATCTTGACGATGCCAGCACCCTGTGCTTCCCACAAGTGGGAAGCTGGAGCCCCTGGCAACACCTCCTACCCGGTAAGGAGACCATGCCAGAGAGCCTTGAAGTTCACGTGCGGATTGGGCATGATCCCAGCGTTGAGGTAGAAAAAGTCCAGGCGCTGAAACCTACGTGGAGAAGAGCACAGGAGTCAGGGTTGGAGGGGGGTCAGGGGTGTCCGGTGGGGTGGAGCGCGGACAGGGGATGTGTGATGGGGGTAGATCTCATACCTGCAGCGGAGCTCACGAGCGGCCCGCAGGATGGAGGCCAGGTTACCCAGGTCTACCTCCACGGTGGACACCTGGGCGGCAGGGTGAGTGGCCAGGATGAGGTCCCGCGTGGCTTCGCTCTTCTGCTCGTTGCGGCAGGCGATGCAGAGGTGGATGCGGCCATCCTCCTCCAGCAGCCGCTGGCACAGAGCCAGCCCCACGCCGCTGAAACGGGACGGTATCAGAGAGAGCCCTGCCCAGGCCAGCCCTCCCCTCCCGGCCCGCAGCCGCGATGCCCGGCAGTGTCCGGCCCCAGCGCTCACCCGCTCGCACCGGTCACCAGCACCACACGCTCCATCGCTACCCCGCACCCGCCGCCCTCGCACTATAAGGGCTGCGCGCGCCCGGCCCCGCCCCGCCCCGCCCCCAGCCAATCGGCGCACGGCAGAGGGGCGGGACCCGCTCCGCCGGTGGCGTGATGATGAGCCGAGCGCGGGGGGCGGGAGCACCGGGACGCACCCCCATGACCAGGCCCCCTATGGACAGAGGTCCTGCCCACATGGTGGCGGCCACGCCCACACCTCATTGGCCGCTCCCCTTCTGCTTAGGGCCCATTGCTTCCGGCCCGCTGCTTCTGTGGGGAGCGTCGAATGTCCCTGCTGTCCTTCCCTTCCCTTCCCTTCCCTTCCCTTCCCTTCCCTTCCCTTCCCTTCCCTTCCCTTCCCTTCCCTTCCCTTCCCTTCCCTTCCCTTCCCTTCCCTTCCCTTCCCTTCCCTTCCCTTCCCTTCCCAGCCCGTTGTGCCCCACACTGCCGCTCTGCTCAGCCCTGCCATCCTTTGCCGCCGAGGAATGTTTTGCAGCCCAGCAGAAGTGCCCTGCAGGTCGCAGTTTCCTGGTGCCGCCGTGGCGGGGAGGTCCGAGTGCGCAGGGCCCTCCGGGAGACCTCCGGCGCAGCCCTGCTCCTGGCGGGGGCCTAGCTGGAGCAGAGGATGGACACACCGGACCCCACAGCTGCCCACCAGCGTGTTATTGAATGCGGGGCTATGCAGATTGTGCAGGGTGCCCGGGCACTGGGAGCTGCAGATGTGCCCCACCTGCCTCAGTGCACCCAGCCTGCTGAGGCACGGCTGGGATGGGCCACAACGCACTCTGAGCACGGAGAGGGCATCCGAGGTGACAGGCAGAGGGGCACCAATTCCATGACATGAACAAAGCCCGTCCTCGTCTTCGACACGCTCAGCAGGGATGAGACATCTTCTGTCGCAGCCAGGAGGACCACGCGGGAGACCAGCCGGCCTCTCTGCGGGGCACAGCCCACCATCCCTGCCCTCCCCTCTCCTGCCACGGTCCTGCTGCTGGACATGTCCTGACATGGATGCTGAGCTTCAGAGCATCCTCCCATCTGCTGGGATGGACAGCTAGTGTGGGTCAGCCACCTGGTCTCTTGATCATCCTTGCTCCAGCTCTCAGGCTGTTACCTGTGTTCCCACACCACATCCCAGGCACACGGTGCAGCTCCAGAGCCCCCCAGCTCTGGAGTGCCTGCGGGGGGAGGTGACCTGAGCTGCCTGCAGAAGCACCAGAAGAAAACCATGCAGCCAGATTCATGTACCGAGTGTTTCTTCAGCGGGTTTGCCCCTACACATAGGTGCATCTACTGAATATACACGTGCCTTAGCTATGGGATACTGGAAACTGCCATGTACGCCTGGTGGTACTGACTAATTAGTACAAAAGTGTGGAGGGGTCCATGGACCCTCCAAGTCGACAATTCCTCCTGTCCAGCCACAGGAGGGTCCGAGTTTGGAGTTTGGTGGGTAACCTGGCAGGGCACATGGCTTTGGCACCTGCCCAGTTTGCCCAGGATACTGCCAGGTCTTGGGAGGACGGACTGGTGCCAGAATGCACACCAGTGGGGTGTGCTCAGGGTGGCAGAGCTCAGGTGCTTCAGCTGGACTGTGATCCCAGGCTGAGAGCCAGGGAGAGCTGGAGTGCCCTGCTCCATCCCCATGGGGTTGTTGTAGGCATGGGCATCATGCAGCTGCCAATGAAATTCTGCTACATGCATTCCTCTCCTGGCAGATAAAGATGTGGGTTAACCCTGGGGGAGGAAGACCTGGAGACTTCCCCATGGAAGTAAAAGGTGCTAGCATCCTGCTGCCAGCTGCCATGCATCACACGTGGGATATCCAAAATGCATTTAATGGGCAGTTAAGCTGCCCTGGAGTGGCTGTGGTCAGTGAGGGAATGTCCCCTCAGCACAGGATGCCCACTCCTCCCTGGCTGCACACTCCAGCAGCTGAGTGAGGTGCTGGGAGCACCCTCAGTCTTCTCCCTGTGCAGCTGGGGCTGGCCAGCAGGGAGGGTGCTTCCTGCCTCTCTGTGTGGCATGTCCAAAGCCCCAAATGTCCGTGGAGTCTTTGATTTCTCCCTGTGATTGCACAACCCACTGAGACCTGGTGGCAGCTCCCAGCTCCTCCTGCAGCAGGTGGTGGCTGCCGGTCTGTCCCTGCTCCAGCAAGCACACAACCGCACACATCCCTTCCCCAGGTGCCTGCCCTGCCTGTGGGCCAAGCTTCCTCACAGAGAAAGTCCAACTGAAGTTTGCCCCCTCCAGCCAGGGAAGAGAAGCCAATCTGTCCAGGTCCTTGTTACCAGGAACACACTGTATCAATAAATAACCCTCACCCAAGCCTGCGCTGCTCCCGAGCTCGGGCCTGTGAGGAAGCGGGAGGTCTGAGCTGTCCCACACCGTGGGGCTTTGCTGTCCTTGGAGGTCTCCTCTGAGGCCTCACTGCACAATGAGAACACGAGCAGCTGCTCGGGGTTTATGGCTAAGTCTGAGTGAAGTGGCTTCGGTTTGCATATGGCGCTCCTCTGGGGACAGGGAAGGATGGGGACTAGGACAGGTGGGAGCCAAGGGTCATTCTTCACTGGCTGAGTCCTGGAGAAGGTGATGGATGTCCTGGAAGGAGGGACGATCTTTAGTGTCCCGTCTCCAGCAGCTGAGCATTAGCTTATAGACTGAGTCAGGGCATAGCATGGGCTGGGGAAGGTAGGTCTGCAAAACAAAAGGCAAAAATGGCAAAGAGAATTACTGTCACAGAAACCAAGGTGCAAATTGCTCCTGGAGAGCCCTGTTTCTCAGGGTGCCCCATCTCTCCATGGCCCAGGGTGGAGGCTGCGCTGATGTGTGCCCAGGGGCAAGGTGATCCCTAGATGGCACAGTGAGGCAGCTGGGGACACCTGCCTCTGTCCCCCAGACCCTAAATGCTGCAGTGGGGTCAGTGAGCAAGCATTGCCTTGGGCTATGTAAAGTGCAGGATTTGCCATGATGAGCCCTTCACTAGGATTCCTTTCCGGAGGAGTTCCTATCCCATAGCTGCCTCACAGCCAAGCTCCCTATCTGGTCAACTCAAAGTCTCTCCCCAGGCCCCTGATGTCCCAGGCACACCACTGGCCCTTGTCCCATCCCGTCCCCCCGTCCCCCATCCCTACCTGCCGGCCCTGGTCCCGGAAGAACTCGCCGGTGTTTTCGATGACCTGCTCGTCAGACATCTGGGAGTAGGGCTGCTCCCGGCAGAGTGTGAAGGTCTCCCACAGCGTCACTCCAAAAGCCCACACATCACTGGCCGTTGTGAACTTGCCCTGGCCAGAGGGAGCAGAGCAGGGTCAGGCATGGGCTTTACCCCATCCTACTCCAGAAGCTGTAGGTGCTCAGGGATCAAAACCTTGTTCTAGATGCTTCAGAATCCAGATCTAGGCCCAGAGAGGTGGTTGGCCCCACAGATCTGCTTTCTGCCTGGGGCCAGAGCCTGGTGAGCTCCAGGTCTGGCTGGCAGTGACTGCTTTGAGAGCTGGGGCTTTCCAAAGACCCAGCTCCCTGCAAAAGCGAAAACCAACACTGCTCCTACTTCCAGGTCTGACCATGGCCAGAATAAAATGCCAAGCATCCGGCTTAAAGGATGTCCTGCACTGAGACATCAAAAATTGCCATAGTCCCCCCAGTCTGCCTCATAAAGTTGCCACCACTCCTGCTTTCCCCATGCTTCACCCCAATTCTGGGCTGCAGTGAGCAGAGACCTCGCCATCCCTCCTGCACCCTCCAGCCCAAGGAAAGAGGGCAGTGAGCATCCCCAGAGCCATGTCAGTGTCCATCAGAAGAGCCCAGGCCCCATATACCAGCAGGATGCTCTCCCAGGACATCCAACGGATGGGGAGCACCGCCCGGCCCTGGATGCGGTAGTAGTCCCCACTGTAGAGGTTCCTGCTCATCCCAAAGTCGGCGATCTTGATGGTGTAGTGCTTCCCCACCAGGCAGTTGCGTGTGGCCAGGTCTCGGTGCACAAAGTTGAGGGATGAGAGGTACTTCATGCCTGAGGCAATCTGGGTGGCCATGAACCGCAGGTCACTGTCAGGGGCACACAGGATGAATGAGCAGAAGAAAGGAAGGACAGCAGCCAGAAGGTGCATGGCTCCATGCAGGGTGTCCCAGGAGCAAGCAGCGCGGCCTGCCCCTGCTATCCCAGGCAGCCCTACCTGATGGTGGGTGCATGGCTAGCAGCAGGGCTGCCTGCCTGCTGGCGGGACAGGAACTGGTTGAGGTCCCCATTCTCCATGTACTCCGTGATCATGCACAGGGGGTCATCTGTGATGCACACTGCCAGCAGCCGGATGATGTTGGGATCCTTCAGCCGTGACATGATCTTGATTTCCTTCAGGAAATCATTCCTTTCCGGAACAGAAACCACACAGATTGAATAGACAGACCCAGAGGGGCATGGAGGTGAGTACAGACTAGCCAAGAGTGCCACCCACCCACCCAAGCCTCCTGAGGGTCCTGTGGGCCCCTTTCCCCTGGGACTGGAGAAGATGAGCTCCAGGGTGGGCTCAACAGGTAGACAGGCACTGGGGAGCTGGTCAGGACCAAGGATCCTAACATGTGACAGCCCAGCATCCCCAGAGAGCTCAGGTGTGCAGTCCTTGCAGCTGCACTGAGCATACGGCTGATGGAGACAGGGGATGCTTTGTAAGCATCCCAGCTCTTCTGGTGAGGCTCTGCACAGAGGCAGTGCTGGGGCATGAGCCCTACCTGGCATTCTTGTTGGCATCTGCCCGCAGCATCTTCACAGCCACCAGCACAGGGTGGTCAGAGCTGCCATCCAAGCCCTCCAGGGCAAAGTCCTTTCCTGTGAACTTCTCCATCCCCTCCACTTCACAGAGGTGAACCTGTGGGAGCAAGGGGCAGCCATTATCTCTGCTCAGTGACAGCCTTCCACAGCTCCTGTGAGCTGGGAAGAGCTTTGACTGAGCCCTGCTTGGAGCAGGCCCAATTCCCACTCACCTCCCCAAACTGGCCTTCCCCCAGCTTCTCCTTGAAAGTCAGCAGCTTCCTGGGGAACTCCTCGACGGCCACATCCTTGCCAGAGAGCAGGTCCATGGTGAGGGCTGGCACTGAGTAGGTGTTGCCACCTGTCACACCCTGAAGGTTCACAATGTCGGCCTCTGCGTAGTGTGGGACGCCCTCGGGGACGCTGGCCTGGGACGGCTTCGCGGGGCCACTGCAGCCTGGATGGACACAGCGGGGCCAGCCCTGCCATGGGTGTCCTGCCCTGCACCCTCTGCTCCCTGGTGGCTGCTCACACTCTGTCCTTGCCTGCCCCAGAGCCCCTGCACTGCCCCACAGGGCTGCATTCCTGCAGGCTGCTCCACTCCTTCCCCACCAATGGCAAACACACCAACCAAGCCCTGAGCACCAGATGAGCAGAGATCAATGCCTGACCTCCAGATCATTGAGGGAGAAGTGCCAGAGCATCCCAAGGATGATAGTGGGACACAGCTTAGTCTGACAGTGGACATTGGTGATGGCTCTCAGTCACAGGCTTTGTGTGACCTTCATGTGGGATGCATGGGGGCTTGTGTGACCTCTCCCCTCTGTGACAAAATGTTTGGAGAGTGGCCAAAAGCTGGGGCTGGGGAGAGGGGGCTGCAGCAGGCTCAGTGTATGGTAGATAGCTGTGAGCACACAGGGTGTCCTGGCCCTCACCTGTGTCCTCTTCCCCTGAGGTGAACTCAGGCAGCTTGCGGATCAGGCGGGAGGGCTCCTGGTAGTCAGGTCCCAGGGGGAAGATGCGGTCGTAGGTGGAGCTGGACTCCTGCTCGCTGGAGGAGGAGGAGTGGTTGTGGTTGAACATGCTGGATTCACTGGGCAGGGAGAGGCTGACGGTCATTTCGTCATCCAGCATCCTCCGTGACGCCTGTGACAGCAGGGCAAGGGAGGAGAGAAGTGGGGTCCCCCACAGCATGGGCAGGATGGGGTGTCTCATGTTCCATGGTACCAGGGATATGCCCAAACCTCCTCTCTAGTGCTTTGTCCCTGGGTTGCAACACCTGCCTGGGTCTGTCCTCATGTTCCCCCCTTCTCTTGTCTGCCTCTATGGAGAAGGGTTTGGCTTCATCATTTCTGTGAGCGACCTGTGGTGGTGGCTGTGGTGAGAACTCTCCACACCCAGGCTCCTGTTCCCCAGATCAGCTTCAGGACAGAGGGATGGATATACAGGCAAGTCCCAAAGTCACCACCCTGCTCAGCTAAGTCCCCCTTGCTTGGGAGATGGGTGAGAAGCTCAGCCTTTCTGAGGAGGGGAAGGGAGCATTAGCCCTTGCACGGAGTCTGTTTTCTCTGTGCTGAACTCCCAGAAGAACCTGCCCAGAATGAGCCCACTGCCACAGAGCACCTCACCAGCCACACCATGCTTGCCCACCTTCTCCAGCATCTTCTGCCAGAACTGCCGCCACAGTATGATGACAATGATGGCCACCAGGATGAAGATGATGGCCACCAGGCACCCGATCAGGATGCGCGTGTTGCTGTCGTCTACCTTGAGCGTGGGGTCTAGCCAGAGAAGGGGACAGTGAGGGCCAGTCACAGTGGGGCGTGGGAAGACCCCCTGCTCCTTTCCTCCGAGAGATTGGGCACAGCCCCACTCAGCAATGGGTGACATGCTTCCCATGCTTACCGTAAGTGGTGGGGACCACGGGTGCCTCGGCGGGGGGCACTGAGTTGTTGTACATGGCTGCATCTGGCCAGGGAGAAGAGAACATCAGGGTGGGGGTGTGGGTGCCCCACAGCCTCACTATCTCCTTGAGCCTCCCATCCAGGAGAGCCTGGTCCCCATGGAGCTTGTGGTGACAGGTACCTGACTGGAAGGTGATCTCACTGAACATCATCCAGGTGTCAGCAAAGTAGTACTGGCACTTGATGGCACTGGCCATGCGGTGGAGCAGGGGCACAGTGACAAAACGGGCACTGGGGTTCACATCATCCAGCACCAGCACCGAGGAGACGGCGCTGGGCTCCCACTCACTGGCGTCGGCACGGAAGTAGCACTGCACCTCCTTGAAGATCTTCACACCTTTGGCGAACATGTTGTTGCAGTGGACCTGTGGGGCAGCCTGTCAGCATGGCCACCAAGGGGCACAGGGAGGGTGACAGGGCGGGGGGCGGTGTGGACCTTCATAGCAGTGAAGTTCCTGATGCGGTCAAACTCGAAGGTGATCTCCACATAGCCGCCAGCCGTGCTCTCATTGTGCCAGCCCACATAGTCGTAGCCTGGCCAGACGTGGTACTCGTGGGTCTGCGTGAAGTCATCCAGCCCTGAGACCCCGTCTGTCAGCTGGCCCAGGCCCTCTGTCATGCTGGCAGTGCAAGGGGACAGAAGGAGCATGACTCTCACCAGTCCCACAAACCTGCACCACCCAGCATCCCCTGGCAGCTCCTCATGGGCTCCAAGAGAGTCAGGGGTGGATTTTGTTCCTGATGTTCTCCCTGGAAAAGGCTGTGGGGTGCTGAACATGTGGTGCAGCTAGAGCAAATCCAAGGGAAGGGCTGGGGCCCCCCATCACACTGTTCCCCTCATGATGTGCAGCCTTCCTAGGCTTGCCTCATCCCCCACCTCAAGGACACTGCAAGCATTTGCTCTGATGAGGATCAGCCTGACAGTGCAGGGAAGAAACATCCGCCTCACCTGCTGCCCAGCATAGCACCCATTCCTCACCTGTACCCAAAGGCCCCATCGTACACCGAGTCATTCAGGTAGATGATGGTGCCCCCAGGAAGGATGAGCTGCTGCCCAACCGGCGCATTGTAGGACACCAGCCCATCTGCAGGGAGAGAAGGGTGAGTGCATGGACATCCCGCCAATCCTGGGTGCTGCAGGACAGACAGCCCCCACCAGGATGGCCAGGACCCCAGGATGGGCACTGGGGACATAGAGACAGGCACAGGACCACACCACCCACCCAGCCAGACACAGCCGTATAGCTCCACACGCAGGCAGACGTTCATGGAGTGGTCAGTGACAGGGAGGAAGCGGACAAAGCGGGCGATGAGGGGTGGCTCCAGGTCCTTAAGCACAATGTCGTAGGTGTTGGTGTTTCCATCCAGCACCTGGAGAGAGAGAAGCACGGTGGGGATGGGCAGGAGGAGCCTCCTCACCCACCATCCAATGTAGCCCCCACCCGCCTCCTCACCTGCTTCCCGTGCCGGTTCCTCCAAGACATCCAGCGGGTGCCATCCCGGCTGTAGTTGATTTTATACATGGGGGAAAACTCATTGCCATGGCCCTTGGCGTGGCGCCCCTGGGTGCCCACCAGCGTGATGAAATGCAGGGCATGCAAGTCAATCTGCAGGAACTCCTTCAGGTCATTTGGATCCACTGGGGTCTTAGGGCACCAGGCTCCATCACCACCCTCTGAGTCCAGCCTGCGAGCCCAGAGCAGAGGATCTGTTTGCAGGTGGCCAAGGCCAGCCCCATGTCCTCCTTCTCTCTCCATGCCAGCCCAGATCCTGCTGTGGCTATTGCAGGAGGGTGCCCAGACTCACCGTCCATACTTGGCAGCTGTGGAATCAGACCAGTGGCTGGAGGCTGAGATGTCCTCGTCAGGGATGTGCCCACCCGACATTCCCAGGGGGTACCGACACACCGCTGCAATGACACCGGCAGGATGCTGAGCAGGAGGGAATCCCTCCATGGAAATGGCCTGGGCTGGGGCACATCCACCATGCCCCAGGGCAGCACTCTCCATCCCTCTGGCTTACAGAGAGAGGATGAAGCAAGAAGGGGACAGTCCTGCCAAAGCAGGAACCTTCCCGAGCAAGTGAAGCCTCTGGCCAGAAGCGGATGCCAGCCCAGCTCCAAGTGAAGTGGGAAGAAGGGGATGTTCTCCAAGGGTGACAGGCACACTGGGCCCTGTCCCCAGGGATCTCAGCCTTGCTGACAAGGATCTTGGCTGTGGTGGAGAACCTGTGAGCTGGCACTGCTGTCCCCGTGCTACAGAGGGCTCACTCCAGAGACCATTTGGTCAGAAACCTCACTGGCAGCAACTGTGCCATGCTGCCCCACTGCTCCCTGTCCCTGCCTGGGGGAACAAGTGACCAAGACAGGCACTCGTCCTCCTAGCTGACCCCTCAGCTCCCATCACCAGCCCTGCTCCTGGCCTGGCTGTGAGTGGAAAAGTACCCAGGGTGGCAGGTGGGCTGCACTCCTGACTGGCAGCTGACTCCTTCAGCTCTACATCCTCGCTCCTTCACAGGAGTTATTTTTTCACGCCTGGCTGCCAAGAGCACTGCTGAAAGGGCGGCTTGTTTGGCCATGTTTACTGTCTGGCTGCCGGCTCCAGCCCACCACGCTCCTGCCATACACCACCCCAAGCAAACACCCGCACGAAGGTGGCAAGGACTGGGCAGGACACTCCCTGGGCCACCTCCTACCCCACAGCCCCTGGCTCACCTGGCTCTGCACCCGCAAAGAACCCACATCCCATTGTGCCACCATCCCTGGGACATCACACACAGGGACCATATCCTACATCAGGAAGAGGGATGAGTGCATCTTCATCATGAGCATTGGCACAGTGGGAGCATCTCTCCTTGTCTCCTGCTCCCTCACTTGTGATGCTCTGCAGAGCACAGCTCCCACTAAATTCCCATTTAATTCTTGCCAAACATGGAGCCAGCCCTGTTTTTTGTCTTGGTAATAACAATCCTGGCCAGACAAATCCAATTCTTCCAGCCATAGATGTCTGCAGGAGAAATAGGATTGCCTCCTTAAGTAAGTACCATGCAACTTCCCTCCAGGGAAGACCCAGCTAACTCCTCCCATAGATAGAAGCAGCCTTTGAAGGGACTTGTTAAAGGGACTCCTTGGGGAAACCCTGGGAAAACTTGGTCTCTGTCCACCCCTGCAGCACAGGATGGGGCTGAGCCCAGTAGGAGCAGCCATCTAAACACACTTGTGCTGCCGGCTGGTGCAGTGTTGTGGTTTCCGAGTAGAAGCCAGGCACCCAGTCAAGCCACTTCACCAAAGCCAGCCTTGGTTTGCTGCAAAACTGCCAGAGAAGGCACAGCCCAGCAGAGAAAACAATAACTTGGTACCTGGCAGCCTCCAGACTGAGTGAGCCCCCATGGGCAAGGGCCCCACTCAGAGCCCAGGGCTCTGGCTGTAGTGGTTTGCCATGTCCAGGACCCTGCCAGCTGCCAGGGGCAGGACAACAGCACCTGTGGCATGCAGAGGGGGCTCTGCAGGTCACTGCAGGTGCCCAAGTGAGGTGTAGGACAGCAGAGTGACCAGGCAGGTGCAGGCATGGGAGGCCATCACATACTGCTCCCAGAGCTGAGAAAGTCCCAGAGATGATGGAGACGATGCGAGTCCAAACTTGGCCATCTGGCAGGAGAAATGAAATTATGGCACCTGCAGCCACCTAGTCCCTGTCTGACTTACCAGGGTTGACCTGGGCTCTGGCAGCACATGGGACATGCAGCAGCAGTAGTGGCAGCAATGGCAGCAGAGCTGGTCTGGGGGTGGCCAACATGTCAGCAGTCCTGTGGAGACAGAACCTGGGCTCGTCTTGCTGAGGCAGCTGAGGAGGGGGCAAACAGCAGCCCTGCTTGGGGCAGCTAGCTGAGGATGGGAGCACTTCTCCTGCATGAGACCTCACCTCAGCCTCGAGGAGGAACAGAGCCCCAAGCCTCAGATCTGTGGTGGTGGTCACAGGGGTCCCAGACACCACCCCTGGAAGCCATGGTGTGCCACATCCACATGGGATGGCCACAGGACCCATGGAAAGCTCTCTGGGCTCTGCCCAGGGCCAGCACTGGCTGCCTCCACCACAGGGCACAAAGGCTCTGGCTGGGCCGCCCATCCTTGGCCGCCTTTGAAAGCAAGTTGCACAACCCCATCATATAAGACAATAATAGCAGGGTGCCAGAGCAGTTTCCTGCCTGCTGGCTCTGGAGAGAGGAGAGCAGACAACCACCCGAGATTTACAGGATATTTACTGTGATAGCTCCCTATGGCAGAGTGGATCCCAGGGACACGTGTGACACAGAAAGGTATGACAGAGGATGTGGGAGCCAGCTTGCACCCTCTGCCTCAAAGGGAGCATGGGTTGGGGCTGGAGGGGACCTGGGCATCCTGGGAATGGGGCTTGGGCCACAGCATGGGGAGAAAAGGGATTGGTGCTGCTGGGGCTTCTCCTCAGGGAGGACAAGGGGACCTCCCCAGGACACGCCTGCCCTTGTGTCAGGGCTGTCACCATAGCCATAGTCTTGGCTCCAGCCAGCCCACAGCTGCCAGGAATCCCCAGAGCCCGCCCGAGCAGCTCCCACTGTGCCCACACACCTCTGGGTGACCACCATGGGGTTTAGCACCATGTCGGGGGAAGCACCAGAGACAGCCCTAAGCATTACCAGCCCTGCGCCAGGCTCCCTGAGCTCCCCTTTTCTGCCAAGAGGACACTTCACACCAGCACCAGATGCAATCAGTTATCTTTCTATTAAAAAAGGCTGTTTTAATCTAGTTTAAATGCACATTAACCTTTGAGAGACCACCCTACTTAACCTGGGGGTTAAAGGGACCACAGCTCCTGGCTAAGTGGGGCCTGGCTGCTGGGGTAAATCCCAGCCAAGTCCACTGCACCAGGGATGTCTGTCCTAGCTGGCACACCCTTGAACCAGCCCAACACCACTGACACTGCAGGTGAAGGCCTGGTTGTGCCCCTGCATCGCCCCATGGCCTTATCCCCACCACCAAGAGAAAGGCTAAACACACCCAAACCAGCTGCCCACATCCCACAAAGCCAGCTGGGAGGTGCTGGATATGGCCCGGGTCACTGCCACAGCTGGGGTTTGGCATGGCAGGAGTGAGACCGAGGCTTGCTGTGGCCACACCAGCACCCAAGAGGAGAGCAAAACCCCAGAAACTGCCACCTGCACTCTGCCAGAAGCTCTCTGCACCCCACACACCCCTGCTGGATTCCTGGGGGACTCTGCCAAACACCACAAGCTCTGCAGGAGGCACAACACCAGTACTTGGGATCATTTCCCCCCTCCCCCTTTTTCTAATTTTTTTTCTTTTTTTTTTTTTTTTTTTTTTTTTGGGAAAAGCATAATGTGGTTGCTTTTTGCTCCCCTATTCCCAGCTGGGAAATTGTAGCTGGTTGCAACTAACTCAGCTGCAACTTGGAATTTCAGCTGCATTTCCAAGAGGCACTCACAGAAGGCTCCTGCGTTTGATGATGGCCAGTTCACCCCAACATTAAAATCTTAATTTCCTTCTGCATTCCAAAAAATATCCAGGGATATTTTTCCCCACTATTCCTTCAGGCTGAGTAAACTCTTTAAGCATCAGGATACCAGATGCTGTAATCTCCTGCAGAGAATGCATTTACATTTAGCCTAGCATAGGGAAATCATCCCCACGTAGCCACTGGAAGTGCTCATTGCTCCTCAGGGGTGTGGGGTAGGGGACACTGTGGGGACAGTGACTCAGGCCACAACACTGAGGGCTAAGGGACACACGGTCAAACACACGGGCAGTACTGGCAGCCCAGCTAGAAATCAGTTTTGTTCCACCAGCCCTGCAAAAGGGATGGCTTTGCAGCATTTTGACTGAAAATGTTTGCTGAAAATTTTCAATCACTGGAAAGTTTTAGTGCATAGTTTTTGGAGCTCCTCCCTGGCATCGCCCAGGCTTCGAGTTTCCCTTGACTGCTGCTTTTTTGTTGTTTTCCCTTCTTATTTCCCTCCTTCCTTATTCTACTGAAATAACCAAGCGAAATAACTGGGGGGAAAGCTAAATCCACATTTGTTAAGAGACAAACCCCACCCAAACCATGGTCCCTCTTGCCGTCAGCCTGTTCCAGGTTAGGTCCCCAGCGCGCCTCCCAGGTGGGCACTGCCACCTTTGCTGGCACTGGAGGAGCATCATCCATGGGGAGAGGCCTGGATGAAAGCAGCCTGCTCCCCTTGTGCACACCAGGTCCTGGACACGAGTTTGTCAGGACTTCTAGGGCTCCTGTTGCAGAGCCCCTGTCCTCAGAAGGGGCTGGGGCTGCCATCCTGCTGGGTGGTACACATCAAAGCCACACTCAGGGAATGTCCCTGAGCGATGACAGGCTCGCTGCGACCCTGGCCTAAGGATGTTTGGATAAGAGGGTTCATGATTCCTGCCCCAGCTGGCACTACAGCCCCCAGCATGCCATGCTGCCGGCAGCCTTAGCGGGAGCACAGTGCAGTATGCTGGGACCTGTAGTCCTCCTCCCTTCCAAAAATGCCATTTTAGACTTTTTCTGAGCTGGATGGAGCCCCATTTTCTGCGGCGGCAAGCGCCTCCCCAGCCACGGTCTGACTGGTTCGGCCTGGGGCATTGCAGCCATCCGGAGTGCGAGGAGCAGCTAGCACATCCCCATGGCTCCAGCTGCCCTGGTGAGACCTGGCAGGAGCAGGGCTGGTGTCCCGGGGACACTGTTCTGCGGGTGCAGTATCCAGCAAGTGGTCCCCGGCAGCCAAAAGCTCCCAGCCCTGCTCCACGCTCCGTGCCACAGCCTCGCCTCACCGCCATCAGGGCTCTGCAGCATCACCCCAACACCACCCAGGGCTGGCAGCCACGAGTGGGCTACTGGCACCCTCACTGGGGCACGATGCTCACAAGCACCAGAGCAGTGGCCTTGTATTCCTCTCCCCAGCGTGAGCTGGTGCCTGGCTGGGGGACCCTAGGGACAGCAGGGCCTCTCTGGCTGACCAGCACTGCCAACAGACACATAGGCGGGAGCTGAGGAGGGACACCAGGAGAATCTGTCCTGGCACGAGGCACAGAGGGAAACGCTGGCACTGGGGGGGTCACCTGGCGAAAAGGGGTTAGTTGTCACCTCCTCGAGTGAGGACAGTGCCCTGCTGCTGCCCCAGACCCTTCCCAGGCAGACCCAACCCCCGGCCCCTCTGCCTGGGCTCTGCCGCAGAGCACGCTTGACCCATATCCCCCTAAATCCCAAACCTAGGAGGGTCAAACACATCCCCACGCAGCCGAGAGCGACTCACCGGAGCAGGGCGGCAGCGGCGGCGGCGGCGGAGGGCGGGTGGGCTCTTCGCCCCTCGCCCGGGCTGGGGGAGCCAGGTGAGGAGCGAACTTCCCCGGGCTGATGCAAGATGCCTCTGGGAGCTCACTCGCATTCTGTGGATTCCTGGGAGCCGGCCAGAAGTCCCACAATCCTACATCTTGCACATTTGGTTTCAATTAGTGAGCGGAGAGGGGGAGCCAGTCAGCCATCCGGGCTGGCTTTTTGGCAGAGGTTATTTTCCTCGGCCCAAGGGAATGTGCGCAAAGCTATAATTTACAGCAAAACCCATTCATAGCGCAAGAGAAAAAAATAAAAAAGGCCCCATGGCCAGCAAGGGAACTTAAAGCAATAGGCAACTTTCCAGTGCTTGCCCCGTGGCTGTGGCATGGCACGCATGTCCAGGACTTTCCTCCTGCACTGTGGGACAGGGTAGGACATCCCCAAAATGCAGGTGATGAGGATACTCCATAAGACCGCAGAGCTGGCCCAGAGGGTCCCACATGGACCACCCCTCTCCAGACCCATGAGGGAAGGATCTGGGGCTCCTGCATGGGTACACATGGCCAGGACAGCAGCCAGAGAACCAACCTGGCTCAGGGCATGGGCTCAGTGCTCCAGCTCCATGAGCTCTGTGCAGAGCTGGTGGCTTGACATAATTTCCAGGCACTAGCCTGGCACGGTGGCCACCAGCTATGCAACGAGGCAGGGAGAAAATCATTAATAATACTACTAATACTAATAATAATGGGCTCACATTAATTTTCGTGCAACAGCAAAACCCACAATTTAAGAACTTTTTCAAGTACTTTTTTTTAGACTGTTTTGGCTGTGTTGAATTCCACACTCACATTATGGGAAGGAAATAGCACACACTGGCAGCAGGCCAGCAACTCCTTAAAAGGCTTTCCTGACCGACTAGACACCCCAAAGCCTCAAGGCTGTAGCCTTGCTCCTAAACCAACCTCTTTGCCAGCCTGAAATCTCCAGACAAACCAGCCAAATCAGGCAGGGGAAGCCACCCCCTGCCTCCAGGCACTGATGACCCTCATCACTGTCACCACAGAGGGGCTGCAGCACTACCCAGGGTGACAGAGGCAGGGCACAGCTTCCACTGGGCTGGCAGGGAGCAGGTCCGAGCAGTGCCCCATGTGCTGCCACAGATCAGCTGGCAGGGAGAACCGCAGGCTGCCCTACGTGCACACCAGCACAAACGCCAGCTGCTCTGCTCCACTCCCCTCTTACTACCTGGATGTGCTGCTCAAACAACTTGGCAGCAGCCAGCCCCCTGGCACTCTGTCCCAGGACCTAATGCAGAGGTGGTGGTCTGCAAAGCCAAAAAGCCAAAGGCTTGGCCACACACAGCCCAGCCAGCCTGTGGTGAGCCAGCAGCAGGCACAGTGCCAGCCACGACCCCCCACACTGCCCTGGTGGCCCAGGAACTGTGCCCAGGGAACCAAGTGCTTGGCTGAGCCTGGGATGCCCAGCAGCCACCTTTGCATCTTGGGGGCATGTGGTGACTTAGCCCAGAGGGAGTGGTTTGGGTCTCATTCCAGGCCTGCAAGGGAAAATCCCTCCCCAGGCAGCCACAGGGCAGTGGGAGACTGTGACCACATCAGGATCAGGGGAGGAGTTGGCCAAGCTCTACATCCTTCTTCCCAAACAGGAGGGAAGGGAGCACAGCTGCTCTGCCTGAGTTAGTCAGGACACCACAGTCCTCAGCAGTGGGCTCATGCAGGAGGCCCAGGAGCTCCTCCAGGAAAAGCAGAGGGCACACGGCACTGCTGGAAGGCTCAGTGCCAGGCTGGTTTCACCCTGAGCAATCCAGCAGTGCAACACACCTGCCTGTTCCTATTTGCTCAAGACTTGCCACTGTTTGCAGAAATGTAAGTAGAGGGTGCAGCTCTGCTTCCCCCCAGGAACACCCCAAATGAGCACCACAGGCTAGAGGCTGTCTGCAGCCACCCCAGATAGCCACCCTTGCTGCACAGTGAATGGAGCTCTTGGCATGATGCAGCTGGCTCTCTGCTCCCTGTGCCTCTTGGGGGAAAGTCATTGTCACTCAAACACCACCAGATGACAAACAGGAGGGACTCAGAGTTTAATTGGGTGCTTCCAGTTGTGCAATATACAAAGGATGACCAAAAGGGAGGACATGGGCAATGGCAAGGATCCTATTAAAAAAAAAATAGTCATGTAGATTTAAGAAAAATAAAAATTCAAGATTAAACCCAGCCCCGTACCATAAAAATCCTCTCTCTGCATGTACAATGACTATTACTATATACATGTTTAAAAATAAATGCCCACAGCCTGGAGTGTGCAAAGAGCAGCACCACAGCTCTGCTTTGTGGCAGGGGAATCCATAGTGTTTTGTTTTTAAATTAAAGTATAAATAGAAGCATACAATGTGCCAAGAGCCAAATGGGTCAAATCCCCCTCTGCACACGGCTGGAGCAAGCCAGAGCAGTCCCTACTAGGCCCAGCTATCCATCTTCATGTGCCTGAGCTCCTGGCAGGACAGGCAGCCCTGCCTGGGCACCACATTGTCACTACATCCCATTCTTCACCAGCTCGTGGATCCCATCCTCATCAATGATCAGAGGTGTGCGGAACTCTCGGTTCTTCACATACTTCTCCAGACCCTACAGGAAGGAGAAGTGGCTCATTAGGAACACACTGCACATCCCCTGCTCTGCTGAGCTACTCACGGCTGCCTCTGCTCCCCTCCTGTGCTAGCAACTTGGGGGGCACTGTCCAAAAAGCTCCTCAGTGAATTAGAGTCACTTTTGTGGCTTATCCCCTCACATGTGTGCCCTGCCAGCCCGGTCCATCTGCAAGGGACACCCGAGCTCTGCAGAGCCAGTACTCACTTCTCCTCCGTAGGAGACAAGGGGAGAAATTTCACACTGGATTGGCAGGTCATTTGCATCCTTCAAGCTGCAGAGAAAAATATACAGTCAGGAGAGTTAGGTACAGCCTGGGGGAGACACAAATGGGGCCCGAGATCTGCCGAGGCCAGGGGCTGTCTGGGGCCCACACAGACCCCACCAGCGCAGAGCTGCCCTGGGTTAGTCAAGCCTTGCGTGCTCTCCAGAGGTGCCAGCTGAAGTTGAGATACCAGCAGTGACTGAAAGGGAAAACAGATGGGACTTTCTTGATGCCTTTCCACGTGCGTATCTAGAGCAGTGCCTGTGCCCCCAGCCCTGCTGTTTTTGATGCTGCATGGAAACGAGTCACCCTTTCCACCTCCTCCTGCAGCCCTGGGGTGATGTGAGAATCACTTACAGAGCACATCCTGTTTGGCTGGACACAAGAGGTCTTGCTTTAAGCCCTTTCTTGCTTAAAGCACAACCTGAGGACACAGCATAAGCCCTTCTGCTCACTCAGAAACACTCCCTGCAGCACTGTCTGCTTCTCCTGCCTTTGCCTGTTAAATCAACTGTCTTGGCTCCTCTGTTCTGCTTTGTGAGATGGAGCTGGTGAGCAAAATGTCAGTACCACACCAGTGCTGCCCACTGCAGCACCACTGCTGGGCAGGGGCCCATGTGGGATCCCTGACCCTGCTCCTGCTGCCACCAGCCTTCGTAGGACACATCTGGATGATCCCTGAATCCAGCTGGCATGTAAGTCAGGGGGTGCAGCTGTGTGGACCCAACAAGCAGCCATGGCAACAGCACCCCAGCGTGCCCCTTCCCAGTCAGTGGCCACAGCAGCCAGGCAGGCATGGCAGGATGCCATCCATGACAACGCTCCCTTCACCCAGGTTGAAGCTTGTTCCTGCTGCCACGTACTCACTCAGCCCCCTCCTGTCCCAAGTGTCAGTAAATAAAACTCGTCCAAACCCACACTGGTATTTAGCTTGAGTGTTAGATTCAAGACAGTTATTTAAAAAACAAAAATTGACATTAACTGGTAATGAAGGGTAAATGTAGGACAAGGTGCATCCTTTCTCCTACATGTTAACTAGTGTGATGGCTTTAATCATAAGCCTGAAAACACCTGGAGTCTGGAATTAAAACAGAGACAAAACAGCTGTATTCCACCAGAAAGTACCTGAAGATACAGCTTCTGAAGGAGGGGAAGGTAGTAAGATTGCTTACTCTGTGAGTCATTTACACTCACCAGCTCCAAGTCCCAGCACGCCTGTGCCTACAGAACATAACGGAAGAGTTAAAGCTTCCCTGTGTATTCCCATAAACTTTCAAGCATTGAGCCAGGGGCTTTCCCTGGTGTCACACTCTGGATGTTCCAAACTCAAGAGCTGGAGTCACACAAAGCCCAGCTGGCTGCTGCACTCAGATTCACATGTGCTACATCAAAGCCTGCCTGATGTTTGCTTCATGTTATTAATCCCATTTCGGTCTGCCTGGACTCTTGGCAGACACCGGGAGATGGCAGCCATCCCCAGCTCTGGGACCGGCCGGGACCAGTCCCTGCTGTGCTGTGACAAACAGGGGAGTGGCATCAAAGGGTGTGCCCGGGTGTTTGCCAATAGCATCCTGCTTGTGGAGTGACCCTTGGAGGCTGCGTGCAGCATCAGGCTGCTGCTGTCCTGCATCTGTACCAACAGCATGAACCCCATCCAGTTGTCCCTGCAGAAAGGAGCCCAACAGGGAGCAAAGTTGCCCGCCACCATGAGAAGCGGCATCCCCTGTGCCAGTGGTGACATGCCCCACCGCCCACATGCGGCCCCCAGGCCCCTGGCCCCATTAGCCTGGCACACTGCTCTGCCTGCAGCCCGTTAGTTCCTAAGCACAGCCCCGCCACCATGCACCTGGGACATGAATAGTTACTTTTCATTGACATCTGCTGGGCTGGCAGCTGAACTTCCGTTTGTGATGCTACATGGGAATAAACAAGGGTTAGCAAAGGGGGGAAAAAACAAAGCAAAATGAGTCTGGGGTTTGCTGATCCCTAAAGAGGGCAGCGGGAGGTCTTGTGGTTGAGGGATGCGTTGATGGCTGCTGCATGGACCTGCTGGCATGCTCTGACTTTAGGGAGCCACCTCCCCCCTGCAGAGGCAAACTTGGCTGGGCAATGGAGGCTGGCAGGATTCAATTCACAGGTGTTGAATTGAGAAGGAAAGTTGCTGCTGACTGAGCACCACTCCTGTTGCCACCACACAGTTCACACCCAGCTCTGCTCCACAGATCACCCAGGAGCGGGGCCCCATAGCTGGTGTCCATGTTTACCGCGTGGACAACTTCCTGGTAAAGGTGGCTGACCCCAGGTTCATTGGGTTCTGCTTGGAGAAGGGAGCAGACTGTGGGACCAAGGTATGGTTTTGGGAGTAGGCAGGCACTGTTTCTACAGAGCTGAGTGGGGTCTGTCCTGCTCCTTGCCTGGCTCCCGTCCCTCTGTGACACTCCTATTAGTGCTGGGATTGCCTTGTGCTTAATAGCTAGCCAAAATAGAAGCTGAAGTGACAGAAGCAACTCACCGAGGGATGGCAGGGATGCGTGTACCATTTTCGTCCACAAAGTGCCCCCCTGCATTGAGAACCCAGCAGTGGTGCAGGGACATCAAGGCATGTCGGGCTGTGGTGGGGTTGTCCTTGCCATTCTGGCTGTCCGCATTCTTCAGGGGAGAGAACTCATCTTCACGAAGCACCTCGTACACCACAAACTTCCTGGGGGAACACAGCATGGGAGGGTTAGGTTTGGAAACTGGCTGCTTCCCCTGCCAGGGTGGCTGAGCTGGGCCCACAGCCCTCCCCCACCCAGCCCACACCCACAGGCTGTTTTCACAGCCATGCAGGAGGGAGGGGAGAGCCTGGCCTACAGGGACAGCAGATGTTCTTCTGGCACAGGAGCAGGGCTCAGCCCAGCAAGAGGCACACAACACCCATCCCTCCAGCTGCCATCCAATCCTGATCCCGGAGCACTGCCAGTGGGCACACCCTGGCACAACCCCAGAGGCTCTCAGAGCTGCCCCAGGGAGAGCCAGCAGCAAGCCTGGACCCCACAGAGAGCAAAGGACATACTTGGAAAACTGGAAGATGTCGAAGACAAACTTCTCCATCTTAATCCCGTTGGGCTTCTCGGGTTGGATTAGCTGCCCTGTAGTGATGTCCACATGTGGGATCTTCTTCTCAGCCACATGGTGCTGCAGTTGCGGTTCGTAAGTGCTGCAATGGGCCACGAAAGAGATGTCACTTGCCTGAGCAAACCACATCCCCAGCTCAGACACTGCTGCAGCAGGATAGCTGCCCTGCTCTGACCCGGCTGCCCCAAGGCATGGGCTGCTCACCCCCACAGCAGCCAGGAGAAACAGCCCCACATGCCTGCACTCTGGAAGCAGCATCCAGATATGGCCCAGAGAAACCTTATCTCAAGGAAGGGGCTGTGCAGAGAGGTGGGGGTCAGACCAGCTGTGCAGGAGCCAGACACTGGGGGCCTCACCCCAGCACACCTGGAGCTCAACCAACAGAAAGCAAGGCACAACCAGCTCTGCTTGGCAGCAACACATCAGCACCAGCATTCCTGTTCTGACACTCCAGCAGGCCCTTACTTGACCACATCTTTCAGGAAGGCAGTGGTGAAGTAGTGATTGGCGATGTTGCCTGCGTTGAAGAGCAGCCGCCCGTCCGGGCCCCGCTGCTGGGCAGTGGCCAGGGAGATCTCGCTGTACTCCACCACCTGGTACACACCATCCACCCGGCACACTACACCCACCGGCTCCGTGGGATTGGTCTTCTCCACCACCTGCCCGAGGGAAGCACTGTCAGGGAAAAGCACCCAAAACCCCACACTTCAAACACTCCCTTGTAAATAGTGGGCCCTGACAAAGGCTTTTTCCTCTTCTGGGATGGTGCAGGGATAGGGATGCTGGAGCCCTCCCCTCCCAGGTGCTTCTGGCAATGGGGATTAGGCTGTGATGGCAGGGCTGGGTGACAGGTGTCAGACATGCCCAAACGTGACAACAGGATGTGGCACCAAGCCAACATGCAGCTGGCAGCAGGCACAACTATTTTTAGCCAGCTAGCTATGCACAACTAGAAGGCTGCTGGCTCAGCAGAGCCATCCCCTTAACCTTCCTCTCCTCCTTGCACCTCACACACCTCCATCTGAGTGCGGGATACCCCAGCAAATCCCTACCCATCACTGTCACCACAGAGCAGTGGTATGCAGGGGCGCAGGGCTTTCTCCTTTCTCCATCCTTAAGGTTTATTTCCTCTTTCATTCATGCAGACCAGGGGCAGAAACTGCCTTCCCTTTCTCAGCTTACCCTCTGAAAGGTACTGTCCTCGGTTGGCAGGCGACTTCTACTCTATATCCTACATCGTGGGGCTCTATTGTGTCTGGCAGTTGTTTTCTCTCCCCCTTCGGCGAGGACTGTGGCTGATGGGCGGGCCCTCGCTGGGGTGGGGGGGAGGGGGAACGGCTGCGGGCTTTTTTACTTTCACTTTTGGCTCGCGGCTTGCTCTGCTTGGCATGCTTGCTGTTTGCTTGCTATTCTCGCTATTCTTTGCTTGTTTTTTTCCCTCTTCCTTTTTTCTTTCCCCTTCCCAAAGATTAGGACCGGCTCTGGACTGACCTGACCTGAGGAAGTTCGGGAATTTCTAGGGCTCTACACAGAAGATCGGCACCTCTTCCCACACAGTACCTGTTTCCTTTTTTTTTTTCCTTTTGTGTGGGGAGTGTTGTTAATAAAATAGGCTTTTCCACTTTCCCTCCAAGGAGTTTTTCTTCCCTCCTGAACCCAGCTCTGGGAGCGGGGGAGGGGTGGTGGAGGTTTGTTTTAGGGGTTCTCCCCCTAATCTGTTCCAAACCGGGACAGGTACAAGGCCAGTAAGTCTTTTCACCTCTTTGCCACAGCCCAGCACAATGCAAACAAAACCTGTGGTTGTCAAGCCAGTCTTTAAGTAAAGGTTTAAGTGTGCAATGTCCTATCCACAAGACATGGGGCTGGGTCCAGCGTCAGCTGCACCCATCATGTCCTGGTCTGATGCCCAGGATGTTAGGCTGGGGACAGTTGGCAGCTTATTGCAAAGATCCTGTCTGCCTGTGCTACCCACAGCCACCCAGAAAAGAGCTGCCTGTCATCCAGGTGTGCGCCAGGGCTCCCAAGCAGCCTCTTGGCCGCAGGGATCTCCGAGCCCTAGGCCTGTTGGTGCCACATTCCTGTGCAAGGCAGAAGAGCAGTGCCAGGCATCCTCCAGGATGCTAGGGGCAGGCAGGACTACCCAGGGGCAGGTAGGACTCTGGCAGCATGTGTTACTTCACCAGTGAGCTTCAGGTACTTAGCTATCCCTCCTGGTTGTGGCAAGCCAGGAAATGAAGGGTGAGAAGTCAGGGAAGCCAGGCAAAGAGCAAGACAGACCCCACTCAGCTCTGCAGAAGCAGTGCCTGCCTGCTCTCAAAACCATACCTTGGCACCACAGTCTGCTCCCTTCTCCAAGCAGAACCCAATGAACCTGGGGTCAGCCACCTTCACCAGGATGTTGTCCACACAGTAGACATGGACACTCTGCACCCCCCTCCGCTCCATGTCGTCCATGATGCCGTGTGAGCCCAGGGCCCGGTACAGGCCCCCGTTGCCATCTGCAGAGCGAACACACCACTGGGGCTGCAGCAACGCCCCACTGTCCATCAGCCACCCACGCTCATCCTCCTTTCCCATGGGCTGATGTGGAGGGTCATCAGCCCAGCTATATCCCAGCCTGGTCCTCCCTGCCAAGACAGACACCTCCCACCCTGAGTCAGCCATGGGCCAGGTCACAGTGAAGACCACAACTCTAAAAGCTGCTCCTCAGCACCATGTCTCACCCCTGGCTACCAACCTGGTGCCATAGCAATCTTGCCCTTCTCCTCCAGCAGAATTTTCCCATCGAATCCCAGGGCAGGCAGCATGCCCTGCTGGAAGAAGATGACATTCTCCTTCTTCAAGCCAAAATACCGATGTTTCTGGAAGAACTCCTTGGTGGACTCCATAGTGCGGCCACTTGTCATGATGTACCTGTTGAAGAGTAGAAGACACCCCATGAGCAGGGAGGAGAGGCAGGGTCTCACATCACTCATCCCAAATAAGGGGAACACCCAGGACAGGCTTTTTCCCCCTCCACACAGAGGATCTGACCTGCTGTGGTCCCACCACTTTGACAAGCCAGTGAAGGGTTTCACCCTTCCTTGCAACACATATCTCCAAAACTATACACCACCATGCCTGGGACAGCCAGCTGCAGTGGCCAGCTCTTGCCTTGCCTACAAAGCACCTCAGCAGCTCATCTCCCTGCCCACCACCTCGCACAGCTACTGTTCTGCACAGGGACATGAAAGCCTTTCCCAAGGGGCCGTGGGACTGAGTGTGACAACGTGGGACCTGCCAGTGCCATCCTGAGCCTTGAACCACTCACTCGAAGCGGCTATGCCCATTGCAAAGCGTTGACATAAAGAGGGGCTATGCCAGTGCATGGTCCTTGGGCTGCCGAGGGGCTCTGCATCAATCCAGGGGCTACTAAGGGAAACTGCACCAATCTAGGCTAACCTCGGGCTGCCAAAGCAAACTGTACCAACCCAGAGGATTGAGGGCTGCTAACACCCAGAGAGCTATGCCAGTCTACGAGCCCTGATCCACCAGTGCCAGCTGGACCATGCCGACACCACCCCATGAGCTCTGTCCCCTCGAGGCTGGGGCTCACCAGGGGATGTGGCAGGGAGTGCCGTGCAGCTCCTCCGCCATCTGCTGCAGCCGCCGCAGGCGCTGGGCCTGGAGGTGGAAGAGGGTCTTGCGGGAGGGCAGCCCCACGTCGCACATGCCCTTGGGGTAGGGGACGCCGAGGCGGGTGCCCTGCCCGCCGGCCAGCAGCAGCACGGCCACGCGGCTCCCCGCGATCTCCGCCAGCCCTGGGGGAGCAGACACGCGTGGGGCCCGCCGCGCCGGCTCCGCGCCGCGCCGAGCCCCGCCGCCCCGCGCACCTACCGCGGCTCTCCCAGCGCGGCACTAGCCCGCGGTCGCGGGAGGCGCTGCCCAGCACGTCCCGCGGCACCGGCTCCATGCGCGCGTCCAGCCCTGCCGCCGCCGCCGCCCCGCCGCCGTCCCCGCGGGCGCGAAGGAAGAAGCGGTTGATCTCGGCCACGTCCATGTGGCACAGATCGGCCGCCAGCGCCCGGCGGGCCGCGCCGTCCAGCTCGGGCCAGAAGCGCAGTACATGGTCCTGCCCGCCCGCCGCCAGCCGCTCCCGCAGCTCCGCCATCGCACACCCCTCAGACCCGGCTGCCTCCATCCCGCCCGCCGCCGAGGCGCCGCCACCCCCACCCGCCGCACTTTATAGCCCCCCGCTGGCCAATGGCCAGGCCGCGCACCACGTGGTGCGCGCCGCCCGCCCAATGGGCACCGGGGGACGGGCAGGACGGCCCGCCCCCCCCCGCGCCACCGCCGCCAATCGGAGCGGCCGCTGTAGCGCCGGCGGTAGGCGCCCCGCTGGCTGCCATGGCAACGCGCGCCACGTCAGCGTGCGGCCCCGGCGGGCTCGGGGGCGGTGGGAGGAGAGGGAAAAAACCCAAATCCACCCCAAAAAGCGGCGCCGAGGTCCCTGCAGAGGAGGAGACAGCCTAGCCAGGCCCGGGACCCTTGAGGCGTCAGCAGCGATGACACACGCGCCGCTCGTACCGTCATCGGGGTCGCGTGGTATCCCAGAATGACAGAACGGTGCTGAATTGGAAGGGACCCTCGGGGGGCATCGAGTCCCGGCCCTGCACAGGACACCCCCGGGAGCCACACTATGCGCCCAAACGCTTCTGGAGCTCTGCCAGGCTCGGTGCTGAGACGCGGGCGAAGCCAGTTCTCCAGCCAAAGAACTGTTCGCCCGCCGCCGCCTCGGCCCACGCGTCCCCCAGACAGCGGCCGCGGGCCTTGTGCCACTCGCAGCATCTCCCGGGGAGATCCTGCGTCACCAGGCGGTTCGCCTGAGATCATCATTCTGGGAACCCTGACGCCAGCGCCAGGGTGGGACGCGCCCCTGTGGGGCGTGAGTAAGCGGTGCTGCCACAGGAAGCCGAGCGCCGAGTGATCGCGAGGGGACACAGTGGGCTCCGGCCTGGCAGAGGCCACCCCGGCGTTTGGGGACGGGGAGCATGCCCGGGAACGCTGTGGACAGCTAACTGGGGGTACTATTAGAGGAAAGTGAAGATTTTTATTAGTGTCTTAACAGGAGTTATAACCGTACGAAAATTATAGGGTAAATCACAGTTACTGCTCCCTGGATGGAATGCAGTTGGCATGACTTGAAACGTATTCCACGATGATTTCCCATAAACACACATGCTAAGGGGGATGGAGTGGAGTGGGGAAGCAGAGTGGAGACAGCACTGGCCGTGGAAATCCTGGCAGGGAGGGGGCACTCAATGGTACTTTGCAGGTGACGCTTTGCTGGGGTACTTTGCATATACCACAGGAGATGGGAAGATTTCCTGCTGCTGAGCCAACAGCTGTGGGGAAATCCCCCTCCTCAGATGAACTTGCTTCGTTAAAGACTACTAATAATGTTAACAGCCCCCTCTATCCCACAGTTCCCCACCTCCAAGCTACAACCACCCCTCACTGGAACTGGAAGGAGTTCTGACAGCCACAGTTGCCAAGCACAAATACCAAGGCTGCCATGACTGGGTCACAGTCTTGTTCCCCCCAGACCGAAGCCCTGGTGGCTTGGTAAGAGAACTCGCTCAGCTACATGACATTTCAGTGTCCCACAAGAAGGACATGCTGGAGAACCACCTTGTACTGAAGCATCATTTATTAATCACCTGTATCAAGCACACATCTGCTCAGCAACGGTGCATGACGGGATACAAGAGTTGACATATAACCCGAAGGGAGGCACATGGTTACAGGATCCGGCACAGCAGAAGGAAGTGCACTGAACCCTCTGGAAAGAACCTGGGTACAACACGGTGCTCCGGCTATGTTGTTATGAGGCTGAAGACCAGTGAGAATAAAATTAGGAATACAGCTAAGATTGGAGCTGACTTATGCTTTGGTCAGTGATTTAAATACTAGTTACCCTGTGACTAGGGTAGGACTATGTAGGTTGGTGCTACACCGTGGGTTATTGGAGGGGAGCAGCATAGACCAAGAAACCCAGCGAGGATCTGAGTGGAAAGCCTCAACACTTGTGCACCTCAAGCAGGCAGTAATCTGGAGATGAGGAAAGCCAGGCCCATCCCAGACACACCACACAAGAGGCCTTGGACTGAATCACCATGCACACTTCAGATAAAATCTGGAGTTAAGGAATTTTAAGGTTTTAAGGGCTAAAAGTTATGGCCAAGACATTAACAGGTCACTGAGACACCAGAGTGAGCTTCATCTTGATAGAAAAAGTCTTCGAAGGCATAGGGTGAGGAGTAACAATACAATGCTTCTAAATCTCCCTATACCCCACAGCCTGCAGAAGGGGGGATCCAGTGACAGGACAGAGATCAACATCTTCAACTCTTGCCAGGAGGAATACAAAGAAAAGCAGCTTTGGGGTTTTTGCCCAGCTCAGTTCTCAAGCCTGGTTGATGAACAGCTGGAGAAAAATGTCTGGTAGCAGGAGTTTGCATCATGAGGATTTATTTAGCCCGTGTTAAAGAAGCTGAACAAAACCCTAGCCAAACTCTGGTGGAAGAGCTGCCATGCTGCAGGAACAGGCTGTAACTCCTCTCTGAGGATCAATCCTGGCACAGCTCTTATCTTTAGTTGAAAGAATCTGACTGGAAAAGTCATGCTTGAAAGATGACAGAGCAGCTCACAGTGCTATACAAATGCATGTGAGAACTTTAAACGCATTTAAGTTCCATGTCTGCGTCCCAGCATTTCCCTGTCCCAGTGTTGCTGTAGGTGACAGACCTCACACCCTGCACCCAGGGGAGCTCCCTGTGGCCCCATTTGGGCTGGCAGTCAGCAGGGCAGGAGCTTTGGGGTCTGCTCCTGCCCGCTCAATGCTGCTGACATGGTGGCATTCAACCTGTGCATGTTTGGACCAAACTGCTTTGACCCCTGGCTCAAGCCACAGGGACAGCAGTAACCCAGAGCTGAGGAGGTCCACCAAGACCCAACCATACTTCAAACACTGCTTCCACATAGGAAAAGCCCTCACCCAGTTAATCATTCAGTTCCTCCCAGACACTAAAAGGTGCTTCACTAAAAGGACAGTTAAAAGCAATGAACCACACACCTCAACTATGCAAAGGCTGCTGAACAGCTATGTACACCAAAGTAACGTCATTCCCAGAAAAATCTGCTTGGCAAATCACACCTTAAAACTCATAGTGGGGTTTTATTTTTTTTTCCTTTCCCCTGGCAAGCCCACCATCTCAAACGCAACAGAAGAATTCAGAGATTGGTCCTTTCTGAGGGAGTTTGGTTAAGGGCCACAGTAGACAGGACTATATACCAGCACAGAGAGCAACTCAGACTTAGGAAATGCTACAGACATTGGATCTCCTGACACACCATGCACAGGGCAAAAAATCAAGAGGAACTTTTTAAGAGTAGGATTTCAGCAAGTCTAGCATCAGCAAGATGCAAACAGTAAACTGCAGAGTAATCCAGAGAAGATCGGGGATGGTTCAGGCAGCTGTCCACAACTATTTCATCTGAAGAAAAGAATTCAGGAGGGCTTTCCTCCTCAGTAAAACTGGGACCAAGACCACGAGCCAGAATACGCTGGTGACCCTCTAAACAGGGCTGTTTCACACTGTGCCCAGCAGGAGCAGAGTGCCCACCCTGAAGGGAGAGGGTCTGCCGGGTGCATGGGTTTGGACCTCCCTGGGGAACAGCCTCTACCTGCCCCATGGCAGCAGCTGACTGAAGCCACGGGAGCAGAGCAAGGGGAAGTGATGCTGCTCACCACAGTGTCTTCCCCAAAGGCATGTGGCTGTTGTCTCTGACACTGTGAAAGACCTTCTCCTGGCCAGTCCAGTCTGATGGCTGATTAAGCCCTTTCCGTATAGGATCTCAGATTGCCTCAAGCCCTTTTTGTAACCTATGAAGGACCAAAAGTGTCAGTGCTTCTAATCTACAAGTCTTAATGGGTTAATGCAAAATCAAAATGCACAACACAGAAAAGCTAAATGTGGGACTTACAAACGGACAAATATTTGTTCTTGTAAGACTCCCAAGGCAGAAGTCCTGCTGTGACACAAAGAATACTGCGTGCTGTAGCATTCCTTTCCAAAAATGTCACCGAAAGATGCTTACATATCACAGATGATTTGGCATCAGAGCTAGGGAGCATCAGTGCCAGCACAGGGTATGTGCTAGAAAGATGAATCCACATGGCGCAGTTTTCACATCTACTCAGGCTACAAAGTGCTTACAGGTTGTGTTGGGACTGAGGCTGGCACTGCTCTGACCAGGTCTCCACTATCAGTCCCAGCCCACTCCAGGCATACAAGCAAGCTCAGCTCCCCACAGGCAGCATCATCCATACCCCACTGCCCAGCCCAGCATCAGCTGCATAGCTCCGCTCAGGTCAGGACCACAGGGTAACCCCACAGGCTCAGCAGATCCAATTTCATTGCCTCCCTCTGCTCCGTGAGAGGAGAAGATTCAGAAGTCCTCCTGGTCTGGTTTAAGAGAGGATGGTGTTTCTGCTTCTTTATTTATAACAGGCATCAACAAAAAGCAGGCAAGCCTTCCTCCTCCTCTTCCTCCTCCTCCAACACTGGAGAGGAGTACTTGCATTACAGGAAAGCTTAACAAAGAAATCCTCTCCCCTGTGCTAAGGCCAAGTTCTCACTTTGGTCTCACTTCAAATCACTGAAAAGCTCTTGCCAGGATCTGCTCGGCCTCCCGGGCTCCCCCTGTCCCCACTCCTGCCACTCGGGTGCCCCCGGGCAGAGCCACACCCCCTGTAAATGAGCAAGCACAGCACACACACAAGCACACGCTGAAAGCGTCCCGGCCTCCTCAGCACATCACAAAGCAGCAGTAAAGTTTCAAAGCCCACTCAAGTCCTTTGCACCTCTCCTTCACAGATGACTCAGAAGCAGGGCTAGGAAGCTCTTTTGCACATTCAACTGTAAAACATGTGAGGAAGAGGAGCAAGACAACTCTCCTGATTGTTGCTACTCCCTACAGCAAGTTTTGGTACAGATATCCTCTCTTATAGGCACTCAGTGGGTAAAATGTAGCCACAACAAACTTGCCATCAAAAATCTTTCCAGTCAGCATTTTTTGGGCAGCTTTGGAATCACCAGCATTTGCATATTCAACGAAGACCTGAAAGAGAGAGAGGAGAAGTAGGACTTCCAGTGCACCATGCCACTTGCCCCCTCCCACCCCTGCAGTGGGGGAAACCATTCCTAAACAAATTTTTCCCCTCCATCCTTGGTTGAGCAGAGAGCACTGGAGCTAAGAATTAAACCTCTAAACTGGGATTTCACCTTCTGCTCCTCCATTTGGTAAGGTGGGAGAAAGTATGCTGGTGGTCTATACCCTCAACACCCATTGGCTGGTCTATTCCTCTCCCACCCATTGGCTTCTCCCCTTCATTCCGTCCATCCATGCTGAAGCTGATTTGGCACCTCCCAGTTTAGGTAACCTTACATAACCAAGAAGGAACCTGTGCTGTCCTTCAAACAGCCATTTATTTTTAGCACTGCCATCAGGCAGATTTTCAGGCACTGAGCAGCAGTCCTGCAGCACATGGAGTGTATGTAGGAACACACAGCCTCTTTCCTCCATTCACTTACTTGGCCTTTACCAGGATTCTCCTTTGGAATAAGCAAGGAAATCACCGGTCCGTATTTCTGACACTCCTCCCTTATGTCTTCCAGGATATCTGGGAAAAGAAAGAGCTGGTTGTCTTTCACTTTGCAAACTAGGGTGAGCCAAGAAACAAGTGAAGGCGAGCTGAACACATCAAGAACACCCAGACAACAAATATTCCTTTCCTCTCAATTTAAAATAAACAAGTACGAGGTGGCACAGCAGAAGCTTACACTGCTTAATGGCTATGTAATGAGATAGAAGTGCCTGAACTGAGACTCAGGAGCAGAGACCTGCAGGCAGTGAACCTCCAGCAGCATGTTCCAGTAGCTAAAACAACGGGGATTTAGGAGTGCCTGCTATGGCACTTGGAGGAGGGGAACTAAAGGAGATGGCACAAACCCTTCTTTGTGTGAGCAGAACTTGGCCTTCCAGCTCATGTCCCCAGAGTTCTCTCATTTGTGCCACTCACATGGATTTGACAGCAAGCAGAAATGCAAATCCCACCATCATGCCTGCCATCCACCACACTTTAGGAACTCCAGTAAGGTATTTTAGTTCTCTGCTGAGATCTTGGCTAAGTTCATTAGCAAATTTTTAAGGATCTGTGCTATTGGACTTCAGAGTCCTGCACCTATCCAGCAGAGGCTCAGAGCCACAAACACACTGTGAATTTGGTGGGCATCTAAACAAAGAAGAAAATAAAATTTATTTTTTTAAAAATCCGGGATCCTTCAAGAATTCCCTACAAGCTCTGCTTTTTCTCTCAATCACAGTCTCAATTCTCTGTTGGTACAGTTGACCCCTTGCAGCCAAAGCTCAGCTGGGCAGCTCTGTTTGCTGTTGTTGTGCCTGTTAATTGCTCACCTGCCTGCTCTCACATCCCCAGAGCCACAGAAAACAAAGTCTGTAAGATAACATTGCTATATGGGAATTGTACCAACCTTCATATTCTTCTTCACACTGCAGAGAAGCATCACTTAGAATATTTAGCAGCCTCAGCACAGGTGTGGGGAGCATCACCAAATCTTCAATATGGGGAGCTTTTTGACACCCACAGAATTAAAGAAACAAAGTCAATGTCAAAGGAGCAAGCAAACAGGAAACTGACTCAATATGCATTGTGATACTCAAGCACTTACTGCTCTTTGCAGTACAGTTTTGCTTCTCTCCACTATTACCTGCATTTATAGTCTGAATTCTCCATTTCCATCTTATTTTTTCCTGTGCACTGAGAGACTCTTCCAAAGGGTTCAGTGCACTCTGCTATTATTCTGAGGCCAGCATCTGAAATTGCTTTTCAAATTAAGGCTAGAATTGTGTCTACTTAGCCCAGTCTCAGAAACTGATGTGACCTCAAGAACTATGCTAGTTGAACAAACTACCCCATCTACACAGAGATGGGAGAAGATCAAAGGAATACTCTGCAACAGCCTCCCCTGTCATTGCTCCCAGACAAGCTGAAAACAGACTGGCCAGCTTCTCTAATTCTAATTCTTCAGTTGTACTAAGGCACAGACCTCAGATGTCCTTAGAATATATTTTAGTTCTTCCTGGAACACCATATAAACCCTCCTCCCCTCAAAATCCAACTGCAATCCATTGTTTTGAAGACCACCATACTTTGGCTACTTAAACAATGCAGTGCTGTAGAATCAGGCATGGCCACAAAGTGTGTAAGCAGTGATCCTGTAAAGGACTTCACAGGAGCAGAAATAAAACCTTTTGGGTGCTGGACATGGGGCACTTGGTTCTAGAAAACAAGCAGTTCCAGGATGGCCTGGAGCAGGGTAGAGTAGATGCCACTGTGGGAGAAGGTAACAGTCAAAGAGAAAAGGCTAATGACAAGCTATGAGAGTCACATTCTGAGGATAATCAGTCCTCTAGAAACTCAAAGCCACAGAGACAGTGTCACTTCTGCAAGAAAAAAAGCTTGATTTCACATTCCTGTACACTAGTGACAGTCCATTAATGAATTAAGATCTGGGCGCTCAACTTGCATTACTTGGAGAGTGTTAATGTGTTTATTTGTTTTGGCAGCTAGAGCAGCTGAACACAACAGCAGGACCTCTCAGCTCCACCACTTGAGTGTGAGAGGGGAGAGAAAAGGGAAATGGCTTAGTTTCTCCAGTCTGAGCCTTCTGACCATGCCTGCAAAGTGAGCTGTTATTTCCCAGGAAATACTTTTCCCAGCTAAGCACACAATGCCTGTGAGTGAGCTGACATCTCTGCCAGGCACAGTCAGATGTTGATCTCACAGTGCAAAAAGAGATGCAAGGCAAGCACAAGCTGTAAATCTCCTGCCTGTCATGGAAGAGCCCTTATGAAAAGCTGAGAGTGTGAAAGGCCTTAGCAGTACAGATGATGCCCAGACAGCTCTCAGGGGCAGCCCTTTGAAGCAAGCTGCTGTCTTCAAATAACGAGGCACATTCCAGCTCCTAGTGGATCTCTAGAACTATTCTTCCATAGGACTATTTACAACCAAGATACAACAGATGAACTGAAGACTGAAAGAATATTTAAGTGTCACCATGGTCTTACAGGCTACCCCTTTTATTCGCAGAATCATAGAATCATTTAGGTTGGAAAAGACCTTTTAAATTATGAACTCCAACTTGGCATGGCCAAGCC
This sequence comes from Acrocephalus scirpaceus scirpaceus, assembly GCA_910950805.1. NCBI lineage: Eukaryota > Metazoa > Chordata > Aves > Passeriformes > Sylviidae > Acrocephalus > Acrocephalus scirpaceus. The sequence continues at coordinate 27,868,860 of OU383779.1, forward strand.
CACCACTAAACAATGTCCCCAGGTGCCAGATCTACACATCTTTTAATGGGCATAGTGACTCCACCACTTCCCTGGGCAGCCTGTTCCAATGTTTGAGAACCCTTTTGCTGAAGAAATTTTTCCTAACAACCAATCTAAACCCCCTCCGGTGCAACCTGAGGCTGTTTCTTCTTGTCCTGTCTCTTGCTACCTGGGAGAAAAGACAGACACTAAAGTAAACTCATCCTTCATTTCATATGTCTTTTTTCAGTGAGGGAGACAAACCAACCCCTAGAACTCAGAGACACCTGGTCTTCTTGTACCCAAGTGACAAATACACTTCTAGCAATTCCCTTCTGCCCTAGGAGGTACTTTCTGCCCAGCTCCTCTGCAAATGCCAGGTGACACCAACCACACTGACAACACAGGAAAGAACTTGATGAACTGGAAAGTCAAGACTTAGTTGTAAATTACAAGGAAAGCTATTCTCAGCTGCCTTTGCTCTAAACAGAAAAGCCGTGTTCAAGTGAACGGCCATGACAGATCATTTTCTGACTTGCTGGGAAACCAGCAGTAAATGCTTCTTTGTGCAGACAAGCATATGTGCAAGTCTGGCAAAGAAAAGAAGCAGCAAAAGAACTAAGAAAAATGGAAGCTGTTATATAAACTCCAAGCACTAACCACAGAAGCACCTTCTTCAGTACAGTTAGGGGTCTGTGTGTTTAAAACCAGCCCAGAAAGCACTGCCAATTCCCTCTGCTCTAAAGCAGTACTGGCTACAAGGTTCAGCCATGGAAGGCAGCTTTGATTAGAACAGCCCTGATTTCTGAGACACACGTAAAGTTTGAAAACAGGAATGGGTTTGTTACCTTTCCTTAACATACAGAAATATCAGTATCTATAAGAAGCAATACTTAATAATCTTCGCTGCAAGGAACTTAAGTGGGGCTAAGGGGAAATGCTAGCTCAGCCTGAAGCATTAATTTATGCTGCAGAAAACCTGCATGCACAGGTCATCACTGGTGCTCTTGAAAGCCGACAAGCTTTGGAGAATGCTACTGAGTTGCATTTGAAACAGAAAACAGGGAGGTCTCAGTCTACCTTTGCTGACTGCCTGCAATGCACATGGTGAAGTCTTGAGGAAACACCACTATTTAATTAAATCAAAGGGTCAGCACCAGATGAAAGTGATAGTGACATCTGTCTATGACCTGCCACATAGGTCACTGCAGGCCAGTCACTGCAGAAACAGGCTCACACCCCAAACGCACTGGGACTATCTGACCTGTGCAGAGGCAGCAGCAGAAGCACCACCAGCCACTGCCCAAGGCACTCACATTCCTGGTGGTTTCTGAACTGGGAAACACTTGGTGTAAGAAAACCCATCCACTCACAAGAAATAGCACTGCACTCTTCAAAAGCACCCCAACAGTCAGAATATTAGGTAAATACCCCAGTTATTTCTGTGCCCTCAGATGAATGCTGCTGCCAATACACTCTTGGAGGCAGAGTTTAATCAGAGTCCAGCTAGGAAAAAGTGGTAGCCTGTGGGGCTACAGGAATAGGGCAGTACTGAGAGCACATGCATCACTCTGACCTCCCTCCTGTGGTGCCACGGAGAACTGGCAAGTGCCACAGAGGAGCAGCAACGAGGCCAGAACAAGAAACAACAGTTAATTGCCCTCAGTGCTGCTTCCAGCACATGCTGAGTCTTGAGCAGGGGCCACAGCCACAGCTTACCAAAAGGAATGCTGAAGAATGGGCTGCATAAAGCCTTCTCAGCAGAGGCTCGTTTTCCTTGGTCACAATGAAGCATGCTGCAAGAAAAGACATCTTTATGTTCATGTATGTGACATTCCTGCACATTCCACTCAGGCTGGAGGCTCGCACAGAGGAACACCCTGTCTTTGGAGTGGTTATTGTACAAGGAGAAGAGTGGGAAGCGTATCTTGCAATTTGCAGCAGAAGCACACCAGAAGGATCCCCTGAAAGCATTTTGGGTAGATGGCAGAGCAGGCTTTCCTTCTTTATGTCTTTCAGCACCAAATAATGAAAATTGCTCACTTACAAGTCTACAAGGAACACAGCACGTTCCAGCTCCACATCCTCTGGCCATTCATTCCACATCTCAGGCATACGTGAGAATGATCCAACTCCAAGGTACTTCCACATCTTTTCACAAATGGGATTCAAAGCAGCTAATAACCCAGAGCTTGCCTGAGAATATCCCTAACTTGGCTTTATCAGAGGCTCCCAAAGCTATTTCTGCCAAGTTGTGTCCTCATTCCCTCTGTAGCCTCAGAGCACAGTCACAGGACAGTGAAAACAATCCCCTTGGCAGACTCCTCAGGGGAGCTGCAAAAGTGCCTTTGAATCTTGGCAGCAGTGGAGAGCAGCACTCTCTGTCCCCTCCCTCATTTTCATGACAACAACCCCCAAAAGCAGCAGTCTGCAGTTTTCTCCAAATACAATCTCTCGGCTGCAAGTGCAAAGCACTGAAACAGCAAATGATCAACATCATGACTGATACTCACTACATGCTTACTCCAAATTGTGCTTAAATCAGAGGAACTGAATCACCTCTGCTAATGCTTGCACTTGATACCGGAACAGTGGGAGATTTAACAAATTAAAAAAAAAAAAGCAAGCGTTAAGTGTGAGTTCTAAATTGCTAAGAGCAAGGCTTGACTTTACAGAGCACATCCTTAAGCAACAGTTATCAACTATGCTACAGTACCTTTTGATAAGATCTCTGAGGTGATAAGCTGGAATGGCTGAATTAACCACTCCCTCACTGGCAAATATGCGATCAATGATGGCAGAACTGTTTGTCTGGAAAGAAGAAGAAACAGTGATTAGGGAGGTAAAAACCAGACTGTGCAAAGCTTGCAATATCCTATCATTTTTCAGAGTAGATGCAGAGGACTGTGGTTCTCTGGGGCTTTGGGAGAGATCCCCAATGCCCAAGCCTCACATGTTAACCTAGCAGGCTCACATCAAATTAACTTTTTCCCATTTGCAAAAGCTGGAAATTTCTACATGCAGGAAACTTCTCTGTTACTATGGAGATTGTGATGCTGAAAGGATACTCTTTCTGGGAAGGGGAACACAAAAAGTATTTCACACAGAACAGAGGACAGTCAGGCTCCAGGCTGACAAAACAGAGCTTTCCTCTTGTTTTTTCAGGATACAGACTTACAAGAAGATTCCCAAATTACAGCTAACATTATACTAAACACAGCAAATAATTCCTCTACCATTGTGCTGCTGAACTAGCTGACAGCCATCAGCCATTGATTTTTTTCCTTCCTCTATGCCACAACTACAGCCAGCACAGCTTGCTTACCAAATCTAGGCAAGACACAGGCTCCAAAGAGAGACTCCTGGAGCACTCCTATTTCAGTAACCTGAACACAAGTGGCATTCAGACATGCCAGTCCTACAGGGCAGGTGGGTCTTTAAGGCTCAGGAATCTTAATTCTCAACGCAACAGGATTAGATACACATCCTGGAAACACTACCTAGTTGCCAGGTGCTACCTCACAAATCCAGATTATGAACAAGAAGCAGAAGGATTCATTTGGTGCAAGAACTGTCTCACCTTCCATTCCTGAGATTGGACTGTATGTTTCAGTTTCATTCCTGAGAACATTTCCAGTAAAACGATTCCCAGACTCCACAGATCCACGGCAGAGGTACACTCCGTCTCACTCTGGAGCCCTGCCTGCGCCAGGCAGTTCTGCAGTTCTGCCTCTGGAGCCCGATACCCGTCTGTTTGAATATATTTCACATCCTACAGAAGACCAAACACACGGAAAAAGTTGATTTTCCACACTCAGCTTCTCCACTCTATCCTTAAATCAGTTCCTTCCAAAGGAGTCCCCAAAATACTATTGCTAGATTGACAGGAAGCATTGTAGAGCCAGTTGTGCAAGGCAGGCAGTTCAACTCCCTATAGTGCTGTGCTGAGGGAAAAACAGGACTGTCTGGAAGAAAAACATCTCCCAGCAAAACAGATGACCTCTGAAAGACAGCACTGCTGGATGGAAGGGGCTGGATGTCCCTGTGGAGTGGCACTTTAACCTCTCCTACATGCAAATGATGCTAGAAGTTTTGGGATAAGGGTTGAACATCCACAATATGCTCCCATGTCAGCTGCTTGAGAGCACAAACAGCCGTGTCTGAGCAGTGAGCATCAGGAACTGCTGCCATTATTCACATGCTGATGTTCTCTGGAAGCAGGCAGCTAAAATGCTCAGACAAGGAAATCATCAAAGGCACTTCCCATGGACCTCTTCCATCTCCCCTTGAAGCCTCAAGTGCTGCAGCAATCAATACCTGCACAGCTAGTGTGGCTGGCACAGTGTGAAGAAATACCCATACTCTGCCTGCTCCAAAGAAAATAGGGAATTCTAGAATCACACAAGTACTGGCTGGAGGGGCTGCTCTGAAGGCTCCATTCCAGTCTCCTGCTCCCAGGCAATACCTGGTCAGACAACTGTGGCTTTGTCCACAGAGCAGGACAAAGTCTTCCGAATGTCCAAAGACAAACTGCATGCTGGGTCTTTTTAACATGTGGGGGCTCATTTTAGACACATTGATGCAACTCAAGGAATGACAGAAGAACATGCAAGTCTACTTCCTCCTGGATAAGGCACAAGATTAGGAATTCTTACCATGAGAATATATTCAGACCAAGATTATGTGGTTCTCTGATGAAAATAAAGTTTACAGAAGACATCTTCCAGCAACAGAGCTCAAAAGTGGTTTACAAACTAAAAAATTATACACAAACTGCTCATCTGTGTCCCTCCTCCTATCAGCAGGGAGCAGAACCTCCAGAATGGCAAGAGCAGCAACTTGGCAGGCCCCCAAACAATATTCAGAGATAGAGAAAGCACTGTGGTCAATGCCATCAGCAAAAACAGCAAGATGGAATTTCACTCCTACCACCTAAAGCATTTTGAGAGCTGTAAGTGGTTGAGACCTTGCTCTGTGTACAACCATTCCCTGTTAAACAGCAATGGCAGGAAATTTTGTGTAAGGATAAGCTTGGCAAGGCTGTCATAAATAAAAGTAGCATGGTCTTTGACTCAGATAAGGAAATGATGCATGTAGGCTGCAGCTCAAGGCAAGGGTGGGGACAGGACACTCGTACCTGGTGCACATTCAAAGCAAGGTTAGAAGGTTCACCCATACAACCAGTGTGTCTCTGAGGAAGGGCAAAGGAAACTCAGCCCAAAGAAAGCAGATTGGAAGAAACCATGGAAGCAAATAAAATACCCCATCAACTATTATGAGGCAACTCACACAGCAAGCAGCAAAACACAGACCTGAATTAAATAAAAATATCTACATTGGACACAGGACACCAGGAGTGTGTATTTTGCTGACAGACAGCAACAGATTACCACCAGAAACTCAGCCAAGAATGCTGGAGAACTGAAAACAACATGGGGGAAGTTAAGAAGTCCAAACATTAAATCCTGTACCAAAGAATTCAGAGATAGGTCACCCACACAACCCTCTGATATTCACCATCAATGGGCTGTACTGTCAATACCACATAAACTAGTAAAAAGGTATATAAATTTAAAACTGCTAAGTGAGTAAAGTGCGTGGAATAGGGACGAACCAGGACAATGTAGGAAGGCACAGAAAAAATTACCATCCATCACCCAGTGATTAAAGGCAAGTGTGATACAAGGTTACCTGATGGAAAAGCTTAACTCAGACTCCTCACAGGCTGCTACTAAGAGAGGGAGGAGTGAAAGGAAGACCTATCAAGCCAACAGCAGAACCTCCTGAGGCTCTCTGCTTCCATCAGAAGCCATGGAAGAGAATAAAATGGGCAAGGACAAACAACTCAGTATCACCACAATAAAAGTGAGAGCAAGAAGACTGAGCAGGACAAATGGGGCAAAGAGTAGAATAGGCAGAGATTGTCTGTGTCAGTAAAGAACAGACGCCTCCCACCCAGGACCAGACTATGGAGATTGGATACATGTGGGGAGGAAACATCCAGATTTCCTGGGAAGTGAGGCTGCTGAAGACAGGGTGAAAGTAAAGGCAAGCACAAGGACACTGCCAAAGATAACACACTTGGCTGGGGAAGCTGATGGCAAAGCCTGGATTACTATTACACATGATAAGGGAAGATAAAAGGGAATTCTACATTTCTGGGTGCTCCCACTCATCTGACCACATAAAAACTAGCATACTTTCCAGGAAGCTGAGACACCACTTTTCTCAGTGCATCATTAACATTGGAATTTCTAGCACAAAGGCTAAGACATCAACAGAAACCAGACATGCAGGGAGAATGGGAACACAGCTTTGGTGTCTGGGGCAGACAACATTTTAGCTTTTTCCAGTAAATCCTCAGCACCAGCTCAGCTCCTACTCTGATCAGGTCACTTGAAAAACATCACAGAGCCACATAACTCAACACAGAGCCATCTGCCTCAAGAGTAGCACATTCCAAACCTGATTCCCCTCTTTGAAGCTAAGCCCAAAGTCAATGAGCTTAAAGCACTCTTCCTCTGCACTCCACAGGATGTTGCGTGGCTTAAGGTCTGCATGGACGTAGCCTCTGTGGTGCAGGAAAGCCAGGGCTTCCAGGACATCTCGGGCGCAGTGCTGGATCATCCACATGGAACAGCCCTGGTTGCTGGAGTGCAGCAGCAGCTCGGACACACTGATGTCCAGCAGCTCCAGCAGCAGACAGCGAGATGGGCCATTGGCAGAGTAGTGGTTGGTAAACACACCGTAGAGTGTCACTACAACGAGACACAGGGACAGGCATTGGTCAGCACCTTCCACCACTCCACACCACAAAAGCTGTGGCAGGCAGCTCAGATGTTTTGTAACAGGTGATGTTCAGGGAGGAAGAAGCAAGGGAAAACCAGCCATGCCACCCCTACGAGCTTCAGAAGACAGGCTGGTGTCACAACACTCCCCAGGCTTTGCTGAAGTGACAGGGCTGAGTGCTCCTGCTCAGGACAGTCTCTGGGACACAGATAAACACATCCCAGTGAGCAAACTGGACACAGTGCTGCTCTTTAGAGACATGTCAATCTCATCCTGTGACAAACTTTGCAGAGTGGGAACGCATGTGCTGTCTGGGTGTCCAGGCACACTATAGCAATTAAAAAGCATTTTACGCAGACAAAAAGTATCGGTGGGTGAACTTCGGCACTTCCAGCAATCATCTCTGACACACAAGCTTCCTCTCTTCCCAGGTTCATTCCTACCCACGAAGGCAGCCCAGGAGCTGCAGCACAGTGGGAACAGAGCACACTGTCTCATTGCTGTCCCACAGGGAACACAGTCCTTGCTGGGCCTCTGGCACCCTGCCCAAAGGAGGACTTGCCTGCAGTGACTCGCTCTGCCCATCTCTCCTGCCCACCCTAGGGATGTCACCTGCAGATCCCCCACCCAGGGAAGGGGTGGGATGCCCAGGAACACCCACTGCAGGGAAGCTGCCTTGGGATGTCTAGGCTAGGGGCCCTCAAATCTGTCCACCCAGAGGTGTCAATCCGAGGGGCACATTGGCCTGGAGGTGCGTTTGGGAGCGAGGCTGCCTGTTTTCCCAAAGGAGTTGGGAGTTCCCTTTCCTGGCTGGGAGGGTGGTTTGGAGACGCCAGTTTGGCAGGGGGAGGCTGCTGTGGGGGGTGCTCTAGGGACAGAGGGTGCCCGAGAAGGGGTGTCTGGGGATCGGGGCAGGGGGTGCCGAGGCCGCGGGGTGCATTGCAGGGTGCGGGGGTGTCGTTACCGATGTTGCGGTGCCCGCGGAGCTGCTCGAGCGCGGCGCGCTCCTTGCGGAACCCGTACTCGGCGCAGTCGGCGGCGGGCGGGCGGGCGCCGGGGCGGCGAGCGGGGCCGGGGCGCGGCCCCGGGGGCGGCACGAACTCCTTGACGGCACCGGGGGGTGCCCGGGGGTCCCCGCAGCAGCGGACCCGGTACACCGAGGCCGAGGAACCACTGCCCAGCGGCGCCTGCACCTCCCAGAGACGGCCCAGCGCCTCCAGCAGCAGCGGCGGCGCCGCGCCCCACGCGCATCCCGACATGGCGCCGTGCCGCCTCACATCGCCGTCCTGCTGCTGCCCCGCCGCTGCTCCGGCATCGGCCCCGGCCGCCGCCGGCGCGCTGCGGCCGCCATGACACCGGAAACGGGGCGGTACTGCCGGCGGCACCGCCTCGACGGGGCGGAGCCTTCGGCCCGGCAGCGAGAAAGGGCGGCGGTGCCGCCGGCGTCCGGTGCCCGTTGCCCTAGTACGGACGGGCTGCAGCACCCTCCGCATTCCCGCGAGTCGTATGCCCTCAGCCCAGACACCACCCAGGGCTCCTGTCGGGGTCCCGTCCCCCCAGCACCCCCTCAAGCCCGGTCCTCTCAGCCCAGACACCACCCAGGGCTCCCGCCCCCTCAGTACCAATCACAGCAGAGCAGCCACGTTCTCCACCCCAATCTGAACACCACCAAACTCCCCCTCCGCCCCCTGCCTCCCCACCAGGATGGCGCCAGGGTCGTGCAAGTTGTCCTCTCCCATCAAGGGACTACCACACATCAGTGGGTAAAAAAGAAAACAAAATTTATTGTGCAATCTGCATCTCTTGTCCCAAACCACGCACAAGCACCCTGACATAACTATAAATAGAGGGGACTGGACCGGCTGTGAGTGATGACCCTCCCTTAAGGGGAAGGTTCCCTTCGGATCACAGCGATGGAAGACGCTGGTTCTTCAGAGAGGAGCTACAAGTCCTGTTTCCATCAACACCTACATTGCAGTGCAGACCTGGGCAGCACACACACACTTCTGTATCTGACGGTGGAGGTGGCCATGCACAGCGTGATCACATTGTCACAGGGTGTGTAACACCTCAGCACTGAACATAGGCTCTGTGCAACTCTGCATCCCTTCACTCTTGAGTGGGGCTGTCCCACAGCCGAGCTGCAAGGCCCCAGCACCACCATGGCATCATCACATGAACGGCAAGGGCATGGGTAACTGCTGCCAGGGCAAGGGGATCCATGCTCACAGCTTCCGTTCTTCACTGGAACAGTGTGGCTTTGGGTGGTGGAAGTCATTTCTCTAGCCCAACCACCCTGTGTGGCCCAGAAGGAGCTGTGAGAAGACCCATCCAGGAGGTCCTGCGTTCCTCCAACCCTACCCAGGGCTTTGGAGCTTTTCCTCTGAAAACCACCTTTGTGGTGAGGATGTACATAAAAACTCTAAGCTTAATGTTCCATCTCACAGCTGCTTCCTTGCATTGGCACAGGTGTCCCCAGGCTGGCTAACCCCTCCTGTAATCCATGGCGAAACGCTCATATAGCAGTATCAGAAGACCACGTGGCTTTGTGTGTCCCAGTCTCGCAGAGACCACTGTCCTAGGAAGTAAAGGGGAGCAGTGACACTGGCCCACATGTAGAGGGCTTGCCTGCCTGGACAGTCCTGTCCATGGTGGGCTGGGACAAGACCAGGAAACAAGCAGGAGCCAAAAGGGGGTCTCACAGGGAGCTCAGCTCCTTGCCAAAGCCCACTGGCCAGCAGCTGGGCAGTCCCAGGTGCCCAGCCCTGCGTCCTGACAGAGCCCAGGTCTCCTGCATCTGGGGCTCCACTGCAAGGAGATGGCACTTGGCAGAGTAACACCACAAAGTCAGCACCTGGAGAAGGCCCTGGACACAGCTGCTGTTCCTGGCTCACTGGCACCAGGCACTAGGGCACCTGGGACAGGGTATCTCAGCAAGCATGACATAAGCTGGGAAATCCTCTGGACGAAGGCAGGCAGTGCAGACACAGGGAAGTGTGTGGTGCTTGTGGGATGCTCACAGGATGCTCACTCCAGCAGATCCAATGGGGTTTGGGGCAGGCTGGCACTTCTACCCCCAGCACCCCCTTGGTCCCCAGTTCAGCAAGGCTCCTGGCTGCAGACAGGGTGGCAGTGGCACTGTGGCAGGACAGAAGCTTGGCACTGACGAGGGTGAATAGGCCCAGTATGGGGCTGCAGAAGCCATGGCAGGACAGGCTGTGCCCCTCCGGGGAATTTGGGGAGAAGCAGGTTGTCATGACTCCCTAGAGCCCACACTGGGCAGCAATGGCTCCTTTCACCTCAGGGCTTCTCCCTTTCCAAAATAGTCATCCCAAGAATGGCAAGTGGCAGCGAGAGACAAGTTTGGGAGAGCCAGCCTCCATGGTGCCCCTGTCACAGATACCCATTGCTACTCAAAGGACAGTAGGTCAGGATGGGTCCCCTCCACCTCCCAGCCAGGGGTACGTGGCTCTGGCCACCCTGTGCTCCCTGGTGGCTCATGCTCCAGCTCTGGTCTCTGCAAGGGCTTCTCTGTGCTGGGTGACATTTCAGTGGCCCTCTCACCAACTTGCCACTGGCTGTCCCAGCTGCCCTTATGGATGAGGTCAGGCACGGGTAAGGCAGCGGTAGGCTGGTCCCCACTGGGCTCTAGGGCTCCTGTCATGCTGGGGACCCCAGGGCATTGTGGAGGAGAAGGGTCCCCCACCCCCAGCTGCTCCTCTGTACGGTCAGGGTGGGCTGTGGGTGCTTTGGAAGGCTCCTGGGTGCCACTCCTCGTGCTGGTCCCCTCCAGCTGTGGAGCGATGAGCATGTCCTGAGGGGTCTTCAGGGCGCGTGGTGTCCGCTTCTTGGTGATGGGGGGCGGGGGTTCCAGCCGGGGAAAGGCATCCAGCCCCACAGCCCTGCAAGCACAGAGGGACAGTTGCATACAGACCCATGCTGGGTCCCTCCAGCCTGTCCCAAAGGCCCTGGGGTACACACTGTGGGGATACTCACCCGTCCTCAGTAGCCAGCTGTCCCGTGCCCAGCACAGCGCCTGCGCTGGCGTTCACCTCCATGGCTCCCACGCCAGGCAGGCCGGCCAGCTCCTTGCGGCGCAGGAGGTCATTCACCTTGGCGCCCATGGCCTTGCCCAGGTTGCGGAGGTGCTGGCTGCCAGTGGGCCGGGAGGCCTGGGGCAGGGTGCCTGCCGTGGCAGGGACGTGCTGTGCCCATGGTGTGGGTGCCGTGCCAGCGCTGGCATTCTCAAACATGCTGTGGTCCACTGCAGGGGGAAAGGGAACAGAGAGGATGTGATCAGGTTGGAGGGAGGATCCCAGCAGGACTGGCCCACCAGGACTGTGGGAACACAATTTTGGGGACTGGGATGATGTTCCTACAGCCCCGCAGAGGCTGTGGGTATCCAGGCCATGCCAGGGCTGCACAGGGCAGTGCATGCACAGGGGACCTGCGTGGGGCAAGAGAGGGTAACGGCAAGCCCAGGGCTCCACGTTGGCACTGCCAACACACCGAGAGCTTCTCTTACCTGACACCAAGCGACTTGGGAAGCAGGTTGTGGAAAAAGAGAGCGAGTGAGCATTTACCAGCTGAATGGGAAAGGGAAGAGGCCTGTCCCTTCCACACTGCCAGGTGAGGTGTGCTGCCAACCCCCTGCTCAGACCTGTCATGCTGCCTGAAGAGATGGGACTCACATAGGAGGTCCCTTGTCAGTCACACTATGCTAAAGCCACAGGGCCTTCTCTTGGGGCACCCACAGTGTGGGCTGTGCACTGCCCACCCCACCATGGCTCCTCAGCTCAGCCCAGCCTGTTTCTCTGTAGTGGGTGGCAGCAGGTGCTTGCTGGGGAAAGGGCTCGGCAATCACACTCCACCTCTGAGCTACACTGGCTTCTCCACCATGTCTTCCCATCAAGAGTCCTTGAAGCTGTGGAGGCTGCCCCCAGAAGTGCCAAACCTCTGTGACTGCCTGCGTGTCAGTGTGGGTCTGTGTGATGGCTCCAGCCAGATCCTGGGTGAACCTGGTGCTGTTCTGGGGCCTCGCTGCCCTTCAGCATCCTCTGCCCCACTCTACCTCTGCATCCCAGGGGCACATACTGGGACAGAGACAACCACCTCCACATCCCATGGGACAGACAGAGAGGAAGGGTTCCCAGCACTACTCCAACCTTGTGGTGGGCTGGACTCTTATAAGGACCCCTAACTCACTGCAGGCCCTTTCCTCTGCATTCTCTGTCCCCAGAGTTCTGCTGAACAGCAAGCTCCCCACCTGCACCTGCAGCATCTACCAGCCCTGGGGTTCATCCTACAGCTATTTATCTGCACCAAGAGAGCCACCCAGCAGTGCTTGGGCAGCCTCTACTCCAGCCTGGACACCAGCTCTCGGGAGTGTGAGCAGGCTGATGACCTCTTGAAGAGCTCTCTTCTAGCCCCTCAGATGACTTCCAGCCCCTGAGGCTGGTCAGCAGCAGAGCCAGCATCATGGTCCAAGACAAACTCACTGCTTCCAAGTGTCAGCCTGTGCTCCAGCATGGCTAGCAGTGCATGTTGTGCTGTCCCATCTTCCCCACACCGTGGCTGCTCAAGACCCAGATCCAGCACAACTCCCAGGAGGGCTGCAGCTGCAAGAGGTTCTACCACACACCCGAGGTCCTGGGGGGAGCAGGATTTCAAGGCACAGGAGGCTGCAGCCCCCGGGGTATCCATGCAGCCCCAGCAGCCGGGCAGCTGCCACGGGAGGGCACTGCTCCATCACGCCTGGCAGCAGAATTACTTGTTTCAGGAGCAGTCAGCTCCTGCCTGTGCAGCCTGCTGCACAGTAGGCACTGCTTTTGCCTACACAACACTTTTGCCATCCTTTAAGAGAGGCTCTTCCCTACTTTTCCTTCTCCAGCAGCCAAAAATTTCCTGAGCCCCTGGAAGTGTCAGTTAGCCTCTCTGCATCTCTGTGGGGAGCTCTGCAGATGCCAGGAAGCCCCTGGCACCCTCCAGCTGTTGGATCAGCCCTGAGACAAGGCTGTGCTGTGCAGTGGCTGAAGGGCAAAACTGAAACACCTCTACTCCCAGCAATATTCTGGGCACCTTGCTCTCGTGGACATCCTGTGGCTGGCACCACAAGCAGGGGTTCCATAGGAGAGGAAGCTTAGGTTGGAGGGGCTCTCTGCAAGGCCAGAGGATGCTGCTGCTGGTGCTGGCACCCAGCATGGAGAGGTAAGGAAGGACAGAAAGAGAGAGTCAGTGAGAAAAAAGAGACAACAGAAAGCCTTGAGAAATAGAAAGATTTATTTAGCAAAAGCCAGTTGACTAATGACAACATCCAAGGGTTAAGTGCACTTACATTGACAGATTGGCTTCCCAGATAGATTGAGTCAACAGTTAGTAATACGACAGTTGTAGGAAAAGAAAGGACAAAAAATATAGCTATGAAACCCCTGTCAAGGTCCATAACAAAAGTGAGAGGCTAGAGAGGAGTCTTGGAGGCAGTGCTGACTTAGGAGGGGTCATTTACACATGTACACCCATGGTGCAGCATGAGGCTGGCAGGATCCCACCCAGCCCCAGCAGCACCCCCTCAGCCTGTGGGGCACCTGCCACTGTCCCCTGTGGGCAGAGTGTGTGGCAGGAGCCCGAGACCACAGCTGGTCCTGACAGCCCCTCATGGGACACGGCCTGAGCTCTGTGTGTGCAGCAGGGATGGACCAGAGCAGTGGCTCAGGAGATGGCTCCCCCCACCTGCTTCCTGAGGCAGCTCAGCCTGGAAGACACCTCTGGCCTGCTGTTGCTCCTCTCAGGCTCTCTTTTCATCTGCCCTGTGTGTACAGCTGAACTCCTGCTGTCCTTTCCCCTGAATGATCTGTCTGACCACATGGAAATCGCTGTCCAAGCTCAACCATCCCTACCCTGTAAAAGCCATGCCTTGTGCGTGCTGTCATGCCCACTTCTTCCTCCTAGCTGGACCAGCCTCACACCCCTTGCTTTCACTTTCAGCTGCTGCAAGCTGGCAGTGGGATGTCGGGTCCCCAGCAGAGGGACTGGAACACAGGTGTCCCCACAGCCGTGTGGGACAAGGCATAGGGAGGCAGTGGTGCCTAGAGGACAGGAGCACCACATACCAAAGAGCACCCTCTCCCACTCTGCCTGTTCTGTGGCTGGTGCAGAGCTCCCCTGGACACCAGGGCACTGCTAGGGACACTGAAACATGTCCTTCTTTCCTTCCCACTAGACCTTCTAGCTCCTCAAGTCCATCCAATCCTGTCGTGTGGTGGAGGGTGCATAGCACAGCTCGTGCTGACCCTGAGGGTCTCATCCACACATCACTCCTCAGCAGCCCTCAGTCCTAAGGGGACCAGGGCAGAGAGAAGTGATGGGCCTTCCTCAGCAGCCAGGCTAAGCCCTGGAGGAGAGCAAGAGGTAGTGTCAGCCAGGGGTTAGTTGCAGGCAGATTGAGCAGAGACAAAGCTGGCAAAGGTGAGAGCAGCAAGGAAGCAACAAAGCAAAGCAGAAGCAGGACAGGAGGGAGGATGGGGAGGAAGACAATTGTGCCAAATCCCCACCTCACTGAGTGCTTCCACATGAAGCAGGGTGGACATCAGGACTTTGGTTCCTACCCCTTCAATCATGGCCTCTTAGAGGCTCAGCACCAGGCAGTTGATAAAAGTGTTTGCAGAAAAGGAACAAGCTCTGGATCCCTTGGAGGCTCCCACAGATGGATTTCAGCCATAAGTGTCTTGAGGGCTGGTGGGGGACCCTGAGATCTTGGATTCACTTTTCCAGAGGGTGCAAACCAGAGGTGTGATGAAGCACCCCTGCAGACAACAGCAGTTCAATCCCCATCGAGGGCTGGAAGTGTGCTCATTCCTGAAGATGTCAATGCCAGCACTGCAGCTCCCAGCCTTGGCCTGGGGCAAAACAACTGCTTGGAAATGGGAGAGTTTGTCTATAAAGCAAAGCAGGGAGTTTGTGGTGATGGGAAGTGCTTGACAATGTGACTTGAGAGCCATGATAAAGACTTTGAAACCTGGCAGTTGAACCAAGGAGCCAAAGGATTAGATTATGAGGGGGAGTACACTCCACAGCTTGGTGCTGCATGCCCTGGCTCCCTGCTCCACACTGCACTGTGCCTTCCTCTCTGCTCCACAGCCTGGCAGAGGAGGGGGCTCTGCCTGCATGCCCTCCACCTGCCTTGGCACGGATAAACCATGTCCTGGAAGTGCCACATCCCCCTGCCAGCAACTGCCTTCACCTGGCCAGCCTGTGCAACCTCATCTCACCCCTTCAAATCCTTTCCAGGCTCATCCCCACTGCCCCTCAATGCCTCACTTCTCATTCACAGACCCACTCTGACAGTGCACTGTCACCAACCCTCACCTAGCATGGCCCTGTACTCACCCACCCTGCCCATCACGTAGAGAGCCAGACCAGCTGCTCTGTCCTTGCTCACCACCTTGGAGCTGCCCCCTCGGTGCCTCTTGTCCCTGCTAACTGCTCTAGACTGCTCTCCCATTCCCTCAGCAAAACCCTTCCAGTGCTTTACTGCTTCCCCAGCAGCAGCAGGGGCTAATCCAGCAGAAGTCCCTTGCCTCTGCCTGACCTTGACACACAGTTTGAAGGGAGACAAGGCCAGAGGGGAGCACAAGGAGCTGTTAGCTCAGTGTCTGCTGCAAAGCAGGGATGCTGCAGCTCAGCACACAAGCCCATGCATGCTGGAGCACAGAACGCCTGGCACACACCACGGGCATGGCTCCATCCTCACCTCCACACACTACTGACCAGCTGCTGGAATCCTCCTGCTCCCTCCTCTGCCCCACCCCCTCCGGGCTGTCCAGTCCCTGCCAAGGCCGTGGGGCTGTGGCCAGAATCCTTCCCAGCTCCAGCAGGTCCCGGCTGCTCTGCACCACCTCCTGCTGACCCCTACACTGCAATCTCGTCCTCCAGGCTGTCGCCCAGGTCCTGCCTGGGTTGGACGTGGAGCAGGCGCGGTGGTCCCTCCTGGGACCAGGAGTCACGCTCCTCGCTCTCGTCCGTGTTGGACTCGTACTCGGAGGCGATGCCCGACTCGCGGAACTTGATGAGCTCCAGGCTGCCCAGGGCTGGCTCCGGGGCAGGTGGCCCTGAGTCCGGCAGAAAGCGGTAGCACTCCAGCTTCACCAGACAGTCATTCCTACCTATGGGGCTGCCCATGGTGCTGGGGAAAGCTGAGCTGGGGCCCAGCGGTGGCAGGTGGGTGTCCTCAGGCTGTGGGGTGGTCGGGTCGCAGAGGACTGGGAGGATGTTGGAGCGGAAGGTGATCTCCAGCAGACTGTCCTGGGAGCCTGCTGCAAGAGAAGGGCATGGCTAAGAGGCCTAGCTTGCCTGGGTATCCCCTGGTCACCACGGCTGGCTGCACACTGGCCCAAGGAGGACAGTCTGGGGTCATTTGAGTATCAACCTCTCCATTTTCGCTGTTTTGAGGGGCTTATTTGGTGTCACTAATGCCAGGAGCTGCTGGCCAACAAAGGGCCAGTTCTGCAGGACAAGAAGTTAACTATCTTCCAGCCCAGCTCCTGCAGAGAGCTGATGGCCACATCTGCTGGAGAGGAAGGTCAAGTAGGGGCTCTTGGGCAGGTATGGAGCAGGCCTGGAGCATGCAGCCATTGAGGAAAGCGGACATACAGCTGATGGAGGTAGGTGACTACCTGTTCATACAGCCCTCCCCAAGCCCCTTCCCATGCTGCATGCAAGCACCCTGCTGCACACACACAAGCCAAGCCAGAAGGGCACAAATATCCCTCTGAACAAAATGACTGGAAATGCACAAAAAAACCCCAAAAACCACCCATATGCATGTCCCCCCACAGCTCTGGCTAGCTGTGAGGGGAGAGGAAGGGGTGGCAGCGCTTACTGGTTGTGTTCCCCGCCAGCTTCAGCTCCAGCTCCTGCACCTGTTTGACCAGGAGTGAGATGTGCTGCAGCAAGTCCTTGTTCTGGAGCAGGAGCTGGTGCACACGAGCCTGGGCCTCTAGCCGTGCTGCTGCTTCTGCTGCCAGTTGGTCCTTCAGCAGGTGGACCTGGACAGGATACTGCAGGTGAGCACAGGCAGATGGCTGCTCGAGGGTTGAGGGCTTTGACTCTGGCCATCCCTGCTCATCTCCCAGGGCTCACCAGCATCCCACCCCATGATGTGATGAAGCAGCCATTCCCTGTGGGTACTGCAGATGTGATGGGGAGCGTGTGGGTGATGTCACACCAGGGCTCAGCACATTGTCTCCTCGTCTCCCTGATGGAAAAGCTCAAGGCCAGGTGGGTAGCACTGACCAAACTGTCAGTGGTGCATGTGAGCTGTGGATGTGCATGGAAAGGGCAGCCCAGGAGGAGCCAGATGGATGTAGCAGAGAAGACACGCTCGACCGACTGGATGGCGCTGTGCAGCAGAGCTGGCCCTGGAAAAGCTGTCTTTTTGGGCAGTTTTCCCAGAAACAGGACCCAGCCAGTGGCCTCTGTCACAGGGAGGGGCTGGAGCACCACAGATGGCAGGGTGCTGCTGAGGAGGGGCAGCTCTGGGGTGCAAGCTGGCTGCTTAGCCTGGCTCTGGGAAGGAATACCTGCAGGGAGCCCGTGGGCAAGACCACCACTGATTTCAGCACAACTACCTCTATGCAAACATCTGTGTCCCCAAAACCATGCCCCTGAGGGCAGACAGCCAGGAGCTCCTGCCCAGGGCAGCTCTCATCTGTGTTTGAGCAAGGAGAACCCCAGAATGTGGGTGTACATACATTGTACAAGGGAACAGCAGTGACCTGAGGGCCACTTTGGCTCAGCACCCCTTCCCGGCACCGACCCATGGATGCTAAAACTGCTCCAGCAAGGGCTGGAACCAGGAAAGCACAGATTTAAAAATAAATTAAAAAAAAAATGCAAAACAAAAATAACTCGAAAACAAAAATATCCCCAACAAACACAAAAGGCTATTTTACCGTGGCCTAGAAAGTGACCTTGAGGAAGAACAGGAAGCTCTCTGTACCTGCCAAGCTGTGAGCTGCTGGTGCAGCTGCAGGGACCCTGAAGCTGCGCAGCTGGAGGACACCTGCCCCCCACAGATGGGTACCAGGAGGCAGTACTGGCTGTGCTGGCAGGCAGGTGCTGCCCAAATATGGCCAGCAAGGTGCACAGCAGTGTCCTTGGCAGAGCCGAGCTGAAGCACAGCGAATTTGGGAGTGACAGGAGACCAGGCAAAGGACTGGGATTTACAACTTTCCACAAAGCCAGACCAAGAGCAAGGAATGCAGTATTTTGGACTCCAAGCAGGCACTGTGGAGCCTTTTGGATTGTGAGAAACACTATACTTGGACAGACACAAAGGATTCCCTGAGGATGCAGATCCCT
Source organism: Acrocephalus scirpaceus scirpaceus (assembly GCA_910950805.1). Taxonomy (NCBI): domain Eukaryota; kingdom Metazoa; phylum Chordata; class Aves; order Passeriformes; family Sylviidae; genus Acrocephalus; species Acrocephalus scirpaceus. The sequence continues at coordinate 27,887,007 of OU383779.1, forward strand.
CTTCCAGAGGGGAAAGCAACTTGGCAGTCTGTGACCCCAAAAGGCATGTGGGCTCTGGAGGCAGCAGCTCAGCCAGAACTGATCAACAAATATTTACTGATGCGAGTAGCAAAGCCATGGGGCAGCACAGAAAGGCTGCTGAAGCCCAATGCTCGGGCCACGAAGAAAGTTGATGAATTGCAGCGAGATCTGTGAGGGGTCAGGGAACAGGTAAAGCTCAGGTAATGAGTTGGATAAAGCAGCCAGAGCTGCTTCAATGAGAAATAGCTGCATGGAGCTGCCAGCTGCACAGCTGCACAACCCAGGCACATCAGTCACTGGGGCAGGGCACTGGCGAGCAGACAGGGCAAAGGCCCCAGACACCTGGTGGCAAGCAGAGCCAAGCACCTCACAGAGCTCCCTCCCCATGGAACTGCCTGCCTTCAATGCTGTCTCCAAGCAGGAGACTCCAGCAGCGCCAAGGGGCTCAGCAGTGTGCCCCAGCCCTGCCACAGCTCCTGGAAAAGAATGGAGGGGAGAACCTGTGCCACAGCCACTTGTGTCTGCTGCTGCTGCTGCTGCAGGAGTTGCTGGAGAAGCTGCATCTGGTGGTGGGCAGAGAGGGGTGTTCCCAGGTCAGGCAGCTGGGCAGATGAGGGCAGCAGCATCTTGGGTGACGCTGTCAGGATATCTTCAGCGTGGAGGCAGCTCTGCAAAACACCAGTGTTAAAGGAGTGATTCCCTGGCACTCACCTCAGAGAGCCACCGGGCATACACAAGCTTTGGCACAGATCAGCCGTCCAAAATACCCAGAAAAGAGGCAGCTGCATTCAAAGCTAATGCACACTTTGCTGAGGGTGCTTACAACCTTTGATAGCAGTACTTTTTCAGTTTCAACAACCCAAATACTTTTGTAGAAAATTCCCGAAAAGGCTGATGCTTCCCATGGGAATTTCCACTGTATCAAAAAGGTCTTTTATTTTTGTGGTTTTGGTGGAAAAAAATCCCTATCAGCTCTGCCCCAAATCCTTTCCATGTGGCCGCATATAGCTGAGCCTCAACACAGCACTCTCCAGGAGTGCCCTGGGCCCTAGCCAAAGGGCAGCCCTGCAGCAGCAGATGCCTTTGATCTGCAGCGGCAGATACCTTTGATCCGGGAGCTGAGGAACGCTGCACAATCCCTACCGACCCCTGGGCCCTCGGGATGTGCATCAGAGTCGTGGTGGGGCAGGGGCCATGCCACCCCTGCGAGTGAAGGGCAGGGACCCTGGGCTCAGAGTGGCACCCACCTCCTTGGCCACAGCATCAAGGTCGGTGACGCCGCGGTTGAAGTCCAGGATGTCGGCTCCGGGCAGAGGCAGCTCTACGGCATCGATGTCCGTCTCCTCGGCGGAGGCAGCCGCTCTCTCCACACCGGAAAGGCGACAGGCTGTGGGACAGGGTCAGGGCAGGGCACAGCCTGCCTGCACCTGGAGCTCACTGCGCTTCAACCGTGGCATGGGCAGCGATACCCACAGTGGGTCCCCACCACCCCTGTGCCACCCACCCTCCAGCCCTGGTGGGAAGCAGGAACAGAGAGACATGGCTGCTCTTCCTGCTGCTGCTCGGGAGAAAGCTTGCAGCCAAAATCACCTCCAGCCCCAGCACACCAAACCTGGGCAACAGAAGGCAAAAGTCCTGATTTGGGACAAACAGGCCACCAAGAACAGAAAACACAGATAAAGCTGAAGAAAGGTAAACAAGAGATTACAGGAAAGAAAAACAAAAAACAGATGCTCTGAATTCCCCAGGGAGCTACATATCATGGCTGGGATATTGTGTGGAGGAAAAGCAAACAATGACTGGTCCAGGGCAGCCCAGTGATTAGATCATCAGGACAGCACTGGTCACAATCACAGAGGCAAGCAGGAAACCACAGCCCAGCCCACGCTGCTCCTGTTGGGATGTGGGGGATCCAGCCCACAGCATGGCATGGCAGGGCAGGGAATCCACACACAGACAGGCAGCAGGACCTGCCAGTGTCCCACCTCATACTGGAAGGGTTTGACTAATCTCTCATAAAACTTCTGCCTCCCCTCCAGCACAGGCACCCAGCACCAAGGAGCAAGGCTGCTCCCTGGGACCCTGCACAGCTCAGGGAGATGAGGCTGGACCAGCAGCCCTCCAGCCAGGCATCCCTGCACCCTCTACCCACAGGGCTGAGAAGGAGTAGGGACTGCAGCCTGCCTGTAGCCCTGACAGCTTGATGGGAGACCACAAACATGGCTATGTCCATTCTGGAAATTACAGAGAGCTGGCCCCAGACCCAGGCATGCCTCGGGACATGAGAAGGTCTGTGCTTGGGGCCTCTTGTGCGGAAGCAGCGATGGAATGTTTGCAGTGTGTACCGCCAAGCACAGAGCAGCGCCCCGGGTGCTGCTAATGGTTTCTCAGCAAGGGGGATGTCTGAGAGGATCATGGCTAACACCTAGAGAAGGTTCCTTGCTGGGCAAGATCCCAGCTTGAGCTTGGAGCACAGCAGGCCAGATTGCCATGCAAATCCATTGCCCAGAGGTGTCAGCCATCAAGGGGCAGTATGGGAAGACAGTGCCTCTGTGAACCACATCTGCCAGGCTCCAGGGGCCCAATGTCACCCCCACAGCTCCACCTTTGTGGAATACCTGGGACGTCCAAATCATCTCCGTTCCTCTCACTGTCTGCGTCCTCCTGGCCATCGGCGTTTTGCTGGGTGTGTTGCAGGCTCAGCTTGTGGCACACCTCGAACGCCTGCCCCACTGTCCGCACAATGCGCATGGCTTGGCTCTGCAGTGGGAGAGGAGAGAGGAGAGAGGAGAGAAGAGAGAGTAGAGAGGAGAGGGAGGAGTGGCACAGCTCTCAGGCGTCTCTGTGCTGCCACAGGATCTCAGATCCTCAGATGCCCTGGGCTGGCAGCTCCAGTGCAGTGCCACGGAGTCCTGCCCCAGCTGCTCTACCCAGAGTACACCAGGACAAGATGTGCATCCTGGCTTGTTTACCTTCTTCTTGGACTTGAAGACGTTGCATCTGAAGACATTGCTAGATCCATCCCTGGCAATGTAGCTGAAGATCTTTAGGTCTTGGGAGTCATGAGATACATAGAATATCCTGCAAGGACAGAATGGAAGGGAGGATATAAGCATATACATTACCCATATGCCCAGGAGACTGCCAAGGCCACAACCAATGCTTCCCATGGCACGGGGTGCTGGCAGATGCCCAGGCTCTGCAGCACATCACTGCTAAAGCCCAGAAATTTTTTTGGCAGTGGTTTTACCTCAGCTGGGAAATTTTGCCTGCTGATTCAGCAGCAGGAAACATTTTGCAAAGGCAGCACAAGACTTCTCTGCTCAGTCCCCAGGGACTCCCCAGCCCTCCAGGGATGGAAAAGAGCAAACCCCATTCCTGGCCTGCTCGTAGGTGGCCCAGGTGCCTGCCACCCCCTCCCCAGCATAGCTGGGCACCTCTCTTGCTCCAATTTGGCCTCCCTGGGACAGACACGCCCTGCTTTTGGGAACAAGATGGAGGAGGAGAGCTGGGAACTTCGGGAAGCACCATGAGCTGCCCTCCACAGATAGTGGCAGCTCTCCAATGCCCAGCACAGTGCTGGTGTGGTGTGGGTAAGGGACATGGCAGAGCCACACAAGCTTCTGTCCCCTCACCCAACAGCCTTACCTGTAGATGGGATCATGCATGACGAGCATTTTGTTCTCATCCCAGGACCATTCTTTTTTCTGCAATGAAAGAAGCTGAGAATGAGTACATCAGATGCTGTCCTTGAGAACAAGGACAGGGCAGAGAGACAGTCTGGGGATATATTTGGGAAGCGCTTATCACAGCTCTGCTGCTGCTCCCCTGCAACCCTTTGCCAAGGGTTGGATCCTGTTGAGGACCAGCCACATCCCACAACACCTCCCACAGGGCCCCCCAGTCCCTTCTGCACCACAGCAGGACTGGCTCAGCCACCCTGCAGGAACATGACTCACACGAGGGTGACCCCTCTCATCCCTCCCTCTCTCTCCCAGCCCACCAGCGTTTCCCAGAAATTCAAGGATGCTGCAGGTCCCTGCACCAGGAGGGAAGGGATTCTGCTGCTGAGGCACTGCTGCCTCAGGGACCAGTGGTGCCTACCTTCTTCTTTTTCTTCAGAATGACCTTCACACCATCCACTGACACGATGAGATTCACTTTCTTCTTCTTGATATTCTTGGCTTTAAACTCATACTGCAGGAGATGGAAGAAAACACCTGAATTAGCCTTCCTGTGCCAGGACAGCCCCAGGGAGGGATGAAGAGGCCCAGGAAGGGGCAAGAGGGACAGGGACAGGTTTTCCTGATCCCACATCAACCTGTACATCCATGCTAGGACAGGACAAGGGGTCTTTTTAGTCCTGCAGTGTCCCCATGCCCAGCATCTGGAGGAGCACACACCAAAGCAATCCAGTCCCTGGATGTGGATAATGCTTTACCCAGTTCAGGATGCTGCTAGGAATGTTAGCTTATGTTTCAAAGGCACCTGCTCTGCCCCTCTCTGAAGGGCTGTGCCTCCTCAGAGAGGGACCACCAGGCCCCCAGGGATCTGCAGCCTGGCTGCACTTGCCCTGCTGGCTCGTGGCCATTGCTGAGCTCTGGAAAGTGAAATGGCATTTTGAGTTGGGTAGTTTTGGGCTCAGTATAAAACTGAAGATGATTGCTGAGGATTTTCTGACTCCCTCCAGGGGAGATGGGATAATGCAATTACCCACTTCAATTAGAATCACTGGACAGGAAAAAAAAGACAACAAAAACTTCCAAAGTGACTAAACACAAAGCTCTGCTCTGGCCTGGGGAGAGAATGAGATTCCCTCCAAATCCATCTACTTTGGCATTTAGAGTGTTACAAGCGGGGAGAAGGCTGGCAGAGGAGTAGGCTAAATAAGCCATTTGGGCTGGTCCTGCTGTGGGACTCTTGAGGAGTCCCGTAACTGGTTTGCCACAGGTGCAGCCACATCAGGCACCTGGTGTGCTGGTCCCACTTGCAGGGAGCTGTGCACAGCCATGGGGACAGACCCTCTGTGCCCAGAAAAAGCGCTGCACCCTGCCCCTCACCTGCCTGAGGCAGAGGGATTAGATTTATCCTCTCATTATTTCGGCAGTGTCTCTGCAGAGGGAGTAGTGCCCTGCCTCTGGCCCGCGCCAGCCTCACTGTCACATTTGCAGCTCCGCGTGATGCATTAGCTCTGGCAGCCAGAGCCAGCAGGCAGGAAAAGCTGCTGGCCCTGACCTGTGATCAAATGATAAAAGACCTGAAAGTGCAATTCCTCAAAGCCATTTTAAAGGATGGGAGATTAAGAAGGCTTGGAAAACAGTGTGGGGAACGCAGCTCCACCGTCCCCTGAGCACTGACCAGGCAAGCCCACCCACACTGGGGCTGAAGCCATGGTGATGGGCTGGAGAAAGCAGAGCTCAGGCTCCCACCGTGGCTGTGGTCAGCCTCAAAGCCCCCAGCACATCCCCATATGCTGCTTGCATGGCTTATTCCTCATGGAGAATGGTCTCACCAAAGAACCCACCGATGTAGGCTTCCAAATGCCATCTCCATCATTACCAGCAGAGATGAAACTGCACTCAAGACCCCCTTCTTTGTGTCTTGTCAGGATACTAGACTAGTGCCTGGTACCTAACACTAAAGAAATGTCTTGATTTAGCCCTGGAAAGGTGAGCTTTGGCCTGACTACCTTGGAGTAATTAACCCAGCCCATTCTGAGCCTCTGCATGTGATTTTCCAGGAGCTGCAGGCTGATCTGGAAGCTCTTTGCAGCATACAGGGTGACTGCATGGCACCTTGGGTGCTTATGTCTGATTTATTGCTCCTAATGATCACTGATTATACACATCCAGTTGCATTTTGGAGCTCCTGGTGCTGTGGGGTTTCTACTCTGGGCTACCCCAAGTGCTAACTGATGTGGGCTTGGAAGAGAGAAAAATATCTCAGGGTAAGACAGACTGTTTTTAGCCTGTTCTTTGAGTGAGTAACAGCCCCAAGACAGCAATGCAGACAGGCCAGGAGGTTTCATCAAAGATGCTACCGAGCTCTGGCACATTTCAGGGGCAGAATTGTGCAGAGCTCCCTGGAGAGCCTTCCACAATCCCTTGCCTGCAGCAAGGGATTCTGCCTGGGCACGCCCTGAATCTAACACTGGGGAATACTGTGGGAAGAGCTGCTGAGCATCTGCCATGCTGAAGCCAATGTCCCCTTGTGGTGATGGGTCACAGCAAAACTCCAGCAAAACCCATTGGAAGCAAAGAAGTCAAATTCTCAGAAGGACCGAGCAGACAGATTTGTTAAGCCCTTCCATAAATCCAGGCCTTTATCCTGACACCGACTGGAGAGCCAAGCTCCTTTATAAGCCTGAACCCTGTGCATAGAGAGCTGCTGCCCATCCCAGCCCATCCAGAGCTCATTAGAGCAATTAGCCCAATGAGCCCAGCAGCTCTCTGGGATGTGCTTCCCGAGCTCCGAAGCACAGCTTCAGCCAGCACAACGATGATGAACTCCTGCCCACTGGGGCTCTAATGAAACACTAACCATCATTTAATAACAAATCAGCCAGGAAAAGCATTCAACAGGACAGCAATTCAGCCGAGCTGCCTCTCACATCCCAGGGCTGTGCAGGGAAAGCACACTGGGTCCCATGGGCCAGGAGATGCCCCTGCTGATTTTGAGGGGCTTCCTAATTTGGTCTAAGGAAATGTCAGCTTTGTGCAGCTCCTCTGAGTGAGATCTGAGCCACAGAGACTGCAAGGGGTGAAACCAAAACCCTTTACTTAACAGGGCCATGGAAGAACATCTCTGTACAACTGATCAGAACCTCCCTGGCTTGGAATTGCTCTTGACAACTCTGCCCAGGCACAGAGATCTGCTGTCCCTGTCCCCTCTTTCTGCTGCAGAACAAAGAGAGAAAGCTTAAGGGGGTTGCAAAGCATTAGGATTTTAGCTGTTCCTGCTGCTGGCAGGAGAGCAGAGGTGCTGATGGCAGGGTTGGAAATGCCACCAAAAGGACTCTGAGATGGTCTGCACACCCACAGCCACTGCTGCTGCACCCAGGCAGGCACTGGCTGACCCACAGGAAAAGGAAACCCATGTTTCCACTGCCATCCAATCCTTGTTAAGAGTATATCCTGCATTCCCAAAGATGTGCAAGATGTGCGAAGATGTGTGATTTGGGTGCAGGGAGCTGGGTGGCAGCAATTCACTCCACACTTGCTGGGCACTGCATTGGGATTTGGTGACTGCCTCAGGAGAAAAAAATACATTTCATACATTATAAGCTCAGCTACCCGTGGCTCCATCTTGGAGAGCTGAATCCTAGCGTACGGCTTAATAAAGATCTGATACAGAAATAATTATCCAGCTTGAAATCAAGAAAGGAAAGAGGATTTGCACAGCATTCCCATGATCCCCTTTGGTTTCACACCATGCAGGATTTCACTGTACTACTTATAACCAATTAAATGCTGTAACAGAAGAGCTTCCTTAGCCTTCAATCCATGCATTTTGCCCATCTTGGGTATGTTTCTGGACCTTTAAATATCTGTAATAATACTGCAAGCTTGGGTTAATTATATTAATTCTTGTTTATAGCAATGTGACAAAGCCACAAGAAAGAGAATAATTAATTTTGGGGAAATACACAGAAAATGGAAAAGGAAACAACAAAATCATCTGTTCTGGGACTTGCACAGCTCCACAGTTGTTCTCCTACTGAAGCCCTATGAGCTGCATTAAAATTTTTGAGCAAAGACTGAAAATGGACATCTGAGATACATCAGTTAAAAGCCCCGCAACTATTTGAGAAGAAAAGCAAAGGTGGTTTCAGTAATGCAAAAGAAGTACAAGATCACTCATAAAATCCAACCAACTAAATGAATATAGATTATCCCTTAATTTTACCTTGCCCACAAAAAAAAGATATTCATCTTTTCAAATGTAAGAGAAACATCTACTTCATCAGAGCATGGGAGCCTTCCCATCGACTTTGGGTTAGTGGGAGTCTATTTTCAACATCTTTCTTTTGTGCAGAGTTCAGAATTTAAATAACTTTGGAAGGAAAAGAAGCCAGCTGGTGTATGTATCATTGCGCAACACATTCCTATTGGCAGAGTATTAAAATTGCCCTTTCTGGAGAACTGAGTAACATATGTTGCTTAATAGAGAGTGCATGTAACCTTGTCAGCTTGGAGTAAAATTATGTATGAATCCAAGAGCGACGGGTATGTGCGAAAAGCAGGGAAAACTCAGCATCCCTAGAAAGATGCTACCCATCCCTATCGGGCTGTTTCCACACAGAAATGTGAGAAAACTTGTAACCACGCACTGCACACAAGGTCAGGCAGATCAGGCACTGAGGAGGAGAGATGATGTCTTTCTAGATCCATCATCCCCCCACATTCACAAGCATCTGAAAAATGTTAATCTGAATAAAAATGTCCTCATTTCATTCCAGGCCATCTAAACTGCCTCAGGTACAATTTAAGTCTGCCCTCTAGCACTGTCTGTACATAAGGAAAGGTACCAGTAATGTTTTATGGTCATATTGTGGCAGCAGAATACAAATAAACAGAATATTTTTTAAAAGAAGTTGCTCTAAGTGCATCAAGCTGCCCCCATACCCATCCACCCTCTATCCTTCTCCTCAAAAAAGAAAAAAAAAGGGGAAAGGTTACAGGCATGTACCTTGTATTTGGGAAAGAGCAGTGTTCTGAGAATTTAATTAACAGGAAAAAAAGCAATTCCCACAAAACTCACTGCTGCCCTGCTAGCTTGGGAGGCAGGAGATGAAAATCTTCCATAAGAAAAAGCACAGGAGATGATGTAATTTTTGCCAGAAAGCTGCATTTCTGTGTGCTTATGCAGAAAGGACATGGAACTGTGAGCAAAGCTGGGTCGCCTGGAGGCAGCTGTACTGAATCCAGAGGGCTGGCTGGGCAGGACCTGCTGAAGCACCCTCAGCTCTGAGCTCCCCTGCCCTTGGCCGTGCCCCCCAGCTCCCCAGGTGGCTCCTCCTGCAGCTGGCTGGCACAGCAGCTCATAAAATACCTCCCCAGTTAGACTTTAACCCCGGGTCAGCCTGGGCTAATGGCAGACATGCCAGACCAGCACCGGCTCTCCCAGCACTCAGGGGGAGGAGCAGTGCTGTGTTCCTGATGAAGAATTAACTTATTACAAAATGACAGCCGGGATTGAGTTCAATGGGCACAGGCTCCATGGTGCCAGGAATTAACAAACTGGGGGGAGGCACATACCTCACAATTCCTGCTGCTGAAAACATGGGGAATGACAGCAAACCTCAGAACCGTCCAGGAGCTTCCCAGAGGGAAGCCTGAGAAACCTTGCTGGGATCCTAATAGCCATAATTGGGAGGACTGACAAACACAGCTCTGTACAGAGAATGAGGATTTTGCTTTACTGAACCACACAAAGAAATGGCACCAGCCACAGTGCCCTGAAATGACTCAGAAGCCACCTGTGGGTTGTGTGCGAACAGGAACCTGCGACGGAAAGGCACTTTTTTCCTGGCCTGGGGTGCCAAGTCACCCTGGGGTTGGGCAGGGAAAGCAGGAGGAGCAGGAAGGCAGCACTGGCTTCCCCCGAGTCCTTTGTGGGGTTACCAACACCCAGAGCTTGTCGCTGGCATCCTGCCAAAGCACCAGGAGCAGACTGCAGCCAGAACACCTCATGCCTTCTTTCTTCCTTCTAATTATCTGGAAGAGAAGTGTGCCTTTCAGCCTGAAAGAAAAGAGCACTGGAGAAAAGGGAATGATTTTAAATACAGCTTTGGATTTAAAAAGTAGCATAGAGATATAACCTGGCCAGAAGCAGCCTTGCAGGTCAGAGGAGTCCGCAACCATCCAAGCTGTGATATTGTGTGGTGTCCAGCAGCCAGCTGGGCAGGGAGCAGAGGCAGCACTGCCTCCCCCCAGAGCCTGGGGTGAGAAGGTAGGGCAGCAAAGAGCCAGAGTCCTGCCAGGGGGTTCCCAGCCATGGAGCATCCATCACTTCCTGCTGCTGCAGCCTGCTGCCCCCCAAACAGCAAGGCACCTGCCAGCCTGCCCTGGCCCATGGCTCCTCCAGCCAGGGCAGCAGCAGCAGCTGTCAGGGGATGAAATGGCTGGAAAGCAGGGCACCTCCCAGGACGGCAGACAGCTTAATCCAAAAGGCATTTCTGAACAAGGCTTCAGAGTATCTGACAGTCCACTACTCTGGGCTGCACTATGCCCTCAGGGGACTCAGGGTTGCTGAAGGGGAGCACACTGGAATACCTGCTTAGCCTACTAATGTGATCAGCAATAAATGGACTGAAACCCATTTTTAAAATACTGCTTGAAGCCTTCCTACCAAAGTGCTGTGCTGGTGCCTGTGTCTCAGGACTCCCATACTCTTCACTGTGGGATCCCATTGCACCCCAATTCCTCTGTGCAACTGTAAATCTGGCCATGACTATGCCCATGCTCCACACATGAGCAGGGCACTTGCCATGGGATGCCAGCAGCACCTCCCTGCTCCGTCCAGGAGCTGGGATACAAAGAGATGAGAAAAGCAGGGAAATTTGGGGATCTCCTCGGTGTGGTAATTTTTCTTGGACTCCCTGCTCCTGTCACCAAATCTGAGGACAAAACCAGCCCGTGGCACTCACACTTGCAGCAGGGATGGGTCCCATTGTGGGGCACAGAAACACAGAGATACCTGGGGCCAGGATGAAGGTTCTCACCTGTTGCATCGACAGACTGCCAGCATGGCATGGCCAAACATGCTGGACACTTCTGTTATCCTGATAGTTTGGGTTTAAACTATTCTTCAGGATTAAATTTCCCCTGTTCTCCTGCCTACACCCCACTGCTGGTGGTTTTGGCATGAGCTGGGCTTAAAATTTAAGGCCACAGTAATTTGGAAGAGAGGAGGAATAATGAAGTACTGGATGCTTGTTCTTGGGCTTAATGGTGCTTTCTAAAACCCTTCTACAGCTCCTTAGTGTTTGCATTTGCACATATGGGAAATGCAGCTCTGAGGTACATGTGTTTGTCTGAAATAGATACAATTTTGGTTTGCACTGACAAGGTCAGTGCCTATTTTCCCACCCAACCTCAGGTTTAATTTCGGTAACTGTCTGTGATGGTTGTGCGTACCAATGAGTATAAATGGGAATCAGGCTAAAAATACCCATGATGTGAGAGCAGTAGAGCAAAATTAAGGTTGCTGCTTCAAAACCACCCCAGGATTGCAACATACCCATCTATCACATAAAATATGTTTTCCAATAACGTCAAATACTTCACAATAAATGCCTTCTGCTCAGTTTGCTATTTCCTCCCAGAGAGCTGCCTCCATCCACTTCCTCCAGCCTCCCCTCACTACCTCCGAGTTTCACAAGTTGAGGTGGCAAACTGGGACACACTCACGAGCCATCTGCAGGAGATGCAGCTTCACAGGAAGCTCAGAGAAATCAGAACTGGTAAGAATTAAATCAGTATCAGTCACAGCGTTAAATGGAAAAAGTTAACAGGCAACAACTTATGCTATCCCTTTTTGAAGGCTTCCATTTGCAAGATGATTTACCTCCCTTACAAGATATCCTCAGGCATTCCACACTTGTGTGGGGTTTTTTTAAACACCTTTAAATCAGAGGTTCAAAGGAGGTCTGAGGCACATCAGCAGCTTGCTGTGTGCCACAGAAGCCCATGGGGGATGCAGCAGCAGCACTGTGTCATGAGGGATGCAGGTGCTGGAGCAGGAGCACACCTCCCAGCTACATCTCTCAGTTCCACCAGCAGCTCACCAGGGTCCCTCTGCAAGTTGTGTGCACTGTTCACTCCATGAGGGCCTGACTAATACCAAGCTTATGAATGAAAGCTGGGGACTCCAGCCCAGCCATATAATTTCTCCTCCAGCCTGGGCACATTCAGTGACAGCTCCAAGTGGGAGCAGTGCTTATGGGCTGGGAAAAGCAGAACCTCTCAGACAGGCATAAAGGTCGGTGGAGACCCTGCAACATGCTATCCCCCAGCCTTGAAAATATCTCCAAACTCCTTTCAGAAATCCAAGGAAGTGATAACAGCACGGGCTGGACCTGTGTGGGAGGTGGCAAGCTGCCCTCCTGCCTTCACATGCTGCCATCTCTGGTGACCATGCCAGGATGAGAATTAACTGGTGTTATAAATATGTAGTTTAATTGGAGTTTTTTACTGTTATAATTATATGGTTTGAGTTAAATAAAGTGTGCTAACAGGTACCCCCTTGCACCCAAACCAACAAAGGGCGGGGTAGGTAACTAGCCTGCCCATAGAACAATAGGCCTGTATTGTCCATATCAATGAAGGGTGGACCATGCTAAAGAGGTGCCAGATAACGATCACTAAGGCCCATCAGAACTGATTCAGCTCTCAGAAAATGCGATCACTCCTGGAATCCTGACACTCGCTGAGACCAAACCCAAACCAAGATATGTTCGTCTGGCAGGAGCCTCAAGAATAATTCATAGACATGTTTAGTGAAGACTTCAAGAATAATTCATAGACAGATCCAGAGATGTGACCAGATTTCCCAGAATTTTATTTTACTCTCACTCCAGGTGGACAGAAATCCTATCTGCATATTCAGACTAGACAGAAAACTAGCCTCGGGGCCTAAAAACCTTATAAATACTAACCTTCGAGAGATGGTTAGTGTGAACTATGGGGGACCCAGTGCGATAGAGGCTGGGGTCTTAGTTCACCTGGCAGCTCGAAACCCGGGCTCAGAGCTGCCGTTTGATTGTGAGACTTGTCTCTTTTCGATCTCATTTTGTCATTTTCCAATAAACCTCTAAAACGGAATATTGGAGAACTGTCGTTTATAACACTGGTGTGTGGGTGCATGTGGGATACTGGTCAAACTGGTTATAAAAATAACAGCTGGGCTTTGAGCTGCTTCCTGCAGTTAAGGAAAACAAGGACGGGCTCTGTGTGCATCTGCGGGCACCGCTCTCACACTGCTTTTCACAGCCCGGGAGGGAGAACACAAGAAATGAGCTGTACACATTTTAATATTTACCACCTGTTGATAGAATAAGCAGAAGTGCATTCCTTGGAAAGCCCACATCTGACTGGAATTTGTGGTATTTTTAATTAGGCATGCATTGGTTTGACCTCTGCAGGCAGAGGCAGCACAAGCTGTTTGGTGCAACCAACCCTTTGAAGAAGGTGAGGAGCTACAAGAGCCTGGAAATGGCCTCTGTTCTTCCAGCCCGGAGCGGGTTTGAGCCCATGTGCTAGAACAAGCTTGGCTTGAAGAGCAGTGCTGCATTTGCAGCAGTTCAGTCATACCCCTTTACAGCAATCCCTGATAAACTCCTGCCCCTCTCTGGGATCAGCCAGTCCCGACGCCTCAGGGGACCCGAGGACTGAGCAGTACAGGCAATGTCCAGCCCAGCACCTTCCTCCATATGAGAAGGAAAACAAAATCCCTGTGTTCAAAATGAGCTTTTTCCCCCAAATGCATCCTTTCAAAGATGGACCTTGCTTCAAGGCAGCTGAGGAAATCCCTGCCCACATAGATGGGTTGAAGGCAGGGCTGATACTGCAGAGGGGCACAAAGTCACCCCAAATCCATTTGAGGACAGGTGACAAAGCAAGGGGCACCCTAAGAAGATCTCCACGCAGCACTTCAGAAGGGTGTCAGCTCAGCAAAGTGAGCCAAATCGCAGCACGGTGATATTTATGCCCCAAGTTGTGAAATACAGGATTTATTTTGTTATTTTTTTTACTGCTCACCAAACTCTGCTCCCAAACAGAGCTGCTCTCCCACTGTTGCATAAAAAGCTTGAGTAAGACCAGTTGAGAAGGCAAATGAGAATAGCCAGGCAGAGACATGCCAAGGAAGGCAGACTGGTAATACTGTAACTAAATCAGCAATTGTGAAATTCAGACAATTAATAAAGAATGAATGAGCAGCAGCATTAAACGCTTGGTGCATCAGAAACAAGCCAGTCCTGTGAGGCTCTTTAGATCCGGCAGTGCTCAACAATATTTCTGGGTTGTAGCTGGAGAAAAGAGGTAATTATTCGTATCACTCTTGCTTCACAGCTCCTATTTCAACAATAAGTAATGCAGGTATTAAAACCCATTCACTAAATTCTACACGTTAATGGCAACAAGAATAATGTCCTTTAGAGAGATTTAGACAGAATTATAAAAAAAAATCCCCAAGTTATAAAAGTACCAAGATTTTAGGTGGAATTAGAAAAGAAGGGTTGAAATCCACCTCAGCAGCAGAGCACCAGATGAAGCAATGAGAGAGGACAGAATGCCACTGTGCTTTCAGGAAACCCCAGTGAGGAGAGCAAAGCAATGCTCATTTCTATGCAGGGCTGGAAAAAAAAAGAGAAAAAAAAAGAGTATTTGCTATCAAGGCCAAGTGTACAAGAATCTGGCATCTACTTATTTCAGGATGATTTTATATGGCATTGGCCAAGCAGCCTCTCACAGGAAAAAGGAACAGAAGCTACATCTGCCAAGATGCAGAAATGTATCCTAAAAAGACCCTGGAGGCATTGCAAAGTGTCATCCCAGTTCAAAGGACACTATGAAGACAGTGTGGTCCTGAGCAAAGTGCAGCAAAACAGAAAGGTGACATTATCTCAAACCACGGCACCATTGAAATCACTACCAATACAATCCATTCTTACAGAACATCTTCTACTTTATCACACACTTCAAAGAAGAAACAGAAAACAGCTCAGAAAAAAATCAACAAGAACATGAGGCAGTTTCCTCAGACTCCTACATCCCAGAGGTTAAAAGAAACTTTCTGTATTTGGCTTATCCACAGAGCAGGCTCAGTGGGCACTTGTCCACAGCTGAAACCTGGGACTTGGGAAGAGCTTCCTCACATCAAAGGCTCTGACTTTAGGCAAATGCACACAATCAGCTGGGAGTTTAAGCTGGATCCACTCAAACCACAGAAAGACAGGTCTTTTTCACAGAAAACTCAAGGGGACTTGCAGCTTGAGTCACACTCACCAACAGCTTTGGCCAATTATTCTGGATTTCTCTTCTCCTTTTAGATAATGTTGATTTCTTAGCATATAAGTAGAGGTCATCATAGATGTGCTCTTTTTGCTGGGGATACACATATATCCCCCAAGTTCCCAAGGATCAGGAAATGTTTGAAGGAGTCCAGACCAGTCCTATCCATCATGTTAAGAGGAAATAAGAAAATGTCTTATTGGAGCAAAATGCTAAAACAAAACTGGAGGCCTTGGAGAGAAAAAGAAAAGAGATGGCTCTCTCAGATGCATATCACTACTGCAATCCAACAACATTGTAAAACATCACAGGTTGGGCAGTTTCCTGTTAAAGAATTAAGCTGAAATTTAACCATCTCTGCTGAAGTTTCCTGTGGCAAAGACACACTTCAGGCTGTTTTTTGCAGCTTCTGCTGGAACATATCACCAGTTTCTATATGCAAGCCCATGACACAGGGAACTGGTTTGGTTGGGGATTTTTCCCTATCACGTTACGCTCCCACTGCTGAAAACCAAGCGGCAGATTAAGAATCACTGGGATCATCGTGCTCCATCAAGGAAGTCTGGCCTGAGAAGGAAACATTTCCTATTCTGAAAATTCTTTGTCTAGTCTTTGCCCTGGGTAGACTTTACTCCAGATCAGAAAGTCTGTGCCTTCCAAAAATCCCAGTTGAAGCAGACCACCTACCAGCTGTCATCCCCAGGGACACCAGAGCAACCAGCAGCCAAGGCCACAGTGCCACGTGGAGGAGCAGCAGCCCTGTGTGGCCCTGGCAGCCTCCCTGTGAGGTGACAAGGAGCAGGCAGGAGGAGGCAGGGAACCTCCAGGGATTTCAGCATGCTTTGTAGGCTACAGCCTCTTGCGTTAGGATGGGGAGAGTGCTTGGCTCCTTTCCCTTGTTCTGGGCAGTGCTTGCTTCTTCTGCTGCCCTACAATAGATACATCCTTTCCTCCCACTCCCTAATTAAACTCCCATTCCACAGACCAGCTCACACAATAGATTTTGCAACTTCTCCTTTCAACCAGATGTGCTGCTTTCCTCTGCTCCCAAACAGGGTAGGAGGCAGTGACATCCCAAATCCCCCTCACCTTGCTGCAGGCAGCGGGGCAGGCTCTGACTCCACGCCTCCCCAGGGCACAGCATCCCATGGAACATCTTCCTGCTCCATCGAGTCAAAACCACCAAGAATTAATTTTAGAAGGGAAGAAACTGGGGCACGTGGCTTTTTTTTTTTTTTTTTTTTTTTTTTGGAAGGCTGCAGCCCCAGGCTTCTGTCTCTCTTCTGAGGTGATGCAGCAGAGAACACCACAACAGATTAAATTAACGGGTCTTTGGCCTTTGAGAACCAGCAGGGAAGCATAAGAGCAGAAAGGATCATACACAAGAACAGCATTCAAAGCTTACTTCAGTTTGGTTTGGCTTTAATTCACAGCCTGGTTCCCTGCACAGGGATGTCTCCCTTGGAAGGAGTCTGACAAGTCATAGCCTCCCTTTGTCTTAGGTTCTCACCCATAAAATGGATACTAAATATTGCTCGACCCCTGCTTGTGAGCTTTAGTAACACTTTGGTCTCCTTTTCCTAGGTTATTTCTCCCTTTAACCATGGAACAAGAGTAAGGTATTATCTCTGGACACACTCAAGCCTGGCTGGAAGATGTGGCTGCCCAGAATAAGGCTGCCTGCATCTCTCCTGCTCAGGCCCATGCAGCACCAGCACTCAGCACCAGGTCCCACTCCATCCCAAGAGTAAAATGTTGTCATGATGGCAGAAAATTGACGAAAGCACTGATTTGTTAAAAAACACATGAAAATTCCATGTTGTAGTAAATAAGGAGGGAAAAAACCTCCAAATAAAAGCAATGCCATGGGTGAGAGGAGACACAAACTCAGGGAGAAGATCCAGTTCTTCACTGCATTGCCCAGAAACTGCTGAGAGATGCTAAGACAAGTCACAGAGCCTGAAATCAACCAAACCTCAGCACATTTCTCTCAAATCTACTTTTTCTTATCAACAACCTCTCAAGTAGCCAGGAGATTATTCTTAGGCACAGTTAGAAATTTACTCTAAAATACAAAGGGAAGTGCAGATATCTTCACCAGCAATTTTCTAGCAGCAGAAGAGACTGTTCCCTCTTGGTGACAGTGGTGGGGCTGCTGTGCACTGAGCTGGGTGTGTGACAGCTGGTGACACTGAACACAGCCCTTTCCCACAGTAACAATACCTTCAGCAGAGGTTTATGCAAGCCTGAGGCTCAGGCCATCAAAGGAAGCTCTGTCACCTTGCAGAAGGCTATCAAAGGATGATGGCTTCTGTAGGAACTCTTCAAACACTTACCAACAGCAATTACCAGTGCTAACATGACCCCAAATCTCCCAGAACAAGCTGAAGACCTCCTCACCTTGACAGCCAGGCTGAGTCCATTCATGCCTGGGAGGCACAGTGTGCAACAAATCTTTTCTTTCTAGGCAGGAGGAAAAGCTAGAGCAGGAGAACCTTGTCGGCAGCTCCGGTGGCATCCGCAGTCCCACAGACTCCACCTGTGCCTGTGCTCCAGGAGCAGGGTCTGCAGCTCCACATTCCCCTGCTTCTGGTGCAGCTGAGCCCTGGCACTGGGCTCAGCCTGCTGCCCTGCCAGAACAATCTGTGCAACACAGGAGTCTCACGGGAGGGAGGCAGGGAAAGCCAGGGTTACCTGGCCAGCCTGCTGTGCCCCACAGACAGTGCAACCCACCAGAGCAGTCCTTCAAACATGCTTGAAGGACCATTTCTGAGGAAAAACGAGTGAGAAGCAGGAGGGAGAGGAGGAAGGACAAGGGCACACAGAGGATGGACATTGGTGAAATGGCTTTACATGCTGGCCATCAACTTAGAGAGGGGTGGGAGCCAGCAGAGCGTCCCCTGGTTGGGAAGGAGTGACAGCAAAGATCTGCCCTCCCACCACATTCAGGGAGCCTGGAAGACTTTATTTCCCATCCTCTCCCCTGAGGTCCCTGCAGATATTTGTGATGGCTCAGACAGTGGCATGGCAAGGCAGTGAAGTGACTCAGTGTGAGCACAGATGGGGAAAGCCCCCAGGCAGGGAGGGAGATGAATCACAGGGAGACACTGCAAGCTCCCAGAGAAGGAGCAGAGTCCAGCCTAGGAAAGTCCAGCCCAAGCACATGGAGGGCAAGGATGTGCAACAGGGTGTAGAGGACAGAAGGCACTGCTGCCTCCCAGCTTTCTGCTGGCAGCTCCAGTCCTGCCCTGGAGGTAGATTGGTGCCTACTTGGCTTCCAGTCCTCTCAAAGGCACTGGGCTGGCTCCAGGCCAGCATCATCCACCAGGAACACTGCTGCCAGCGTTGGCATGCCCCGTGCCAGCCCATGTGTCCCTGCCAGAGCCCCGAGTGTCGCCTGCCTGCAGGACACTCATCCAGAGCAGAAGTGCTGAGTTTCTCAGAGATACAGGAGCTTCGGGGAAGACCACGTGGCATGCACCTCCTGGATCAGGAGCTTTCCCAAACCACACTCCCTCACTTGGTTATGGTTTCCTTCATATGGTTTCCTTCCTCACTGGCTCCATGACTGAGCTGTCCATCCACCTGGGAACCCCCTGCTCTTTCCTGCCCTAGGCTGGCCATGCCACCCTATTTTGGAGCCTGGCCACAAGGGACACACTGCTGTCACAGGTTTGGCAGAGAACTCTCGGACAGAGCATTGCTGGAAGCTGCAAGGCAATGAGCTTATCATGACTGATTTATGCAGCCAGCTAGCAGGGGCCGGGAGCATGCCTGTTCCTCACCTGCTCAGCAGCCAGCGGGTCACACGTCTGGCTGAGCGCGGTCATTCCTGCCGCTGCATGACCCAGCCCGCGCAGGAGACACACAGGCACTGCTGGCTCTGTCTCGGTGCTCTCAGTGCCTTTCCAAAGTCCCTCTGGCAAGCAACGCCCCAAGCCCCATCTTTCAATGCCTTCCCCCAGGGCTTAGCCCTTGCTTTCCAGCATTAATGGCTCGCACTTCACACCTCTTCAACAGCCCAGATGCCTGTCTTCTGCCGCATAGAGCCATTTACCTCCCTGAACTCATTTTACTCTGTGTGCATTGTAACTCACACTACTCACTGCTCCACTGGAGCCCACAGCTCCACTGGAAAACACTTGCTCCATCCTGGCCATGACCCTAAGGCAGGCAATAAAGCCAGGGTCACAAGGCTTTGGCCAACTCTCCTGGAAACGTGGGCAGTCTTGGACAAAAGGCTGCTCTAATCAATCTGGGTATTAATTTAACCAGTTTATTGATTAAATACTAATCACAGGATGAGGTCCTGGCCTATCTCATGTCATGCTGGCAGCAATACCAGACTAGTCATTATTTTATTATGACATTAAGTGGCACTGATGATGCCAGGAGAAATACAAGCATGCCCAGAAGGCTTCACCCCTTTATTGTACCTGTCAGAGCACTGAAAGTGCAACTGAAATTACTACAGACATCCTTTCAGTTCCTCCCAGATCTAATACAACATAATCTTGGATAACCATATCAAGTCATTAGCTTGTCAATAACCTTGCACCGAGTGCCATGACCTGGCATGAAGCAGGCTGTACTCTTCAGGTGGCCAAAGCCTAAGCACCTCCTGGCCAGCCCACTTCCCGCTGTGCTAGTCTCCTCACAGACAGACAGGGGTGGGCTGCCCCAGGCACACAGGGCCAGCTTGCTCCCAAATCCTGCTCTGTTTTACAGAAGGGACACCTATGCACAGGAGAGAAAACAAGAAAAAAAAGGAAGGCATTGCTGTAAATGGTGTCATGCTTTTAAAAACTCACCATGACAAGAGCAGGGATAGTTGAGAAATATTCTAATTAAACGAGCTCAGAGTTACACTAGGAGCTCTACACCAATAACTGGCCACACACATCAATTTTCACACCAGTCCAACTGCACCTGTGGCCTGCAGAGGATGTGAAATCTTGCTTTACACAAGCTTGTAGAAATTCAGCAATTTTGCCAATTTGCTAAAATTGAATTCAGCTATGCAAAGCAGCAGAAGTCCCACAAAATCAGATGTACCTGACAGAGTAGGAGGTGTAGAGGAACAAGATTTTCAAGTGCTTGGAATGCCTCCTTGTTTTGAGCCTCCAAAACTCAGCTGGACACTTCCCAGAAACAGCCTTGCAGAAGACTTCCAGAGAAGCAGCTTTCAAGAAGTGCCTATATAGGATTTCATCCTTTCTGGCTCCAAAGAAAACCTGGATCAAAGCTGCACTCAGCAATTCAAAAGGGCTGATTCCAAATTCTCTAGAACCACAGCACCAAGCCCCAGCCGGGCAGTGCTGGCTGCCCTAGAGGTATGCCAGGGGCATGGAGAGGAAAGCATTTGCATGAATTTACATCATGACAAGTAAAAAATATACAGTTGTCATTGTCATTTAGGGCTCATGAGCTCACCGAGAAGGGAGGGGTAGGAAAAAGATATCTTGCCACCTGCTCAGGCACTTTCAACTAAAATCTGCAACAGCTCATAATCCTTAGGGTTGGGAAGATACAGCACTCTTAGTTTGGGGCTTTTGGATGCTCAGGTGACTTCCTGGACTTACAGATCAGTTCATTGCATCTTGCATCCAGAGGAGCCAAGGAGCATTTGGAAAGCCAACCTACTCCAGCAGTTCAGGGCATGAAGCAACATGGACTGGATCAGCCTGTTTGGGATGAGGTGGAGACGGGAGCCAGTTGTACTAACAGAAGCCCCCACTGCTTGCCCAAGATATAGGCCCTGTCTACTGTATTTACTACCTATGTGGCCATCAGTGGTCTGCAGGAGAGATGTAGGGTTTGGAGGAAAGCTGCATGAAACGCTCACAAAATTGCTCACCAAGTGCATCTTTAGCATGTCTAACTTTAGCATGTCTAATGTCCCATTCCACCGAGTCATTTCAGGGCCAGGGATTTACAGCAAACTGCAGTGCACAGAGGGCTGTGTTCCCACAAGCCCAGCCCATGCAGGAAGGAAAAGCAGGGATAGTCAGCTGAGCACCTCCCCTTCCCTCCTCACCCCCCCCCCCCCCCCCCCCCCGAACTGAGCTGCAAAAATCCCAGGAATTCTCCACATTCCCCTGCTTCTGGACAGAAACTCCCTCTGGCCAGGACCATGACGACGGCCATGGCATGACCGCCCTTCAGCAGTGGGGAGAAGGGGACAGCATCTGTGGCCTGCAACATCAACCCCCTCAAAGTTCCTCTCACCCCTGACCCACAAAAGGGACCAGCTTTGGGCTTCACCTACCCTTCTTGGTGAGGTGGAGCTCTTGTGCCCACCCATGGCTCTGCTCTGCAGGGTGGGCCTGCCTGGGGCAGGCATCCCAGCAATGTCAGCTATGCACTGTCCTCCTCTGTGCCCCCAAAGAGTCAGGGCTCCATCTAAACAGGAAGCCAGGACCTGCCAGACCCCGCATGTGGGGGAGTAGAAGGGAGGCAGTGCTACAGGAGGTGCTGCTGCTGCTGTCCTTGTCCCTCCTTGTTTCCAGCCCAGCCCAGGCAGTCATGGGGGCCTTCCAGGGCATTCTCCCCACTGGGATCCCCACTCTCGGGCAGACAACATCTTCACTTCTTTGCAGGGTCATTTTTAAAAACACTTAGTAAATAGAGGCAAAGCCTAGAGAGCAGCTATGGTGAAGGCAGCACTGAGAAAGGGGAGTTGAGCCAGCAGAGGGGATGGTGAGGGTCACTTCATCAGCAGTGACTAACTTGGAACAGAGACAGAGCACCTTCCCCCTAAACCAGGGACTGCATTAAAAACCACACAAACCTCAGGGTCAGCAGCTGCTTCACACCCTACACACAAAACTGCTGCTGCTGCTTGCACTTGACCATCTCCCACTGCTTGCTTTCTGTGCCTAAATAAACTTTTTTCTTCCTCTGGTTTCCCCATGCCAGTATTATGGGGTTGTTTTATACCTTAAAGCAGAAGGATAGTTGTGCTCTGTAAGGAGGACATGCATTCCCTCAGCTCCAGCCAAACTGAAAGCAGCTCTCGGCACCCAGCCCAGCCAGAAATGTCCTCAGCAATGCTGTGGTCCCTCCTGCTGCCAGGCACCCAGCCAGGGCAAAGCACAGCATACCAGAGGAGGGCTTTGCATGTAAACAGCCATCAAACCAACCATCCTGGCATCCCCCTCACAAACACCAGCCCACCCCAACAAATAAACAGACATTCAAAGTCTCGCTGGCAGACCTGATCTGCAAAGTCATGGCCTTTCACTGAACTTGCATCTCTCCTGTCTTACACTAAGTGAAGAAAGCCTGAGCACATGCTTTAAACACATAATTCACCATGAGAAACCATCATTTTACCCTATTCTGTGTCCTTTTACTGCCACTCAGAGCTGTACCTATGAATGTTCTAGATTGTGCTTGAGTTTATTTATACTGGTCAACAAGGACATTCTGGTGTTCTTATTTTTCCCCCAGGGTTTACTTAAGCACTCAAAGTTGTGCCAGCCCTTCCACACTGAGATGGAGTTCTGTGATTTTGGGGCTGGAGGTGCATTTGTTCAAAAGTCTTATCTTGAAAGGCAATGAAGGAAAATGCTGTTTATGAGAGCTCTTGATGACATAACAGTTGCTCTGTCCCAAACTTTGTCTGAACACAAGGTGAGCAAACCTAATGCCATAAAGGCCTTCTCAGCTCGTGTCCCAGTCCCAACATTAACCCCCACAGAGAGGACAGGACAGCAGGTATGAAAGCTGTTGGGGAAAGCCCTGAAAGTTTGAAACAGAAGAGCCTTGAAATCCCTGTCCTTTGAACGTGACACTCCTTACCTTGGATATGATACTTCTCTCCTCCTCTGGGGAAAGAGAAAATGAGATTATAGCAAGGGTCTGCTCTGAAGCGGCTGCTCAGTGACAAGAGCAGCTTTGGTGCTTATGGGATCCCATAAGACCAGCAGAAAGACAGCTCATCCCTTACCCAATGTCTCTCCAAATGCCTTCAGGCCCTTCCAGTTCAGGGTGTTATTCCCAGGAGAGAGTCATCCCTAGAGGACAGGGCACACTCCTTGCTGTGGCCCAAGGACAGACCAAATCACTTTTGCCTGCGGCCAAAGACTCCACATCAAGGGCCAGCCTGGCCCGACAGGCTGCCCCATGCTGAAGAGCAGCCAAGCTCCTGCTTTTTTCAGCCTGGGGGGCAGCAAGTTATGGGGTGCATGGTTTGCTCCCCTCCCAGCCCCCTCTGAACACCTTGCAGATTTGCTGGCCAGAGGCTGGGGAGCAGAAGAAAAGCTCCTCTCTTGGCTATTGGCCCAGCATTATACAGCAAGGGTGTCCCATATCCTGACTGTAAGTACTTTGGGAAGCCAGATGACTTCACAACCAGATTATACCCCCTGACCTACTCACCGTTAAACAAGTTCACTGCTGGCCAGCCCCAGAGCTCCTTACTCTCCACTTTAATTTGCACACTGCCATTTAGCACTAACCTGCTGCCACATCTAGGCAGCACCCGAATCTTCATGCTGCTGAAACTCTTACACAAGCAGTAAAACTCCAGGGAAACTCTTACACAAGTAGCCTCTTGTTATTTTGTTACGGGACTGACAAATGAGGAAATGCTTCCAATCATGGACACGCTACAGTTACCATGGGGTGCCAGCAGGCTGACATCCCACATCCACCCTCCAGCCCATCCCTGCCTCTGCAGCGCTGGGAGCACAGACACAGCCCTGCTGCTGCTCAGGCTGCAGCCACAGCATGCAGGATACCTGGGTACCATGGGGGACAGCCATGCTGCAAGCAGGACTCTGAGCCACACTAAGCCTGCAGGCACTGTGCCCAGGTGACACAGAGATGGCAGTGGAAAGAGGGAAAAACAGAGTTACGAATACACTAGAGGACAGGATTTATGCAAGACAAAGCTGCAGGTGCACACAGAGGAGAAGCCCAGTGTCCTAGGTTACAATGTAAAATTGTACCCAAGGTTTGTATTCTATCCCCATGAGCCATTGGAGCCAAGGTGGGGCAGTGTTTTCCTTATCTTCTGTTAACGAGCCTAACAATGCCTTGCCACATGACTCATAGATAACTCCCTCAGGGAGTTATCTCTGTTTAATGGGCCATCAAGGACCCACTGCATGACTCATAGAATGAGATCACCCCATTGTGAGATGCTCCGCCCAGGGGGAGGAGCCAAGCATTCCTACCTGGATAAATCCAGGGTTTGGGACAGCACAGGCAGCTTTTTATCCACTGGACTCCCAGAGGAGACAAGAGCTACCAGACCTTTCTACAGGATCACTGCTTCGACAAGAACATCTCATCTGGACTGCCACTACCACCCTAACTAACAGGGTGTCAGGTTGTATTCTGACTCTGTCAGTGGTTTTTTGTACTATTACTTTTATTTTACTTTCTTTTATTTCTTTTCTTTTCCTCTTATTAAATTGTGTTTCTGACTTTCACTGGTTTTGCTTTCAAACCAGCACATCCAGGCACTGGGATGGGGAAGGGGAAGGAGCAGTCTGGCCACACTCACCCTGATGCGCCGCATGGCTGTCACGATCTCCACACGGCTGTTTGGCCGTGGCACATCCAGGCTCCCGATGTACTGCAAGGAAAGAATGGAGATTAGTCCAGTTCCTACAGCACTGGGAACCCCATGGTCCCACCATGGCCTCAGTGGTATCCACAAAGGGAACCCAGGGTCACTTCTGGGGAACGAGCAGCATTTTGCCTGCTGTACCTGAATTCTTGCATGTCTCCAGCCATGAAGCTGTTCCCTCACCACAACACTGCAAGTAGTCAAACCCCCTTTTTCCAGCAATAAAATAACTTCAGCCATCAGGCCAGCAGGACTTACTCATCTAGGCCATGATCAAAGCACAGAGGTATAAGCAAATATCCCCTCGGTTGCGGTGAGTCATCTATTACAGACCTGGATATTGGAATATCCCTAAAATAGCCGGACCAACCTGTCCTGTGACAGGCCCTCCATTATTTAATTGCAGCCCTGCCAAACCCGTGGCTGTTTTTGCAGGAATGCTGAGCCTCCAGGCCAAGCCACCAGAATAAAGGAGCCACTCTGCTATTCAAAGGGGACCAAAGGCAGCACCACTGCAACCCAGCATGGAGAGATGCAGAACAAAACCTTTTTAAAAATAAAATGGAAGAGGGCAGATTCTGAAGAAGGATCAGAAAACAGACAAGCCACGAAGAGTCAATGCTGAGCATTAAAAACGTGTAGTTAGAAGAAAAGCATTTTGAGCCTATTTACTGGCCCTCCGTGCTCCCATGCTTCATCTCAACACAAGGGCTGACGTAACCCTCGGTAGCACAGCGTGGGCACCAAACCCAGCAGGGCTACGTGCTCCTGGGAATATGGCCATAACCTCTGCTGACACCACAAAAGCCCGGGTGGCTGGTTCCCAGCAGCAGCACTGAGATGGGTGCCTAAGTCTCATGTGCTAAGCCTCATGTGCTCAGGCAGAGGCTGCTAAGAGGGCTTATTTCTCTCCCAGCATCACTGCAGGACTTCCAGCTCCCCTGCACTGGAATTGCCACCTCTAAGGAGGGATGGCACCGTGCAGGGGATGCACAACCACACCTGGGCTTTGTATGTGAGCTGCCCCAGAGGGCCCTCTGGAACAGAAACTCAGGGAGCTCCATGTTTCTGAGAGCCCTCCTTGCTAACCCCCCATGGCCAGGCCATCCCCAGATTCACAGCTCCTGCCTGGGGGGACATAGAGGCAGGTGTCCAGTGACCAGCACGGGGCAGTCGGTGCTGAGAGATGTGCAGAGAGGATATAAAAATAAGCCCCAAACAGCTGGTGTGTCCGTCATGTGCCATGCAGGCTGCGCAGTGCAGGGCAGCCTTATGTAAGCGGGAATTACAGCCCATGATGGCCGGTCCCTCACTGCCCTGCTGAGGGCACACAGATGTGGGTAAGTTCCCTGTCACATCCCTTACACAGAGTTTGCCACCCCTTCAAAGGGGCAGGTCACCTGAGAGAGGCATCTCAGACATCAATACAGCCCCTTTTCTGAGGTAAGGTCTGGAAACCATCAGTAAAAAGCAGGAGCTGAGAAGGAGGGCAGAGGCAGCTAGAGCCCTGAACCTACAGTAGCCATGCAGAACCTAAGGAAGAAGCCTTTCCCCGTCCTGCTCTGCCAGGCAAACATCCCTGTTGTACTTCGCCACCAAGCCTTCCCACATCACTTTTCTGCCAGGGGCCACCTGGAGAGGCAGGATTCTCCTGTGTGAGGAGAAGGACAGACTTTTGCAGCCAGAGGAAGCCTGTCTTCCAGCTATTCCCAGCGCCATGAAGTCACTGCCTGGTAATCCCTTTCCTTCCCCTGTGCTTTCCTTACCCAGGCAGGTGCAGAACACAGCCATGCCCAAGGACAGGGCAGGCAGTGCCAGCTGGGCAGGAGACAGCTGCACCACCCTGGCTGCCGTGGCCACAGGAACTCCAGCCACGCCAAGCTCCTGGCTGCCCACCAAACCTCACAGCCACAACTGCGTGTGCGAGCCCGGCAGGGCTGGGATGCCCTGCAAGCACAACCAGATACCACCCTGGGCCAGGCACCACCTCTTTGGATTGGCCTCCTGGGAAAGAGCATCAGCAGTAGGGTTGTCTTGATGCTGTCCTATCTGTGCTCCAGCTCACGTCCACATGTACCCAAACCAAGGGGCACAGGTCACAAATCCTGCAGGATTCACCTTTGTTCCCCAGCCTGGTTTCCAGAGCATCCTGCTGTATCCCACAGCCTGTGGGTGCTCCCACCAGAGCCCATGGCACATCCAGCCCCAGTGTGGGCTCACTGCCCACAATAACAGTGCTCACAGTCCCCAAAACATCCCCCTCTCGCTCCACTCTGGAGGCAGGTATTTTTTACACATTTCACACAACTCAGCAGATGGACAAAGTCTCTCTGGATCATTTTTGCCTTCAGGGCAGAAATCACATGTGACAAGTGCACTGTAGAAGAGTAACCCTTCACAGTGTGGTGAATATCCCCCCAAAATGTGCACTTGAGGGTTGGTCTTTCAACTGAACAACTTCCCAGATGTGCTGGGGGGATGATCTGAGAAACCATCCACATTCAGCAGTGATTTGCAGGCAGTGAACACACCGAGGGCTGATCCTGCTCCACTCTCCTCCAGCCCTCCTACTCACAGCACCAATTTTAATTATGGGAATAGGTGTGGGAACAAGCAGGTGAGGCAAAGATAAGGATAAGCAAAGCAGTCAGAGCTTCCACAGTGCAATACTTCCCACTCACCCCACTCCAGCCCTGAGACTGAGTTCCCTCTCTGCCAGGGCAGGAGCTCACAGACCCCCAAGAATGGGCACTCCCAGGCACAGATTTCTGCCTTCTTTTAAACACACGTGCGCCCTCAGTGAGGTGCCAGGCACATGGTGGTGGTCCCAGTCCCTGCAGGGGCCATTGTCATGGCTCAGGCCAGCATCCATGCCAGCGAGCTGACCCAACGGCAAAAGGAGGCAGGAAGGAGAAAGGTAGATGCCGGAGACAAAAGGGAAGAAAATAAAGCTGTGCAAAAGAACTGACAAAGAAAATAAAGCCATGAAAGAACTCGCCCTCCCCAAGCCCCCGTGAACCAAGGGAGAGAACATGTGTACAAAAGCAGGATGTGGCTTTCCCAAATAATCGCCTCCAAGTCCACGGCCCCACCACCCTGCCAAGAGATGAGGGGACAGAACTGGAGTCCCACACCCAAGAGAGCCAAGTGGGATCAGGGGTCACAAATCCCCACAGGCTGTCCTGCGCAGTCTCCACCTGCCCAGCCCAATTAGGGGAAGAAAGGCCACCCGCTGGGTGAATGGGCAGCCAAGGGGGTCCCTCAGCAGCAGGTGCCCTGGCAGCCCCACAAAGGCAGCCCTCACACTGCCAACGGCCAGTGCTGCTCCAGGCTGTGATGCCAGCACAAAGCACCTCTTTTGTATGGCGCTTTCGGTCCTTCATATACCCTGCTGCTCCTCATCCCCATGTTGGGATCCAGCCTTCCATCCATCCTTCTAGGGCCCCAGAAGGGGCAATCCCTCCCCCTGCTGTGGGAGATGGCAGCACCCATCAGGCTCCTCAGCAGCCAGAGGGACTCTGCTTGCTGTCCCCTACCCATGCAAACAGGCTCTCTTCTCTGTCCTAGGCACTGTGGGCAGGGGCCCCTGCACACAGCCTCCACCACTGCACCCTCTGCCCATGGCTTACAAAAGATCCGCCCGGTTCTGGGAAATGCCAGCGAAAAAAATAAATTTGTTTTTTAAACAGAAAACAAAGGGGAGCACTTTGCCAGAGCACTGTTTGCACAAGTCACTCAGTTTCCCATTTTTCCTCGAGGCTGTTGAATGCTGCTAGTTTTCTACTCTGTCAGAAACGACTTCTCTTGAGAAGTTGCTTTTTCTGTGACAGCAGGTGGCAGATATTTTTGGAAAACTGAAGGCCAATTGCATCAGTGCCGGGGGACACCTCGGAGGGGGTGATGATGAGATCGGTGGTGGGCAGAGGTAGGCAGCCAAAGCCTTCCTGGGGAGGAGATGCCACCTTCCTGCTGCTCTGACAGCCCAATACTGCGTGCAAAGGTCAGGGCTGAATCATCCCCAGCTTACAGGGGAGCCTGCATTGGCTGGCTGCCGGTTGCTAGCTTCCAGAGCCACCCTGAGCCAGAGACCCTGCCACAGATGAGGGGCCACTGCTTCTTTACAGAAGCTGCAGGCAGGCAGTGGGGTGGGGGACATGCTGGCACCAGCCCCAGGCCGTCTTCAGGGCCAGGAGAGCCCCATCTAGGCAAGGGGCCCTGCCCCCAGGTCAGGGAAGAGTTACCAGAGGCACCAGCAGCCAGATCAGGGCACCAGATGCGGGGCACAAGGGTCTCCAGATTTCTGCAGAGGCCAGGGCGGTGTGAGGCCTGCCCCAGGTACTGGGACATTGACCCTGCCACACATGGCTGTGCCACGAAGTGAGGGACAAAGTGCTCGGGCACCAGTCTGAAACCTCTTTATTTCTCCAGCACCCAGGGAACACCCAGTCTGTCTGCAGTCTGGCTGATAAGGGCTTCTTCCCAGGCTGCTGCTGTCAGGGAAAGCAGGGAGAAATCCATTCCCAGGACTTTGGCTGTCTCACTGTTCCTGCTCTCCTTTTGCCCATGCATGGCCTAAGCCCAGGGAGCCAAGGGTCTGTGCTGGCATGGCCCCGGCTCTGCCCTGCACCTCAGGAACACCCTGCCTTGCTGGGTGGAAAGGGGGAAGTTTACTCAGACTGTGGTGGTGCAGGCTCAGAGGCCAAAAGGGATGGAAAATTCACAATGCCAGCTGACTTAAATGGAAAAAGGCCCTGGCTTCTGTTCTGAGTCCAGCAGATGGGTGCTCTGCTGAGCTGGGCACCTCAGTCTTGCCCAGTTCCTCCCTGAGCAGGGCTCTGCACCCCAAGGACAACACAGCCAAATAGTCTGAGGCAGTGTGTCAGAGCCATGCAGCTGGACACTGGGCATTAACACACCAGGGACCTAGCAGCAGGCAGACAGAACCCTTAATGACACCAGTGCCTATGTGTCTGCTGGTCCCAGCAGCATTTGCCCTGCTTAGGAGCTGGCCTGGGGCTCAAGTGCCAGAAACACAGAGCTCTGGGGGCTCCAGGACACTCACTAGAGCCACGAGCACCACACCTGCTCTCCTCTCCCACCAACCAAAACAGGGCTCACCTGAAAAGGGGACACCTTTGCTGCAGGTGACCATGCAGTGGGGCCAGCACGGCACAGACCCAGCAGGTGCCAAGGAGGGATGAAGTTTTTCCATGCCAATGAAGCAGGACTGTTCACTTGCCGTGTTTCCATCCCCACCTGCCCACAGCTGCCCTCACACTGGGCCTGAGCTTCCTGCACCTCTACCCAGCTACAACAGGGATGTGCAAGCCCAGAGCACTGCAGAAAGCAGGGCTAGGAACATCCCACCCCCTCTGCTGCTCCCACGGGACCTCCTGGCATCTGCAGAGCCCACATGCTGCCCGCCTGGGACCCACAGCCTGGGCACACATGGCTTTGCCAAAGCCAGATGGAGTTTTCTTTGCTAAGAGCTCCACTAAGCAGCCTATGAACTGACTTAAGTATGGCAGAAATATGCCACTGTTTCAGACAAGAACCTTTGTAGACTGGGGAAGGTTATTTATAGCCTGGAGCGAGCAATCCTGGGCTCAGGCACACTGCAGCTTTGCTCTGGGCTGAGCAGCCCCAACAGAGCACACCAGAGCTGCCAGTACAAACAGCCCCCAGACAGAGCTGCCAACTCCCTCCCAGCCAGCCAAACTGGTCAGAGCATCACACAACCTGTCCCCTGCTTCTCAGCCCTCCAGGAAAGGACTCTTGCTGGGAAGGGAGCCTGAAGCAGTGGAAGGGAACTGAAACCTCCATCAGGGCTGCCTGCAATTCAGTTCACTTCCAATGCTGTTATTTGCAGCCCCTACGTACATAAAAATATACACATGAGTGGAAGCACACACGTACTCCCTGCTTAGTGCTCACCTGAGGCTATAATCGTTTTCCTGATAAAAGATTTCTCTTTGGATCAACTGGCAGGACCTGCCAGTGCTCAAAGCCCCTGGAGGGTGGCAGGCAGGTGAGCTCAAGAGGTTCAGAGGAAGGGACATAACAGATCAGACTTAAGTCTCCTCCATGTCCCATCTCCAAACATAGAGAGCAGCAGATGCTCAGTTCAACTTCAGTTTCCCACGCATGGAAGCAGAGAAAAGCACTGACAAAAATGACAGAAAGTGCCTGGTTGCCAAGACCACTTAAGGGAAAAAAAAACCAACAAAACCCACCAGCCAAACACAAAACCCCCACCTGCTGAATAGAAGAACAGCAACCCTTCCAAACCTCCAGTCCCACATTTACCTGAGAGCAGGTCTGGTATCAGGAACAGCAGGTTTCAGCACATGGGATGCTCAGGCCCATGGCAGTCCCAGACCACAGGCACTGGGTCCATCAAGGATTGAGATGTGTGTGGGCAGCCACTTCTCCCCTTGCCTGCACATGGGGGAGCAGCAGAGAGGGTCCTCACATCCATCTGCCCCTTCTTTGGAAACCATGTATATCAAGGCACTGAGAAGGGATTAATAGGACTGAAGGAGTAACAGCTGCTTTGAAACAACAGGAATTTGGTAGGTGGGACCTTGCTCTGGACCACAAGACTTCTGGGGCAGGAGGCCCCAGCCCAGCCCAACCCAGTCCCATCTCCCAGGACAGGGATAGTAACAACTTCCCTGAGCAAACCCAGCAGCACCCAGCACTCCAACAGATGAGGGTCTGGCAGTCCAATGCCAGGCTCCACCACTCCATTCCCTCTGCCTGCTGGTCTCTCTGGAGGCGTTGGAGTAGCCTGAGTCATAATTTCTGAACACACAGAATTCCTGGGTTGCACAAGGTGGTCCTTGGGTTTTGTCCTGCAGCACCAGGACTTTGGGAAGATAAGGAGTAAGCTCATGTCCCTCTCCTCATGGAGGTGGAAGAGAACAGGAGGTGTCTCTCCTCTCTACATCCCAGTTTATTTAACCAGAAAACCACTACACGAGTGGGAATTTCTGTCCATTCCTCTGCACCATACCGCAGCTCCCAGTTCATTCACCCAAACATTTCAACTAACCTAAGAGGCCAGGTTTTTGATTTTAATCAACAATTTAGACTGCAAGACACAGAAGAAAATAAATGTCCTGCCTCCCCTTGGAGCCAACTCCTCTGATTCCCTGCAGCCTGACCAAGGCATCTGTGGGATGCCAGCGGGGTTTGGTGCCAAGAGAAGTGCCCAGTGAAAACAGATCCAAATGTGTGAAATGTATTACTGTTCCTAAGAAGATGGAGTGGGATTTTCCATCCAGAAAATGGATTAACATAATCCTTAGGAGACATTTTGCTCTGACTCAGTGACCCTGTGCCAGCACATACGGCTGCAAGTGGGGACAAGAGGCACAAGCCTCCCGATTGCATCGAAGCTCAAGTGACAGCACCGCTTGCCTCACATCAAGTCCATCACCCTCTGCTTGACAAAGGTTCAAATTCTGACTGCCTCTGGCCATGCAGTCACCTGGGATGCCAAGACTCCCTCAGGAGGGAGTCAAGGGGGACAACAGCACAGATGCCAGCTGCTGCTGCTGAACCAAAACATGCACTACATCCACCACGTGTGCCACTAAAAGACAGCAGCAGGTCTGAGTGTAAAAATACAATTAAAAATTAAAGCAATAAATCAGCACATACTGACTCAGGTCCACACTCCCCCCCTACAGTGAGCCCCAAGCAAGCTCGTCAGGAATCTCAGGCTGCTGGAGCAAAGAGCACTGGTCCAGATGCTGAGCTGTAACGCCGGGATCCCCACTGCCTACACTATCACTATCCCAGGAGAATTTGAGGAGACAGCCACTCAAGTCCCAACACCCCAGACGAGCATTTTCCTGGTTTAATCTTCCCCCAAAATTCTGGTCTAAATCAGAGTTCCACATTTTTGCGACTCGCGCTGGGTGCCTGGCTGCAACAAGAGCTGTGCGGGTGTAAGCGCTTGGGATTCTTGAGGATAAAAGGAAGTAAAGGAGCGTAAGCATTTAATTAATCTCCAGCAATCTAATAAAAGGATAGAGTAATTGCCCCAGCTATCTGCATTCTGTATCTGGCATCAAGGGCTGCTGGAGCAACACATTAATTTGGTAACTGGGTTTGGTATGCATTGTACTTGGCGTTAGCGTGTGCCACCAGATACCAAATAGGAGCAAGAGGAGCTAACAAAGGCTAATATGCAGCACTGCATTAACACAGCCAGACCAGCAGCGTGGAGCAGAGATGAGCCATGAGCAGACCCAGGAGCTGCTGACGCCCTGTCCCACTCCCCAGCCCCCAAGCTGGGTCACCCGAACCTAGCATGGAAGAGGCACACGGGATTTAGAAGGTGAGATGCTTTGCAGCCCCCCGCAGGTGAGGGGTGAGCAGGTGCTGGCAGTAAAACAGCAATCGGCTCCAACCATCCAGGAGCAAAAGGCTGCAAAGTTGAGCTTGAGCAGCCTTTCCCAGGAAATAGTTGCAAAGCAGGTTTAAGTTTGCTCCATAAACAATTCCTCGGCTGGTTTGCTCTCTGCAGCACAGTGCCTGCCATCGGGCAGGGGATGGCCTCCGCAGAGGAACCCTCCCCCCCGCCCCCGGCCCGGAGAGAAGGCGGAAAATAACACTTTGATACCCTCCGACGAGCCGCAGCCTTGCCCCGAGGGCATCGCACACAATTAGATGCCAAATTTCCTTCCCCTGACAGCACATGTTCTCCGAAGACAACGTGTGACAGACGCCTGTCTTCCTGCCGCTCAAAACGGTTTTACACCAGGTTTTTCTCCTAAGTCAACCTCACTTGAGTATCTCTGTCTGGATGATAACCGTGTTGCCCAGGAGAAGCAAACGGAGCAGGATTTTATGTTTCCCCTTTCCAGATCTCCTGGCCAGCTCCTTCCCAATTTCCTACTGGCCAGCGTGCCTTGCTCGGTAGCTTGGCTTTTGCCAGCCCGCTGCTGCGAGATGGCAAGCACGAGCCTGCAGGAAGCCACAGCCGACGTGGAGCGAGAGAATGAAAAGTCCCAATGGAAAAGATAAAAGGAAAAGAGCACTCCACTAGCAAGGACGGTTTATATACGTAAAGAGAAATAGAAAGCGTTTATTTCGGGTGTGTGTCCCTGACCGCCCGCACCACAAATGGCACACAGTTCATTCGAGGCTGCTCACACTAGAGGAGCACCAGGGTCCAAAGCATCCTGCAAACTCCAACCACCCGTGTCCCATCCCAGCGGCGCTCCGGCACTGCCCACAGCGCTGGAGCTGCAAAGCACAGCCTGAGCTCTCTGCTCTTCCCTGCCTGTAAAGGTGCACACGGACCCTGCTTTTGGGGCCGGCGTCCCCGAGCAACACCACGCGGAGCCCTGGAAGGAGGCAGGGCCAGGGAGGGATGCTGGGGTCAAGCAGGAGGGTGACCCCACTCCAGCCTGACCCATCCCACCAGTCTGGGCATCCCTACCGGACAGATTGGAAGCCTCGCCTAGCTGCGCAGCTAAGTTTAGGGGAGACCAGGCAACGCCAAGGGGAAGGGCTCCGGGGAAAGCCGAAAACCCCCATAGCTATGCCAAGAGAGAGCTGGAAAACTGGGCATTCCGGAGCGTCGGGGTGCAGCGCCGAGCAGCGACCCCCGCCGCACCCCCGCGCCCGCCGCCCACCTTGGCTTCGAAGCAGATGCCGTGCTGGAAGGCGTCCTCGTTGTGCAGGGGGATGCGGAGGTCGTGCCGGTCGTCCACCAGGTTGTACTTGGACTTGGCGGGCATGGCGGCCCCGCAGACGGGCAGCCCGGCAGCCGCTCGGCCCTGCCGCCGCCGCCGAGCCCGCCCCGGCCGGCCCCGGGGCGGGGACGCGCCCGCGCGGAGCGAGCGGGGCGGGCGGCGGGGGCTCTGCGCCCCTCCCCGGGGAGCAGGGGCCGGGGGGCTCCGCACCGCCTCCCCGGACAGCACCGGAGGAGGGGCGCCGCGGGCGGGCGGGGGGCGGTGCTGAGACCCAGTGCGCGGGGCCGGGCTTGCGCCCCGCCGCCAAACTTCAAATAGGCGGAAAACCAAAGAAGGGATAATGGGAAACGGTGCCTCGGGAGCGGTTCGGGGAGCGCAGGGCAAGGCCGCTGCTGGGAGCGGGACCCGCATTCCTCTGCGCCAAGGAACTCCGCACGCAAATCTTTGTCTCAGCGCCGGACACGGTGGGAACCGAGCAAGCTGGAAGTGGAAAATCTTCATCTTGCGCTTAAAGAAAGATCAGGTCTTGAGACCAGACCTCCGGCCCTACTTGGACCTCCCTTACCAAAGTCCTCAAATCTGTGAATACGCTTCACACTGAGAGCAGCCCAGAGCTGCTTTCCAGCTGTTCAGGGAGCAACTCACATATATTTGACCTCAAGTCCGGGCTGTTGCATCCCTTACCCCCACATGCACAGCGCACGCTCAGGTAGGGCTTCAAGCTTCTGTGTTTGGATATCCAAGGATGCTGCAGAGCTCATCTTCCCACAATGTGCCTGAAGAGCCAAGACTGGCCTCAGAGGCACTCCTCTCCACAGGAGAACCACAATTCCCAAAGCCCTTGCCTTGCCATGCTTGCATGCTCCTACAGCCAGAGCCTACTTCCCTCAGGGTTCCAAATTACTGCAGTGCAAAGAGCAGCACTGATTGTTAATCCTTTCCAGGGCAGAGCAGATCCAGGGCCATTGATTTTTCAGCCTGAATCGATGCGGTGAAACTTCCTTTGAGTTTCTAAGACGGTTCAGTGCCAGCCACAGCACTTCAGCCACTTCTGAAAATTGTATTGTTCCACTCAAAATGGAGTGGGCTTCCCACCACCCCCAGAGGCTCAGCTGACAGTCTGGGCACAGACAATTATATGACAAGCTGAGAAATCCTTGTGCTCCGTGGTGCCATGAGAGGTGTATGTGAACAGCTGTTGTGATGCCAGTTTCCCCGTGCCAGGCCCAGGGTGGGATTTCACAGAGCTGTCAGCGCTTGGACAAGTGAATAAAAGGACGATTTTCCACTGAAAGCAAGACACCAGCGAACCCCGTGCTCTTGAAAACTTTTACTCCTGGTTTTGGAAGAGGGCAGGGGATCAGTGCTTTGTGTTGCAGTTGTGACTGAGATCCCTGGGGAAAAACGGTGCAGAGAACTGAACACCTGCTTGAACTCACTTCAGCCTGGGACAGGCAGAGGCTGGTGGTGGAACATTCTTGAGCCTGTATCTCCTCCATGGTTCTTGCTGAAGGTTTCTGTTTATCTCTAGCGGAGGTTTGGCTGACAGCATGGAAGTCCCAGGTGCTGGGAATGATACAGACACCACATAAGTCCCCTGAGAGTCTCTCGTCCAACGCCTGCTCCAAGCAGGGTAAATTTCAGCTTCGAGAGGAGAGCAGCAGCTCAGGGCTGTGTCTAGGCATACTGCAAGTATCCCCAGGGACAGAGATCCCATAGCCTCTCTGGAGCCCTGTTCCTGTGCTAAATTTGATTACAAACACACATTCTTGCAGGCTGTAGAATTTCCACAGCCAGTAAAGCCCCGTGGATTTGAGGAACAACTGAATCCCGTGTGGGAGGGCATGCAAGCATCTCTCCAGTGAATGGTGCCCTCGGGGAGGTGTTCCCCCAGGTTCAGCCATGATAGAAAGCCTTCAGAGCCTAGGGAACAAACCAGCTCCTTCCAGGCAGTCCCAGTGGGTTTGCCTGGCAGCATTGGGGCTCCTGATGGATGCCCTGAGCAGTCCATAGCCTGCTCCTCTGGCTTCTTCTGCAGTGTGGTGTCTGCTGCAGTGCCTGGAGCCAGCTCTTAAAATATTGGGGTTGAACCAAGGGACAAGCCTCCCTCTGCATTTACTTGTGGGTCTTTTGCACCACAGGCACGGGAAACAGCACCATGGCTGGACAGCAGCTCTGCTGCAACCAGTTTCTCCCAAACCCACCTGCCTTATGCTTCGGGTGCAACTGGGAGATACTGCATTAGGCAGTGTTCCAGCCATTCACACAGGTAGCTTAGGACACCTGTGGCACTTCTCATGATTCCACTTTCTCGTTGTGTTACAAAAATCAGCGAGGTTTGGTGGTTTTTTTGTTTGGGTTTTGTTTGGTTTTGTTTGTTTGTTTCTGGGGTTTTTGGGTTTTGTTTTGGTTTGTTGTTGTTGTTGTTTTTCCCTGCGATCAGTGACCTTACACCGCCCTGCCCTTGCTCCTACCTGCCAAACCACCGCCTCTTGCTGGGACAGCCTTTCCGGGCTGCCGATCCCAGGGTGTCGAGCTGAGCTCACCAGCACCACAAGGTACAGGAGATCCGGGAAGGACAGGGAGGGAAATTAACACTCACACTCGTGTTTGTCCTACAAGCCCAGAACCTGTCTCCTCTCATTCAGAATCAATAATTAGGAGCCCTGGAATAACCCCCGTCGAGGTAGTGTAACCTGTTTGCTCGTTGTCGCATCCTTGTCCGTCCCCACCCGGTGGCGGGACCGGGGCTCGCCCTTCTGCGCCCGCCGGTCGGGGGCTGAGGTGTCCCTCGAACCCGAGGGGATTTCATTAGGGCCGGGGTTCGGATGGCAGGGAACACGGCTCTGCGACCCTGAGCTACCGCTGGGGCATTCCCAAGGGCTCGCCCGTGACCCCTCCGAGCAGCCCCGCGGCGCCGGCGGCAGCGGGCGGGGACGGCGGCTCTGTCCTAGTCCCGGTCCCGGTGCCGCCTCTCCCGGGATCTGCGGGATTTGTAAGGCTGGCCTGCCATCTCCTGGGAAGCCCGAGAAATGCGGCACGAAAAACCCAAACTGGACCGAGCGTCTGCAATGACCTTCCTCAGGCTCTCCCCTGCGTTTGGGGTGTAGATGTGTATGTAGGTTGTTCCCCCCTTGCTCTGCACCAGAGCCCCGGGGAAATCAGCCCCACCTGCCATTCACGGACTGCTTTTGGCATTCTGTGAAGTCGAGAGGATGTTCCAGCGGAGCGTATGCCATAGGAAGATAAAACTCGTGCCATTGTGTGACCGCGGAGGGGCCGTCTCTAGCTGTGGAGCCCCGCAACAGCAGCAGCTGGGGTGTCGTGGGGTGCAGCGGGGAGAGATGATTGTCATCCCACCTGGGAACACTGCATTGGTCTGCAGTGAGCCACACATCCTGCCAGCAAAGGACCCAAAAGAGTTGGTCAGGGTGGTTTAAGTTTGTCCAAAAGCACCCCAAAGTTTTGGCAGGTCTCAGAGCTAGAAAAGAGATCATATTATACAAATATGTTATAAATGCAACCTGGCCTGTGAGTGTCAGCCTGCACCACCTAGTCTCACCCTTATAAAACACCACGGTGAAAATACCACACTTTTTCCACCAGAAAGGCTTATATGTTACTGTAATATCCACTGTCTATAGCAGGAACCTCTTTTATATAACCTAAAATGCAATGTTTGCAGAGCACTTTGTACCTCAAACACTGTTGGTGCCAGCATGACGAAGTTGCAACCTTCCCCAAAACTTCCCCCACAACTCCTGTGCCACAGCATTGTGGGAGGAGAAGGCAGCTGCCCTCAAAGATGCGCACGTACCCCAGCCCTAGGAGGCTGGTACCCCCTTCCCTTGCTGCCTGTGTTCTCAAAACAAGGGGTTTAAAGTACTGTCATTTATGCAGCTCAGCACAGTATCTTTGGGGAAAATACCCCATGCACTGCTTGTGTTCAGGAGGCTCCTCCTCCCAGAGAAATAATAAAAGGGCTTTTGGCCAGGAGTGCAAATATTTTTTACTGTGCTGGATGCAGGTGGGAATGGGAAACATCACAGGGCATGGCTGTGAGAAGAAGTGAGCAGATGGCAGACTTTGCAGCTCTGCACAGTAATTTGTAAAGCAAATTGGCCCTCAGGCGGGCAGTCACACAGCAAAGTTGGGCTCCAGCTCACAGGTCGGTGCTCCTCACTGCTTTGATGTCCTTCCACAAAATTCTACAGCAGCACATTCTTTCAGGGTCATGGCCCTGAAATTGGAGAGTGCACTAGAGCCACCTGTGTGGCATCAGGGTATCCCAAACCTTGCTACCTGTGAGCCCATGATGGGTTTGCTGGGAGTCACCTTGTCCCTCCAGTCACCTGCACAGCCCCAGGAGGCAGAAGCACCAAGCGATGTGTATGGGTCAGCACCACCAGCACGTGCTTTTTCTGCCCAATAAAATCCGGTGATCAACATCTAAATAGCAAGGTTTGGAAAGAAAGCAAATAACTTCAGAAAGGGGAGGAGGGCAAGTCTGTTGGAATTAAGGTCAGGAACTTGCTGGCATTTGCTGACATTTTATTCTGATGAGCTGGCAGAGCTCATTCTCATCAGGCACACACATGTATGCATTTATTTATTTTAGAGGTGGGCCTGGAAACAGCTTCAGAGCTGTTTTTGAAAACACAGATGCATCTTTGACATCCAGTGGGGTGCAGGCAGACTGCTAATCAAACCACCTGAAAACTCAGATTTTGTCTTCATAGACATTTTGAATCTTTGCACCACGGTTTCCTTTCAATTTGAAATTATCCCAAGTTTTTGAAAGTTCTCCACAAACCTCAAGTTTTAAAACATTTTTGCTTCAGAAAAACAAATGGTGCTTCTGAAATAAATACACTCTCTGCAGCAGAGTAGGTGCCGGCTAAAATTAACACTGCTCCCTGCCCACCCCAGCCAGCCCCACCACAGCCCACAGGGCAGCTGTGAGAGCCTGGAAGGTTTGGGGCACCCAGAGTCCCATTGCCATGGTGAGGAGCTGGTGGCAGTGAGAGCCCATCCCTAGGAACTTCCCACAGTGCTCCACATATGGAGCAGGAGTATTCCCACAGCAGGCTGGAGCAGTGTCCATATCCCCTGAACATCTCACAGCCTTACAGGAGCCATCCCATACAATATTCCTCTTGGTCTTATCTCACTGGCCCATTGAACACCCCTAAAAGGTGTTCTGGGAAACACACTCCTCATAAACATCACTCTTGACCGTTCTCAGTTTTATCAGCTGTAGTAATTGTCAGTGAATTAATCAGTAACTGTATTGAGAGATGCTCATTGCAGTGAGAGGCTGGTGCCATGGGCTGGCAGGGAGGGCTGCTGCCACGTGTAGCCACTACAGGAGCACGACATCATCCAAAATTCATTCTCAGTTTGTCACAATG
This sequence comes from Acrocephalus scirpaceus scirpaceus, assembly GCA_910950805.1. Taxonomy (NCBI): domain Eukaryota; kingdom Metazoa; phylum Chordata; class Aves; order Passeriformes; family Sylviidae; genus Acrocephalus; species Acrocephalus scirpaceus. The sequence goes on from OU383779.1 coordinate 27,926,743, forward strand.
CTGTTCTGAAGGTGGAATCACTGCGAATCACTGAAAGAAAGGTCTTGAGGTTGTTTTTGTCTCTGTGTGGAGGAATTTGTACTGCAAGACCTCCCATCTGCAGAAAGTGCTCAAGGCACCAGGGGCTCCAGAGTAATCTTGTCCCTACGATCCCAGGCCAGAGGATGTGATGCTGGCCACGGCTTTTATATTGCAGAAGACACAAGAAGGAGTATGGTTTTTCTCAGCTTCTAAGAAGCAAGAAGAACAACTTCATTTGCATGGCAAGCATGTAGCCATATTCAAATAATATGTTAATTGCAGCATCTAGCTGTTCAGGCTTCTGGTAGCAATCCCCCCTTTTTGGCTGATAAATAAATACAATACTTGGCATTCTTCATGTGGGAATGCAGCTTACGATTGTCACGTGTGTTACTGCTCAGTTCCAGAGTGCAGGACACCAGCCAGAGGAGGAGGTGTTATCCTGGATGCTCTCTCCCGTGGATCACTACAGTTAATTAGAACTACCTTTGATACGTTTGTAATTCGCCAAGGCTTATTTGCTGTATAATCAGACACATGGTGCCTTCCTTTAACTGCCTTGTAAATTGCCAGAATGATTAATTCTGCCACAACCCTGCATTTATCTGGGGATTGACGTGGTGACTTAGGAGGGTGATGAGGCGAGGGCTGGGACACCCCTGTGGAGCCCACCGGGCTGGAGCAGGATTTCGCTGGCTAGGTGGGAGTGGTTGCACAGCTTTCCCGGGGCTAGGGGCTGTGGAAATCCCCCAGGGGCACAGAACACAGCAGTGCCTGTGTGGCACAGGCAGGTGCCTGCCGATGGGTGCAGCATTCCCAGGAACATTCCCCGTGCCCAGCCCTGCTGGGGCAGAGTCTGCAGCAAACCCCTACCTTGGCACTCACATGCACCCCTGGGGACATGTGCCAGTCCCTACCCCCACCTGAGAAACCTCTCCCAGCTCTGCCTTTGTCCCACAGCCCTTCCCACCTCCCGTTGATAGGTGCTGGCCAGCAAAGGCAATGTTTCACTCTCACTCCCACATATTTTACATGCTAACACTGTAGCTCTTGATATATTCTCCTAAGGGACCTCTCATATCTGGGCAATGAACATTTCTGTGCTTGCAGCTCAACTTTCTTGCCTGGAGATATATTCAGATGAAACAATAATAAATATCAGCTCCCAAATCCCAATGACTGTAAATACCAGGGGGAAATTAAAGCAGCACAGTTAATACCCCTGGCTTCCATCACTGTGGAATTTACATAATTCTACTGCACCTGGACACTGGGGAAAGGAGGGATGAGCAGCTCAGGTGGGTGCCTGGGGGCTCAGGTGCTTGCTGCTGCCAGGACAGATGTACACATGGATGGAAGGAGGAATGGGAAGAGATGTGGCAATGCGATGGGCGTGCCAGTGGGGTAAGAGTGGGGAACAGGGATGTGGCAGCAGGCTATGGGGGTGGGCACAAGGGGGATAATCAAGCCTCACAAGAGGAGCTTAGAGCTGGGATCCAACTGGAACCATTTTCACAGCCTTAGCTGAAGATAGCACCCGGGGAACGGCATCTGTCCAAAATCAGGGGGCAGGGATTTGCCCTGGGCTGTGAGCAGTTGCCTAGGGTTTTACAGGACGGTGTGGGGGAAGGGGCCTGCATTCCTGGGGCACGCAGGAAGTGCTTCCCTGTGGAAGCACAGAGAGGTCAGTGGCATGGGACATGCGCCAGAGGGAGTGTTCAGCAGGAAGAAAGCTCTTGAGATTGTCCCTCTCTTGCCTTCTCTCGGTTTCAAGGACCAGGTTATTTTGGAAACCTGCCGGGGAAAAATGCCCACAAAGAGAAGAAGGCAAGGAGGGTGAGAGTGGGTGCAGGTGCTCAGGGGGAGGGCAGCAGCTACACCCCAGAGTCCTGGGGTCCCCATCTAATTTTTCCTTTCTGCTCCTTTTGGGGCCTGATCAGGCATCAGCTGAACCCTGCTGCATCTAGCTCAGCCCCCTCCCAGAGTCAGGGGAGAAATCAAGGAAAACTTTGTTTCCAAACAATTGCAAATGCATAGTTCGAGTATCTGTAATTTAAACTCGAATCCTCCTTCTGCTAACAGTGATGGATGGCTTTTTCCTACTGCTTTGAGAACCCTTGGATCCTGCACGGCAGATGCCTCCCTGATTTATGGCCTGCCTCTTCCTGGTAAGGGAAACAAACAGCCCAATCCTAATTACCACACTCTCGTTAGGATACCTTTCTCTATTGCTTCCATCTTATTACCTGGGCTCCCCACTCCACCTTTCTGCAGCTGACTTGTGTGTTATGGGGAGCCTTGGCATGGATTCAAAGCATCTCAATTGCTCTCATTTTACTGGCAAATAAATTTATGTGTACCACAGATGGATGGCCTGCTAGAAGTGGCATTTTTTCCTGAGTGGCTCAGTCAGTGAGGGGATCAAGATGTGAGGATGGGGATGATGGGAAGGAAGGAGAAAAGCCAATGCCAGCGGTATTTTCCTGCCTCCAACTGCTGCTGGCAGAAAGGAGGGAGGGAGGGATTGGGCTACACGAGGCGCTAAAAATAAATGTTCTTGCTAAAGAGAATCTTGCTGGTTCAACTCTTCCCCATTCCTTTGTGTGTGAGAGTGGTTAATTCTCCTTGGGAGCCCATTCACGCAGCAGATGTTGCTTTTCTTTGTGTGATTAGCCTGAAATCAATGGAAAATAATGCTGCACTCTAACAAATATTGGAGCACACGATTCCAGTGCTACAAGGTTCTTCTGCAGCCTGAACAGATGCTGAAATTACTGCCCATAAGAAAAGCACACACAGATGCGTTTGTGCCTCTAAAATAGCATCATGGCCTGAACCTCTGTGATGATGGGAGGAGAATGCTTTGTGCAGCTTCTTGGACTCATTGGCACAAGGACAGGAACATTTTGGAGGGACCCCACTGATGCCACCACGCTGGCCAGCCCAGCAGCACGGGCTGTACATGGCAAGATGAGAGTGACGTTGGCTGAGCCCAGGGAAGGGAAACACCCAAAAAGCCTCTCTCCCTGTGCTTGGACCCCTGTCCTTGGCACAGGCTGCAAAGCTCAGCCCTGTCCACTCAGCCCATCCTCGTCAAGGAATAAATGCTGCCAGCAGTGAAGTTACTGACAGAAATGCCAAGCCCTGACCCCACCAATACTGTCAGCTGAGGGTTTCTGGCTCAGCTGCCTTCTAAAAGTCTAGAGCCTGTCAGCCACATTTTAATTCACATAATGTGTTTTTTCCTGATAACTTTTAAAATCAGGCTGCCAGGCTGTCCCGACTCAAATGCCAGCAAAGCCAAAGTGTTTCACCGTGTCTGTGCTGTTACATTTACCAGCCAAAGACATAATCTCATCAAAGAGCAACATCAGAATTATCTGATGTGAACAGAGTCCCTGCAAAAGTCAGAGGATGGGGACGAGTTTTCTCCCTACCACCCACTCCAAAACCACCAAATCCCAGTAAATTTGAGGGTTATTTGAGTAAATTTGAGCCCCTTATTTGAGGGTTGCTATCCCCAGCACCAGCCCTTCACCAGCACCTTTACGGCCCTTCAGTCAATGTGCCTAGCTGCAGCATGCACTGATGCCCACCTCTTCTTTCCTTCTTCTCATGCTATGTGAGAAAATATACTTATTTCCCATCACCCTCTCCTAAAGCACCCTCCCTCCTCCTGCTTGAGCTCAGCAGCTTGGGGCCATCCCTTGTCACAGGGACAGCTGTGTCACTGTTCTGCAGGCAGACCAGGCTTCAAGCCAGCACCAGTCACATCCTCCTACTTGTTCAGGTGATAGTTTTCCCCACCAGGAAATCCTTTGGGTCACATAACGAGTACTTTTATTTCAACTTATTTGCAGTCAATGCTGTTTCATATTTCAAAGTCACTTTTTGCGTTCTGAGGAGAGAGGAAGGAATAGCTCATGAGAGCTTTTTTGAAGGTGGTGTCTCTAATCTTCCTTTCAGACATATGAAAATGCAAATCCTTTCCAAATGGCATTAGAGCATTCAATCCAGCAATATATTTGTGTGGCAAATTTGTTACCAGTCCCTGAAACCCTTGCACTGCCTCAGTGCTGCACTGGAGTGCTCTGCTGTCAGAATCAGCATCTCCCTGCCAGCTGGAACCTCAGTGGGAATGGAGACCTGACACTTCTGGGTGCTTGGGTGGGCTCACCTGAGCAGCTGGGCTGGCCCTGCCTGGCACTGGGATGCTGACACCTGCACTGAAAAACTTTTTCTCTCCCTTGCCCATAACCTGAGATTGCTTCAAGGAGTGAAGGGGGCTCTGCCACGCTGATAGTCAGCAACAACCTGCTCCCTCTGACTTCAGGGGAGCTGGGGACAGCCCCCAGAGATGGGGAGACATGAAACCCATTAATCATCTCCCTGTGCTGTGCCATTGCATGAAACTGGATTTAACACCATTAGCAAATCAACTTCTGAGCAGCTCCTCGACTCCTGCTGAAACCACTCTCCCATTGCAAAGCTGATTAACAGAGTGCATCTACAGTATTAATTTAATGAACCCTGACCATAAAATTGGAGTCCACTTAATTCCTTGTGCCCCACTGTGCATGCAGGTGAAACAGCTCATGATGCCTCAACGGCCTGCAGCTGCTTCAGTGAATCCAAGGGACTTGGCACTGAGGCTGGTGGATCCCTTGCAGACCCAGGATGTGGGGAATGACTTGGTCTTTGCCCACTTCACTTGTAAAATTCCATGGAGGACTGGAGGTAGCAGATGGACAACTCACATCAGAGCAATTCCTCCATATCCTCACAACCCCGGGGCTGGAGCAGCAACCTCTGCAAAGACCACGGGTCCCACCTCCAGGTATTTCTGCTCAAAGGGAAGGAGAGTAAATGAAATGCTCGGGGATTCTGGCAGAGTCTGTGACATCTGGCTGTGCTGCTCTGGATGTGACAGGATCTGGCCTTGGGGACAAGGCAGGTGATGGACAGGGTGAGGAGGGGGAGCCTGTGCACACTCCCACCCTGATGGCAGCTGCCAGCTGAATCAGAGTCACAGCGAAACCAGCCTCTGAAACTGCTCCAGACATTTGCAAGGAAGCGGCTGAAGCAGGATTTTTTCCTACTATGAACAGAGCTCTGTGTCAAAGGAGAGGGAGCTGGGAGCTGGCCACAGTGGAGCTTTGGGGACAGCTGGGGACAACTGCCAAGCACCCCACACAGCTATGGGGTGTCTGCAAGTGATGTGAGTTCTGCAGCATTTGATGCTTTCCCGTTCTGACAGGGTTTCTCTCTGTGAAGATGGATTGTCACTTGGGTAGAAACACTGGGCTCGAAGCAGGGAATCATCATGCAAGTGACTCTGGCCATGGCTCTGCAGATCATAATAGTCCCTTCTGGCCTAGAGCTTATAAATCTATAAATCAGACCATTACTAAAACAGCTATGCCATTTCCCTGTGACATAACAATCATTTGAAATATATTTTAATGCAGAGAATACAAAAGAGAAATGTCCCATGGAAAAGAAAATGTCAAAAAACCATGAATTCCAACTCTTGCAGTAAGTCAGCAAGTTGCTTTTTATGCTATTTTTAGGAAAATGAGAAACAGCCCCCTCCTGATTCCCAGGAGCCTTGTTCCCTGACCTGAGTTCCATCCACCTCTCACTAACCCCTACTATCTGCTCAGTAGCCTTGAGAAGTCATGGCACAAGCAGGGGTGTAGAGTCAGACAGCAACCCAAGGGAAAGCTGCCTTTCCTCCCTGGAGGTCAACTGTTCCCTTTCTGTCCAATGCCAGGAGTCCTGACAGCTCCTGTCCCTGGGTGCAACAACTCAGGGAAGGAGTTAAGGGGCCAATTTAAAGGCAGCTTCAGTCACTGGGAGGCTTCATCCTGCACTTCCTTTGTGCCTGGCCCTCCTCAGGCTGCTCCATTCAGAGGAAAAGATCCAAAATATGAGAAAAACCCTTCTGAGCCCAGAATGAAGATTAAATATGAGGCACTTTTTCCTGGAGACTTCTAATTGAGAAATGTGAGCCCAGCATAAGAACTTGTGGGAGCCATTTCATGTCTGGATTTCTACAGGGAATCTCAGGGACTCGAGTCAGGGAAGTGAAACTGGAGAGAAGCAGTAGTTCAGCTGCCCAAGTTGTTTACAAATCAGGATGATGGGTACAGGAAAAAAGTGAAAAATAAAGTAAATGAGAAAATGAGTAAGATTATTTTTCCATTTTGAATGTGTAATACTCTATACTGTGGCTTGTCCCACAGATAAGCAAATGACAGATACTTCAAATCCACCAAGATGAAGTTATTTAGTATTCCTTCAACACGGAGAGAAATGGAAATGAAGTCTAATAAGGCTCCTGAACTCTTTCTTTACTACCCTCAGAGACAACCGAAAGGCATTTAATTTCCTGCAACCCAAGAGCATAAACTGTACTCAGACACTTTCTAAAACCCATCAGGCATCTTTCCCAAAGATTAAATAAGTAGGACAACATTTTCAAGAAGCTGACTGGAGCTGCATGAGCACAGTGCCTGCCTGGCCAGCATTGTGCTGTGCCCCTGCCTGCTCCCATGCCTGCCCTGCTCTGCTCTTGCTGCCAACACAGCAGGAATGACCCTTGGGTGGCATCAGTGGCAGGGCCCTGTGCCTGCTGGCCCTGGCAGCAGCGGTGCAGGGTTTGCTTTGACCCCTGCATGCCCCCTTCGCACAGGTCACAGCTCCCTGGGGCCTGGCACAGACAGGACAAGGTGCAGAGATTGCTGTCTTTCTGTGGGAGGATGCTGAGGGGGATAAATCCCCTCCCAAGGTTGCTCAGCAAGAAGGGGGCTGTCAGAGGGGTATGCCTGTCAGGGCAGCCCCAAGGGTGATGCAGCAAGTGCCCGGCTGTGGGTGTTGAGCCCCATGGGCAGGGTCTGGCAGCCCTCTTGTGACTTTGACAGCCCCACAGCTCCTACAGCACCTGGGAAGCTTGGCAAGCCACTGCCCAGGGCAAGGCTGTATGTTTCAGAGCTGTTGCTGAAGCAGAGGGAAAGTTGTTGAATCTACAAGCATGCTGGCTTCCCCCTGGAAGCGGTGTGAGAGCATGGCTCTGGGCAGGGATGGAAAAGGAATCCTGCCCACAGGTGGTATGGCATGGGCAGGGGGCTCTGCTGATTCACACTGCTGCTCAGGGTAAGAAAAAGCCACAGTTAAGAAGAATAAGTTCTGATCTATCTGCACAGAGCCCTGTATGGAGGATGGGGGCATCCCTTTCCATGTTAGCCTCCTCTCCTGCAGGATTGGGGTGATTCAGAGAAGTGGAGCAGACATGGGAGCGTTTGCTTCCTCCATCCAGTTGAGAAATAGGGATCTCTGGGCAAGCAGATCCCAGAGTCACACCATCTGGACAGCTCTGCTTCTTTGCCACACACCTTAATCTTGCAGCAAAAGAGTTCAGGGGTCAAACTACCTCTGTTAAAGGGAGAAGTCCCAGTGCTTTGGGAAAGAGCTGTGGGTAAAAAAGGGGAAGATGTGATTGCACAGTGCCAGTTTGGGCGTCCCCTCTCTGGTCTGCACTCTTCAAACTCTGTACCATGGGCAACAAATCCTTAAAAGTGAAGGGAGGATTCCTGTGTCCCTGGAGCATGGGAGATGGCGTATGCAGGGAGCACTGCAAGGGGAAGGGGACAGATCCCATGTGCAAATGGACAGCTAGTTTCTGTGCTGGAGGCAGGGTTTCTGTATCACACACGGAAGCTGGAATGAGCCCAAAAACTGCAGCTGTGTTGAGCAAATTGGATCGTTCTATTAGAAACCGAACAGGAGGAATCTGTGAACAAGAGCAGCTTGATGCTCGCTGTTTTTCATCTGAAGAGGGATTCAACAAGGCGAACCCACTTCCCACCGTTACCTTGGCCACAAGATGACGGAGATGACAGCTTGATATTCACTCCCATCATATCTCCTGCTATCAGTGCAAACAGCCCGTCAGACGCTCCCAGCCCTGCCTGCCTCTCCAGCTGACACAGTCCTGCTGGGAGCACACTAAGCACTAAGGGAGCACTAAGGGTCTGCAGAGCAGAACACATAAATCAAGGCAGAACAGATGGGAACAGGAGTCTGTCTTCATGAAAAGCCCTGCTCCGAGGCCAGTGGGGATGGGTGACTTCAGGGCACGGGCAGTAAGAGCCAGGCATCCTGGTAGACAAGTGCCAGATTTGGTGCTGCTGGAGGAGAGTGTCAGAGACCCTCCTGGCTGTGGGAGGGCGCACCCTGGGCTGCTCACGGTGCCCACTGTGTGTTCTGGATGTGCCAATGAGGACTGCGGCAGGGAACAGAAGGGCATGTACTGGCTACTGGGCTGTGGGGCTGGTCTCATGACTGTGCCCCATGGCTTTATTTAGGAGAGAAGTGACCTGCAGCCCCCAAGGGAATTACTGGCGCAGTAAACTGTGGCTCCATTTCCAGCCCCTTTGCCAGGAGAAAGCTCAGCCCTTGCTCTGCTGGCAGCATGACATGAGAGACAGGCCGTTCTGCAGGATGCCTTGTCGGGAGCCCCTGCCAGCCAGCATCCAGGGGTTGATCTCTCACTGTGGAGGGCTGCAGCTTGTAGAGGAGGTTCAAGCAGGATCTGTGCTGCCTGTGGCCATTAGGTCCTGGGGATGGCAGCACTCACAGCCTCCAACACCCACGGAGGAGAGCCCAGTGCAGGAGTGCTGGGGGCTCCCAGTGCCTTGGCTGGCACAGCTTGCCTGGAGCAGGCTCCAGTGCCCATTACAGCATACTCCAGTAAGAGGAGTCTAAGTTAAATGTCAGCTGTGATTTGGCATTTTATTTTTAAGTGGGGTGAGTGACCTTTCTGGCTGCGCTGGGCATGTGTTGCCAGCCCCACGGAGCTGGATGCAGCGGGCCGTGGGGGAAGCACCTGGCCATGCACTTGGTTTTGGCAAGAACAACATCCATTCTTTGCTGATTCCCTACTGTCCTGGAGTCATAGTTAAACTTGTCAAGAGTGATTTATGGCTGTGTCAACAAGTGGGATCTAGGCTGCCAGCCCACACCACAGGGACGAAGAGAAGGAATATCAGGAATAGTTCCTAAGGTGCAATACAGACTGGAAGGCTGGAAGAGAAAAGCGTAGCTGCTCTCCCCAGCCACAGGCTTGCCCTTTTGGCAGGGTTGCTGTAATTGCTCTGCATTTCCCAGGGTCTGACCGCCCCTGGACATTTGTCCCATCATTCAAATGTGGCTGAGTTAGTTTGGCAGGGCTGAAATTCAGACTGCTGCTCACAGGGTTTCAGTATCTTCAGCTTGTCTCTGCAGCATGACAAGAGGTGGTGTGCTTGTCTCCCCAAAGACATCACAGTCCTTCCCTTCCAGGGAAGGCTTTGTGTGTTGAACCCCAGAGTCACCAAAGTTGGCTGTTTGGCCCTAGTACAGCCCCTGGCTCAGGACAGAGCTGTATCTGGTCCTGACCGTTTTAGTTGCCTTTGGTTTCTCCAGGTTGCCCCTAACCAAGGGGCAGGGACCCAAACTGGCTCTGTTTCAGATGCAGCCTTGCCAGCACCAAGCAGAGGAGGGTAGCAGGTCAGGTAGCAAGTCCCCTTCATCTCCTGGCCTTGTTCCTCCTGAAGTAGGCCATGATGTGGCCACTTTGTCCTGCCATGCTTGTGCAGACTGGCATGCCTGTGAGCCTGTTTCTGAGGAGGAACACAAATCCTTGTCCTCCCAGAGATGGCAGAGAGCTAGCCACCAGCCACAGGGTCATCCACCATGGAGCAAATGTTCTGCCTAGCAGTGGATGAAGCTGGGTCAATGCACAGAGAAGGAAGCTGAGCTTCTGTGTCACTCTCATCAAGTCAGCACCCTGCCCCTTGCAAAGCACTGAAGGGTTCAGCCAGCCAAGCCAAGGAAAGACATGATTCATTTTTATTTAATGTCACACATCGGTGCCTGCAGAACCCTTCTGCTCCCTTGGAAATGCTGCAGAGCCCTTCAGCTGGCATCAGGCACTGCCTCCTCGTGGAAACAGGCCCTGCTTCTTGGGAACTCTTCTGCCTGCTGCATCCTTACTCCAAGCAGGAAACTGGGGAGTTTCCTGTCTGTAAATCCCTGCCATAGTGCTTTTCTGAGGTCAGGTGGAGAAAGACACATCGTCACTCCCTGGAGACCCTTGGAAGCAGTATTGGAGGTACATGACATTTTTCTTCTGCTTTATGGCTGGAACAATCTGGACAGAAAGGACTTGTATGTCAGAGAGAGATACTGCTGCCACCACATAGCTGCATGTAGCTGATGTTTATTTCCCAATGAGGAGAATTACTGTAATCACTGACAAATCTATAATTGCCAATAATAAACAGCAATGGAAGCAAGCACATACTGGAGCACATCATCCCACTGCCAAAAAATGCACCCAAAAGAACTGCCATTCTACCTCTTTTACCTTCAATAGGTAAAGAAAGTTGCCACACATTTGCTCTGTGGGGCCTCAGACTCAGCTGGGTCACGTTCCCTTACAAATGGCCTGCCAGGTCTGAGGCAATGGAAAAGTCCCTTCTCTATTTCCCTTAAAATTTCTGCGTGGTGAGTGGGTTCTGCGTATCACTGGGGGCTATTCTCATGTGATTCAGCTGTGGTGGAGCTGATTCAAATGTATCATCCTGACAGTAAAACCTGCTGGGAAAAAAATTACCTTAATGAGAAATTCTTAGGAGGGTTGGAGCAACTGTCCTCACAGCTCTGCAGAAAGAATTCTGAGAGCACAGCATGGATGTCTGCTAGGGAAAGGCAGATCACAGAATCCCAGGGTGGTTTGGGTTGGAAGGGACCTTTACAAGTCATCTAGTCTAATCCCCTTGCAACAAGAAGAGACATCTTCAACTACAGCAGGTTGCTCAGAACCCTGTCCAGCCTGACCTTGAACGTTTCTAGGATGGGACCTCCACCACCAGCTCTCTGGGGAAAATGTTTGCTGAAGTCAGGGGCTGCTGGCTGGGGAGGGTTTGAAGCTGCAGGCAGAGCCTACCTTCAGAGAAGGAGTCCCCCTGCTATGCCTTGCTTTCACATGTGAAACGGCTGATAAATAACCTGATTCCCACTGCTTGACAAACTGCATGTGCTGGGGTTGCTCTGCCAGGACTCTATCTAAGCAGGAATTCCCCATCCGTCTGCCTCCCTTCAGCATTCTACTCCTCCTGCTGCAAACACAGCCTGCTGCCATCATTATTGGTTTTGCTGTTGTTATTATTATTACATATCACTATTTAATTGCCTGGTAAATTTGCAGTATCTTGGAAAAAAACAATGGAGGACGTGTAATTTGAAATGCTAAAGAGCGCAGGAGCAGACAGGGAAGATTCAGTGCATCTAGTAGGAGTATTGAAGAGGTGATGAGGACATTCTTAACCTTAATTATTTCAAATCAACTCATTTTGTAGAGTGTGTAGGTTTATGAATCAGATGAAATGTAAATTGATTCATAATTTCCTTTAATTTTCTGCTCTTTGGAGAATTTATATCCATATTAACATAACCTGTTTCAACCAGTTACTAAGAGACAGGAGAAAATTAGCATGGGCAAAGTGGGGAGACTAGCACTTTTATCTGCTCAAGCCCACCTGCTGCGTGAAGTTGGGGATTGGGACTCATTGGCGTGGGGCTGCTCCCATCAGAGAGGTGGAGATTAGGTCCCCAGTCCCCTTCCAGGCAGCCTCAGCTTGCTGTTTGCAAGTATTCTCTTCCAGTGCTTTTCATTTTTATGATGTTCTCCTTGTTGTTCGCTCACTTGCATTTATCCTCCTGGTGCCTATTTTCTGCTACCCAAAAAAGCACGTGAAGGGGAATGTATGAATCTTTTGTGTTCTGTAGTGCTGGAAAAAGAGAGCCTCGTAAGTCATGGTACATAAGGACTGCTCAGAAATTTTCAAAGCTCCTTGCCCTGTGCTGCTGGATGTCCCAAGGCAGTGGGTGATGCAAAGTGACACTGTATCCCCCAGGAACAAGTTCTCTGCTGTGCCAGGGATGTGCAAGCCTCTGAAGCACTGCATGAACCTGGCACCAGCACTTATTTCTGCTTTCAAAGAGAAAGATTTCCTTTAGGAAATAAGAAAATACAGGAATTACCAGCTACAGGGAAGAAAAAATAGGCTGTAAAAATAAGGATGTCTACAAGCAAAATTGTTTTCTTCCTCTTTTTACTTGTATTGAGTCTGTACTGCAGCTGATTCTTTTGCTGTTCATCAGGAGGCTGAAAAGGAATACGGATGGAGGTTTGGGGACAGGGGGTTCATGCCCTTCTCCAGAGCAAGGCAGCATCAAGCCATGCTGCAGCAGTAGTCCAGGCTGACCTTGCTTGCAAGTCCTCTTGGGCAGTGACAAATGCCTCCCGTCAGGGACTGTTCTTATTTCAGGTTGGATGGAAACCAAACATAAAAAGCACAGGAGACAGTTGGCCGTGTGGGAAGCTGGCTTGGAGTGCTCTTGCTCTGCAGTGAGCACACTTTGTTGCTGTCTCGGTTTGAAAGAAGACAGGTATCTGCTAAAGAGGGGCAGGGCCTCTCTTGGAATGGATAATTCAAATCCCCTCCCCTCAAATTATTATAATTTAGAAAAATTAAAACGGCTCTCAGGCAGAGATATGGGGATAGGAATAACAGTTCTTTACTAATAGTATAACAAGGCAAACAAACAACAACAACAACTACAGCAATTAATAGCGAAAACAGAACCAGGGACCTTGACGGAGCTTGGTTTCACAAAACCCGGGGCAGTCTGGTCTCTGGGGACTCCGAAAAAAAAAAGCACCAAGCTGGAACAGTGAGGGAACCCAGGCTGGTGGATCGGATAAAATCCAGAGCTCCATCGGTGGTCACTGGAAGGGCAGGGATGTCCGGCGGGGAGGGCAGTGCGGGGCCACGGTGCAGAACAGCCTCAAAGCAGCGCTGAGGAAGCAGCGGCAGTGGGACAGTGCCGGGCCAGCGCCAGCAGGGCAGGAGAAGGCAGCTCAGAGTTCCGGGGCACATGAGCAGATAGATGATGGTAGATTTTCTCAGGAATGGACCCGGCGGTCACCGCAAACTCTTCCCGCAGCAAACAGCAGTCTCGACATCCTCTCTTTGATGCCGAGAGCAAGAGAGCGAAGCTGCCCCCCAGCCCCATCTTTTCTCCTGCCCCCCTCCCCCAGAGAAGCTCCCGGAGACAAAAAGAAAGAGTGTAGCCAAAGCGCCCTGCTCCATCCTTTTGTTTCACCTGAGCACCAACAAGTACCCAGCAATTAGTTGCCTCGCAACCCTTGGGAAAAAATTCTATAGGTATAAAAACAAGAAACAAGCCTAGCCCCCAACAGTTGCCATTTTTTTCTGTCCTGCACATCATCCTCCTTGAGCCAGCCATGCTGATGTGGGATAGGCAGCTTGGGCACCTCTGCTGCTGCCAGTGCTGGTGACATTTCATGTCCAGAATTCAGTGGCCATGCAAAACCCTTTGCATAGCTACCAAGCCAGATCTGGTGGTGGGCAGGGGGAGATGAGCCATGCCTGGAAGTGTTCAAGGCCAGGTTGGATGGAGTGCTGAGCAACCTGACCTTGTGGAAGGTGCCCCTTCCAACAGCAAGAGGGTTGGAACAAGATGATCTTCGAGGTCCCTTCCAACCCAAACTATTCCATGAGTTTTGCAGAGACAGCAGGAATTTGTTCCCAGCCCAGGAGGTGTTGGCAGAGCAAAACCCAACACAACCATAAACATTTCAAGGTGATACTCAATGTTTGCACTCTCTGCAGTCTTGTTCCTGTTCCCAGTAGTCAGGGATTATTACTCCCTTGCAAGAGTACCAAGAGAGGGAAGATGAGTGTGCCCCACACAGGAAATGCAGTTTGTGGCAAAAGACCTGCATGGGCACATTCTTGCCAGTGGATCAAATGTGCTGACAAAAACAGCAGCTCATGGTAATATTAATCCAATAGAAAAAAATCAATAGTGGAATTCAGTTCAGGGGAGAGGGATTTCGTGGCTGCCTCTTGCAAGCACAAACACATGTCATCAGTAGTGCAGTAAATCAGCATTTCTGAGACCAGCTGCCCAATTACTGAGGCAGCTCAATGATGGGAACTGTAAATTGGATGTATGCAAATACATAATATGAAACAGTAAACACCTCCCCAAATTACTGAGGAATCTCTGGACTGAGCTGCTGCTCCAGGCAGATAGCCAGGAGTGCAGGCTGCCCGTGTATGGAACAGAAAAGGTGTCTGAACACTTTTGGTGCTCACCACCATCCCCAGGGCCCTGTGAGACCAGCTCAGGGACCTGAAAACCCCTCACGATCTGCAAAGCCCCACAGCTATGGCTGGCAGGAGTACTGAGTACCTAGTACATCTTGGGCTGTCTCACAAAATGCACCGCCTCCAAGAGAGGACAGATTCAGGTCAGATATTAGGAAGGAATTCTTCCCAGTGGAGGTGGTGAGGCCCTGGCACAGGTTGCCAAGAGAAGCTGTGGATGCCCCTGGATCCCTGGAAGTGTCCAAAGCCAGGCTGGACAGGCCTTGGAGCAACCTGGGGTAGTGGGAGGTGTCCTTGCCCATGGCAGGGGCGTTTGAACTGGATGATCTTTAAGTTCCCTCCCAACCCAAGCCTTTCTATGATTCTATATGCTGCTTTACATCTCCCTCAGGCTCTCTTGGTGTTGTGGACCTCTGGGTTTCCACAAAGATAGGAGCCAGGAGACAGGACCTGCAAGACATGGCCAGCTCCACGCCATCACATGAGGGTGATGTGGCCATCACGTATTTCCACATCCTTGCTCTGTTTCTTTTCTGAGCACATGCTGTGCTAAGGAATTACGTCAGTTTTGTCCTTTCAACAACTTAACAAAAAATGAAAAATTAACATTATTAGTTGCTTTCCTCATTTCACAATTTCTTTCCTTTATTGTACTTAGAGAGATAAGGTAAAGCTGAAATTCAGAGGCAAGCTGAAGAACTGGAAGTGGCAATGATGGGACAACTCAAAGCATACACCGGTGTCCACAGCAGGGAGGAGAAAAGCCATTATTTCAGTGTATTTATAGGGAATACTCCCATTACAGAGCACACAGTGAAAGCCTGCCTGGAATACACTCCCTCCTGTGCTTTTTCTAAAGGACTCCTGCTCAGCTTCCTTCTCTGGTTTTGGTTCTTATATCTCTTGTCTTCACTCACAGATTGTTCTCCTGCTCCATGCAGTGCTTGCTTTCTGCCAAGATCTGTCCATCCATCATCCCCTGCTCAGGGCAGCCCTTCTGTGCTCACATGCAGATTTGGGGCAGGTAGGATTTGTGTAGGTTTTCTCATTCGGGCACCTGCATAAGTCTGAGCAAGGGGTTTTCCCTGCTCATCCAGAGAGGATGCCAACAATTTGTGGGTAACTCGACTACGAGTGGCACGGAGCCCCATCAGGTCTTGGTAATCTCCTGGACAGTCAGCTGCTCCTGCAAGCAAAGTGGTCATTGCATTTTCTGCTTGAAATTTGCCGTGTTTTCTGTACTGGACACTGTATTGTCTTCATAATCTACTGCAAAAACCTATTAAATGTCATACATTGTCTCCATGGACAGGTGTTTAAAGAGTGTGGACATGTTTAGTCTCTACCCAGCTCTTTAATAAGCAAGACAGATTGAGCTCCTTAAGTCACTCTTTGGTGTAAAGACAGTTGAAGAGCTAATTACCTTGGAGTCAGGATTTGGGGCACATGAGTTGCGGAATAAGGACTTTAGGATTAAAACTATAAAGCAGGTATGTTTTATTTCCAGCTGGGGCACATGGGGGATTTTCCACCATACATGCGTACCTGGTCGAGACAAGTTCCAGGATTAAATACATATAGATCCCACAAAACCACATCTCCCTGCCTGTCCATTCCCTGCCCACTCTTTGCCTTCTTGCACTTCATATTATAATTAGTCTTTTGTGGTGCCACGCCTCCTGGTGGTCGCGGGCAGGGGTCTCTGATGAAGTAAGAAGCCTTCCTCCATCTCTGAGCAGGGGCAGTGAAGGTTTGGCTAACTCCCAGTCAGTTTGTCCTGGCCAAAACCAGGAGCCTGGTTCTTGCTGGTTTCTTAATCAATTGGTTCTGCCTTATCGGGTCTTCATAATACCTAAGTCCCACTTTACTGAATTTTAACAGTATACATTTTGTCTCTATGGCCTTTACCTACCTGATTGTTTCTACCTAACAAGTTACAACCCTATGTGTTCTGGTACAAGTTGTCTCTCTACTTTTACAAAATTGCTAAATAAGCTGTATGTATTTCTGTTCTCCCCTTCACTTGTTTAAGCACATTATATGCTTCTAAAATTCTGAATTTTCATATGCATATATGTTTCCCATATCACACAGAGCAATGGGATCACAGCTTGGCAGAAGTGATTTTATCCAGGCTTCCTATGGAAAACAGCACTCAGTGCACTGTGTGCCCATTGCTTGTCTGTCTGTGGTTCCCATCCTACCCTCTCCTCCTCATCTCAGCCTATTGCAACCCTATTTGTCAGAGGGACTCAGCACCAGGGAAAAGTGGGCTGGAAACCTCTTGGATGCAGGGACCTGGCAGTTGTAACCCCCAGGTGTAATGGGGAGGCCCTTGTGCCCCAGGGGCTGATGAGCCATGGGTTCATTGTGTGTCCCTCCCAGTGCTGACAGCCCACAGTGGGAGGTGTGGACTGGGAGCTGATGGTAGCCAGCCTGGGGTGAGCACACAGTGGAGCCTGACGAGCTGCTGGCCTGGCTGTGGAGAGCTCCTTGACAGAAAGATGAAGCCTCAGATCCCCCTGGGGATTTCCCACTGCAGGAGCATCAGAGAATGGCTCCAGGATGAAGCTCCTCCCCACTGCACCTCACTGCACCCACCAGGGTCTCAGCCCCATGGATTTCCCAGCTGCCTTGGCTCAAGAGCAGGACTGAGTGCTCCAGCACAAGCAGCATCCATGGGCACTTCCCTTGCCCTGGTGTGCCAAAGTCCCCAAGGTCTGGTTCCCACAGCGCAGGGTCACCTCCCTTTGGTCTCTGGCCTGGCACTGCATGAGGAAGGCTTTGGAGGGAACTTTCCTGCTGCTTTCTCTGTGTGCTGCCCAGCCCACAGCAGCCAAGGTAGCCAGAAGAGTGGCCTGGCTCAGACCTTGGGCTCTCCCAGAGGGGCCCTGCCCTGCGCCTGGCACAGCACAAGTGCAGTTGCTGCCCCACTGGTTATCCCAGCCTCCAGCAGTCCCTCCCAGAGGGATGTACCCCAGCTTAGCCCGGAACTGGGACATGACAAAGATCTCCTGCCAAAGCTGGTGTCTGCCAGAGCCAAGAGAGGGTTAAAAATAACCCTGAATCCGTGGGACTGAGGCTGGAAATTGCTCCCAGGCAGACCTCAGCCGTGCTTCTGAGCGGTGGAAAGAGACAGGGTGTGTGCCAGAGGACAGGCCAGCCTTTGGCAGGGTTACTTAAATTTGGGCTCTGGGTCAACATCTCATCCCAAGGCTGGCAGGCCCTGTCCTGCCATGGGGTGTGAGTGCTTTTCCAGCACATGGAGCAGACAGTGCTGGCTCAGCTCCCTGGGTAGTGCCTGCACACAGACCCAGCACGAGCATCAAGGGCAGGACACTGCTGCTGGTCCCCAGCCTGCCTTGGCTCTCGTTGGTGTTTGTTTTAATTGTGACTATCCAAATCTATTTTAATTGCCAGACAGCCAAGGTCAGAACAGTGGGTTCCCAGCCTGAGATGCCATGCCTGGGGGAATGGGATCCCTGGGAGCTGCCAGGGACATGGAGGTGCTGCAGGACAAGGCAATGGCCCCCCAGTGCCAGGGGAAAGGGCCACTGTTAGCAGAGCTTGCCATTGGCAGGGGAAGCAATGCTGCACTTCCACCCCACTGCTGGAAATTTAAATATTTTATTAGGAATTTATTATCATCTAGTCTCAAGCCAGTCAAGTGTGTAATGAGTTGTACCAGCACAGGCATAAGGAAGGCAGTTCTGGCCTGTCACCTGCTGCTCACCTACCCCATGTGTCTTCTTCAGGTGAAGGCAATGCCCCTGACGGGGGCACCTTGCTGCCCTATGATCTCTCTGAGGACAGAACAACTATCAGGCTCGGGGCTAGCAGGGCTAGCACAGGGAGGTATCAGAACTTCTGGTGGTCCCCAAGGCATGGCTGTGGTGTGGGAGCAGGCAGAGGCAGCAGCTTTAGGGTGGTAGGAGAGCATCATCAACCTTCGAGGTGGGAGTGAGACCTACAGAGGCCACCAGGGCACTTGAGAGCCAGGCTGCAGGGCTAGGCTTTGCACCATGGCCATTGCTTCACCCATCCCCACACACTCGGGGTGCTATCCAGTGCTATCCAGAACATCTGCTTCTCCTCTTTCCTTGGGGCAGGAAAAAAGCATTGGAAGTGGGCGTGGTCCCTCACATAGTGATGTTGCTCTTCAGGATAGGCTGCTCCAGGGCATGGCTTCTGCACCTGTTCCTCTGGTGCCAGGCTGCCAAATCTCTCCATCATTTCATGCAGCAGCAAAGCTGAAAGCACTGCCTGGGTAATCTTGGTGTGCAGGGATGGGGTGATGCTGCCTCTCAGACTTGGAGCATCCCCAAAAAATCTGGTCTGGGGGCCGTCCTGATCTCTTGGTTGGCCTAGAGGCTTGGATTATTTTAATCCAGGCTTGATAATGCAATTAATTCCAATTGCTGATTCATGATGTCTGCTTTCTGAACCATAAGTGTTTTAATATTTCATTTTATGTTGCTTTTAGGGTTACATACTTTATTCCACAAACAAGAGGTTGGGACAGTCATTAGCGTGTGAAATCAGAAATGCATGCATCAGTAACTATGGCAACTCTGAGAGAACACCAGCTTCTAGTAAAATCAAGAATTAAGCTTACATGAAAAGCTGAAGCAGGAGAGATCCTATCTGCTGAGGGTTTGGCATATATTTAGAAAAGAAAAGAAAGGTCTGAAATACTCAAGTGAACTGAACCCACCCAAACCCAGTAGCAGAGGTGTTCCTTCCTGTAACCTGGCTGTGCTGGTGCATCCCTTCAAAAGGACACATCTGAAAAATAAATCCATGTAACTACTGAGTCCACCAGTCTCATCCAAGGCCTCTCATGTTGCCCCTGCACCCTTCCACCTGCGCATGGGGCTTGTCTTTCCCAGGAGCAGGCTGACATTGTAGTGTAGCTCACAGAGCAGCAAAGCTCCAAGCAGAGGGTATCTGCTTAGGGGATGCTTGGAGCAGCATCCATAATTAATGCTGTAAAAACAACACTTCCAGTCTGGGCCCTCTCCCGATGTTCAGTGTCAGATGCCAGAGCAGCTGCTTCCCACACACCTTGTAGATACAGCAGTTTGCTGCACTCTGTGAAAGCATCACAGATCTCTCCCTAAATAATTCAGGCCATCCTTTTGACAACTTCAGTACATAAGGGCTTTTCCTTGCCATGATGAAGAAAGTCTTTGCTTTGTTCTCCTGAAAGCTTGTTGCCTCCCCAGAATTTCCCTTCCCTATCACATAGCTGGGAACACATAAACAAACTACCAGCTCTGGGGAGAAGCTCTGAGGTGCCATCCCCTCTGCAGAGCAGCAAGAGCTGAGCCCTATCTGCCAGGGCTGGAGGGGTGATACCTGTGACAGGTTGCCATTAATCAGGGGCCAAGTCTGGGTGGTGCTCCATGGACAGCATCTGCAGAGATTTTAATACCAAACAAGGTGCTACAAATACCTCACCAGCCTGGCAAAAGGCAAGGATTAGAGGAAATTAAGTTTTTTGGAAGAGGCTTTTTCAGTGCCTAATTTAATGATGCTCGCACCGCTACCTGTGATTATGTTTGCCCTATTCCTGGTTGCTTTTCCCATGTAATCAGCCTCAAAGCCTTCAAATGGAAATCTTTCCTCCTGCTTTCCGCTTCACACTGATTTAGAAGCAGAAGAGGAAGGAAAAAGCCTCTGGCTGGTGGGGCCCTTGGGGAAATCAGGGCTGGTGTTGGTGGGTGGAAACTGAGCAGTGGAGGATGCAGGGCCAGCAGCACACATGAGGAACAGCCTGCCCATAGCAGGACCCCTTCCCTGCCCAGCCTCACCCTGAATCAGAGCAGGACAGTGGGTATGCGATTGTCCAGGCTGGCCCAGCAAGGTCCTGGCACACAGACCAGCTCCCACTTGCCTTTGGCCCAAAGTAGACATGGCTAGACTGCATGGTGTCCATCTTCTGGAGCACTTGAAGTTGTCTTCTCCATAAATGCACTGCCAGTTATCACCCCGAGATGTGTTTTCAGGCGTAGGCCCATGGATGCATTGTGGGCATCCAGAAAGAAATCACGGGGCTTAGCAAAATGCCCTTACACTCCAAGAGATCAAGCATTTACAAAGAAGCTGTGTGTTTCAGCTGAAAAACTGTCAGGAGATGTTTTGATGTTGAAAACAGTGAATTCCTTTGAACCCTGGAGATGCAGACATTCATTGTGCTCATCAGAAAGGTGGTACCATGTGCGTGGGGGGCAATTTGCAAAGGCCTTTTGCATGAGCTTGAAACCCTGACCCAAATCCAAATTAAATATTTTTCTGGAAAAGCAGGTTTATTTTTGATGAGATTCTATCCTTACTGAGAGCACCTTGTCCTCTGCAACTTATCTGCAGACTGGAAGTCTGTGCAATTATTATACAGATAATAAAAGGAGCTTTTCCATATGGCAGGAAGATTCCCTCCTTATTTTCTGCTCTTAAACAGACATGATGCATTTCCTTTCCACCAACGTGAGCATAAGCTCATATTTTTGAGCATTCACAAATAAAAAGGGTCATAAACACTGAAAAGACAAAGCAGCTGGGTTCTTCTGCAATAACTTTGCAAATGCAATAATTTTATTCACCTCTTTTGATGATGGTGAAGGCTCCTTGGGACAGGCTGGCTCAAGAGCATCTTGACTTCTGGCATGGATGCTTTTGGTCTCACACCTGAGTTTGGTCCTGAGTGGGATTTTTGGAGGAACTGTATGGCAGAGGGTGGGCAATCTCAGAAGCAGCTTAAAAATGTGAGCAAATTCTAAGCAGGTGCAGACCACAGCCAGGGTGGCAGGAGGAAGAGCAGCAGCAGCACATGAGCATCCAAAGGAACTAAGCTGCCTGTCAGGAGTAATTCCCAAGGGAAAACGCTTCCTGGTGTGACTGATGGAAACCTCTGCTGCCTCTGCTTTGTCAGGGCTGGGTGCTGGAGGTTCCACCACGGGCAGGAGTGGCTGCCCCCAAGGCAAAGCTGGAGCAGGCTGGAGGACCCCAGCTGTCCAACACCTTCGCTCTCCAGGGAAGCTCAGGGACCATTTATTTTTATGGGCTTAACTCCTCTCATGTCCTCGGCCCTGGGTAGCATCTCTTGCTCTTCTGCTTTGCTGGCTCCAGTGGCAGCAGACATTGCCCTCACTCACTGCATGCCTAGGACAGGGAGAGCCCAGTGCAATGGGCAGGAGGAAGTGATAAAAAATAGATTCTCTTTGGCCCCGTGCCCAGTGGCCTTTGAAAGCTCCTTTCTCCCCCACTGTTGTTTCTTTTGATGCTGCTGCTTTGATTTGCACTTCAGAGGCTGTATCAGAGCCCCTCCAAGCTGGAAGGAGACTTTAGGGGAAGAGCATTGCCTGCAGCATGGCCTGACCTGCTCTCAGTCCTGCAGCATCCTGCTGGCTGAGCAATGGATGCTGCAGGCAGCAGCTCGAGGGGGAAATAAATGTGGAGCTTTGCAGAGCAGCTCCCAGCCCTACCTGCTTATTATTTAAACACACCCATTCCTGCTCACTTTGAATCATCACAATGAGAAAATAATGCAACAGAAGACTGCTTGTCAGAATTACCACCGTTGGGTGAAGGTTTTTCATTCACAGGTACTTTGATATCCCTCTGTGAGCCGCTTTTCAGACTATAAACTGCACACATGCACACCTTGTGTATTAATCAGGCTGGTGGGCGATACCGTGACAGGTGCCCACATGTAATGCCAACACATTGACTTTCATCCATCAACCTTGTAACTAGGTGGAAAAAACACACAGGGTTTGACAGGATTCAGTTTTTGTTTAAATTTACAGACTGGAATTCATTTTCCATTAAAGCACATGGACCACTGACCAGGCTGCTCTCACAGGCTTTTCCAGCTGCTCTGCCCTTACTGCCTTCATCCTGCCACAGCTACTTGCTCCTTGCCAGCCTGTCATCCTCAGCTCCTGGGAACATCGCTGTGAAAGCTGATTTTACAGAGAAATTATCTGATTCTTCAGGCCTATCAGGTGGAGAGGCTGTCACACAGCCACTCAGCATGACGGCAGCAGAAGGCACCTTTATCCCAGATGTCTTCTCTCATCAGCCCCAGCTAGGGAAAATAATTTGAAAAGTGACTGACACCTCTGGAAAGAAAACCCGTTTGGAGATAATTTGGCTTCTGCTTCATGAGTTTGCTTAATTTTCCTGCATCCTGGTGGTTTATGTTAACATGGGGTAAGAGTCTTTGCTTTAAGCAGTTCATCAGCTCCAATTATTGACTGTGCTCCTCGTGTCAGTGTTTGACAGGGGAATGTAGCAGCAGAGACCAGCCGCAAGATGCAAAATCCCATGTGTGGCCTCTGGCCCATCAGCAGAGCTGCCACCAGGCTCCAAGGAAAGCAAGTGGTAGGGACAGAGCTGAAATAATGCACAGGGTTTGTTCCCTGGTATGAGCCAGGATCTCCTGAAAGTGTCAGGATGGAGCCAGCAGCAAGCTTGGAGAATGCAACACCCCCAGTAATTGCAGCCTGTCCGAGGTGTGACTGATAGCGAGCCCAGCAGCTGGGCAGGGACAGCTTTCCTGGGAGGCAGCTCCTGTGGCTCTGCTTCCTGGCAGGACAATGGCAGCACTGTGCTGAAAGCCAAGGAAGGCGGTGTTTTGCAGAGGGAATAAACGGCTGCATTTGGAAACTGTAAGATGAAATCTGGTGATGGTCTCAAATGAAATGGAAAGGTGACCCTGGGTCTCGATAAGAGATCCTCCATGGATGAGATGGAATGTTAAATGAAGAAGAATTTTATTGCAACATTGAAGTTCTGAGTTTAGGGTGAGAAGCACCAGCCCAGGCAGGTGGGGAAGGGTCCTGTGGCAATGTCCCTGTGCCAAGGGCTGTGCAGCTCTGCTGGGAGCTGGTCCCCAAGCTCCTCACAGGGGGACAAGCCAGAAGCTGCCAGTAGCATGTTTCAGGGAGGGGCTCATTGGGACCTGAATTTCAGGCAGTGCAAAGCCTGCAAGAGTAAGATTTAGCACCTAGAAAACTGCATTTTGTGTGAGCACTGGGGGCTGGCAGCTGGACTTTTGAGGAGCAGATCCTGCATCCATCAGGGACATGCTGGCGCTCTCAAGGAGAGGTGAGAGCCTGCAGTGAGAACAGTTAACGTGGTGTGAGAACAGAAAACTTAGCAGTCTGTGGGAATACCAGTGTGCTGGAGGCTGCCTGTGGAATAAAGCAGATGAAATTTCACAGCTCTATTATCACTCTCTGAAAGGTAAGCAAGTCTCTGCTCTCCAAATGAGGATTCCCGGGCAGCCCTGTATGCTTTGATGGCCCAGAAAACCTCACCTGTAAGGGCAGGTGCAGCAGGAGCAGCCGGGCAATGACACTGAGATACTGGTGATAACCCTGAAGGACAGACAGCAGGATGCTGAATTCCATGATTTACCTGGGGAAAGCTCTACTCAGAGGAAATGCCCCAGGGAGGCAGCCTGGGTTGAACAGGGAAGAGCTTGTACCCAGTCTGCAGGGATTGTGGCCTGCATAGGTCCCAGCACAGGGGGGACACTGGATGAGGGGTTTGCTGTTTCCTCTGTCCAGTGAGTCCCTGAGCCCTGTGCAAGCTGCCCCTCTGCCCTCAGCATTCTGCACAGCTTTCTCCTTGGAAAGTGCTCCAGCAAACGTCTTGAAGGAAAGCAACAACTCATATTGCCTTCGAATTCTCAGATAGCTGTGATTAGCACTGCCAGGTCCTTTGCAAACCCTCAGGGGCAGTCTGGTACAGCAGCTTATGCTGTGAGTACTGCTGGCTAGAGGGGTTTTCTTCAGCTGGCAGGGGAGCACGGGCAGGAACTCCTTGCTGGTGCTGCACAGCATCAGGAATTCCCTGAGGATGCTCTGGGATGCAAGAACGAACTCGGCCACAGAGGCTCTGGATCCATCAGGCTGGAAGTTCTTTCAGTGCCTTTGCCCAGGGACAAAGGTCAAATCTTCCAAGAGCACCTAAATAGCTCAGGAGTTTGTGATGCCCCCAGCCTTACAAACACACCCCAGCAGCAGTGACAGGTGAGGGGACCCAAGCAGGCTCCAGATCCTGCTGTCCTTCCTTCCTCTCACCAGCAGGGCAAGGCCACAGCAGCTCCAGTGGCTCCATGGGGCCATGAAATGCCAGGAGCCTCCCTCTCTGCATTTCCCTCATCAGCATGGCCTACATCCTCTGAATGTTTTCCCACCCCTCTCCAGCTCTGGCAATCAGTTGCCTGTGAAAGCAGCAATGCTCGTGCCCAGGATGACTTTTGTAGTAGGGCAGCTGGGTTGCTCCACACTGGCAAAGCTGTGCAGAGCCCTGCTGTGAAATTCAGGAGATCCTCATCCATCTTCCCAGCTAAGGTGAGCTCCCAAATGTGTTTTAGCTCCTTGTCAGCTCCAGCAGAGGAGACCAACCATGGCCTGGGGGGCTGGGTGGTTATTTACCAGCCCACACACTGATCTGTGCTCTGTTCATCATAGTTTAGGGAGCAAACACACCATCCAGACTGCTCCAGCAGCTAACTGCCTCAAAAATGCAGCCCACAGGTGGAAAATAGGACACAGCCAGCCCTTACTTCTTTACACACACAAGTTCTCCTTTTCCTCTCCTAATCTGGGGGCATTCTGGGGAATTCTGGCATTATGGCTGTAAGAGAAAATGCAGCATTTTGTTTTCCACAGGAATTGGTAGTTTGCCAAGAAGACATATCTCCGTGAGCAATCTATGTCCTCTCCTATGCCTCCAGCTGAACACTTTGAAGCAGAGTGCTGAGCCAGCCCTGCGCCATCCTTGCTTCCCTCCACTTGCCTGCTCACAGTGAGGAAGAGGAGGAGGATTTGGGCTGGATTCTGTGGTTTTGCTGCCTGCTTTTCCCTGACTTTACAGAAACACAAGCCCCTGAGAAGCCGAGGAGACAGAGGAGCATAATTAAGGAAGAGAGGAGCTCCAGATGACACTGGCTCTGGAGAGAGTGCTTTCCCCTCACTCCTGGTGCTTACTTACTGCATCTGTCTCTTGCTGGGGGCATGAGTCACATTGGTTCTGGTGACGGATGAAATTAGCTCCAGTGTAGAATGGGAAATAAAAAGCCATTCACTGACAAGACATCTGCACAGGCAGGGAGCTCAGGGCAAGGATCCTCTTTGCCTTTTTCTGCTCTTGCACTTTTCACAAGCAGCTCCCTTTTAATTAGATGGGATGCAGTTCTAAGTCAACTATAAATGATACTATCAAACTAATAGAGTGTGATCATATCTCGGCTTTTATTGGTCTGGGAGCTGCTGCTGGCTGCCATGGGAACAGTGTATTTCACAAAGCTCCTCAGCTCTGGCTTGTAGGCATCAAAAGGCGGTCAGGGGAGAGGTGATGGACCCCTGGGATGTCACTGACTTTGCAAAGAACCAAGGAGGGGTTCCCCTCAGACACTCATCCATTGGGATGTTTTCATCCCTTTCCTGGTCGAGGCTGCTCCTCAGCATTGGTGTCCATCTCCTGCTGCCCTCTACTCTTGTGTCTTGCTGCTCATCAGCCCCCTTGCTGTATCCAGACTGGGCAATACCAAGAGTGTCAGAGAAGGAAAGCAGAAAAGAAAAGGGAGGACACTCCCATTCTGCATGTGAGTGTGGGATGAAGCAGCATTTGCCCCATGCTGGGCTGTCCTCAGGACCAAACCCACTGTCCCCAGCTGTGCAGCCCGCAGGAGCTCATCCTGCTGCCCTGCACCTCTGGGGGATGTGAAAAACAGAGGCTTCCTGAAAGTTATCTGAGGGGTGTGAGAGCAGTAGCACAGCAGAAGAATTTCCTGGGTCTTGCAGTTGCCACACTCCTGCAATGCCAGGTGGGGAGGTGGGCAGCAGCAGGAGGGGAGCGTAGGGGCTGGAGCCTGCCCCCCACATCCAGCCTGCGAGCAGCAGAGAGGGAGCAGTGTAGGATGCACTTGCCAAGGCAGGCATGTGGGAAGGAAGAAGTGACAGGAGAGAAATACATGGTGTTCCAAGCCTGACAGGAGGTTGCAGGCTCCAGGTCAGGCTCTCTGAGGATCAGAAAATGGTGCAATGAGTGTGCACCCTCATGGGCATGAAGGGCAGCTGCAGGGACATGGGATCCACAGTGAAAATAAGACTTCTCTGCCAAGTGTGTTCCTGTCATTCTGTAGCAAGAGATTCAGGTCCAGTTTCAGAGCAGGAGTTGTGGGGAATCATGGCTGTGAGTGACCGAGGGGACAAGGGACAGCCTGGCCATCATCCCATCAGCTCCTCAGCTCAGTCCTGCCTGCCCCCTGCTCCTGCTGCCCATAACGCTGCAGCTCAGACTGCTGGCTTGGCCTCACCTTGCCTGGTTAGCTGCTCTCTCCTTCTTCCAGCATTTGGAATCCTCCAGAGGAAACCCACCCTGAGCAGGAGGGGTTTGTCCTAACAGGCTTCTTCCCTGCCTGCCTACCCCTGCTCATGATGTCCCTTTGAAAAGGTGTGTCCATGCTCTATGAACAGAGGCAGCGTGAAGTCTCAGGGCCCAGCTGAGATCTCAAACCACCCCCTGCAGCATTGATTTTTTTGCATGGGACTAATTTTTTAATCAGAGTGATGTAGAACACGATCAGAAGCAATTAAAGGCTGGCAGGCTAATTAGTGTCAATCAGCATGGTTTATGGGTATTGGCCTTGTCAATCAAACTTGATATTGTATGTTAGTGAGATTGCTTTTGGATCTCAGAGCTAATGCTTCACAGAGAGCTTTTCTTTCTTGAGATGTTTATTAAAATCGTAAAAGTCCTTCAGAAACCAGTTAAAGGACATATTTAATTGTCCTTTAGGCACTGACAATTGCAGATAGATCTTTTGCTAAATACTACTTGGGGTTACAGCAGATTAAATGCCAAGCTTTCTCCCGTGCTTCTCTAAACTGTGCTGGGTTCATCCTACCCCTCCTGGGACTGTTGTTCTCTTGGGTATGTGTTTGCAAAAGCTGGGGCTGCAGGAGATGGGTATGGCAAGCTGCTCAGCCCAGGAAAGGAGGGATTAAAGGGTCATCATGGCAAAGCTTAAGCAGGAGAAGGGCAGGATTTCTTCTAGGCACACACTGGAAATGTGATAAAGAGCCACTGGTGTTCAGTGGGATGCTGGGGAAAAAGAAAAAAAAGGCTGAAACTTTGTCGTAAACTTGATCCTGATAGAAGCAAATCCCCAGGGATTTTCCCCTTCCTTTGGAAAGGCTGGTTTTAGAAGCAAGGAGACCTACTGCAGCCAGGGCATTCTCAGCACTGCTGCTGCTGTCTCAGCAAGGCTCCAGATTTTAGCTGACTATGGGCATTGGCAGCATTTCTAGGATCCCATGTGAATCCACAGAAAAAGAGCAGAGCCAGCCATTAAAGCACATCCCTTCTCTTGCAAGTCCATGTGCCCCAAGCCTGGTGCTGCCCTGGTTAATACAAAAGAATCAAGGAGTGAGTGTTAGGATGGCACAGGCACAGCAGCCATGAGTACACACTACCTTTCCAGCCCTGAGCCCCACAGCACTCATGTTCTTTGCACTTAACAGTATAGATTAGTAATTTTCTACTTGTAAGAAAAACAAAGGAAGAACTCCATCAGGCAGAGCCCCTGGGAAGTGCCTGACAGAGGTGTGAGGTACAAGAGAGATGAGCATGCCAGCCAGAGCCAGCCAGGGAAGCAATGCTCAGAAGTCCCAGCAGCCCAAAGCAGGGATGACACAAGCCACCAGACTGATGGCATTGTCTTCCCAGCAGAAAACACCTGGCCTGCTGACAGCATCATGCTTGGGAGGGCTAAGACTCATGGCAGCATCATGCCAGCTCCTCCCTGCATAGCCCTGAAGAGGGCTGAAATGCTGGTCCATATCCTGGTGGCTTTTACAAGCCTCCCTGGGTCTGAGAAAGACTGGTATGCTACTCAGCATCCTCATCAAACATTACAGCTCAGCCAGCAGATCTCTGAGTGGGCACCATTAACTTGATCTCTGTGATTGCTGGGGCTCGTATTATTTAACTATGGAGCTGGTTAATTGTGTCCTTCCTGAAGGGCTCACAGCTTGCCAGGTGGAGGTGTCTGAAGCACCACGACAGGTTGAGCTCAGCACTGGTCATCACCCAGCTGAGAGCTGGGACATTGAGTCAGGCAATGGTTCCCAGCTCCAGCATGCAGGGAGCTGCTGCAGCATCCCAGGAACGAGGAGAAAGCAGCCATTGCATGGCAGCAGAGGGATTTTTACCACACACTCAGTTCCATGGTACAAAGTCACATCTTGACATCATAGTAGAAGATCCTTTGCCTGGTTATCACCCAAAATCATACATTTTATCTAAGGGAATGCTTAATTGTTCCTCGTTGGACACTGCTTATGGAACATTAGGCATCAGCAAAAGACAACTCTTAAAATCTGGACTGAATACCCTTTCCAGCGGATGGTGGTGGTTACTGTCATAGAATGGATTTGCTTCACTGCATTTTTATTTTTTCCTAACTTTCCCATTTGGGCAAAGTGGGTGGTATCCCTGCCATAACCACATTCCTGCTTCCCAGCCCCAGCCTTTGTCTTGAAGCTTCCCTGATGCAAAATGCCCCACCCCTGAGGGGGCCACTGTGGACAGAGCCACAAATTTTAATTCCTAGCTGATGTGGGAAGAACCCGGCCTTGAGACAGAAGATGAGGCTGCATGATCCTCAACAAAAACATGGAGCTGCCAGTTGCTCTGAGGACATGGATGCTGGAGGAAGCATTAATATTCCAGGCCACCATGCCTCCCTACCATCTGTTGCACCAAAGCAAAGGACGCCCAAATAAATTTCAAAATCCCCTGCGAGGGAGAACACTCTGGATGCTATTTCTACATCAAGCTGTTCAAGACTTGCTAAATCATCTCTCCTCTTTACAAACATTTTTCAGAGCTGTCCTGCCTCAGGGAGGTGGCTTTGGTGGCTGTGTCCCATTTGTAGGAGTGTGATGAAGGTTCACAGTTCTCCAGCACAGCCAGCCCAGCTTACTGCCAGGAGAGGGATGAGACAGAAACCACATTGTATCCAGAGCAGCTGGCTGGGATCAGACAGGGATCTGCAAGATGGCAGTTCTTGTGAAGCAGTTTGCTCCTGAGCCGGCAGCACCATTTGAAGTTTTCGGAATTTCCTGACATGTCCAATGGAAAGGCAGTGCCCCCAGAACACCTGCAGACTGCTGAAGGCCTTGTGCTGCCCTATCTCCTTCTAAAATATCTTCCTCCAAGGATGCATCTCCTCCAAAAGTTGATGTCCTCTTGCCAGGAGGAGATCAAGATGAAAAATTTACGAGGATTTCTTTTTTATTTGCTGTTTGGGACTCTCCCATTATAACACACTTTCTGATGATGGCCCGTTCCCCTGTTTCCTACTACGTGCAGGTAAAGATTTATGCAATTCCAGGTGCCAGCCTCACTTGAGAGATTAATGAGAGATAATGTCTCACAAAGAGGTTTATTGAGTTCTCTGAGTTCATTCACCAGCTGTGAAGTGAAACATCTGAAAACAGTTTTTGAATACTAAGTTCTCCCTGGCACCAGCACAGGAAAGGGAAACAGTGCCTTTTTCTGCTTGAGGTACTTATTCTGCTGGGCAGAGCTGGCTTCATGTGAGCAGTCCTGGGATGTTGGGTTTTTAGCTGCCTGCTGACCTGGCCCACCTGTGATGCAAGAGGATGTGCCTGGCATGCTCAAGGTACTGCAGTCTGGTTCTCAGCATACTCAGCCCCATGAGTGATGAGTTGCTATTTCATGGCATATTTGAAGAAGCAAGGTGAGCAAGGCAAGGATGATCACTCACCTACAGCCATAGAAAGGCACTAGAATATGTATTTGTGGCTGCAGAACCCTGCAGACCTCATGTCTGCTGGCTTTATGGCATGAAATTGATTTGGTGTCATACCAATACCTCTTCAAGGAGAAAGAAAGTCCTTCCTTAGATCTCAGTCTGTGCTGGTCACTGCTGGATGTGTTTTGTTCACTTGCTTCTTGGGACACCAGGAAGCTTCTCGTTCCTTCCCTGTGCCCTATGCAGAAGCCAAATGCTGGTTCATGCACCTGCACGCTGGGCTGGTCAGAAGGCAGAGCCAGCCTGGCATCACCCAGCAGCATATCTCCTCGCCATATAGGCAGAGCTGTTGCTGGCTGGCGCAGCTGGTTTTCTTCCTTGGTGCGTGGTTCCTTTGAACAGCAGGCAACCCTGCCTGGGTTGGAGGAAATGGGCTGCAGTTAGTAAACTGTGTTTAAGAAGATCCTGCTGTCAGCAAGTGGGCAAATGGCTGTGCAAGGGCCTCTTGGGTGCATCTCAGTATGCAAATGTTGACCATGGGAAGATAATTATTCTGCTCTCCCATTTCAAGCACATTCCTACCCTGCCAATGGATCATTCTACTGATTTTTATCTCTGTTGCACTTAGCATAACATGCCCACAATGCATTTGTGTTTTCACACAGACATTGGGGTACATTAGCTGGGAAGAGTCCATGGGGAAACCCACAGCTCTAAGGACAGATTTTGGCAGATGATTTACCCTTTCCTTCAACATGTTATAGCAAGTTCCCAGTGAGGCATAAATGCTTTCCCTCTGGGGTACATCAGTGGGGAGGACCTAGGCATCTTCATCACTTATTTATTTACACTTTGACATCCCTTCCTTGGAGGTGACTTTTCTGCTATCTGCAGGATTTTTCCTGTAAAATCACTCTCCTGACAACATCCCAGCAACATGACTGCTGCTTCTTCATGTCCTGATGGAGAGCTTGCAGACATTTGATTGCAAAATGCCTTTTGTTGTAACATCGGGGAAGCTCACATAAAAACAAAACACAGTATTCGCTCTTCCCTATAACTGGTCTTTGTCTTCAAGCAGCTGTAAAAGAGGGCAATCAATAAACCTTGCCAGGGTCTTTTTAATGCTTTTTGAGCCATTATGGTCATAATGCTTCTTCAGGCTGCTGTGTCAATACACTCAAGACACTGAATATGTCAAAACCACATAAAATCTTTATTAAGATGAAATTAAATGAGCAAGCCCAAATCAGCAATTTAAATGGATATTGTTCTTCAAGGATGCCAGACCCAAAAACCAGACACAAGTGAAGAATTCAGGGCATTCAGGTAGGATTAAATTGGTGTGAAACTCAAACTTTTGCTACAGTTCCTGCGCAGGAGGAATTTAGGAGGATGGGAATTGCTGTCAAGGTGTTCTGGACACCTACCCTGTGTTTTCTGTTGCAGCATTGGTCTGAGCCAAAAAAGTGAAGCAAATCTGGGGAAGGTGGGAGGAAAACAGTTATTGGCATGAAAGTTCAGTCTGTCTCTGCTCATCAAATCAACCCAGACTGATCCAAAGGAAAAAATTCCCTTGTTTACCTATGGTTCCAGGTGACAGTGCATAGAGCTGCATCGGGTAGCACTGCAGAGAGTCCATCCTCATGCTGCATGGCCCTGGTGGGTGTATTTCTTCTCCCAAATCCTCCCAAGCCCTTTTGGGCCCTGCAAAGTCACCAGAGCCATGCTCACATGGAGAATCTGTGGCAGAACCGTGGGGCACTTTCAGCTCAGTGACCAAACCTTCCTCCAGTCCTGCACAGAGACTGCAGCATCAGAGATTTTCATCTGCCAAAAGGAGATGAGGACAAGCAGGACATGTGAGAGCTGCCAGCACCCTGGGAAAGAAAAGCTACAGCTCAAGCCCCACTCAGCACCCTCCCAGCACACAGCTGAATGCAGCAGCAAGAGGCTGGGGCTGCCATGGGCTGGATGTGAACTTCCAGGAGGGCATAAACCTGTGGTTCAGCCCAAGGCAGCAAGGAGGTACTGCAGGTACCACGAGGCTGTTGGGGCACAGGAGCTGGGTCCAGGCTCTTTTCACAGATGGTGTCAGGCATGCAGCAGTTGAAGCCCATTGCTGCCACTTTGCCCAAGTTTTGGACAGGGGGACCAAAGGTGGAACTGGGCTTAATGCATTCGAATAGCCTGCATGGCTTGCTTTATTCCATTTGGGAGCTCCTGTTTTGCAGTCCCACAATGCCTGGGACACAAGTGGGTATGGCCCAGGCCATTGCCACTGGCCAGCAGGTGATGTCAGATCCTCTGTGCCTGTGCAGGACTGGGGCAGTTTGCTGACCCTTGGGACCAGCTTGACAGAAAGGCTCAGAGGGGCTCAGGTTTTGGGTCTCCAGAGGGTGCCATGACTCCAGTGTGCCCTGCAAGCTACAGGGTGAACCTGGCTCCTCCAGGGCTTGTCACTTGGAAGGAGGTGTAGCCTCAGCACTGACCAGTGGGTTGGTAATAGGTAGGACAGCACCAGTTGGGTCCCCAAAGCACCATCAGCCTTCCCTGCCAAGGGCATGGTCTGCCTTGTGCTCATGGCCTGGTTCTGTTGGCAGCAAGGGACACCACCTCTGTGGATTTTCCATTGGAGCACAGGGAATTTGCATCCCTTCTGCATTTTAATTGTGCAGCTTTTGCTTCATCAGGTGGGATTCTACAGCTTGCAAGGAGGATTTCACTGTTCACAAAGGAGCTCTTTTTCTTCTCAGTGGAAAGCTGAAAAATTGCTCGGTTCCAGCCTATTTAGTTTTAATTGTTTCCTTTAGTTCTCATTGCCCAGAGCAAAATACCACCTTCCCCTAACAACTAGCCAGGCTGGGAGCCAGCCACCCTGCCCAGCCACTGTGCCATCCCTCCTGCTGGTCTCGTGGCTCCCGGGGGTCCTGTCTGTGCTGGCAGGGTTGGATTTTGGGGAAGAGGCATCACCCCCACCAAGCAGCAGGCAGGAACAGCTGCAGCGCTGCCCTTGCTGTGCTGTCTCCACGCCCCAAGGGCTTTGTTGATTGCTCCGGCTGTCCCCTCTGCTTGCAGACATCCTCCTTTCTCTACTAGCTCACCTCTCCCTGCTCCCCAGCCTTCCTCTGGCAGCTGCTGAGGAGGGACCAGCTTGTTATTCTTGCCTCCAAGGTGGTTTTGAAGAGAAAGAGCTGTGTTGCTGAGGCAGAACGTGATGCACTCAGAGCACTGGGGATCATGAACAGCAGAAGATGAGAAAAGACTCTTCTCCCTCCCTTCACCAGAGTGAAGCACCTGTGGCTTTTGGGAATTATGTGGTGCACTGCATGCCAGGTGAACATCACCTTCAGGACCTCTGCTCCTACTCCAGCCCTTCCACAGGGACAGCCCACTCCATAAAGACAAAAATCTCACATCAGCAGTAGAAAGCAGGGTCTTGCAAGCTCAAGAAAAACTTGTGGGCACTCCTAAACCTTCTTGGAAGTTATGGGACCAGGAGGATAAAGCAATATTCCCTTCCAATGCAGGCTGCCTTCAGGGAGCACAGCCAGACACCCCCAAGCAACCTTAGCAACAGATCAGGCTCAAGGGAATATTAACATATTCCAGTATAATGCAAGGATGCAGAGCTAGCTAGTGGGATGAAGCGGAACAAAAATACACCCAACCCATCAGAGTAACCCACCAAATCACTGATTTTATCCCCAGGATCAAAGATCTCTGCATTAGGGCTCAGTCTGATGCCAGGCACTGCCTCGGCTGGCATGTCCCAGCCCCCAGGGTTCACAGCAACATGCCAGAGGTTTCCCTGAAGGTTTTCCTCTGCTGAGTTCTGGGGAAGAACTATAAAACAAAGGTTCATAAATTAATTACCTAGAAGAGCAGCAGAATGTTATTAGATACTTGGGAGTTAATTGCACTGATGCTAATCGCATGTATTTTAAAGGCACCAACAGAGATGTAATATGTAATTCCATAGGTATTCCAGAATAATTTAGCAATTTAATTAATTTCTGTTAATATCTTTAATTTCTGCTAATATCTTTTCAATCACCTGCCCACTTCCTCTCATGTTTCCTGAGGGAAAGGGGGAGGAAACTTTTCTAATTGGCTAAATCTGTTGCAAACTCACTTTTGTTGGCAAAGATACTGTTTTATTTCTCAGTGGATTTAATTAACATTAGAGTTATCCCTGGGTGACAGAGCGGCCAAGCAAGACTGCGATTGCCTGGTCCTAAAATTGGAAGTTTGGATCAGGAATGGTTGAATGTTTTGGACAGATTGTGATGGGTTGAGAAGATGGAAACTGAAATGATTTGGGGATTTAGGTCAAATTCGGTAAGCAGAGCAAGGGGAAAATGTGGAAGAGAATCGTAAACAGCACCAGGCATTTTATTCCGTCTCCTCAAAATGCAACATTTTGATTAGAAAAAGCAAAAATATCCCATTTCAGCATGCTTGAAATGCAGGTTTTCTGTTTGTCTCTTGTGCCTCCCCCCAGCGTCAGGCAGCTGAGACGCACCCAGCCCTGGGGCAGCATTGCAGCTGGAAAAATAATTTATTTCCTTTCTGGGCCCACTGCTCAGTGAGTGTAGGGCACAGTACCTTGGGATGGCACTTGGGAGTCCAGTGGAGGTGGACAGAAGAGGAGACAAGTGAATTAGGCTGTATGAGAGCTGAGGCCCACCCTCCCCGCAGTAGCAGAAAAGAGACCACTAGAAGCCATTGCTCTCATGGGGCTTTTATTGTCTGGCCCTTGCCTCCCACCCTGCTGCCCATGGCTGAGACCTTCATCATCACCCATACCTGCAGAGGAGATCCCAGCCCAGCTCATCCCCAAGCCCAACCACCTTGCTCGGGGCAGCATATCCTTCCCAGTTCAGCCCAGCCCCTTCCCAGCCACCTGCCCAGGGCAGCACATTCTTTCTGGCTCTTTTTTGGGATTTGGGTTTTTTTTTCTTCTTTTTTTTTAAATATTTATTTTAAAAATATAGTAGCTGTGGAAAGCAGCCCTCTTTATAAACCCTTGATGCTAGAGTGAAATGCATCATTGCCATCCTTGTTCCTAATCCCTCCTGGGTGCCTGTGACTGCCTGCAGCAGTGCCGGGGGGCTGGGGAGGCTGTTCAGGCTGCTGCAGGCAGGGAGGCTCTCGATGGCAGGGAGAGAGAGAGAGAGAGAGAGGGACCCTTCTAAAAATAGAAATATTGTGCTGAGTCGTTTGGAGTGAATGAAATACATGAAACACCAGCATTAGATTAGCTTTAACTATCAAATATTGCTCCCAGCAGAGTCGGCACAGGGCGCTGGTGGAGGCTCAGCCCCTCTCAGCCCAGGCCAGGCCAGTCACACAGGCCCCAGCCCTGCTCCCCCACTGCAGGGCTCCCTGCTCTCACCCACCACGAGGACACTGACCCACAGGGCAGCCTGAGAGCCCCTGGAGCTGATATAAATAGGAAACTGTAAACACAACCATTGGAGATAAGAGACATCTACGATCACAGGGTTTACTGCTTGAAATGTCCCACCCTCCCTCCCGTCCCAATCTGCACCCCTATGCCCTTGTCCCCACTCCGTAAAAAGGTCTCCAGTAACAAAATCTTCGATCTAGGCTTGGAGTAAAGGTGAGGTGCTCAGGGAGTAAAAAGGGACATTGCAACCTTTGCGGTCTTTGCTCGATAGGGGAGATGGTGGCAGGAGGGGGAGAGAGGGTCAGCTGGTTCAGGTCCTTTGCAAGTCCATTTGGTTTGTCTGAAGGACTCCTAGGGTTATACCTGAGATGAAGACGTCTAGAGGACACTCCATAGCTCAATTAGAAAGTAGTTGGTGTTTCTGTGCCTAGAAGAACCCTCACTGCCGGGATTTGTCTGTCGTGCTTGCACCGGGCAGCAGGAAAGCAGCATCATCCCTCTTCTGCTCGGTACGGGGCCATCTGAACCAACGCTGGGCTGGGGGACCCTTCATGTGTCCAGGATCTCACTGGTGGGCGACGGCTCGTGGGGGATGCCCTGTGTGCTGTGGATGGTCTGGTTGTGTGAGAGAGAGTTCTGCTGGAGCTCCAGGGCAATGGCGTTCTGCGGGAACTCCTTCACCTGCCGCTTGTACTCCAGGAAGGTGCATGCCTTGGTGGCGATCGCAATGATGTTCTTGCCGATAAAGATGGTGGAGACCCTGCTGTCCTGGAACAAGATCATGTTGATGGCCCGGATGAAGATGGTGACAATGTTGATAGTGACCAGGCTGAGGACGGGGTAGAGCATCATTTTTTGCGGGGCAATGTGCTCCCCTTGCATGCTGATCTCACTGAGGGACACGCAAGGCAGGATCAGGAGGAGTATGTAGCAGTAGAAGAACATAAGCCCCTCTGCCCAGATGGGCAGGCCAGTCCTATGTGGCTCCCACAGGTTGGCCTGGATGTCCAAGATATCCAGCAGGTCAAGGGCCACCCAGAAGAGGCGTCCCCGCAAATCCTCTTTCTTCCGAAAGGTCCGTATGTACTCCATGCTGTCCAAGGCCACCAGCACCAGGTAGAGCCCTGGCACACAGATGGAGAGCAGTAGGGTCAAAGCTTTCCTGGCCACTGTCTCCAGATTCTTCTTGTCTGCTTTGTAATTCTGAAAGATGAAATACAGCTTGATCTCCAGCACGAAGATGTAGAGGAACCACAGGATCATGGCATAGCCTCGCTTGGCTGTCTTCACCTCAGCGCCCACCCACACGGCCACATAGCGCAGCACGATGAGGAAGCAGATGTCTCCCACCAGCACGATGATGCAGACGCCTATCTTGCGGGGCCCCTGGTTCTGCTCCACCAGGTAGGCATCCATGAAGGCCATGCTGGTCATGATGACAATGGTGGTCAGGCAGACGTGGCGCTTGTCGGGTGGCGGCAGCACCATGGTGAGGCGGGCAGCCCTCCGTCCCTCGGCGCCGGCACTAGGGGAGCGGTCCCGCCGGCGCTGCGTGGGGGCACATCTGTGGCCAGCCCAGGGACCGAGCGCCGCTCTGTCCTCCACTGCCACCCCAGGAAGAGGTGCCTGGAGGAGCAGTGGCTCAGCTGGCAGCCCCACTGTCCCAGGGCTTGAGGCTACCCCTGCAGACCCCACGCCAGCCCTTTGCCCCTCAGTGGCTGTGCCCTGCAGGCACCGTGGCTCTGCCCCCAGCCCAGGGCTGGCTGAGCAGCCCAGCCCCAGGCACCCTCCGCCACCAGCAGCCAGGGCTCACGGGTGTGCAGGGCCTCCTGGAGGAATGTCCCTCCTCTGTGGTGGGTCACCCATCACTGCCAGGCTCTCCAGCAATCCTATGGCACTAACACACCTCCACGCCCCAAATCCTGCTACAGATCCCTGGAAACAGCAGCTGACGGCGCAGAAGGGGAGCTCTCCCTGTTCCCAGTGAGATCCCAGGGAATCCAGGGTCTGAGGGGCTCCTGCTGTGTCCTCACAGGGAATCACCTTCACGCCTATCCCCACAGGGCTGTGCTGGTGTTCTGCTGCTCCCAGCTGTACACGCATCCCTCCATTCCTGGAAAAGATAGCAGAGAACAAGCATTACGCAAGGGTGCCTCTGTGTGCTGACCATGGAATGATGGCAATGACAATCCCCTCAGCTCCCAGCACATTGCAGCGTGAGCTGGGGTCCCACCAGGCACCATAACACCACTGGGGCACCACCACCACGGCCTGTGCATGAGGATGCAGAGCAGCTTTTCACTGAGTACAAGCACAGCATGGGGTGTCCTGCAGGGAAACACAGCCTGCACTTCCATGGGCACTCCCTGTCCAGAACTCCTCAGCAAACTCATGCTTTGTGTGCTTCTGCTGTTTCAACAGCAGGCACAAAACCACAACCCTGTTGGTTCACAGGTTCACAGCGTTCCCAGCTCCAGGTATACCAGCCTAGCTGTGTCTCAGCTCCAGCAGGGAGACAGACCACAAGTTACTGCAGAGGTCCCAGCCAGGACAGTTCTGCTTAACTACAGCCATGGGATTCTACCAGTTACTGAGCAGCTCACAGGGTGTGGGGCACGTCCCTCCTTGAGCAGGGGTGAGGTCAGGGCTGGCACATGGGGGCAGGGCAAAGCTGTTCCCAGGGTTGTCATGAGGTCCCAGCAGATTTCTGGATGGGTTCAGCTGCTCATGGGCACACCTCCTCCTCGCCATGCTGTGCTTGCCCAATTAATTTGTTAATCTTTTCTGTGGAGGGAATGCACTCCCAGAAATGAACAGGTCATTGAAAATGTCATTGAACTGCTTACGTGGAGATAGACCATGATCACAGCCACAGAGGCTGAAGGGAAGAAGCCCAAGGAGATGTAAGCCATTAAAAACTTGCCCTACTTTGCAGCTGCTTATGTTTATAGGGCCTCATTTAAATAAAAGCTGGATTCTCTCATGCTTCAGGGAGACAAGAAGAACAAAGAAGAGAAAGTGGGAAGCCTGATGAGTCAGAGCCAGCCCTGCCTTGTGCCTGAGTAGGTGGACAGCAGGGAGGCAGGTACTTGTGCCCTGGTTTCCAAAGGATGTGGTGCTCAGCAGACATTAGCAAGGGACTTAAAGCTGCTGCTCCAGCCAGGACCCTTGGGATGCTCTTCTGAGTCTGCTGCCAGCAAGGAAAATTAGCATGTTAAAATAATTTCTCAAGCAGGATTGCTCAGGAAGAAACCAAAAAGATGCGGTGGGAATTCATGAGAACTGCTTCATGGTGTTTCCCAGGCAAGGCAGTCCCTGCAGCCCCACTCTTGCCAGCATGGCTCTCTGCAACAATTCAGAGCTGCCATTTGGGGCTTCAATTTGTTCTTTCTCGAGGTTTTGGATAAAAATATACAGTAATTGCTGTAACTGCCTTAAAAATTGTGCCAAGTTTTACAGAGGATTTATAGCCAAGGATAGATAATTCCAGATAAATTAGGTCTTTCAGGAAGGAATGGTGGCATTTTTTTTCTTTCACCCTGTAAGTATTTATGCCTTCAAAAGGCAGTAGTTATTTAAAGGGCAGTGGGTTGCATCACAGCACGGCAAGGTTAGGAAGCAGCTTGCCTGTAAATCCTGCCCCTCTGCCCTGTGAGTTACTGGTGTGGTCTTGGGAGTCGGGGCAAAGCACAGCTCTCTCCTCATGCCTACATGAAACCAGACAGAAAACCCCTTCCTGCCTCCTGGTGAACACCCAGGGCACTGAAAGGTGTTAATTCACAGTGTTCACAACGGTGGCCAGGAGCAGACGGTTTTCAGCAAACAGTGCAGAGCAGACGGTTTTCAGCAAAAAAAAAAAGCTCAAATGGCAGATCTTTCCCCGGTGTCTGCTCCTGAAGGGCTCACAGCAGCCCAGGCTGGGTTTGACAAACATTTGTGGTGGTGACCTTTCAGTGGGGAGGAAGAGACTGAGTAACAGCGCGCAAGCGCTGCTTCCTCCCTGGTCAGATCATGCACTACCCAGGGTGAGCACCTCTCTTGCCTTTTCCAAATTGTTTCCAAGCACTTGCTGCTGTGTGAGGTCTTCTGATTTTCCAAGACCTGGTGTTTTCCCCACCCCTTGCAGCCCTGGTGCTGTATCAAAATATGGAGTCCTTTGCAGATCCATGGAGCAGAGCTTGGCAATTTGAGTGATGCCTGACCAGCCTGTTGAGGAGGGGGCACATAAAACTCTCCTTGGAGAACTATTAGAGAAAAGCAGGTAGTTTTTAAACAACCATTACTTTGTAACTTTTAAATGACCACATTGGGCAGTACATTCAGAAACTGCCTGAGAACTGTGCTGAGTAAACAAGACAATAATGTCAGACAGCCAAAAGGGCACATCTGAGGCAAATATTTGTTCAGACAAGTGTTCAAAGAACTTTCTTCCTGCAGGAATTCTTGTAAATACAAGGCAGCCCACCTGAACATAATGAGCTTGGAGCGCTATGGATGTCAGTGTGCCAGGCTGGCAGCTTCCTATGGGAAGGGATCTAACAGCTTTTGCATCCCTCTTGGTGCCAGGACTCCCACAAGCAGGTACTGAAGTGATGCTTCAGTCTTGGCAACTATGGGCCTCCTTACCAGAAAAAAATTCAATCCCTAATTGCTTATTCTCCTCTACTCAAACCGCTCCACCACACTGGAGCGAGAAAATGCCCTCAGTGACACTGTCACCAGCTGACAAGGCACAGCCCAAGGCCAGCATCCAGCCCCACCAGTGAAGGCCAGCAACAGGCAATGGGGAGCAGCAGCAGGTCCCCTCTCCATCTCTGGGGTGTGCTTGGGGACATCCCATTTTCCAGCCCAGCCTGCCCTTTCCCAACTTCCCTGCAGGATGGGAGAGGCTTCAATGGGAACGGAGGGGGCTGCTGACTTCCTGGAGAGACTCAGGGGTCCTGCGGATGAGTCCAAACCCGGCTGAAGGGCAGGGTTTGCACTCTCTCCGCTGATTCCTCTGGCACAGAGGGAAAGGAGCAGCATTGGTTCAGCCAGTCCTTGCCCTATTCCTCTGGTGCCCTCTTCTCGTCTGCGGAGTTATTCTTTTGGTCTTACACCTCTTTTTCCCGGCTCTCCCGGACGTTATAAAGCACTCGTGGTTACTCGAGGACGTGCGGTCACAGCCTTGCTCCACCCTAGGCCAGGCAGCTCGGAAAAAAATCAAACTGCGCTTTTCCCTGCGACGCCGGTTGCTCGTGGCGGTGATTAATTACCGCTAGTTCTGCTCTTTCCGGCCGCCCATCACAGCGCCCTCCTGCACCCTCTCCTACCTCTGCCCAGCCCCTCCTGGCACAGCAGCCAGCACCATCCGGGAGCTGTGGGATGCAGGAGCTGCCGGGATCCCCACACAAAACCCCATCTCCCTTGTCCAGGGAGCCAGCAGCTGCAGACAGCCTGGAGGGCTCCTGGAGCCACTGGCAAAACAGCGTCACTAACACCGGCAGACGCTTCCCAAAGCCCAGTTCTACCTGGCAAATTAATTTAAATTATTTATGTAATTTGAATCCTGGTCTATTTTTAAAAAGTGGAGTGAGACAGAAGTATACACAGCGTGCTTCCCAGGTAATTAGGATGCCACATTGCTTAAAGCTTCATTTGCACTTTAATTGCTTTGATTTATTCCAGTTTTCTTGAGTGTAAATCCAAAGCCCCCCCTCACTTGGTCCTTCAGCCCCCTCGAGAACTGCTGCTCCACCCGGGCCTTTTCCCACCTGGCAGCCTGGGGCGAGAGGAGGCGATGGGCACAACCACCTCTGCTCAGGACTTCAGGGCAGCTGTGGCAGAGCCACCAAGGTGATGGCATCATTCCCTTGCAGCTGGCTGTGCTCCAGGGAGCTGCTGAACTGCAGCCAAGTGCCCTGCTCTCAGCAGAGGCCAGGGTCAGGGAGCTGCTGTTCATTGCTTACAGGATTTGTGACCCCCCTGAATTACCTGTGACTTTTGTGCCACATAAGTATGGGGCTTACAGGCAGGGCAAACTCTGCCTTGACTAAGAAGAAACCCTAAATCAGCTTGTCCCCGGGCCTTTGCATGTTCTTGCCGCTGGTTCAGCCTTTCTGACCTGGAGGCTGAGGTTTCACCCTGGGAACCATCAGAGGGAGGGAGGGAGGAAGGATGCTCCTACCCTGAGGAACAGAGAAGATCGCTCTGGGAAGCGGCTGTGCCCTGCCTCCTCCAAAGCAGCACCAGGCTCTCAAGTGCATCCTGTGAAAGAAATGAGATTGTGGAAGATTTTTCCAGACCCTGCCCACTAATTGTGTCTGAAGGAGGAAGCAACTCACTTGCTAATGATTACAGATGATTTACTGTGTAGGCATATCAAGAGAGGGGGAAAGAGCTGCAGACTGTTCCTAGAACCTGCTCAAGATAATGCAATGTCAGATGAAACCAGCTCCTGCTTATATCAGTGAGTTCATCAACTGTGCTTTCCTGCTGCAAACCCCCTCAGTCCCCTCTGGGGTTCATTTCAGCCCCCTTTCCCAAAAACAAGCACAAGCAGAAGGTACCAGAACTGTTGCCTGAATAAGAAAAAAAAGAAAACCATCTTCTCAATCACGTCACTTTGGTGACGAGGTGGGGAAATGCTGCTTGCCCAAAGCAGAGCCCTGCACAGGCTGGCTGCATGGATGGACGGATGGCCTTTTTGTTCCCAGTTCTGTCCCTCACAGCCATCCTGGTCAGGGCTCTTCTGCTGACACAGGCAGCTGCAGCTGCTGGGAACATCTCCCCATTCACAAACGTGCTGAGTTCAATGATATTTGACAGAAGTGTCAAAAAAAAAAAAAAAAAAAAAGCCTTTTCAGATGTTTGGCATGTTTAAAAATAGTTAAAGAAGGTAAGCGATTCATTTTGACTTGTACATAGAACATGAAATTATAATACTATGTTTTGACTCTACCAAAACGATTTACCATTTTCCCAGCAAAATGTTTCTGCAGAGGAATTCCTTGGCATTTCCAAGTTGGGTGCATTTTCAAGATTGATCTAATCTGGACCAAGCCCCAGATATAAAAGCATCAGAATCCCCCATGGTTCGTTGGTTTGTTGCCAAAAAAGGCACATTGGGCAAACATCTGTCTGAATGTACGTTTGCCACAGTGCG
Organism: Acrocephalus scirpaceus scirpaceus; assembly: GCA_910950805.1. Taxonomy (NCBI): domain Eukaryota; kingdom Metazoa; phylum Chordata; class Aves; order Passeriformes; family Sylviidae; genus Acrocephalus; species Acrocephalus scirpaceus. The sequence goes on from OU383779.1 coordinate 27,969,363, forward strand.
AGATGCACATGGAGTGCAGGTTCTGCTCACAGAGCTGCCCCCACCCTCCTCTCCCTGCTGCAGGCTCCTGGCACTCTTTATCACTCTTCAGCAGAGCTTCCCCCACTGGTCCTGGGACATTTCCCTCTCTGCTACCCCAGGGGTCCTCCTGGGCTTGCTACTCCTCTTCCAAATCATCAGCATTTTCCCTGTACTGCTGCCCTCCCAGTCCTGGGGCTCCTGCAAATGCAGGACTTGCCCGTGCGGGGGGAGTTTGACCCAACAATGTTCTATATTTTGTTTCTTGGTCTGGGTTTTTTTGTTTGGGTTTTTTTGCTTTTGAGACTTTCCCCCCAAGTTTTTGGAGATGCTGTTGGATTTTATGTGTTTCCTCCAGCATGCTCCAAGCTCACCCCACAGGGTGCTGTCTGTGGGTATAACCAACATCCTCACTGGTCCTGCCCCTTCCTAGGAAACTGTTTGGCTTTCATCTGAAGGAGCTATGCCATCCTTGGGCTGGGAACAAAAATACTTCCTGCCCCAGGCATGGCAGGGCTGACAGTGCACCTGCAACTTGCAGCTGAACAAATCATCTCACTAAAATCCAGCAGCACACCACCAGCTCTGACCTCTGCTGGTGCTCTCCTGGATAGAAAGGCCTCACTCAAGTGGTCAACAAGTTTCACCTGCACACAAAGACCACAGCTTGGATTTTTCCTGTGCCATCAATAGGCATGAATGCAAATACCAGGAGTGAGCCAGGCCAGGAGCACAAAACTTGGATCTGATTTCAGTAGCCTGAGGATGTACTTTTGTGTGTGAATCACAACCGTGTCCTCAAATAACCTCACACTGTCAGTGCTGGGGAAAGGAAATCATGGAGCCAGAGCAGAGTCCTCACACAGATGCTTTCCCTTACTGCCTGCTGGAAATCCCTACAGATGGAGGATGGAAAGCTTCCTGCTCTTGCTCATCCTTGTCCTCACTCCCCTGGGTGCTGGCAGAGAGGTACAAACTTTCCTTAGTGCTGCTCTCAGGATCCTCATCCAATCCACCAGGTGTCTGAGAGCCAGGTGGGAGAGGGAATCAGCTAATTAAAATAAAATGAAAACTGGAGCGTGAAGCTATAAATAGGAGAGCGCTGGGAGTTTCCTGGTGCTAAAAACATGCTTGTGGGGAAGGAGATGCTGGAAGCTCTGGGGCAGAACTCTGGATATCTACCAGGAAGGATGCATCTGAGATCTGCTGGCACCTCCTGCCTGTGTGAAAGGGTGTTCAGACAGGGATGACTCTGCAGTACTGGCTGGAAGGATGAGGGCTGGCTTACAGGTTCTTGTAGAGACCTGGGCAGAGAGTCACCTGCGGGTTCCTCTGACCTGGGCCAGGCTGGCTGTCAGCCTTAAGGCAGCAGGAGAGGGACCTCTCCTCTTGTCTCCTGCCTCACCCACATAACGCAAGGAAAAGCTGTGGGTGAAAGTGCCTGGTGCGAGTAAAGCAGGGCAAGCTGCAAAGGGAAGAACAAAGAGGTCTGACTCCCAAACTACAGTCCTGGAGACCTCTGCTCTACTTGAATACCTTCATATTGAGGACTTTCTGCACTCAAGTAGCTTTTGGGAGGTGCTGCTCCAGCACCTGTGTTAGGGTGGCAGGACAGCAGGAATGGCTGTATGCGTCCTGCTCTCACAAGAACTCTTATTCCCCTTGAGTCCCCAAGTGAGCAGAGGGCCTGGGTGCTCGAGGAGAGGAGGTGGTTTCAGCATCACAGAGCTGGGGAGGTGCCTCTGGAGGCCAATCAGCTCCTACACAAAGCAAGTGGCATCTCTGCCCTCCGTAGGAGTGGCTTCCAGCTTGTCTCTGCTGCCTGGCTGTGGTGGCACACTGCAGCCAGGCAGTGATTGCACAGAAACAATTGTGCCCCTGTTATTCCCTCTGCCCCGAGCACAGGGTATAGTGGAGGTGGGATGAGCTCAGCAGGCTGCTACTGCTGCCATCAGTCTGGCCTTTGATTAAGAGAGATTGTTCTGCTCTTAATTAACAGGAGGCAGCTGCTGGCTGTTCTGGTGGAATAGAGAAGCAGAGCCCAGTGGATGTGATAAAAGGAGATCATGTCTGCTGTTTCCCACTGAGCCTGGCATAGCCACCCAGTGACCAGCCACACACCTGGGCTGTGGGACATGTCACTGAGAGGGACTCAGCCCCACCAGCACTGCCAGGGTTCAGCCTCTGCATGAACAGCAGATATGGGGCATCCAGATAACCCCTGGGGTGATTTTGCTGCTCTCTGTTCTCCCAGGCCACCCTGAGGTGGTACTGCTGGTGATGCCTGCCTAGTTCCCAGAGTTTATTTCCCAGTCTGCCCCTCAGAGACCTTCTTGAGGCAGAGACTCTTCTGTGACAAGAGGTCTCATGCTCTGGTGACATCTGGCATTCTGCTGCTCCCCCAGGCTTAAGACAGCCATCTGCCCTGGGAGCAGGCATGCTGCTGCTCAGCCTGTTGTGCTGACAGCTGAGCAGTTACCCAGGAGATGAGAGGGCATCTCAGCTTCTTCTGCTCCCCAGGGCAGTGACTCTTGAGCAGCAGCAGGGTGTATCTGCACCCGGTAAAATCTACACCAAGAACATCATGCCATTTTTCTGAGTGCAAAGCTCACCTCAAACCTTTGTAATGCAGGGACAGACACAGAGGTGCCAGGTAGCTTGTAAAACCAAGGGACCTTTCCCTTGCCATACAACTGCTGAATTTATTTTGGCAAGACTGGTCCAATATTAATTATTGATGAGAGTAGCTAGATGCTGGTTGTCATGAGCTCTTAGCAGCATGACAACTCCTGTTGGTGCACCCCTAGCAGACAATTATTGACCTGTTTGAAATCACAGTTGAGTCATAGTAGGGGCTGGTGGTGCCACAGGCTGGAGATGGGCCTCAGTGGGTTCTGCTCTACACTTGTTCTCCATTATGAAGCCCATGCCACTGTCAGTTCCTTCTGGAACAGGCTCTCTGACACTAAGCTCAAGGTCACCCTCCTCATCCTGCCCATGCCTCAGCCTCTGGGATGGGGGCAATGCTGGCATCTGCTGCTCTAGCATCACCTGGGAGATGACACTGCACCCATGTGACATACTGTAATAAAAATAATGCCAGCCCTGAGGTTGCTGGGGCGGCACTTCTCTTCCTCTGGTTTCTAGCCTTCTCTCCACCAGCCATCTAATAAAATCTGTCTTGTTGATGTCTAATTCAATTCCAACATCCAGAGACCAGGCTCCTTATATCACTCACAAACCTAACCAGCTCCCTCCTTGGCATATGAGCCAGGCCAAGGGGCTGCTGCAGGCTACTCCAGAAGAGAGCAATTACCTGGGATCAAGACTCACTCTCCCAATCAATTGCATATTTATAGGTTTTCCTTGGGTCACACCTAACTGAACTTTTAGGTGCTTGAACACCGCGGTCAGAGGCAGCTGGTGACTTCTAGGCTGAAGTCTGGGAACTACATGAGGTGCCTTGAGTGTCACCTCAAAGAAAAGTCACCACAGCACCTCCTGTTCATACCTGGGAGCCAGACAGGAGTGGTGTTGGGAACTGCCACAGCCCCTTGCACATGTGCCAGCCATCAGGCAGTAGGAAGGGGGTGGCGTGGCTGAGATGAGCGTGACCTGGGCAATTTGAAGTAGTAACTTATGTATTCCAGTATTCTCTCTCCTTTGCATCCATCCCCGGCCAGGTGGGGACATTTCCGTCAGAGCAGTTCAGACCACCAGCAAGTGCCCCTGCAGAGGTCTGAGCTGTTGGTCAGACAGCACCCCAAGGTGCAGAGGTGTGTGCTGCTTCTTGGGACTAAGCCATTTGTTTGCACAAACTGTCGGATTTTCAGGCTTTCTTGCTAATTAAATTCTTTCCCTCCTGAAACAACCAGGAGCAGGGCCATGCCAGTGGTGTGGGAAGCTCCCAGATTCCTCATTGCCAGGTCCCAGGTGAGGAGGAAGATCAGCATGGAGGCAGCATGGAAATTGGGAGATGGCTTCCCCACCCAACAGCCTGGGCAGGTCCTCTCCTCAAAGAGGATGTGACAATTTGCTGTGTTGGAGCTTATTGCCAAAGAGATAAAATATTTATGGCTGCTTTCTCTCACTTCCCATTTTAAGCCACAGTGACTTATTTGTTACAAATTTACATGCATGTTTAAAGACATCTTTATGTTCCTTCTAAGTGTAAAAGGTATATTTCTCCGTGTAGCATTTTGCCAGTCAGAATCAGCCATCCCATCTACTGTGTGACTGCGTTTGTGCCTGGCTTCAGTGCTCATTTTCCTCTTGGTAATGATTATCATTATATGAAGAAAAATGGGTCATTTACAGCGGTTTCTCCCCAAATGAAAGGCTGTGGGATACAGGATATCATTAAAATTCTAAACCTGACTTCCAACCTCAAAAGGAGGCTCTTGCTATTCGGGTCTCTCTGTGGAGGGAGGGAGGAGGGGAGGTGGGGAGAGGGCACACGATGAATGTGCTTTGGCCATGAAATCTCTGGCTGACATCTGCACTGGCATTGCGGCCCTGGGGTGGAGGATCCCTCTGCTGCTCATACACCGGCTCCCTGGCTGGCCCTGGAGGGCACAGGCTGCCTCCCAGTCTCTCCAAGACTTTCTCCTGGCCAGCACATTCCCAGGGCTCCCATTCCAGCCACACTGTGCATGGGGCAGTACAGCCAGAGCAGGTGATAGGAGTTAATTCCTGCCATAAAAAGAGCAATTTAGCTCTTGCCAGAGGGATGTGGCTGGGTGAGGTCCCCTGCAGAAGGGGAGGCTGGCAAGCTTAAAAGCTGGTGCTTGGACAGGGGAGAAAGCAGGATGAAGTGCTCAGATACAGCAGCCCTTGCCCTGCCCTTGCCCATTGCTAGGGCTGAAACAACTCCCTGTGAGAGTGTCACTGCTGTCCCATGGGCCAGATGGCCAGGACCTGTCCCTCCAACAGCCCTGTCCCCACAAATGCAGGTGCCTGGGGATGGAGGAGACGGTCAGACGGTCACCCAAGGACTCTGCCCATCTCCTGTGCCCTAGATCCAGGCTCCCAGCACCAGAGTCCCCACCAGGCTTTGGGCTGACTCCTTCCCTCCTCATTCCTGATGACAGGAAAATGTGCCCTGCCCACATTCAGTGCTGGCTTTGTACCCACCTCCTGGTGTTCTCCACTCCCTGCTCCCCAGAATGCTGCTGCCCCAGAGGCTCATTTCCATCTCCTGGTATCTCCAGAAGGGGCTTCACGGGAAATGTTTTGCTTGGAAAGGCGATGCAACTCCTGTGCAAGCCTGAAATTGCTGTGTACAGAGCTGTAAGGCAAAGTTAATCCATTTTGCAGCTTAGCCAGCTGCTGAAAGAAGCTATTTAAGAGTGGGGAATGGCTAACTGTTTTTCTCCCCTCCATGAAATGGTGGGGACAAGAGATATTCAGAGGATGAGAGATGGAGACTGACCCAAAATGGCTAATTAAAAAGCATTTTTTAAAAAGGGAAATTTGCCCTGAATTGTTAACTTTTGAAGTCATTCCTTTCTAAACGTGCTCAGAATGGACTAATTTTTCATTCTCTTTTTCTGCATTTTAAATCAAAATGTGCATGGGAAGCTCTCTTGCTGCTGATCACTGCCAAGCAATCAGGCCATGGCTAACGCCAAGCCTCGTCCTGGCACCTGGGAACAACCACAGCAGCCCGTGCCAGTGAGGGCATTGACCAGCTCCAGGTCACAGCAGTGGTTTTGCACAGTCACAGCCATGGGGTTATGAGTGTGCATCACAGGTGGGATTTGGGGTATCCCTAGGGCAGGACAGAGAGCATCTTTCCTCCTTGGGGCTGGTCTCTGTTAGGGGTGTCAGAATGACAAGTTAGTTTTGGTCTGGCAGACAGGCTGAAAATCCAATATAAATTATTTCTGTTTGGCAGTAATTTAATTATTTTCACTTGGGTTTTTAAGCAAAATAAAAAAACTAGTGGCTAGGAGCAAGTAAGGATGGCCTCACTCTGGATAGTTAATTGCTGTGTGATTAGCTAGCCAATATGTGCCACAGTGCCACATAATGCCTGCGTCTTGTAGCCACCAGCACGCTCAGCTCTGCCCTGCAGGGATGTCCCCATGTCCTCTGCAGCCCAGAGGGGCTGGGTATGAGCACAGAGGCCAAATACAGGAGAGAAAATCATGAATTTCTGTGGTCTGTGGGGTGCAGCAGGAATTGTGCAGTTGAGAGGGGAATCATCCCAGCCCCTGGTCCTCCCCCAATGCCTGGCTGACCCCTCTGGGCTGGGTGGAGCAGGCTCTGAGGCTGGGTGCAGGCACTGGCCAAAGACTCATCTCACCACAAAACTCACTGCCAGGTGTTCCCACCTTGGAAACAGCACTGAGAACCAGGGCTGTGCAGCTGGGAACAGCTTTGTAACATTAACCCCGCTCCTCCAGGGCAAGTACCAGCAGATTTTTGCTCTCTCCAGATGTGGAGCGTCTCTAGCCCCAGGGGACTGATTTCAGTTATTTCAGGATTTCTGTTATTTCAGCTTTGCTGAACCAAGTGAGTGGAGAATGCAAGCTGCGTTGTTTGCTCCTGGGTTGTTTGAGGGTGCCCCAGTCTGGGGGTGACAGTGCTCCCTGTTGTGGTGCTCTCTCAGCATGGCTGGGGCCTGGATGCTCTGCTAAGGGAAACCCTGTCAGGGGAAGGTCTGCTTTTGGGCTGGAGCTGCCCCACTCCCCAGCCAAGCAAAGCCCATCACCAGGGCACTGCTGTAGGGAGTGGCAGGACCTGCTTTCACCTTGTGCTCTGTCCTGCAGAGCCCCTTGAATCCCTTCTTTCCAAACACCTCTTGCTGGCCCCATTGTATGTCACAGGTATCACCCTGCTCTTGTAGGATGGACTGGAGCTGGTGGCAGTCCACTTTGACTGTACTGCTAGATAGGGCACTAACCACATCTCCAAACCCTGATGTCCTGCCAGAGGAACAGAGTGATGTCCTCCCAGAGTGAGCTGGCCCAGGCAGGATATGTTTTCCACCTCCTGGACTGGTTTGCCCACAAGAAGTGAGGGAAGCTCCCGCTAGCAGTTGAGCTGGGGGGTACAACCCCCCCTCCAGTGCCCAGCCCTGCCTTGTGCCTGGGGTAGGGGGTCCTCTGACCCTCCAAACCTCCCTGGCCCTGGGGGAATGACGAGTACACTGGTTTGAGTGCTCCTATGAGAATACTGAGCCACCTATGGCTTTTGGGGTGCATCTTTGTATTCTCTTCCCAGGGAAAGCTGATTTCTTTGTGCTGCACTCCAAAACAGCTGAAGTGCACTTGTAGGAGACACTGCAGAGAGCTGGCTTTTCTTTCCTCTGAGATGGAACACAAGTGAAATTCTGCATGATGTTTGTGTGAGCTACATCCTGCAGGACACCTTGTAAGCCTTGGGGCCCAGGCTATGGCAGGATGGGGATAGCACAGCCAGATTCAGGCTTGCACTAATTTGATCTCTGTTCAGCTTTAAACTGATTAGGACACACACAGCGCAATGTTGAATTACTCCAGTTTATGCTTAAATAATAACTATATACAGCTTTCCGCTGAACGAATTACATGTGTGTAAACACACCCCTTCTGTAAATCCAAACAAGGTCTTGAAACACAGCTAACCATTCATCACCACACAAATCTGCCACTTCAGATTGCTGCTAATGCTGGGATTCCCCTCCTCTGCTGAGCAGCAAGCCAGCCCTCCAGCTCGTACATGGCTTGGCCTGCAGCAGCCAGCTGAGCATCACCAGCAGGAAAACAACACAGATAAGCAGGAAGGAGAGAAGGAACCTTGTACAATAATCACGGGGCACATCTGTCCCCTCGCTGCCAGCTAACAGATCTGCCACAGCAAACACCAGCTCCTGGGAAGTCATCACTTATCCCCGTGTCCTGCTGGACAGCATCTGCTGAAGGTAGGATTATGGATGGCCTGTTGGAAGGGATCATAGATGGTAAGATCTCATTACAGGTATCATTTCCTCTGTCAGCAGGTGGAGAGCTGATATCTGGAGCTTCTGTTTGGTGATGGTGAGCTCCAGAGACAGGGAGTCTCCTCAGTGTCAAGCCCTACATGTTTCTGTAGGCTGGAGATAACCTCCAGCAGCAGTGAGTGTTTTTGAATCCTGCAGCAAGGAACAGCTTTACTCGTTTTGGGCAGTCCCTGGAAAAGTCTCCATTTTTGGTACAAACACTACAGATCAGGAACACTGGAATGATTAATGAAGTCTAAGCTGAGCAAGGCTGCTCCACCTTCCCTTCCTCTGCTGCACTGAAAGTAATGGAAAACAGATTTTTGTTTTTTCATTATCAATCTGGGAAAAGACCCCAAAAATGAGACAATCCATGCTAGGGTAATGTTCAGCTGTGGGCCCTGAACCTGACTCTTACACTGCATCCCCAATTTGCCCAGGAACCAGCTCATTGCCTGAGAGCACTCAGCAGCCAACAGGGTTTTGCTGCCAGCTGCTGCCTTTGGCACTCTATATCCCTACATACTAATACGAAGTAAAATGGGATGGTAATTTAATCCTATGCCACTAGAAGCAAAGCATCACACAAGTCTGCTCATCCTCTCCTCTAAGTTTAGCCCAACAGTGTATTAAAAAGCTGCTACTGGATTCTCGCCAGCCCCTACTTAGCTAAACTACCTGACTCTGCAGAAAAGCAGAAAATTCTCCATTCTCTGTTATTTCTGATCCTTGGGAGAATGACCCACATCGATGAGGGAACTTGACCCCCCACAGGGCCTGCAGGAAGCCAGTGTAATTTGGAGGAATGTGTGGAGTGACAAAGGCTTTCTTGTGACATTGGGTATGTTTCCTGCTGCCTGGAGCTGGGCTGCTGGAATCTCAGTTTGGAGCTCATTCTATCCCTCCACTGCAAGCCCATACACAGTAATGAATAAATCTGTCCCTGCTCACTTATAAATAGTTTATAAAAGGTTCATAAATAATTTCAAGATGTTTTAATGAATAGTTAATCAATTGTTGCCAGGCCCAACAGGTCAGCAGATTGTTTGAATCCATCAATTACAATGGCTGCTGATGAGCTTATGAGCATCAGTAGGACACCACCAATGTCTGTGATGGGCTTGTAGCGGTTACGAAGGGTTAATAAGTAATTAATAAATGATGTGAGGCTTCTTTTAATTAAAAGCTGTAGAAGGCCATTGAAAAATGCATTCCTGGAAAGCCACAGGCAACACAGCAAGCAAACATCTGGACCTGGTTTTGTAATCCTGCCTCTGAGAAGCAATGGTGGAGAGGTGCCAGCCCGGCCGAGCAGGCAACCCAGCTGCCTGAAGAGCAGCAGATTACCTTTGTTCGAGCTGATTCCAGAGAAGCATGGCCTGCTCCTAGTGCCCTCTTTGAGCTTGGAGCCTGTACCAGGGAGCTCAGCCACCTCATCCCCAGCTGCTGCAGGAGCATCCTCCGTGCTCTGGCAGCCGTGGGTAGGGTGCCAGAAAGACAGGGGACATGGATGCTCGGGAAAAAGAGATAATTTCCACTCTGTGGGGCTCTGGCCTTGCTCTTCCCTCCTGGGGGGTCTGGGGCGAGCAGCCCACTCTGCCCAGGGGGTTGGTGACACATGAAATGCCACACCAAGGAGTTGTACACTGGAAATAACACAGTTGGTGTTTGGCCTCCTTAGCAGAGGCTCTTTATTGTCATTAAGCACTGAATATTTCTGGATGATAAAAGCAATTAAGTGCAAAAAAAGGTAATGATCCATCCCATATTGCATCCAAAAGATATGAAAATCCCTCATAAAATTATCACCCTAGCACAGAAGGGGACCTAAATATCTTTATAATGTTAGACAGAGAACTTTGCTTACAGTCAGAACATTTATAAGTCATTCAATTAGCCACCAGAGGGTTTCTTAGTATTACCCAATTCTCCACGAGCACAGAGGCAATTACAGGAGATTCTAACTTTTTAAATTAAAGACAAAAGGCAGGAGAATTTGGATAAAACTTGTTCCCAGGTTCACCCTGGAACATACATGCAGAGGAAATTTCATGCAGATCAGGCTTAATTTACTGCACAATTTAGCTCAGAGCAAAGTGAGACTCTTCCCACTCCTCTGCTGGAAGATCCTTCTGCACGGCAAGGGGACTAGTACATGATGTACTGCGCTGTGAGCTGGTCCTGGGGATGCCAGGGCAGGGTGCCATCCCTCATCCCACCCCCTTTACAATGTCCCCAAGCCCTTAGGCAGGGATCCCAACCCCAGCTGCTCTGGGGGATCCATCATGGGGACCCCTGTGCCCCCTGTTCCTGGCCTCTGGGTGCTGGCAGTGGATGTCTGTGCTTTCATCCTGTGCTAGCCCAGGGCCACTCAGCCCCTGCACACCCCTCCACACATCACTGTGCCATGCTGCCATGCCCAGGGACTAATTTAGGCTGGAAATAAGGTGTGTATCTGTAACGGGCAGTTAATGGTGAGGGTAATCAATCACAGCAGCAGATCAGCAAGGGACATGATGGATTTTCTGATTCTGACACCTTTAAATCACAATCAGTTTCTCCTTCCAGAACTGCTTGGGCTGAGCCAGAAGGGATCGGCTCAGTGATGCATCACCCAGTCAAACCTCTCCACAAACTGGTGCTGTGTTGGGAGCCCCCATTCCCATCTGCCCCACCCACACCCACCTGCCGTGGGGTACCAGGGCTCTCCCACCCTGGGAGAGGGCAGCAGCAGGAGGAGAAACTCTCCTTGCATGGGAGGGCTTTGATCACTTCCTCCTGATTTATATTTTTAGAACATTTCAATGGATCAAGGTGTCAGATCTGTAGTGCTGCCAGCAAACACTATTTTCTTTTAATAAGGAGAGAGCAGCAGGTCATTTCATCTGCTGTACCTGCTCTGCTCCTCAGGCTGGGGAGGTAGGGCTGCACCTTTCCAGCACCAGCACCTCTCTTTTCCTCTCAGGGTGGCTGTGGCAGCCCTTTTCCCCTCAGCAGGGAGGCAGCAGCATTCCAGCACAGCTCCTTCCCTGCAGCTTGTGAGGATCCACACCCCCCTACACATTCCTAAGGATGTTTGCTTCTCCAGAGCTGCTCCACACCACCACGGCCTCACAAAAGCACCAGTGGCTGCTCCCAAGCATGTGCTCCCCACGACAGATGTGTCATGAGTGGCTTCACCATCAAGGCAATAGTCTACAAAGGGATTCAAAGCTATGCCTTTCACTTTGCTTTTGGCTCCCAAGCCTGCCAGCCTGGCTTGGCTCACAGGCAGAGCCTTGTCTCCAGTCACCAGTGCCAGACACTCCTCGTTGGCCACCAGTGCAAGCCAAAATCCTCCCTCGGCTGCACACCAGCCCAGTGCCTTCCCAGGCAGCAGGGACCACAGGGCTCCTGGTGCAGCCATGGGAGCCACCAGCCCCACAGCCACATCCCAAAGGACCTGGGCAGGCAGAAGCACCACGGGGAGCAGCTGTGTGAGGCCCAGCACAGCTGTGGCTGTGGGATGCATTCAGGCTGGCACAGACCACTGAGAATCACTGTGTGGTGGGGAAGGAAGGAGACAGGCTCCTCCTGACACCACCCTACTGCTGCACATCCAAACTCTTCCTGTAAAACCAGCCCTGATGGAGGAGTCTGGGCTGTTCCTAGGACAAAGTGTGCAGGGGAAGGAAGCAGCACAGAAAGGTGAAGTGAAAGTTAATACAGCTGCATAAACCAACTCAGACGCCACACAGGGAGGATGCAGGAAGACGTAATGCTGGAAAGGACTTTTTTTTTTCCTGAAAAGCAAAGCTCTCAACTACTTTTTCCAAAGCACTTGGAAAACTGGAGCATATCATGACTCCCTCAGGGCATTTCCTCACGACCTCTGGCATTCTCCACGCTCTCCCTCCATGGGTATCAGACAAAAGGTGTGCACACTGATGAACCCTATGCTGCAGAGCACGTCGATGCTGCTGTTTTGCCAGCACTGAGATCACTACAGTGGGGCCAGCTGTGGGAGGCAGGGCTGCAGGCAGCACCCCCTGCCAGCATCCCCAGAGCCTGACACCCATCAACATTTTGTTCTACCCAGTTGATCCCAGTCAGCATTAAAGCCATGCTTTGGTATTTCTTAGCTGCTGTTGCTCAAAGAAATCACTCCATGAATAATATGGCAGAGCTGCCTTCCCCATGCCCAGGTGAGGGAAAGAAGGGCTGTGAATAAGTAGAGAGATTCCTTGCTGAGACAGCAAGTTCTGCCTCTCGGGGTGCTCACATTCCGCAAAAAAAAAGTGGGGGCAAGAGTGTGTTTACAAATCTATATAATCATACCTATATGTATGTCATTATGCTAAGTCATGGTGAGACAAAGTGGATTGGCTACAGTCTTGACATGCTAAAATTAAGTTTTATGTAAAGTAAGTGTTTGCTTCATGTAGGGCATGTTGGTATTAAGATTTATTTTCATCCTGACTTGCATTACTGCTTGTATGATTGGGTAAAGCCCAGGGCACATGCATATCGTTTCCATTCATAACATCTACATGGATTCATGACCTAGCTAGTAAGCTGAATTGCTTTGCAATCTTTTTTCCACTGCAGAAAGCTTAATAACAATATCAGTCTTAGAGCAAAAAGAGACCCCATATATTTGCTCTGCAAGAAGAGCTCTTGAATGGAGTTGTAGGAGGCAGGGAAAGCACCACAGCAACTCCCTAACACCCATTACCCATGTGGACTCATTTCCACAAGCAGGTGTCTGTGGATGCCAGGGCAATAAATGTTAGTGGAATGCTTGCATAAGCTCATAGGGGGGGAAAAATCCAGTGAGTTTATTTACTTCAACTGTTTAGCCAAATGGCTTTTGCCAAGGCAGTTTCCTGAAGAAAGCATAAATTGAATGCTTACAGACATGGACACGAGAGCTCGTGCTCCTGCAGCAATAGAAATATTGTTACCATCAACGGGTGGAAACAGTGAGTTAAATAGTAACTTTTATGTTCCCGGGAGCTTTCCTGAGGAACATTCCCTCCCTGGGGCAGGGCTGGGAGCAGTTAGAGCCCAGGGTGTCTGTGGTGGAGACACAGCATTTATCTCATGGGAACAAAAGGTCCATTGCTAACAGCAGCCAGGGAGCTGGGGCTGCCCGTGGGGAGCAAGGAGAGGAGACGAGAACAGGGTGGAAAGAAGCACCTGATTATCTGCACAGGATGGGAAAACAGGCACAGTTTGGTTTCTACTGCAGAGGAGCCAGGATGATGGGAAAGGCACAGCGTGCACCAGGGACACTGCTGAGAAACAGCCCCTTCCAAAGACCTCCACTCATCCTTCAGAGAAAAAAACTCCTGCCTGCAGATGGGAGAGTCACAGTTAGCTTAGTAGAAGGAAGATGTAGGTTTATGGACAGCTTTTCTCAGATGGGCCGAGAGATCCATGAAGGACTGGCTAAAGCCCTGGGTTTCTGGGGTCAGGGCTGATGTGTGACACCCTGATGCAAGTGAGAAGATGAAGATATACTCACTGAGAGAGCCTGGCCAGATGTTTGGCGGAACTGGGGTCACTGGCTCAGCTGAGAGACCAGGTAGTTTTGTAATAAAAGGACCACACAGAAGGTTTTTTATACGTCTCCCTGAGAGTAATTTTGGAGCACTGCTGCTGGAGACAGCAATGCTGCTGGGACTGTGAAGATTTTTGCAAGAGGCTGCTTTCCAGGTAGAGGCTGAGGTGCAGATGCTCAAACCAGCTCTCCTTGGATGTGGCTGAAGCAGGCTTTTTATGTGCCAGTTACAGAACTGACATGAGGAGATGCTGCTTTTGTTTGCTTTTTAAGAAGAAAGAATGTTATCAGAAAAAGCCAGCTGTAGAAAGTAAGCTTCTATTGGATGCTTGTGGAGCAATCACCACTGGCTTCAGTATAATTAAACAGAAAGGTATGAAAAAACAGGCTGGTACGCGAGGGCTTCATCCTGAAGAGGAGAAAATAGATGAAGGGATCTCCAGCCTCTTCCATGTGAGTACTTTTCTCCTCCTTTGGCTTATTGCCCACTTTTCCAAGGAGATGTCAGGATGTAGCACCCAGGGCACCAGAGCTGTGGCTCCACAAGCACAGAAGCCTTAGCCCACAGAACTGTTATTGCCTGCCATGGCCCCTTCCCCTCGTTGCGCTGTCCTGGGGCTGAGGGCTCCCTGCAGGACACTGCACCCTTGCTCCCAGCTCCACTGGAACACATAAGCACCACTTCATTCCATGCACATGGCTTTTTAAAAACATCCGTGGCATTCCCTCACAAGTGTCAGTGTCGACCTTCACAGCTGCCATGGTGATGAGCACCACAGAGAAGCCTATAAATAACATCAATGTACCACACACTGGCCCTTTAATGAGCCCCACTCTTTTTGATTTACTTATATGCAAGATATTTTACAGGACAACCCAATTAAGCGTGACAGACGGCTGACGATGGATTCCCTGTGATGACTCGCAAACTCTTAGTTTTAAACCAAATAAAAGGATGCAGAAAACCAGTGGAAACTACTGGTGTGATTTTGTATTACCCTACAACCTCTACAGCACCAGCCACTGGAGAATACCCCAGTGGAGGAGATGGGCAGAGGTTCAGGCTGGAAGTTTAGGCGGGTTCTGAGTTTCTAGGATGCCACAAGGACCCTGCAGCCTGGTTGCACACATTTTTGTCTATGGCTCAATGTGAGCAGGTCACTCTGCTGTCAATGGAACGCAAAAGTGTGCTTGGCCACCCTGTGCTGGACAGCAGCCATGAATTTTGTGTCAGGCCACAGTGGAACCAAAAGCCCTCGCTTGGGGGTGCTTTGGTGGCATCAGCACCTGCTGTGCATTGAAACCCAGCCATTTTTCCTGCAGCCAGGCTGTTCATCCAGGCTTCCACCACTTCTTCAACATGGGCGCTCCTCACCCAGCAGCCACCAAAAGTAATGTTCACTTGGCAGTTTCATCTGACGCTCTGCTATCCCAGTAGTAATTTCTATATTCCAGATAAGCAATACAAACATGAAACAGAAGACTCAGGGCTTGCATGGCATGTCTCTCTCAGCCCCTGACAAGTCACAGCTATCCTGGGAAGGCCTCTTTCACTCTTTAGACCCGCTTCCATTTTCTCTCCCAAACAAGCCATGATAGACAGCCCTCATCCCAGAGCTACTCCAGCCAGACAATTTTCCCAGCTTGATGGCAAGCTTTCTTATGCTTTGCCTGTACACCACTGTACCTCTGGGTCAGGGGAGAGCATTCCCAGCAGATACAGGAGGAAAGAAAATGTTATTCACTGTAGAAATTAGTGAAGTTGCTTTCTGTGTTGCTCTCTGGGCAAGGCAGTGCCTGGATCCTGTCTGAGCTCTTTGCGAGGCAGGGGCAAGAAAACCCCCAAGGCACATGGGGAAAAATACAGGTTCTTCACAAATAAACACAGCAGCATTTTTTCAGCTCTTTTTGGCTGGAGCCCAGAATTGGATTCAGGCCCGAATATCTATTTTTAGATTTTTGATATTGAATGATTTAACAATATTGAGGAAGGCAGGGACCTCATAAAATCCCATTCAGTCACTTGAAAACCCAATTTCCCCACAGTTTTTCAAACAGAGGAAGTTTTGATCAACTGTGGTTTGATGTTGAGTTGACACCTGAGCCCAGGTGGCTGGAAGGTTAATGAAGACCAATGAGTCCCAACAGTCACCTAAACTACCCAAGCTCTGTGATTACTTGGCTTCAGGTGTATAAATTCGCCCCCAAATCCACATTAAGGCTGTCAGTTCTCCCCTCCCATTCAGCATCTTCTCCTTTTATGTCTGCAGCATTTTTCTCCACTCTTTATACCCTTCTCCCTGCATGGTTTTATTTTGCCTTTGCCAAGGAAATGGAGCGTAATACAACTTTGAAAAGTTCTTTTGCAACTATAAATTTCCTATGCTCCTCCTGCTAGACTTGGGAGTGAAGAAGAACTTCAAAGCAATGCTAGTCTAGTGAAATTCCCATGAATTTGACACAAGTCCATGTAGGACTGCAAGGATTCATTACCAAAGCCTGGTTATAAAGAAGACAGAATTAATTACGAAGTTATGAGCCCCACCATAACCTCCACCCAGAGCAAGAGAGGCACAAGCATTGCCCAAGATCTGAGGGCACACAATGCTACCTGAAAAAACATGCTGGTTATTAGTTTGGATGAGTTATATAGCTGCAGAAAGTGTGGGAAGATCAGAAAAGCCAAGAAATCAAAGGAGGAACAAAAGACAACCTGAGATTGATTTCTGTCAGGGAATAAGAACTGAACAAGCCACTGATTATATTGCTGCACCTTGCAGAGGGACGGGGAGGATTGGATGGAAGAGGCTCCCATTCCCAGGGAGCCCAGAGTGGTTTGCTGCTGTGCTGCATCCTGAAAACCAGCAGTCATGCTCATCAAAATTTAGGATACATAAGGAGAATGCAAACAAGAGTAAACAAGAAGTAGGTGTTTTGCAAAGTGATTAAAAGAAAGCTTTAAAACAGGGCCCTGTAGCTCCACAGATAAATTAATTGTGTGGAAGCTACCCAGGAATGGGATGTGTAGCAGCAGCATAAACCTCAGAGCATCCCTGGTGAGCAGTACCAGCAGACTGAGGGCAAGGGGAAGTGCTGCTCAGCAGAGCCACGATGCAGCAGGTTCTCCTGGAAAAGACAGGGAAGCTGTTGCCAGCCAGGACCTAGCTCACAGAGGCAAACTTCAGCAGGATCTTAAAGACCAGCTCTGGAAGAGAATCACAAGTCTGCAGCAGGGAGCACTTGCTCAGACATAGAACTTGACCAGCCTTAGCACAAAGTGCAGCTGGCACGTCTACAGAAATTTCCTTTGCTTTTTAAATGCAGGCATGCAAGTCCACAAGGGTCAACCCAGGCTGTCCTATCTTTAATAACTCAGGAACTCAGGACCTTTAATAATAAAGTTGATTTCAGACTACAATTTAACCTCACCATGTAAATGATGGCCAAGGGCAAGGCGTGGCTATAAAAAAAGAGAACCCGCATCGCCTGGCTCTGCTGCTGTTGCAGAAATGAGCCCACAGGGAACAGAAAAATCATCCCAGGGCAGCAGCAGTGGCAGCTGGAGCTCTCTGCTAATCGCTGAGGACAACCAGGGACCTGCCATTTGCTTGCTGCCTTGTTGTGCCTGTGTGTGGGAAGGGTGAGGGCATGCTCGTACTCTGCCTGGTTTGCAAACAACACAGGGGGAAAAGTTCATCTGGAATGCCTGAGTTGGAAAAAACCAGCTACATAGGAGGATTAGTAACACAGCTTTCTTCATAACTGCAGCTACTAGCAAGACTCCAGAGATGTGCTTGACTAAGCAAGTAATGCTCTGAGCCATTTAATGGTGCTGGCCCAAAAGCAGCTACCTGGGGCCTGTGGCACCTGGAGAGTGAGCAAGGCCAGAGTGTCTCTGGCTCTTCCAGCAGGGTGTAAACACCCAGAATGTGGTGTGGCCTGAAAACATACACTTGTGTGCGTCCATCTGCATGTTCAACAGCCAGTGCAGCAGTGGGACATGGAGAAGCTTATTTCATTTGGGAGGCCAGGGTGTTTCTCTGAGACCTTCTACCCCCGAGACAGTGAGAAGTCTGTATGCTTACAAGGTGTTTGTTCACTCCAGCTTCACAACCTGAGAAACCCACTTGAGGAAGCCAGGGAAGCTGAGGATTTGTTGCCTCTGTGGGTGCAAGGACCTGGATCCCTTCCAGATGCTTCCTCTGGGAGAAGGAAAAGGTGTGATGGGCTCATGCAAACCAGCAAAGATTTCCTTATGTGTCCCAAGCATCAAATCCACATTCAAAGCAGACTCTCTGCACAGCTGGACTCTCACATGGGTTTGTCTGCAGAGCTGTCACAGTCTGAGCCTCTGCTTTGCAGCCAGATTTTTGTATTCTGTGCTGATTTCCCAAGGGTCTTCATTTGTGCTTATCATCCCCACAGGGATCAACAGGACTGCAGCTGCTGTCCTAGCATCTGCAGCCAGCTCTGCTGAGTGTGGTCTGCTGGATAAAGCAGGGGCTGGGAGCCAGGAGTACTGAAAGCCAGCCCAGCTCTGACAGGAGCTTCTGCCAAGGGCTTGGTCACACTGATCAGTGTCTTCAGAGCCATCCCAGGCATGTACCAGCCAGGCACTGACACCGATGTGCCTGATGTCTGACACTCATGTCTGCCTGATCATCAGGGAGGGCACTGAGGAGCCCCATGGGTGGAGCAGGCAGAGGAGAGCAGGCAGGGTCCACTCCTTTCACATCCCACCCCAGCCCTTCCCTTGGCTCTGATGTGTGAAGCTGGATGCTGAAAGTCTGCAGCATCCGTGGCCAGGATTAAATGAGAGGAATGGAATTAAAACAGCCAGGGCAGGCCTACATTGTGGCAATGGACAGGTGGCTGAAATACTTCCTCTGCCCCACTCCACATTTTGGGACACGCCTGGGAAGGAGTCCTTCTGCAGAGAAGCCTCATGGCTGCAGAGCCAAGCATTGCTCACTAGCAGAGCCTTTCCAATCTCCCTAAGTGCTTCTGGCCTTTGCTAACCTCTTCTTGGAATTACAACTCCGTGGAATTACATGTCCAACATCAGGCTGGAACAGCCATATCAGAGACCAGTAGCCACCTAAGGTGATGTGGACCTATAACTCTGGGTTAAAATCTTGATTAGCATCAGCTACATTCCTCTTTGTGGTGATCCTGAGATCCACAACTGATGCACACTTCCTGTTTCGCCACTACTTTCTAAATATCTATATTAATGCCTCCCTGTCCTACTTCACTCTTTGCTCTGTGGTCACTGTGCAGTACAGGCACTACTCAGCACAGACATTCAAACCTGATTAGCAGCAGCAAAAGCTTTGTTAATAAAACTGTATAATGATGCCATCCTAGCCCCTTCAGTCTGGAGGAGCTGGACCTACAGGAAAGCACCCTTGTCCCCTGATCACAGCACAGAGCCACAGCATCACCTGTGGTGCCACTGGAGCCCGGCCCACCAGCATATTTCCCTGCTACCGCGCTCTTTCAGCTGTGATAACATTCCAGTGGAAAAATTATGGATGCACTTTGCCAGGTGCCTGTGTTTGCAGTGATGGATTCTGCATCTGGTTATTAACCTCTTGCAAAAGCTCGGTGTTATCTTGCATGGAAGTAATATAAAGTCAAACAGCTGTTGATAACTTATCTCCCATTATCCACAACGTCATTCAAGGGCCAATATTTACTCACATCCCAGAAGCATTGCTGCATTTCCAATGGCACAGTTTGTGGAGTCAAATGAGAGCAATTTTTAATAGATCTTAGGTACTCAGAAGACCATGTTACCCAAGTGCCTCCTAATCCTGAATGTGCAACACAAGAAAACTGCAGGAGTACAGGGCCTGGACAGGGTGCACCATCTGCAGAGGAAAGCTAATCTGGAGGACAAAACCTAACTGGGGGAGGAAACCCAGCTTGGGGAGCATCTTCTGCAGCCACAAAGGTGCTGACCCAAATTTCCCACCGCCCGCATCCTGCACCAACCCCTTGCCATGCTGCTGTTTCTCATCCTTCCTCCCTCAGAAGGCGGGTCAGCCATGGGCCAGCAGGTCCCAAAAGGTCCCAGCCATCAGTGTGACCCTTTCCCTTCCCTTTTTCATCCTCTAATTCAACCAAAGGATCAGAAGAGACATCCCCTGCCACTTCACTCAGTCATTCAGACAAGTGTAGGTAGGTTACTCTCAGCTGAAGAAAATAATTCTCTGGGCTTTCACTGTGGACATTGTCAGGAGTGTGTCAGTGGTTTGCTTCATGGTATTTTTCCAGGGAGTCCATTCTCTTCTTTATTACTTTTGCTGATGCTATAACAGTGTGGCAAAGCCTTAGGCAGACTTAGACCCTGCTGTGCTGTACGTGGCAGAAGCAATGATCAGAGAACAGAATTTGCATCCAAAAAAATCAGATCTCTGCAGTATAACTTCTCCCACCACTATCAAAAGGACTGGGATGGAGACTGGGCATTCTGGGATGAGTTCCCAGGCGTTTCCCACCCACACAGGCACTGCCATGCACACAGCAGAGCTCCTGCTGTCCCTGCCTCAAGTTTTCAGGTGCGAAGGCAGTTTCCCAGTGAGCTGCACAGCCTGGGCTCCACTCATGACCTCTCCTCCCCTCCACACCACCACTGGTCCACACTGCAATGAGAAATCATACCGTGGCAACCACTGGGCTGTTTTATGATGCCACTGGAGCTGGTGGAGTCAGCAGAACTGAACGCCTGATCTGTGAGCAAGTGGCAGCCATTGGAATGGCCAAGGACTGGGAAGAGACCACAGTTAATGCCAAGTCCAAGCTGCAAGTGGCAGGTAAGTTTTAAGTGTGTCCCCTGACTCGGTACCCAGCTGGGGTGAGCTTATAGCCTTTGATATTGACACATTAATCATAAGGAATCTCCCAGTTCCTTGGAAATACAGTGTCAAGCTCTCCAGGGCTAGTTTCAGTTGTTTTATTCCCAGGTAATAGCCCTCTCCCTCATTTATAGCTATGTCTAGACACATAGTGAGGAAGGTGCTATAAACGCTTGATGGAAAAACCCTGTCTACCTCCTAATTGCTGCGTTTCACATCCCAACTGTGCACAGAGTACATGGTTGTAAAGTCTGTGCGCACACACCTTCCCATGCCACCAGCCCTGTGTGACAGCAGCTCACTGTCCCTGGCATGGGGACACAGCTGGCCCAGCCCAGAGGGTCCCAGGGGCAGGAGGGTGTTTCCTCAGATTCTACAGGAGGCTGTTTGCTCAGGTCCTACAGTCTGCCTCAAGGAAACAGCCAAGAAAGAAGGGAAGAAGGATGAGAAGGAAGAGAAAATCCCCTTGGGAAGATGCAGCAAGAGCAGCTCTGCTTCTCATGGCATTTCTCAGCACTGCCCTTCCAAGCACCCGGCAGGACAGTGTGAAGAGGAAGAAATCAAACTCATACGTAAACAAGAGGAAGGAGAGGATGTGTTTATTCCTTTTTTGAGGATGCTGATTCAATATTTATCAAAACCAAGAAAATTAACATAATGGGATGAAATCCTACAATGTTCAAGGCCTCTATGAATGTCAAAAAAACATTCACTAGGTTTAAGTACTGTGTTTAATGCATTCATAATTCCAGTGGCTCTGCTCCAGTTACACCTGGAGGGAGTCTGACTACCTATTTTACATCTCCCCAGGGCACTAGAAATAACTGAGACCTCCAAGCAGGGTGAGAGTGGTCAGGGTGGATACATGCTGAAGCCTTGTGATGACCCGATGTTACTGAGACAGAGCGCATCGCGGGGAAGGAGAGTTAAATCACAGCCCCTTGGAAGATGATGGTGGTGTTGACCAGGACCAAGCACACATGGGAAGGGATTAGCAACATCACACCTCGGCCTGGAATCACAAAATCACAGAATCATTTAGACTGGGAAAAGCTGCTAAGATTGTAGGGTCCAACCACTAACCTAGCACTGCCAAATTCACCACTAAATGGCATCCCTAAGAACATCCCTCCAGGGATGGTGACTCAACCACTTCCCTGGGTAGCCTGTTCCAGTGCTTGACAATCCTTTCAATGAAGAAGTTTTCCCTAATATCCATCCCAAACTCCCCTGGTGAACCTTGAGGCCATTTCCTCTTGTTATGTCACTTATTACCTGGAAGGACTGGGCCACTCCCACCCTTTTACAGCCTCTTTTCAGGTGGTTGTAGAGAGATGTAAGGTCCCTCCTGAGCCTCCCTTTCTCCAGCCTGAGCCCCTCAGCTCCCTCTGCCACTCCTCATCCGATTTGTGCTTCAGACCCTTCACCACCTTTGTTGCCCTTCTCTGGATTTGCTCCAGCACCTCAATGTCCTTCTTTGAGTGAGTGGCCCAAAAATGAACTCAGGCAAAGCAGAGAGGCAGTCAGGGACTGATGTTGAGTGAGCCTGTGACCCACCTGGGTTGACTCTGATGCCAGCAAAGGTGGTGGTGCCAGGTGCTGTCTTGCTGTTGATTGTTTTTCAGCTCTTATGTGTATTAATGCACTTCATAGCACTTGGAGCCTTCAAGATAAAAGGTACTTTCACCAGCATTTCAGTGGCTTGTTTCCTATTATAGGTCTGGTTTTGACACGCCCCCACCTTCTTATCTAACTTTCTCTACAAAGCTCTTCTCACTTTTTCATCTCTCTTCTATGGTCCCTAGCCAGGGAAAAAAAAAGCCAAAACCCAACAAAAACAATACCAACATATTCATTTCCTTTTCGGAGAGCTTTAGCTTAAGACATACACTGTGATCTAGAGGCAGGAGACTTTCATAAAGGTGATTCTATAACAAGGAAATGTGCATACTTTCCTGTAAACTCCTCTCTTCAAAATGTCTTGGTACTTAAGGAAGAAAGGCCTTTGTTTTTTCTCTTTTTGTTTTTAAGGAGCCTAGTGAATATTTTAATTAAGTTGGATAGAAATTTTCACAGTGACTTGATGTGAAAATGTGAGCCTTTAAGAGTTGCCTTTGATGCTTGAGTTATGTTTTAAACACTTGATGAGTCCTGCAGAGCTGTTAATCCTTTTAGCATAGCTAATGGCTGTTGCTGGAGTGCTCCTGAAATTCTGTTTTGTTTCTGTCTTCCGGCCTGGAGGCTCCCTCCAGAATGGCAGAAGTCCACCCTGGAGCCGTTTGCAGCTGTCAGATCCAGGAGTCTCCCACCACTGAGGACACCTGAAGACCCGAGGGCTGGTCGATTTCTGATGGGAGCCACGGGAGTCTTCCCACATACAAAACAGGGTGTTGCTGGACAGCTCCAGGATCCCCCTGCAACAATGCACACATCCCGGTGGCATTTCAGAGTTGTGCTAGGGGAGGTCAGAGGAATTTATCCTCCCTGTCACCCTTCTGGATGGATCAGCTGCATGAAATGGTGCAGAACAGGAGCTCAGGAATGGTCCCCCGACCCTGCACTCAGCAGTGGAGTACACACTGCAGTCTGTGTGTGGCATCCTCTGCTGTGTTCAGTGTTGCTGCCTTAAAGTAAGACTTTTCATTATCAAATATTTTGACTTCAGCTCTCTCCGGATCTGGCAAACCACCCCACACCTTGTAAACAGGCTTTCCTCTGCTCTCCAGCTCTGGATTTGTTTGAAGGATAGGTAGCAAACTGACTTTGGGGAAATGCAAATGCCTTCCACAAAGGATGCTGCAGGGAGAGATGAAAGCCAATTCCATTTGCATTAGTTCTGTAACTGGATGTTTTCCCTCTCCTGCTTAGACTGTAGTTCACACACATACACGCACAGTTTTGCCACTGAGCTACTTGTTGTCAGCTGCTCCTCCCAGGAGTTTCGATGAAATCCCCCTTTACACACAAAGCTACTTGTCAGGGCACCAGCAGCAAGCTGCACAGGCAAAAGGAGCCCCTCGGGAGCTGGGATTCAGCAGAGCCCTGCCATGGCCTTTTGGGCAAGTGCCACCTTCCTCTGTACCCCTGAGCACACCCCAAGCCTGCAGCAGCACCACCCTCCTGCCACCGCCCCTGGGCAGCATTACTGTCAGAATAACTACAAGAAAACCAAGTTGACGAGCTCCAACCCAGTGGACAGGCTGTGCTTTTAGGTGTCCCACAGCAAAATAGCAACTTCTCAGTTTGTTAAAGCAGAGAAACAGACAGAGGAAAGCACTCGCTCTCTAACAGAATGAGCAGGGCTATCTCACAGGTCGGTGTGTGTACATGACACTCCTGGGGATGGATATTCACCCCACTGCTTCTGCTGCCTCTCCACAGCAAGGGCCCAGATCCACCTCTGAGTTTCCTCTGAAGAGCTCCTTGGAGTGCCTGCAGGGCACAGCAAGGCACCCCGAGCCCAACGAGGACACGGGGAAGCAGCACTGGGGACTTGGCACCAGACTAGAGCTCCAGCTGAGCTGCTGTGCCAAGCCATGTTCACTTCCCTCAGCATATTGCTCTGAGACCCCCCTCCACCATCTGCACAGCCTTTTGTATATATTTACCTCATTATTTTTTAAAGGGAGCAGGGGGATGCCTCTCTGGCAGCAACCAGAGGAGTTTAAAACCGTTATGCTCAGGCAGCCTTTGAAGCCGCTGAGGTAAAGGGGATGGGGCTGGATATCCTAGTACTGCCAGCATCCTAACCAGAGGTGTTTCTGGCTTAAACAGGCAGCCAAACATCTGTTTTCACTCTGACAGCAAGAGCTTTGCATTGGGAAACAGATAAAAACCCAGGGAAACCAATAAAAACCCGGTTTATATTCAGCCCCATCTACTGTTGGTTGCGGCAAAACCCATAGAGAGCCCTAAAATTGCAGAATCTGTGCTTATTTCACCTTATGCCAGCAACGCTCAGGAGATTTCTGGAGGAGGATTTTTGCATGCAGTGATCAGACCCTTGTACTCACATGTGTTCTTGCAGATAAACCCAGGGCACCCTTTGGTACACAACAGGCACCTGGGGGAAGCCCGGTGCCACCTGTGATCCATGGCCACAGTGTGGACATTCCGCAGCCGGGATGCAGCCCTGCTCAGCATCAGCGCCGGCAGATCAAGGAGCCGTGCAGCACCCGCAGGGCACAGCAAGCCCGGGAGGTGTGATGGGGATCCTGCTGGGAGTGGGCACTGCTGCGGGCCCCACGTGAAGGTGGCTCACAAGTACAGCCACCCAGATTCCCGGCACAAACCACCACGGGACACCTAAATCCTCCTTCCAGCTTCCCTGCTGCCCAAGGAGAAGTGTGACAGCGGCATGTCCAGAGGGAGGAGTCCAGATGTGACATCCCTCCAGAGCAGGAGCACAGGAGCAGGCTGCCCAGGATAAGCGCACACCTTCCCTTCCGCAGGGCAGAGCCACAGATCGATACCCCACGCCCATGGGAAGTCACAGCTCAGCCGCACAGCTCATCTGCACGGTCTATGGCGACAGTCTGCCACCGTGCAGGGAAAAGAGGGAAAAGGCTGCAAACAGGGGTCTTCCACACACAGGGAAGCACGCCGGTAAAATCCGCATCCGATGGCACCGGCAAGGCAGGACCCTCAGCAGTACCCACGGCCCTTGGGGCACATCAGGTCTGCAGGTGGGCAGCGCCTCCGCTACCGGGGTAGGAGAGGGGAAGTCCCACTCAGAACGTGTTCAGCACTCTCAGGAAAACCTGACCCCCTCCTCATGTTCCCCGGCAGTGCTGCCTCTCCCATGGGCTATGTCCCCTCTCCCACACTCGCTTCCTGAGGTCGATTGCGAAGGGAACGCGTTCCCAAGGCGGAAACGGGAGCATCTTGAGCGTCCCAGCACTCAGCCCTGCCACAAGGCTGGAAGGAATCCGCGTTCCCTGCGGAGAACCGAGCTCCGAAACGGTACTCAGCCTCCAGTCAAGGCCTAGCGGGAAGCATCTCCAGGAGCGGATGGGCCCCGCGGGGCAAGACACCCGCACCCTGAGCAGCAGCAGGTTCCGGCATGTCCTTCGGGCTCCCCCGTCCCATGGGTCCCTCCCGGGGCTCCCATCCCGAGGCCAGGTTCCCCGAAGCCAAGTTTGGTCCAAGAGTAACACAACCTTCCGCAGCATCCCGAGCAGCCGACTCCGATCTCCCCCCAGCCCTGGCCGCATCCCCCCGGCCCCTCGCCGCTACGGCGGGTCCCGAGGGGACCCCGGGCCTTGCCGCTGTCCCGCCGCGGGGTCGGGCTGCGGGCGCAGCGGAGAGCGGAGGGGAGGACGAGCGGCCGGCGGGGGCGCGCAGCCCGGGGCAGCCCCATCCCAGCAGCGTCCGCCGGCGGAGCGGAGGGGCGGCTAAAGCGGGGAACCGGTGCCCGCTGGGACCGCAACGGGGGAAACTTGTACCGCGTCCGGAGACCGGCGAGACGACACCGCGGCGGATGAGGGGGGATGCGCGGTGGGGGTGGCGAGACCCCCGGGTGCCGCCGGCCGTGCCTTACCTGCCTGGCTGCTCCGGAGGCTGCAGTCCGCGCCGTAAATCCTTGTGCCGGGTGCGGAGCCGGGTGCGGCGCCGGGCGGGCGGGCGGGTGCGCCCTCCCCGGGCCGAGGAGCCCCGGCCGCCCGGCGCTCAGCCCCGCCGCCCCCGCCGCGCTGCCCGCCGCCCCGCCTCGCCGCCCGCCGCCCCGCCTCGCCACATCGCCGCCGCTGCCGTCGGGGGCTGCGGCCGCCCCGCCGCCGCTCGCCGGCCCCGCGCCCCCGCGCCGCGCTCCTCCGTCCGCGGGAGGCGCGCTGGGGGCGGGCGGCGGGCGGCGCAGCGAGGGGGCCGTGCCCACCGCCCCTCCGCCCCCGCGCCGCCGGCGCTGCGGGCATCGGCCGCCGCCGGGAGGGGCCGGCGGGACCCTCGGGTCCGCCGCTCCGGCTGCAGCACCCGGACGCAGCCCCGTCCCACGGGACCCCCCGACACCGGGAGCCGGGGGTTCCTTTACCGCCATCCTGCAGCAGGGGTCCCCCATCACCCGCTCTCGGCATCCGGGAGAACCCGTCCTCCGAGATCCCGTGCCTTTGTCGGTGGGCCAGGGGCTTGTCCAAGACCTCGGCACAGCCGAACCTATTCCTGGGACCGAAGAGCGGCATCAGAATCCAGAGTCTTTGCCTCCTTCCCCACCGCCTCCATCCCTGCGGGCTGCAGTCAGTCCCTGAGCCCTGGAGTCCTCAGCGCCGACCTCTGGAGCCGATGCCGCTGCCAGAGCCCAGGACTCCCTGTCCCTACCCTGGGGAGCCCTCTGGGCAGCCCCAGCACCCAGGACACTGGACCTCTCCTGGCTGCGCCCCGGGTGTGGCTCAGCAGCTTTAAGGGGAAATGGGAAAGGGGCTGCCCAGTCTTTTCCCGCACCGCACAGCCTGCCCCACGCCCGCCACAGCAGAGGTGGCACACCATCCCGCGGGCAGCCCAAGTCAGGCTCGTGCCCTGTCTCAGTACCCATTTTGCAATGCCCCTCCTGCCACAGCTTTGAAGTTCCTACCTCTCCCAACCCTGCCCAGGAACAAGTACGATGCCTGGAGCCATGCAGCAGCAGCTCCAACCCCAGCAGCACTGAAACCACCCTGTCGTAGATGGGCTTTGCGTGTGGGTGACAGAGATGGGAACTGATGCTGCAGGAAATCTCTTAACTCCACACATTTTAGCTTTGGACAGTAGCAGCTAAAGAGTGGTGAGCCCTGTCATAGACATCTAGCCTCAGGTTTTCCTGGGGCGCAGATCTAGTGATTCAGGAGAAGTGACTCCTTGGTTGGCTGTCCTCATCACCGAAGATGTGCAGCACTGAAAATCAAGGAGCAGAGGGATGCCAGCCTGAGATCTGCTCGCAGCCTCACCCGCAGGCTCACTGAGAGGGAACAATTTCACCTTCACAACCTACAAAGGGAAGGACTGTCCCTTCATGGCAGGAATGAGGGGCCCTTCTGGAACGCAGAATTGTCTGGCCCAGGGGCTCCCACTCCTCCCAAGCTGCAGCTGCCCCTGTCACGGCTCACTGCCTCAGCTCCCTGATGTGGCTACAGTTCTGGGATGCACTGGGATGCTAACTGTGGGAGAATTAGCAAACCCAGAGAAACCAAGCGCTGCTGGAGGTAAAGCCTGGAGGCTGCTCTGCACCAGGTCACCATGCAGAAGGTGGGTGTCTTCACAGCTTCTTGCCTGTGGCCAAAGCTGCTTCAACTGATAGAACCCTGTGGAGGAGCCCTCCCAGGCAGCGGGATGAAAGGAGATTAAGGCTGCAAGTGTATTTAGACAAATATGAGCTTAATCCACTAACCAGATCAATCAAAGCTGCAAGTGATGCTTTACCCTTGGAGTGTGTTGCTGTTCTTGTGCCTGTTCACTGCAGGAAAAGAAGCTCTGCCTGGCATGTACAGCAGCTGCCCTACTACATCTGGACTCACTTTATCTGTGCAAGCCAGCCACAACCCTAATTTCCAACCATATTAACAAGTAGTACTGTAGATTGCCATGAGGGGCTTGTGTCCATGCCAAGGATGGCAGGCAGGCCTCACTTCTGAGTTGGAGCACCAGAGTGGTTGGAATGGGAAGTCTTGCAAAGCAGGGCAATTTGGAGATATCTCTGTGCAGTTCTGGTCACTTATCACACTTATGCTGAATTATGCTTCACTTATACAAACTCTAATGGTATTACTCCAGCAAGGCAAAGCCAGCTCTTATGCTAATTTGACTATTTGTTAGTCTCATAACCCTTACTTACATTTACTGTACATCTTAATATTGTCAACATGCCTTAATTTTAGTGCAAGAGTGCTTTTATGGGGAATTATAACAGTAGAGGTTAAATTGCACAAATGCAACATCCCAACAGGTCTGTAACTGTGGAGTTTATAGCTGAAGAGATTTGTACGTTGTCACACCTGACTTTATGCACACCACTGGTTACTTCTGCATCAGGTCTTGTGTTTGACTTGGCCATATCTACTAACTTATTCATTGAGTGGTGTTTCCAGATCACTTGTGAGCCCTGCTGAGCCCCCTGAGACTGTGTCTCTGCATGCCCTTTGCCCACAGGTCTACACTGCCTCACCTCCCAAGAGTGCTGAGTGTCAGGAGACTTTACAGAGCAGGCAGCACACAAGGCATGAGCTTGCAGAGTTTAACTGTGAGTCACAGCACGGGGTCATTTGAGCCAGTGCAGAACAAGGTTTATGGATCTTAAGGGTCCCTGTTTGGAAATACACATTAGTTGGTTGTCTGTGTCATAAATCTCCCCATTTATCCCACTCGAGCTGGATGAATAATTGGAGAGAGGTTTGTGGCTAATTGATTTGCTGATCAGTGGAAAGAAATTATGAATAATTTATTTGATGAATATTCCTCAACCATGCATGAAGCTGGTCAGTTACTGAAAATAATTAGTTGCAAGCACTCCATTTTTCAGCCAATGGCTTTGTTCATTTGCAAGAGCAGCTCACACTTCTTGCCCTCCAGAGCGGGTCCCCATGGATTTCTCCTGGGCTCTGTGCAGACAGAGACAGTTCTTCAAAGCAGCCTAAAGACTTCACCATGGCTGTTCTGTCCATCCACTCCTCCACAGTTCGCACAGCAAAGTTCCCTTTAACTCCCCGTGTCTTTGCAGGCACAGATCCTCCAGGCTGCACAGAACTTTCCAGGTGGGATTCTGCTGACACCCTCCACTTGGGATCCAGGCATCGAGCAGTCTTACCAGTGGAAGGGGAGGATGCAGGTGCCATCAGCTCCTGGCACTTTCTGCGCAGCAGTTTTGCCATGTTGGATGAGTCCCACACAAGGTACCCATGAAGCCAACCTTTGGAGCAGAGGTGCTGCCTCTCACCCACACGGCTGGGCCAGCTAAGGGATGGAGCAAAGGGCTGGGACAAGCACAACAGAGGAGGAATATCCTACACCAGCCAAGCCCTGCTTCCTTTTTCTGAGCATAAATCCTTAAGCAGGCCACATAAGCATGTAATTTTTCCTGTATCTGCACAAGTCCTGGTCCTCCTTTGCAGGCATCCTGCAGCACCTGGCACAGCAATCAGGCAAGACCTGCGTGGCTACCTCTTCTGGGCTCTTAAAAAAAAAACTGGAAAAAAAGGAGGAAAAAGGAGACTCTTTGGTTTCTCTAAAATTGCTGTTTATTTGCCAGCTTTTGCATGTTAAGATTTCTGAGAAAACAAACAATCTCCAGAGGCTTTTTGATGTTATTTGCCTCCTAGCAGAAATCCTATCAGCTTCTCCTGTGGTTTTCAGATCTGGTGAAGGCAGCTTCCCTCCCTCCTCTTTTTTCACCCCTAAGCAACACGCAGACACCCTCTCCACTGAATTAACATAATCTTTCCTCTGCAACATCATCTCGGAGTGACTTTCTTGGCTCACAGTTGCAAATTTGTTCTCTCCCGTGCTGGGGATTCCGAGCAGCAGGAGCCAGGCTCTGCCTGGAGTGTATGCAAGCCTGTGCCAGGCTGCACTTGTTTGGGAAAGAGAACCTCTTCTTCCCGAGGAACTGGGGGCGATTCAGAAACCCTTACAGAAGCCCTGCTGAATTTAAGTTTAATGGGAATAGGATACTTGAGAGCACATGAGCTGTCCCTGATCGGGCAGGGAGAGCTCCCTCCCTGTGGGAGTTTGTGCCAGCATCCGCAAGCCTTGTGTGGTTTGGGGGAGTGATTTTTTCCGGGAACTTAGCAGCTGTCCAGCCTGGAGCAGGGCTGGTGAATGCCCTAGAAGCTGAGCTGCCCCTGCTGCGGGAGCCTCGGAGGGCTGTGCCCGCCCGCTCGGCAGGAAGTTCACAGCCTGGCACCGAGGGGCTAATTTCATTATGCAGTGCTTGTAGCCAGAGTCAGGACTTTAATTATGTCTTCCGTCTCCTTGCTGGCTCTTAGCAAAGTCACGTCTGCTCTGCTCTGTGCGATGCTCAGCCGCGCCTGGGAGAGAGTGGGATTGTTGCGCAGCGAGGAGGTGGGGATGGAGGCTGCACATCTAAGGGTTTGCAGTTGTAATCCCTGCTTCGGCTGCTTACCCCGGTCCCTGGTCGCTGCCGGACTGGGAATTCGCATGTGGTCCTTGTGACCCGGAGAGAGAGGATGTGGCTCTGGGGGCGCAGTTCCTCTCGGGGTGTGCCCCGTGCTGAGCGCAGCAGCTCTGCTGCTGTGTGCAGCCCACAAGGGCCGGGATGCAGCCCGGGATGCATCCCCACTCACAGCAGGGACCAGGGGACCAGCCAGCACTCCTTCTCCTTCCTCTTCTCGGGGATGTTCTTCCCCTTGTTGCTTCCAGGGGTGGCCAGCCCTGGCTGCTGGAGAGCGGAGCTGAGGGACCCCTTCACCCCCTGGATTTACAATGCTTTAATGTATTCCTCCTTTCCCGTCGCAGCAGATGCTCCATGTAAATCAGCGCCGCAGATGAGCTACGTCGTTCTGCACCAGCTGGGACTTCTGGCCTTGGAAGACTTTGCTGTGGCCTCCAGTAAATACACCAAGAGGTCCCCCCGGGCTGGGCAAGGAGGGCAGCAGCTGCCTGCCAGCACAGCCCACATACCCAGAGAGGATCTTGCAGCCTGTGCCAGTGTTGGGCGAGTCAGGGTGGTCCCCAGAGCGATGGAGAGGAGATGTCTTGTGCGAGGGCATCCTTCCTGAGGGGGGAAAGGGCTCCGAGAGAGATGTTCTGAATGCCCACCCCGCCTCGTCGCCTTTATCTTTGCAACGCTTTGGAGAGAGCTTGCCTGGAAGCAAAGCACTGATGCGTGGGTATTTTTCACCTTCAGATTTGCCGTTGAGCTTGTTTAGGTGGAGGATGGGCTTAACGGTCCAGGCTTAGCAGAAAGAAAGGGGAAAGTTTGCTCAAGACAACCTAATTGATCTTAATGAGACAGGAAGGGCTTTGTGCTGCAAAGACCAGTGTTTGTTTTGTGAGTTTATTGCCTTTTCTGGATGGGTTTGATTACTCTGGGGAAGTCCTCTGGCCTAATAAATGGAGCCATAGAGAATTAGAACTGATAATTTCAGTTGCTGCTCTCAGCCCAAAAACAGCTCATCCTTCCAGGGGGGAAACAGAACTGGGGAAAACGTAATTGTAATGGACGAAATTAGCTCCCAATTATCAGCCAGCTTTGGCTCTGGTGGGTGGGCAGCAGCCAGGGCTGGGTGCCCAGGGACAGGGTACATCGACTGGTGCTCTCCAGCAGGGTGACACTGAGCCCACTTGGGCACCTAATAGAGAGCTGGTGCTCTCAAAGAGCCAGGAAACTGCGGAAAGCTTTGTGGATTTTACGTCCAGCTGATAATGATGAAAATGGTTGTTGTCAGAGGGAAAATTCTTTTTCAAACCTTGGGCAGTTGGATCGTGACTTTCCTAGAAAATGGTGTCATTTCTGCTTTCCTCTACACTGAAAAATGGGGCCACAATGTGGTTTTGGGCTTTTTATTGGTATCTCCTTAAATGGAAGGGGGAAAAATTACTTTGAATCTCACAGCTGATGCTGAAAAGGTGGCTCTTTGGAGAGCAATGTTTCCACTGAGATATTTCTTCATGTCTGTGAACAGCTGCTGGTCCCCATGGATTTCCTTGGGGGCAACCATATCCAAACCTGTCCCAAGCCAGGACTGGGACAAGGAGGTGCTGAGCTCATGCCAGTGATGCACTTTGCTGCTGCAGTCATAGCTGAGAAACGCCCCTGGAGATGCCAAGACCTGGCTTGTCTTGGGGAAACAAGGGCAAGAAGAGAGGCAAGTCAAAGCGCAGTAAGGAGGGGTTGGCAAGGCAAAGCAAGGCAAGGCAAGGGAGGAATTGATAAGGCAAGGTAGTGGAGGGATAAGCAAGGAATGGTGCCAGAGGAAGGCCAACACAACTCCTACAGCATCCCTCCAGCCACTGGGGTCAAGCGATGCCTTCTTATGGCAAGGGAAGAAGTTGGTAGAAATACATCAGCTTCTTAGTGCTTCCCTTCTACACAAGCAAAACATGGGGAAAAAATCACTGCAGGATCTCCTTGCCTCCATCAGTAGGAAGGAAAAGAAATGCTCATTTGTCTTATTTTCTTCCCTTTTTTTCTTTGTTCTGTTTTTTACCTTTGCAAACAAAACTCATGGAACAGGGTCTCCCTCCCTGGAGCTCCTTCGCCCTGCTCCAAACCCGTTCCTGTGGGATGCAGCCTGTGGCCAGTATGCAGCTCTGCACATGGACAAAACAAAGCTGCCTTCTCGTTGTCCCCAGCCTGTCCTCACTGCTCAGCCACCTACCAGAGACACGCCATCACCCCAGGGACAGGGAGAGCCCCAGTGCCAGGGGCTGAGCAGCGCCGAGGGGCTGAGTCATGGGGACGCCATGCCTCTGCATCCCAGGGAATGTCATGGAAAGAGCAGAGAGGGAGAGGAAGATTATTTATAGCTGCAAGAGCAATTATATGGAGTTGGTGTGGAGCAGCTGGCAGGCTGCTGGCTGTGCAGCCACAAGAACACAGCAGTGGGATGGGGGGCTGGGAGCTCATGGTGGGATGGAGGGCAAGGCTGTTTCTCTGCCAACTGGCTGGCTGCACTCTGTAGGAAAAGCATGAATAGTCACTGCCCATCTCTGCCTTTTTCACCTCAGTGCAGCTCTGGGTTCCAGTCCCCAGCACCCCATCACTCAGCTTCCTTCAGAGCCTGGAAAATCCCCATTGCTGCTTTCTTGCCCCCTTGGACCAGAGATTTGTTCTGCTCATTGCTTCTGCTTCCCAGACCAATTTGCTGCTTTTTACATTTATTGCTGTCTATTTTCCCACTCTGTCTGTCAGTGGATTTGGGGTTTTTATGGCTAATTACTCTTCCTGCTCCTCTGCTGGGGGAAATACTTCCTAGTCCATTTTTAACTGATGTGAAGGGCATTAAACAATATTTGCTAGAGATAAACATTTTAAATCAGTCAGTCTGGACAGGCTGCTTTGGCTTGCAGTTCTTGTCAGAGGCTAGTGGTGCCCTGAAATACTCTCTTGTACCCAAACCTGTCAGGGCTGAGACAAGACACAGTCTCACTGTGCAATTTATGGTTGGAGACCAAATGGCTGAGTAGGGAATGCATGACTGGAGACTGTGCAGGCGAGACAAAGGCTCCCTGCAGAAGCCCAGGCAGCTGCCAAGTTGGGCTATATTTAATTTCAAATGCCTGGAGGGTTCCTGTTTGATTTTTGGGAGGATTTCAGACTGAGAGCTATTAGGGATATAGTTGAGGTACATCTAAGTCTCTTTGCAAAGAGTGTATGGGTACCTGCTGAGCTTTTCAGGAGAAGCTGGGATGGTGCTGATTTCTCTGCTCAGCGAGGAGTCCCAGGCAGGAGAAATGCCAGGGGAAGGCAGATTGCACAGGCCACGGTGACTCCAGCACCACACAACCCCCAGGCAGGGCAGTGGGCAGGTGGGCTTCAGCCCCGGCAAGACAAACTGCCCAGGAACAGCCTTGGAGGCAACTGGTGGCCTTTTGATGCACTTTAGAAAGAGACAAATTATTCAGGCCCAGAGCTGTTTGGGTCACAAGAACTTCTTTTTGTGAGGGAGCTCCATCAGCTGAAGTTTATTATTCCAAAACCCTGGCTGAAGATGTCAGGCCAGCCAAGCCCTGGAGCAGTTGCCTTGCTCCCCACTCAGCTTGGTGAGGCACAGGCCCAGGAAGGCTCTGCACATCAGTGCTCCTGCCCTTTGGGGGCTTTTCAGCCACTAGAAAACTTAAAGAAAAGAGGCTGGGAAAGCTCGCTAAACTCTCTGTTAGAAGGTTGCAAGCTCAAGCATCAGGAATTAGGCAGGGCTAGTTTTACAGTAGTTGGTTTGACCTCTGTTCTGCCCCCATCTACATTACCATGCAATGTTTAGTTAAATGATCACTTACTCCTTCCTCCTGGGGTTTTTCACTCATTTCAGTGCCCATGGAACAAAATTAAAGTTGCGCAGGAACTACAAACCTGGCCTTTCCCAACATTTGAGTACTTATCTCGCTGCCCGAGCAATGTTTTTTTTAACAGAGCTTTTTCGTCTGTCAGATCTTAAATAATCTGGTATCAGTTCCAGTCCCAGTGAACTCAGTGGATAATTAGCTCCTGGTTGTAAGTGAGCAGCACATGGCATCGTTACTTTGCCTCTCCCAATGCAAGGCTTTGCATGTGGTGGGTTTTTCTATTAAAGCAGCCTGGCTGGTAAATGCCCCAAGAGGCTCCTGAATCACATGCTGCAGACCTGGCTTCTACATTATAAAACTCATTTAAAGTTCCCTAGCAAAATGCATGAGTCAGAAAAGTTAAATTGTGTTAATTCTCTCTTGAACGTCCCAAGGATGAGCAAGGCCAGGACACCGCTCTTGGGTACCATACCCTGCTCTTTGCTAATGTGCACTAATTTTCCTGGGGAGCTGGAGATATTGCTGTCGAGCAGGGCTATTACAAATAGGTTACTGGAGCTTTGTGCAGGGGGAAATGGGTTTATTTTCTGCAGAGAGCATGGTGAATTTGTGTCTCAAGTAATGCTTTTTCCTTGAAGGAATTTTCCATTATGGGAGAAATAAATTCTTCTCGTGGGTAACCTGCTCCAACCACCTCACCTGTGGGATGTGTTTTCCCAGACCTTGCAGCCTCATCACAGAGGTGCTGGCAGGGAAGTCCTGGCCCAGCCAGGAGGTGCTGTGAGGAGGGAGGGAGTGAAGCCAGCCCACCCTGCTCTGTGCTCTGACTGCACTGAACCAGGGGCTGGGCTGGAGATGACTTCTCTGATGGGCAGAGTTACCCAGTGCCTACCTGTTGCAGATAGGTAAAAGATGTTATAAAAGAAAGATCTTATAAAATATGGATTAGGCTCTGCTACTTTAGCTAAGCAGCTACCATTAGCTTGCAAATTCCCAGTCAAAACTATCTTGGGAATGAAAGTCAGTTAATAACAAACTATTCCTGGGTGAAAAACAGACTGCACCTGTATAAACAATAAGATTTGTCCCATGATAATCAGTAGAATAAGTATGTAAATGGACCAAAAAGGCAGAAGTTTGAATATGAACTTCTGAACTATATGAACAATACCATGTACCAACCAATGAACTGAGTGTATTACTAACCAATTAAGTTCAACACTGTGCCTGTTGATAATCCTCTAAAATATGACCTGTACAACAAAGATTTGGCTTCCCTGCTTGAAGAAACTGAGTCCAGTCTGCTTGTTATTGCAACACCTACCTGAGGTTGAAAATATCCTGGCAGCTGGAGGGGGCTGGGAATTTTAGCTACATGGGAAGACACGGCTCTGGAAAGGAGCAGATAATCGTGGTGGTGATGAACTGCATGAATAATTTAGAAGGAGGCAATTTTGTGCCATATGTTATGTGTCAGTATGTGGAGAACATGTCACATCCATTAGGATAATAATTGCACAGTCCATCTTTTTTTGGAAAAAAAAATTAAAATCATTTCTAGGCTCATCAGCATTTGCAGGGCAGAGTCAAGCTGTGTTCCTATGGTGGAGAGATTGGGTACCGAGGGCAGGCACCTGAGGAAGCCTCAGGCTGTGTCAAAGAAGAAGAGAAAGAAACAGCTGGGTGGGAAGGAGGGAGAGGAAATACTGCTTCAGTTGGCCAAGAGGGCTAAATAAAACATGAGCCTTTCCCTGGGCATCTGTGAGGAGGTCAGGATGGATGCCAAGCCCTGGGTGTAGGAAAGCCAAAGGCTTTTGAAGACTCACATCTTCCCCATTTCCAGCCACAAATGCTCCAGACTTTGAACTTTGTTAAGGTCTTCCTGTGAGATTAAAAGCACCCCTGCTGCTAGGGATGACCCCCTTGACTATGTAGGGCCCTGCAGCTGTGAGGCATTCCTGCCCTCCTGCAGCTCCCTGGAGCACTGTGCTGGAGAGCCCTGGGGAGCAAGGTGGGTGACACTGGCACGGAGCCAGCTGTTGTGTCCTCGGAGGCCCCCCCATGCCGTGGGGCAGGGGGGGGCTGGCAGCTCCTGTGGGCAGCATGTCCAGCAGGGATGGCTGAGCTTGTGGCCGAACTGCCCTCCCATGAGTGCCACAGCTCCGGCCAGGAATTAGTTTTCATTAGCAGTTTTCCAGGCTTTTAGCAAGCCAAGCAGCCATGCCTGAAAGACTCTGGGGTGAGCTGTCATTACTGCACAAAGGTAGCTAAGCTCCCAAATCCTATTAGTGCAGAGGAAAGAAACACTGGGAATGACCTGAGGCAAGGCAGAGCCCAGCTGTGACAGCCAGGGAAAAGCAGCATCACCTTCCTCACACCTCTCTCACCCCACACCAGCAAGGCTGATGGTTCTTTCTCCCTTAGGCAGCTGACCTGGTGCAGCCTGCATCCTTCCAAAGCTACCTGACCTCTGTGGTACCTACCATCCAGGCAGGCACTGCCCATACCATCCACCTCCTGACACCATTCCCCAGGCTCCTCTGCCTGCTCCTCCCTCCACAAGTGCATTTATACATGGAGGAGCTAAAATCCAGCCCCAAGCTCCTCCATCAAGCATGGGTCTCCTGCTAACATTGGCTTCGCAGGTGAAGGTTACTGTGCAAATTAACTCTATTTAGCCCCCCAGGTTTTTGCAAGACACTTGATTCAAGCATTGCATGACATTTCTATTTTTAAGCAATAATTCTGCCTAACATCAATGAAGCTTAAGTCAAGAGGCAGAAAAACTGTCCAGGCTGGAAACTGCCACAAGCAGGGAGTCATCACCCTTGGCTGCTGCCCTTGACCCAGGGAGCCCCCAGGATGTCCCAGACCATGAGCAGGGAGTGATGCCAGGGGGTGAGCAGTGCCCAGGAGTGGTCCTGTGGTCAGGCACAAACCCCCCTCCCCCTCCCCACACAAGGCTGCTCCATGGGACAGGGCTGCGGTTTCACCCCAGAGGCAGAGGGAGGGCTCTTGTGCACAGCCTCTCCTGTCTTGTGCTGCCCATCCCACTGCAGGAGCTTCCTGCCCTCTCTGCAAGTCCTGCTAACAGCACTCACTGAGATACTTCAGATTTCACAGGTCTAATTCACCCCCTCTGCTCCTCCTCCTGTCCAACAGCATAAGCCCATGAGGCTTTTAAAAGTGCAGCAGCATGAAGACGCCTTGAAAGGAACACATTCCCTGCAGCGAGCAAGCTCCACTTCCCAAAAATCCCAGCAGTGAGAGATGCTGAATTCCTCCCGAAATGAGAAGCCCTGTGGGACAGGGCTCTGCTGAGCTCCCACACTGCCATCTTCCGCTCTCCAGCACTGATTTCCAGGTCCAAATGACTGAAAAGAGTCACAAAAAGGAATGGTGGGCTGACTTTTCTCTTCAAGCAGCTTTTATATTTTTCTAATTGCCTGGAGTATCCTTTGAACCTTTAAGAGAAAAACTGTGCCCCCCCCCCCCCCCCCCCCCCCCAAACGCTAGTGGGGTTTGCCATTTTTGTTTCCCTCTTCATGGCAGAGCACTGGAAAGGGCTTAACAAGCCACCCCACATGGCACAGGGGAACAATGTCTGTCCTGAATCTTAGCTCCTAAACTGGGGAGGCTAGGAAAGTTTTCCTTCACCAGAAATTCCAGCAGAATTTTGAAGAAGAAAATGCCATTACCCAGGAGGGACTGTGGCTGTGACTGGAGATGGAGAGCAAGGACCAGCTGGGAATTTGCCAAGGAAATGCTTGCTTGTGAGAGACTTGTGGGGCTTCCTTTTGGACCCAACATCAGACCAAGATTTTGAGGAGCAGATGCCAATATTACACCTCCCAGAGCCCTTTTACTTTGTATTTCCCACCCTGATGGTGCAGCTGAGGCTGGAGAGGGGAGGACAAAAGCACAGCCACATCTAGTGAGCTTTCTGACACTTTCTGCATGTTATACTCTCTGTCAAGTGATTTTCACTCCTACCAAGTTCGAGGCAGCGTGGTGTGCAGTGAAGAATACAATAAAATTGAATTATTCTGGCGCGAGAAGTTGCCCTCCTCCCCATTTGTCAAGCTTTCTGCATCTCATTCCAGAGCAAAGAAAAATCATTCAGCGATCCATCACGAAGGGGAAAAAAGAGAAAACCTCCACAGCAGGTGTGTTGAAGCATCTGAGCAGGCCCTTGGGTGATTAGGCCCCCTGCCAGGTTTCTGCATTTCCCCAGCCCATCTCCCTGGAGATGTGCCCCTCTGTCCCCAGTGCCAGGTGATTTCTGACAAAACAATCTGCAGCGGAATAGCTGCTGTATGCTGCAGGCCAGCCCCAGGTGAGGCTGTTTCTAGGGGCAGGTTTCCATTGCCTCCAGGGGGACTGCAAGTGGGATGGTGTTGCAGATGTTGTGCTCTCTGAGCTCCCCTTCCACATGCAGCATGCCAGAGAACTCAGCTACAAAGATGAATTTCATATTGATTTCTATAGCTCTGCTGAAATTCTTTATTAGAGAGCCGAGCAGCACATGGTGACGGAAAACTGCAAGGATGGCCTGAACTGCTGAAGGGTTTTCAGAAAATACAGGAGAAACTGGAAAAGCCACTGAAGAGGAGCAAAATACTCTGTTCTAAAAGGCACAAACAGGGAGATAAAGAGTTTTGCAGGCCACGTGTTTCTTCTTTCTTCTGAAGTGAAATTATACCCAAATTCACATCTTCCTCCAGCAGCTTTTGATGAAAGAGCAATTTTTGTATTGAATGACTGTGTTAAAAGGTGTCCAGTCAACTCTATTCTACTTTATCACATCTGTTTTATCTGTGAACACAGACCAAGGACTTTCTTTCCATTCCCCTTTTTTCTTTGTTTTTTTTGGGACTAGAAAAGGTCAAACTCATAGTTTGTTTGAACTTCATAGAAGAAGCTGTACAGAACTTAGCAGGTGTCCTGGGGATGAAGGAAGCAGCAAGACGTGGCTCAGGGGCTGGAGGGGTGAAGGGCTGGGGAACAGGACAATTCAGCCCTCAAGGCAGGGCCAGGAGCTGGACTTGATGATCCTTGTGAGTCCCTTCCAACTCAGGATATTCCACAACTCCGTGATTCTTTAAGCAGAATATCAGCGATGCCAGAAAACTTAATCCTTTCCTTGCAAAGGGTCAACTTTGCCTCCTAAGTTTTGTTCCCTGCCCACCCTTCCAGCTCCCCATGTCTCCTGCAGTGCAGTTCATCTCTGTTTGAGCTGAGCCTGCCTGCATTCTGCCAGCTGGCAGGAGTTCCCTTTGACAGCCTGAAACTGTCAGCAGACAAATACCTTGAACTCTGGAAGATGTCGTTATAGACATTAAAGAAAAATATAGGGGCTGTCCTTTCAAAGAATTTATTTAAAAAAAAAAAAAAAAAAGGTTGCAAGCATTTTTTCTGTTTAAATAAATTTAAAAGTCAGTGCTTTTTTGGTTTGGTCTGTTGTCTTCTGTATAATGCTGTTCTTGAGAACTGGCTTTCAGAAAGGTGATTTGCCTTCACCCAGTGATGGTACCCAGGGCTCTGCCTCAGCACCACTTTGATCTCTCTGGGTGCAGAGCT
Source organism: Acrocephalus scirpaceus scirpaceus (assembly GCA_910950805.1). Lineage (NCBI taxonomy): Eukaryota > Metazoa > Chordata > Aves > Passeriformes > Sylviidae > Acrocephalus > Acrocephalus scirpaceus. Next base: position 28,009,249 of record OU383779.1, read on the forward strand.
GGACAAATCAACCAATATCTGCTCTTTTTCTCCTCTGATAATTTTGAAGGGTAGGAATGACTTGTCATGGTTATTTTGTTTCACTGTCAACAAAACAGAAACACTTCTTCTGTGGCTTGCAAACAGCAAATAACTTAATAATGTCATACCATTATGCAAGAAACCATTTCCTTGACCCTTGAATGAAAGAGGCTTTCCAACATGACCAGTTTGTCACTATCCTTTGTGATTTCCTTCGAACAGAACAAAGAATTCTATTGCTTCCAATTAAAAAAGAAAAAGGAGAGATTAGTGGGGGCAGGGGGAGGGAGGGTGTCACTGAATGCTTCACCACTTTTTTTCTCTTCTTTGAGCAGGAGGAGGCAATTCCAACTTTCCAAATTCGCCTCTGGGACATTTGGCCAAAGGTTTCCCTCACTCCTGGGCAGCAATGCTCAGGAACGCCTGTCTGGGAAAGCAATACCAGGAGCTTTGCTGCTGCCTTTCATCTCTTCCAAATCCTCCATCCTCTCCCTCCTCCCTCCTGGACAGCTGTGGGGAAATGCTGCTGCTCCTTGGCAGTCACAGGCACACATATCCCAGGAACATCTGTGCCCACCAAACCCACACTCAGATAAGCAAGGAATACACATTAATCTAATTATGAGCATCTTGTAGGAGCAAATATTTAGGTAATGAAATCAAGGCAAGGAAAAAAAAAGAGCTTGTTTAAAATAGAGCTGACCAGGCTCTATACAAATGACATCCTTCCCAACAGCAATGTCATTCTCTGAGCTCATGGAGACAACGTGTCCCCAGCATGGCCCCTCTGGCTGGCCAGGTACCTCAGCCAGCTGAGACCAAGCATGAGGGACCTCAACATCCTTATGCTCACAGAGCAGGAATGTTATAAATGGTCAGAGGCTAATTCAAAATAAAATAACAAAATTTATTTAACACAATTTTAACACTGAAATAAAGCCACAATAAAAAGAAACAACATTGATCGAATGCTGGGTGGACAGAGAGACGGTACAAAAGTACCCTCTGAATTCTGCCACACTGCTATGTTTCAGCCTGTGGGTTTTATACAGTTTTTTTACTCTAAGGCTAAGTCTATTGAAAGTCTAGGTATGCTGTGTTTCTAAAAGAGTCTTGTCTGCATGAAAAGGTTGCTTGATAGTTTTTCCGGAATTCATCTTGGGAGGGGTGATCTTGATCGTCTAGGATCTCCACCAAGATTGGTATCTGGTGTTTGAGGAGCTGTGAAGCGAGGGTCCACCCTTAAGGGCCGGGCCATCTTCTGGCTTTGTCTTGTTGTTACAGTAGTAGGTGTGTTTGGGAACTTCGGAATCCTGGAGGCATTCTCGGGTATCTTTTTATTAATAGCTTAATCTCACACGAATTTATTTATTCTACTTATTACAAGGAACAATTAGGCCCACGTCAGTGATGCTGTTTTGGCTTTACCCATTTTTTCTTTTATATATTCTCTGTATCCTTTACACATATACTTGTAGCTTTGTAGCTTCATGTTGTAGGTTAGTTTCAACAATTTCCTTGGCAGAAAGACAAAACAAATTCCAGGATCCCTGTGCTATCTTGGTTCTCCTTAGAAACCAAGGCTGAAACCAGCTTTCCGACACAGACTTTTGTAAATAGGGCCTGGACCTCATCATAAGGGGGAAGAATCTGGAAGGGTCAGAGAAAAAGGCATTGCCAGAGGTGACATCTGGGAAGCACAGTCCTTTCCAAGGCTGCCACAGCCAGAGTGCCTTAGCCCCAAGAAGCCACGAGCAGGGCCAGAAGGGAGTCTGTCCTGGCACTCAGCCCCGAAGCATCACCCAGAGGTGCCAGGATGTCCCTTGGCATTCTTGCTGCTGGGCTGTGCTGGCTCAACTCGTTAAACTTGATGATTTCTCTGGGTATTTCATGTTTCTCTGCAGCCCCAAATAAGACCTCAGTGAGGACTAGAAGAGCCATTACTCTGCCACGTTCCCTGCAAGACCAACTCTCTGCATCCCTCACAGACCCCAGGCAACAAATGAGAGGGACTGTCTACAGGGAAAGCAAGAGCAAAGCCTTTATAGAGAATTGGCCTTAAATGCACACTAAATTTGGGTTAATTATGAGCACATGCTCCAAGATAAAACTTGAAGGAAGAGCTGAGCGTCAAATACACAATGAATCTAATTAACATGAACACAGCTAATTAGATTTGAATCTGTTCGCAATATTGCATGTGTGCTCGAAACTGCTGGCTTTATGGGCGTAATTAAAAAAGTTAAGTAGAGTTGGATTCACAAATTCAACAGCCCCAACAATTTCTTTTTAGGCATGTGGTCTTTCCATAAATTGTTGTTTTATTTTATTTCTTGAAGAAACTGTTACATGTGGATCATTTGTTCCCCCAGAACTTGACAGATTCAAGTTCCCAGAGGTGCTGCTGCCGCTCTTGTGTGAGAGATGGGGATCTGCAGGAGGAGCCATTTGGCACATCCATTTTGGGGAAAAAATGTGTACTGCCTGGGAGATTGCCTGCAGAGCAGCAAGAGAAGGAGCCCAGCAGCTGTTTGGCCAGACAGCTTGGGATGGTCAGATCCAAACTTGGCTGCCAGGGGCTTCCCAAGGTTGGGAATGATGGAGTTCAAGATAGCTGCTGCTCTTGCGGGCTATCCTCCCTGCGATGAGCCTGCCACACTCTGGAGCCTGGATTGTAGCTGCTGAGCACATCTGGGCAGCACTGGGAAGTAGTGGAAATGTCCCAGGGCCAGCCCAAGTGAAGGGATTTGGTATGGGGCAGCATTGCTGAGGGAGAAAAGGCAGCTCCAGGCTTACGAGGGTATTTTAGTGATGGGCTGGGTTGAGGATGTAACACAGGCTCTCAGGAAGAATCAGCAACTGCTATGAGGTCCTCACACCAGCTCTGGGAGGTTGCAGGGGGAGAAGCTGGTGAATTGATGGCTGAAAACATGATGTTTTGCTAATTCCCATGGTATCTGTGGGTTAAGCAGTCTGCTGGGACAGCTCCTCTCCCTGGGAGGCAGCAACCAAGGGATGAAGCTGCTTGGGGCCCCACTGGGCTTAGGCCACAGGTGAGTATGCTCCTGGAGAAGGGCTGTGTGGGACAGTCAGCAAATTCCACTAGCCTAGCCCAAAGGCCAGTGCAGCTCCTGGGGCCCCTTGCAGTGTGCTGCTAGTGATGGAGAGGGTCTCTGTATGTCACAAAAGTACATGTGTTAAATGAGATGTATCACTGATCTTAGAAAGACTTAGCCCTCTGATGAGTTTGGACTGAGTCCTTAAAGCTGTTCCTTTCACAGTTTTTTCTGGTTTTTTACATCAATTCTAAAGGTGAGACTTTTTTAAAGGAATTGGGCTTTTAGTATGTGTTTTATGTGTCTTATTCCTGCTGCTGCTTTTCAGTGTCACATAAAGACTGCTCTGGTTAAGGCTCCTGTCAGTCTCTTTATAGCTGGAAATCCACTGCAGCTGATGCTCTTGGTTAAAGGTTGCCCTTGTGATCTCATCCTCTGATCAGTGGATCCAGCCTGGACCAAAGCCCTGCACAAACTGTGCACAGTGTGCACAGCTCCTAATCTGCAGTTCATGCCCCATTCCTGCTGCCTCAGGAGCCTCCTGCTTGCTTCTGGGACCTGGGTTTGTTATGTCCTACCTGAGGGAAAAAGTGGATTTTTGTTCCAGCTCAGTGTTTACAAAGCAGAGGAAATGAACAGGGTGGGGGAGATGCAATGGAAACTTGCCTGGGAATTTTGGACACTAGCACATCCAGCAGAGGCAGTTTGCTTTACTTAATTAAAATGATTGTTGTGCTGAGATACCTGATTAGATTCAGGCACCTGTAGCCAGACAACCACAGCATTGGCTCTCATGGCAGTGGTGCTGCTGCTCTCCCGCCTGGCACCGTGTCAGATGGATGCTCTGCTTCACTGGGCTTCTGCACATGGTGGGCCCTTCTCAGGGGTAGCCCTGCAGAGCAATTTTCCAGCATGGAAAAAAATCAACTTGACCTTCTGCGTGCATCTTTCAGCCAAAGTGCTCCAGAGTTAAGTTGATTAGGAAAGATCTTCAGTCACCACCCTGGTAGCAAGCATTCAGAGGCCTCTTAGACAGCCCTAGCAGCAGCCATGGGTTTCAGGGAAGTTGAGGTTTTAAAACTCACAGCCTGGAGGTCGGAGGCTGGAAAGCTTGGATTCATGGGATATGTGTCTTGTTGGGAATGCTCAGCTCATACAAACATCTCCAGGGCTGCAAGGAGCTGGGGTGGGCAGCAGTGCGAGCTGGGCCAGTCACTCGTGGTCCTGGGGATGGACAGTGCCCTGAAGTGGCCATGGCCTGTGGCCACGTGCAGACCCTGGGGTTTGTGTCACTGCCTGCCACCGCGGTGCAGAGCTTCCTTCTGCCTCTGGCAGCAGATCCCAGAGCCTGCAAGCTGCATGCAGCCCTGACATTGCACTGCCCCTCACAGCCCCCTGTGTTGCACTGTGCAGACCCTGCAGACGTCTTCCAAGCTGGGACAGCGGTCTCCAGGGCCTGGCTGGAGTGGCTGGGCTCAGTCAGCTCTGTCAGGCCATGTGTGTAGGAGCTGGCTGCACTCAGGACCAGGAGACTGCCAAGTGCTGACGCACAGCTTCATCTTACAATTGATCCGGAGGCAGAGGGAGCTGGGAGTTAATGAAGCTGGCTGTGGATTTAGACAGGTGAGGATTGCTTGTGTTCCCTTAATAGGCGTGAATCACCAGTGATGGCTTCCCATTCCTTGCTGTTGGAATGCAAAAGGGCTTCTTCAGCCCCCTAAGCCCCTCATGAAGTGCCGTAAGGCCATGATGCAGCTTTCGGGCCAGGCAGCTGGGGACATCCCCACCTCTGGGGATGCTGCACAGAGAGCAGCAACCGGGGCTCAGTTTGGGGTGCTGGGACGGAGAGTGACACCCCTGAGCTGCTGGAACAATTTCATGAGTCACTGCACCCTGAATTTCACTCCAGCCCACCCACCTGTCATGACTTGGCTGCAAGACAGAGATGTGAATGAGTGATCTTCCCACGCAGAGCAGAGCAGAAACAGACGGGAATCCGCCCTGTATTTCCAAAGTGGAGGTTTTGATTACCACAGAGCACAATAACTGACAAGCTCCTAGTGGAGTAATGATTGTTGTGGAAGTAAATCCACCAGCGCTTGCCTTCACACGTGCTGTGAGTGCTGCTTTGTCAGCACGAGGAGCAGCTCCAAAAGGGGGATGTGTACACACAATGAGTGCCTTTGGGGAGGAGGAACACAGGAGCTAACAGGGAGAGGGAAACGTGGCCATGGAGCTCTGGAGCCTTTGTCTCTGCAGGCCGTACAAGCTCCTCTGGGAATGCAGCCAGGACATGGCAGGGCTCCAGCAAGAGATCCTGTAGATCATTGTAATGTGCTTGTGTCTTACAACTGCACAGTGTGTGCAGGAAAGCGATGTTGGGATCAGCTGAGCTTTGTCCTTCCCGAGACTGAGATCCATCTCCCTGCTGGAAGCCCTCTGACAGTGCGGTGATGCTCACAAGCCCTGATGCTGGCAGCAGTGCACGAGGAGGTTGCAGAAGATGGGCATGCAGTTTGCTCCTCCTGCCCAGCCCTCTCCCTCCTGTCAGATGCACAAATTGGAGTTATTGCCACAGTATTTCCCGGTCTTCTTGGAGCCAAAAGCACATCAGTACTTATTTTGTTTAATTTACGCTTAGTTTCCTGCACGGTGCTTCTTGCAGTTCTATCCCCTAAAATATGTTCGGAGGAAAAGGTCAACTCTTCAGGGCCCAGCACTCTATAAAGCCCACAGTAAGGGAATATAATAGAGCCGATAGAGCAAAATTGGTTTCTCTCTTACTGAAAACCCCTCAGGTCACTGGTTTGTTTGCCAGGCTCTGAATAAATAATTTCTCTCCATTTCAAGTGTTTTCCAAAGTACTTCCCAGGGGGTGCCCAGCACCTCCACTGCCCAGCTCAGAGCTGCAAAGTGCAAAAGCCTTGCTCCCAAGTCTGACAGTAGGATATAACTGGGTTTGGAAATTTTATTCGACCTTCCTTGCTCACAGAGGCTTTGCTAGTGGCAAAGTGATATTTCTATGGGGGAGAACACCCTCTTCATTACTTGGTGAACAGCTCACTCACTCACTGCTACTGCTTGGGTAGTACTAGGCAATTTTGGAACTAGTTCTTGTCCAAAGTCCATTCCATTTCAGAGCAAATCAAACTCTGGCTGTTTTCTACCAATTGTGTTTCTGGCATGTGAGGAGCAGAGGCATTTTCAAACAGCGATCTTCCCCTTGAATGCTAATACATACCGGGTTTTACAGAGACATCAGAGACCTTCCCAGAAGGTTCAACGTACTGGCCTTTCTTAAAAGGGGAGAGATTATTCTTTTCCTCTCCTAGCTTAGGCATCCTTTTCAAACCAGCAGCGGGTAGGATGGCTCTCAACTCCCTGATGATTCCGCACATCATGCCAGGACACCCAAGGGCACCTTGCCTTTCCCAAGAAAAAGAAGCTGATCCATCCTCCAATGACTGCCAAGCTGGGAAAGGATGTACAGGGAAGCTGACATGACCCTAGGTTCTTTGGGGAAAAACTGGTTGTCAGGCTGAGTCCTGTCTCCTGAGAGTCTGGGTAAAACCTTGAACTCGTATTCAGGAAGCATCCAAACATGGATGTGTTATCAGCCAACTTCCCTTCCTAAACTCATTTGCAGAAATTAATTTCAAGAAGCATTCTGGAAAAAAAGAGAAATTCTTACTGTTTCAGTGACCAGAGATGTGTTTAAAAAAGTAAAATCCTTATTTCACATTGAATGGAGCACTTGATTCAACTCATAAGCAAACACATTGGTAAGTATTGCAGAACAAATCCACTCTCATTTAAATTTAGCTTGATTTCTAAATGAAACATTTCTAATAGATCACTGGAGCCTTTCAGGATTGTTTCTATTTGACATTATGACTTAGCAACTACCACATTTGGTGAAAGGAAAAACACTTTGCCAAATGTAGTCATTTAGGCGAGCCTGAAATGATGAACAGCCTCTGAACAGGTGGCCATGTTTTCTGGGCCTTGTTTGGGGCCCACTGACACTGAGATTGAGCTGTTGTCCTGGATGTTTCTCCCATGCGTGGAAAAGTCCCAGGTCTTTCTCTCCATCCATGAGAAGCTGGGTGACATTTTGCAAGCCATGCAGTCATATGGGGAGGGCTTTAAACCTCTTCCCCATTTCTCCCCCTGCCTCCCACACCCATAAATTATTCACTTCATTGCAGAGATCTCATGAATTATTGATCTCAAATTTGGTGTCTCCTAGCAACATGTTTACTTATTCCATTGCCATCCTTGTCCATCTCTTGGACACACGGGATGCCTCTGGCCCCTCTCCCAGTGGAGACGCTGTCCCAAGCCAGGTGTCACAGTGTGGCTGAGCCCCTCTCTCTGGCTCTGTGGGGGATGTGGGAAGAGTTTGCTTGAAGCTCTGCAGTTAAACTCTCTTCTAAGGGCAAACCCGTGGGCTTTGTGCCATCCCAGGAAAGGTCAGTGCTATGCTCCACAGGGGATGGTCCTGCCTGTCTTGATCTGTATCCACTGCTCCAAAGCTGCTCTCAGAGTCCTGTGTTTGATTCTGGAGTTGCATCTAGGAACTTCCTGCCTCTTGAAAAACAGGGAAAGGAAGATCAAGGAAGACAAACCACCAAGGCTGAACCTTTTCAAATAGTGCAGCTGGAAGGGAAAAAAGACCCCCAAATCACCTCTGTCTTGTAGCAAACTCTTTTGTTTGGCCATTTCCCTAGGAAGGCAGATGAGAAGCATCATCTCTCAGCCATAGACTCCCCCAGTACCTCCATCCCTGCAGCCTGCATGGCCATTGCTGAAAACCTACCTGCAGCTGGATGGCTATGCAGCTGGGCAGCAGCCGGACCCATCTCTGACAGCTCTTGGGAGCTCACCTCTCCACCCAGCTGGGGGGGTTCCCAAGGAGGCAGGGTGAGCACTGAGGGATGCAGCCAGGCTTCCCTGCTGAGTACTGCTTCAAGCCATGCCTAATTGGGCAGCTCCTTGGCACAGTTTTCTGCTTACAGGCACCATGCTCAGATGAGTGGCATCCAAGTTTGTTGGGACTGTCCCTGTGCCACACAGGACTGGTGGCCACTGAGCATAGGGAACCTTGCGTCCCCATCCACTGATCCTTTATAGCTCCCCTCTGAGCTTCCCTGTGCTTGAAGTTGAGCTTGGTTTTGGGTCTGCCATAGGTCAGGAGGGTGTACTCGCAGCAAGTCTTTCCTTCCAGCTCCTGCTGAAGCAGTCCCACACTCTGCAGGTACCTGACTGGATCCCCAAAGCCTATATTAAGAAGGGGCTGATGTAGCCCCATGCTACTATCTCCTCTAAAATGCCACCCTCTCTCATGCATAATTCAGAGGTTCCTCTAAAAATAAAGTTCCTCAGGCAGCCTCTGAAGACTGAGTAATTTGCTTCCCTGATCATGGGAAAGGTGAAGAGCTCTGCTCTCCCTCCGGGCCCCTTGCTCAAGGTCTGGCTGAGGTCCCAGCCCTGCACTTGCTGCTGGTGCAGCTCAGGGAGCAGAAACCCTCCTGGCACAGGGCAGGATCACAGCCACTGCAGTGTGTCTGGTCTCTGGCTTTCTCTTTCTGCAGGGACAGCAGACCATGAAAAAGTCCACTGACCCTTGTTGTTTTTTCCCTCGTTGCGTTGTCTTACCCATGACCTGCAGTGACAGTAACGTCGTGGGGGTTCCAGGGGACCATGCCATGCAGAGCAAGAGCAGCAGAGGTTGTTTGCTAACAAGACAACAGCAAGGAAACAACTGCATTGGGCTGTTATAAGTTGACATACACACAAATGCCTGCTACCAAATCGAAGCTGTGCATGGTAGAACACAGGACATCTGCCCATGGGAAAGTGTTTTGAGTGTGCTACATCACCCCCAACACAACATTTAACAGTCCTAGATCAGTTTTAATAAAAAAGGAAATCTCAGCATTCCTCCAATACCTCCAACTCCTCTGAGATATTTTGATGATGTTCTACTTTACTGAACCCAGGTACGCACCTAGGTCCTAATGTGCAACTAGCGGTCGTCATTATTCATATTTAGTGACACTCAGTATAACATTCAAAAGACCAGAAAACTCTGTTCCATCTTGTTTGGCTGGGGTTTTTTACATGCTGGCAACCCAGAGGTTATTGCTAGAAATCCTTCTCTGATCAATGGACTGATAAACACCTTCCTTATGCTGTCAGTTATGCCAATTATGTTTCCCTCTGCCTAGGAAGAGATCCCTGCCAATTTGCCTACAAATCTGCAGCAATGGTAGGCATTTCCATGGGTGGGAGTAACAGGTGGGCAGCAGGGAGGATGCCGGTTTTTGTTTTGGTTAATTGCCTTGCTGGCAAATCCCAGGAAAAGCAGAGCATGACCAAAGCCACCCAGCAGCGCTGCTGTTTGGCCCTTGCTGTTTCCACCCTGAGCAGCCAAGAAAGGGTGGATTGCTCAGGAATAGGAAAATGATGGGCAGCAGACAAGAGCCCCTTTGCATTTTCTGCAGGCCTGTTAGTCACTTCCTGATTTCCCAAAATAGCAGGCAAATGAAATAGGTTTTTTGCACTGGTATGACAATAATAAATAGGTCTGTAGTGACTCTGTGCTCTGCTTGGGCAGGGTTGCAATCCTGAGATCCTCTGAATAAAGCATTCTGCTGCATGTGCCAGCACAGTCCCCAGAGGCAGCCCAGGAGTCTGTGCTGTGAAGGGCAGGACAAATCTCTGCATATTGGACGTTCTGAATCCTTTACCCATGGCAAGGACTGAAGCAGTGGGCCCAGCACCACAGGGTGCAGTGAGTGCTGAACATCTGCATGGCTTTGAAATGTTACTAAGCAAGTAATTGTAAAGAATTCTGTCCCAGACACTTGCACACCTCCTGTGGCCTCCATCTGCAGGACTCTGTGACAGCAGGAGTGTGGGGATGGCTGTTGCAGACTAACAGATCAGGGGACTGTAGATGTAGATGAGAAAGCAACTGGGGACTATATAGACAATGGCTCTTAATTTAAAACATTGTTTCTGGACTGTGGCTGTTGGTGTGGGACATCTCCTCCTGACACTTTTGAAGTTGACCTCATCTCATTTTTCCTATTTTGCTCTGATCTAACTCCCTGGCAGACAGTGAGGTGAGCCAGGGTCTTGCTGGAGGTCAGGGGTCTCCTTGCTCAAGCTAAGCTGGGTCCACAGCCCCACAGTGTGGCTTCAGGGAGGCTGGGAAGTGGCTAAGATATATCTCGTTGGACAGGAAATCAATACCTAGTTTTAAGATACTTTTCTATTGCTGTTGATTGCTTTATATTATATTAAGAGCCCTTCAGGGCTCTGTCTTGGAAACCATGCTCTTTAATATCTTTATCAATGGCAGAGACAGTGAGATCAGGTGCACCTCAGTGAGTTTGCAGATGACACAAAGCCAAGCAGTACATGACTCAACAAAAGGAAGGGATGCCATGCAGGTGGACCTGGACAATATTGGGAAGAGGGACAGGATACACTGAGGTGTGAGGGAGTGTTCAGTGAAGGGCAACAAATCTAGGGAAGGGTCTGGAGCAAAAGTCTGAGGAGGAGTGACTGAGGGGTCGTTTAACCTGGAGAAAAGGAGGTTCAAGGGGAACCTTATCACCCTCTATAAATTCTTGAAAGGAGGTTGCAGCCGGGTGAGGGTCAGGCTTTTCTCTTAGGTAATATGTGACAGGACAAAAGGAAATGGCCCCATGTTGTGCCAGAGGAGGTTTAGGCTGGGTACGATGAAACATTTCTTCCCTGGTTGTCAAGCATTGGAAATAGACTGCCTCTAGAAGAAGGAATTCTTCCTCATCCCCTGACCTTCTCTGTTAGGCAAAATAATGCTTCTTGCTTTGCAGCTATTGGTTTCAGCATGAAAAACATGTGTAATTGAATTGGAGACAGCTGCTGGGATTTGCAGAGAGCCTGAAAGAGTTACTGCAAGATACCCACAGCTGTGTGCACTTGACTGTGCTCCTAATCACAGTGCAGACAGCACCTTCATTACTTTCATTGGCATGTCCACAGGAGAAAAGATCAGATAGTAGAGCTGTAACACAGGAAAAGGAAGGAGGCGGGGAGATGTGCAAGTTCAGCTGCACCATCTGGTAGATGAAGATATTGAAGAAATATCCCTGGGTCCTTGGGTGGTGCCAGGGTGAACAACTCTCCAAATTTCTCCTTCCCCAGCATCAGAAAGCTGGGGACAAACCCTGTTGGGGTCCAGCATGGAAGGGGCTGAACACCAGAAAAGTTCCCGGTCTTTCCTTTTCACCAGATAAAGAGGCAAACCCCTTGGCTGTAGTGTAAAGAGAAAAAAGCCACTGTCCTTGGAGTGCTGGGACATGAGGCAGCTGTCTTTTCCTTTTTAATCTAAGCAAAGCAGGCACCTGACAGGGATGGCAGAGCACAAGTGCCTTGCTCAGATGCCAGGGGGCTGTGCAAGCAGGAAGACTGCAGGACCCTTGAGGACTCTTTTATCTCATGAACAGCAGGATTTGCCTTTTGCTGTATTTTTCCACATAATTACTAAGCGCTGCTGGCTGAAGCAGCAGCCGTGGCACTGTCAGGACCTCTCCCACAGGCAGCAGGAAGGGCAGCAGCTCCTTGCACCTTTGAGAGGATGGGCAGCAAGGGCTTAAATGCCAGAGTACTCAGGCTAAGCTGACCTGAGGGAGGAAAACAGCAGGTTCAGATCTCCACAGGCCATCAGCCTCCCTGCAGCCAGGAGGGGAAGGCAAATTGTGGCTCACACAAGCTCTGGGCTGCACCTCTGCTCTCCTCCGGCAAGACACACTGTGGGCCAGGCCAGCGCCTGACACTTGTTCACATGTCTAATTCCCTGTGAAATAGGTGAAGAACGGGAAATTCTAGGGACACCGATAGCCCCGCCCCCATGTTTGTGCTGGGTGAGAAGAAGGTGATTTGTGCAAGCCCAGCTCCCTGCAGAACGTTTCAGGCAGGTTTGGTGAGAAGTTCTCCCTTTTGCTCAGAGGCTCTTTTAGGCCCTTTCCGAGCTGCAGACAAAGCCATCCCCTGTCTCGGAGAGCATCTGTCTGCCACAGTGGGAACGTGCAGCTCATCACAAGAGCCTGCCCTGCCACCACACACCTCTGCTGGGGTGTCCCTGCAGGGTGGGCCACGTGCCCAGCACATTCTCCCCACCCCTGTGCCCTCTCAGCCCTGGACACGCTCACTGACCCAGTGCTGGGCAGGCGGCACCTGCACTCCTGGGGGGGAGTGTCAGACCCCAGCTGGCTGGCAACGAAACAGCCTTATTTGGCCACTGTTGAGGGCCTCTGGGAATATGACCTGCCTTGCCAGAGCACATGTGTGAATTTGTGTTTGCTCTGGCATCTGATGCTGCTGCTGCAGGGGTCAAAGAGGCTCTGGATGCTGCAGCATTCCCATATCTGCCCCTTTGCAGTACTTCATAAATTTACCTTGGGAATATTTGTTTTAACAGCGTGACCCATTTAGCACATTCAAATGTCTCCTGCTGAAGTGACAGGTTTAACATTTCGCTTTAACCAGTACAGATTGTGCCACCTCTGGGTAATGTGTAAACAAATCACGTTGTTAGTGCTGTGCAATAAACCACTTTTATCTTATGCTGGGAGAAGCCACCGAGGCCCCACCGACACCACACTGGCTTTCAAAGCTGGGGGGCAGACCTGAAAACAGCTTATATTGGCTGCCCAGCACTGTGCACAAAGGCTGGGCCTCCAGGAGGGAGGTGGTGCTGCCTGAAGTGGGAGAGAGGGCGTCACAGATGCCTGGGGTGCTGTAAGTGCTACAGAAATGATCTTGGCATCACCTGAGAGTGGAGCAAGCGGCAGAGGCCAAACTCCACTTTTGCCTCCTGTTGCTTGCTCCAGAGAGCAAGGGGAAGGCAGCAGTGAATACCAAATTCTTTGGTGGTGGCGGCCCTGCCAAGCCCATGCTGCATCCCCACACGCTGAAGACATCCTATTCTACAGTTCCCTCTGCAATCAGAGTAAAATTACCATTTGATGTCCCCTTCAAATCCTGATGGTGAGAAAATGGGACAAGGTACCTCAATATCTCACCAGAGAGTCTGTTGCAAGTCACTGGGACAGAGGACCCCAAAGGAAGTTTGGTGTGATATATTTATTATTCCCATAAAAGTGAATTTTTCAGGGTTTTTTTGCCAGATGGTTCCTTTGATAAGGACCTGGTTTTTTGCAATGTATGTAACTTCATGCACTGGGAAAAAGAATAAGCACTGCAGCAGCACTAATGCCATATTTATAAGTTTGCACTGGCCCTAAAAGCCACAGGGTGTATTTGCTGTTTAAGAAGAGGTTTTTAATGTACTTTCCACGCTTTAGCATCTTTAATAGCTTAATGAACAAGGCTAATAATGACTTTTGAGTTGCATATAGGCTTCTAGACAGATGTTTAGCATCCTCCATGGGACTGAAAAGAGGACTTCCCTTTCCCTTGAGGCAAGTTGGGAAGAGGAGGTCATGCACAGTGGCTGAAAGGAGCTGGAGATGTGGTGCTGTGTCAGCAGCACTGGTGGGTACTTGGTTGTCTGACCAGGAGGGCTCTGCAGGTGATAGACCCCAGAAAAGTGGGCTGAGGTTGATCCAGGGAAACACAAAGGGAGGGCGTTACCTGCCTTTTGGGAAGTAGCAGGAGAACGAAATAGGTGTGGGGGTCCAGCAAGAGAATAAATGCAGGAGACAGAGCCTGGGACAGGGTGGCTGGGGAGAGGAGATCTGGTGGCTTCAGTTCCTGCTGGAAGAGCACTTGGATAAAGCTGCATGCTCTGCACCAAGGCAGTTTCTGGAGCATTTAACCATCAACATCCTGGCACAGCTGACCACAGCTGGGACCCAGACCCGGGCAGGTTGGAGACCCAGCAGCCTCAGGCTGTGACCCAGATCCAGGCAGGCTGGAGACCCAGCAGCCACAGGCTGTGACCCAAACCCAGGCAGGTTGGAGACCCAGCAGCCACAAGTGGTGACCCAAACCCAGGCAGGTTGGAGACCCAGCAGCCTGGACTGTTCTGTCCCTACCAGAGCTCTCCAAGGAGGGGACTCTGTGAACCATTTCCCTGCAGAGCCTGGAGCTCCTTGGTTTGCCTGTGAGCCCTGGGATGCTCAGGGTGTTCACATCCCAGGAAGGACTTAGCTGTGTCTCTGCCTAAAAGTACAGGATGCTGCTTCCAGCTCTGCTGCCTGCATGATTTTTGATTTACTAAGTAAAAGAGAGGAGGAACTGGTGCACTGTAATGATTTTCTTCTCCTTACATTTGGCTGCTCATTGACACTGGCTCAAACACAAGAAAGCACATCAGTAAGGAGCAGCAGTTGCAGGCAGGCTCTCAGGAAAGTCTTTTATCTCCAAATCGGGCCTGGCTGCATGGCTGCAGGGCTCAGAGAGAAGCATTTCTGCCCTGGACACATAAGGAAAAGGAGCAGAATGAGAAGGCTGCGGATATACTGGAGACAGACCATTGGAGGCCAGCAAGACTTTGAGGTGGACTGAGCACAGGTGAGGAGAGGCCAAGACCACCAGAAGGCTTGGGGATGGTACTGCTGGCTTCAACTAAAAAATGGGAGGGTTATTGAGGGAACAGATGAATGCCACACAAAGAAATTCAGAGTAAAGGTTCCCAAGGAACAGACCCAAAGGAAATGCAGTGCCTTCCATAATCTGCACATCTCTGTGCTCCCTTTCTCCTGCCCCTCCTGAGCTGGCAGAGTATCTCACTGGGGTTTTTGCTTCTACCCTTCCTGGTGCAGTCTCTTTCTCTTTAAACAGCACTCCCAGCAGCCACCAGGTGGGCAGGTGAGTTATGTCTGGCCTGTGAAGCTGCCAGCTGGAGTCACAATGAACTTTACTTATACTATAAATCCTGTGCCTGACCCCTCTCTTAACCATGGCTTGGCTACAACTTCTCTATTGCAAAAAAAAGTCAAAGGGTAGAGGCAGGACTTTGTCTTGGTCAGGAACAAGAAGCTCACAACTTCCAGCTGGTACTTGAGTGAGCACAGGTTAGCCCTAAGCCCCTCTTAGAGGCTTATCCCTCTAAAAATATCCCACTCATGATTAAATGGGGCATTGATCATGCAGGCTTTTATTAATGATCGAGGAGTGTGCTGATCAGCCAGGTAGCAAATACAGTGTAATTCTTCTAAAGTGCTGTGCAGCTGTGGATGAAGACACTGTCAGGATGTAGAGGAGTTATGAGTGCTCATGAGGAGTTTAATGCTGTGCACAAATGGACTGGTGAGATCCTCAGACGAATAAAAAGGAAAAAGCTGATATGGCTGGTATTGGCATTTACTGATCTGCCTACACATGTAGGAAAACCCAGAGAGCTCAAAGAAGGGTCATCTCTAAAAGCCACTTTACAGGGAGAAATGCAATGATTTCAACCTATTTAGTTTGTCTTGAAGATTGAGATGGTTTGAACAGAGTTTTGTAAAAATCTGTGTGAGGAGATTATGCTTCCAAGTCTATTTATTTAAAGGCTTGTTTATATACAGGCTTTTAAAGCAGGCAAAGCCATAAAAAAGATTAAGGACAGGATGCCCTAATGTTTTTTATGCAGGGAGTGCAATTGACCCTCAGATGTTCCACCACAACTCCAATCAAGCTGTTTCATCATGTGGCATTTCAAAGACAGATTTTGATGACTCTTCAAAGAGCCAGGTTGTAGCTGGAACAAACTGTCTGGAACAAGCTGGAAATGATGCTCTGAGCTCTGTCCTGTACAGGGTCTCCTGGAGAAGGTGGAACAAGATGGGTGGCTGGGGACTGTCCCCACACCCTGCCAAGGAGGGGGCTCATTGCAAACAGCTTCCAGATGAGTGTTGGGGAGGAGGACAGGTGGTGCTGATGGTCCAGGAGAGGCACCAGCTCAGGACATCCTCCCTTGCACCTGCACCTGAGCCCATCAGGGACATGGGGAGAACAAAGGGGAGAACACAGGCTCTGCTCCTCTACCCCCTCGCCTCCTGCTCCCTTTATTTTCCCCTGCCTTGTTGCCGGGTAACTGTTTGCCCAGCATGCAAGGACTCTGTTTTCAGAAGAATTCAAAACCAAAGCCTTTCTTCTTCAAACATAAGAAATGCTTAATCAGAATCTTTGCTTGGTTTTTTGGTTTAGAATTTTTTATGCAACTACAGGCAGCAGGAAAAAAATCCACAAAACCAAAGAATGAATAAGCTTAAAAACTTTTGAGTACAAACCTGAACAGATCTGTTTGCTACTCTTGGCTAACCTCACCTTAAAATTAAACCCAACTTTGGGGTTTCAAGGCTGTCATATGTGTGGTAGCACTTGAGACAAGCAGAGAGTGAGCCCTTGATGGGGAGAGTTTTGACCTACAAGGGGAGGGTCCTGACCAAGCAAGGGTTCTTGCCCTGTTCTCAGACCATGGGTTGATTTTTACCTCAAGCAAAACCCTCTTCTGCTGCTCCTCCTGCATCATTTGTAAACTCCCAGTGGTTTTCTGTGTTAAGCATTAAGTCCTACACAAAACCAGGGAAAGCTTCAATTTCTCTCTTCTTTCATGGCCTGCTTGTAGGTCTTAGTGCAGGCTTAAAGTCAGCTTGAAGAATGTCCATCAAGTCAGACCTGCCAGCGCTTTCTGAGGGAACAGGTCACCTCTCTGTCACCTCTCTGCCTGGCATACCACCTTCAAGGACCTGGGCTTCCCCTGGCAGATTTTTCTTTCCCCAGTGCTGATCAGATTAAACTATTATCTCCATCTAAAATGCGATTCTCTTCTGGCTGCCACAGCCCACGTCAGAAGCAGATATATCACAACACAGCCTGTGAAACGCTAATCAGACACCTAACAGGAAATGTTTAGAATAATGAGCTGAAAAAAGCCGTGAAACTCATTGCTTGTGGCAGAAGGAAAGCTGGAGGGAAGAGAGTTTGCTGTGGTCCAGGAAAGTGCTGTATTTTTCAAAAAGACAGATGTGAAGCAGCCCGGAGCCTATCTTCTGACTATTACTTAGCATGCATTAAATCAGGTACAATGAGCATGGCAGGATTTTTCATAAGGCAGTGGGTCACTGCCCAGCTTTCCTTGGGGAGTATAAATACGAGCATGTAGGGAAGAGTCTATAAATAACAGCAAAGAATTCAGAAGCTGCAGATGTAACTCTTCTCCCTAACCCAGAGCAGCATCCCAATGTCCAGGTGACCTCCCTGAGCTTTGGGGTACACCCTTCTCCTTGTCTTCTGCCTCTGCTCCTCCTGCCTTGGAGCTGCTCCCTGCCCAGCCCCACCACCAGGCACTGCCCAGGATCCAGTGCAGCGCTCATCGAAGTGCCTGTTGAGGGATGCAGCCTCCTTGATCTCATGCAAACTGGTGAAAAATACATAATGCATGGGTTTAGACAGAGCTGCTTCTTCCCCAGGACACTATAAAGCCTCTCTTTGGCTGTCTGGGCCCTTGGGTCAGGCATGGCTGGGTTTGCTGGCTCACACCAGCTGCGCGTGTTTTCCTTGATGTTCATAGGAGTCCTTGCTTTTTCCCACTCACATGCTGCTTGGGCCTTCGTCTTCTGCCTCCAAGGCCAAGCAGAACAGGATTGCATTCAGAAAATGTGTGTGATTTATTGCACCTCCCTGCAGGGAGGGAAGCACCAAAGGGAAGCGTGATTGACATTGGTGTACATAACTCACAAAATCTTTTCATCTTGGTGCTGATATTAGCAGCTCTCTGGTTCCAAATTCCTCCCAGAGGCTCTCTATGGGATGATTTCTGCTATGTATGGAATGCCTGGACTGCAACAAGCTCCACCAAATAAATGACTAACACCTGAGTAAAATGAGAGGCAACTTTTTTCTCAATACCTAATGCTTCGAAGTGCTGGGTTTGATCCCCACCAGTAGGGGAAGGACAGGGGCCAGGTGAGCCAGCATTCCCCCTCCATCCTCCTTGCTCTCCTGGCCAGACAAGGATTTAAATCCCTCCTTCCCCTGGGATCTGCTCCTTTGAGCAGCTGCCCTGGCTTTTTGCTGCTGCACAATCATGCTTGATTAGTTCCTGGAAATACAGAGCATTATTTCCATTGCAATTTATTACAGTCACTGAGATGTAAACTCAGGGGGAAGCAAACAAGAGGATACTGCAGGTAAAGGTTCAGAAAGCAGAGGGGAAAAGGCAAGAAAATTAAACCCTTGCCATCCAATAGCTCAGAAAAGCTCATTGTAAGGTAGTGCCGTTGAGGAGCCATGCCAGCCTGAAGAGCCATTTGCAAGGACACTGCTGGGAGGCAATCCTGAAGGGAAGAAATTGCATAGCAGAGCAGAAGAGAGGGGGGCAGGAGCAGCAGGACACAGCAGTGGGTGTCGTGAAAGGGCTGGCAGGAGGAGAAGAACTGATTGCACCTGGAGTGTGTTCAGCTGCTGCCTCAGCTCCTGTGGGATGCATTGCCCTTTGCAGCCCCTTGGAGAGAGGGTGAGAGGAAATGCACTGCTGAATATTGAAAATCAATGCTTCTGCTGGCATTTAGAGAATTACTGCCAGGTGCCATGTGCCAGCTCTGTGTGACAAAACAGAGCAAAATGTGGCGAGAGTTGAAGTTTGCTATGGCAGCCCCAGAGTGCCCATCTGGGACCATGTGCCCATTCCAGAAGCAGCATCCCACCTTGGCAGCGTTGTTTTTATCATTGCATGGATGCCTGCTAGAGCAGCAGGAGCAATCCTTCAGTGAGAGGGGGAGGCACTTCACTGGCACTTGGCTAAATTCAAACTGAAACCAGCCAGTGGGTGATTGCTTGAATCACTGCCAGTGGGAAAGAAGGTGGAAAAAATAAAATTATTGCTTTGAAAATGACCTTTATCTCTTGGGTTTATCTAGATTCTCAATGCTATTCTTGATCAGCCAGAAAAAGACAAAAGGAAAATTCATTTAATTAAAATGTGTCTGAAAAAGAAAATGTAATGATAGTGTAAATGTCCAACACAACTAATTTTGCAAAACCAGGAAGTGAATGATCCCTCTGCAGTCCCTGTAAAATCTCCAAAAATGGAGAGACACCTGAATAAGGGAATCCCAGGAACAGATTGAGCCTATTTTGGTATGTTTTGTGAGTGAGTCATGTCTGTGTGAGATAGAAAAGCTGCTTGGGACATCATGGGAACCTTGTAGCTGTGCATTTCCAGGAGCCATTGGCTGGGACATGCTGGTCATCCCACTGGGGGCCGGAAGAGCATTTCCCTGCTCCAAATTCATCCTCTCCACAGGGTCCAGCCAGGCAGGACAAGGGCTGAAGTGTGTTGATTGCTTTATGCTAACAGATTTATAAAGCAAAGAACCATGGGGGTTTTGCTCAATAACCAGCACACGGGGAAAAAAAATTAAAAAGCTATGAATTTAAAATTATTTATGATTGAAGCACTGAGCTCCTTCTGCCAAGCTGGATCTTCAGGCAGGTACAGCTGTGACAGGTGAGGTCTCTTGCTCCTTCAGCAGCAGCAGAGGCCAGGAATGAGGAGCATCCTGCAGGAGGGATGTGTTTGTGAGCAGCTCCCAACTCCAGAGCAGAACCAGCCCTCAGTACACCAGGTTTAAGCACAGGCCTCTGTGCTGAAGACTCACAGTCACATAATGAATGAAAAGGCATAGAAGGGCAGTGGAATGTGAGGGTGAAAACTGCTCCAACCACCAAGAACACCTCTGCAGAGCTGCAACCAGGTCCTGGAAGGGTTGGGTTAAAGGATGGGGTGTGAGATGCTGAGGTTTTCATGGGCTGGCTGAGAATGAGCCATGTGGCCACCAAGCAGCTTAGGGGATGTGCGAGTTGCACAAGCTGCTGGAACATCACACTTCCCTTGCCACTGAGAGCCGTCGGGAGAAATGACCATGGAGAAAGCCAGGAAGGAGGGAGAGGGAAGGAGCCAACAAGTGTTCCTGGTATTCTCCAAAAGCTACAGTGAAGCTCAACTAGAAGTGGAGGAGGAAATGTGATGAGAATGGAGATGCCAATGGAGCAAGCTCCATGCTGAGGTGGCCACCAGTGTGTGGTAGTGACACACCTTCAGTGTCTCTGTGGCCTGAACCACCCCTGGGTGCCAGGAGTCTGGATAAGAGGCTCAGCCTGCACAGAAAGGCTGTGTGCTCGGTGCAGGTGGAAAAATCAGGTAGGGCGAGGGCTGTGTGCCCATGGTGGGCAAGGGAAGTCAGTCAGGGCTGTGAGGGAGAAATTACCAGTGGCTTGCAGCACCCTGGGGCTCAGGCTCCTTGATGGAGGCAGAAATTTCTGAGCCATGCCTCTGCAGGGTGAGGGGAGTGGATATGGGCAGCCAGAGCCTCCCATGGCAACAGGGCGTGTGGGTGTTGCGGGGTCAGTAGCGGTGATGAATTTAACACTGTGCTCCAGCCCCACAGGAGAAGCTGCTCTGCCTCACAGAAGATGAGCCTTGACATGGGGCCAGGCAAAAAACTACAGCCAGAAATGCAGTCAGAGATGGTGCTGCCTGTGTCAGCACCTCACCCAGGAGACTCTGCCAAAGGCAGCAGGGCTGAGGAGCTTGGGAAGCCCAGGGGACTGCGGTGCCCAGCCTCACAGGGCTGCAGGGGAAGGTGTGCAAGCCCAGGCTGTGGGCAGGGTGATGGCTGGCATCAGTAAGCAGCACCCACAAATCCCCAGCACGATGCTTTTGAGCCTGGCAGGACAGATGGCTCCATGGCTACAGCCAAAACTCATTTGTTCTGAAAGCTGAACTCGGACCCTCTGCGGATAACCCAGGCTGCAGATATCATCTCAAGCCCTGTGAAGGGCCAAGGCTGATTTATATGCTCCCTTATAAATTTAGTAACTTCGAATTAAGAGCAAACAGGCTCAAGCCATAAACACCGGTATGCGGGTGACAGGTCTCCCCTCCCTCCACAGAAGCAGAAGCCTCTTGTGGCTGAAATATTGCCTGAAATGAGATTTTCTGTGGTTGAAGGGATTTGCATTTGGGGCTGCACTTGGGGAAGCAGCTTGGAGCCAGCCAAGCTCCCCAGGCTGCCCCTCTGGCCCTTGGGGAGCTGGCAGGGAGAGGGTTCTGTTGCCAGCAGCAACCCAAGGATGCCCCATGAGGGCTCAGAGGTGTTCTCTGCCAAGTATCTGGGCCCTGGAGTTAAGAACACACCGAATAATTCATAGGAAGAAATGAATTATTAAATAACTTCTCATTATTGCCATCCTAATTACAGACCGTTAATTTCATACCTAAAGGGTGCCTTAGTGTTCTTGCTGAATCATATCTTGCTGGTCTCAGATTTGAGGGTTTCAACATGTCTGCAGTGTTTGAAGGTAAAAGCAAAGCTGGGGAAGCCAGGGCAGGAACCTCAGGGCCAACTTCACCACTCACTCTGCAGTAAAACAAATAATTTAGAAAATGCCTTTTCCCCAAATCCTGGGCAATTTCCAACACCTCAAATCACCTTGCTGTATGCAACTGCAATCTACTATACCGGAAAGAGCACTTTGGAAGCCAGAGGGTCAGTCTGCAGAATGTAGATCTGCTTGTGGGGAGCGAAAGTTTGTCTGAAGGCTCTTGTGATGGCCGGGTACTCCTGGGAGCATCCAGACTGCCTGTGATGCCTCCTCAGCCCTCAGCTGCGTGTGCCAGTCGGGCTGACACTCTGGGACCTCTCCCGTGCTGGGCTGTGTGCTTTGGCAGCTTCCCCAGCATCGGCCAGCATCTCCTAGGAATGCTGCTAATGGGCTCCACGTGGGTCCCTGCTGCTGAGAGAAGGAAGGATCATTCCGGGGAAATGGCACTCTTGCCTGATTTGTGTGAGTTTCCTTGTGCTTTTATGGCAGCCCATAAAATGGATCATCTGTCTTAAAAGAGATGGGCAGGCAGTCAGGAGCTCAGCTGAGCTCTGTCTTGTGCCCTGCTGCAGGTTGGGGAGCCTGGGAGCACCCGGGGCGGGGCTCCACGTCCTGGGCTCCATCTGGGCCATGTCACTGCTGCGTTTTTCACCAGCAGGCTGAGCGATCTGAGGACTTTTTGGGGAAAGCGCCTGGGTGGGGGAAAATGCTCCTTTCTCCTTAGGAGACAGCCACAACTCTATTTTCAGCGGAGGTTTCCAAGGCACTTGTTTACCAGCACTGCCAACAGAAGCTGTTATCGCATTGGCACTGCTGACAGCTCTGTCTGCAGCTGATTTTCCAGGGGAAGCACCTCAAAAGCCGTGTGGAAGTGAGACGGCAGCTGCATGCACTTGAAACCCATTAATCAGCACCTGAGTCAAGGGACACTGCTTTCCTTATCCTTGCTGGACAAAACCTGTCCCTGAAGATCAGTGCCAGAGGGTCAGGGGGTTGCCTGGGGTGCTGCCTGCTCTGGGAGCAGTGCCTTGCTGCTGGATCCTCGCCAGCCATCTGCAGGATTAGGTGTCAGGGGGTGGCCAGTGCCACAACGATTCCTGCTGAGCATCACCTGTCACATCAGCTACATCCAAACCTGATCTTCTTGCCATGCCTGTGGTGTGCAGAGGCTCTGGAGCAGCCCTCCTGGAGGCTGTGCTGTTCTCTCTGTCGTGCTTCTCTCAGCTAGTCATTAGGTAATTACCTGGGAAGTCAATTTGGCTTGCCTGAATCCATTTATTTACTGCACAGCCATCCTGCTGATTTCTCCCAGGCCCACGAGCTGTGAAGAGCTGCTCCCAGGCACCGATGCAAGAGGCTGGCATCCTCAGGATCTGCGTCAGGAGACACTGAGCTGCTCTGGTGGAGAAAAAGCAGCATCCACCCTCTCTGTGCCCTTCTGCAGGGTATCATCTGTGTAGAAGCCTTGTCCTGTGCTCCAGCTGCTGCTGTTTCTGCCAGCACCCCCATCCTGACTGCCTGCTGCCACATCAGGGCACACTGTGGAGCTGGCGTTGGGCATCCAGCCGTGGTCTGGCTGGGGTCTCCATCCCTGCAGAGCAGCCATGAACACCCAGGGGAGCAAGGGGACGCTTCTCCTGCAGAAATGGACATGGTCTGCAGGGATCTCAGGGATCCCAGGGCATATCTGGGGTGTGAAGTCCCATTCAGTCTTGTTTCCAAAGCCCTTGCAGCATGGTGGAGGAGGCAGCTCAGGGAGCATCCTGTGAAGATTCCAGCCTTACGTCAGTCTCCCATCAATTTCCTGGAGTAATGAAGAAGCAATTAAATTTTGCAGTGGAAGGGAAGCTTCTCCAATGGCAAGAGCATATTGTAGCTGCTGAGCTCATCAGGGGAAATGCTGGGCTCAAAATTAAATGCATTTACTGTTTCATGTACCCTCACTTACAATCGTTGTAATGAATCTGGGAATTAATTGTTTGCCCATTTTAAACAAGTCCCCTCTTGCACTGTGCCGTGCTCCCCTCCTCCCAGCTCTCCGTAATTTGATATTTCAGTTAGAAACAAATTGACATTCATTGGAAAATCAATCTTTTCATTGTTTAACTCTCATTTCTCTGGGGAATGTGTGGGAGTGGAATTACATCCTCTGATATGAACCCTTCCTGAATGTCTGATTGAGGCTGGGGAGCAGGGAGACTGCTTGCCCCCTAGGAGCCAGCAGGACCCTGCTCTGGCAGCATCCGTGGTGCTGCCAAGGGAGGAGCAGTCCATGCCAGAGGACACGAGCCAGTTGCCTCGGTAATGAGCCCAATAATAGAGCCTGTCATTTATTAGCCGGGATAAAATGGGAAGTGCCTGTTGTGGCAGGGGAGACAGCAACAAAGAGTGGGAGGAACAGCCTGAAGACACACCACCTCATATTTATCTGGGCTGGGGAGGGGAAGAACAAACAAAATACGGCATTTTGTGTCAGTTTGAGAAGAGCACAGCACGCTCCTGCCACAAGGGTCCCCAGGGTGCCCTCACAGACCACGCCAGCCGTCCCCTTTGCAGGAGGACAGAGCAATGCCCACTCTGCTTTTTCCTTGTAAGTGGGCAATTTCTGAGCACCCCATGCAGCTGGCCTGGCAGTGATCCTTCTGCTTCCCATGGAGACACTTGCTGCTGGAATAAACTGCTATTTTTATGGGTAACATTGGTTGTCTTTTACACTTACTGCCAGAAAATGAATAGCCACTTTTATGCAAAAAGGTTTTACTGCGGTATCAGAAAGTGCTAATGAATGCACAGAACCAAATTATATGGTACCCCATGAGCCAAAATGCCTGGACAGAGATTTACAGCAAAACCAGTGGCAGGCAAAGATAAAAGCCTGCAACCAAAGTGGGTCATATAATTAATACAGGGGACAATAAATTCCTGAAAAATTGAGCTGTCAGTCCCTTCCATCCAGACTCCCAGCTCCATTTCAAAGCTAAATAAGTTGTAGTCCCAAGGAGTTAATGCAGCAGATAAAGTCCCACAGCTAAAGCAGGTTCTGTGTTCACAAGGGATGAGGTTTCCTCTCCTAGAGCATCAGCTCCTGCAGGGCACAGGCAGCAAAGGGGCTCCTGGCCTCCTACCAGAGCGGCAGTATATGAAGTGAACCTCCAAGGAAGCCAAAGAGGGGCTCTCCATCAGGGTCTGTAGTCATAGGATGAGGAGTAAAGGGTTCAAACTGAACCAGGAAAAGAATAGGTAAAATAGAGGGAAAAAATTCTTGACTGTGGAGGTGGTGAGGCACTGGAAAAGGTTGCCCTGAGAAATTGTGGATGTGCCATCCCTGCAAGTGTTCAAGGACAGGTTGGATGGGGCTTGGAGCAATCTGGGATAGTGGAAGGTATCCCTGCCATGGCAGGGGAGTTGGAACGAGATTATTTTTCAGGCCCTTTCCAACCCAAACTGTTTCATGATTCTATTTCAAGGGACTCCCTGGGAGCCACCCCACAGCTACCCAGGGCACCCAGTGGTAGCTCCGGGGGGAATTAGCCTCTATCCAGTTCCTCCTAAGGGTCCTGGCAGGCCAAGAGGGAA
This sequence comes from Acrocephalus scirpaceus scirpaceus, assembly GCA_910950805.1. Classification (NCBI taxonomy): domain Eukaryota; kingdom Metazoa; phylum Chordata; class Aves; order Passeriformes; family Sylviidae; genus Acrocephalus; species Acrocephalus scirpaceus. The sequence goes on from OU383779.1 coordinate 28,034,235, forward strand.
GACTAAATGTCCCCAATGTTTAAGGTACAATCCTGCTGCTGGCCCCATATCCAGCCTGCCCCTCTCCCACTCCAGCCCTGCTGTGCCTTTGGCACAGGGAGCAGTGGCACTGTGAAAGACAGCGTGTCACTCTCTGTAGCCCCATAATCACATTCCCTCCCTTTTCTCATATTCTCACTTAGCAATACCATATGAGCATCTTTGTCAGCTGTATATTAGGAACCACTCATCATAAAAAATTAAGGTCTATGAAAATAAAGTGACCTCTCTGAGAGCTTCAATTACACTGTAAGGTAATTGTGTCTTCCCCAGGCCTCCATCAGGGTGTTTGGGAGTCTTCAGGAACAATTTATGTATTTATTACAGTTTAAGTATCCTTAGCCCTCAGCTCTTCCCAGTAATGAAAATATATAGTGCAGAACCCAGCAAATACAGACTGAGCCATGTGTAAAATATGTTGGCAATGGCCTTGGCCATGGAGAGAAGTGGCTGTAACCCCCACCACCCTACAGACCTCACAGCTGCTCCCAGAACGCCTCCACAGGACACAATGTGGGGGAGACTGGCTGGACAGGGAAAGGCGCTCGGAAGATATCGGGTTGTTACAGAGGGCCTCAGAAACATTCCAGCCATCAGATAAGATCTACCTCAAGGACACAAGCCCCCTTCAAGGACATACCAGTACCTTTCCGTTCCCCCCAGGAAGTGTAGCAAGACCCTCTGACGTAGGAAAGACCCAGATAGTATTTAAGCTGCCTGTTTCAGATAATAAACGCTTTTTTAACCATCCACCAAATTGGTGTCAGTGTGTTAATAGCCCGACGCCACAAGGAACACGTGGTAGCCGTGCTGTCTATCCTGGATACCAGGCCGCTAGAGTTTGTGGACGAAAAACACAACAACACAAATAGGCAGCAGGACAAGAGGAATCACAGCAATGTGTTGGGGGCTGAAATCATCCAGTCTAGAACTTGTACCAGGGTAAGATAGAAAGCCTTTCCCAGTGAAAAAAATACAGATTCATTATTGTTCTTGGCACTAAAGGCTGCTTGGAATTAGGACAGAAAGGCAAAGCAGGTTTTATTTTTTTGTGGTTGGTGTGGTTTCTTTCTGCAAAGCCTTTTTTTGCAGGGAAGGAGCAGGGAACAGCTGCAGAAGCTGGAGGCAGGTTCAGCTTGTAGCGCATGAGGAGCAAGGCTGGGGCTAGGGCTCTTTCTGCCTGGGGGTTTCTCTGAAGCAGAGTCAGGACAGTGAGGCTTCACCTCACCTCTGAGGTGCCACAGATGGGGTGCAGGTGACCCCTGCAGCCATGCCCCGGTGCTGACCTGTTCCCACGGGAGCTGGTGGGTCTGGCCACCACTGCTCCCTCCCTGCCTGGGACAGGCACTAACAAAGGAGAGGAGATGTTGTGAAAAACAAGGTAATTTAGGTCCTCCTCCACCAATTCCTAGCCCTGAAGGGAGCTGAGTACGCTGGCAGCAGGAGTCATCTGAAGGGCCCAGGCTTTCTTTCCCCTTCAGCTCTGAGGAGCAGGTCTCCCTGGGCCTGCACAGCCAAAATCTGTGCTGAAGATGCAACAGGGAAAAAAAAAAAACAAAAAAAAAACAAAAACAAAAACAAAAAAAACCCAAAACAAACAAACAAAAAACCAAACAAAAAACCCCAAACAACAACAAAAAAAAAACCCACAAAAAACCCAGCCTTTTAAGATACCACTGGAAAAAGTAAGAAAAAAAGCGAATTTTTTTTTTCTTGTCAGAAAGACACTGAGTCCTACACCTTGGGTGAGAAAGGGATGATTTAACAAGAAAAAGATGTCACTAAATCCCTGGGCTATAAATCATTCTTCTTACAGTCTTGCAGCAAAAACACTTAACAGGCCTTCTGTGCAATACGAGCACAGGGGCCCATGTGGGGGATTGCATCTGATCCAGGATAAATGGGCAGACGGCCCCAGCCACTTGTTTTATGCTTGTAGGAGAATTATACAGCACCTGGGAAATATTTCCTGCTCCTGCTGAGTTGCAGGGTAATGTCATGAAGACGATGCAGCCAGCAATAAATGTGCCTGGAAGATTCAAAGACTGGAGGCACCCTGTGAGGAGGGTGTTGCAATAAAACCTTCTGATCATTCATGCAGGTGGCTTCATCTGGAAATTTACAATTTATTTAATTTTTTGGCAAGTAAAAAGAAAGAAAGAAGAAAATTCTGCTGCATTAAGGCAGAAATTGGTGCAAGCAGCCTCCCACCCACAGGGTCCAGGTTGTGATGCTGTGGGGGAATCCCCACTGGAGATGTGTGTGACCAGGGTGAGTGTCAGGAGAATTTCCAGAGGGCTCAGATGGACATATCCTGATACAGAAACCATTAAGCCAGATGCAAGAGGATGCTCTACTGCTGCATTGATTTAATTGCTAAAGAAGAGGTAATTGCTTGGGGAGTAGTGCCCATGATCCGATTATAGTCAGTAGGAGCTGAGGGCAGCCCCAGCCAGCAATAGAGCCTCTCACTGCTTCAAAAATGCTGAAATAAATCAGGAGAAATTACCAGCAAAACTGAATGGGTGGAAAAAAACAATAACTAAATGGCTGTGAATAGAAAGTGAAAGAGCTCTTTAAGAAGTGTTGCAGAAACAGTGAAGGGAACAATTTAGCTAGAAGTTAGCCTGACAGTTGTTAGAAATCAGAAAACAATAGCTGGGAAATGAGAAAGGGAAGGGTGTCTGAAGAAGATGGCATGATAAGCACAGGAGACTGGGAAGCAAAATTTTCACTCTTAGTGTAGATGCCACTGTTCCAAGGAGAAGAATTTAAACAGAGTGAGGAAAGAGACAGAGGATCCTCCTGTGGGCAGGAAAGGCTGGCAGTGTGGAAGAGGCCGGCAAGTGTGATTGAAAGAAGGAGGGCATGCATTTACACCAGCTGATGCATTTATACCAGGTGATGGATGGTCTCTCTTCTATTTTCACCAAAGAGGCATATTTAAAATTGGCTGACCTACCTAGCTGCCTCTTCGGAGCCTGCAGCACTGTCCAGGTCACTCCTGCCCCAGGTTTAGTTGCTGAACCAGGCTGGACCTGCTTTCTCCTGCCCGGAGAACACAGAAACAGATGGAAACTGTGGGGCTGGGGACACCATCAGTGGTGGATGGCAGTGAGTATTGTGCCCAAGCCACAGAGATGCCACTCTCCTCCTGCCCCCTGCTCCCCACATGTCCTCTGCCGGGCTGATGGCCCAAGGTGGTGATGAGGGGCACCGTGTGCCCTCCAGTGCCCACAAACTGGTTGAGGGAGGGCCAAGAGCAGCTGGGAGCTGAGATCCCACCAGGCTCTTGGGTGCCAGCTCTGGTCCTGATATGACTCACTGGAACTGGGCTCTACTTCTGCTTCAAGTCCATACGAAGGCAGCTTTCAGGTCCTGGCTGCAGTAGGCAACATCTTCCTGGGGACAGCCCAGCTGGTTTAGCTGAGGACCCACATGCCTATGGATGGCTGTTTTCAGGAGGCACACTGCTCACCCACTCTTCTCCCAGCAGTTTTGCTCATTTGAGGGACACCACTGTTGTGGTAAGTGACTGCTCAGTATCCCACTGCCCTTTCTATCTGGCAGGAAGCACCACAGACCCCTCTGCCATGATTCTCAGGTTCCCATAACCACCAGAAAGCAGATCTGCTGGCTATCCCACAGGCATTTGGAGAACTGCTGGCATGGCTGAGGACATGCCCTCCTCAGCTCTCAGTCAGCCTGCTCTCCTGTTGGACCAGAACAACTTCATTGTGTTGTACTTTTGGTTCAAATCTTTCCACTGTGATCCCAAGGAGAGCAGCCATCAGTTAATGAGGGGTCTTTGTTTTCCTGAGCTCTGAATGTGCCACAGCAGTGAAGGTGTAATTATTGAGAGCTGGACATTAACCTCCATATGAGCCTGGTCTTGCTGCCCTTCATTCCTTTGGTTTTATTGATCCTCTTCTCTTAACTTGTTCTTGCTTCCTCTTTTTTAAAGACTGAGAAATTAATGAGCAGCTCAAAGGAAGCACTGCTGCTATAATGAAAACATAGCAGTTCAGTGCTCTAACTTTCTGGCTGTTCTCTGGGGCCGTCATTACGTTTGTTTCCATCTGAACACCATTTCCGCACAATGGCTCCAAACAATATTGTATTAGCCTTAATTCTGACCCGGCTGCTATTTCTACCAGAAAGCTGTTTCAGCTCGGAAATGGGCAGATTTGCTCTTCAGGCCAATGAAAACAAGTCTGCAAGGTTGAAAAGTAGATGTCAAAATCAGGCACTAAAGATCACTTAAAATGATAACAGTTGTACTTGAAGCAAAAATTATATACAAAGCTTTCATCTAGCAATTTTCATCTTCAGACAGCAAAGTGCTTTACAACAGAGTTCACAGTCAGCAGCCCTGTTTGTAAAGGTGAGCAGAAATATGGCTTTTGCATTCTTTGCTGTGTTTCTCTATCCCAAAACAGTTTGCTAACCAGACTCAAAGGCTTTCCTGCTCCCTCAGGATGTGTCAGTGCCCACCTGGCTAAGCAAAGACATTCCCAGTGATTGCACTGCAGGGTCTGGCACGGGGGCAAAGGAAAGGTTTGCCCTTGCTTTATTGGCTGAATCCTCCTTTTTCCTTTTGTCTTCTCACGGAATAGAGAGAGTTGGATTTGAGAGGGTATAATGCAGCTGCTAGGCTTCTGTGCCCTGTTGGCTTGTCCTCATTCTGCAGAGGTAGCTGGAGCCACCAAAACATGTCCTGTATCCCCAGGTCCTCAGGTGTGTGCCTACCAGGCCCTTCCCCCCAGTTTCTGAGCTGAACCTCATGCTCATTTTAATGGAGAGGGTTTCCTCAGCTGCTGGAAGTGGGTGGATTTTTCCCAGCTGCCTGATGGCACCCTGTCACCTGCCCACTGGTTTTCCTCATACCTTCTTACTCCTGTGAAGTACCTGGTGCACCAGAAATACTGCTGAAATAGCTGCAGAGGGGGTTTTATTTAACCCTGAGAGCTGGCCAAGGGGTAAGAGGCCACACCTTTGGCTGGTGGGCTTCCCCTCTTCACCACCTCTCTGCTGGAGAAATGCTGGTACCACAGAGTTTGCTGCCGAGTAAAGCTCAGCGAGGAAATCGTTCCTGCAGGAAGTTTAATTGCAGCCATTAAAGCCTTTAATCTAACTCTGGTGTGCATCTTTAAATGGTGATGCCATCCCTGAAATACAGCACACAGCCACATTCCTGCTCACTGCTTCCTCAGTGTCGTGTTTACAGCTATTTTTAGTGACCCAGAAGCAGGTAGCCCCACACTTGGCCAGAAAATTAATTTAAAAAAAAATAAATAACACACACACAAAGAGACTGTCTTGGTTTTGAAAGAAGACAGGTATCTGCTAAAGAGAGGCAGGGCCTCTCTTGGAATGGATAATTCAAATCCCCTTCCCTCAAATTATTATAATTTAGAAAATTAAAACGGCTCTCAGGCAGAGATATGGGGATAGGAATAACAGTTCTTTACTAATATGTATAACAAGGCAAACAAACAACAACAACTACAGCAATTAATAGCGAAAACAGAACCAGGGACCTTGACGGAGCTTGGTTTCACAAAACCCGGGGCAGTCTGGTCTCTGGGGACTCCAAAAAAAAGGTACTAAGCTGGAACGGTGGGGTATCCCGGGCTGGTGGATCGGATGAAATTCGGAGCTCCGTCGGTGGTCACTGGAGGGCAGGGATGTCTGGCAGGGAGGGCAGTGCGGGGCCACGGTGCAGAGCAGCTCTAAAGCAGCGCTGAGGCAGTGGGACAGGGCTGAGACAGCTCTAGCAGGGCAGCAAAAGGAGGAATCAGGATTTTTCCTGGGCACACAAGCAGATGATAGTAGCTCTCTTCAGGATCAGATCCCGGTGGTGCCAGTGAGAAACTCACACAGCAACGGCAGCCTCGTCCTCTCCCGACGCAGACTAAAAGTGCAGCTGCCTCCCAGCCCCCCGTCTTTCTCCCCCCCCCTCAGGGGGAAATTCCTGGAGACAAAGGGTGTAGCCAAGTGCTAGCCTCTACCCAGCCTCTATGCTTTGTTTCACCTGAGCACTGATAAGTACCCAGCAATTAGTTGCCTTGCAACTCTTGCGAAAAAATTCTATAGGTGAAAAACAATAAGTCTAACCCCCAACAGAGACACACAGGCAAACCTATCTGTCCTTGGATAATATTCTCCCCAGCTGGCAGTGCCAAAGACCATGAGCACTGTTTGCGGCTGGCTGTGTCTGAAGCCTCATGGCCTGACCCTCCCTGGGACACAGAGCCCCCCACCCTGCTGGCTCCACAAGGTCCACAAGGAGAGGGAAGAGCCCAGCAGGTCTCTGCTCTCCCAGCCCAGCCTCACCCACCTGCTCCCCTTCTGACTCTGTGACCTCAGCCTCTCCTTGCTGTCCCATCACCCTCCCTGTGGTCCAACCAACCTGCTCGTGGATGTTCCCATTGATCCCAGAGCTCAGGATGAGTACATGCTCCAGACCTTCACATTAAAGTGATGTGCTGCAAGGTGCTAAAAAAGAGGGACCAGTGTGGCTCACCTAGGAGGCTGGAGAAGGACATGGTGGTGACCAACATGGGCTTGTTCACCAGTGGAGCCTCGTGCTATAACTGCACTGTGAGTCCCTTCCTCTGGCTTCTCGAGGTCTTCATCCACAAGGAAAAGCCCAGGAGTTCCCAGAAGAGCCCTTTGGAGATGTGTGGCAGGAATGAAGCTTGCACACCAGGAGGAGTGGCTGTCAGAGACACAACAGCTTCCAGAGTTCAGGACTCTCCTCTCTGAGGCAGAAAGAGCTCTGATTTTTGTCCAGCCACACTTAAATGAGCTGGCCTGTGAGAAGAGAGATGCTTAAAACTTTTAGACAAACATGGACAAAGTGGGATGCTCCCCAAAAGGCTGCTTTAAATAGAGATTTCATTTCATCTGGATGTCTTATAGCAGTAAAATCTTATCTGCAAGTTTCAGGGCTGCCTGGGAAATCTTCCTGCCTCACCAGGGAAAAGGATATTTAAAAAGGATTAAATCTGACAGTCTTATACTAAAAGTGGATTTTTAAGACAGAAGCAAAGACTTGAGATGGAAAGGTTAGTGGGCTGTTGAAAATGCATCTGCATTTAAGCTAATAAAACCTAATTTCTAGTTGGTTATTAACAGACTGGGTGTGATGAGCCATGCTGGTTGCTGGGCTCAGGTGCTGATGAAGGCAGGCGGGTGCTGTGGCAGTAATGGAAGAGAGGGGATCAGAACCCCCCTTTCAGCACAGACTCCCCCCAGTCTCCCCAGCTGCTGATGAGGTCCTGGGTGGGCAGAAGCACATTACAGAGCAACAACAACAGGCTGGGGAAAGCAGACACTGAGGAAGTGTTGGCTGGTATATGGAGACCCCACCAGCAAGAAGAGTTTTGACCCAAAGCTAAAGCATATTAGACACCAAAGAGCTCACTTCTTCCAGGTAGGAGGTCTCATCTCCCTTCCCCTCATCCCACAGCAGAACCTGTGCATCGATTAGTGCTTGGCTCACCCTACAGCTATGAAGTAACTCAAATCAGTCAAACACGTCCTCTCCGTGGCCATTAAGGCTTGTTCCAATTAGCTCCAGCTTTAAAACAGAGCGAGTAGGATATAAATTCTGTTTCACAAAGCTCCCACCTATATTTCTCTCCAAATGTTGAAATTACATTTCTGCCCACTGAAAACAGGACCTTGGAAAAGACTCTCTGGATAGTTCATTTGCTGGAAAATAGAATTGACAGCCCAATTAATCTCACAGCCTGTGATTTTTAAGCCAGGGCTGTTGGTGTAGGTGCTCTGGGATGAGAACAGGAGAGGCTGGATAAATATCACAAGATGCTGCTGTCCTGGAGATCTCCAGCCTCTCCCTGGTGCCTGGCACCCTGCCTACTCTGCTCCATGGGCTGTGTGGCTGCCAACACATCCATGGGCTGCCCTGAGCTCAGACGTGGATATGTCCCTTTGTACACAGCTGGCATGGACCCGGCTGGTAGGACAGGGACCATTGTCCCTGACCCAAATCAGCACCAAACCTGCTGAGCCAAGTCATGTTGTACCATAGAGGCACCACAGAGGCACCAAATCTGTCAGCCAAAGCTACTGGCCCACTCAGGGGACCCTGAGACCAGGGACAGCACAGAAAGAGCCCTGAAAGCAAAACACTTTGCTTCCCATTTTTCTTTACACTAATGCTCCCACTGAGCTCCTCACCCAGCCCTCTGTCAGCTGCAGACAAAAACACCCTTGGTAAATAACTGAGCACTGCCACAGGGCTCAGCCTTACCAAACTAGTCCACCAAGCTGCTGGCCATGGCAGCTCCAGCTCCCCAGGGCCAGGGTTCATGCCAGATCTGTGTCCAAGTGTGGATTTAGGGGCACAGCTGACACTACTGTGCCTGGCACCACATCAGCCACACTTTAGGGATGTCGGTACAGGAAGGCAGTGATGGCTTTGCAGGAAGCAGGATGCAGCTGTGACCTTCCCAGGAACAAGCCGTCCCTTCAACTCCCACATAAGCTATAGGAATCCATTTAGAGCATTAAGTACCTATTTCCTCGTGTTGCTTTTGTTATTCTTATTACAATTTATTATTCTTATAATCATCTTCTTCTCTACAGGTATAGAAACACCTCAGGCTATCAGGTTTTGTTGTAGCAGCAGCTCAAGTCCTCTCTGACACCTGCATGGAATCCTGGCCATAAAAAAGGCATCTATGGAGTATCACTTTCCTCAGCTCCATCTCCGTGTACCAGAGGAAATGGCAGCACTTTCCTGTTCCTTTGTTCTTGCTGCTATCTCCTGATCAACAGATTGAATACATCACACTGTCATCTCCCAGCCTCGATCCTGAGGCAGGATCAATGGGATTAAATTCCAGCTTTCCTTATAACCTTTCTTCCAAGAGCTGACTGCAATAACACGTTGTGATGTCCCTCAGTATCCCCTGTTGCATCCCGGCAGCCACAGGTGTCCCCTTGCATCCCTCCCTGGCAGCAGTTTCCAGGCTGGAAGTTGGCTCAGGAGGATGGGATGGTCCAAAACCCGACAGCATAAATGCTGCTGAGGTATGGCTGTTGTGACCCAAGCCGTGACAACGGCTTGTTCTCAGTGCCGCTGAGAACCTGGAAACTGCTGGGACGTGCCTCTCTGTCCCCTGTCCCTGCCCATTTCTAAACTCGCTGGTAAAAGGAGCGGCTCATTCCAATGCAGGCTGAAAATTCCTGGTGTAGCCCCCATCCCAAATGAGTGAGCCCTCTGCTCTTCCCTCAACACATGGAAAAATTGCATTTCAGCCCTGCGCAAACAAAGAGCAGCCGTGCATCACTCACCACTATTGAGTTCCTTTATAAAAACACAGGTTTGCTCTGCTCTGATTGCTCCAAATGAAGCAATTGCATTATGCTCCCTTCCAGCCCTTGTACCTACGCCAGCTCACCAAGTTTGCCCCCAACACAGATTAGATCTGAGTGCTCAGGAGGTGGAAAAGTGCCTGCCCTGCCTGTCACACCTTGCTGGGAAGGATGGATGCAAAAAGGCTCTCCCAGGTTTCCCAAACTCCTGATGCAAGTTGGAGGGGAGGGCCAGGAGCCAACCAGGCTGGGCAGAGATCCTCACCCAGCTTCAACAAGGGGTTAATTTGGGGAAGAGAGACCAGGCAGACCTTCTCTGCTAGGGAGGGGTGCAGCCACACTACTTTCCTCAATCTCAGCTCCTAACCAGGGCTTTGGATGCTGTTCCTGTGTCCTGAGCTCAGCCTGGCTCTGCTCCCATCCCAGCAGGTTCTCAGGGGATAGATACCTGGAGGCTTCCAAGCTCCAGATAGCAAGTTGTCATTTTGGTGCCAAAGCTTTTATGGAAAATAGCAGAATAAATGTTCTTACAGAGCTGGCATGCTAAAATATGATACAAGTTAGGCCATAACTCACCTGATCTTGCATTTCACATAATTTCTAGTGACATTTGTCATTAATAAATAGCCTGTCACTTCCCTCTGCTCCAGGGCTGCTGCTACAGTGCACAGTGTCCCTCCTTCAGGCATTTACCCTGGGGAGTAAACTCTTGCCATCATTTTCATTCACCCTGGGGAGTAAACTCCTGCCATTCAGCAGTCAGCAAGGGACAAAGGACCAAAGGGACTGGAACCCCTGTGCTTTGGGATGGCTGGGAAAGCTCTGGGCTGTGGCTTGGGGCTGGCTGTTCCGTGCACACCCCATGCCCCAGCCCCCTGCACACACACAAACACACACACCCCTACTCCTGTCTTCTCGGGAATCTGCCAATTGCCATGGAAACCGTGCTGACATCAGACACTGCTAACGTTATTCCAATGACTAATTGCTTTATCAACCGTGAGCCAAATTACTAGAACAATATCCAGGCCCCAGAGATCTGTATTTAACACTCAGGCACATGCCAAAAAGTGTCCCTCACCTGCAGGGATGCTGGGCAGGGCTGTGGGAGGACAGCTGGGGACTCTTGCCCAGACTTGGATGTGTGGTACAAGAGGGCTGTTAAATCCTAATTTTCTGTGCTTCTTGAGAGCTGTTTTGTACCTATTTAAGTTGCCTGGGTAGTGCCTAGACTACTGTTCAGGGGGTACTCCTGTTTTTCCAGCTGACACAGATCTGTGGTACTTGCTGCTGACAGCAGTCTGTCTGGTCTTTTTTCTCATTTTTCCCCTTACATGCCTTCTTCCTTCTCTGTGGCTCTTGAGTTGAAGGCTCATAGGATGAGGATCCTATCATCCCAGAAAGTGCAGCTTTCCAGCACACTGCTTTGTGCTGCCCCTGTGGCCATTTCTGTCACTGACTACACCATCAGAAGCTGCACACATGGCAAGTGCCTCCTTGTCCCTGTCCTTCACAGGAACTGCTTCTTATGCTCCTGCTCCAGAACCCTTCAGAGCTTCCACACCCACTGCTGCGCCCAGAACCCCGCCAGGCAGGGCAGCTGTGGCCGAGCAGCTCAGAATGGGAACAACAACCCCACAGTGCACTCCAGGGCTTGCATCCACAATGGCTAACCCCAAAGAGGAAGAAGAAACAGCTCCGTTTCAATGGCAAGACTGAAAGGTGGTGCATCATTTGCCTGCCTACTCCTGATGCTCAAGGATGGTGTGAGAACCATTGCTGCCTCTGACAGGATCAGAGAATGCTGGCAGAGACACCTTTCACTAAACCAGGTTGCTGAAAGCCCCACCCAACCTGGCCTGGAACAGTCTTAGGGATGGGGCATCCACAGCTTCTCTGGGCACCTGTGCCAGGGCCTCAGCACCCTCATAGTGAACAATTTTTTCCTAACATCTAATCCAAACCTGCTCTCTTTCAGTTTGAAGCTGTTCCTTCACCAAAGGTCCCTCTCTCTCTTTTTTATAAGTACTGGAAAGATGCTATTAGCCTGAACAACCTACAGTGAAGTCAGCCAGTGTCTGGCATGCTGGTTATCCCAGCAGTACATCATCTCAGAGCATTCATCAGACTTCAGAGGAAGGCAAACCTCCAGGAAGAAAGTGCTTTGCCACTAGAGTTGATATGAGAGGCACTCAGGGGCTTGGCCTTTCAATTATTTTGTTTTGAAATAACAAACACCATAAAAGGGCCCCAGTCAGACACAACTCACAGGACAGGACAGTGAAGCTCCTGCTCTAGGCAGAGTGCTGTGGGTGCAAGGCTCACAGCTTGTGGGCTGTTTTTCTCCGAATCTGCTGGATCCTGGAGTCAATCTGATTGGAAAAAAACCCCACAAACCCACCAAAAAAAAAAACCCAAAACAAACAAACAAACAAACAAACAAAAAACCCCACCAAACAACCCCCCCCAAAAAACCCAAAGAAAAAAAAATCAAAAAAAACCCCATCAACAAACCGAAACAAAAAAACCCATCAAAACACCCAGCACCCAAAACAACCCAATGAGGCCAACTCTGCATATTTATTCACTTAAATATTTTAAATCCCTTCCTTAAGGAAATGGGATAGCTTATTGCATCAGCAATTTATAACTCCTGCTTCTCTACAGCATCCTAACTGTTTATGGCTCTCTGTTATTTACTGCCCGACACCGAAATAAGAAACATTATCAAAATTTGTTGAGGAGTTATTTGGGTGCCCCAGAGGCACTGATGCAGCTGTGGTACATGAAAGCCTCGGTGCCCAGCCTGCAGCAGCCGTGCCTCCCTCCCTGCATCGTCCTCCGAGCCCTCCTAGATGCCAGAGCAGACGCTGACTGAGCATCATCACTTTAATGAGTGGCAGACACTGGTTGCGGCCCGTGCCGCTCCGGGAAGCGTTAATTACGTTAATTACATCAGGCTGAGGCTGAGCCGTTTGTTGCTGTGTCCGGGCCCCCGAGCCGACAGCACTCGGGAATTATCCCAGCCCGTTCCCGCAGGACTCCACGGCTGCATTTAACACAACAGCCTTACTCATAGATCCCCATCCATCACCAAATGTCAGGCCCCCCTACAGTGATAAGAACAGAACGGCCTTCTTTTTTCACCCTCAGACAGAAAATATTAGTATTTCTTTTCTTTCTTTCTTTCTTCCTTTCTTTCCTTTCTTTCCTTTTCTTTCCTTTCTTTCTTTCCCTCTAGACACAAAAGTGCACTTTCCCTTGCCGGACAGACACACGGCTTTCCCCGCTGGCTGCCAGGGGCTCCGGCTGAGCTCTTGCTCATTAATAGTCTCATTTAGGCAGCCATCCCCCGCAGCGCCCATTAACACATATGAGAGTGCCCGGAGGTGAGAGCTTCACTGATCAAATGTGCTATTAAGATCCTAATCCATTTCATTAGCCCATTTCATTTGACACTTAGTGAGGCTCAGAGATGCTCTGTGTAACGGGGCTGAAGGCACACGGCCTGTCCTGTGGAAAAATAATCCTTTTTATTAGACCCATAATTCCCTTTTATCTTCTATTAGTTTGTTTCTCAAGCTGAAGGGCGCCAGGGATGTGCAGCTCCGGCAGAGATGCCAGGGATTTTCCCTTCATGTGTGAACGTGTCGTCGCACAGAGTGTAAGGCTGGGAGAGATCCGGGCAGCAGTAATAATATTTTTTATCCAGAAATAAAAGAAAAAAATAAAAAAGGGAAAAAAACCCCAAAACCAAACCACAAAAACCAATTGAAAACCAGGCTTACTTGATTATTTGATTACATATTACCGGACTGTATTTTGGGGATGTTATCTAGATGACCCTTCATCGAATATTTTGGAGACTGAAATGATTAAAAACTTCAGATCCATCTGAAATAATTCCTAATTTCTCTCTTGCTTTGAATGTCAGCCACGTGAGGTCTCTGAGTTCAGCAGAGAGGTGGGATGAGGAGTGAAATACAGATTGTTCAGGAGGCTGGTGAAGCAGAGGCCTGGTGTGTCAGGCAGAGAGGCTGACACTGACTAATTCTCTGCACAGATCCCGTGTCTCCTCTTCAAAACAAATAAATGTGAACACGATGCCGCGTGATTTTGCCTGGGAGCTCTGCAGGACCCTGGGGATTTTGTGTGTCGGGAAAGGTCCTAAGTTATGAGATAAGCAGGTCTTCACTATCAAATAATCATCCCTTAATATATGTACTTCCCACACAAAAACACACTTGAAACTGCATTAAAACTTCATACTATTAAAGAAATACTTTATGAAACAATAACTTTGTGGGTATAAATATTCATCTTGAGGAGTAGGTTCTGGCAGTTCTTCAGAAACAGCTGAGGAAAATGCCTACATATCACTGAAATGTTCCCACAGAGCAAAGCTGAAATGTTCCAACTGCAGGATAAGCAAGCTCCTACCTGAATATAGCCTTCTGCCTGCAGTTCCAAGGGTTCCCTGGGAGCAGCCCCATGTGCCAGCAAGCCTTCCAGGCTATGCACAGGTACCAGAATCTCCCTGAGCTCACCCCAGATCGCTGCCTCTGCTCCCTGGCAGGAGAGAGGAAACGCAGGTGGCATCCAGGCTGGGTTGCAGCTCCTCCCTGGCAGGCCTGGGCTGGCTGGGCACGAATCAGGTTAATACACCCCTGGAGCACCCTGTACCACCCTCCCCAGCAGCACACACCTCAGTTCTCATCCCCGAGAATGTGGGAGAGGACAGGAGGTACAGCCTGGTGACATCCCCTCGTTTTTACTCACTGGGGTTGCTCTTGAGATGGTGAACAGGGACAGGCCCTGTCCCCACAGCCAGAGGCGGCAATGGAAGGGATGAGTGGCAGTCACAGCGTCTCTCACAGCAGGACCCTTAGGGGAACACAGCCCCTTTTGATAATTTATTAGCACACAGAGTCCCTGCAGCCAAAACAGCAAAATCCCTGTTCCTTGCTCTGTTCTAACCCACTTTTTCAAGACAATTTCTGAGCAATTGATGGGGGGTGAAAAAAAAGCCCCAACTTTAAAAAGCATCTTTATTCTTAGAAATTCAATGCCATCTGCTCTCTCAGCATTGCCCAGGGCATTTGCCTCTCCCTGAGCAGCCAGCAAATGGAAGCTGGCTTCCACCTGTGCCCACCCCCCGGCTGCCACAGGCACTGCTGTGCTCTGTAGGGTCCCTGGCAGAAAAAACAGAGCTCAGAGCCTGGTGCCATATTCCTGTGCTTGAGAAAATGGTGTTGAGAGAGAGAGGAAAAATGCACAGCACTGCTGGGGGGCAGGGAGCTGCCAGGGGCTCCAGACCCAGCAGTGCTGCCCTTGGCAGTGAGGCCAGAGCCCAGTGCAGATCCAGTCAGGGCTCCTGTGTGAGAGCAGCAGTACAGGATGTAGGCAGCAATGCTGGGATACAGCTGGCACATGGGGGAATGTCCTTACAAGCTCCTCAGGGCAGGCTCAGTATTTAATGCCTACATTAAATACTCACAGCTTGACTGTGTTAAGTACTGCCAGGGCAGCACCAGAAAACTTCCACCCCGGCTTTTCTCCTGAAGTGGATGGGAGAGAGCTCTTTAAAAAGCACCATCACCTCCAAACAAAATGAAGCACAGGTGAGTGAGGAATCCCTGCTGTGGGACCATAAATCACTGCCACTCCTATTCCCACAGGGGCTGGAGCACGGCCGTGGCTGGTGGGCAGCAATGTGTTCTTGCACCAAGTGTGTTCTCCGACCCCTTTGGGGCTGGGATCTCCTCCCTGGGAAGCTTTCTAGCCTGGGGAGCCTGTCCCCGTCCCCATCACAGGTCCCAGGGGAGCAGCAGGGCAGTGCATCTCCAGAAGGCTGTCTCTCACAGGGATGGCACCTTGAGGTGACACTGTCCATCCCCACTGCCCTCCCCATCCTGCAGTCCCCCTTTCCCCACAGCACTTACAGTCCAAACCATGGCATTTGCTTTTCCACCAGGACACAAGCCTTTATTCATCCCTTGCCCAGCCTGGGAGCTGGAGACCCCAAGCATGCCAACGAAAAGCTCTTCTTGACTTAGCAATATGAATTACAGATTATAAAAAGGCCTATTAAAGGCTGATTTCTAGAACAAATGCTGCCCCCGTGGCTAATCAGCAGAATATTTCTTTCATTGAGAGACAAAATTAATATTGCTGTTTGGCAGACGCAATGATGCCAAGCAAATAAGTTGCAGTTGAGCTTTATTGTTATTACATCTTTGGTTGCTGGCCTTGGCCTCAAGAGGGTAGCAACAAAAATGGGAGAATACAAATGGAAACCTCTACAAGCCTGAAATAAATGCATGCCCTGAAACTGCAGGGAACCAGGGTTCAATAAGAGACATCAGCATGCACAGCACGGGCTGGGCATGCTGCCCTGTCCCCTGCAGTGGCACCAAGCAGGCAAGAACACAGGCACACAGCCTTGGCCAGGGCATCTGCCCCAGCCCCTAGGCAGCCTGGGCCCTTCATTGGGGGCTTTACAGTGTATTTTCATTTTTAAAAGGGATTTGGGAAGTGAGAAGACGCTGTGTCAACACCATGAAAGCTGGCATTAATCAAGGGTGATAGCATGGTCTCCTTGCCAGCGGTTAGCATTAAAAAATACATATTAGCATTTTTAATATTAATCAGTATAAACAAGAAAGATACTTCTATAAAAATTAATTAGAAAGCTCCTTTACTTAGAGGACACTAATATATTAATATCACATCTCAGGGCTGCGTAGCATTCATACAAAGTGAACCTCCTCAGGCTTGCAGCTTGCCCACACCTCACACCACAAGTCAAGGCTCGTTCACTTGGGTCAGGGGCTAATCCTGCCCTAGGAGTCACAGGTCACTTGTGCCAACCACAGGGTGAGCTGTGCTTCAGAGCCCATGGTCACTCTATGGTTTCCTCCCACTCCTTGCTGAGCCCATGGCAGGAGTGGCCTTTTCATGGCATTAATGGTGCAACCTGGATAAGCCAAGTCGTTCCAGGGTCTGAGGTTGTCAAGGGATGGGGCTGAGGCAGTGATTCCTGTGCTTACAGAAAACACACAGGTTTCTACCTGCCTTTCATTCTTCCCTGCCAACAGGGCCACAGCAGCAGGAGCCTGAGGGCTGGGGACACACCACCTTCCATACCATACTCCAGGGCCAATCTGGCTCAACAAGGAGCCTTCATGTAATAGTACCCCAAGAAAACCCCTGTCCCCTGCCTTTCCACAGCCAGATCTCTCGTGCCCTGTGTACTCCTGTGACCTGGCTGTCAGCACAGCCCTGGCATCCATTGGCTCATGGCCCAGGAAACCTGCAAGTGCCACATGGAGGACAAGAAGCTGGTAGGATTAAACAAAGTCCTCTACTTACCCCCGCCAAGTGCTGGAGATTTTGCCAACTGAGCAGTTGGAATGGCAGAAAATACCACCTTTTTACCTTGGATTTGTGTTTGTAACATAAAAGATGTTTGGTGCAGGACAAGCCCCAGGGCCAGCACAGCCCTGCTGTGCCAGCTCATCCCCCACAGCCCACTCCCTGCTGGTGCTCCACTGAACCATGTGGTCTTTCCAGGGGATTCGCAGCTCCATTCCCTCCAGAGCAGCTGGGGGCTGCTGCAAGGCAAAGAAACAACCAGGCTGATTTAATAAGGTCAGATGGGAGAAGACGAGCATTAGCAGGGCCTGAGAGCCTGCTTTGACTCTCCCCCAGTAAATCCCTTATTTGCTTGTCTCTGATGCAGGCAGCCGCTCTCAAACATTTCTTAGCTTTGCTTGATGCTAAAAGAAAGCAGGAGCCACCAGGAGAGCTCAGCTTCTTCCCAGACCCACTGCCCCCCCAGCCCAGGCTGGTTGGGGCACCGAGCCTGTCCCCCTCCTCCTCCTGACCCTGCCGGTGCCCAGGAAACCACAGGGGCTGGATTTCCCCAGCTGCTTGCATTCCCTTCGTTTGGGTTCAGGAGGTTAGATTGACCTCCAGGAGGGGTATTTCTGGGTGAGTAAAGGGCTCTCCAGCCCTTCAGAAGGAAGCAAACCAGCAGGACCGGATGCCAACCCTCAGATTCACACTGGGAAATAAGGTGGCACAGTTGACAGTGAAGGTACCTGCTGCCAGTGAAAGTGACAGCTCCTCGGCTGAGTGGGACACGGTCACGTCATGACTGAGGGATGATGGTGTCGCTGGCAGAGCCATTTGTAAGCACAGATCCCACCAGAGAGAGAAGCTGGGCCTGGGACAGACACCCCCAGCCTGGGCCAGGCACTTTCATAGGAGACTGGATGCTCACACAAGGGTGCACACCTTTGTTTTCCCTGCCTCCAATTTCAGAGCAGCAGGGAACAAAACATTTTAGGGATAGGAACAGGGACTGGAAGCTGGGACAGAGGGTGGGTATGGAGGGTCTGCAAGGACAAGGATCTTCCCAGCCTAGAGGTGAGACACTGGCAGCCAGGGCTTGGGCTGTGAGCTGAGGAGCAGCAGAACTGTCAGACTGCTCCATATGACCTGTTGGCTCCAGGAGGGGAAGTGTGAGGGTGAAAGACCCAAGGCTCTCGCTGGAAGAGGCTGAGGGTCAGAGAAGGAGCTGAACCATCAGGCATGTGTTAACTCCCACTGAGCTGCACCACGCTGCCACAAACACACTCACACCAACTGCTAGCAGCTCATCCTCCAGCAGGAGCTGGTAAAGGAATCCCACAGGGAACCCAAAACACTCCAGGCTGGAAATCACTGTTCGCAGCAGCTCTTATTTTTAAACATAGGTTACAGCCCTTATTTACCAGCAGGCGCCAGGTTGTCAGGAGTGGTGACTGTGGATGTCACGCTTGCCTTTCGCAAAGGGAGCCTCCTGTTTTGACTGCAAGCTAAATGATGCTCAGTTATTTGGAGAGGAACATTTCCAGCTACACAGTGTGAGCCAGTTATCAGCTAATTAAGTATTTATGGCCAATTCCATTTTCCTATCGAGATGTTTGGAAAGCAAGCACCAGTTACATCAGAGCAATGGGTTAAACTGTGCTCTCCTACAAACACCTCCATGCTGGCCCACCAGAGCCTGCGCAAACACATGTCCTGTAAAAACCTCTCTTAAGGCTCTGCTGGAAAACAATCCATCAGCAGTGTGGTTTAAAGACTGCAGCAGTATCTCAGCCTGTCTGCAGTGAAGCACCAGCAGAGCATGAAGCAAAAGGCCAGGTGCTCCCAGCCCCATGAGGAGGGTTAGCTGTGACAGGGGCTTCACGTGGACAGGCTGTGCTGTCAGCTGTCACCAGGTCAACATCTGGGACAGCTCTTCCCTGCCTGACCCTCTCCAGGGGTATCTGACAAGCATGTGCAGTCTCTCTGCCAGGTGCTGATTTAACCCTGGTTTCCTGCTCTTCCAGCATAGGCTCCTCTCTTTCCCAGCATCACTTAGTTCCCAACTGGATCCAAACCCAAACTACACCCTTGAGGATGCACCAACAAGAACTGCTTCAAACAAAGCAGAAAGAAAACCAAAGCCTGCTGCCCATCCCAGATGTTTGGACAGCATCACCACCAGACTTTCCCCACCACTTGAGTTCAACAACCACCTGTACACAGTGTGGCACTCACACAGCTTCCCCAGCCAATACTCACCTACTCTTCTCTGCTCAACTCCACCAACGGTTTTAGGGCAGATTCCTGCTTTCACAGGGAAATGTACAACCAGCATGGCGGTATGGCAAAGGGCAAACCTCTTAACAGCTTCTGTCTTTGTTTTCAGCCTGTAGTGGGTTATTTACAACACCCTCCAGTTTCTGTGAAGTAATGCTTCACACTTCAGAAGCATGAGGAGCAGTAGCCTGTGCATGGCATGTACCACTTGAGTTACCCTCCTTCTGTCACAGCGTCTGCCACAGACCAACCAGGCACGTGAATGCTGGTTGTCATACTCTCCCAGGGCAGCCATTCCCCATTCTGCATCATCCTCAGCTGCTGACACAGGGCCAGGCCCCAGTGACCAAAAAGAAAATACCACAAATGCCATGGTAACGGTGTGAGGTGACAAACATCTATTTGTTCCTAGGTTATACCACATTAGGTGTAACTGTGGTCACTCAGTTCACTTTCCTGCCCTCACTGCAGCTAGTGTTAATCCAGGGATCGTTTCCTAGGCTTTTAAGTGGTGTTTATCCTTTATCATCTCCCAGCAGTAGTGGAGAGACAGCTGTTGGCTCACCAAGCTCATGAGGACTGGAGCATTGTATTCCAGATGCACTGATATGCCTTTTGTGACCAGTCACCAAAGCATGACCAGAGCTCAGCCCCTCTGTGCCCAGCTCCTGGGGAGGTGTGGTGATTTTTAAAAGGAAAAACGACCCTCCAAATCTCGGTGTGAGAGAGCACCAAGCCCTTACAGCATCTCCCGCTTCATGCACTCTGTGCTGAGAAGAGAGGCAAAGGAAAGAGGAGGCTGCAATATTTTATTTAAAACCACTGCCAGCTCAGAACACACCGCTGACCTTCAACAGGGCCCGCAGAGTAGCTGTTCTGGTTTAAGTTAATTGCTACCTGAAACAAAAGGCAGTGCATGATCGGTGCCAGAAGGCAAAACCGGTATCGCCCATGCTGGCAGCACGAAGGGTCTACAGCATCTGATGCCAGCACAGCACCCCAGGTGGAAAGGTGAACTTTTCACCTGCCTCAGCTGCAGCCCCTCTTGATGGACATTCCGGGACAAGCAGCTCCAGGTCCTGCCCACTGGCTCTCCTGACAGCTCCTGTGTGGCCACTCCAGCACAGTGGTTTGTGCCATGCAGATTTCTGCCAGTCACTGTGGGCACTTCTGTACATCACACACACACACTGTGCAGACACACTGAGCACTGCTGTTCCTGACGTTCCACCTGAGCAAAACACTTCTTCAGGGTCAGGCAGGGGCAAGGTGCTGCCAGTTGCAGTCTCTGCTGCAGGGGGCCCTTGGCTGGACACTGAAGCACAGGGCACAAAGTGTATGTGGTGACAAAGGGCTGATCCCAGCATATCAGCCATCCCCCCAATTGACTCTTTATCCTGCCAGTTTAAGTGCACAGCAGGATAATAAATCCTGGCATCCAGCATTAAGCTGGCCCTGAGAAGCCACAGCAGGGCATGAGCTAGACCTGCACTTGAATCTGAGGGCTCTTGCCACGCTCAAGAATATTTGCCCACTCTTCTCTGCCGAATATCCCAGGAGAAGAAAAGATCTTTTGAGGGTAACATTTTAAACCTAAATGTGATGCAGTATGAAAATTTCCTTGTATAAAAGCTAAAGGAGGATATCAAATACTCAAAGAGAGAGAAACTGGTGCTGCCACTCTTGTTAGTACTGGGATATACTGCTTCACTCCCATTCATGAATAATTTTCTGTGAAACCTGTGTCTGAATGAGCCCTCTCATGCATTAAATGTCAGCAGTCCTGGGGCCAACACCTGCCCAAAGTTGTACCAGCCTGAAACAGGTACCCTGCACCTACAGAGATGGTTTGGAAAGCAGAGTGGTGTGGATTGGCTTTGAAAGCCATGGCCTTTCTTTCAGAAGCAGCAGCCCAGGGCCACCTGCCCCCATGGATCTTGCCAGTCCCACAGGGATTTTCTTCTCCAGGACTGCGCGTCACTCCCAGTGCCAGCAGGAACACTGGTTGTGACTGACAGCCTTGCACAACACACACAAACACCCTGCTCCCAGGGGCTGCTTCCCCAGACAAAAGAAATCCCACTGCTCACAGCAATTCACAAACAAAAAGCAGACTGGTTTCTTTAAGTTTTATTTATTCCTCAAAGTGTACAACTAGAACATAAAAATATTCCTTGGTGAAAGCAAACCAGAAAAGGGTAGGAAATTAAGGCCAAAGGAAAAATATTTCACTATTCCAAGGGAAGAAGCCTTCAGAGACAGAGCTTGGAGACTCCTCAAGTTTGCAAGTTAAGGTCTTTCAGTATTTCTCTATCACAGAAACTTCCTATAGCAGTGCGTAAGTTATTCATCTCATTGTGACTCATAACCTGATGGAATGGGTTTCTAGTTTGTTCTCTTTGAGAACCCAATTACTTCAAGTGCATCACACCAGTAAATTAAATCAGTGCAGTGCTTTATTTATTATTAGGCATTTGGTTTTCTTTATTGTGACTACATTATAGCAGCCACAAATACTCCAGGCAGCTGAATTAAAACAACACACTTCCTTGAATATTTCCAGTCTCTCTAGGCCTTGGTATTTTTCATGTTCTCCAACACTTGGATTTTTCTGACTAATGAACTCTTCCAATTGCTGGAAAATATTGAATGCAATTAGTACTTCAATGCACAGCCTCAATGTATGCTGTGCCTAGCAGCTGAGCGCTGTAAAAGACCCCAGTGCTTGGCAGAAGAACTAGAAATCCAGAAGATAAAAGAGAGATTTATGCACACTCCCACCAAGGCCTAATGCAGAATTTAATTGCAAGGTTAGCAATAAAGGGGCTGCAGAAAGAGCACCAAGGTTGTGGCCGCAGTACAACTCACAAAGCAGTGAAAAATTATGATTCCCAGGCTAAAGAATTAGAAATTACATTTGATTCCTCAGCTCACACTCCCCCAGACCAAGCTGCACAATGTGACCAAGCCACTCTATTCCTTTGCTTCTCTCAGTCCAGGTGTCTCTCTTCAAGGGGAGATACAAATCACTCCCTCCAAGCCTTCTGCAATTTCATCCAGCCTGTGCCGGCACTCCTGCCGCAGCTGCTCCAGCTCTCTCTGCAGGCTGGTCTCTCTCACCTGCAGCTCTCTGATCACCTCTGCAGCACTGACAGCTGAAACAGCCTCCTTGGACACACACCCATCAAAGCCCATTTTGCTGGCAGGATGTTTGCTCCTCAGCACCAGCCTGCACGAACCGTGCATTTCATTTTTCTTTGGAGCACGAAGGGATGTGAGGCCTCTCAGTTTTAGTTCAACGCTTTCCTGTATCTTTCTAGCGGTGGCAGAGAACCTCTCCTTCTTTAGTTCCTCTCTTCCTGTCACCTGTAGAGGGAAGAAAAAGAATAGGAAGGGAAGAGTATGGTACTTTGCTGTGAAAGAAATCCTCCCCCCAGGAAACAACACAAAACGTCACGTTTGGACTAGGATGTACCAAAAAGAAGAGCCAGCTGAGACTGTAAACTAAAGTGTGTGGCAGTGCAAACTGAATTAAGCTAACATGTGCTTTCAGCCAGGCAGCAGCCTCAGTACCCAGAGAGCCGCCTGTAGTCATTTGTTTGCAGATTCCTAGTCCAGCAGCCCCTCCAGTGATGATTTCCCTACAAGGCTTCTCAATGCTTCCCTTGGACTGGAGAGTGGGTGGGTTGGCTTCAGAGCAAAGCACACGCAGCAAAAAGGGAGACCCAGCAGAGTGACCTTCATCCCTGCTGGGCTTTAAACCACCGGGCTGTCATAACAGATTAATTGCCTCGTGAACAACAGCATTATTTCGGTTTGCAAGTGCTTTCTGCACTTGGCACTGCTGAAAAGTAGGGGTGACAACTGTAAGCGAGAGACTCCTTAATTCTCAGTTCTCATTATGGGGTAACAATTAGGAAAAGGAAAATAATAGAGCAGAGACAAGCAGAGGCCAAGACCAAAATGAGTACCAGGCAGCACACTTTCACTGAAGACAGGCCCCAATAAAATAAAAGCTTTTCTTGTGACAGCATCACAGTCTGGATTATAAAAGCAATTGTATATACTGGGATTTTTCCAAAGCATTTGATTAAATGTTCTCTAACAATTTGATTTGAAGAACTTGCAAGATGGTAATTGCCTTGCCAATTTTACTAGTGGATTAAATATGAATTCAGTGACTCATCTCAAAATGCACTTTTCAGTGGGGAAACATCTGTAAAAGAGGCACCCTACTAAGGCCTTCAGGGAAATGGTTCTTGGCCCAATGGCATTTTCTGTTTCTGCTATGGCAAAAAGCTGCCAAATCAACTCAGTCAAAAAGCAGCAAAGTTTCCCAAAAGCGATGCTGCCTCTGCAACCTGCTCGAATCCCAGAGCTCTCCTGAGACTTGTGTGCAGCTCTGGACTTTCTGCCTCAAAAAAACACAGGGAAACAGAGAGTAGGATTCTAATAACCCACAGCTCAGAAAACAAACCTTAGAATACGAAACTTAGAGAGTTCAAAATATTCTATTCATGTAGACAGATTTGTTTGTTTTACTTCCTAAAAGGAAGTGGGGAAAAAAGGTGGTAAAGATCAGACTTTGCTGACAAAGCCATAAGAAGATCAAATGGATGAAAATTCAAGTTGAGATAATTCAGCTTCAGAGTAAGACATTGTTTCCTACTGTGAGGATAATGAACCATGAAATGCTTCACTGCAGCTCCACGGATGAATCCTTTGGCCAAAGCTCAGCTCAGGTCAAGCTCAGTGCTAATGATACCCCTTCTAGCCTTGAAATTGCTCTGCAACCCCTCCTTTTCCTGCCCGTGGGTGAAGCTGAAGGACTCCTTGGGGTTTTAAATCTGCAGATCTGCATTAAGATATAGGTACCTCAGACATCACAGCTTTGACAAGTTCCCTGTAAAGTCAGGGATATTTTGGCAGCTCTCTGAAGCACCAGAGATCAGGCAGAGCTCAAAGCAGCCCCAGCTGCAAGAACAAGAGTCCTAAGGTGGCAAAACACCTGCAGCATTTCCCTCTGTCAAGCTACAGCTGCTTAGGGTCAGACCAGCTGCTGTCTGTGAGGAAAAAAAGGATTTTTATCCCCCCAGATCGGGGGGAAGGTTTTATTACTGAAACAAGTTCAGAAGGGTATGACATGCAGGGCATCAGTCTGCACTCTGACAGTAAAACACTGCAGGTGTGACGGCTGCAGTCACAGTCAAATTCCTCCGCTGACACCAACGTCACCAGGGCTTCGCTCACTCATCCCACATTTTTCTTCAGAATATCTTCGTGAGTTTTGCAGCCAAGTAATTAATCCTCTCCATAGTCTTCTGATGAGATACTCTCACCCCTCAGCCTCCGCTTAAAGAAGATTAAGAAAATCAATCAAATCAGAAAAGGAGTAAATTTCTCTGAATTTTTACTAACACATTAAAGGCTTTAGCGATGCAGAACCATCTGTTAAAGGAGACCTCTGTTGATTAAGGCATTTGAACAGAGAATTGAAGCTGAGAGAAGTCTATCTTTGTCCTTCTCCAAGAACCAGGGGTCCCTCTTTATCATAATCCCTAAGGAATCCCAGGGACATCTCTCGCTGTTGGCTGTAAGAATAACTGAGGTGCAATTCTCTAACACCACTTCAGAAGGAACAAAACTGAAAAAATAAATTCAATGTTATCTGGTCTCCCCACAGCCAATGAATAAATGGAAAATGATGTTTGCACAAAGTGGATTTAACACTGGAATCCAGGATGGGAAAAATTTCCTGTCAGTTACAAACAACAACATCACTCAGCAAATGGAGCCCACAAGATGTTATTTATTTTTCACATTAAAATAAAGCAGAAGCACAGTAAGGCTGTATAAAAGCATTCTTAATGAAACATAGGTTTTCATACTCTCCACCAGTCAAAACTGGAAAATTTTATTATCCACTAAGCAAGGCACATGATGGAGGAGCAGCATGCTCCTCTCAGCACTGAGTGCACTGAGTTCTAACCCACAGCAGCAGCAGAGATAGGAATTACCACAGGGAAGTAGGAGCAGTTGTAAGGACAAGGACAACAGCCCTACAGCCAGGAAAACAGAAGAGTAACAGAACCCTCATCCAAATATCAGAAGGATGTTGCACATGCTATCTTCTATAAAGAGGACTAGTATTTCCTGGGATAACATTAGGTAAACTTAACAGGAGAAATTTTAAAAATTATCAATATTATGTAAGATAAGTTCAGCAAAGCACTATTTATTTCCTATCAGCACAATCTGGAATTGGAAAGCTAACTCCAGTTCTGTTCTTCTTGGAAAGCTCTGCAAACATATGTACGGCCACAAATACTCTTGTTGCAGTTTATAGATTTCAATTGCTAAAAATCTCCAAGAGTTACCTTCAAGCAATATCCTTTACTCTTCACAACCTGAATGCTTGTGAAAATACTCAATAATCTCCTCCTGTATGGTTAATTGATGCTCTTTAACAGCTTGCTCCCATTAGTCAGCACACAACGATTATTCTACTCCGCAAAACAATCTCAATAGACCACTTTGTATTAAACAAACATATTGTAAAAGATTAGGAGCCTCAGCATTTTGTGCCTGCCTGTTTCTATCCCACAGCTCTGCCTTTCAGCCTCAATCTACCAGCTGGAATTTGAATTCCCAATTAGGTGAGTAGCGCTGTCTGAAAACTGCTGCACATCCTCTCCAAATAAATACAACAACACAATAATCATCTTTTCCACTTGTACAGAACCATCCTCATCCCAAAGGGACCCAGTGCACTTTGAGAAATTCCACTCCAAACATGGAGGAAAGTCAGCTGATGAAGAATCGGCATCTTCAAACTGACACATATCCTGCTCTGCAGTGGGTTGGCCTCTCCCTTCCCAGCTCTTAATTTCATGGCTGATCTTTGGGATAGGACAGTGGCCAAACTGCCCTGAGTGTGTCCAGATGTTTCCCTTTAGACAACTCCAGTCTTTAAAAGCTATTAGGAACTAAAAGCTAAGGGGAAAACTGTAATAACTTTGATGTTCTAAGAGGAAGCCAACAAGCCAGTGGAGTTGCAGGGAGCAGTACTGCATCTGGGATAAGACTGAAAAGGGACCAAAGTGACAGCCAGCCTGGGCGGTCCTCCCTGAAGCTGGCACAGGGCAAAGGGCTGCAGTGTGCATGGGCACAGCTCCTGCTGGCATATCCACAGGCATGAATGTGCAAAGGAATAAGCACTATAATAAAACCTCTTTTTAAGGTTTTATTAATAAGAACTATAATAAGACCTCTTCAACATTGGCTGGAGGGTGGGCAGAGCCAGGTGGCCTCTAATCCCTGGCATGGTGAAACCAAGCCAGGCAGGACATCCATCAGGTGTGGAAAGGATGTCTCCCTGGGACATCACTGGGATGCTGCCTTTACAAAACCATTCAGGCTGGCATCTGACTGAGGAAAATGGCCAAGCCAAAGCAGAAGAGGATGGGCCCAGTACAGAGCTGGAACAGGGAACATCCAAAGGGGAGGCACATCAAAACATCAGGATGAACAGGCAGCTTGGTTAATCCACCGTGATGGATTTGAACTCTTGCACCAATGCACAGAAAAGGCTTTGAGTCTGCAAACGCCTACACACATGATTAACTCCCTCAGCACCTCCTCAGACAAACCTTCTCTGAAATGTCTTCTACCCAAAGGTAGTGGTCTGAATGAAAAGAATAGCCAGTACTCTCACATGTTTTCACTCCTGGGAATCCTCTGGCTTGAAATAAATCTTGTAACAATGACTTCAGTGGGCAAATCACTGCATATTTTGAGTAAGCTGCCCTCCAGTTTCTTTGCACATTCCACAGCTTTGAGGCCAGAACAGTTACCCATATTCCCCTCCCCTGACCATGTGACAATTTGCCATGTGGACAGCCCCAGTCTTTCTGCTGCCCATCTAGTGAAGCTCTGCTTGCATCAACTGCTTGGATGCCCCACACACTCAGCTCACTTGATCCCTCCTCAAAAGGAGACCTTTCAGCACCTCAGCTCCCTCACATTTGCCTGTACCTTTCTGGTAATGAGCTTCCCAGAGCTCTGTGTTTCACTCCATAGGGCTTGGAATCATGCCAGAGAGGCTGATCTCTCTCCCATTTTAATAACTCACTAATAAAAAGTGCAGTAAAAATTACACACAAATTAGTTTTTTTTCTGCTGAAAAGCAAGCTGCACTTGAATTCATTCAGAGAGAATGTAACCAACATGCAAGAGATCCCAAAGAGAAGCTAAGAGATTTAGATAACCACATCATGTTACTTAAATAATTTCCAGTAATGGCCTAGCTAAAGTGACAATCTCCCAAATGCTGAAAGTCAACATTTCAGCTTGTTAAAACTTCACAGGGCAACCTGAAAGCCTTGTAGCTGCATCCTTGAAGGAAGCCACTAGTTAGAGATGAAGGTTTAAAAAGCAGCAGCAAGGAAAGGTCTACAAGGAAATATCTACTTCCAGGAAGAGGAGGGGGAATCATAGGAGCATTTCCATTTTATGATTGTATTGCTGCCCGCTTCAAAGAAGGAATAACAAACAAATAGTTGTAATTTCTTTTAAAGTGAATGATAAAGACCAGAATCATGTCATTACTTTTAAATCACAATCTTTTCATATTATTCTAAGAGTTTTGCAGAAACAGCCAGAACAGTATTGTTCCAAAAATCACACTGCACAAACCTAGAAATGGCACATTTTCTGTCTCCAGTCCTATCTGTCCACTCCTCCTTTCATATTTCCCTTATGAACAGGGAGAAGATTCCATATGCATAGAGGATGAAATACAAACTATCCTTGCCAAGCTGTACAGGTAATACAAACTGTGATGACTGCCTCTGCCAGAAAACACAATGAGCCTGGGAGCTTCCTTTGTGCTCCCAGACACAAGGAACAAACAGAAAAATCTCAGATCTTGTCTTTTGGGGTTGGGGAGTGAAAGGAAATTAGGAAATATAAACAGACACAATATCCAAGCCACCAAGTCATGCTCCTTTGCCATCAGGGCATAATAACCCAACACATTTCATGAACTCTGAAAACACCAAACAGCATCTGACTTGCAGAATTTTGTATTCCTAAAGGATGCTCATTTCCGAGTTTTATTTTAAACCCATCATGTCTAAGAAGGCTCCTGTGCCTGGGGAGTTGAAAAGGATGAAGAGAAATATTACATGCTTGGCAATATAAGATTATTGAAGGGTCAGACTGCAGGAACAGGAAAGACCTGCCAGTCCAGTCAGTGCACTCACCACCCTGGCTCCAAACAGCTCCCCAGCACATCACATCTCCAGCAATGGCTTCACCAGCCTGGAGGAGCTGCCCAGAGCTCTCAGCCTCCATGTAAACTGAGCAGACACTAATTCAACAGACAAACATCAATTTTAAATAAAGATCTGTAAGTGAAAAATGAAAGCAGGATGAGGATGTCACTGGGATGGATGCCGTGCAGAAATCCTGACAGCTGGGCACTGGAAACCAGGAATGGCAAATTAACACTGCTTTAGGAGCTCTCAGTTTCCAGAGTGGAATCCAAATCAATCCAGGGGCTGAACCTTACAAGCACTTGTCTTTAATCAGTACAAACACTTTCTAAAGGATCATTATTTAAACCTTGTGTTGCCTTAAAAGTTACAAACCTTACTGTTTAGTGTTTTTCTCACTACCACCCCCCAAGAAATGCCTTGCAGAGCTGCAATCCCAGCTGACAGTCTATCTGGGATACAGAAAAAGGGATAAACAAGGATTTGCAGACTACTTTTAAGGAAGTCCTCCTTGTCAGCACTGAAAAAACAACACCAAGTACAAAAGAAATGAGCAAAAGGAAATAGTAAGCAGAAGTATCAATAACATAGTAGGAGGAAGAGCAGAGTCCACTCTAAGTACAGGAGAAATACCTGTAAATATTGAAAGACAGTAATATATTACCAAAACAGCCAGTGGGATCCCACCATTCCCATCCACAAGCCCTTTGTGTTCCTGTACAAGGATTTCCTCATTGTTCAACAGGCATTCTGTACCCTGCTGCACATGGAGTAGCCATGAAAAGCAGCACCCAAAGAGGATGCCCAAGCAGAGTTTGTCTCAAATATCATCAGAGATAGCAGGATCTGAACATGCCAGCACTGCTTCTCTTTACACAGAACAAAAATCAATAACCCAGAAAGCCTGTGTGACCCCAAAGACATAAAAACAAAGCTTTTTTCACACATAAATAGGGTGAGGGTTTTAGCCTTCTTTAACAATAAACAATAATTTGGCTGGGGCACCAGTTTCTTTCAACAAAAATCTTTGCTTTTTTTTTTTTTTTTTTTTGAACAATGATGGTTGAGGGTATGACAAATGCTTTCCTTCCTTAGCTGTAGACAGTGGCCCATTCAGCCTCAGAGGAGCAGAGAAAAGCATTATTTCAAGGGATGCTGTGAATGCATAATTGATAGAAAATCAAATCCTGCAGCTCCTACCACTAGGACAAATTATAGAGCAGGGTGGACAGGACCCTACAGAGCCCATGAAGTTCAAACATTTGCTGAGAAGGAAAATCAGGCCCCCAACCTTCAGGAAATAATCTAAAGGCATTTGCTGCTCATATACAAAAGCCCACTATTTAGAGCAAAAGCAGTATCTGAAATCAGCTGTTCCGGAAACACTGTAACACTGAGTAAGCAGGTGCTTTACTATGAAAAACACCTTACCCTAATTTCAAATTCATGTCTTATAGTAACTTGCCCAAATGTAATTTCAAGCCTCTAAGAAAGTTACAGAGTTAGTACTGCAGCTCTATAAACCTTGTCCCATTGAATCAAGCTTCTCTGCTGTCAGCTTTCAAGGGTTTTAATTTTCTGCTGCAATTTCTACACACTCAAGACTAACCAGTTTAAAAAACTAGAAACCATCACTTCCTATTTTAATAGCTGAAGGCTTCCCACACTGTCCTGCCTAAATGAGGTTTCTTTCTTCTTGTGAGATCATTGATTGTACACAAAAAGACCTGAAATAGCCCACTTAATGCCAGTTTTCATGCATTTGAGGATTAAAGTCATAATGAACTTTTTGAATAGTCTAATCTATCACAAAGCACAGGCTACAGTCTCTCACCTGGTAATTTCTGAAATGTTCTTCTGCATTTTGTTAAACTAGAAACATAGTTTTGGGTTTCTAAACAGACTCCAGCAGATCAAAATACTACCCTGTCACTGCACTACCACAGCAGTGAAATGCAATTATGGTTCAAAACATGCCCCTTTTCAGCAAGTTCCACCTCAGCTGCTGGGTCTGCTCATACCACCTTCCATCCAAAGTCTAATACTCTCAAAATTCCACTTCTGCCTAGGAATTTGCAGAACATGGTCCAGCTATGAACTTTGCCTTGGTTAAATTACACTTTCCTCACTTCTCAAAAATCCAGACCAAATTAATTCCTTTATTCCCCCCCCCATTAACCCTTTCCAACCTTTCAACCATTTCCCACCTGTGATGGTGGTATAAGTGGTGCCAACACATTTCATTAAACTCTGAACTGTGATCTGTGTCTGATTTGTCCTTCAACGACCAGCAGCAGATAGCAACGTTTAGCTGCCAAAAATCCATTACTCTCTATTTCAAAAGGCCATAAAATGGAAAGGTTTGCATATAACCAAAATCAATCTGACCTGAGGTACAGGAATTAGTACTTCTTACTCAACCCAACCCCAGCAACAGGAGGAAACTTAAATGATGTCTTTTGGCTTAACAATAATTACAGTAGCTAAAGCAAAATGTCACCTTAATATAATCACTCATGTTAAACACTTGTTATTAGTTCAGCATGAGGAAAAAAAATCTCAGTCCTTTGGAACTAGTGGTGAATAAATGAAAGGGGTGATCCCAAAGTAACATTAATGGGGGAATTATTTGTCCCATAAACTATGCAGATATTTTAGAAGAGCTGTAAAGCTGAGCTATAGCAACTGACAGAAGATGTAATTATACAAGCGGATGCATTCCAAATTTTGCCGGGATCTGCAATTTCCTGCAATTAGGAAGGAACGTATGCATCTCCAATCTTACGCATTTTAAAGCAAGACATTCACCATCAGGATGCTGGCTCCTGGTGTACCTACTGTCACTCCAAAACAAACTGAGAGGGAAGCCAGGGAGAAGCTGATTACCTGTCTTGTCTAGGAACAGATCTGATAACTAAAAATACAGTTTTAATACCCAGAAAACCCTTAGCTGCATCTGAGGAGAAGAGTTGGCACTGCTGCTCCCTGCTTAATTAAACATCAGATACTGCAGAGCACTTCCTAAGCCTTCAGATCAGCATCCACACTGTTCTCTCCAATGGAAAGTTGGTGAGGAAGCACAGTAATGGAAAACTAGATGCTAATTAAAGCATTTGACTCAGATAATTTCATAATGAGGAGTGACCTGATCTTGTCAGAATGGATAACATATTTTCTTGGGGTTTGCTTGGTTTGTTTTGGGAGCTTTTCACTTTGTTTTTTCTGTAAGATAATCCAATGGCTCTGTACTTATGACTCATATCTCTAAATTCATTGATGGGAGTCAGAAAAGTCAGTTTAGCTTAAGATAAAGGAAAAGGATACAGGATTAAGAAAAGAGAACAACATTAATATTTTTCAGGGTCTTTACCAGAAGAATACAAATACCCCTCCAAATATGAATACAAAGGCACACAACTGATAAAAGCACTGCCTGTGTGATGAGCCTACAAAGAACTACAGGACACAGTCAAAGCCAAGGGGAAATGAATCCCCCGTAGGCCTGAGAGCAGCTGAACTCTGTGAGAGCTGCACAGTGAGCCCATGTGACAGAGCTGCTCAGGGTCAGGGCTGCCCCCAGCTCTCCTTCTGCCCTGGATCTGCACTACATCCCAGCCCTGATGAGAAGCAGAGGCAGCTCCTCCAAAGACAGCCTTGGGAATGGATCCCTAAAGGACAGACCTGAGGCAAACAGCCCAGAACTGAGCTATGCTGAGAGCCTCATCAGATCCATCCCTCTTCCACAGAGCTATAAAGAAGGTATCCTGGCTCAGGGGAGACCTTATCACTCTCTAAAACTCCCCAAAAGGAGGTTGTAGCGAGGTGGGGATTGGCCAAGAGAAAACAGCCTCAAGCTGTGCCAGGGGAGGATACCAGGATGGATATCTAGGATATCTAGGTTGGATATCAGGAGAAATTTCTTCAGTAAAAAGGTTGTCAAATGCTGGAACAGGCTGCCCAGGGAAGTGGCTAAGTAACCATCACCATCAAGAAATTTAGAAGACATGCAGATGTGGCACTAAGTGACATAATTCAGTGTTGGATTCGTCAGTGCTGGCTTTGACTCCATGATCTTGGCAGTTTTTTTCCAATCTACATGATTCTATGATTCCATGATTCTGTTCTATAATATTTTCTGTACTCTCTGTTTTGGGTTTTTTGGCATATGTAATTTGCTTCCCAGTTTGAGGAGAACTTTTGAGGAGAACAACTGAAACCAAAGGAAAAAAACAAGTGGGAGTCAAAAATGCAATTCTACTACTGCAGCAACTCTGCAGATCCAGACAAGGACAGGTCTTAAAATAATAAATGGTCTTCAAAGAAATTTCTGCACCGCCTCTGCTCACCTGAAAAGGATGCCAGCACAAAAAGAGTAGACACAAAACTTTGGCAAGAGCATCCAAGCTGAGCAGAATCCCTGCGCTCTGGAGGCAGGAGCTCACCTAAACCTCTCCAGCTCCTTCCCAAGATATACAAGCCTGCCACTCAGGACAGTCTCTGCCCTGAGAAGTGGGACAGCTCCAAGCAGGATCAGCAAACTTGCAGACTCTGTACCAGCAACTGCAAGGAGACACAGTCCAGACTTGTGGAAGTCCCATACGCCACACAATTCTGAATGCCACCACAGGAAATAAGAGAAAAAAAACACTCTATTTTCTTCTCCAAATTAGAAATCTTGAGCATTTTACAGTAATTTCAAAAGTCCCATTCTACCATTCCATGCATTTCTTTTTAACTACAGTTTTATCTCTAGACTTTCCCAAATCCTTGAATTCAATTAGAAGATCACAGAAATTAAAGCAAGAATAGGCACACACTGAAAATATATTATATGAAAACCAGAATATGTCAGTCTAAGTAATTTAGACACTTGCAAAAAGGCTGCAGTGCTACTCTGAAAAAGACCCTGACAACTACAAATTACAAAGGAAGGCAACAGACAAGTATTGCTTTGGATAATAAATTGCTCACTTACTTTTCAATTTGTTCTACCAAACTTTTATCTTGGGCAGCAGAGACAAACACTGATGATAGATCATCTCAGATCTAAGTGGCCTGCAGAGGCTTGGAGGGTCCCACTTTGCTTTTAAAATACTTTTATCACTGCACAACATGAAAGTAGCCACTTCAGAAAGAGTGCTCCTTGTGCCTTGCACTTCTCTGTATCATCCTGCTTCAAGGGAACAGGATGTGAAACCTGAAATTCAAGAAATGGGGTCCTGGTACGGACAGCCAACAAAAACAATGTTGATACAAACCACCCCTAAAATACAAAGATGAGAGGAAGGTATTACCACCTAGTCATACAAATTTTCAGAAAAGGGTTTTTCTTACCCAAGAATTACAAATAAAAAGAAAGCCCAAAAACTGCCCTCCCATGACTCATAGGGAATTTCTTCACCCCCAAACTGGTTTTGTTTTGAGTTAGAAAATACTCCCTTGTCCCTTCCAGGGGCTTTGCATGACCACTGCAGAAGCTCCCCCATCACCCAGCTCTGCAGCTCCTATCCCAGCTTTTGGGGAAGGCAGGAGCTGTGCAGGCAGAGCAGTAAAGGTCGTTCCAGCAACACAGCCTACTCACAGCTACAGCACAAGAAAAATGAACTTTAACTCCCAGGTGGAGATTTTCTACAGAAAACATTTTCAGAGGTTCAGTGCAGACATTTTCTAATGCCACTACTCTTACAATGCATTCAGCAGTGTCTATTATCTCACAATCTGAGGGTGAGTAGCAGCTGTAGGTGGATGTGAGGCTGCTTGGATGGCCCCTGTGACTCTTACAATCAAACAGCTCTCAGGGCTTAGACAGAGCCAGTAAAATGAAGAAAAATGGTGAGTTTGGAGCTCAGAAGAGTATCAAGGCTTTATTTAGATGCATTTCTGGCTGGAGAGAAGATATGTGACAACACTAAATTACAGATGTACTTTTATGTCAGCTCTTCCACAAGCATAAGAGACAAAGACAGAAACAAGGTGGATACTTTCTTCTCTCATGATCAAGCACCCTTGATTTCAGGCAGGCAACTAAGAGAACAAGGCCAAGGTTTCAAGAAAAAAGGCAACAAAGTTGAGCTTTGAATGCCTGGATGCAAAGAATCCTTCTAAAAGCACCTCTGTCAACTCACCAAAAACAAAAACCAAAAAACAACCCAAGCAGTGCTGCAAAGCACTCAGTGATCCCAGCTCCTGCTGGCAGAGGGGGAGTCCATCCCCACAGACTGCCCAGAGCTGCAAAACCAGCCAGGTACCTCCTGGAGGTTCCTGTCCCCAAAACCTACTGTGAAAGGTGCAGTAAAACACATCAACAGTGTTTCAGGTAGAGCTATCTAAAACAGCCTCTGGCTGTGGTGCTTAACACAGCCTCTGTCAGTCAGAACTAGCTGTGACCCCAAAGTGCTGCCCTTGTGGAGGATGTGTGCTGTTGTGGCTCACAACTTGCAAGACAAAATCCAGCAACTCTCTGGTTTCTGGTACCTCATACCCCACCCATCAGCCTCCAAGCTTTTCAAAAAATAGTGGTGCTGGGACCTGTGCTTCCATACCTTGTGCATCTGAGCCCTGCAGACATTCCTAGCCTTCATCCTTGTTTTATTGTTTGCTTTAACTGTGAGAGCCTAAGTGTTACACTTATTTTTTAAAAATGCACTAAAACATTTACAGTGTCTACAAAACACATTCTCTCATTGCAATGGGGTTTTTTTACACTTTATCGTTAAATAAAGCTCATCTGAAATTTATTGGAATATAATTCTCCAGTTGCATTTATTACATGTTTCATTGCCTTGGTCAGTATCCAGTATCTTCGTAAATAATGCAAGTAAAATATTAACACTGGCTATTTATTGTACTTTAACTGATCCTGTCACCTGAGCAAACATTCTGAACTTTGGCAAAGGAAGGGAAAGCAGCATCTTCTGGGAAGCAAGAGAAACTTTCACCCACGCTTCCTTCAAACCCCAGAGCTCTGCACACAGAACAGGAGACAGCACTCAAGTTTTTAAAGTTCCTCTCCTCCCCAAGGAGCTGCAGTCTTTTAGCCTACATAAACCCCATGAAAAATGTCAGGCTAGGTAATTTATTTCCAGTTACGGTTTTTGTGTGTGTTTGAAATCAGTCTGCTGATTTAGCCACTGCTACTCAGAGTGCCTTCTGTGTCTCACATAGCTCATCACTCTTTCAACAATCTCCACAAAAAGTTGCATCTGTAAACGAAGAATAAACTCTTATCTTTCCAACCCTTTGTATGCTGCAAACTTAACGTTGACTATTCAAGCCTGGGCAGCCTACACAGAGTTCTCAGAAGAAAGCAAGAGTCTTTCAAACAATCTTCCAGTTCTGCTTATGTACAGTAGCTTTTCACATGCACACCAGCCCTAAACCAGGCTAACCTGGGACTTCAGGTCTAAAGCAGATTTTAGATCCTGCTGTCAAAAGGAGAACCAGGTGCAGTGGCGTGATTCCTTTTCTCCTTCCATCATAAGAGATAGCAAACTGCCTTCCATCAACAATCACCTGGATCTCTACAGGCACTTACCAGAAACAAGCAGTCTCAGATTTCCTCCTAGGAATACTGACGAGTGAGAAATAAACCAATGCAAGAAAATCCAAGAGCAAAGAGTGAATATCAAGATCGCTATTTACTTCCTACTGCTTACAGCAGCTTCATGTTTTCTAATAGCCTAAATCTACTAGAGCAGATTTAGCAGCAATTCCACCAGTAGCAAATTTAATCCCAAATTTAACAATTAAGTTCTTACTTAAATTAAGTAAGAACTGCACGTAAGAGCAGTTAGAGTTGTCCCTCCTTGCCATCCTCCTGTCTGTGTCCTCCACCACTCCCTTTGATGGATGTTTTGGTTGATCTCTGTGGGTTTCCCCCTCTACCCAGGCATCTGGGCCCAGCCAACCATGCACTTCCAAAAGCTCCTCTTGTGGTCTTTCTACTTCTTCAATTTCTTTTCGCATGAGGAGCTCCACTGACAGCTGCTCAGTGCTCCAGATGGAGGTTTTCAAATACAAAGTGGAACACAGAAGCGTTCTGGGACCAGGAAAGGGAATATGCTGACTGAGGAAATACACCAGCACTGAACCATTCCCCACCACTCCTCCACTTCCTCCACCCCAGACAGCACGGATAATTAACTGCTCGCTACACTAACATCTTCATATTAGCAAAAAGCCCAGGGAACCAGAATGAACAGTAGCAACAGCAAAGATGAAATTGGAACAGTGTGCTCACAAAAAAAACAAAACAGGAAAAAAAAAAAAAAAAAAAGGTGTTTTTGACAAGTCTCAGAGAGTTCTTCAGTGAGAGCTCAGCTGTAGCTTTGCCACGAATCCCTGATTTAAGGCAGAGGAAACACATCCCAGCCCTGCACTAGCGCAGAAGGAACTCAGCCCACCAGGAGCCAGTCCAGCCCACCCGTGTCCCTCAACATTCCCATACTGCAGAAAGCAACAAGACTTTATCTTTTCCTAGCAGTGGCTACTGGGGACCCACAGCTCTTCACCCCCCTCTCCAATCATTATGAGGCATAAAGAAAAACTCAGGAAGTGCACTTTTCTGAGTGGATAAAATTCAACTCAATCTTGGTAAGAGAAACAAAAAAAATCCAACCACAAACAGAATGATATAGGACCGTGTTCCAGCATCAGCTTCTGGAGCTGCTTCCCTACTCCAAATATTGAAGCCTTAAATCAAAATTAATCAAAAACCATTTAGTCTTTTATAAATGTAAGAACTTTAGAAGAAAGATCTCTCTTTGTAGACTCTACAAGGTCTCTGGCAGTGTGCTGTGATGAGCTGGCAATGGCAAAAGGTTTACATGAACCACAGAACTCTTGGGATGGACTGAAAGTGCCTCTGTGTTTCAGTCCCCACCATCTTCACCTGACTGGGTTCCCCAGGCCATTCCTGCCACCCCTGCATCCCATCCCATCCCATCCCCAGGAAGAGAAAACAAACATCCCTGTCCTGCACAGCCCCTCCCCAACACACTGTGAATTCAAAGGGCATCTCTTCCGACATGGGGCAGCCCTGCATCCTCCCATCCCTATCCAGGAGAAAGTTGGAAGGGTTTGGGAAGGTTGGGGATTACTGAATGGAGGAGAGGAGAGGAGATG
This sequence comes from Acrocephalus scirpaceus scirpaceus, assembly GCA_910950805.1. Classification (NCBI taxonomy): domain Eukaryota; kingdom Metazoa; phylum Chordata; class Aves; order Passeriformes; family Sylviidae; genus Acrocephalus; species Acrocephalus scirpaceus. Next base: position 28,071,653 of record OU383779.1, read on the forward strand.
GATCAGGAGAAAGATACAGAAACAAAGACAAAATGTAGGTTTCACTGCTCTCCCACTGTGATTATGGAGGTCTGGTCCAGGTCAGGGCCTGCAGTCTCGCCTGGGTACTCAGACACACCAGCAGCCAAGCAAGCACAGCCACCAGAATTCCTGAGTGGAATTCTGGTGTGGAAAGAGTCTGTTCTAGCTCAGATTAACAGCTCTAAGCCTGACTGGTCTGTGCCTCAGAGATGTATGCATGAGCAAGCTCCATCCCAATCATATTGCACTCTCAAAGGAGTCTGGATTCCTTTTAAACGCAGCAGAACACAGAGGGTCCCAGGATACAATATCCCAAGTTTCAACAAAAGCTGGGAATGTTACAAGCATTTATGTGACGAAAACTGAAATGATTACCATTTGGAGTCAAATACTCTGCATTCCAGCTTGTGGATGCCAAATGTTTTAACACAGACTGAAATCAAATCCTGCCTTCTAATAGAAGAGCAGCTAACAGAATATTCAGAAAGGAAAAAGCAAACAAACAAGTTCTCTTCAGGGATTAGGAGATTTCATCTTTTACAGTTAAGTTTGTTTCTGAGAGGAGAAATGTTCTTAAAGCTTAACCATTTCCCTCCCCTTTTTGATCATTTCCAGATTCCCAAAATGTCACCAAAGAAATGATTATTTGCCCAGTACTGCACAGAAAAGAGCAAGGCTAACAGAAAGAAAGCCCCATCTTCAGATCACACCTCTGTCATATGCCTTTTCTCCTCCAAGACACTGAACATATTCCTGTCTAGAGATGGGTATCAGTTAAAATATGTCCTATCAATCAGGGTTTCACAAATCACCCAAATCCCATGGCAGCATCCAAATGTCTTCCAGTGAATGTCCCTGAAAGGTTAAATCCTTTCAGGGTCATTCCAAGCACATAACCAAAGAAACAGCTGGGGGTAGGCAGAAACAAACAAAAGAAAACAAGGAAATGAAAAATGAAACAAAAGAAAATAAGCAAAATAATTTTCTTTATTTTAAGAGACTTAAGATTGATAGTTTTAACTACCAGAATCACAGTGTGCAAATGATCAAACTTGCAACAAATAGATTCATTGCCCCTGAAACCACATTCTGAATCATAAGAAATTAGGTTTAGTGGTGCAAACCAGGCATTGTGGCATAGCAATGACTTTAACACATCTGAAATACTTCTACATAGTGCAAAATAAATAGATGAGTCAAGTGTAGGCTTTCCTAAATGAAAAACACTTCAACAGGTTTTCAAGCAGTCTTAGAGCAGGTTGAGTAATTTCCTCTAGGTTCTCCCATCATGAAAACCAAGGAGCATCAGAAGAATATAAAAAATGCTTCCTCCTGCTCCATTGTGATACCCCTCTCCATTCTCTCCTCTCCTTAAACAAGGAGCCCAGTAAGTTTCCTAAGAGAAACCCTTTCACAACTTGGGTCATCACTGCATCCCCTCTCTGTTCCTTTCCAGCTCAAACACCTTTTTTTTAAATTTATGAATGGGACTAGCACAGCACATGGCATTCCAGAGACAGATGAGAATATTTTAAATTTTGCTTTTTTCCGCTTCCCTGACAGTTTTAGAATCTAGTTTACTATTTCTGACCGCTGACCTTTCCACAGAGCTCACTCACATGCCATGACAATCCGAAGAAACGTGTAAAATTATGATGCTCCCTTCAGATGCGTTAGCCTGGGTTTATCTCCATGCAGTTTTTCTGACGTTTTACCACTTCACTGCTCAGCACAAGGACCCTCAATAATCCTTTGCTGTTGCTTTTAGGGATTCAGTCTCCTCTCTCCATGTGGGCACCTTGCCATGCTGCCCTGTATTTTGCATGGCCTGGTTTTTGGCTCCACCGGTGACCAGCTCAACAAACCCATCCCAGCCGCCTCCTCCCAGCTTCCTGCTGCTGTTTGCTCAAGGGGGAGTGGGAGACAGCCACGTGGGCAGTTTATTTTTGCTGAGAATCTTCTCAGGGCCTTCATCAAATGCCATTTGCAAACGCAATTAGGTGGCATCAATGCAGCCCCATACACTCACTGATCCCTGCAGAGAGCTCCAGCAGATTCCAGTCAGGATTTCTCTCTGCAAGAACTGTGCTGTCTCTCCCCCAGTGTATCATGTTTAACCATCAATTCTGCTGTTCAGAACAGTTTCTACCCAGTTGCCTGGCACAGACACCAGGCCTACTGGCAAGGACAAACACAAACACTCTGCAGATTATCAGGTTCTTTGTCAAGTACAAGGCAGTGGACACAAGAGCTGTAATAAACTGTGCTGCCCCTCAGCTGGGCATGCCTGTAAGAGTCAAGATAATTTCTAGATGTCGCAGTACTGCAAGATACAAAGTTAGGGATAATGGCTTCAGCTACTGCTGTATCTTCTCTTTGTTTGATTAAAAAATAATATAGAAGGAAAGATTTGATAAGCTTATTTCTCCAGGGAAAAGAAGGGGTCAGAACCATTCAGCTGACAGAGAAGCCTGCATTCAGCAAGCATCCTGGCTGTGGGAAAAAAGGACAGACCACAGGAAGAAAGCATCATGCAAGCAGCAACACTATGCAAAGCAAGGCTTCATATAAAGAGGATTGATGGAGAGTCATCTGACCCCAAGCATTCCAAAAAGTGCTGTCATGTAGCATTACAAAACAATTCTGTTTCGGGGCATATGTAGAAGAGAAGGCATTTGTGGTAAACCAGCCTTTTAACAACACGCTTTAGATGCACTCCATTTATCACGGTCACAAACTCATATGACATCCAGAGAATCTCAGAAACACCAGAACACGACCAACCATTATTCAAATCCAATCAGTGCATCTATTTCAAAGAAGAAATCATCAGTTAAATATTTCTGGTGTTAAACTCAGAATTTAAGTATTAAAAAAAAAAAACAATAGTGTGATACTATATAATACCTAACATCATATTTAACAGCATATATATTGTTACATATAAGAGAAGTCAGAGCATATCTTGCTTTAGAAATCATGCACTGCAAATTTTATTTTTAGAATTCGAGGTCTGAGTTGTCTCGCAACAGTCATGTCCATTTTGCCCAGGAATAACCAAATCTGATTATTCTAGAGATCTGTCTAGTCCAGTACCCCGTCACTGACAGTGAGTGACAGTAAGTGCCCAGAGAAGACTCTAAGACAAATGTAATTACATGAATATACTTCCTCAGAATATTCCCCCAGCCTGCAATGATTTGTTCTCCCACTAACTCATAAGGTTGTAATTTGTATCTGCATATTTTATAGTCGTTGATGGATTTCAGCTTCCAAGAATATGTACAGCAGATTTCAAACCCGTGTACACTGCTTATACCCACAGTGCCCTGTGGGAAGAAGTTTTGTACTCTGTGTGAAGCAGCAGCTCCTTGTGCCTACCCTATCCAACTGACTCTAATTAGTTCTTTATGCTTAAGGTGGAAGAGAGCAATTAGCTCTCCTCACACTTTTTCCATGCCAGATGCCTTTTGAACTCTTGGGCAAATACTTTTTGATCTGACAACCTGCCATTTTCCATTTCGTCAGCTGATCTGCAACCCTGTCTACCAACATCCCAGTCTAAAACCACACACTCCCCTCCATCCTGAAAAGAAAAAAAAAACCAAATACTCTGGGCTAAAAAAACCCTTCTCCTGAATTAGGATAGACACAAAGTGGTGATACAGCAATTTTATTACTGCTCTGTCTGTCCCAACTTTTGTCCCAAAAGTTTCTTTCACTTTTGCCCATCCACAGGTATTGTAGATTCTCTGGTAGCCCTCTCTCCACTTGCTGCCTGGAAAAGAATCACTAGTTTTTTATGCCTGCATCTTCACTGTTCTTCTTGTGCCAGTATGCTGACACTCAGATTCACCTTCCACATCTACATTACCTAAATCTCCTTTATTTATGCCCCAGCAGCTGCTCTGGGTGCTTCCCAGTGCCTCCCCCCCCCTTATACAGCAAATACCATGCACACTTCCTTCATCTCACCTGCTTTCCTCCACAGCCAGCCTCCCACAGCCAGTCTGTTCTGCCATCAAATCTTGTGCTCAGTTTCTTCCCTCACTTCACAGGTTTCAAAGCCCTCTTATTCCTTCCTCCATCCCCCATCATTTCAAAGATTCCTAATTCAATGAAAGATGACAAGCTCTGGCCTCTTCCCCTGCAAATGCTTTATTTTCTCACTGTAGCCATTACTGGTGCTTTCAGCCTGCTGCATCCGTCCCTTCTAGGGGCTGCCATGATTTCCTTCTCTTTTCTTTCTCTTTTCTTCTCTCCTCTGCAGCATCTATCCTTTGGAACCTTTCCTTCCAAGAGAACACTTCTTTCAGCACTACTTTATGTTTGAAAGACCACTGGGCATGCTGTGGAGCTGCAGCTATGACACTGTGACTGCAGCAAGGGTGGCACAGAGCAGCACAGGGACCTGCCCTAGGATGGGCCATGGACAGAGAGCTGAAAAATGCTAAAAATCTCCAGTGGTCATGAACAGCACTCAAAGCCTTACCTTCTCCCACCACGCAGCCTTTCGCTGAGCTATGAGCTGATGCAGCTGCTCTTGGAGAGCCATTAGGTCTCTGGATAATCTGTCCATTTTCCCAGTCAGCTTGTCAGCCCAGGGACAGCAGGAGGTCATCTCTGGCAGCCTTCTTTTCTCCACATGAGCATCCTGGGACTCACACATATTTCCTTCTTCAGCCATATTATTCAACACAGTTTCCTAAACCAAAAAACAATAAAAGTTACTTTTCAGCAGGAGCTAGAATGGTTCTCCCCATTCTCCTGGTAATTCATTGCTAGGAATTCACTGCTGCCATCTTGATATACAGTTGCTCCACAGTTTCAGAGTTATTTTAAGAGAGAACCCCCTCAGTTCACTGTAACATATTTCCAAGTTAACAGAAAACTTATGTTGCTAACCTAGCTTATTTTAGAAAGCACTGCACAGTCAGCTACTCTCTACTGCACTAAAACATAAAGTAACACTCCTGAGATGGAGGTGATCTGCACTTCAGCAGCTCTAGATCTGCCCTTCCTCTCAAATTCTAAGCTTGGATGCACTTCTAGGGCTTTTTGTAACAAAGTGATGACCAGGGAGGTACATGCTTACACGGTTCAGGAGAGCCCCACCTGCTCTAACCTCAGGATCACTTGTGCCCATGGATAACTCCACAAGCTGAGGAACATCCAGAGATCCCTGCTCCAGACTGGCCAGGAGCTGGCAGCTCTGCTTGGCCATGACCATCTAGCTGGTTTGATAACTAACTGTGCAATTGCCTTCCAAGGTAGCAACTGGTATTTCAAGTACCCAAGGAAAAAAAAAAAAAACAAACCCAAAAACAACAAACCAAAAGCATTTAAACAAAACATTTGCAGCCCATCTATACACTCTGGTGCACAGGCTGTGCAGAAACACACATTTTTCAAGTCAGAATAGCTCAGCATAACTAAAGGACATAGGCCTCACTCAGAGAGTATTAAATATTTATTTCCATACTGTTATCAAGAAGACATTCAAGAGGAGAGGTCATAATCTCTTTTAAGGACATAATTTGTATTCAAAATTATCTATAGCAATTGTTAGAAACACTGGCAGGAAATTCAGCAGTTGAGCAGCGTGGTCTATACACGAGCAAGGGAAAAACAAGTGCATAATTACTTGCACAGTAGCAACACTGCTGGAGGAGACGTCAGAGAGCCAGAAGTCACCAATGTCACACTGCTAAAGTCAAGCACCATGTCACAAAGTATAAACACAAGTCTCAGTGACAGAAGAGTGCTGACTGTAATGCTGACATACAGGTGAGGCACTTGAAGTTAAACAGAGACAAACGGGGGCAAAGTCCCAGATGAGAGCAGCAACAAACATCAAAAGCTCCAATGAATGGCCTACAAGGACACATAAAGACATCAAAACTTTTGCTTAGCCAAGAAATGGGGGCTGGGAAGGCAGTGACATGCTAACAGCCTTCACTTATATAAAAGATTGCTATAAAGAGATGGGAAATTTTATTTTTTTCTCCTCTTTCTCTCTTTTCTCATAAGGTAGGTTAAAAACTCTGGCTTACTTCACAGCAAGAGATTCTTAGACTCCTGCAAGAAAAAGCTTCATAAGACAGCTAAGAATGGCATAGGACACCCTGCAAAAGCTCCTTTCTAGGCAAGCACTGGTGCTGGGAATTGGGACAAAGCAGCACTGGAGGAAGCAGTTCCTGCTGACCCATGGCTCAGTTCCTGAGAATACAGACATGGCAAGGACATGGACAGGATAACAAACTTCAGGGAAATAAAGCAAAGGACTTTGGTCTTTTGGGGTTTGGGTGTTCTTCTATTCATGCTTTATTTTGAAATTGATTAAATGACAGAATTGTAAAGTAACATTAACATTTAGACAATGTTCTCAGGCACATGGTGGGATTTTTGGGCTGTCTTGTGCAGAGCCAGGAGTTGGACTCAATGATCCTTGTGGATCCCTTCCAGCTCAGGATATTCTGTGATTACTGCAGTCATTCCAGTTCCTGCAGCGATGTCATGCTCTGTTGTGCTCCTGCCCACCACCAGCAGGAAGAGCTGGCAGCAGCTATGCAAGAACCACCCTATCCATCAGATAAGCAATGCAAAACACAAGTCTGGTAGAAAGAGAAAACTACTGTCTTTTCCAAGCATACCTCATTCCTATACATCCTACTGCATCCAGGAACAACCACCGTCATCAGTGAAACAAAAGAAAAAGGCAAATTCACCATCCAACACACTGAGACGTTTAAAAAGATGTTGCTAGTCAGTTTTCAAGTATTTATTTAGAACTTAACTCCAGAAAGCAGGCTAACACTCTTCAATGTGTCAAGGGCAAATGTTTTGGCGGATACACAGAAATAATTGGAGTTACATTTTATCTATTGGGAGCCGGGCCTGTGCTAATGTTGATGCTTTCCAAAAAACCATAAGATGGTAAACATGTAAAGCAAAAATCATTAGAAAAAAACTAATGGAAATTGGAAGTACCCTTCAAGGCAGGTGAGGTAATTTCACATTGCCCTTTGCCTTGCTTTTAGTGTAGAAAAAGGCACATGGGCAATTAGCAGTCAGATCACTGATTCTCAAAATTCTGTAAGCTCATACAGCTAATGTGGTGTGCTAAAGAATTATTTCAGCAACATTGAATGGGCAAAACTCATAGAGAGAAGTGAGATGGATGGCATCGTTTACACTCACTTGAGAAATCCTAAGATGCACAGAGAAAGGGTTATTGATTTTCTTATGATCATTCAACACAGTTCAAGGGGAAATCAGCAATGTCAACACACTGTTTGGCTGGGAAAAAATGAAGTTGTTTTCAGTATCAGCTGCCTGCAAATTTAATTGTTCTCAAGACTGCAATAAAGCTTAGAGGCCCTCTTCTGAAAAGCCATTTAATTTTACAAAAATGTGCAACTACTATGTTTAAAAACTATTAAAAAAGATGAAGATCAGACCTTTTCATTTGTGTTAACTGTATGAAATTCTGCCATTCTGCCCTGCAATTCCTCAGCTCAGCTGGGTGAGTCCTACTGAAGAAAACAGTAAACTGAAAAAGAACTATGAAAACATTCCTTACTTTACCGAGACCTTTTTTCCTTTTTCTCAAGTGCTGTTGAACAGATGGTTTGCAACATTTGATTTTGTGGGACTTAAGGGCCTTTGGAAGTAACCAACTATGTTAAAGTCAAGAAAGATGCACCCCTAGAAATCAGTTTGATTCATTACCATCCACTGCCAGTAAACTGGTTCCAGTTGCTTCCACTGCAGAAAGGCTTCCAGCTGCATGGTCTCAGACTCCAGGAGCTGTAACACCTACAGGAAAGGAGACAAAGGAAAGGAAATCAGGTAACGTTGGTCATGTTGGTGAGAGCAACATGAAACGTGTGCTTGGCCTGAGGTATAGAGTGTGAGTGGTACATGGAACAACACTGGGTGGCTTTACAAGAATATTTTAAAAATAGATGGGGAAACGTGAAGTGAAACACTTTTCCCAGTATCACTGACTTATCCCTTACCCCAAATGTACCAACTTCATCAGCTTTTCCACCCATAAATGTGAGTTTCCATATTGTTTTGAGGGAACAAAGAGACACAGTTCTGATATACATGCTTAGTGAATGACCAGATTCAAATCTTCTGTGCTTCTTGACTACCAAAGTAAGTTTTTTCTCCAGGAGAACTTTTTCCTGTCTATCCCTTCACTCTGAAACAGCATGGAAGAACAGCCCCTAAAATGTTACATATTTTATAAACTGTATGATCTGCTGCATGAGGAATCCCTCCTTTTGCCTGAGAGCACTCAAAGGAGAGATGATGCATTATAGCTATGTGAATTATAATTTTTTCACAAATATATGAATGATACACATGTATGCACACACATATATGGTAAAGGAGACATTCCAAGACTAAATATTTATGTATCAGTAAAAATAAAAGTTCTTGTAAAGAATAATAAGACAAACAAATTTGCTATAAATCAGAGCTCACCAGCTTTAACAATATTGGTTCTGACCATACCTTTGAAATGTACAATTTTAACACCAATCTGACACTAAAGGCAACTTTTTAAGATGACCACAATGAGTGTAGGGCCTTGAGGAGAATGATAAGCAGGAGACTAGTACAAGCTAAATCCATTTTATACAGACAACTATCTTCTGTTAGTTTTGTTTGCTTTAGTTACTTAGTATATAACATAATTTAAGTAAGTGCAAAGCATGAGTCGACTTCGCAATTTTATTATGCAGATATTACTTGAAGATAAAGGAACTAAAGAAAGGAAATCACTTTGCAAGAGTAACTGCTGGAAATTATACGCAGTTTGCTCTAAAATACTGCTGGATCCAAAATACAATTATTACACATTTGCTCATACACCAGACACTTGGCATTATGCTTAATGACTCTGCTAGTTTCAAGCTCAGCTGGGATATAAAAGGTGGAAGAATGGCTTTCTGTGTCCCTTTTTCTCTTCTCCTTTTTTTCTTCCATAGGTACATCTACAGCACAAATGGCTGACATTATGGAATCTGAGGCTTGCAGTAAAATCCAGCCAAAAAGTTGATTAAATATTCAGACAACTGCAAAGTTACTTGATTTTAAAGCAGCTTTGTAATGCGGTCACGAATTGTGTGTGATTGCAGTATGAACACGTCTTATTACAGCTAAAGAGGGCTGAAGGTTGAGATGGGGAGTTTTTCATTCTGAGCCTTCAAAAACAGAGTGATCTTAATAAAAACACGGTCATCATCTTTATTCTCACTAGAATGTTAGATGCGCCATATGCCACCTGCCTTCAGAGCACAACTGAAAGGATACGGCTCTGAAACTTCACCAAACCTTTACAGGATCTGCTGCGGTTAACTGACCTTAACAACAGTCAAAGCTTCCTGAACAGTCTCCTAATCTCAAACCCTTTGGGATCGTTTGTATTTGGGTGCTTTTGTTGCCTTTTTTTTTTAACTGCTTCATTCGTTATACAAAACTCGAACAGCTTGTGTGAAAGCATTTGTCTGACACCTACTTACAGCATCCTCACCTTTCCCTAAGTTATTAACACACTCAGAAACAGCAGGCCAGAAACTGTGTGCTAGACTGCTTCAGCCATAAATCAGTAATGGGATGACTCCAGCCATCCTAGGAGGACAGTTACCAGCAGAGCTGAAATACACCACGGCAGCCTCAGGCAGGTCTGCAATAGCCAACATTTGAATTTCCACCCTGAGGGACTTTAGGCACTGCTCCTGAATGCCAATATTCTCTGCCATCCTTTTTTTACAGGCCTTGCAAGGCTTTGATGTTACTGCAACATGGAGAATAAAGCAGAACACAATAAAAAATAATGTACTACAAATATCCTTGAGATACCTTAGCAAAAATCATAAAAACAAATAAATGCTCAAGGTTGGGAAGGGACAATGAATTGTATGTATGTCTGTGTGCCTTGAATTTGGTCACAAGGACAGCGTCCACATGCCCCAGGGGTGACAGGTATTCACCAAGACATGCCCACACTTAGGACTGAACATTTCTGTCAGGCAGCTTCCTTCCCCCAGCCTCATCCTTTGCATGAGCTTCTCACAAGCATTTTGTGCGAACAAACTCTGGTTTTTGTGACTTTGAGGCCACAATGGTGTACATTTTCTCAGGTCACACATCACAGAGCTGGTATTTCAGAAACCAAAGCCCAAACTGTATCTCTGCTTTCCAAAACACAGCACCACTTCTTGTTCATTTACTACCAAAAAGAGCTCACACACATGCCATGGGCAGTTCCACCTCTGATGCTGCATGAACCTCTCAAAATGTAATACGAATTCCCAAGCTGTAACCAAAGCTGCCTGCCCATTTTCAGGGAACTAAGGACCCAATGTCACACCTCCCAAGAAATTTAAAGACTGAAGTCTGTAGAAGAGCATCAATTTTGTTTCATGAAAAAAGAGAAGCAGCGAGTCAAAAAAGTGCCTCACATGAGTATCTAAGTGATGCTTAAGGATAATGCCTGAAAATTGTGTTTCCCTCTACACAAAATTAAGACAACCAAATCCATTTCCTTCATTCTTCTGGAGGAAGTCATTGCTCTAAAATATTTACATTGACTGAAAAAGTAATGACATATTCAAATTGCTAATCTCTGTGGAGGGGCAATTCCATAATGAATGCTGAGAGCAAACGCTTTGCAGGAACAACTTCTTCAAGCCATTGTAAAGAAACCACCCCTGGTGCAAGCAACAGCTTTACTACAGAGGGTAAAATGTGCCTAGCTGAGCTGCCTCAGAGCAGGCTGCCAGGAAACCCCAGTGCGATGCAGAAGGATGCCAACTCTGTAAAAAGCATGCCTTGCTTCCTCCAGCACATGGTTGTGACCTCCAAAGCCAAACATCCAGCACCCAGTGCAGCTCACAGACCTCAGGAAAAAGCGGGAGGTTCAGCAGCAGAAGTCCAAGGTGACAAGATGACCTCGGTGGTTTTGGACATTTCCCTGGAGATATTCAAAAGTCATCTGGACACAGCCCTGAGTAACATGCTCCCGGCTTGAGCGGGGAGGTCGGACCAGGTGGCCTCCAGTGGTCCTTTCCAACCCTGCCCAACCTGTGATACTCAACAAGAGGCCAAAGTTGAATCTTCCTCAGCATCCACAAGTGTAATTCATATGTTGTTTAAACATATTTGCAATTACTTTTTATGTAGAGGTATTAATCTCTTTCATATTATTTACCACCATATTAGAAAAATCATTAGTGCCTCTAGACTTTTACAGAAATCAATATTTAATAAATTTGCAGCATAATGCACCCTTTTCACAGGCCCAGTTCCAGAGAGCTCCCCGCAACAAGTATTTAATCTCCGATGCCCACAGCTCATAATTCGACTACCATAGCACCAGCAAAACTATTTTTAATCAAAAATTGCTCTGCCTAAATGTTCGGAAAATCATTTTATTGTTAGACAGGAAAAAAAATGGTCTTTCAGCAATAAATTTTGTTTCTTGGCTCGGAGACAAAACATTGCTAATTCATCACTGTTCATATATGTCTGTAGACAGAAAACTTGCGCTGGACTCCTGAGCCCTGTAAACCTCACCCAAATGCCAACATCTCTGGAGAATTACTCAAGGCTTGAGACAGGCTTGGCTTAGTAGGAAAGTTATATGGAGAATCTAGATTCAGTAATTGTTTAATAGGGAATGGCTTTATTAAATGTGCATTTGGGTAATCTGAATTCTAGTTCTGAATATCACACAAACACAGGAGAGAAGCTAAGTGGAGAAGGTCATTCCAAAAAATGCAAAGAAAAGAGGTAAACATTCAGGAAGTTTTACTGTTTGTGGTACCAGAAGTAAAACATAATTGGGATTTAGGCTTTAGAGACCTAACCAAGCATCAGATGAAACAAAAAGAATTCAATACATTTCCTCCTCTACCAATACAAAACTCCCTTAACTGAAAAAACCTGCAAACCCTGACAAATGAGAGCCTCTCAGCAGGCAGGTTTTCAGGTTTAAATTTGGTTTAAAATGGCACACAAACCCCAAATTGAACTTTGGCGTGTCTAAGTTTTGAAAAAAAAAAACCTTTGGAAAAAAAAACCCTTCACCAAAAAACCTGAGAAAATCTCAGTATCACAACCATCTCAGGCTGGGACAAACAAACAACACTGTAGGTGGACACACTCAGTGCTCCAAGTTTCAGTTCCACATTGTGATTTTTCCAGAAGCAAAGCTGGTTTAAGACATTGCCACATATCCCTTGAAGACTAAAACAAAAATAAAGAGGCCTGAAAACTAGAACGTCACACTAGAGTACTGCAAAATAAAAGCAGCTGAAGAGCACAAACCTACAGAACAATAAGCAGCCTCTAGGCACAAGGCAAATAAAGACCTTCTCTAATTTCTCTGCCTGTGAAATATCACTGAGAGCCAAGACAGAAGAGGAGGAGCACTGCACCCAACCATCACGAGGCAGTGGATCTGAAAGGCTCTTGGAGGACAGAAGGGGATGAGAATTTTTTCCAGCTGTAGTTGTAGGGGGGTTGTGCTGTAAGGGAAAGCAGGACTTGAATCTTTTGCAGAAGACACAGTACATAAAATACAAAATGCAGCAACAAAGTTTTGGGTGCAGGAGTATCATTCCAGATGCCTGGATATGTGCAAAATCTCTAACATCTAAACCAAAATATGTAACTTTTCCATGCACCAATGACAGTTTTATGCCATCACAGCTCAAACTTCAACTGAGCTATCTCAGTTTTACACTGCTGAGAGCAGAAAACCAAACCACTAGTTAAAAACTTTAATGACAAAAGATCATCATTATAAAACTTAATTGCTATTCATGGAGGGATTCAGAAAACAGCTGTTTAAAATGCAACTGAAAAAAGATTATATTTAAAACAAACAGAATGAGGCATTTGGCAGATAAAAATTGTATTATAGCCTTCCCATTGATAGGGAGTGAACTGGGATGTATTAATGGCATTCATTTGCAGAGGAACCGGTCAATGAAGGGAAACTGCTTGGCATTTTCCCCCTGGCAACGTATTAAAACATGGAAAAATATCAGGAAAAAGAAGCCTGAAGTTTTATACTTCAACAGCCAAGATCAATATATGTAAGAATGAAAAAGGTACAAATTTTCTTCCCCTAAAGGTACCAATGATTTTGGGTGCCTAGCCTGGTATCCCTGAAGAGCCGAATTTTCAGGCAGTACCAAGTACCTTTAGCTCAGTTAAAGTACATCGGTAGATACCAAAAATCACAATTTACTTCAGAGAAATCTCAGCTAGAGGATTTCAAAGAAAAGCATCAAATTGTATCACAGTAGTGCCTGACAGCTGTTATTATTGTACTGCCTACCAAAACACCCATGGCAGCTGATGTCAAAAAGACCATTATTCTTTTGCTTTTATTCAGACTGTTTTTGTACACAGAACAAAGCATTATCCATACTCATTTTTTCCTTTCCTCCCCCTCATATACTTGCCCATTTCCCTGTATTTTTAACAGGCCACAGACAATTAATTTAAAAATTTATTTAACATGTGGATTAGTCTAAGATTGCAACTTGATATGAGTACAGTTTCTCCCAGCCCTGCTATTTGACAAAGCCATCATAGACTATTTGTGCATGCAGGTATTTTCACACATTTTAAAATGTGTTACTGAATAGAGAAACTACTAATTTAAAGTCTGCTATAGTTCCTCCTGTCAATTAATTTCTCTGGCTAGTCTCTTTCACACTCCTTTAAATAAAGCAACAAACGTTAAAAAGAACCACAAATCAAAAATCTCTTGCAAAACATGAGTAACAGCTGATTTTGTAACTCTATTTCCTTGGCTATTTAAAAAACCGAAAATACCTGCCAGTAGAGCTGAGTTAACATTATGGGCCAATTGCACACAAAGTTTAATTTTACAAGGCTATAAAAGCAGCTCTACCAGTCTCTTCACAATCTGAACTGCATTCTCACATCCAGAACAGCAGTACAGTTCAGTTCATCTTTCCAGCAGCAGTTCAGTTGTGGCCAAAGCTATTGCAATATATGAATTTAACTGTGGTCTGCTTCTTTAATGAGCAGTGAGGCTGGAGAACGCAGTGGTCCTGTCCTGCTTGACTTTCTGGATGGGTTAAGTGTATTTTTGATTCAGAGGTGGATGCAGGACAACACAAGGCCCCAGTTAGGGATCACAAGATCATCATAGTTCTGGGGCACTTCAGGATCAGCCTTCATCAATAGCTGTACTTTGGCACAAAAGAAGAGTGAGAAGCCTCTTTTCTGTCAGAAGTTCATAACTCATTTCTCTTTGGCATGAAAACAACAACAGCGTAGACTCCACAAGCAGCTCTGCACTTTCTAGTGGCTATTGTTAGTTTCAAGGTACAATTCAAGAGATGAGTCAGGAGTTTTAAAGCTCCTTGACCAAACCTGTTTTTCCTGATATTTAATTTGTTCCTTCAGGGTTCAATACCCAGATAAGATCCACTAGGCTGCACCAGTAAGACCCTTTCTGACTCCATCACCAAAAACTATCAGCAAGTAAAGCAGTCTCACTCTGAGGTCTCCTCTGACAGAAAGAGGCAGCACAGCATGACCAGAGGATTTGGATGTGGATACAAGACACATCTCTCACCACACCAGCTTCAGCTGGTCAGTGGTAATTCCGTCTTCAGCTTACAGGCATCAGATATGATGCTGGTCCAACTTTTGCCATAGCACTGTATGGGACGACAGTGCCTGCCTGTCGTCCCTTTGTTGATCCGAAGCATCACCTGAGCTGGACAGCCTGCTCCCCTCACTGGGTTTGCTAGCACTCCCACCAGGAAAAGAAAAGAAAATCGAACTCCAACTGATGACAAAACACTTCAGCCTTGTCTCTCCAGCTTATTAATTCCAGCTGCATTGTCTCAGGTGGAATTATATTATAGTATATCACTGTCACTGTCACAGCATTCGAATTATGTTAAATGTGGCATAAAACAAGCAAAAGCACAAAAACAGCAGTGAAGCTCAGTATCATTCCATCAGTTCTGCCGCTGGCAATCACAACCATGTGTTCACATCAGCACAATATGTATGTACTGTGTTTCAGAGACACCTTCCTTTCTTTATGGTGGAGGAGTCTAACATATTGTTGCTATACAGTCCAACAATTTATGGAGCCCATGATAAACCACTGCATCATTTTTCAAGGTCCAAGAACTCTATAAGCTTGGTCAGTAAAATGTACTAGGCAATAACTCATCCCCCAAAAAATGGTGATGGCAACTACAGAACTGCAGCTCTATTAACTCCTTTTTTTTCTTTGTATGGATAAGTTTAGCTGAAAGCAGTATTAGTGACAAATTGCAGCCTGGGGAAATTTTCAGATCAAGGTAATAATGCTATGAGGTAGAATGATTTGCTTTAGTGTAGCTATATAATGCTGCCAGTTCCCTCCGACTGGACACTAACTGCAGCCAGAGGCCACCTTGCTTAAAAGAAAATCTAAAGAAATATTTTAGCACTAAACCCATCTGGAGTAATAAAAAAAAAAAAAAAAAAAAAACCCAGAGCATCCTTCCTAAGAAGGGGCACTGGGAAAGTGAAATTGGTTAAAAAGTTCAACAGCTAAATGATTCATGGCTGATAACAAGCTAGTGCCTGTGAGCTGAAGGAGCTGGTCTCCTGCTAACACTGCTGAACCACGTAGGTGGGAAGGAGCCTCTGGAGGTATCTAATCCAATCTCCTGCTCAAAGCAAGGTGCTCAGGGCTCTGCCCAGCAAGTCCTGAACACCAACACCACAGATGTCACCCCTTCTCCAGGATCTGGTTCCAGAGTTTGATCAATTCATGGTGACTTTTTCCTGTTTTACCCAGCCAGAATTTCTCATGTTCCAACTTGTGCCTGCTGCCCTTCTCCTGTCTCAGTGCACCTCTGAGAAGGGCTTTGTCCATGCTCCAGCTCTGACCACCTCAGTGGTGTTACTGGATTTGCTCCTGGTCCTTGTGCTGGGTCAGGGACACCGAGCACTCAGGCTGGCAGGGATTTGGCAGAGGGGCAGGATTCCTGCCCTTGCCCTCACAGCATTCCAGCTAATTCCTTTGCTGCCTGGGCACACTGATGACTCCTGGGCAACCCTCTGCCCACCTGAGCCCGCCCAGCTATTTTTAAAGGGTACTGGACCACAAGCTGACCCCAGAGGGACACCACTAACAGCTAGACACCAATTTGAGCTCAGTGGCCCAAAAAATTTCCCACTGGTGCCACCACTCCCTTCTGCAACCTATCTGTAACAAATGAGGCCATAAGGCTCAGGATTTTCCGTCACTGATACACAAACACAGGCACATTCTCTGTGCCTACCTGCCTTTCTCAAAGCTCCTTAATGATATGTCTCTGCCTCCTCCTGGGATGGGATACTCCACACTGCTTTGAAAGAGAACCAGCAGCAGGATCTGAGGAGACTGCAGAGGTGGGAAGTGCCTATCCCAGAGCAGGTGGAACTAAACCAGCTGGGAACAGCAGGCATCAGAGGAGCAGAAACCATCTGATGCTACAGCCAGTTGCAGGGAAGAATTGTTTTGATCATATTCACCTTTTGAGATTTAAAGCACTTGAGCTCCTGCAAAGGCTTCCTTCTTTCTACAGCATGAGGAAGAGCCATTCATACATTTCTAGCCTCTCCAATATCCCTCAATTAACTCCCTTTACTCCTGTCAAGCCTAAATTTCCACTCTGACCTCCACCTACTTCATGGCTCTGGATGGTGCTTGTCCATCTTCCAGACAGAATCTGGAAGTGAAGCCCCCCTGCTTCTGGAGGGTGAGTGAAACCTCCAAGCAGCAGCAGCAGCACAGGGATGAACAGGGAAGTTAGGAGAGGAATTCCTCATCCAAGACAACTGGCCTGCCCCAAGAGGAGGCAACACAAAGTATTCAAAGTCGAGTCATTTATATTAAACTTTTTTCCAGCCTTCCCTTCTAAAATCCACTTGAGTCTGCCTCAGAAACTCCCAATATATATTATCTCACACAAATTGACTGCTCTTGCTTCCACAGGGCACAGCAGGCAGATTTCCAAGATCTTCCCTTCTTAAGAAGGATCATGAACTTGGCTAGAAGCAGACACTGTCTAAAAGCAGCTTTGAAGCCACTTGACCTCTGTAAGTCTTCCTGATTTTACATGAATGACAAGGGTTGAATCTGTTCTGCCTCATTTTTGCAAATGAGAACCTGGATCCACTGTTTCCAAGAGCTTTCAATAACCTCTACAGCAAACCATGTTTTATGTGAAAAATGTCAGGGAACGAACTGAAAACCATTTGCCTACAGCATTTCGGAAGGAAAATGACATGGCAGCCTACCCTCTCCTTCTGTAAAGTGAATCATTAAAAAAGGCAGGAATAATATTCTTTGTTCCTGCCATGTAGCACAGGGTGGGCAGCACATGCTGTCACTGACAGCTCCTTTGCTTTCTCAGCACTTACTCTTGCCTTGCAATGAAATGTGAGGAAGAAGAATTGTATTTGAATTGCCCAGCATTCTTTGGATTTCTGTTTTAAATTGTTTTCTCAGTAGCCACTCTCCTATTCCACAGGAAATAGGTAACAATCAACAAATCACCCCTTTTGTAAGACAGTACTCGCTGCTGCTCCGGACAGTTTAGGAGGGGTTCCCACACACACAGGCAGAAGGAACAAAATCCATCAGAGCTTTTCCCAGTCCCAAGAACCTTCAGTGTACCAAGCTTCAAACCAACAGAGCTTTCTCACAGAAATGCACAGAGTAATAACTATTCTGAATTTTAAAGGTGATCAAGGCAGTCCCACTAAGAAGATGCAACACTTAAAGGCATTCTGTTGAGCATCTTCACGCATATGTAAATGTGGATTTCCAACAGAGCTTATCCTCCCTGGGGGTTCTGAAACTCCACCCATCCCAGCACAGCAATTTTGCTGTGCACACACCACAGCAGCCACTCTGCTCCTGACATTACGCCACCAAAACACCAGAGATAGCTAGAGAGAAAGAATAAACTTTTCAACCAACATAACCCAGGGAGGTTTAAAGCCAGTTCTTGCTCCACTATTCATCTGAGTGGTGCCAGGGCACCAAGGAGAAAGCAGCAGTCCAGGAGTCTCTGACAGGGTCAGAAGGTCAGCTCCGAAAAGGGTTGCCTACACTTCTGACCCTGCTCATCATAGAGCAGCATCAAGGGTATATTTCATTTTAGCCTGCAGATGACCTTCATATTAAACCCATCCTTGCAACCTCCTTTGAACAACCACCATCACAATTCTAGTACTCTGGATCATTCAGCTCCCTCAAGATTTCTTGTGTGAGCCTCCAGGCCTCCTGCATTTAGGTGCTGGAGCCCCATATATAATGTACCTGCATTTAGGAGCTGGAGCCCCATATATAATGCAGTACATCATCAGATCTGCTCTCCCCTGCAATATTAATGCCAGCTCCCATGTTATTTCTCACCAACCTGACTACCATGCATGTAAAATGTCTAAAGTAACTGTAGTTGAAAGAGCAACACAAAACATTAAGTCATTTAACAGGAGAAAAAAGCATTGCCTTTCACTGGCAGTGCTGTTCAGAGCACATGGCAGTAAGCGTGTTTTACACCTCTAATGCACAACCCAGCAGCATAAATGCTAAAGTTGGAACTATAGCATTCAAAGTTAAAAAGTGCCAGAATTCAAGCTGCCTGAACAGCACTAATTTGACCCTCCCATGTGTATAAGGTCTAGAATTATGCAACCAAAATGTTTCCCTTCATATCTGTCTCACCAAGGGCACAGATTGGCTGGTGCTCACTCCACATGTTATTCCTTTACCTTTCAAATGGCATATTATTCTGTTTGCTCTTCAGAGGGAAGCCATAGCCCTGTTTGTCATACATCATTCAAATCCCATTCTAAAGGCGGAATTTTTATCTTGAAGATAAACAAGTTATCTTCCCTAACGACCCATGTGAGACAAGATAATAGCATTGCTGCTGTGCCACAAATGGGAAATGAAAACAAGAAGATGTAAGTAAAATGCTTCCATTGCTTTTGGATGCCTTAACTGAGACTTCCAAGACATGATTTTCAGGAAATTTAGAAGTTACTATAAAGCACTTCATGGATACATCTACCCAACACAGCTCAACAACTTGCAACCCTGTGCACAGCCCACCATGGAAAGTTTAGCTTAAGCAACTCACTGAGGGTAACTTGAGAATCCCAAGGCACAGAAGTCTCCAGGACAAAGGACAACTGCCTCAGCTGCTAAGGCTTCCTTCCTCTCCCACCCTTCTTCACCTTCCTCAGCCACTTTCTTCAGCACAGCTATGATCCACAAACAAGACACCCTGCCCTCTGAATGATACCATGGTTCCTAATAAACATACCTTACACTCCAAAATTGTGCTCCCCTTCAGATTACTGGTAACTTTGATGTTCTTAGAAAGATACTTTTGAAAACTCCTTCTGCAGCATCAGGAGGCTGTCCACTGATCATCACTGGAGGGGGATGACATTTCCTGAAAGAGGATGACTTCTCAGACTCCCACAAGGACAGTGATTCAAGCCTTTAGACAGGTCTTCCCCATTCACAGCTCCCTGTCCTAATTTTCCTCTCCAATCTTGGTCTTCCTGTTCATACTCAGCCCCTTATGTCTCACTCAGCTTCTTTTCGCCCCTGTGATCTGAATTCTTTCACATCAGAACTACCTTGCTTCCAAAATGCCTTCATTCAGGCTTCTTGTCCATGTGCCTCTACCAGCTCCTGACTTCACTGGACAAGAGCCAGAGCAAAAAGGTTCCTCACTATCCACCCCATCCCTTCCCAAAGTCCTGCTTCAGCTCCCAAAACAGTCCACATTCCCTGTGCTCTGCAATGAATAATGTTGGAATGGCTTAGTAAAAGCAAGTTAAAGACAGGAAGATAGGAAAATACTTCAAAAGGACAAAGCATTTGCTATTTTTATTCCAAGTGCCGTGGTGAGCATAATTATGCAAATTCAAAAAACTTGTCACAATTGACCTTTTCAAAACATGTGTGTCCATGGGCCTAACATACAATTCTTTGGTGAACCTTGAAATTTATTAAAGGTCAGTAGCTCTAAAACTTAATCTCATTTAATCATTGAAGGACTTATTTAACATGCAGCCATCACCAATCATCAAGGTAAAATGAACTTGCTTAAAAACCGGTAAAAACTTTGATGGATTGGACTACAGCAAAACCTGTTGCTTTAAAAAGCTGTAAAAGAAAATGTAAAAAATGTTCTTACAGAACCTAGAAGTTTAGTTGTTGTTCTGAAAATTTAACAATGCCAAAATCCAAGGGTTCAGGTCCATCTGAAGCCCTGGAAGTAGATCTGGTCAAATGGTCAGAAGTCACTACTGATTGAAACTAAATTAATTGCAGGAATTAATGTAGAATAAGGAATGTGTAGAGTAAGTCTAAAATCTCATTGTGTTTAGATTCTGCAGGGCTTGGCTGTCTCTTCTGAGCTACTGTTCCCAGAACTGTTGCAGATCTTTGTACTCCTTTGGGGAAAACTGTTCTCCACCTTTACAATCTCATTTGCAGCAACACAGTCTCTGCCCACCTTGAAAACTGGTTCTTTCTATGAAAAGCCCACACAGACCCTGGCACAACTCCTAGTAAGATGAAACTCCATGAAGATTTCTGTGACATCAGGACTGGCCAAGGAGGGATTTTGCACAGAACAGGCACAAAAAGAAAACCAAAATGGGAAAATGCCACGTTTTCACAAACACTCACAAGCCCCAGCGCAGCTACTCTTATGCTATATTAGTTTTTATGCAGGAGCCATTTGAGAAATTTCAAGTATTTTTTTCTTCCAGGAAAGTAAAACATGATGACAAACAGGAAAAGCTGCCTTAATTAGAACAGGACCTACAATACAAAATACTGATCCTATTCCAGGATAGAAATGACAGAACTATAGCTTTTACCAAGGGAATGATACAATAAACATATAAACAGCTGAGGGTCAGACCAAACAGAATTAGTTGCCAGAGCACCACAGAAGATCATGAATCTATGACAATTTATACCAATGAAGGCAGTTTGTCCTTGAAGCTCAAGGTCATTTTTCACTGAACACCAAATTATTTTTCTGGCATTTACATGCAGTACAAACGTTTGTTTCCTGACTTAAATCTTCTACCCAGCAGCATCACAGTCTATAGGATGAATGTCATTTTTTTCCATTGGTATCTACACTCTGAGAAACATGTTGCTTGAACTGCTTCTTGTACAACAGATGGAAGGACATTATAAAATGTCATATGGCTCCCTAACAGGCTCTTTGAAATTCAAATAAGGTTACATATCCTTCACCTCACCATACAAGACTGCAACAGGGTTGATTACAGAAATATTGGCACAGGTCTGTGTTAAATCTATAATGTGACATGGTGTCAAGCTTATCAGAGCGGTTTAACTGTTTATTTTCATTAAGCGCCTGCCTGTAGTGCCTGTCCCCACCAGGAACATTCCAGGAAGTCCCAAACAGCCAACACAAGGACACCAAATATAGCCTGGGACACAGCAGCTGCAACTGTCCTGCCATAGTCATTCCATTTTCATCCACCTAAGAGGGTGAACAATCTGGGATCCATTTCTGGGGATAATGCAATATTATTCAGTAATTATTCAGCAGCCATATAAACAACTTGTGTTAGCTGACCGACCTTACTTTCGCAGCTCTGCCCCCACACATGTTCCAGGAGGTGGTGCTGTCCCTTGGATGCACTGAAATCACTCGTTTCTCTTTAAGATAAAAGTTTTCTCTTGAGACAAAAACTTCAGCAGATACAGGGCACTTTATGCAAGTGCATGAGTCCATGACGCCAGCTGAAGACTCAACTTTCCTGAAAAAGTAACTGTTAAATGCACATTCAACATTTCTGAGAATTCCAAGACTATCAGCTCCTAATGCTTCCATTCCGAATGCACTTGTTCTGGAAAGAACAGCAGCTCTTTATTGCTTTGCATGAATGCAAACCATGGGCTGTTACTCCAAGAATAAACCTGTTGTGTCACCCATCTGTAACAGCCATCTGGGACAGATGTTTCAAATGGAAACTGCCACAAGATTTAAGGTTCACTATTAATCTGCCTTACATCTTGATCAGTTAGCCCTCAAATGACCCAGTAAGAAATTATGGATCCCACCTGCATAAAGGAAGCAATACAGATACTTCACATTGGTGTCCTTTCCTATTAAATCAACAGTCCAGACAGCAGATCAGTGCTATGCCTGTACCATCCTATCCCACCCCACCCAATCCCTGCTGCTTGGAGAGCTAAAGCTCACTTGAATCTTTTATAGGCATGGAATTGACCATATATTACCTATGCAAAGTCAGACAGACTATTTGTTTGTTCCCATTTACTTGCTACCAAGAACCTTAGTTTCTTAAGCCAAATAAATCACCTTTAAAACATGTTAATGATCAACAAACATAAACATTCTTCATCAAATTCTGAAACAAAATTATTAGCTATTCACATCCAAGTTCTATAAATTTCACCGCATGTCCATCTGGCAGACAGCTGCATTATTTATTTGCTGTCACACTCAGTAAATTGATTTACTGGCATTTAAAGGTGTCATCTTTACTCATTACAATTTCAGTGCTCACTCCAGCACTACCAACATTGCACCAATGACCTGAGTTTCAACTTTTAATCTCTCCTAAGATTGAATTCCACATACAAAGCAGTATAGGAAGAGACAGAAGAAACTGAAGGACTAAGGTGTTTTGATTTAAAAGTTCACTGATCTCTATACAGTAACAATTTGGTGAGAAAGTTAATTTAATGACTCAAGTGCAACATACACTTTTTTGAGCCCAAGGTAAACTTCAGACCTGGCAACACTGCTGTGCAGAATTGAGATAAGTGGACTTGATAGACAAGAAAGAGGAATGAGGCCACATCCTTGGAAAGGATTACTGTCCTGGAAAGTTTGGGGCAGATGTGGTTTATCCTGAGCCACACCACCTGAATGCTCTCCCAAGTGTGCTTCCCAGCTGTATTAGCTGCAGTGCCAGAGACCAGAATTCCAGTCCTGCCCTGGAGACATTTCAGGCTGGCAAACAGCAGTAGCCCCTCACCCCACCCCAGCTGCTTTTAAAAACAAGCAGTACCCATCAGCTTGGAAAATGCATCAGAACACAAGAGAGTCAAGGTGCTCCGGACTATATTTTAGGACACTAAGTGTTAAGTGCAAGACATTTTCAAGAAAAGATGCAATGACCCCCCCTAAGCTCCCTGATTTGTGTGCTCCAGCAAAAAGCTCCAGAACCATCCCCACTGACTGAGAGGCACTTCTGTGCTTCCACTGGAAACTGCACTCCAGCTGAAATAACACCACCTCCCCTCCACTGAGAGCCCCAGACAGCACAGGAATCAAACAGAGCAGTGACCTGCAGCTCACAGCCACACACATATATATAACCACAGCCAAATTGCAGCAAAAGTCAGAGTTGTGATCATGCCTCACTAGACAAAAACATAATTAAAACCATTAGGTTTGGAAAACTTCCAGCCCTATGAATCTGACAAAGACATTTATGATGATAGAGGAATAATAATGTCCAGTAAAATCCTGAGATACAAAAGCACTAAAAGTGTTTTACAGTCAAAAATTCAAGGAAAGAACGCTTTGAATAAGTTAATAATGTGTCTTCTGTAGAAAAGGAGCAGTGTGACTTTTACATTTCATAAAGTGAAGCTTGACTTCACAGCTATCTGTATCCTATCACACTTTTCCTGTCAGACTAAACTAAGCATCTCTTGTTTTGATGCAAACAGAGCAACTTCTCTTGCAGGGTATTTTTGATGAAAATGAACTCGGGGCTTTAAAAAAGAGCCCAAGTCCCTTCTGTGATAGCGAATTTCTGACGCTTCGATCCACTTTGCATTGCTAAACTTTGAGGATGCCCAAGATGAGAAGGAATTCATAACACCATCCACCAAGAGGCCTGCATTACAGTAAAGCATATTGATATGCTTGCTCTTTTTATTGATCCATGCAGCAGATTCTTACTTGAGGTAACATTAAGAGAAATGTCTCATTTACTTGAAAAGAAAAAAAAAAATTCACAGATTTTGGAGAAAACATTTGGCAGAGTGCTGCCATCTGCACCAATATTTGAAAACCATGCCATTCAAATACTCATAATTTACCTAATCTTAGCAAGATATTTGAAAATTAGAGGCTTTTTATTACATTTTCCAAAGCAACATCACTTTGCATATTGGGTATTAGATCCATCTGGAAAAGTGACACTCAAAACAACAATGCCTTTTCAAGCCCATACCCCACCTTGTTGTAACCAGGCTCTTCATACATACTGACCGTTTGACTTCCAGAAGCTGCTTTTGGGAGATAAGGGTAATGGGAGACAAAATCTACAAAGAATGTTCAAATGGTCACCATAACAATTATGAAGTTCTCAAAAGCATCTATACTCAAGTGTTGTGATGACTTCCTGCAATTTCTCCTGTTTATTTTAGAATCAGGCACAAGAGAGCAGCTTAGAACTCCTTTCTTGAATAGGTTTGAGAGCTTTAAGAGATTAAGAAGTTTCACAGCTGATTATACTGACAAATAATTCCAATTATAATCAGTTTCACAGCTGATTATACTGACAAATAATTCCAATTTTGGATCAGTCCAAGCAATAAGTGACATAAGAAAGGAATTTCCAACACACTTGCACTGGTGCTGGAGCTTGTTAGGGATTGCACCTGTCCGAGCCCAGAAACTGGAGATAGACTGTGGCCACTTGTAGTTTATTTAAAGAAAACATCTTCTGTCACCCTGCCTTTCAGTCATCACCCTGCTTTTGTTTCATCTATTTGCTGTTTAAGCCTGGGAAAGGTGGAATGAAGACTTTAGTTGATTTTAACTAAACAACAACAGCAGCTCACTAAACCCTCTTGACTGCAGCACTCTACCTACCCACAATGGTCACAATACAGAAAAACCACTTCCATTTTATCCTGAGCCTCCCCTGAACAGAACACCTGGAGCAGGCATCCATGAAAGGGAGCAGTATGCAAGAAAAAAACTCCTGGAATGATTCATTACCAAAGCAGTCAAAACCAAATACCAAGAGTATCATTAAGCTTTATTGCAACAGATCAGTGACATACTCAGGGTAAGGCTTTGGGAAAAAAGGTCATTGCAAAGTCCCTCTGCACAGCCTGGAAGTTTCTAATACCAGCCTGCCAGACTTTTACGGGCATTTGCTAAGATCTGGAAGACTACAGACTTCAGAGCAAGGGGCTGCTGTGCATTCTGAGCTGCTGAGCCAACTACAGGAGGGGCACTGTGCAGCATAAGTGAAAAAGAAATCTCAAGCTAACTTAAGGCCATTTACTCCAGAAAAACAGTAGTTTTCCAGAAAAATGTTCTAAATAGATGAATCTTACCAAGAGGCTGGATATGAACTGTTCATCCAAGAAATGCTCAGCAATGAAAGATTAACATGCACTTTACTTTAGGAGCTTTGAACATAAAACTATACTCTCACCTTCAAATCTACTTTCCTGGATTTCTTTGTGTGGAATATTTACAATGCCCACTTTCATTCTTAAGCAAACAGCAGAAAGAATATCTTCTTTGAGCAAACAGGTCTGGACAGACTGCAGAAATTTGCCAAATATTGGTTTTGTTAGGGATGAGCTTGAAATTTCCATCTTGTTTCAGTTTCACACTGAATGTACTTTTAGAAAGTGATTTTTTAAAACATATGTATTATACTGCATTAAAAGATGTGAATTAAACTACTTCAGATAATGAACTGAAACACCTATGACTGAGTAATTGAGAGCAGTAGGAATTTATCCTTCAGGGTAAAACAGTACACTGGGAAAAATGATGTCCTAAGAGGTTCTGTCTTGCTCAGGCAGGGCCACAGGCAGACACTGCCTGACTGGCCCAGATGTGGTTACTGACAGGATACAACAGCAAGTCAGCCAACTTACCTAGAGTGTTTTATTCTACAAGCCTTTTCTCCAGTGGCACTTTCAGTCAGGTCTCTTCCCACTCCTTGTCTATCAGTTTTATAAAACTAACCCTAATACCTTTGGGCTAATGTTCTATCAAACCAGATTTGGTGAATACAAATAAGTGAAGAAACTGAAATTTCAATATATAAGCCCTTAATTCTGCAGGAAACTAAGTTGAAAAAATGTTATAAGGAATGAAGTCTTCACAATGTTTGTGTAAAGCATACTGAGCATCCAAAAATTACAGGAGAAGCATTACCTGCTTGTAGTCCTCTGGTCGTCTAATGAGATCTGTTTCTGTGACAGAAAAATGTCCAAGCTTCTGGTCCATGTGGGAGCCACTTGTGAATAAATGGATCTGGAACAGATCAATTTAAAAGATATTTGTCAGAGCAAGGAGCAGATCATTAACATCATTAACTAGCACCCAACAGCTGCATGGGTTGGCAGGGTGATGTGACCAGTGCTTGCAAACCCCTTCCCAAGGGACACGTACAAATGTGAGTACTACCACCAATGCAACAGCCAAAATGCAAAGGATGAACATGCACCACAATCACCTCACAAAATGGTCCATCTGGCAGCGTTGCCACAACCACATGCAGGAATTGCAACCACTGCTGCCACAGTAAAACTGAAGGTTTCTCTCTTCATCCTGTCTTGAAGTCTTTTTCCTTACAGTACACATGGTCAGTGCATGGCATAAAAGAAGAAACCATTTACAAAGATAGCAGCAGTCTTAACTGAGCTAAAGTATACTCTCAGAATAACTTTCATTTCTTTCTTTTAAGCAGAAAATGCTACCTAGAACAGTAAGGTTCTCTTTTGCTTCTTTATACTATTGGCTTTTGCTTACCAAGACCTTGTCCCAGCTGCACTGGTGATAATATCATCAATTACTTGATGAAGAAGCTTCCCAAGTCAGTCAAGGGAACAATAAAAAGCAATTCCTCCTATTCAGAGCTTATCCCCTTGTTACTGTAATAACTGCAGCTGCCAAACAAGATAGCAGTGCACATTTGTCAGACAATCACTCATATTGCATTAATATTTCTGCCAGAAGATGGAGAATGTTTCCTTCTTTTCTTGCTTTATTCTAATACAAACTATTACATACTTGGGTATTGACAACAATTTTAAAGTTGACAGGCACTGGGTAATTATCAACCCTTCCATGAAACTTCAGAATATTTTAGCGTTCCTTTCCCAAAACTCACTGCTGGTGACAACCATCTGTCACATGTGCAGAGCTATGCGAGTTTAAAAATAAAAGAGCACCTCCCTATACAATGTTCTTCCCTTCCACTTGCCACTCCTCTGCCTGCTGCATTCTTGCATAACTCTGGCGGCCAAACCTTTGGGCCCCCACCACCAGCAGTGAATTTCAGCCCCTGCTCCAAGGTAGGTGGCAGCAGCATCCCTGCTGCCTAAAGCCTAAAACAAATACAGTAAAGCTGTAACAACAGAGGAATAAGGTGTTCCCCTGAGAACAGATTAGATGGATACTGAAACAATCCAGTATTTGTGGTTTTGCTATCTCCTACTGATAACTAATAGAAGATAAACAAGGCTTAAGGATGGAAAGAGCATCAAAGCAGGAGTAGTAGGTAAGGGGGTGAGAGGCCGAATATGCACAGCTCTTGCTCCTTGGCACTGGAATACCCCAAGGTGGAGGCAGGTCTGACTTAACCTCATGCTAACCTTTGCAAGAGAGCACAGGCACAGCCCTCAACACTCAGGACCACCTCTGGGGAGTTTCCAGCACCAATTCCTAAATGCCCTTGAGTCTAGATAAGCTGCTCTCCCTGCAGGGTGCCTAATTCACCTAGAGAAGATGAAAAAGGGGCTTGCTCATGGTTCACACACATTTGCATGAGAGGAAAAAATTCTACTGCATTAAAGAATGTGTTTCTGAGATCTAATGGCAAATTCACCTTAGGGAAAAATGTGAAGATTTTCAAACCAAATAGACAAAAAATATATAAATAAACAAGGTAGCAATTCCCAGAGTAACATGGTAGATTTTTCATGTCAAGATACAGATGCATCTAACAATTGCAGTTTAGCTCACTCATAAATTACTGACAATGAGGTAATTACCCAACACCAGTCCCTGCCCTCTATTATTCAGAGATCAAGACTTTGTCCTTGTCCCTTTACTCTTACTACCTCAGATATATAGATAAAACCCATCCAACCCACTGCACTATTACACACTGCTACATCTTATTTTTTATTGTTGATCTTAGAGGGGGCACAAGAAACCACTCCATTCATAGGTGGTAATTCCCAGTGCTGCTCTGCATTATTACTGACAATACAACTCTTGCTCTTAGTTTCCAAGCATATTAAAACCATTATTGTAGCTTTATCATGATCTGATAATTCCAATTATGTTAAACTCTTCTTCTATCACTGAGAATTCCATTTAATATCATTTTATTCTTACTAATCCATACGCACAGCCCATAATCAGATTTTCACCTGCTTAAAAAAAAAAATCATCTCTGAACCTAACCTAACCCTCCACTACTTCAAGATGGAAGACAGCTGAAAATACCCCCAGGAAATCCATCAGTTTTGCAGAAACCCACCTGTTCCTCTATTTTTCACAACATGCTGATTGTGGCAGAGTGCATTTAACAGAGTCCCCCCAAAATGGAAGTTTTAAACTATACAGGTTCCTGTTTTGCTGAAATCATGCAAGGCTTCTCATTCACATTTTTTTAAGGCAAAGTGGTAACTCAAAGACAAAATAAAAACAACGGCTCTCTCCTATGAATTCAACAGGGATCAAAACCCAGGGAGACAGATACTCTTCTGCCATTTGACAGAAAGAAAGAGAATAGAAGGAGCCAAGAGATGTGCCTTAACACAGTAATTTATTCTCCATGTTCCCAGGTATTTGAAGGCATACCAGGTAAGTATGTACCACTCAGAATCTCAAGGGAATTAGAACGGTATTACTACATCATACTTTCAAAGTGAGCCAACCTGTCCATGTTGAGAAGCCATTAAAATGTTATTCAACAACTCAGCCTCAGGCTGCAAAATTCCTCAGAAACAGAGAGGTTAAGATTTCCCTCAGGAAGTCTTCCTCCTACAGCAGGACACGTGTGCTTCTGTAGGCTTCAACATGCCTTCTGGGAGCTGAAGTCACTGAAAAGAAGCTCATCAGAGCAGCCAGCAAAGAGGAGCAGCCAGCAAAGAGGAACAGCCAGGCAGGCCACCTAACAAGCTACTCCCAGCACAGTACCAGCTGTAGCTCCAGGGAGGCTTCCCTCTCTTGGGAGCTGCAGAAATTCATCCCATCAACCTCAGGTGGCTGCCAGCAGGACACAGTAGATCGAGGATACAGCAATATTCATACTAAAAACACAGAGTGGAAGGAAGAGCAGTCATCTTCTGAGTAAGAACATATTTTCCAACTGTGTTGTGTTCTTCTCAGAAAGGTCCAAATAGAGAAAATGGCATTTTAGAGTTTGTGTGAGTCACAGAATGAAATCTGCAGAAGTGTCACCACTAGTTGACAAAAATTATAGCTCCTGATCAGCAGTAAATAAGATTGTTCCACAGCTGAGACACATAACCTGGTACGTTATCAAACAGAGCGAGTAAAAGCCGTAATTATAATTTTGAAGAGAAAGCCCTCTGTAAATCTGTCAGCATAATTAAAAAACATAACACTCATTAGCCTTTTGCATACTGTGTTTGTGGTTTATTAGAGGAAAGCAGCAGCTCATATAGAGGTCACACTGGGTCAGTTCAGTCTTCTAACACATAGAATAGTTTAAAAGTTTTGAAATTAATGCGGTAGTAAAAGCAATTTCTCTAGAAAGAGTCAGGAAATATCAATTATTGTTCATACAGCTGTTAAATTGTGTAAGTATGTTATATTTTGTGTTACCATAAATGCTAACATTAATGTGGCACTGTAATGAAGTCCTTCTAAAGTCACATTTACCTTTCTATACTGCTGCTTTTAATTCAGACTAAAATATAAATCAGAGCACTGCACTTTATTACAGCTCTGAACAGAACTCCCACAGCTGCACACATAATATCAGTGTGGGTTCACATGTGGAGGAGCTGGACTCAGTTCCGTGCTCCTTTGTGCACCCCCATGGTGGCAGCCCTGACAGTAACAATCATCACCAGCACCACTGCTGCCTTCAGTTTAGCCTAGCAAAGACTGCTGGAGAAGGCAGTAATGACAGCTCTGGGAAACTGGATGAACAGAAACACAAATCTCCCTCCTGTTTATTCCTCCAGATTCTGGAAATCGTGGTCCAGGGACCTGCAGCATAACTAACCTGTCTCTTGTAATTGTCTGACTGTCCTAACTTTAGCACACATTTTGCCTTAGATAGCCACAAAGGGGTAAAAAAAAGTCCAAGTTTATTTCAAAGTACAACTTCCACAGGAGGGTCATCATCTCTCATCTCCCCTGTCAACAAGTTTAGCATGTTGCCCCATCAGCACATCTCTTCATTGCCTCAGTGCCTCATTTGGACTGTTGAGAATATCTCTGTTTGTACTCGAGCTCCCAGGTCTGACCTGCTTTTAATTCTTCCTCGCCCTCATTAACTGCAAGCTGAGGCACTGGAGCTGCCTAATGATTTGTTACTGTCAAGTCTCACATAAATCAGAGCACTGATGATGAGTTATGGAGGCATTTGCCTCACCAACTAGAAAAACCAGCATACCTTAAATAGAGGCAGTTTATCAGGGGAAGAAGATGCCAATCATTTCATTTGAGATTCACCCTTCCCAACCCCATCACAATCTCTGATCACAGTGCAAAAAGTCAAGGACTGCACAGGCACTTAGAGGGAATTGCCACCTTTGTTCCCAGATCAGGGAAGCACATCAGCAGTGGTCAGTGAGAAGCAAAAGGTTATTTTAGATGCTGCACACACAGCACCTGATCCCTCTTCCCTAGGGCTGTCAATCAGACATCTGCCCTAGCAATCAGTTCATGAAAAGAACAAAATGTAACCTCATTATAGTTTTCAGCACTGCTCTGTCAGACACAGTATTAAAACCAGGAAGGCATCTTCATTCAAAGGTGAAGATGATTCTGACAACTTTTTGATTTGTACTTTGGGAAAAAATTTCCCCAAACTGTTTTTTGTCTCAAAAAAAGGTTTTCTGTGAAGGTTTTGAGTACAGTAATAGCTGGCTCCATTTAAGTTATCTAAAGAGATAAAAATGGAGAAAGGGGACCTAGGGAAAGCAATACTTAATAACTTTTAGGACTGTCTGTATTTTTTAGTTTGTTTCTGAAGTCACAATCACTGTCAACTTTGGAACTAAAGGCTGGTTCCATCCTAAACAGACATAATGCTTCCAGATTTCTGTGATTAGACAGGCATCTGAACACTCATAAATGGAAACAGAACTAGAACCTTAGCAGTGTAGAGATGATTACTGATTCCTGATTTAAAAGCAGATAAATTTTGGGTTCTGCTGAGACATCCTCTAGTACTTTGGAAAGAGATTTTGCATTTTATTTTGCTATTAGTTTCAATACTTATTCTTAACATTCTGGATCCACATTTCCAATGAACTTAGAGCTCTGCATCGCTATTTCTTGTCTGGGGAACCAGAATGCTCTTGTTTCTACCAGGCATTTTCTGAGAAAAACGGCAGCAGCCTGTGGGTGCAGAAGTGACTAATGTGCCAACCTGCAAAAGAGACTTTTATACAATTACAACCTTACAAACACTGAACACACCACATTTTCTCATGGTTCTGCCACACTGGGCAAAGACAGAGGTGCTTATATTCAGAGCAATTCATTCTTACCTACAGAAAATGCAGAACTAGCAAACAAGAATAATTTGTACATTTAGCTCTAGCTGACAAGGCTTTTAAATAATAAACTATGTCATAGCGAGTTAGAAGAATCATTTACCTTATGCAAAAGTTTGCATTGCTCTTGCTGCTGAGCGTGCAAACTGCACCACTGCAACCTCAGCCTCCCGTTTAACCACTGCAGGTATCGAATATCCACTCTGTCTTCAGGCCCTGCTCCAGCTGTACCTTCCTGGCTGTTGGGCAGCTCATCTTCACACTGAAAGCAGGAAAGAATGCCAGACCAGTTTTAACTAGTTTCAACATTTTCAAGTCATTCCGTAGTGAACATACTAGATATATAGGCCAAAGAGGAAGAAAATTGCCCTAAAATGAAGTCAATTCCAGCAGTACAGAGAAATTAGAATACAGGACTGGGAACAGCCTAAACAAGTACAGAAGTGTGGAATAAGTATCAGCCTCTCAGCTGTGATGTGGTGAGCTGTCTCCCCTCCCACCTTTCATTTTCTGTACCCAGGAAGACACAGTGTTCCTGAGACAGCAAGCATCTTCTTTACCGAGATGGGAAAAATTGCATTTTGACTAGATTCTAATATGTCAAAGAACATAAAAAACCAGATTTAGCTCCTGCAGTGTCTTCCTGAGACCCTATTTTGTAAAGCAATTACTTACATAGGGACAAAATCGTGGGCCTGCGCTTGCCCAGCTATTTTCTTTTCTCCATCCAGCATTTCTCCTCTGGCAGGACTGGGGAAAAGAAAAAATCATGCAGCTGGCAGAGGCCAGGACTCCACAGGGGCACTCCCAGCTACAGTTGTATCATCTGTCTTGCTTGTTTTGTCTTTTTCTAGAGTAATTTGGAAGGAAGAAGAGAGAAGCAAAGAGTTTCCATTTGTTCATCTTGTCCCACTTCCCTTCTGCTGCAGATAAAAAACTAACAACAGCCAACACCTTCATCTTCTGCACAAAATTTCTGCAGCACATTTCTGTCATATCTCTTTCCCAAAGAACACGGGCAATTCCACCTTCCCTAGCCCCTTGCACAAAGAGATCATTCACACACACAGATCTCTCTGTTTTCAGCTAAGACTCCTGCAGACTGCAAATTAAAAGGGGAAGAAGACATGGGTAGTTTTACTTCTGATACCAGTAATACCATTTAAAGTAAAGCTTTTCATTCCATGCAGTCTATAGGAATTACACACAATAAACACAACCCATCATTCCAAACATTTTTACTACAACATATCATAAGAAGTAAGAATAGCACAGAACTGCAAAGACCTGGTTATTCAGAATGGATGTTTGCCATTCTGAAAGGAAGTGTCTCCCAGTTCTTAGACTCTCAAGACATTTCTTTAAATGGAAATTTAAAAAGCCTACTTGAAACATGACTGTTTTCAAGAAAACATTTAGGCAGATATTTGGACCCACAGACCTTGATGGTATTTAAACATATATGCTTCCCTGCTTCACAGATTTCCATGTTCAGTAAAATCTTAAAAAGATCCAGTTGGCAGGCAAAGCTTGAATATAGTTCCAATTTGGATTCTACACTAACAAAGCAAACTGTAAAATGAAGAGATTTAATCTTGCCTAAATGCAGATTTCAACAGAAGTGTGTCTACAACCATGATCAAATAACCCCATAATACTTGCTTTAACCTAAATATTTCCGGCTGATAGGACCTCTATTACAATGATCGTTCCTATTATTTATAAGCAAAAAAATGCTGCACTGATCACATATCAAACTGTATCAATATTACAGGTTTTGCTCTGTGGCTCAGATAAACACATGCTATAAATCACAGAGGTATAGGGCTGGTAGAGGGCTTCTCCTTTTAAAGGCACAGATTCATCTTTAACAAAAAAAAAAAAAAAAGAAAGAAAAGAAAGAAAAAAAAAAATAGAAAAGAGTTTGTGCCAACTCCAATGTCCCTCTTTTTCCTCTGTTCCTTTGTCTCCAGGCTTCTAACCTAAGGCACTTGTCTTAGGACACTGCAGTCCGAGCTAAGTACATCCATAGGTTCTTGGGGCAAAACTGGGTTTTGTCCCAGACAGGATGGTTTCTGGACCAGAAAACCATACAGATATATTTACCAAGCTATCCATTAGTATGATAAGCCATGCAGCTGGATACTAGTCACAGCAGCAGAGAAAACCCATTTGTAAAGAACATTAAAACACCTCACATAAGCATCCAGAAAGCCACAAGGCCAAACTTGGGAATCCCAGATTAAAATCTGCATTGTCCATAATTTACAGTTCTACTCCAACTTCCCTGGTTAGAGGTTTCAGAACAGCACAGATACTGCACTCCTGGGGATTTATTTCAGGAAGGAATGGCATTAGACTCGATTGCTTTGGCAGTACAGTGACAAACACCATGCAGAGCTAATTTTATTGTAGCAACCTGCCTTATTAATATTAAAATAAGGAAGCCAGCCAATGCATTTTTAACAGGATTTCTCCATTATTTATTTCACAAACTGCACAAAAAAATTATTTTTGCTATGAAATACTTAGCCCAACACAAAGTAACAAGGTAGAAAAAAATAAAGGTCTTCCATATACTGTGACCTCAATTTCCAGTCCCATCTTTACAATCTAAGACTATTTACTGCTCTCTCAGGGGGTGAAAAACCCCTAAAACACCAGTCGAAGCTACAGGTTTTCCTTTGAGTATCACTGTGAATTTACCTACTCTTTGCAGCAATCCAGGTACATTCACTCTGAGATACTTAAGCGCACATTTTTTAGTCCGGTTCATAAAGAGAGTGGCCAAGACAACTACCCAGAGACCTCAATGGCCTTCCCACACTTGGAATGCTCCACACTTCTTTTGGAAGAGATCATTCCACAGCCACTTCCCAAAGAAGCATTTTGCTTGCAAACTGTTTGAGGCAATTAATGTTTCTCCTTGATTCCATTTCAGAGAAGGGATGTGCTTGGATCAGCTACAGGAATTGGTGCCACAGTCTTGCAGTACAAAAGCCACACGAGCAAATATCAATGTCCTCATCACCATGTTGAGTTTTTTTCCCATTACTGATGATACCTGAGCTGGTCTGGTCAAACTGGGTGATGTGGACCTGCCAGAGCACCCCTGATTAGTGTAACTTAGGAAAATTAATTAAGTAGAAGACAGAATGAAACTCCTCATTTCCACTCCCACCACAACTCACCCCAAAGGAGCTTTCTATCCTAATATGCTCCAAGTACTGCTGTTAAAACTTTTCAGTATCCACTAATTGGCAAGAGTAAGAAAAGCAAGCACAAGCCTGATCAAAGTGACAAGCATATATTTACACGAGCTCTCTCCAAGCCAGTCTCTGAACTATCACCCTGCCTAACACTTTAGCAGAACCAGCTCTCCTCTGGTAAAAGATCCAGGAAAAATAAACAGCTAAGCCCCAGAACAAATACACATTCCAAGACACCACCCATCACCATCCCAGTTAAGGTAGCTCACAAACTATAAAACCTACTCCAGGCTCACAAATACACCTCTGGCTTAATCAGACCTAAACATGGTTTATTGTCCCAAAAGCATATATTTAACAATTTTCGCAAGGCAGCCTAGAATTCAGTCTTTAACACACAAGTTTTGCTCCAAACATTCCATCCCAAGCTACTTCAAGTGAAATTACAAAAAAAAAGGCGTCAGATCATTCCCAAAAAGTGTGAATAGGCTTGTGGTTAGACAACGCAGCAACTGCATAAAAAAAACTCCCAACAAAGTCCTCCTGGCAGAATTGTTCTGAGCAGACAAGTCAGAGTCATGAAATAAAGTGAACTGAAAAAAGCCATCAGATATGAAAGTACTTAGAGGAAAAGAATAAGGGGTGGGAGAAAGGAGGGTGTGAAAAAGACATGGTGCTGTATCAATTTTCAGTCACATTCCATACATCTGAGGAAACAACTTGCATGCAATGTACTTAGAAATTAAAGATTAAGAAGTTTCAACTTCAACAGCAGAAATGAAGCTGTTATTTTTGGTTTGAAATACAAAGCAATCCCACATTATTAGAAATCAGAGCAGGTGTACCAACAGTGGATGGAGATAAATTAAACAAGTACTTCATCATATAAATACTTTATCAAAGAACAACACAGGCACCAGTGTGTTTGCAGACATGACAAGTGAGCATTTTTTCCACTATTTGCTCTATTGGAGGATTTTAGTGACTTGGTACAGAGTAGATCTTGCTGTGTGCATAACCCTTTGAATTACACAAACTCCAAAATTTGTTTTAATGCAAAATTTCTTGCAGATCCGGTGATTTGCCATAAGCAGACTGCAGGGGAAACACTCTGCTGTGCAACTTCATCTAGACTTTCTATACTATTCCTACTGATACAGGAATATCTAAGGGTTATAAATCCTTAACTTAATAAATTCACTGTGTCCTGTACAGGCAATGGAAAAGAAAAGGCTGTGCTGCCTGCACTGCTGTAAAACACGGCGATGGCAGGGCTGCCTCCCCCAGAGATGCTCTTTTCTGACTGTGAGCTGCCACCTGTCGGCCCAGGACAGACCCCAGCTCATCCCCAGCAAGCTGTGGCTTTCCCAGGCATCTTCCAAATCCCTCCAAGCACCAGCTCTCTGCCTCCACATCTGGACAACCAGCAAACAACTTGCTGCTCACGCTACCCATGGAAAAACAAGCCTGCTGGAACATGGATAAGATGTTTAACCCATGGACAGATGCACTAGGTCAACTCCCTGACACTAATCCTCGAGCAGAACAACACAAAGCAACTGCCAGCTGAACCCTCCAATGCACATTCCCAGCCCACTGCTCACCTGCAGTGGACTTACTCTGGGTCTAGACAGAAAATATTTACTCAGTTACCACGCAGATCTTAACTACACTGAGCACACAGCCTGGTATCACAAAGGTGGGTAGGAGCATATTTAGATCCTCACTGCAGGGCTTAGGAAAGGCAAGGCAATCACATAAATCAAGCCAATAAAGTGCTTCTGCAGCTTTTACTGAGGGCTTGTTCCGAACCGCTCATAATTCAGACAATGGTTTTGATGTGACATATGTTAACTTCTGTAATTACACATCTTTAAACAGAACATTTTTTTTTAAACACCATAGCCAGAAATAACAGTATCAGACATGCTTTCTTAATTAATATAGCCATATATCTATCTGCAGGAGGGGAAAATGTGAAAAGGAACAATCTGAACAGATGAATGCGAAAGGGACAGCACTATTTTCATTAACAGCACCATAAACAACACCAATTGGATTTCTTCCTAAACAAGGCAGGATCCAGATTAGATTTATGCAGGGAAAGATAGATGGTGTAAAAATTCATTCCCACATGGTGCACATACCAATTAAATCCCCAGATATTTGCACAGAAGAGTAAGTTTTCCAGAAACATAAGTGCTCACAGCATTGAAGTTACGCTCATATTGCATTCGACAATTAAAATAAAAAAGTGAAGTCCTGTGTTTCCGCAAGGCCTTTTAGCTTTTAAATTTCTTGCCTTTTGTAAGAATTACTACTCACAACAGCACTCCCAAGAGCTTACTCTTGGCAAAGAGTGAAAAAGAGAAGGTGCTGAGGGAAGACAGAAAATGTGAACACAGCTCTTACCCATGCCTGCCTTGTTCAAACAAGCCTCTCTGGCAGTAGCCATAGGCCTGAGGCACTAGAGCACGTCAGTCCTTTATCCCATCCCTCCCCACTCATTTAGGAAGTTATTTAAGAGCTCTGCAATACAGCAAAAGCACTATGCCTTTAAAAGAGCTCAGCAGCACTGCCTAATCTTTGGAGCTGCAGGGTTTTAAAAGAACATTAAAATCCCAATGCTCACTGCATTACATATTCAGAAAAAACATGGAAACTAAATCCTAAGACCAACACTTGACAAGGTAGACTTTAACTGGGAGAGCACTCTGCAGGGCTCATGAAATGCAACACACAGATAATGCCTTGCACTGCTTTTTCCCCCCTGCCTGCAGCTGTAGTTGCCCTTGCCCACAGCCATTTGCTCCACTGTAGCAAGAGGGGCAGCCCCTGGAGACAGAAAGATGCAGTTCCCCGCAGCAACAGCGCACCTGGAGCTGGAGGAACACAGGGGAACAGCACCTGCCCTCCAGGACAGAGGAGGCAGAGCTCTGCCATGGGTAGGAGCCTACCATGCCCCTCTCCACACCTTCCTTAAAGAAAAGTCCTCCTGAGGGAAAAGTGCTTTATTTCAAAGGATCCTCTCAAGTGAGTTAAGCCCAGGTCGCTTACAGTGGGACACCAAAAACAGATGGCCATATTTAACTCAAAAGGCTGCGAAGATCATCAGAAGGTACCAAAGGTACTGGCTGCTCCCCGGCACTGGAGGGCAGAAGAGGCACTGAAACATCTCAAAATCTCTCGTTTCCCCAGCCACCAAGGAAGGAGCTCCCTGTGCTGGATTTCAGCAAAGTACCAGTATGACCATAGTAAACTTTCTTACTAGCACACCAGTCCTCATCGTCTTCTCCTCACACAGCTCAAGTGCCTATTGCTGAACCCCATCCAGAACACATCAGCTGTAATGTCAAGTTCAAGAAATTCTGCAATTCAGGCATTACCAGAGACACAGCAGATTCAATAAATTATAAGCCTCTCTGATCAGTTCAGACTTGTCTTGTAAAAAAGTGTTTAACTTTGATATGCAGTCTGGGAAAAAAACCCCACAACTTCTTAATTGTTCATTCACTGTGTCAAGCAAAGACAAATGTTGGTAACTGCACATCTTCCAGTGTAGCACAGGAAGAAGGTACCATGACAAGTTCAAAGTATGCTACTATAGACTTGTCAGCCACACTGAGGTGAGGAAAATCCTGCAGGAGAAACTTCAGGGATCCTGCACCCTCTGCTCAGGTTTCACACATGGCTTTTAAAAAAAGAGTGTGCCTTAGCAGCTACTGAATCCAGCAACAGTAATAGCAGGAAAAGGGCAAAAACATAAATGGTGAGAGTTACTAGGAAGACAGAAGGACAAAGAGAATAGGAGTGTAAGCTGAGGGAATAAGGGAGGAAAACCAAAAAATGAAAGCTGACAGACTAATATAGCCCATAAAGATCTGGAAAGTAATTATGCTTCTGAGTCAGAATCAATAAAGTTAATAAAATTCTCTCCTCTATCCTCACTGGAATTGATGGAGATGTTGAAAAAATGCAGAGAACTGCTTTTCACTGAAACTAGTGCCCAAGGTTTCCTGGTTTTCTGCTGGGGGGAACATCGAGCTTGGCTGCTTCTTTAACACTTTCCTCTAATAACATGTTTTATGGAACAGCAGTGACTGTCAAGTTTTCTGTAAAAAAAAGGCATTTCACCAAGATTAGACCAAGTATAAGCCTTACACTAGACTGGAAATAGCCAGTGAGCCAATCTAGACCATGACAAACAAAGATTCATCAAATTGCAAACCAAAGGGTCAGAAGGCATGTTTATCTTCATTTTTTCCCACCAAAAGTAATTAAACTGAGTTCACTTTGGCATGCTAGAGACACATGCATGAATTCCAAGCACAGGAGACGTAATAGCCCTATTTGCTGATTACTACAAATTCACAAAAGGGATGGGCCATCCAATTTCACTCAGAGGGCTGGAAGCAGACAGAGGGAATTAGTGGAAACAAGAACCAGTGTTTGTACAACATCTCCTGATGATCATGAGGGATATAACATCACTTCGCCCATTTAAAAGGCTCATCAGCCTCCACGCATAATTAAATTACAGGGCACACATATTACTTTCAGCTATAGAAATAAAAGCAGCACGGGCAGTATTCCCCCCTGGAAACAGAAAGAATATGTGCTCACAGTACTGCTATTACCTGCCCAAACCATCACAGATTTGGAGAAAGCTGGGATAGTATCACTGAAATTTAAAAAGTGAGGTAAATATGAACTAGTCAAATACTGAATGTGCTAAGAAGGCAAGTTTATATCAATTAGATGCTTTTCAGAGAGAATGAGAACTCCCCAGGTGTGCCTTGCAAGTTCAGTGAAGGAGACAGTTTCAGCTACAGGTTTTCAGCTGTGTCTTGTACACCAGGATGTTACATGTGAATAGGAATCAATAAATGGCACTTGAGAATAGCTGCCCGTACATGATCAGCAAAGCAACAGAAGACATTGAGACAGCCATCACAACAGTGCATAATTGAGATGGAAATCCACAAGGGCTATCAAAAGCCTTTGAAAACCATGTCCATCAATTACTGGCCCAGTGCTTTAATGCAATTAACAGGTGAGAATTCCCAAGCAGACACTTCAGTACATCAATGTGAGCCTCCACCTCAGATTGTACTTAATTCTTTATAGATCTAACAGAGTTAGTGATCACTTCTTCTAAAGAGTTGGCCCATGCAAGGTTTGAACTTTCACTTACTGCTTCTGGAGTCACCTACCTGCTGACAGAGGAGCACATCTGTAAATTCAGAGAACTTGAACTGCTGCAGCCCAGCTCTAGAGCTTATCATGGATTATGGATCCCCTCCTCCTGCACAGCAACGCAGTTTGCTCCTTTAACTGTTTCCCCTCCTAGAAGAGCATGGGTAGAGAAAGATCCTTCAGCCCTGCTCACTGGGTCAACCTGCCACAGGCACCAGGGTCCTGGCTCAGGAGAGAGTGCAGCATTACCCTGCCAAAAGCCAGGAGCGGAAGTGCCCTGAAGGAATCTCCTACCTAACGCACAAAGGCAGTCAACCCCCAGAACCACCCCAAGCTACCAACCATGCCTGTCTTTACCACAACTACCTCACAGTAAGTTCTGACTACATTAGCACTACCTCTTAACAAATCTTTCATCATCTTTGAGTTTATAATTTCAGGAATCACTTAACTTTTGATTCTGAACATGTAAGTGCATGTAAAAGCTTGTGGAAGCTTTTCCCAGCTCAGGATCAAAAGATTAAGAATTCCATGCAGAGCTTGAGCTCCTTGTCCATCATGTGTCATGAATACCCTTGTACCTCTAAAAATCCTTTAGAGCTGATGGAAGTGTTCAATTTGCAGGGAAAGAAAACCATGTTGCTAAGGAACTGCAAAGGAAAAAATGGCCAGAGTGTGGTAGTCTGAAATGAAATTATTTGGCCCTTTATATGTTGGGTATTTGGCATATTATCAGAAATTCAGCAGGCTTTGTTTTAAACTTAGGCTGGAAGGATAGTCAGAACATCACTGCACACTTAATTTAGGGATTAGCTCCATTCTATCTTCTCACACAACAGACCCTGTTCACCTTTGTGGATTTCAGACAAAATTTTAGAAGCAAACCACATGAATTTCAGTTTGAACTAGAGCTATGCCTACAGTTATTGAGAGTCCTTTCCTTTTCAATGAAGACAAAGGATAGGGATTCTCTCCAAATTTATTCCCACTGGTAGACCAACAGATATACTTTTCCAGCAAGTACTGGCTTTCACACTTTGCTCATTTTGGCAGAGATCTCAGCCATGCACAGAACCAAATGTATTTAATGGATTTTTGTTCTGCAACATTTTCACTTCAGGAAAGTATTTTCAATTGTTTGTAATCATTAAAGATTCCATTCAGTGGAAGATTTTTCGAGTTCTCAACTGAGAATTTCAATTGTTTTAAAGAGTGTTTCCTTTTCTTTCTTCTATTTTTTGAGATAGATCTTTCCTGAGTGAAGGGTTTTTCCTCTTCTTTTACCTTTTTCTTTCACTTTACTGAAATAGAAGAGTTAACACTGCACAGACTATACCTCTGGTGTGTTAACTTACAAGATGTCAGGTAGCAAAGTGACAACCTCACCTTCCTCCCCTCTCTTACTGAGATTTTGGGGTTTTATTGCTGTACACTGGCTGATGAGCCACATGGTTATCTCACAGAATAACAACAGCCAGCAAATAACAGTATCTAACAACAAAACCTTACACTTCTATGAAACAAACAAACAACAGGCTTTCATGAGTGGTTTACAAGGAGCTGATTGACTGACCAAAACAAAGTGTGTGACCCACCCATCTCCTCCTCACCCACCATTACCCTTTCCATCCTTGACAGTGCATTCCTAGATCTTCATTTAGTTGGCTCCTAAAGACTGAATTTATTGGTTTTGCAATGCCTAGTTGATCAAATACAAGATAAGTCCTCTCCCTCAAAATTCCATTTGTTTTAACTTTGTTGTGATGAAGAATCACAAAACCCACTAGTTATGCTATAACTACATTCTTTTTTTTTTCCTTGTAAATATCTATTTTATCAGAGCATGAAAACTGCTGGATGAACACCATACAAGAAATGCTTCCATTAATACAATGAGCTTTACATACACAAGCTAATTCCAACTTCCAGTCTATACAATTTTTGTTTAGTGTATTAAAAAAAAAAAATCAGACTCTTAAGCCTTTCCAAATACTGTTTTGGACAGTTATTGAGTAAAAACATTTAATATGCATTCCATGCTTTTTGAGAAACACAAGTACAGCAGGTGAGAACTGCAGTGAAAGACACACCAGTACGTGTGGCCATAAGAGATAACACTGTATTACCATAGTTTTCATCCCCTTTTTGGAAATGCAAAACTTAAAGCCTTCAGAGAAAACAACACAGGTGCTGCCCCATTCCCTGAATTCATGTCACATTTCACTTGTCACTCTTTTGTAAC
This sequence comes from Acrocephalus scirpaceus scirpaceus, assembly GCA_910950805.1. Classification (NCBI taxonomy): domain Eukaryota; kingdom Metazoa; phylum Chordata; class Aves; order Passeriformes; family Sylviidae; genus Acrocephalus; species Acrocephalus scirpaceus. The sequence continues at coordinate 28,114,176 of OU383779.1, forward strand.
AGAAATTAAGGACACAAAAAAAAACCCGCTACCACAGATGAAAAACAAGAAAGAGGTAAAAGAGAAGTTTAAAGTAAAAAGTTCTCCAGCACTGTGTTTTTTCTGAAATCTCAAGGCACCCTTCACATAAGTGGATGGCACTGCTACTCACAGCTCAGCCTCTTGTGCTCCCTCTTCTGTGCAGCAAATAATTGTAGTGCAGCAGGAGTGGTCCCTTTCCTCAAAACACTTTTTGTAATGTTGTTACAAAGGGGATTCTGTCCTTTGAACTGTTTTCCATTTGTACAAGTGTTTTCCTTATGATGACACTGTTTTTATATTGCAGCTTTCCAAACTTTCACTTTTCTGTTCTGCTGCCCCCTAAAAAGGCTCTCGAAAACCAGGGAAAAAAGAATATATGGGTTCATGAAAGACCACAGACCTTAGACACCACAGGACTGTCGGCAGGTAGGGTTTCCGACCTACAATGTCCTTCACCAAAAAAACTAAGAAATTCTGTGAGCCTGTCATTTTGAAGCAGACTGAGTAGTAATTAGTGTCTGACTAGATAATGGTTACTTCAGAACACACTTTCTATGTACTAACAGCTTTTATTAATGGAAAAAACAACATACTCCACTGAATTCTCAAAGAAGTTACAAGGTCATTAGTTACCTCGAGAGCAGGAGCTGCCATTTGAGACCTCGTTGTTTGCAAAAAGTATTATTTGCCTTACCCTTATCTGCTCTACCCAACAGTGCCGACACACCCAGCATTCATTGCTAACTTGTTTGCCTGCCCCGCAGAAGCACTCATGGTTCAGTCTGGGAGCCCAAAACCCAGAAGCAGAGAGAGTGAAGAGATTCACTTACTTGCACTCCTCCACAGTGGTCTCACCAATACTGGAAATGGAAATCAGGGAGTTCAGGCAGGGGTGGGAGTTTGGTAAAGAGAAAGAACCCAGATGACCTGCATGTCAAAAGCTTAGAAAAGGGAAAGAAAACAGATTCTGGCCGTTTTTCAAGCTGAAGTCACTTATCTGCCAAGGCACCGCGACACCACCCATCACACACTGGTGGTAACACAGCTGCTCTTACAGGTGACTCGTGGACAGGGAAGGGTGGAAGGACACAACCATGCTCACCATGCACACAGAGGCCTCATCCCCAGTCTGCACTCTGTTCCGCACCAGGAGCTGCTCCAGGAGGCCCAGCCTGGGCAGCAGCCAGGAGAATGCCAGTAGCAGCTCCCGACTGCCCGCGGAGCCGTCGGCGGGGAGCCGGTGGAGCTGAGGCCGGCCATAGCCGTGGTACCACAGCGCCGACTTCACAAAGCTCACCTGGGCACCTGAAAGAACAAAACAACCGAGACTAACACTGCAGCAATGCACTCAGCCATTCAGTCCAGAACTTCGGCCTCCTCTGAGGGCAGTATCTTTAATCCAGCCTCAGGAAGACAGTGGGGACTTAGTCTTTATCAACAACTGGTGAAGGACAGGAGGGAAATGTTAAAAGCCTTCTTTATACTTCCCTATTCTGATTACAAGAACTACTGCTCATGGTAAAGAAGAAATTCAAAGTTAGGATCAGGACCAGTAACGGCCTCTTGGAAATTAACAAAGGCAACAAAGGGAACTATCCACCCCCACTACAATGGGACTCCAATTCACCTATTCATTTTTTATGAGTCACCAAGCATGCTATGAATTACTCTGAATCACTTCACTCCTGAACTAAACTGGAATTTAGAGATAGGAGTTTCACAGCCTGCTGCAAATCTCTGAGCACCAGAGATAATGCAGCACAGTACATGGGCTATTAAATTCTCAGAAATACTCTGATCCATACTCCTTCACACCAGCAAATGTTACCTGACAGCTACAAGACAGGCACTGCAGGACTGTAAAATACTGAGGAAACATAAAGAAAGTTATTATTAAAAAAGGTTCTGCCCAGTAAGCCTTGGCTCTGCACTATGTCAAAAAGAGAATAAAGAACATAATTAGGGGGACAATGAAAACAACACATAATGGCTAAGAACCAACAGTTGTAAAAGGAAGACCCGCTCAAAAAGTTTCTGGAGTTCTCCAAGGGCAGCAAGAAACAAGTGATTAAAGAAGATTCAACCAATGCAAGACATTTAGACTTCCCACTGGGATTCAACTTGCAAAAAGAAACCAAGGCACTGCAGTGGAGGGAGAAGAAAAGCCCTTGAATCAATGACAGGTGCCCAGCAGACAAGAACCAGAGGGCAGGAACAAATAGTGGTTTCACGTGAGGGCTCTGTGCTAAACAGCTGCTGTTCAAACAACTCAAAATGACACTTAGACAATGTGACAGTGACAGAAAACTTGGTACTGATGTGATATTAGTAGTAAAGCACACAGACAGATCATGAAGGACTGCAGAACCTTGAGCCCAAGCTTTTAAAAGTCAGATAAAAGTATTTTTAGAAAAAATGAAAAATTATGTGCACAAAGAAAGAAATGTTCCTAACTTTACTGACTTGTAAGATTGGGCCTGGAACTGCTCAGTGGGCTCAGGAACACGATCTCAGATTATAAGGTTTTTAATGACAGTATCAGAATTGGTTCTGACAGGCATCCAAAGGCAAACTCAGTGTGAGAAACCTAGCAAGGACACTAAACAGAACACAAATACCCACCGTGACCCTAATTTCTTCTCTCCATAAAGGCTATAAAAGATTGGGAAACAAATAAAGAGAAAAGACAAGTACTCTCACAAGTACAGAACAGCTGCATTGTAAGAAGCGATGAAGTAGGCCAAGAAGATGAGCAAGAATGGATATGACAAAACTCTTCAAAATCCTGAGTGTTGTGCAATGGGTGAAGAGTGAATGATTTGTTTGCACGACACTCAACACAAGAATTGTGAGCCACCAAAGCTAGCAAGATATGAGTCAAAACATGATAAAAGAGATGCTCTTCACACACGAAGCAAAATTCTGAAATTGCTCACTGTGGGACACTATGGACTCTTAAGAGTCACTGAGGTTCAAGAAGGAACTGGATTTACAGAACAGCAGTTCATGGAAACTTAGGAAACACAAACATATCCTCTCTGGATTGCAAAGTCTGAGGTGTAAACTGCTAGAGGCTGAAGGAATATTCTCCCATGCCATGAAAGCATCCTTCTAGGTTTGCTCTTTTTTTTCTCTTGGGCATTCACTTTCACAGCTGTCACAGCCGGGTGGAGCTAGACGAATCTACAGTTTCATGCACTTTAGGCATTCTTACAAAGCAGAAGATCTTGATCACTCCATTTGCTCTTTCCACAGAACCTGTGAATGAAACAAGCAGCTTCCCTTGCTCATGTCAGGGTGGCAGAAATGCCTACAGCTTGCTAAAAATCTTGCTGTAGATGTGCACCCTAATCCCTCAAGCACGAGAGGAGCATGGAGATATTACAGATGTTATTTTGATCACTCATGAACATTCTTACATAAGCAGGGTTTTCATGTCATCCTTTCCTTTTTTGTGTGCATTTGTCAAGAAAGGTGCTGCCATAACAGGTAAAGGCAGAAATACTCCACAAGGAAGGATGATCAGTGCATGCTTTTCTCCTTTTTCAAAGCAAATAAGCATCACATGCTGCCATCTGCAGTTCAAGGAGCTCCTCAAATAATCACATATCAAAGTGGAGGAAAGGAGAGCAAGTCAGTTTTTTTTTTTCTTTTATCACCATTTCCCTGCTCTATCACTCAGGCCAGATCCACCATGGCAATTCACCACCTGAATTTCTGTGTTGTTCTGGTCCTTTATCTCCCCCTCTTTCATGTCTCCCTCTGCAACACGCTGCCCTCACAGGAGAGGGTACAGCTGGTGTACCAGGCAGGAACTGGCATGGCATGGATCTGGAACTGGGGCTCAAAGAACTTTCCTGTGACCTTCGAGAAGTCCCTTAGTTTTCCTCATCTCTAGATTGCTCAAGTTAAAAGTCTAAAATGTAAATGGCAGCAAAGGTTATGTGAGTACTCAGAACCAAGATGGATTCTTCTGTAACGTGCAACCAAGACAGAGGGAAAAACATCACTTAGATAGAAGATAATACCAGACACCTCTTTGACATCTTGTGGCATTAGGATTAGAAAATTTATGCAGAAAGACCTGCACAAGGCTTCCAACTAATCCCCTTCTCTACAGGTATTATTTATAAAAGTATATTCAGCAAGTAAGACCAATTTGAGGATGAACCTCAGGGTTCAGTTCACTTAAAACTATACTCAAGCTGTGCTCTTCCACTGTGAGTCCTGACATATATTTTCAGTGATTTACAAGATGATACTCAAATAAGGGTTATGTACTAGCCTGGCAGGCTAAAATGGAAAGAAACTACAAACCAAGTAAAAGCACAGACACAGACATATGAGGCACTCAGACAAGAAACACCTGCATAAGTACTGGTATTACAGAAAAACACTGCTTCAGAACAACATTTTCGGCCACATTTGTCAAACAAACAAACAAAAATCTATTGCAGCTCCAGACCTCTTTCCCATGCTATAAAAACTGAACAGCAATTCCAGAAAAGAAATGTTTCTTACAACTATCCAAATGCATATTGCACTACTACCTGGTGTGGCTGACAGGCTGTTAACCAAGTTCATCAGCCTCTGTGAAGCACACGCAGCATGAAACAGTTAATCACGATTTCATCAGCAAGGTTACATCCAGAGCATTCATACAGCTTACTCTGACTCTCCACTGTCCAGTGACCCAATGCTGTGACATGTTTAAGGGGCTGGACTTTACAGTAAGTTTACACCAAAGTTTACAGTTTAATGCTTTTCACTGTGTGAAGAAAAAATTCTCACAGAACAAGAAACCAGGAGCCAGCTGCAAAATTTTAGAACCACTGACTGGCACGCTTCAGTGGGGATTCCTGAACCAGCCAAAGATCAGCATTTCCTTTCGAAAAATAAAGAATACAAGATCACTGGAGAATGGCTTCTCTTTTCCAGAAAGCTGTTTCTATGCACACAGTAACCCCTACACCAAAGGAGATTTCACACCCTTCCTCTGGGATCTGGCAACTGCTGCTCCCCTTGTTTCAACCAAGGTAATTAAGAGGTTGTACAAAAAGAGCAAGGAAAAGGAAAGCTTGATCTGTGGACTAAGGCACCAGACTTATATTAGAGGAATCTGTTTCAGTTCTCTATTGTGTAAAAGGATCCTACACAAACCTGAGAAAGTTATTTAGTGCCTGTGCCCAAGGCTTATTTCATTTGCGTTAAATACACAAGAGACCAGAACTGGGGCAGAGAAGAAAAGCAGTAAAATATTGATTGCGTTCACAGCAGACAACTCATTCACTTGCCAAGCAAAAGTAATTAGTGTCATTTGAAAAACAGTACAGTTTTCCAGCCTGAATTTCAGCTTTAATCACCAACTTGTGACTAAAAAGGTTTCTCAGAAATCAGCTGAGCAGTTCTTAGCAGAACCACACATTGCTATCTCACAATATACCAGTGGAGGCTGTGTTTGCTCTCGCTAGAGCCAGGAACCTGGCACGTGCATTTGGAAATTCTGTCCCCAAATGCTACAGGCAATTAGTATGGGAGCAGCCAGGATCCAATAAGGTTGCACATGTGCAGGACCACATCCATAATGCTGAGGGAGATAGTCAATAAACAGACTTGCCATACACAGCAGATTGTGGATGAGTGGAAAAATAAAAACAGCCAAATGAAAAATAGCAGTCCTGCGAATAACAGGACTTCCTGCTGAGCTACCAGCGAAACTATACTGGTTTTACTCTGCATTCCACAATGCTTAACCTTTCTTAATTCCATTTGCAGAGCCACCAGACTCACAGCTATTCAGGGGCTTATACAGTGTTGTTTACGGTGTTTTGCTTTCAAGGGCGAAAGTGAATATTAAGTGGATTTGGTATGAGGAGACCTTGATTCATCCAATACAATTCTCATACAATGAAAAGGCTCTAGATACATGTTTCAAGTCAGAAGATGGGGAGTAGTGTTGTACCTGGAATAACATACATTTAAGAAGTAAATAGTCTTCTGCTATTTTGAGAAGCCAATCTGCATTCAGCTCCTCTCTGGAGCAGTGGCCCTGTCCATAAAGACACTATTCACAGTTCCTCTTAAAATAATCACAAAGTCTATTCTTGTTTTGTCTCAAACTTCAATCCAAAACACTGCCTTTATGGTTCTCGGGTTGCAATTCCTGGCTCTGACACAGGACTGGATAGAAAAGTACCAAGAAAACCATGTGAACGGGAAAAGAAGGAACCAAATGAAAACCAAATCTACTTCTGCCTTTGCAGATACTGAGAATGCGTAACATCATTGCAGATATTTACCTGCAATAAAATGTCACAGGGATGCAAGAGCCTGTGGAAACATCCCAGTTTCCAGGACAAGGCACATCAAAGAGCAGCAAACCTGCCTCACAGCACATTTACTCCTCAGAAAACCTGAGGAGTAAAAACGTCTAGTACCTTGGTGGCACAGTTGTTCAAAAGAGAGCACTCACAACAGGGAGCAAAGAGCCAAAGGTGCTACAAAACCAGTCCCAGTCCTTCCCCAGGACAAATGGAAACTGCAGTCAGCCAGAACGATGTTACCTATGGCATCAGACTCTGTCCACCTGCCCCCGTGGATCTGCTTCAGAAGCACATACAGCAACCTCCAGAAGTCCAGGCTCTGCAAAAGAGAGAGGTGGAAGGAGAGATCAGCAGGAAAAAATATCTGATATATTATTTAATCTTAATTAGGCAATTAAGCCCATATCTGAGCATCACATCAGCACACCTGCTGATTCAGCCAACACCATGTGATCAGGCAGGTTCATGCACTGCCTGCCTCATGAACACAGAATCTACAGAAAGGAGCACCCAGAAAGAAAAGGGCTAATGCTAGCTGTAGAGCAACACCTAGCACTTCTACTCCTCTACTCATGTGTAGGAGCATTCCAAAATCTGCTCTGATATTAACACCTTTGCTCACCCGTAGTCAAACAAGCACTTGAACACATTGATGAGATTTGATCATGACAGTGTCAGAAACTCACAAACAAGAGGCACCACAGAATGAGCTGGAACTAGGAATCATTTCTTGGCCACACAAGGACAGCTTGCTGACAAACTCAAATAGTGACTCTTACAGCTGGAATTTCAGTCAACACTCGTAAAATCCTTAAAATAGCCGAGGAAGGGAGGTACCCTGTGTGCGAGCTGGAAGCCCCGGAGACAAAGCAGCAAGACCCAAGCTGAGGTACGGTAAAGGGCAGCAAACCCCAGGTGACACTGAGAAGGTATCGCAGCCCAGGGTGAAATACCAAGCCTTAAGTTACAACCACAGTGAGACACAGCCCTTCCCAGCGCAGTGAGTTCGCAGAGAGATCCATAACACGTGTCAGCCGGGCGCACACCGAGCTGGGACCGCACCGCAGCCCCGCACGCAGTGCCTGCCCAAGGCTCAGTGCCTGTCGCGCTGCCACCCAGACCCTGTCCCCGGACCCAGCTGCACGCGGGTGTCCCGGTGGTCCCCGCTGCCCCGCAGCGTCTCCGGGCGGAGCGGCCGGCGCTCACCGCCTGCGGCCGGTCGAACCTGGCGCGGCGCAGGGTGTCGGGGGCGGGCCGGGCGCGGGGCGGCAGGGCCCGGCACAGCGCCGCGACGGCGGCGGACAGCGCCGGGCCCCGCTCCCGCTGCTGCTCCCGCTGCCGCCCGCGCATCGCGCCGCTCCCGCCGCGCCCGACCTCAGCCGGAGCGCCTTTCCGGCCCGCCCGCCCGCGGCAGCGCCCCCTGGCCGCGGGGAGGGGGCTCTGCGGGCGCGCCAGCCCTGCCTGTCGTCCCGGATTGTCCCTGCATCTCCCTGTATGTCCCTGAATGTCCCTGCATGCCCTGCATCTCCCTGGATCTCTGCATCTCCCTGCATCTCCCTGCCTGTCGCCCTGGATGTCCCTGCATCTCTCTGCCTGTGTCCCTGGATGTCCCTACATCTCCTCTCATCTCCCGGACCACCGATGGTCCCGACGCTTATTCCGCCTGCGCTCGTGGCTCGGGGCACAGAACGCTTCTGGCCTTCCTTGGGCAATGACTCGCACATGTCACCTCCCTGAGCCATGGACGCGCCTCCTGTCCCGGCAAATAACACTCGGGGAAGCCCTGCGATCTTCCCCCGCCCTTCCTGGTGGACAGAGCTGTTGCAAAACCCGGCTTCTGCTCTTGCAAAAACACAGCTCTGCTGCGATCAGAACAGCTCTTCGGACGATAGGAGAGCATGGTTTGGCAGCAGCAGGCCTCCAGATATTCCTGCCTGCCTCTTGCTCGGTGGGGCGTGATGTGGCCAGCGCGGGTCCCCAGGCATATAACCTCCGAAATGAAGCAATCCCAAGGATTAATCCTTGGGGGCGGGGGGGGGGGGGGGGGGGGGGACACGGCCGTAGGGGGAGAAACAGAGCTGCTGTTTGGGAGAAGCCTGGGCTCCTGAGAGAAGTCCACCCATGACCAGGATTTACAGAACCAAAACCTGGCGCAGAGATGGATTACTGCTGTGGGTTTACAGAGGGAGCACAGCTGGTCTGTGCCAGGGACACGGATCTGCTCCACCAGCGCTGCAGGGATCCTGCCTGTGCCTAGACAGGAAACCTGTTGGAAGCCCCCACTGATGGTTTCTTGGCCAGTTCCCCAGTTCATAGCCTATTTAATGTGCTCACTGTGGATCTAGCATGATGCCTTTACTTTTTTTTCCACCCGTATTGGAACATGTTAAATTCCTTCCCGCTACAGAACAGGCTCTTGCAGCCAAATGACTGCTCACAATGAGGAGAGAAATCACAGTGGTCCAAAGAGACCTCCAGCCAACCTGAACTGTGTTTGCACTCTGGTTGCTCCTCCCCTGCCTCCCAACCCTGTGCTGGGGAGCGCAGCCCTTTCCAGTGCTGAGCGCTGCTTTAGAGCTCTCCCAGTCCTGTGGATCCTGGCTCCTGTTCCAGCCAGCTCTGAAAGGACTCCTGGGAATGAGTTATCCAGGCTTAAGGATTTTTAAAATATCTTCTCTAGCAGCTGTTCTTTCACATCCTCCTTTTCTAATGGCCTGGAAAGCATTTTCCTTATCCCTTGTCCAGTTCTAGCTCGGCAATCTGTATCCACTTCTTTGCTCTCCTTCCTACATAGACTTGACATTTCCACATGGTTCCTTGCCTTTGGTTTCCAACAGCCCATAAAGTCCTTTTTTACTGCCCAGAGCCTTATCAAACCAGGACAATCCTCTGCTGTCTTTGGCATCCTTCTTGGCTTTCCATGCCTTGCTGCTATCGGGCACTGTCTGGTCCCTCCATGACACATCGCTTGTCTATTTTCCCACCCCTGCTGCAGTCTCCAGGCAGGAGGACCTTCAGCTGCAGCCAATTTCCTGTGTTTTCTTGACCACTCCATAAACCCAGCTCAAAGCTATCCCTGTCCCCACACACATTCCTCTGTCTAGGCTTTTCCTCCCCAGGGCAGCTGCCGAGACAAGGGCTCTCCTGCATCACCCAGTGCACGCACACTTGAGTGATTCTGTCTATTACCCCTCCTCTGAGCTCCTGTTTCCCAGCCAATACACCAACCCCCAGGCCAGCAAACATCACCACTCAGCAGCTGGGATTCACACCATCCCAGCACACCGAGAGCCCCCGTGCCACCTCTGCGTCCTGCTGGCCAAACCAGCCCTGTGGCACCCCAGCACAGAGCTGGCTGCCCTGCTGGCCGGTGTCCCCTGGTCCTTGCCCTGTGGCTCCCACGGCAAGCAGCCCTGTGGGTGCAGCTGACAGCCCCCAGCACACCAGGACGCCTGGTGCTGTGCAGGGCTGGCACTCGGCCACAGGAGAGTTGGAGGCCAGGCAGATCATCCCAGGCTCTCTGGCGCAGCACAGCAGAGTGGGTGCTCGGTGCTGGCCTGCGAGGCCCCGCTTATCTGCTCTGCCGGCTGTCTGGGCGGTGTTCCCAGGGTGGGAGAAGCCGATGGGAAGGCGATGGTTTCCTGCTGCAGAGATGGACCGTGTGCTATGGACAGATGAAGGAGGTGGTGGTGTGACCCCAGCATGCTGTCCCAGCATGGATGGCAATGGCACCCCACTGGCAGCAGAGCCCTGCTGCGCCCAGGCCACCCTTAGCTCTCCTCTCCCATGCAACAGCATCCTGGCAGATGGAAACCAGCAATGGCTGGCTGACATCAGCACACAAGCCTGATGTCATGGTGGAGATTGGAAGCCTCCAGGACCCTCTCTATAGAAAGGAAGCAGGACAAAGCTGGCTTATCAGCTGGTCCCCTGGCTCCCAGGCACTGAGGTAGATTCAGGGCAAGCATGGCAGAGGGGACAGCAATGGGAAGGAAAAGTTTGGGCATGTACTGAGGGGCCAGAGGTACTTTAGCTGGGAGAGGCCACTGGACTTTGCCCTTTCTGGGTTCCCGGGCTTGTGTGGTGCCACACAGCCACCCATTTTTGACACGATGTGTCAGCTGCAGTCATTTCCGTGCTGGGTGACTCAGTGGGGCCAAGGGCGCCTGTTTGCACCCGTGCCATGGCAACTCACCACCACACACGGCCCTGCTGCATGTGCAGGGTTGCCAGAGATGATGACGGCGGCCCTGTCCCATTGCCTCATGCCGATTGTATGCGATAGCAGCCATGCCTGCCCACTCCAGTGGCAGCACAGCTTCCTGATGTCACCTCAGCCTCGCTCTGCCAAGGGGAAGATGTGAGCTCTCCTGCTGCAAAAACAACTCCTTTGGTCTTTTGGGGTTTTTTTCTTAATGCTTTTATCCCCATGAAGGCGTGGGCGGGAGCCAGCCTGTCTCCTGGCCAGGCCCCCAAGCCAGGCATCAGAGCTTCCCACACTCTACTGCCAGCTCGGGTGGCCAGAGTTCTGCACTTCTCTCCTTGCCCTCTCCCTGCCCTCTCCTTCCTTGCAGTGTGGCATCTGCTGAGCAGCCATCAGAGCAGAGCACAGCTTCCCTCCCTGCCTGCTTAAGGGAGGCCTTGGGTGGCCAGAGCATTTCACACCCTGAACATCAGGCAGGCTGCACCACTTTCCACTGCAAACATTTCCAGCTCCTTCCCCAGCCCTCCTGGCCCTTTTATACACACTTGCCCTTCCCTCACTGAGACATCAGGTTAGGCAGAGTGGGAAAAGGCATGACCTGGCAGCATGGCCATGATGCTGGCAGAAAGGAACCAAGCAAGCACAGGGCTGTGAACACAGATTGCCTGCATAGATGGGCTGCAGCAATGCCATCATGACCCCACAAATGCTCTAGTGCAAGTTTTCCTGGACACAGGCAGTTAGTCAGCAGCAGACCTGTGTGTGGGCTGTAGCACCAAAATTCAAGGTCAGCTCCCAGAAGCTGGATGCTTAAGAAAGGTGTTGGTGTTTCAGGCCCTCCAGTGCAGGGCTTTCAGTATGATAAGTGAATTGGGAAGGATTAGAAAAGAGGTCTGAGGTCTCAGCAACTCTCTTCTCAGGAGTTTCACCCTTGTTACTTTAATAGCCAAGTTCCTCTGCACAGAGGGAAACTCCCTCTGACCTCCTCCCCTAGGACCTTTAACATAAGACTCACCAAAAGAAGACAGAGGCTTCAGTGGGAAGTCCTTGCCCTTTCCCTCTTGGAAACTCTCCCTGTTTCATTGAAAATAACACAAGAGGTGTGAAAGTAAAATTCAGCTCTAGGTGCTTGATATCAAGCTTTTCTGCTTCTGCTCCTTGCTTGGGCAAGCCAGCCAGGACCTGGCAAACATCTCCAGAGCTTTCTGCACCCAGCTGCTCTCCAGCACTGGATCACCAGCAGCAGGAAGGGGTGAGAGTAGAGCAGCCTGTGCCCCCCTCTCCTTGCTCCCTAGCTAGACCTCAGTTTCCAGTACCTCAGTTCACGGTCCCATTCACTTTTCATTACACCCCTGGTTGTCATACCCAGAGTCCCTCTGCCTTCAGTATCTTCAGTGTTTGCTGCAGGTGTTGTTCCCCATCAGGAACAAGGTTTAACCCCCGCCTTTTCACCTCTGCAGAGCTGTTTCCGTTGCAGAGATGGGGGTTCCCCAAACCACTGCTTTGCAGAGCTGGACGGGAAGTCCTATCTCCCCATGCGATCTAGCAGAGCTCCTGCTGCCTGACATCAGCTGCTCAGTCCCTCTTACCACATTGTCTGCATAAGAAGGCAGATTTCTGAGGCATTAGGACATGGGCAGACACTTTTTTGACCTAAAAGATATCAGAGCTCTTTGAGCTTAACACAAATCAGCCTTAAAAATCCCTGAAGCAGTGGCACGCTAGATACCACCCATCTATCTCCTGCTTCAGATTAAGGTCTGTCAATCTGTGCCAAGAGGAGGACACAACGTCAGATGACCCTCACTGGCCACTCCTGCCTGCACTGTGCCCCATGGGTGAAGGGCCCCCCAGCCCCTGTCTGCTCCCCTCTCTTTTCTCTTCTGTACAGAAAGTCACAAAGATGGAGAGCAGCAGTTAAGCAATTAAGTTTCTAAACCCGTCCTGTTTTCTGTCTTTGCCAAAATCTCTTCTGCTTCCCTACCCAGGCCGTTGGGGCTCGCCCACACCCAGCTGCCAGAGGAACTGTGATGTTGTTTGTTTTTTTGTCACAGTGATGAAGTGTTTATAGCAACTATCACTCCACAACCCACGGATTGATCTCAGCCCAAGCTTAGAAAATAATGGCAGGGGAAGCACAGCCCCTTTCTTCAGGGTCACCAATGGTGGCATTTCAGGCCACCAAACAGGGAAGTTTTCTGCTGGGCATCACCATGCTGTAAATCACCTAACAACTTATGCTGTCCCAGACAGGCAGAAAGCTGGGATTTGCCCTCAGCATCTTGCTCGCCCTGCTGCAGGAGCAACACAGCCAGGGCATCACCACACTAGGAGGGAAGGGACTTTCCCTGCCTGTCCCAAGCTCCAGCCAAGGCTCAGAACCAAAAGCATCACAGATGGGAGGCACTGGAAACCACACTGCTGCCTGTCTGTGCAGTCACACTTCAGGCCACGGAGATTTACTGTTCAAATGGAGAAAAGATTGTGTCTGCTGACAGCCCACTTTCCTGGCACCCCGGCCACTGCCGAGCCTCACTGAGCATCCAAAGGAGACCTGGCTCAGGTGGGGATTTCCTATCCAAATGAGATACAGCTGTTTCTGCTCCCTCTCCAAAGACCAAAGCAAGTTTTTTAGAAAATCAATTTATCATATATTTTCTTTGACCAAGGCTCCTTGCAGATGTGACCTGGGCCTGAACTGCCCAACCTCACAGCATCAAGGCTGGATCAGGCAGAGAGCGTGGCTTGTACAAGCACAGCTCTTGGAGAGGAATATCCCAGCCAAAAGTCCTAAGGCTAAAAGCCATTTCAGTGGGAGCTCTTACTGCGGGGCAAGCAAACAAACAGGATTCTAAGGAGGAGATTTTGGCAATCAACACCAAGGGGCTTGTCCCCAGCCCATGCTTGAGGGACCCCTGTTTTTTAATGCACACATATATTCCCCTCTGCAGCACAGAGTGAGGCACCTGCAGGATCAGGCTTAGCTGCAGCTGCATAGGCCTGGCACAGCTCCATTCCTACATCCCTGCATGCATGCAGGACAGGGAGAGATGTCCCTAGCCACCACAAGTACACCACAAATCCATGGCCAGGGAGAGAAGCAAAAGGGAGCTGTGGGCAGCACACACAGAAAACAGCAGCATGCAGCAAAACACAGCAGAACACTGCCTCCAGCCCCAGCTGCAGCCACTGCCAGCGAAAAGGGCGGGCATTTGAAGGGCTGGGTCACCCCAGCCTACCCCTGTGCAGCCCCTGCTTTTCCATACCTCTCATTGGTTCCTTCCTCATCTCTGCTGGCCTGGCCCCTTGTATTTGGAATAAGCTGCTTCTGAAATTTTAGTGCAGGGCCCTGCTGGGAAGGACCCTGAGCCCAACCCACTGGTCCTTTTCCCAGCTGGACACACTTACACAAATCCCAAGGATGACAAGGCTTGTGTTTGCCATTACTTTAAATGTCTGAGGGAAAACACTCTCAGTGGCAGGGTGGAGACTGCTGAGATTATATCACTAGTTTGTTTTGAGGCTCAGCTGGCAGGGGAAAGCCATGTCCCAGTGCCCCAGAGGCGGGCTGGCAGAGTGGGATGGGGTGTAGATGGCTAGGAGCCATGGGTCCATGACTGCTGGCACCCCCGGGAGGCTGCTGGCAAAGGCAGCAGTGGGAGCAGGAGGTCCCTACGAGCCCTGGCTAGCTGGGAAGTCTAATGACAGCCAAGCAGCAATAGCCAGGGTTTGCCTTTGACACAGACGCCTGTGTTTGTTGTGCTATCAGGGTGGGAGGTGAGGCAGTGCCTTACAGCATCAAGCAAGTTTTAATTGGAAGTTTTAAGATGCTTATCAGATCAGGCTGCTTCTGACACCACGGATTTTGACACCGGACATGTGTCTCTAACCCCTGAGGGTTTTGGCCAAGTCCCAAGAAGGCCAATGTGACAGTAATATGCAGAGCAGCCTCTATAAACTGTAGACAAAAATATCCCAGTTAGTGATGAGAGATCTCTGAATATGTAAATTTAGTTGTTCAGGTTAGGGAAAGACATGGTTAAGAAACTATTTTAGAAACATTCCTCAAGTTGACATCTTTAACATCTGTCAGTGCCATTTTTCCAGCAGGGTAAAAACACTGAAACACAAAAAACCAAAGCTCTTGTGAGCCAGGTCTTTCTAACACCACAGCTCTGCTGTCCCTGCCAAGGGAGGCTGGCTCTGCCTCGGCAGTAGCCTCTCATTTCCCTTGGCCTTTTCATGTGGCCACTCAGATCAAAAGCAGCAAATACCAGGTTGTCCTGATGTGACAGTCAATCCCCTCCCAACAAGACACCTCTTTGCCCCAGCTGAGGGCACGTGGGGCCATCACACAGCATGGGGCTCAATCCAAAGACCACAGGGGCATCAAGCAAGTGGCAAGCGCTTCACAAGCGAGTCCCGTGGGACTCCCATTACAGAAAGCACAGCCGCTACAGGAGTGAAGCATCTTTTCATTTATTAAAGACTGAGAATACAACTATGGGCCCGGCCACAACAGCTGGATGCCTGAAGCAGAGCTAGGTTTTGGCTGGAAGGGCGCAGCCTCCTCTCCAGGCAGTCTTCAGCAATATCAGCCAAATTTCCTACCCGGCAGGGCAACCCAATGTCCCCACCCTCGCAGCACTCCATCTGAAGCAGAGTCTCTCTCCACATCAGCCCAGCCTTGGTTACTTATTGCTTTGAATGTGCTAGTCTAGTACAGGGTGAATTAAAAACAAAAATGCATGTCTGTTGCGGTGTGTTTGTGCTGTCTTCAGGTTGTGCAGCGAGCCCAGGACATCAGACCTGGAGAGGGATGGAAGAGAGGAGTGCATGAAGTCAGGCTGGGCTGGGAGCAGAAATATCCCAGGTACAACAGTACTCCAGGACAGATCCTGTCTTTGCCAACGGGCCACAAAGCGATAGCCTTTGGCATCTGCTGATGGAGCCAAGCAGGTGCTGACAGTCAGCTCAGACTGGTGGAGAGGAGCAGCTGGCACCCAGCTCCTGAGCCCTGCTGTAAGGGCTGGGAGTCACAGCCAGCCCAGAGAGATGCTGTGGCAGGCCTGCCTTCCCCAGTGGCCTGAGGGAGGACAGCCCCAGCCAGCCCATGGAGCCAGAGACAGGAGGGGAGCTCCAAAGGAAGGACCAACCTGAGGTTTATTTGAATGTGTGGCTCTCAGCTCCTCCCCGGCCGAACCCTGGAAGAGAGGGAGAGGGGTCAGCACTGCCATAGGATGGTGAGCACATCGAGGGCTGCAGCTTGCCAAGACACAGGAGCCCCAGCCCCCTCACTCCCTCCATGACCCCGTCACAGGCACCCACCTTTGGGCCCAAACAAGGCAGCATAGCAGGGGTGGTTGCAGTAGGGTTTGCCATCATGCTGCAGGGAGAGACAAAGAGCATCAGCCCCACATCTGCTTGTCCCAACCCTCAGTTGCAGGGGACAGGGATCTCCTGGGCAGCAAACCTCACCTCTGCATGGCCTCCAGACGTCAGAGTCTTGTTACACTTCTCACATCTCAAGCAGGGCCGGTGCCAGTCCTTCCCCAG
Source organism: Acrocephalus scirpaceus scirpaceus (assembly GCA_910950805.1). Taxonomy (NCBI): domain Eukaryota; kingdom Metazoa; phylum Chordata; class Aves; order Passeriformes; family Sylviidae; genus Acrocephalus; species Acrocephalus scirpaceus. Next base: position 28,130,280 of record OU383779.1, read on the forward strand.
AGAAGTCACCTTCTCGGCTGTCGTGGAAAAGAAGGTGGGTTAGTTGAGGCACTGAACAGGCACAAGTTAGTTCTGGCAGATTGGTTGCCTTGCCATCAACCCTAGGGAGGACATTTTTGGGCATTTTAACAAGTCTGTCTGTCCAGAACAGAGGGCATGGTGTTCAAACCCAAGTGTTGGCTCTACACACACAATACCACACACATCCAGGAACACAGACCTGCAGTGGCAGTGCCATGCCCAGGGTAAGCATGGCTGCATCCATGAGGATGGACTGACTTCTACCCCATCTTCCAAAGACCTGAGGACCTCCCTCCTCCCAATATCAGCCTGCAAGGGGATTAATTTCTCCCCAGTGAGCTGGAGCCCAAGAAATCTCAAGAGCTGGCAGGGGTGAAAGAGGATGATAACAAGGACTGGGAAGGCAGAGCCATTGCCACACCCTGCCAACACAAACCAGTCCCCTCCAGCCACAGCTTGGATTCTGCTGGCACCATGGCAAACCAGAGCAGACCTGGAGCCTGGCGGGGCTTCAGGCAGCTGTGGGAAGCACAATATCCTGGAGCCAGGACATGTTTACAGGGAGACGGGGGAGCACAGGGTGCCTTTTACTTGGAGCATAGCAGGGGAGAAGAGTATTTTCTGCAGGCATGTGTGCTCTTCATATTGGCAGCCGAGCTCCTGGGAATTTATTAAGTGTTTAAACAGAGCTGTCTACAGGAATCGTGTCAAAGCCAGGTCTGAACACTGTCCCCATGCCTGTAAATGGGACCAAGCCAGTGCGGGTAATGCATGCCCTGGGCAGCCTGAAGCACCTCTTTGCAGTTCAAATATGCCCACAACAGCCTGTACGAGGAGCAAGCTGGTGGCTGCAGAGGTGGGAGCAGGGGCAGTGCCCAAATGTCACAAGGCAGCCCTGCTGCCATTCCCCAGTGGCACAAAGGGCCTCCTGTGCCTGCAGCCTGGCAGGAGCAACAGTGTCCTCCTCCTGGGTGCCCCTGGGAGCCTGAGCCTGGCCCGAGGCAGGACCCTCCTCTCACAGTTTCTGAAAGGAGCACAGCCTCCCCACCTCTTGCACACGCATTTGCACCAACACTTGGGCAGGAGCTCTGTTAAGCCTTGTTACAGCACTCAGACACGAAGGAAAAATTCCTGCAAACCTCATCCATAGTCCCCTCAGCATCACCCCCTCCTCACCCCGGCTCTCTACAGACACAATTTAGCCCAGAGCAGCCTGAGGCACGCCCAGGCTCCGAAAGCCTCAGGGCACTCGAGAGCCAGGCTTGCTCTGCCTCCTCTGCCAGTGGTCTGAATAATCTGCAGGCACAGAAATCAGGCATCCAGCTTGGTCCTCCACCAGCTTTTGAACCCTCCTCAGCCTCTGCATCAACAGAGACATTTCGTAATAAGTGCAAGTTCAAACCCCTTCTTGGTCAAACGGTGCCGTCCCAGCTCCAGCTCCTCTATGGCCACACCCGCGGGCACGGCAAACCCAGCTCGCCCCGGCCAGGACTGACACAGACTCACAGGGAAAGGCACACACTGCCACCAGCACCTTGCTGGCTCCTGATATCAAGCCACAAACGTAAATGAGGCACGCCAGGACCCTGAGTCGCAGGAGGGAGCCACAAACTGTGTTGTGCCAAAACCCCCATCCCAAAGCCTGGCTGCAAGCAGTGAGTTCAAGGCAAAGCAACGTTCCCCAGCTGCAGGAACCCCAGCACCCATGCCAGCCCCAGCACAGCTCCCCAGCGTGGGCATCACTAGCAGGCACAGAGAGCAGCTCCTGAGTTTGAGCGTCCAACTCCTTAACTGTGCACAAATAGTTGGGGCACAGGCACAAGCAGAGCAGAAATAAAGCAGAGAAAGAAGTCAGTGATGGCACTTGGGTTCCAGATCCCTCATCTTGAGTAAATTAAAAAGCAGGGAGTGTCTCTTAAGCTGCTCCCAGCAAACCTCCTCGAGTTCAGCTATGCCAGGCAAGTGGAGAGGTCTGGCAGAGGAACCTGCCTGTTCCAAAAGCTGATAGTGAAGTGAGAAGTTCAAACCCCACAAACACCCTCAGACAGGACAGCAGGTCCATGGCCCCAGAACGGGAAGGAGCTTTGGGGCCCCAGTTTGGAGGGAAGATATCTGCAGGAAGCTCAGCAGCAGACAGCAGCCCAACAAGGCTCACACCTACCCTGCAACAGCGGCTTAAAAATAATACCCCAGAGGAGGTGTCATCCTGCTGTGCTAAACCACACAAAACAACATGTGGGTGACGCACTGACCGAGGCACTTGCCCCAGGGCAGGATTTGCCATTGGGAAGGTGCTTGCTTCACCTGCCCAGGCTTTCAGAGCAGTCAGCTTTACCAGCCGGGCCTTTGGGCTCCAAGCTGGCTCAGGGCTGTGGGCTGTGCTGGGAAGGAAGTAGGCTGGGCTCCCATGCTGCTGTGGAAGCACCCAGTGCAGCCCGCGCTCTGCAGCCAGGCATCTCCTTGGGGGTGGATCTGTAGGATCACCCGGGGCGCCCCGGGGACCCACAGAGCAGGGCTGAGCAACTTCGGGATACCCCAGGGATTTGCAGAGATTGGCTGCGCGGTATGGGGGCTAGAAGCCGGGGTCCACAGAGGACGCACAGCCTGGCATCGGTGCCCAACAGGTCCCGCGAGGTGGGGCGGCTGGGAAGGGACAGGAAGCCCTTACCGAAGTAGACCTCCTTCTGGCAGCGGGGGCACTTGGGCATGGTGTCGGCTCGGCTGGGCTCGGGACTCCGCTCGCACCGGCTGTGGGATGCTCCACGCCGGTCCCGCCGAAGTCACTGCCCGCCCGCCCCGCCCCGCGCCGCCCAGCACCGCCCAGATGTGCGCTCCGCCCCACCCAGATGTGCCCCCCGCCCGCAGCTGGCGGAGACTGCACGGGGCACGGCCCTGCCAGGGCTGCCGAGACGGGGTCCTGCACCCCTTCCAGCCCTACACTTCCTGCACCCCTTGTCCCCTGCAGTCCCACCACCTGCACGTCCTTCGCCCTTTGCAGTCCACAGCCCCACAGCCCTCACACACAGCCCTGTCCCCTCTGCAGCCCGGCCCCCTGCCCGCGCTTGTGCTGTGTGGGTGGCCGAGAGCCCCGCTCAGAGCGGGAGCTGTGATAGGCATCTGTCAATTAACCACACTCCCAAATACAGATTCATGGGGTGCTGCCTACCTGGGCTCACCCCCTCCGAGCACTGATACGTTTTTTTCTCAAGGGAGTGTAAAAGTCGACCCTCAGGCAGGGTCTCCTGCCCATGGGAAATTTTCGGGTGCGGGATGAAGCAGGCGGGAGATTCAGGACTGTAACCCTGCTCTTGCAGGACATTAGGAATGCCGTGGGTGCGGCACATGGCTCCGCTCACTGTGGACAGCCAGCCTATCTGTGTCACTGACTTACTCATTTTATGAGGAGGGAGGACTTGTTGTTCCTTTGTGCTTGGCTGTGAAGGAAATGAAAAGCCTATCCAAAGGTCTGTTTTGTATGAAACAATCCTCCCCAGGGCACGTTGCTGTGCTGGAAAGGTCATGAGGGCTTGTGAAACCCAGCACCAGGGCGCCTAGTGACCACCTCCCGAAATGCAAGGCATCCCTCGCCAACACAAACAGGGCCCTGATGACACCGGATCCCACCCGTGGGTGCAGGAGGAGAGCTGCACCCAGCAAGCTGTGTCCAGAGGCAAAGTTCATGTTCAGCTGGAACTGCTTTACCACCCAGCCTGGCTCCAGCAGCCTCCCTTCCCAGCACAATCCCCCAGCTGGTGCTCCCTGCTGCTGCCAGTGGTCCCGGTCTTTCATCTCCCAGTTGGCAGCCCCACTGCAGGCTGGGGAGCACCATCCTGCTACAAAGGCAGCGCTGGGCTCAGCAGGGTGTGCAGCAGCCACACTGGCAGGATGTCACCAGGAGCAGCTCCCAGCTGAGGCGTGAGTCATGCTGAGATGCTGAGACAGTGTCTTACAGTATGGGAGGGGAGGCAGGCGTGTCCTGCAAAGGCCTCCACCCTGCCTCTTCCCCATTCTTCCTGCCCTGAGGCACCAGTACATGCAGGCACCCATATTTCAGCCACATCACATCCCCCTGTACCCAGACACAGCACTCGGTGAGCACCCAGCTGGGGTACCCAGGCCACGACCCCTTCCCCAGACCACAAGAAGTGCAGCTGGCACCCTAATGAAATATAGGAACAAGGCATGTCCTCTCCCTACTCTGGTGGCCCTGCTTCCCCTCCTACACAGTGCCAGGCTGCTTTGGCGCCACTGACTGGCCCAGACAGATGCCTTCAGCTGCACTCCCTTTTAAGGCAGGTTTTGTGCCAGCCAGCAGCTGAAAACTGCCTTCCTGCAAGTCTCCTCCAGTTGGCCAGCCTGAGCCCAGTCCCCGTGGACCACTTGGCCCAGCTCCTCCTGTGGCAGGAATGCTCCCACCCCAGCTGGGGCAGCAGGTGCCTCTGCATGGCACTACACACCAAGTGACCTGGCTGAAGCAGAGTCTGGCCATCCCCTCCTCTCCGTGTCCCCATGGGTTTTCTGGAGATTGGTCTGCTCACTCAAGAGAGCAGGCATGGGACCAGGGCCACTCTCACAAAGCAGGCACCACCCAGACACACGGTGCTCTCTGCCAACCCTGCCTGCATGGGGCTGTGTGCCCGCTGGCCCCTCGTGGCTCCTTGATTGTCCGGGCTGACCCTGCTGGGTCACCAGAACCCATGGGCCTTGGGCTACGCCCAGCCTGCCTCACAAGGAGTGAGCCAAAGCATGGTGGTGTTGTGCCCTGCAAACCTACATGAATCCCAGCCAGCCAGTCTCAGGGGGAAGGCTGCTGTGGGACACAGCCCTGGATCCTACACACCATGGGAGCCCATGTCTGCACCCTGCTTGTGCCTGGGACCCTGCTCCCGTCCCCCTGATCAGCAGGCATGCACAAGGCTGGGGCAGTGCAGCAAAGGCATCTGGCAGAGAGCCCTAGCACGGAAGGAGGAAGGGCTACAGGTGCTCCTGGAGCATGGCAGCATCTTGGGAGCCCATGGGATACAACCTCTGGGATACATCTCCCTTTTACAGGGAGTGAGTCCATAAACATTTGGAATGCCGGTGTGCGAAACCCATCAGTGCTCTGCAATGGAGCAGTACACTGAGGCCCCACTGTGCTGGAGGGAGATGGCTGGAAACACTGCAGCAGACATTAGGGGTCACTGCTTCTTCTGCCATCCAGGGTCCCCCCCCAGGACACAAAGCCAAGCTGCAACTGTGTGGGAGCCTTCTTGGAGTGGCAGTGAGCAGCAGCCAGCTCATCCCTCCTCACTGGGGTGCTGCCCATGGTGCCGTGCCCATGCATACAGACAAGGTCATCCAGTGGGCAGCTCCAGTGCTGGGCAAAGACAGCACTAGGGAGCAGCAGGAGAAGGGCAGGGGTGGTATTTTCAGCAAACCCAGGTCCCACCCAAAGCATCATTTCAAATCAAGGTTCATAGCCTGACAGGGAAACAACCCAGCCAGCGCCAACAGAGAGCAGCCTTTTCAGCAAAGCACAGCTTTATCTTATCTGCAGACCTTGTTCCAGCTAATTTAACCATTAGACTCAGCATGCCTCAGCTGTCAATGCCCTCTGATAGGAATCTGTGGGTGAGGCTCTGTCCTGAAGCATCAGGCGCCAGCGCTCCCCGATGGCATGGCAACAGCCCTTGGAAAACCTGGGCTGTCTCATTTGTTTGTTTGGGTGATGTTGTTATGGCCAGGGCTATCCCCTCCCTTGGCAAGAGCAAGCACCAACTCCCCAGCTCCATCTGTATAGCACTTTGTGCAAGGTCCCTCCAGCCCCCAAGAGTTTCTTGGGCTCTTGGGGCAGAATTGCGAGTCAAGAGCTCCTGGGTGCACCAGAGCTGCCTACCCAAGTATCTCCCTCAAGCATCTTGGCCACTCGTGACTACTGCAGTAACAACTGAAAAAGCCACTGGCATTTTTGCAGGCAGGGCAGTGACATAAGCCGATTTGGGTTTGTTTTGCTAACACAGCAAGAAAAACCAGCTATTTCCATGTAGCAGACCAGCCCATCTGCCCAGGCAGCAGCTCCAGGCTCCCCCTCCTGCCTTGCTGGAGCAGGGTAGGGGCTTCCAGAGTTCTCACACCCCCCAAGCACCCTTGCACAGAGGGGAGGGGGCATGATCCAGGGGCCAGTGATACCCCGGTCAGCATTGTCCAAGCACTCTCACATCTGCGAGTCCTGCAAAGTCTCCCTCTCTGGTCATGTTTCAGCCCACTCTTGGTTAAGTCAAAGGCCCTCTCAGCCAAGACTATTTGTCGTAAAATATGCGCTACACGACCCAGCGTGGAACTCTAATTTGCCAAGAAAATTATAGGATGGCTTAAAACAAGCCTGGCAGAAACTGGGGGGAGCTGCCAGGTACGTGATCCCATCAAAAGGCCCGCAGAGTTGCTCGGTGTGCCCTGCAACAGGGGCTGGCAGGCTCTGCCCCCACTCCCCTTCCATCACCTCCGGATTTGCACGTGGCTAATCCCATTACCAGACAGACAGGAAAACAACGGCACGAAAGCGGCTGTCAGGGCAAATTACACCCTAAGGAAAACCTCTGGGATACATCTTCATAAAGTTGACAGGTAACCGCTGGCCGGGAGTAATTGTGAGCAAGACAGAAGCAGGAAAGGCCTTCTAGGAGTGGGGGGCTTAGGGAAGGGGCTTGGGAAGGGGCTTGCAAAGGGGCACTCTGCGGGTTTGTGGCACACCCACCAGCACATCGCCACTGGTGCTGTAAAGCCCCAAATGGCTTGAGCCTGTGAAATACGCTCACTGCCACGCTAAAACCTGTGCTCAGTGCCCTTGGGGACACAGTGCAGAGCCGTCCTGTTGTGGGCACGGGCAGTCACACGTCTGCTTCCAGCTGAAACTGTAAAAACGCTTCCAGGCCAGTTCAGGCAGCTGGCTGCCCCCATAGCCCCTTGTCAGGTCAGCTCTCACCCTCAGAGGCAGGGTATGAATTATCAGCACGGGGTTAATGTTACACTGCACGAGCAATAACAAACACGGAGCCGCGGGCCAGCTCCTGGCTCAGCACAGATGGAGCACACAGGGCTGTCCACATGGGGACACAATAGAGACACTGCTGCGACTTCCGTTCGTGGGACAAAAGGGTGTGGCAGCCCTTGTCTGCCTTTCCAACCCCACTAAGATGTGGAAAATCTCCTCCAATTTCACCCGGGCTCTCCCAGTCTCCCTGAGTACAGTCTGGCCAAAGTCTCCACTGCCATCTGCTCTTTTCTGCAAGCTTTCCATTAGTGGCAGCCCAAGGAAACCTCCTGGCTAAATCCTGCTGGGAGAGGATTTGGTACATTTTCCTGGCATGGCCTGGCTGTTTCTATTGTGGCTATTGAATGGAGCCAGAATTGTCAAGGAAGCAAAGTCTGCTGCTTTGGAAAGCTGCCCAGTGTCCAGGAGGCATTGCCTCTGCCTGCCAGGGAGACGCACATGGGTGCTGGGGGCCAGCAGGGACTGTGAACACTACTCAGGGGCTACTCACAGAGGATCTGTGCCAGGGATCACCTCCCCAGCCTCCCTGGCAGCACCGCTTGCCCTGGGCTGGCTCCAGGCTGTTGATGCCACACCTTTTACTCCTAGTAAAAAATTCACTGGAGGTGAGGCAAAGGGATGCAGAAGTGTTTGCTCTCTCTGTGAGCACGCTGCTCAGCGTGGTCATGCCGTGGCAGTGGAGCAGGAAGATGAAAAGGATGTGACTACTGTGCTCTGACATCCCCAGGCACAACAGATGGCCAGGGCAGAGCAGGAGAGAGGAGGAGAGGAGGAGGAGTCACAGGTTTGCACGGCCATTAGTAGCCTGCACACCTCCATCCCATCGGCATAGGTATTCCTTCCCCAGTGGTCTGCTCCAGGGCACTCCAGGAGCCCCTTGAGCTCCCCGGGATGGTTCCCAGCTGCTCACTTTACCTGAAAACCTACAAGCTGATGCAGAGCTCTGCCTGCATCCTGGGGTGTGCCCTCGTGGATGCCCCCAGGCAGCAATGCTGGTGAGGGGGAGCCAGCACCACCCTCACCAGTGTCACAGCAGAGCCTGCACCAGCAGCTCTTCCTGCCTGACACTCCAGGGCAATGCACTGGCAGGGGGATTTACAGCCCAAATCCTCCTCCTCTGCTTGCTTTTGTGCCATTCCTTCTTCTTCATCCCTGCCTGCTCTCCGACACCCTCTCCAGCAGTTACACCCAGTTCTTAAACCTCCCACTGGGACCAAGCCAAAGCTCAGCCAGGCCATGAAAAGCCCCTCTGCTGACTCCAGGGAGTAGCTGAGGCAGCTCTTGGCCCTTGTGGAAATAAGCTATGCTTACTGGGTCACTTTTAATATCCCATCTTAAATCACATCTTCCATCCCTTTTGGCTCCTGTTTATTGACTTCCCAGCAAATGCTTTAAATCTGTCTGACTTCCCTGCTCAGCTGTGCTGCTCTGGCCCCCAGAATCCCAGAGCCATCCTGTCCTGCCATCTCTCTGCATTTCAGCATCCCTCCACACCGCGATGGTTGCACCTCCCCTCCCTGCTCAGACTGGCTCAGACATACCCAGGGCTGCCCTCATCATTCCTACCCCTACCAACTTCTTTCCTGATGTTTTCCATGTGTGCAGCATGCTGTGCCTCTCTAGGAGCAGCCTTTGTGCACTCTCCATCCCTTTTCTGAGTCATGAAGGACAGCACATGAAGGAAGCTGTGCAGCCCCATTTCTGCTGGCACGGGTGTCCTCAGCCTTGTGCTGAGAAGCACTGCTAGGTGACAATCCTGCTCCTCCTGCAGCCTGGGGACACCCAGGCTGCCTACCATCACCCAGACTGCCCTCAGAATAGTTTGACCAGCTGGTGAGTTCTCTGCTGAGCTGTGATGGTTCCCAGGAAACCTGGGAGCCAGGAAGTGAAATGGCCCAGGACAAATTCACTGGGCTTGGGGGATTTCCAAGAAAAGCTGCTGCATCTACTTTGTTCTCTATTTTCACCTGTATCCTGGAAAACATGTCTGTAATCACCAGGGCCCTCCGACTTTTTTAGCCCACTAGCAACTCCAAACTGAAAAAAAATTAAAATATTTGACATCCCTGAGGGGAAAGATGTTTTCCAAGCCTCAAGCAAAGGAGCACTTTCAGCTTGCATAGGCCTCCCAAAAATAAATACAAAAATGCGCCAAGGATTAGAGGCCAGAGCTGCCTTCCCTGCTTGAGCAAAGTGCCACTCTGCTGTGTCTGTGCCCTAGTCCCCACACTGACCCAGGAGCACAGGGACAGCCCCACCACCTCAGCACACACAGATAATCCCATATAGGACCCCAAAGACTTCTTACAGCCTTCAGGTTCCTGCTCTTAACACTCACCCTGTGGGTACCTGCTGTACCTGGGGGACACTTTGTGTCACAAGAGGTGCCCAGTCCCCCCACCTGAAGGTGGGGGCACATTGCCCACCCAGAGCCTGAGCAGCCAGGCTGTGCCCTTTGGTGTAGCAGGATGCTGTGATATTTGCAGGCTTCCCAGCACTCCCTCGTGCAGCAGAGCTGAAATTTGTCTATTTTTAATTTTATTGCATTCCTTCAGCAAAACCCTAGTGGGGAAAAGAAAATGCAAGGATTAAAAAAAAAAAAAAAAAAAAAAAAAAAAAAAAAAAAAAGAAAGGAAAGCCAGCCCATGGTGGGATCCTGCTGGCATTGCTGAGCCTGGCTTGTTGTCATGGGTTAGAAATATTTTAATTTTTGTTAAAGAAGAATATAGAATAGTGCCCTGTCAGGACCTTGGACTTGCCTTGGAGGGGGGCAGACGCCTATCAGGGACTTGTTCTCAGCTATTGGCCTGCGGTCTGGCCACTGAGAGAACTGGTGCGATTTTTGGAAATACCCATATAAAAAGAGACTTGGAGGGGACCGCCCCCTTGGCCCTCCGCCTCGACAGAGGTAAGAGGCCTGTCCTGGCTCCCTCCCGGTGGGGTCTCCGGGAGCCGCTGCCTCGCCTCGGAGCGGTGCTTGGCCAGCTGAGCTCCTTTCTTCCCCTGGCTGCCGGCAAAGGAGAAGCTACAGCTGGTAACATCCAGCCAACCCTGGGCCGCACGCCGCCGCATGGCCAAGGGAGATGGCCCTGGGCCTCTGGAAGCGGCGCCAAGCCCAGGCTGGCCGTTCCTACCCCTTTGAGACCGAGGGGTGGAGAGAGAGAAGAAAGACAGCTCCAGAAGGGATTTTTCGCTGCCGTTTCTGAATTTTTCTCTCGCCGTGTGGCTTTGAGATTTTTGCAGTGCCCACTGGGCAGAGACCATGTGACTGTCTGCAGGCCTGGCAAGAATGTTAACTCTTTCCTGACACAGATTGAGACTTTTTAAAACTTCAACCATCTTCAGAGAGAGAGAAAAGGCTGAATTAAAGAGATGTAAAGAGACAATATGAAGATACCAGAGTCAGTAAAAGAAGAGTGATTTCTCAGGCGGGAGAGATGACGAGTTGCCTTCAGTTTTGAGGCATAAAAAGAACCTTCTATGAGTTTTGGTAACAGACTGTATTGTGACTTGCTAGAAATTTCCTTCAAACCGCAGACAATATGACTGGGGAGATGCTTTGTAGATTTTGAGCAAAGGGGGGATTTTTTGTGATTAACTGAGTGAATGTTGAATTAGAAACTGTAATGTGATCTTATAAAATGTTTTAACAGAGAGAGATAAGAAGAAGCCCTTTGTGTCTGTGAAGAATTGAGAAGATATCTCTGCTCCTTGGGATGAGAAATCCTTTGCTTGTGGAAGTGTGCATTTTTAGACAGGGAAACCCCGGTGTGAATCTATGGCCCATTATGTAGTAATGAGAAGGCTACATGATTTGGGACTACAAAAATTGCAGAAGTTTTCAGGCAGGCTGCTTTTTGTAGGGGCTAGGAGCCACAGAAGAGACTGTGTCTTTTGTAGAAGTTACCTAACACATCAGGAGATATACTTCTCTGTCAAAGACTGAATAGAAGACTTATTTTATAAGTGGTACTGACCTGAAGCTCTGAGTTTTGTCTCTTTATGTTGCATGTGAGAAAGTGAACTGTTGGGGGGGGGGGGGGGGGGGGGGGGGGGGGGAGAGTGGTTTACATGTTTCATTTTGATTCTGTTTTTTTCCCTTTTGTGTGTTAATAAATCTATCTGTTTTCATCCTTGAGTTAAGCCTGTTTTGCCTCCTGTTCTCATAATCATATTTCACAGAAAAAAAGATATTTAGACCACTAAATTTGGCAAACAAAAGTTCAGCAAACGTGAAACCACTACACTGGTGCACAGTATGGGGCCAGGTAGGTGCTGGGGTGGAAAATCAGCCTGTGCAGGCCATCAGGGAAGCTCCCTGCTGCAGGGGTTTGCCACAGACTAGCAGAGAGGCGGGCATATTAAGCTCGTTAATTAATGATGGGAAATAAGAGTTGCAACGGGAGATGGATTCGTGCCGAGGGCATTGCTGGCAGCTACACTGGGCCCCGGATGAGCGATGGGAACCCCCCCCGCCCCCTCACCTCAGCACCGCTGCTGCTGCTGCACAGGGCAAACTTGGCAAATTTTGGCTTAGAGGGCCCAGCTGCGGGTCAGGGGAGGAGCTAGCAGAGCGACACTGCTCTGATATACAGTGCAGCCTTGTCCCTAAAGCATCCGCGGGGTCAGGTCTCTATGGAAACCCCACCAAAATATGAACACACTGAGCCCATTCCCCGACCCAGGAGCTGTGCTGCCGAGCCCTCTGTGCCTGGGAAAAGGTTTCGTGCCGCTGGGATTGCTGCCAATAGGGAAAAACCACTGCTCTGCAGGGTGCCTGAGCCAGGAATGCCGCTGCGGCTGCAGGCTCCCTGCTGTCCCTGTCCTGCAACATGATTTCCCAGCTGTGCCCAGCCAGGAGCAAGGCCAGGGGCTGTGGCTGGCAACCAACCTCTTGTCCTGCACGGCAGTGGAGCAGCTCCGGGGCTGGGCTGGATCCAACACAACGCAGGGGCCACCAGCCCCTCTCTGTTTTCCTCAGCAGATGGGGCCAGTGGGATGCCTGGGTCCCCAGGGGGGCACAGCCAGCAGGCAGCCCAACAGGGTTCATGCAGGAACGTGACAGAAGGGACAAGCCTGAGCAGCAGTTCCCAGAACTGCTGTTTGGTTTGGCAGCCCAAAGCTCCGGGCCTTACTCTCCAGATGCTCAGCTCCGAGGGGGAATATCTGGATGTCTAAATCCAGGCCTGGCAGCAGGGCTAGTATCTGGCTGGGGACAGGGCAGCTCCCAGGAGCTCGCCAGTGCCCCCACACTGCACTCCTGCCTCGCTGCTGCCAGGCTGAGCTTTCCCTATGACAGCCCCACTCAGGCACTGGGCCTGCTCGGCAAGCCCAGGCTGGGGGAACAATGGCACCTGCTCTTTAACTTCTCTCCGCTATTTCCCCACTCCCCAAAGCTGGGAAGGATCCATCCCACACCACCCCATCCCACCTGCAGGGCCAGCACAGCTTCCTCCAAGCCTGTTGTGCTGGCAGCACAGGGAGCAGCTCCTCAGGAGGAGCTCAGGTGCAGCTGGAGCTGCTCAGTCGGCCCCAGGAGGAGCCAAGCTTGAGATAGGAGCACAGCAGCAAAGTCCATCTTGTCCATGGGACCCAGGGATGCTGTGTGGTGTGCAAAGCTTCCCCCACCTCAACCCGGAGCTCAGCTGCACAACACATCTCTCAAAACCTTTATTGTCAGCAAGTAACAAAAGTCAGCCCTGCAGCAGCACAGGGAGCCTGAAGAGAGCGGGGTGCTGGCACCCAGGGCTCGCTGCCCTGGTGGGTGCCCTGCCCCAGCCCACTCCCTGTTCTCCTGGGCAGCAGCAGGGCTCGGCGTGCAGGGGGCGACGAGTGAGATGGGGGCACGGTCATTCTCCCAAAGCAAGGAGCACTTTTACAACTGCTTATAAATAAACAATGATGAGAAACCTCTGGCTCTGGGAAGCAGGGGGAGGTCCTGCTGCCCAGGCCACCAGCCCAATGCGCTCTGTCCTCCAAAGGTGGGGAGAGGAGAGCCCCCTCCACCAGGGCTGCAGCTGCCAGGTGCCCCCTGGCACAGGCTGTAGCTCCAGGGGGATCACGTGGGGGGAGCACCAACCTAAACCAGCCTGCAGAGCAGGCTGGGCCACCTGCCTGGGTGCACCTATAGGGATTCAAAGATAGGGATGTAGGGAGGTGCCAGACCTAACTGTGGACAGGGCCAGCTGTGGGACCCAGGCACAGTGAGAGCCAGGGAATGGAGCCTGGAAAGGGCCAGGAGAAGGGCATGCTGCCCAGTGTCTCCAGCAGCTGGTGAGGAAGAGGGCTGGGCACCCTCACCCCAAGCACTGAGGGACAGCATGGAGTACCCTCCCATGGTGGGACTCCTGCCACCACCTTCCCCCATCTTCAGCCCCTTGAATGCCACCTGCCATCCCCTGCACACAGGGACATCCCCCTAACCCTAACACCTGCCCTGCTGCCTCCCACACCTGGGGGGCTGCTGGGAGGGCTGGGGAGGGCAGAGCACATTGGGAACCACCAGAGATACCTTCTACCTTTGCCTTAAAACACTGAAGGTTATATTAGAGACTATGATAATAACCCAGGGGCGGGCTGTCCTGCTGGAGTAGAGACAACAGAGAGGCACAGCTCCGTGGCCAGCCTGGTGAGGTCTGCTCAGGCTGGGAGCAGGAGGTTAATACAGGAGGGGCACAGAGCGTGCAGGCAGGGAGGCAGGAACGCTGTCTAGGGCTGGTTCTTTGCCTCAGGGTCTTTGTCATAGATGTAGCTTCCCACAGCTCCGGTGTTGACACCTGCACGGGGCAAGAAACAGGAGGGTGAGGACACGGACAGGCAGCTGGCATGCTCCAGGGAGATGTCTCCTCTGGGTGCTGGCATGAGCACTGAGAGTGGCAGCCCACGCAGGGCACATGCCCCTGGAGTGGGTGCCCACCCCATGTGCCCCCAGGCACTCACCCTTTGGCCCGAAGAGGATCCCGTAGCAGGGCTTGTGGCAGTACGGCTGTCCATCGTGCTGTATGGGGCAGAGAGAAAAACCTGTCACCTGGGCTGGGGGCCTGGGAAAATCCAGGCCCCAGGACATGTCCACCTGGCTGGGCACCTCTCTTGCTCTTCCCCTGCAGACACCCCAAGAACTCCAGCACTTCCCCAGGCTGAGGGGCTGCTCCTCCCCGCCCTGCCCTCCTGCAAAGGCAGTGGGTGCCATCAGGATGGCCTGGGACATCTCAGCCGTGCCCCACTGACATCCCCAGGTGTGCAGGCCAGGGTTCTGAGGCTGGCACACCCTTACCTCGGCATGGCCCCCTGGGGTCAGCGTCTTGCTGCAGCGCTCACAGCGTAGGCAGGGACGATGCCAGTCCTTCCCCAGCGAAGTCACCTTCTCAGCTGGAGTGGGACAAGGAGGGAGGGTTACACCAGCCCCCTGCAACATGGTGAGGGGAAGCATTCCCCATGGGGATATCACAAAATCCCAGGAGAGCCCTCAGGATCTTCAGCCTCCCACATCCCTCCCACCCCTCTGGTGCCTTGCAGGTGACACAGAATGGCTGAAGACAGCTCTTACCACGTGGGAGGTGACAGCAGGGGACACAATGCAGATAAAGCCCTGCAGCCAGGAGTATATCCAAGAGGACCCTCCCCTGAAGGCCCCTCAGGCACATCCCTCTGTACCCACAACCCCCTCTCTGATCCAAACCCCACTCCCAACCTCTCTCCATGCCCTGGGCTTCCTGCACAGGGCCCAGCCCCACGGGGCCATGCCACCTCAAGGCAAGCACACACTCGTCACCTTACCAAAGTAGACTCTCTTGCCACAGCGCGGGCACATGTTGGCTCCCCGGTGAAGGTGGTGACACTGGAGGCTGGAAGAAAAGAGACACGTGGGAAGTGGGGAGACATCTCAGCCAGGAGACACCAGGGTGGGGTGGATCCCACACAAACCCTGCAGCCCACACCGTCACAAACACGGTGGCTCTGCACTGGCTTCCCAGTATGGCAAAGGGCCAGGCTGCCTATCTGCCCTGCCCCTCACCTTTGCTGGGTCCCTTGGGAGGTGCAGCATTCACCTTCCTCTCCTCCACCTTCACCGGGTGCTCAATGGGTCCCGGAGCAGTCTGCCCCTCGATCTGCGGCTTGTCGTAGATGTAGGACCCAGCACCACCGATGTTCACCCTGCAGAGGGGCACAGAGAGGCTGCAGTAGCCTGGGGTCTCCATCATTCCCCCAGCCCTCTGTCCCACCTCCCCAGCCCGCTGAGCCAGGGCCACTGCTGCACTCCAGCCCGGCTTGCTTTCTCCTGACCCAGGCTTTCTTCAGCCACATCTGGGATAGGAGAGTAACTCCACCTTCTGTCTGAATGGAATTTGGTTTTTTTTAAATATTAAAAAAAAAAAAGGGGCAGCTGTCAGAATAGATTCCTTCCTCTCTCCCGTCTTCCTTCCCTGCAGCAGCTCTTCTCTCCCGCTGCAAAAGCAGACAGCAGGCCTGGGACTGCAATTTGCTGGCTTGATGCTCAGCCCATGCTAGCCTGGCATCTGGGGTGTTGCTGAGGCCACCAATGGGGATGAGGGGACCTGGCCCTTCCTGCAGCACAGCACAGCACCACAGGCAGGGGGGACACAGACGTACCTTTGGGGCCAAACAGTGTGGCGTAACAGGGCTTGTGGCAGAAGGGCTTCCCATCGTGCTGGGGAGAGAGGGCAGGGTTAGGATGCTCAGCGACAACCACGGTTCCCTCAGGAGCACCTTCATCCTCTGGTGTTCAGGGACCACCATGGCCATGCCTGCACCCTAAAATGCACCCAGCTTGGGGTCTACAGCATCAGCCTAACCTGACCTGAGCACTCAGGGGTTTCACCTTCATCAACCACTTGAGCTGTTGTGCCCAGGTCGTGCCCTGGGGCTGGAGCACTAGTGGCCACAGCAGCTCAGCCATGGGCAGCTCCATGCCCCGGCCCAGCCGTGTGGCAGCGAGCCCAGCAAGGCATGGCCTCACCCTCTCACCATCCTGTGCACAGCCAGGCCACTCTGGGGTGCTCAGAGCACTGTGGGAGCTCTGAACTTCGCCTTTCCCCCGCCTTGGCGGGAAATCAGAGGCCCCGCATGGGTGCTGGTCCCAGCCCAGCTGCTATCGACCCCACTATCGTCTGGGGCCATTATCACAGGAAGGCATGAGGCAGGCGATAAGCCCCGGAACTCCCTGCAGCCGTTTCTCATGGGCCAGGTGGAACCCAGTCAAGAGAAAAGAAAGAGTGTTTGTGGCTGGAGCAGGGGGCCAGCAGGACTGCCACACACACTGCCCTGAGTAGAAAACCCACTGGGAGCCCGTGCTCAGGTATTGCCTGCTTGGCCCCGCTCAGCATCTCAGCCCTGCTTCTGCTCCGTGCTCCTGCCCTCCATCCTTCTGCTGCAAGGCAAGGGCTCCTTGCCCATGAAGGGCAGGGTGGCAGCTGAGCAGAGATGCCATGCCAAAGGTGAGGGCCAGGACAGCCAGGGGTAAGGCTGGGTGGGGAAGTGAGAAGGCTGCCCAAAGGCAACTGCAAAATATTGCAAGGCATAAATATGAGAGTGCTCACAGCGTTACCATGCCAGAGGGGAGGGTAAACATTTAACTGGTCTCCCCGCGACACCTTTCCAACCTAGCCTCCTCAAAAGGAGGGAGAAAAATCAGGGAAGGGCCAAATCTGCTGTCGGCACAGTCGGTGGGGCTTGGCTGCCATCCCCTGTGGGAACAGAATCCAACCTTATATGGAGAAGCAGCAAATCTTCTGGGCTTAACCCGACCTGGAGCACAGATCCACCTCACTGGCAGGACAGGCCCTACTTCCCCCACGGGCTGGGGGCCACCAGCATGGCTGTCCCTGCTGCTCCCAGCTGTGCTGCCTGCTAGAGCCAAGCTAAGGAGCTGGTGACACTGTGGAATGACAGGTGCTGTACAAACCCA
Organism: Acrocephalus scirpaceus scirpaceus; assembly: GCA_910950805.1. NCBI lineage: Eukaryota > Metazoa > Chordata > Aves > Passeriformes > Sylviidae > Acrocephalus > Acrocephalus scirpaceus. The sequence goes on from OU383779.1 coordinate 28,147,259, forward strand.
GGGCACTGGGTGTCACGCAGGGACACTGCACAGGAAAAATACAGTTGCTCCTAAGCCTGAGCAGCTGCAACCACCAGCATGGCGCCTTCACACTTCCAAGTGCTGCCGAGTGGCAATGGCATCACACTCCAGCGCAAGCTCCAGGGCACAGAGAGCACCAGTGCCGAGCTCTCATTGCCATGGCAACCCAGGCATTCCCAATTCTTGGTGATTTTAAGCACAAGTCAGTGCAGGCTCTCACACCTCTCCAAAGCCTGTGCCATGCCCAAACAAATCTGCCCAGTGCATGGAGCTTCAAGTGCTTACTGGGGCATGCCAAGCCCCACCGCAGCCGCCTGGGAGCCCAGGGTGACAGGGCAGGGACACCACACGTGGTGCCAGCACCACTCTGTGGCTTGCCCAGGGCTGTGCACAAAAGCACCCAGATTTGCAGCAGCAGCGTTTGAAGCTACACTGTGTTCTCCTAGGCTTGCATGCCGCAGGGACAGCGCCTCCACATGGCATCAGATATCTGCCCCAGCCCTGTTCTTGGGATTCCCATCCCACCAGGCCCCCCTGTGTGCCAGCACAGCTCCCACCCTGCCCGTCCTGGCAGTTCTTACCTCAGCGTGCCCACCCGGGGTCAGGGTCTTGTTGCAGCGCTCACACTTGAGGCAGAACTTGTGCCAGTCCTTGCCCAGGGAAGACACCTTCTCGGCTGCAGGGGACATGAGAGAGGGGTGAGCCACTGCCCAGCACCTGCTGAACCCCTGGGGAAGCCAGGCTGTGGGAACCATGAGGGGCTGCACTCGCTCAGGAAGGGCTGCTCACAGCGTGCACATCAGTCACACTGCAGAAAGAGGAGCCACTCTGCTGCAGCCCCCAGTTCCCCTGCAGCCCTGTGGGACGTGGGTGTCTGACCCCTCACAGCACTGCACGAGCTATTAAGAAGTAGATTAACCCTATCCCAGCTGAAAGCAGGACACCACCCAGCTGCCATCTCACAGCCGTGCTTTCCCACGCACCAGTCCAGCAACGGTAGCATTTTCTTTCCTACTCCCTGTGTCTATTTTTACCTGCCACGTTACCCGGAATGACTTCACTCCCATTCAAATATTTGCCGTTTCCATGCCCACCCCACCCGTGCAGTCACACTCCCCCCACGCACACCCAGCCTCTCCCCGGGGAGCCTCAGCCGCAGCTCCAGAGATGCTCCCGGGAGGAGAGGATGACAGATAGACTCCACTGTTACCCAGGATGGACGTTTGGCCCTGGAAAACACCTGTCCCACTCGCCCCCAGCCGGGGAACAGGAACGACGTGCAGATGAGTGCACAGCCACAGTGCTTGCATGGCCTCAAACCTGCAGAGCAACTCGCTGCCAGCACTGAAAACAATGTCAAAGCATCCGCGGGCAAATTCAGGGAAGGCAGATGCTTTGAGGCTGCTGTATGAACACAAATACAATCCTTCTGTCTGGCCCTGAGGTGTAGGTCTCCAGGAGCACCCTGGGAGGCAGCACAGGCTGCCAGTGCTCCTCTTGCATCCCCAGCCTTGCACCATCCCCTCTCCCTCCTAGATCCTGGGCAGCCGCAGGCTGCCTTGTGCCCCCCACAGATTCCTGCTGGCCCTCCCTCTGTCCTGCACATGTGCAGAGACAGCTGGAAAGCAGTGTGAGCCCATTAAAGCCACCGTAAAACTAAATCAGGAGAGTCAAATAAAATATTTAACAAGCAAATAAAAGCGAAACTGGAGCCGGCCCCTCTCCGTGAGAAGACCTCCTCCGTGATGTTGCGTTTCCCCCACGGACCTCAGCAAATGTCACCTGTTTGCATCCAGTCAAGAAGGGGGTCAAGAGCTCCCCAAAGGGCAGGTCCTGGCTTCTAGAGCCACCCTCCTCCCAAGGCAAACAGCTGCATCCAGGGCATGCCACAAGGCCAAGATAAGCCAAAACGATGGCATCACCACCCAAAAATTCCATCCCAGTGCAAAGCAGGGTGGCCAGTGGTGGGAGGGGCAGTGTGAAGGGGCACAGCCAGAGCCATTGCACCAGCGTGCACAGGAGACTCCTGAGAGTATCCCCAAGCAAGCACGTGGAAGATGGACTTCAGGGACTCACATCAGTTGGAGGAAACTCCAAACCCACCTCCTGATGATGACACACAAGCTGTTGAACCAAACCCAGGCAGGAGCAGACAGTAAAGTGAAGGGATACCCCACCACAGCCAGGGGTCTGTGCCTGCCCACCCAAAGCTGCCAGGGCTAATCCCTGCTGGCTCCAAGCCCAGGAGCTCGGCAGGGCTCATGTCTCCCCAGCCCCTCACAGAAGGCCGTACACGAGAAGGGGCCAGGGCCAGAGCTGTCCTCCTTTTCCTTGGCAGCCTTCATCTCTCTCTGGGAGCTGAGAACCAGCTGCAGGGTGAACAGCCCCCAGGCCCCCAGACCCCAGGGATTCCCCAAAAGCAAGGGGAATATGGAGGTCCCAGAACACCGCTGTCCTTGGGCCATTGCAGGAGCCCTGCATCCTCCCAGCCCTCCCGGCAGGAACAGGTTCCTCCCTGGGGTGACCAGGGAGGGAAACGGAGCGTGATGGGCTGAAAGCCGAGCCAGGGGCTCGGGGCCAAAGAACCACTCGGCTTTGCCACAGTGGATTCATCCACAGCCAGGCCAGGCTGTGCTCCGGCTGCATCACCCCCAGCTCCCCCCCTGCCCCGACCCAGCGCTGTCACGGCCACGGGTACAGAGCAAGGAGGAAGCTCCCGGCGGATGTTTTCCAGAGGCTATGGCAATGACAGCTGGCCACAGTCCCCACCAGCTCCTTCCTGCTCCCGCGATACAAAATGCTCCCCCAATGACCCCCCCCAATAATATTTCAGCAGAAGGAAATCCTTCCTCCTCCCTGACGGATGCACCCCCCTGTCAATGCATCCCTGGGCCACGCAGAGCAAGAGGGATCTCAGTGGCACGCACGGCTCGTGGCAGGGGATGAGGCAGGAGGGAGGAGGCGGCGCGGAGCACCCGGAGCACAGGGACAGCCCGGGAACCACGGGGGCTGCCCCCGCCTCCAGATGGAAATGCCGCCCAGAGACTGGTCCGGCATCCTCTGGATGCAAACAAGGATTCCCGGGGGATGCATCCGGGACCGGCACAGCCGGGACGGCTTTCCAGAAGGCATTGTTTGCAGCGAGCAGAGGAAGCAGCTTGGAGCCACCCCAGCCCATTTCCAGGGCAGCAGCCTGCGGCCACACCATCCCATAAATCACTGCGGAGGGAAAAGACCAGCGCCCAGATTTCCTGTCACTTGGCCACAGCTGCTCCGCTATTGCATCAGCTCCAGAGGAAAGGGCTCTGGCCACATACTCCCGCTGCTGGGGGCGCCCTGCTCCTCACCCCAGCAACCCCGGGTGTCACCCAGCATCAGCTTTGCAGGAGCAGCCCGGGGCTGTGTCCGGCTCTGAGCAGGGAGCAGGGGATGGCACAGGGCTGACGTGTCACTGCGCCCAGCCTCTGCCACCAAAGGCCGTGCCCCGTGCTCTCACATAACACCGAGCGCATGCACATCCTGTTCTGGCCCCTGAATCCCACCTTACACACTCAGTCCTGGAGCCAGCCGAAATTTAACCAACTGTGCAGCACCCGCTTGAAGGGCTGGGTTAAGGGTGCTTGACTGCAGGAATTTGGCCTCTGCCACCTGTGAGTGTGACTCAAGGGTTTGCCAGCCCTGTGTTACCCACACTGCCGTGGGTGGGGGTGGGCACGGGGTGCCCATGGATGATAAATCTCTCCCCAGGGAAAACATCCCCAAGGAGAGGCACAGCCGGGTACACGTCTGGCTGTAGGACGTTCCTGTGCGGTGGATTTGCTTTGTGCAGGGGATGCAGCCCACACTGCCGAGGGACACCAAAGGCCAGGAGCAGGCAAAAAGCCGAGGGGGCTGTCAAGGCAGACTGATCTCATGGTTCCAGAGCAGCCCCGCCCCAGAGACAATGCGGCTCAGCCCTTAATTATCCGCCGTGCCCAGACAAAGCAGCTGGCACAGGCCAGAGGTGGGAGAATTTTCTCAGGATGAGAAGGGAGCATCTCTCCTCCCAGTTTCTGTGCCGCTGGCCGCACCGAGTCAGCCCCGGGCCCTCGCACAGGTATTTCCACAGCCTGACGTCAGTGCTGCTCCCAGGCGGAGGCTTATTCAGCAGAAGGAACCGTATCTGCAGCTGCGTCTCTGCAAAGGGTTGGGCTGTGCCCCATCCATCCTACCACAGCCCTGGGAGGGCACGGGGAAGGGCTGACAAAGCCCAGTCTGGCAGTAAGGATGCCAGATCCCCACAGGGATCCAGCAACAGGCATCCCTGGCAGAGAGGGATACTGTCAGACTGACTGTAGATGCACTTCAAAGCAGTTCCAGACACAAAGGAATGAAGAAAGAAAAGTGCAAGGAAAGGAGCCTGGCAAATGGCTGGAAACAAAGCCAAGAGCCATGAGCCAGCAGCCTCATCCCTTCCCCAGCTCCTTACAAAGCGGCCAGGAGATGCAAAAGGTGTAAGGACAGGTTGAGGATTTCCTGCCCTTGCCATGCCAAGCCATATCCCAGCCACGCTGCCCTGCCCAGCACCTGCTCTGCCTTCCCATGCCCTTCTCTCCATCCCCACCCCTGCCCTCCTCAGGCACTACTGGGCAGCTCCTCTCCCTCATCCCACAGCCGGTGCTGAGCGTTACACCACACCCTGATTTGTGGCCAAACATATATTTAGCTTCCCTGCAGCAAGGCAAGGCAGCCCTCCAGCTTGCTGGGCTCCCTCCAAGTGTGCAACAAAGCCAGCTCAGTACAGCCTTGCTGCAGAGCGCAGCCGGGGGGACTTCCAGCTAAGGGTAGAGACAAGGTCTTCCCTGGGATCCGAGCCCCTGCATAGCTGAGCCACTCAGGTGCAAGAGAAAGTTGTTTGATTTCCAGCCACAGCCCTGATGCACAGCACTGTTCTCGTTCACCCAGCCCCTCCCTGCTTCTCCTCTGACACAGCCTCACCGACTGCAGGCACTTCCCTGGCCAGGAGCCTCCAATCTCCCACTCTGGTTTGCAGGGCCAGGGCAGCCTCCAGCAGGTCCCTTGCCACTTTCCACAGGGCTTCATCAAGCAGCATCTGAATGGGATGCATTTGAGGCTGGACGGCTTGGCTGTGCCTGTGCTGGGAGAAGATCAGCGGTGTTTCCAGCCAGGCACTGGTTTCAGCCAGGGCTGGGCCCAAGGAATCAGCTGCGTTCCAGCTGCATAGCAGCCCTGCATGTGAGGCATGGCAGGCAGGACCTCGGGGGATGCAGCCCACAGTGCCAAGGGACAGCACCAGAAAAATCATAGGCCCACCTGCAGCCCTCCCCTCACCCACCACACAGCCAGGGGCAGAGCAGCCAGTGAGAGCCAGGCACAGGCAGGCACACATGCAGACCACTCCCTGGGTAGTTGTTGGTTCAGAGCACACTGTTCCTTCCCTCTGCACATGGAAATGTCATCTCTGGCAGGCAGTGCTGGGAGAATAAGACAGTTTCCTGGCCCATTTCAGCAAGAGCAGGATTCTGGGACATGGTGGAGCAGCCAAGTTTGTCAAAGTGCCCCTCCTGCCCCATGGCTCCTCACCTCCCCACCCTGCTGGCCCCCTACAGCTCCAAGCAGGGTTTGGCCCAGGGCTGAGGATGCTCAGGGTCTCCCTTGGGGCCGCAGCACTGGTGCTCCCCACCGGCAAGTGCACAGCAGGATGGTGGGACAGCTCTCTCCATCCTCGTGCCAGGACCTATCTCCCACCATCACCTCCCTGGTAGCAGGAGGGCTACTTGGCAGGAGCAATGGGCACCACCATCCCACCACAACCACAAGTGGCATCACAGCTCACACTCCAGGCTCTGCATTTGATTGCAACACTGCAGTGACAAATTTTCCATTAGTTCTTGCTTGGGCGTTCCTGCTCCACCTTTCCTTGCCTTTCCTTTCCAGTCCCATCACCTCACCTCTCCCCATCCCTGTGCTCCTGCCAGGGACTGCGAGGGAGGATGGGAACAGGAGGATCTCTGTCTGCCTAGAAGCTGGGACACGGGTGCAGGACTCTATAATCCAGACACCACACAGAGTCACCCAGGACTGGCACTGAGTTTGCAGAGAGCTGCTTACCAGCTCCAAGCCTCCAGTACCCACAGCCCCAGGAGCAGCACCACACTGTCAGGAGACCCAGCAAAGCCCAGGACACAAGAGCAAGGGGACCCTGCCCTCACACTGCCCTGTTCCACACTCCTACAGATGATTTTTGTGCTTTTTTCCCGAGGGAAAAACTGATGCTAATCAGCCTGTTCTTCAGCTTCCCACAGAGGCATCCTTCCCCCCGGCAGGGCTCTGTGCAGGGAGCAGGGAAGTGGAGCATCCTTAGTTACCGTTCTGCAAGGTCCACTCACACTCCCGGACCTGGGAGGAGACAATTCCCAAGGAGCCCAGCCCACTCCGTGCGGGAGGGCCAGGGCTGTGCCTGCACTTCAAGCTGCACTTGAAGAGCCACTTCCTTTGTTAGGGACCGCTGTAACGGAAATCAAGCCCTCCTCCCTCTCCTGCCCCACCATCTCCCTGCCTGAAGCCAAGGACAGCGGTTACTTATTAATTGCAGCGTGGCTTCTGCAGCTTGAATTTCACCAGGCTGACCGGGCGGTGCCTGCAACCCACATCTGGCTGCACCCCTGTCCTGCTGCACCCCAGCGTGACCACGGGATCAGGCATCTGCTGCAGGCCCCTGGCAGCACGCTGGGCTTGGGCCCTCCGGCTTCCCAGCTGGATGTGCCTGTGTCCTCACTCCGGCGTTGGAATTCCACCAGCAAACAACCCTGAAGAGCAGCTTTAAGCCTGGAGGGCTACTGAGTGACTCCCACCTGCTTTCATGATGCCCCTTTCCAAACAAATAGAGCCTCCCACCAGCCCTCACACTCCCCAGCACGTGCGAGCTCCCCAAAAGCCGGACGCCGCCGCACGTGTGCTTGCTGCATCCCTGGGGTTTGTGACTGCCTCGTGCTTGGGATGGGAAAACAGGAAACCCCCTGCTGCCACAATCCCCTGCTGTTCTGGGAAGAAAGGATGGGAGGCGGAAAGGCTTGGCCAGGGCTCCTCCCGGTGACCCTGCAAAACTCATTTAAGGCTTAGCAATGCAAAAGGGAGCTGGGGAAATATGTGGCTGTTTGGCTGCAGGAGACTCTGGTCCCTGCGGAGCTTCCTGCCAGAAGTGATAACCTAGAGCCAACCCCGAGCCCAGCCCACTGTCACCTGCCAGCGCGGGATGGGAGCTGGCCCTGCACCCACCGGCTGCCTCTCCAGTTAAACATTCACTTCATCCAGTCAGCCTCCCAAAGCAGGAAAGTTAGCCCCAACCGTTCCTGGAAACAATGTCACAGACCTCAGCCTCCTTAAAAAAATTAGAAAAAAAAGCCCCAAACCTATTTTTATATTTCCCTGTGCTTTTTAAAGGAAAAAAGCTCATTCTGTAGCTCAGGAAACGCCCACATCCTCCTGACTGCGCAGGGAGGAGCCCACTGGATTTTTCCAGGGAGTATGAAGCAACAGGCATGCTGGAAATGAGTTTTCCATCGGTACCCAGGAGCGCCGGCGCTGGGCAGCCGCTCCGCACTGCCGGGGCCGGGAACGGGAGCCGGCGGCATTTCTCACACATGACCCACGGCTGCAATCCCAGGCATTCGGGCAACCCGAGCTGCCAGCGCTCATTCAGCACAGGCAGGGAGGCTCCCGAACAAGCGGGGCTTTATGAATGACCTCCCCGCTAAGCTTCGGGCCGGCCCAGGAATTCAGGAGCGACACCAAACCCCGGACGCGGGGCTCTCGTCGCCTTCCCACCAAACCACGCGGCCCAACGGCAGGAAAGCCCAGGATCCGCATCCCGGAAAGACGGCTCAGAATTTGCATGGAACTTTAATGCATTGAATAAACCAACTCAGGTTTATTCTTCCAGAGCCTGGGCGGTTCCTCAAGGAAAAGCTCAAGGCATAATCAAGGGACATGCTCCAGCCTATCTCAGCTCTAAGCACGGAGAAGTTTTTTTGGCTTGCTCCCGTTTCAGCTCACCAGCACCCCCTCTCCCCAAGTCTCTCTCGGGAGCAGAATTCCCTGCGGGAAGGTGTGGGATGGGGGCTGGCACTGCCCCGCTGCTGCCAGGCACCTGCCTCCTCCCTGCCTGTAGGGCTGGGTGTCCCCACACGGGGCAGGGACGGGGAACCACGGAACAGCAGAGACCGGGACAGGGACCTCTGCCCCTACAGAAACCCCCCCGAGGAGAGAACGGGCACGCAGCTGGGGCAGGGGTACGGCCCTGCTCCCCCTAGACCACATCCTCAGGAGACCCACAAGGACATGGGGAGAGAAAAAGAGCACGGACACTGCTGGGGGCTGGTGCCTCTCCTCCGGTAAGGCAGGGGACCCTGAGCCCAGCCCCGACCCCCCCCCCCACGCAGGGCAGACTCATCTCTGGAGCGAGAGGAGCAACTCTGCTCCCGGGTCAGTGCCCAGCTGGCTGGGTAGGCACTATTTTCTGCTTAAAAAGGAAAAGATTCACACAAAGAAAGAAATCCAAGGGGCCAAGCACTTCCCACCCACACACAAATAGGTTTATTTAAAGGAGGAAGACAGCAAATTCCTGTTTCCCTGTGTTTACTTGGAGATGGCCGGAAAAGAATGAAAGCACCAATGCCTCCAATGCTCAAACATCATCAGGACCATTTGGTATTTCTCCACCAAACAAACACACCGAGGCAACAGGGGCCGGACCCCGGAGCAGCGCAGGGAGATGGGCAGGGAGGGCTGCAGGGAGGCAGGCCAGCTGGACCCCGTGGTCAGCAGGTCCTTGGCGGCAGCCCGGGCTGGAGTTCTGGATCCATCCCAGAGCCATCCTGAGTCCTAAGAGTGCTCACCCAGGGGGTCAGGTCACTGCCGGGGAGGCTCCAGGCTGGGGCAGCGCCCCGGGGGCACCAAGGCCGAGGATCAGCCGCTGCTCCCACCTCCCTGCAAGCCGGGCGGCGGCGCTCAGCCCGCGCTGCCTGGCAGGAGACACGCCAGACCCGGATCCCAGAGATTCTGACAACAATCCCAAGCAGGGTCCTCGGAGACCTGCAGAGACTCGCTGCTGCCCTAACCCAGCCCAGGCGTGCTGAGATGGACCTCCGAGCCCAGGATCTGCCTTTGAAAAATTCCCGTAGAACCCCAAACCCTTCATTAGCTCGCCCAGCTGGGAACAGCCCGCTGGGGGCTGGCTGCGAGGCGAGACAGGGAGAGGGGAATGGCACACCTGGGGCCAGGTTTGCAGGGAATCAAAGAAACCGGCTGGCAGAAGGCTTTGTTTGCACCTGCCGCTGCCAACTTCCCCGCCCCAAGATCCTCCGAACCTCGGGAGCCCCCATCCCAGTACCGGCCGTGTCGGGTGGGCTGGGTTCCCCTGACCCAAACCAGCAGGTACCCGGGGACAGGAGCCACGCCACTCTCAGCACCCCAGGTGCGGGCACACACCCCAGCCAAGGCTCCTTACCGCCTGCTTCCCCTCCTCAGCCCAGCGAGCCCGGGGTCACCCACACCCTCTGCGTCCCCTGCACCAGGGCCAGCCGGCAGCAGCCCTCGGCACAGCCCGGGATGCGGGGCAGAGCAGAGGGGCCGCGGCCACTCCGGGGGCGCCGCAGGAGAGAAGGAGCTGCTGCCGGGCAGATCTCTGGGTGAGTCCCGCGGGGAGCTGCGGCGGAGCGGACACCGGGGGCATACATCCCAGTGGGGGAAAAGGGGAGGCGGGGATGCACCGGGACTCAGGGAAGGTTGAAAGGCGAGGGTGACCGCCGGCTCTAGGCTGAGAGACCGGTTTGAGGTCCTGGGGATGCGTCTCGGCGCGGGGAAGGGGATGCGGGGCCGGGCCCCAGGATGCGCTCACCGAAGTACACGGTCTTGTCGCACTTGGGGCACTTGGATGCCATGGCGGGAGAGTGGAGCTGAGCCGTGCCGTGCCGTGCCGAGCCGTGCTGTGATGTGCCGCGCCGTGCGCCCCGCTCCGCCCGGCCCCCGCCCACCGCCGCCCGGGGGGAGCCGGGGCGGGGCTGCCTGTCGAGCGATCGCAGGGCTCGGTACGGCTCGGTACGGCCCGGGTCAAGCCCAGCGCAGCAGGTGCCCGGTCCCGGCGGCGAAGAGAACACCCCCTGCCCTGTCTCCCATCCCCGAAGACCGAAGTCGGGACACGAGTGCTCCCGACCTCCCTTGCCTGGGAAAAAAACCTCCATAATAAACAGGTTGTAGTTGAGCGACGCGACTTGTGGGCTTTTACCGGCCCCAAAGGCACCGGCCAAGAGCCTCCACGGCTGAGTCCGACCAGCAGCCGCCCCCGGGACATAAGTGGGGGGTGGCGGTCCCGGCCAGCCGCCGCAGAGGGGCTCGGGCATCTCCCATCCCCCCAGCCCGTCCCCGCCCCAGCCCCGCTCGCTGCCCGGCTCCAGCGCCCGCATCCCCCGGATCCCGGCGCCATTCCGCTCCGTTGCCATGGAAACTCCCATCTCAAAAACCCCTCCGGCTGCAAAGGGATGCTCAGGGAGCCGTGAAGGCACGGCGAGGATACTCGAGGAGCCACGATGCCATGGCGAGGCTGGGGAGACCCTCTGTGCCCGGATCGTGCCCCGCGGCGGGGCTGTGGTGGGCGCAGGGCAGGGGGTGATAGCGGTGGTGACAGGGGGACGGGGCCCGTGGCTGAGGAGATGCGGCCCTGCACTGCCGTGTTGGTAAACAGGACATCTGCCGCTCCGCAAGCGCAGCTTTGCATTATTCATCAGCCAGCAGCCTGGCTCTGCTCCGCCGCCATTGTCACTGAATTCTTTCTCTGCCGGCAGCTGGTGCAGCTGCCAAGCGCCCGGCCGGCCCCCGGCAGCCTTGGGAAGGGAACCTGGGGCTCCGGGATGGGACAAGGTGGCCCTGCCGGCGAGTACGTGGGCCTGGAGGGGCCGGGGATGCGCGACAGCGGGTTTCTCCACCGCCCGTGCACCCCGCTGGGTTAGAAGGCCCAGGCATCCCTGTCACTCAATGTGTGGCTGCTGTCACAACAATGTGTGGCTTTGTGGCCGGCGGGGTCCCTGCGCGGGGGCAGGTGGCAGCGGTGCCTCCAGGGCGCCCCGGCCCCGCACGGCCGCCGGGAGGGGCTCAGCCCTGCATGTCCCACCGTGGAGCCAGTGTGTCCCACCAGGACAGGGAAGGAGCTGGGGATTTGTGGAGCTTTTGTTTTCCAGAAGAGCAGCTGCCTGCTCCAGCATAGTCCCGCAGCACTCCTGTGGGTCCCTCTGTGGTACCCGGGGTGTCTGCAGCCCTTAAGCACCCCAAGCAGCAGGCAGGTGCCAGCACTGCATCCCTGTGCCTGCAGCAGCTCCCGACTCATGCGCTAAGGGGACATCCTGAAAAGGGTCTCCTGTTGAAAGCCTCCACATCCCACATTCTGAGGCAGCCTCAGCTGGTGTTCCAGCCCTGAGGGCTGAGGGGTGCAAGGAGGAAGAAGGCTGCATTCACCCAACAGCCTGTTTAGGGAAGCCACAGGAGAAGTGTGGCTGGGCTGGGCTCTGCCACACTGCAGAACCAGCATCCAGAAGGTGCCGGCCAAGGGCTTTTCACACATAGAGGCTGGAGCGAATTAAGACAAATCACCTAAAGGTGTGAATCCCTGCCTGCAAATGCGCTAAATCCCAAGCGGATATGCTGGTTCAGGAGCAAAGTGGCTTTAGCTGGTCGTGTCTTAATCTTCCCCGATTTAGGCTCGGCACACTCCTGCACGGAGGGCAGGGACGTCCTGGCACCTCGGGGACAGGTGACTCAAGGCTGAGCAAGAAGGGATGGCCGAGCTTCTCTGGGGACAGCCTGCTGCCGAGGGGACACAAGATGCGGGCAGGGGGGTGGTGGCACGTGAGGAACACCCCTGACCCTGCTATGCCTCTCCTCAGACAGCACATTTAGAATTTTCACCAAAGGATGCATTTTCCATCAGAAACTTGAGGTCCCCGTCCCTGCCCAAGAGCTGAGCTGGAGTTTCCCTGGCAGCGGGTGACAAAGCCGCCTTTCAGCGGCCAGGGAGCTCTCTGGCATGGGCCATGCCCCCTGCAGCAGTGCCCGGGGGTGTCCCAGCCGAGGGCCGGGACCTGAGCTGCTGAGGGCAGCTGGCTTTCCCGGCCGGCACACGGCCCTGGGGGCGCTGCCGCTGCTCTGACCATGTCCGCAATTACCTACTCCGGGGGTGTGAGGTGGCTTTCCTCCGCGAGAAAGCGGGGGCTTTTAGCCCAGCCACTTCCCTCAGGGATGCTGCGTGGGGCGGAGCAGGAGCCACATCCCTGCAGCGTCCCCTTTTCGGCTGGAGCTGAGACTGAAGCAAGCCCACATCCTAAAGCTGCTGCCTGTAGCCCTTCCCTGGGCAGCAGTGGCTGCCCCAGGGCCCGGCGCTGCGAAGCACGGCAGGTGTTTTGCCGAGCGTGCCGGGCTGGCCCCGGAGCAGGGATTGCCTCCACCGGGAGCCCGCGAAAGGTGCGAGGCTGGGACCTCTGCCTAGGGCGGGTCAACCAGAGAGCTTTGCACAGAGATTAAGGAAAAGTGAGGAATAACTAAGGAATAACTCCCTCCAGGCTGCCTCTCCTTTGGCTCACCTCTCTCCCTCTCCCCACGCCGACTCCCCCCAGCTCTTCTTTATTCATTCAGATACAAATACCACAAAAACTCATGGACCCAGACGGAGCTGCTCCTAAGGGGAGCTGGGACTGGAAAGCCTTCCTCTGCTCTCATGTTTTCTGGCACCTAGGATCCCTTGGATTTGTTACAGGGCAAGAAGAGGCTGGGGGGGGGGGGGCGGCGGGAATAAAAAAGGTTTTGGGAAAAACCCCTGCTGCTGGCTTGGTGTGCCCAAAGATCAGTGATCCCTGTGTGGGCCGCAGACCCTTGGCTGTGGTGCACTGTGTGCAGCCACATGCCCAGGGCCCTCTGTCCCTCATGACAAGGTCACCCCAAGGTGACACGCTGCAGCTTTCTCTTTTTTTCACCCCTGAAACTCCTGTGTCCCAGACACAGCCCACAGTCAGGTGCTGGTGGTTAGGAATGGCTGCTGCCCATGGCAAGTAACAGCCACTGCCCACGGGCCATCCCAGCTATAACCAGTTTTGCCTCAGATCCTTGCATCAGGCAGGAGTTCCATGGAAAAAGTGGTTGGGCTTCCCTTCATGGCCTGGGAGCAGCTCCCTGCGATGAGATGCAACAGAAAGAGCCTTTCACAAAACCTGGCAAAACATTTTATTTCTTATTTCATTTATTCTCCACAGCCCTCCTGGATGTGTAATGCCTGCCAGCATGTATCTGGCTGTCCTATGCGGCGAGCAAGGCAGCACCCTGCCTGGAACAGGGGAAATCTGTCCCCCAACATAAGGAGCCTGGAGCTGGCTGGGGTGAGGAGGCAGCCACACGGACAGGGGACAGCTCACACACACCGGGCACCCAGCCTTGCTGCCAAAGGGCAGCCGCAGGCTCAGTGCACAGCTCAGGAAGGGAGCATGGAGGCTTAGGAAGGATTAGCAAGAGACAAGAAGATGGAGGAGCAGAGGACGGGCATGCCGAGGCTGGCAGGGGCTGGGGCATGTCAGGCAGCACATGCCACTGACCAGGGCTCAGCACGTCAGCGCCCAGCCCTGGCCCCTGCAGCTCCAACCATCCGCTTGTCGCTCTTCTCCTTTAAAAGGCATCTGAGACCCTGCTGTTATCAGGCAGGGCCGATAGCGCTGTCATTCCTGCGATAAACCTGTTTACAGATATCCCCCTTGTCCTTGCCATCTGGAATGGATGTCCCCATTGTCCCTGCGACTGCTTCCCGAGGGGCCATGGCTGCCAGCCCAGTGAGGATCCCTGGGGGCTGTGCTGAGGATGCAGACGCTTGGTGAACCCCCATGGGGCAGGCGTGATGCCTCCATGCAGTGGGATTGCAGTGCCTGAAAAGCAGCGCTCCAACCAAAAAAAAGGAAACCAGCTGGAGAGACCTGAGCTCAGCACTCAAACCCAGGTCAGAGTCATGGTGGGACTGCAGAGGGTGGCCAGCGATAGGGGTAGCTGCCACTGGTGGTGCTCCCCCAGGTTTTCCAGGGAAAGAAAGGGTGTCCCAAGGAACGGGCTGTGCTCAGACCCAGGCTTCAGTGGCAAAGTTCAGCTCAGGGCAGTTGGTCATTAAGCTCTTCCAGTCCCATGGTCCCCCTGGACCTGCTGTGGCCAGAGGTCAGGCTGGCTGTGGTGCAATGAATGGTTCTGAGGGCAGCACAGCAGCATGAGAAGTGTGCACAGTGGCTGCCCAGCTTTCATCTATCTGTGCCCCACAGGCACACCACCTCCAGGACACTCTCAGTGAGACCCTGGGGTAGGGAAGGGACTGGACACACATAACCCAGCACCTCATGAGTGCCGCAATGTCCCCATGGCACCATCTTTTCAATCAGCATCACCCACCCACTAGGATGCATTTGGCCTTGGTTCCCACCAGACATTGTGGGCATCTTCCTGGGATGCAGGGAAACGCAGCTTGGCTCCTCATCCACACGCTCCACATGTTCACCTCCCTCCTGTCCTGCCTGGGGGCAGCCAAAGCACAGGCAGGGGGAACAAACTTGCTCCTGCTCAGATGGAAAATCTCTAAATGAGCACAACTTGGCTGAAACCCTCCAGCCAGAACCTGTAAATCTGCTCCCCGTGACACTGCTGGCATCTCACGGAGCACTGGATCCAGGTGGAGAGTCCCCTTGCAGGAGGGAAGGGAGGAAGCTGTCTGCAGAAAGATGCTGAATTTATGTTACTCATTCTCATTCCAGGAATGTGGCTAATGAACTTGCAAAGCCCAGGGCAGTGTGCTTCAACTCTGACCTGCCCTGACTTTCTTCCAAGCTGAGGAAAAAGTGGAGACAAGCCCCAGCCTCATAACCCATCTGAATTTACTGTATGTCTTTTCTTGAGGCAGCTTTCCTCCTCCTGCACGGTGAAATGTGATCGTCAGAGACTGAGTCTTCCACCAGGTTTTAAAGCTGCTCAAGCAGGGCAAAAGCCTTCTGTCAGTCCCCAGGAAGGGAAGCAAGGGCAGGAGGGATGGGGGGAGGTGGGCCACCCCAGTCTCCTCCCTTGGGAATGACATAAGCACCACCCACACTCAAGACATGTTCGTATTCTGAAGATGGGGATCACAGCAGATCCCATCACTGTTGGCTCTTGCAGGCTCACCTTGAAAGGCACTGACTACATTTACAGGAAAACCCCCAAACAAACCCTCTCTCACCAGCTAGAGAGGGCTGTCATGCCTCGACTTGCCTTTCTACAGTGATCTTTTTCCCTCTAATGCTGCTGCCAAAGCTTATTTGGGTTAATGGTGTTTTTAAGTCTGTACCCTCTTGATGGATTAAGGAAAATAGAAAAGATTCAGGGTCCAGTTTCTGTAAATGAGTCAAATTCCTTCCTTCTCCTTACAGTCAAAATCTGCCAGATCTTGTTTGTGCTCTTCCCAGAAATCCCCCAGGCTTCCACACCTCCCATGCCACTACTCATCCCATGCCCCCTGTGAACAGGTGAGTGCCCCCTCCTGCCACAGCAGTGGGAAGCAGCTCTACCATGATGCAATCCACCCATCCCAAAGAGCCTCTTCAGCTTCCCAAGGTCTGGCTTGTGTAACACTTGCACAGAGAGCCAGAGCCCACAGCAGAGCTGGCACTGGCTCCAAATTTCCATTTCAAAAGAAAACTTCAGCGTGTATTTTGCTTTACAACTCTCCAATAGTGTCCTGGTTACAGCCCTCCTCCCACAGCAGGAATGCCAGGTTTGGAACTGTTAGTTATGGTCATACTTTGTTTTTTTCACATTGTTTCATCAGTGCTGTTACAGTCAGGGCGCTGCCTTCATGTTACAACAGCAAAAGCAGAGATCACAGGGAGCTGCTACTGACAAGCTGCTAAAATGCAAAATGCAATGTAAAAGAACCCCAAAATACCAAAGTTAACTTAAAAAAAATTGAATCTGTAACAAAAGCATTTTGACATAAAGGATTGTAGCATGTTTGGATTTGTTTTGTTTTTTAAATACTTTCCTGAGCAGCTTCCTGCTTCTTTTTAAGCCTGTAAAATTGCAAGCATGGCACTGAGTCTGGAGGTCAGTATGCTCCATCCACATAAGCATGGAGCACAGCCCTCTCCCAGGGATTGCAGCTGAGCCTGTGGCATATCTGCTCCCACGTCTGCATGGCAGAGAGGCCAGTGAAGGATTGGGATGCCAGGGACACACAGCAAAGGGAAAATACCCAACTACATGTGGCTTATTACATCCCAGTAGACCTAGCCTGCTTTTGGTGGGCAAGCACTGGGCAGCTCCACGCTCTCCTCCCTGCTACAATCTCAGGGGCTCTTTAGGATGTGGGAAGCAAGGGGAGAAAGGGACCTGGAAAATGGGACATGGCCCCAGCTGTATGAACGTTGTTCTATTTTGACAAGGCTCTAGAGCAGGAGGGTGAATAACCAAAAGCAATTCCTGCAGCAACAGCACAGGAATGTGAATACAGAGGAGAGGTCGGTACAGGAGAGGCTTAGTGACAGCAGCAGCTTAAGACAGTGACCCCTCGGGCTTGGATAGGTCAGTGCCTGGACTGACCACTCCCTGCTTTTCCCAAGAGTCAGCATTTTCCTTCAGTTGCTGAAGGGATCTTCCAGCCCCTCCTCCCAAGCTTATGTACAAACATAAGCCAGTGAAATACATGGGAGTGGAGTTTGCTACTGCACATGAAAATACAGCATCTCTATTGAAGGACACGCAAGGGTCCTTCAAAGTTAGGGCAGCACAGGACGTGCTCTCTCTCCTTGCCTGGACTCGTTCCCAGAGCAAGCTCTGGAGCCGCTCCAAGAAAGCTTTTAAGTTGTTGGAAACCGCAGGGCTGGCACCCCCAAGTGGTTCCTGCGCTCTCGGTGCAGCCGGAGCCGCCTCTCGCCGGGCTCGCCGAGAGCTCAACTCCATCCCCCGGGATCCTCAGCACAGCAGTGGCTCCGACCCCCCGGGCTGTCCGAGCTTCCCTGGCTCCAGGCACAGCAGGGGCTAACTCAGACACGGAATTTTCCAAAGTGATTTGTTCAGATTTCCTTCTGCTACAGGAAGGAATCCACGAGCACTTGCCCTCACAGAGACAGAAGTGTTACAAAACCCTCCTGCAGCCGGTGTCTCTCACGTACAGAGGGTTAATCCTAAGGATTGATGGTGACAAAGTAAAACTGCCAATGGTCACTTGTGCTGCTTGCAGCCCAAGGACTTTTGTGCCCTTCCTCAGTAGCACATCCTTCAGGAATGGCTGTCCTGTCCCACTTTTAAGCTGTGGACAGGAAACCCTGACCTGTAGCACAGGATACACTTAGACCTGCCAGGGTGCACAGCTCCTCACAGCCACAGAGTAAATCTTACCACTCCTGAGCAGCAAACGAGAGCAAACATGGAGCCTGTGCTGCTCACCTCAGAGGATAGAGCAATGCAGAGCTTGGAACTGCCCACAGGTTGGGCTGCTGACCCCCAGGGATGTCCCTTTGCCACACACCAGAGGCAGGCCTGGAGCAGCAGTACCAGGAGCTGCTGTGGACTAAGGGCTCATTCAGAGGCATCTGCTGCACCCTGCATCTGCTGCCAGTTTGAGGAGGGAGGGAGGGAGATGCCTCTGAAGCACTGGAAATGTTTAAACCGCACAGGAGAGGAATCAAACTATGGGTAACTTGGGTTCTTGCCCTGTACAATGGCACTACTGGCAGAGGGAGTCTGGAGAGCAGGACAGCCCTGGGATGAGACGGAAGGCGCACGGCTGTGTGCCCCAGGCACACGGAACCCGAGCGAGGGCGGCTGGTTCAGAAGAGACAAAAAGCAGATGTTTCACAAAAGCTCACTTTCCAGGTTTATTAAGTAAAGTTAACTGAATTGTTTTCATTTTGTGGGGATTCCTTTCCGTCTAACCTCGCGGGTTAGCAGAGTTGCACAGAATCACTGTTGGACTGTGATAACCCAAATACAACTTTGGCTCATCTCACCGCTGACACATATGGAATGACTTGGGGGTTATTACATGCTGTGTCTGCTTGAGGCAGGTACATGTACAGATCAGCACAAGTTGCAAATGATAGTTTACATCCTTTCAAAATCGAGCAGGGCATCCAGCAAATGCACTGCCATGAGAAGACACATGAAAAAGAAATTATACAGACTTGCAAATACGTAAGAAGTTCAAGAGATGCAAGAAACCTCAAACACAAGAAATGTCAAGGGGGGGAAAAAACCACTTAAATTCAGACACAATGTGTTCAAATGAAAACCCAGCTGCAATTTAAAGTCCCTTCAAAATGGGAAACATACAGTAATGCAATTAAAGAGAAACCAGGTCTCATCCTGGGAAAAATGTGTCCAAAAGCACTGATGCACAAACAGGTTCAGAGTTCTAAGCAAAATGTCCCTGGGCATTGGTGTACTTGACTCTTGGAGCCAGACCAAAGCAATTCCTTACACTTGCTGGGCCTATTGCTGGCTCTTGGTGGCCTAACAGCATGTAGGATCCCAGATGTCACTAAGAAGGCAGCACACAAACTGCTGGTTACTGGGAGAAATGCCACAGGCCAAATCTCCCAGAGAGCAACTAGAGGAAGGACACCTAATTCTGGCAGCCTGACTCCACTGCACACATTAGTGTAATGTTCTGCAAGGTTCTTCAGTACTTAGCTCACTCCTTTCTCAGCCTGAGTTGGTCTGTCCTGTGCATGAGCACAACTGGCTGTGCAAAATGATCCAAAAAACAGAAGGGACAGGACCAAAGAAAACTGGCTGAACCTGGGGCTGGCTTTCAGCTTCTATTTTCAAATATCAGTTAAAGATTGGAAATGTATCTACAAAAGAAATAATATAAATGAAATTAAAAAATGGCACCATCCACAAAATTTAAAAAAAAAAAAAAGGAGAAAAGAAAAATCTTACAACACAGCCTCATAAAAATGGCTTTGCAACAAGAGCTCAGTCACAAAATGAAGGGTTCTAGCTCTTCGTACATCAGAAGGAGAAACAAAGCTAAAAAGTACTAGTCCACATTCTCTTAATAAGTTAAACTTACTTTCCCTCCCCCTTCTACAAAAGGGGTAGAAGCAAAAGGGAAAAGAGGCTACTAAAAATTAACAAAAAAAAAAAAGGAAAAAATAAGAAAAAGAAGATAGGAGAGAAGAAGAGAGTGCAAGAGAGAGAGAGCAGTCTGTGGTCAGAGGCTCAGAGCAGGGCTGAGTTCCTTTTAAGGGTTTAAAAGATGCAAAACAGTTCCTCAAAAGTTCCCTCTCTGCAACAGTTAGCTCAATGCTGTAGCCATGGAAACTCAAGTAGATATTGGAGGAGAGATTGCTGGCAGATCCGTGACCGTGCTTAATCCTCGATGATTATGGGCTCATCATTCATGGGCTGGCGGAGCTGCACTGCCTGCATGGGCCGCAGGATAATCGGCTTGTAAGGGCGTCTGGCGGCTCGCTTGGCTTCTGAGGAGGAAAGCAGCTTGCGGATTTTCCTGCAGACAGCAAGGAAGAAAGGCATGGATTACAGTGGTACCGTGGGCTTCTCTGTTTCTCCAAGGGAAAACACGCCTGCTGGGGTGGGCTGACAATGGTTCCTTCTACAATGTCTGCCCTGGGAAGCTCAGAATTTCTGATTTATAAACCCCCCAATGAAGAGGAAATTGCTTTCTCTGCTCCAGAATCCTTCCCCTGCAGAGCAGAAGGCATTCTGGTCCAGCCTTGTAGGATCGGAGTCTCTTGCTGTGAATAGAACAAGTGAAATAGTCAGGACAGCCAGTTTCCACACCACTGATTTATTCTGCATTTATTTAGATCAGTTGGATGTGCTGCAGGTAGCTCTGGGGAAGTTTACAAAGCCAAGCCAACACCGACAGGGTGTTTTTCCCCTTCTCGCTTCTCCCACACTGCATGTGCCCAACCCAGAGATGGGCAATATTCACATATTGTATTTGGTTAAGGATCTCCCTATATGTACAGCACCGCCAACAAGTCCCATCAGATGCAGGAAGCTGTTTTCCATATGGAGAGAAAGCAAAAGACAGAGAAAGACATTCCAAAGTTTTAAAATTACCAAAATAAGTTAGACAGAGACAAACACTGAATGATTGCTTGTTTCTTTTTGTTAATAACAGGCTCAGAGATAAAGGAAGTATCATAAAAAAACCCCATCAAAATCTAAAAATGCAGCAATGATGAAAAATGTACTGTGTAATTAAAATTTCTCTGTAATTCTTTTACAGAGGATGTTGTGGTGGTCAAAGGCACACAGAGATTAGAAAGGAAAGTAACAAATATTCACAAGAGTAGTCTACCAGTACCCACTATGAGTCTTCAGCTCAGGAACTGGGGCAACAAGAAGGGTCTGGTAAGGCAGCACTGCCTTCCTTAAAGGCTCCTCACAGAACAAGGTTTTGGCTGAGGAAGAGAGAGAGAAGAGGAAGGCTTCTACAGCCCACATTTCAGCCACCTATTGCCCAGTTTCATTTAGGAAACACTGCTGGGGCCAAAACCCCCTTTGGTTGGTTGTGTTGCTTGTTGGGGTTTTTCTGGTTGGTTGGTTTGGTTTATTTGTCAATGGAAGTGAGACCTCTCTGAGCTGATACCTATCATAGTGCTGATTTCCGCCTTTAAGATGTGATGGCTGCTGAAGAAAGTGGTCAAAATATCTCCCCTCTCCTCAAAAACTTACCCTTAGCACCACCAGAACTGACAAACCATCAACTTCAGCTGAAGATTTTGAATCACTTCTTGTCAGATTTGGTCATCTGTTCACTTGTTTTTTTTGCTCACTGAGCAGGACAAGCTGCTGCACTTAAACAGACACATTTTGTGTTTGCTCTGTGTCCCCGTTTCTTCAGCGCCTTCTAAAACTAAAAGGCCACAGGGTGAAGAGAGGTGAAAACAAGGTGGCAAAGTGGTGGTGGGGGAGAGAAAAAATAAAATCTTGATATGACTTTTCCAAGATGTTTGACTGCAGTTGATCCCCTTTTAGCCAGCAGAGCTCCTTGCAGCACCCGCGTGTGCTCCATTAGCCACACTGCCATAAAGAAACACGTCCTCCAGCATTCTGGATTCTCATCAGGTCACCCGCTGCCTCCGCTTGCATGAGTTATAAATGCCAAGTTCCTTACGGGGAGCCTTCAATTCAAAAACTTATTTCTTTCATTCGACCAACTTTTCAAACTGCTCCTTCAGAGCTGTACAGTTTTCCAGCACTGTTCTCAACAGAGCTACACAAATAGGGGAGAGGGGGAGCATGTAAAACTTCAGGGAAACCTACTTGCTGTGAGTGAAAGCACAGCCTGACCCTCAGCTGGAGGATGATATGCAGATATTGCAGCTAGATTGATTGCTATGGAGCCAACACAAAGCTCAGACTGTTTCAGAGCTCACAAACAAGTCTTACATTCCTGACACTGGAATGCAGCAGATGGTTCAGGGAAAAGTTAGAGGTGAAATGCCCGACAGAAAACCCGTGCCACTGACAATGCTCCATCGCACAGGCTTCCCTGCTCTTCACAGCCTGCCAAAAATCTCCTTTCACCACTCATCAGTCAGCTAAGCAGCATGGCTGTGAGACAAAGAACCCTAGGTGTTTTTTTCTTTTCTTTTCTTTCTCTCTCTATTTTTAAATGGAAGTGATAAGATCTTACTGAGCTGATGTCTATCACTGAACCACGATTTTCATTAGAGTTGTGCTGGTTGCTGTGGGATTGATCCTTCCTGCCTCAGCCCGTGGTTCTGAATGAGCAGAAGATTCTGTGTCTACAGTAAGTTGTAGACAACCAACACCACACTGGATGAATACTGTTACAGTTCTGTCTAGGTCAAAGGGCAGGACATGCTGCCACCATGCACCTACCATTTTTCATGTGCCTTGGATGGTGAAGATGTCAAGAAGATCTGCCTAGATGAGGGATTATGAAACAAGCCTTAAGCATCTAAGGAGTGCATTAGAGACTGTATACCCTGAGTCCACAGTGGCACATGAATCAGAGCTGCAACAGGATCCCAGTACCTCTTTACCAGAGCGAGAGCAGTAATAAGAAAACTGCTTCTCCTGAAAATGAAATTCTTCTTTCACTTTATTTTCAATTATATATGGAATTCCACTGCTTTCTTTCACAGCATCTTGCAGGCACAGAAAGGAGATGGGAAAGACATGGCAAAGACAGGAGCTGGCACGAAATGCACAGTTGCATTAAAGGTGTCCATAGGAACAAGTCTGACTGGGAAATTCATTTCATGTTTCTTCTGAGTTCCAACAAGGTGTTTCCTGCACTGAAAACTCATTATCCAACAGATCACTGGTTAGTAACTTGAATGTTAATAGTATCACCTATTCTACAAAGCTTATCCTTGATACTAGGCCCACAGAATAGTTCCCTGACACTTGAAACGCTTTGTAGATTAAGGAGAAGTTTGGAGATGCCAGAACTCTTGACTATGACCTTTGTGCTGAACAAATGAAGACTCAGAGCAGTGCCAAATTTAGTAGTACCAGAAGAGACAAAGCACTAAAACTCTCAACCCCCTCAGTCACTTGAAGGGTTCAGACATCCAGTAATTCCCAGGTCCAGCTCTGCAAGTGGAGGGAAAGGTAAGTGCTTCTCTGCTGTTGGGGCACTGACAGTGCAATTCTTGATAACTCCAGGCTTCAGACCAAGACAGAAGCCAGACAGCATCTCTGCTGTCATAGAGGGCTAGAAAGCAGGGCTGCAGCTTTGCTCTGACCTTCCTCAAGGTTACCCAGAAGGAAGGCATCAAGTTCATGGGAGGAAACCACACAAGTCAATTTCTTTACCTTCTCACCACACCCAGGAGAAACAATCCTATCCTAGGAATACCAGTACTGGGAACTTTGCCTTAGGGATCGGGTCACATAGTTTCTACCACTCTGTCAGCAGTTTGTAAACAGTTTGAAGTGAAACTCACACAAGGGAAGTTCTACTGTTTTTATCCTGTGGGCAGACCAACAAGAAGGACTAGGACTCGCAGAAGCAGTACTACCAAAGGAGGAAGGTGGGCACTGCAGGACTAAATCTCACTGCTACTTGTGGCAAATACAAACCACTGAAAAATGAGTCAACTCAGCCCGTGGAAACCCTCTGTCACTCACAGGTTTCAGGACCTGGACACAGGTGGATATGTCATGAGGAGTAATGCAAGAGGACATGCAGAGCTCCGTGTATAGGAGGCTCTGCTCCTCCATGTCACCCATGAGCCAGGAGGGCCCTATCCTGTCCCTATGCGATGGGACCTTTGAGGGCAGTAATGGGTCTGAACCAGGTGAATTCCCACCTCAGTCTTCCTCCCCTCTGTGCCCATCTCCTACAGCAACTGCTCCAGAAGAAGAATAAGAATCTGCTTTCTCTGTAATGTAAGTGCATGATTATTTCCCACCCTTTACCCATCTCAGCACTGGCTGTGGTCTCTGCATTCAGTTTGTAGCATCAGACCTGCTGACGAGATCCCTCTCTAACCACAATGCCAGCTGCAGCACCCACAAAACAAAAAATATCCCCTTAAATCCTCTGAAAGACCACGTTTCCTACCTGGTTTCTTCAGTGGCCATGTAAAAAACATCATCTGGTGCATCAATCCAGTTCATCCTCCTCCTTTTCACTGGAGGCATGGATCCACCACGAATTAATCGGACTTTTGTTGGGTATGATTTCCCATTGAGCAGCAAGTTTCGGCTTGGTCCCTAACGTGATACATAAAACAGCACAGTTATGGACTGCAATAAACCTGCAGCAACATGTGCTAAGCAAAAAAAGAGAATTAAAGTTTTTGTATGACTTGCTGAGAGTTTAAGGTAAATACCTCCCCCTCTGGCCCAAGACTGAACACAGAATTCACACATAAGCAACTGTTCACAAGCAGTACAAGTTAGGCGCCTTCAATATGCAATAGGACAGCAATACTTCAGCAACAGGACAAATAATAAATGGAAGGCATTACCAAAAATGTGTGGCTTGTGTCTGAAAGATGACATCAAGTTCGGAAGATTGAGCATCAGACTTAGATTTCAGCTACTACCATAAATCTAGAGCAACTCTATTGATTTCAGGGAAGGAAATCTAGCTACAGAGCAAATAAAACACAAAACTCAGAATTTACAGTTATTCTGGAGTACCAAACTTACCCATATGCTTTTTGTTCTAGGGAGGTTAATATTTAATGAGGATAGTATAGAATTAAGCATGTTGTTGAAAACAAATCTAGTACTACAAAGCTTAGCAGCTTTCACGATAAAACCCTTTTAGTATTGAACACCACAGACTTCCCATAACACATTTGCTTTGCGAATCAACACAGGCATCATTTTCCAGACTCACAGTAACCCCCTTACACTCTGCTGGAAAAACATGGGCTGTTATTAAGAGAGGTGCAGATGAAAGGGAGCAAAGTGTTAAGCTTCTCAAATGCAGCTGTCCTTGATCATTGAAGTCCAGTTCTGCTGCCCCTCCTTCCTGCTGATCAGCACATTGAGAAATCCCACTGAAATCAGTAACACTGAACAGCTGGGAAAGATGCAAAATGAAGGCCCAGAAAATTTGATATGCATAAATTAAAGCTGGTCAGAAAACACCCTGGTATAAATGCTGGTATTTCACAGGCCACCATCCAAGGTCAGACCATCTCCCCAGATGCACCAAGGTTTCCCCTTCTGCCCATGGAATGAGAAACTGAGTGTTTGTGTGAGAGATGTCTGCCCTGGGAGATCCACCTCAAAAGGAATGGTGGGGACATGTGATCTTCAAATCCTTAAGTGTCAGGTCATTGCAATAGCTCAACTGAATTTTAACACCTTGACTTAGAAAGGGAAGAATTCAGTCTAAAAAACCAAGGGAAAAAACCCAACAAAACCCTGCATCTATCCCATTTTTTATCTGAGCAGAAAACAAAAAAAATGATGACTTATTTTTTGACCAGCCTTAATCAACTACTCTAGCAAAATCTGCTTCCTGTAGAACATCAGGGCTTTAGAGCTAAACAAACCAACCCCCACCTTTTAAAATCCTAAGCTCTTTAAAACTGTTGCATACAAGTGAAATAACAATTTAATTTCTTAGTTGCCCAGCTCCATGTTATACAAGACAGCTTCAGCACCACAGCAGACCACTGAAATACTTCAACAATTGCTTTTAGATTTGACATTTGTTAAGCAAAAGGTTTCAAATAAAAGCATTTCTGATGGAATTTTTTTAATCTCCTCCAGGTTTCTCCACAAAATTCCCTTCATTAAGGTTGTAAAGCATATTTTCTCCACGTATGCAAGATACACAAGAGAAGAACTCCCAAAAAAGTTCTTGGAAATACCTAGAAAGGGCACCCCTGTGCTTCCACATTGCCTTTTCTCTACCTACATGGCAAAATCTATTTCAAATGATACATCCTGAAATGAGGACCTTTAATTATCATTCACACTTGATCAGCAACCAGAAATCAAGGCAGTTCTGGGAGTTTCACCCTGAAACACCTAAGAAGTATTAAGTCATCAGAGATTTCTCCCAGTGCTCTGAGCTGGTTTATTCAGCAGACACAAACAAGTAGCCAGTCTTCTCAGTGACACAGAATGAAGCTGAATTCATGGAGGAACGCAATTTACCATTTCGGATTGAGGAACAAACCAAAGGAATGCTCTGTTATTCCAAGCAGCCTGGCACGCCCAAGTTCTGCCTCCCCTCAGGCCACTGCACACTTCCCCAAACAATGTCAGGTTCAATAATGCCTGTGATAACTGTGCAGTGACCATCAGTCACACCTGCTGCTGGCTGACCTGTGTCAGTGGGACCCTGCTGACACTAATGCATTGTGGCACTTCACCTAATGAGGCAAGCTCCACTTGATCAACATTAGATCATTTTTGGGAGGGAAAAAATGTATGCTTGAAGTTGTTTCCCATAAGCCACGTGTAAGGGGGAAAAGGGATGCAGAGCCTTTGTACTGGCCCCTTCACAATTTAGTGAGAAAGCATTCTGCCAGAGACACATCCATCAGACTGGCTATTTGCTTCTGTCCTTTGATTAAACTCAGCACAATAGATGAAATGCTACAAATAATTTTTACTCAAAAAAAAAAAAAAAAGTAAAATACAAGCATTCTCAGCAGGTAACTTGCACACCAACTTGCTAAAAAAAATAAAAAAGAAACTGTTTTCCAAACAAACCCTTCCATCATTTAAACCTTTCTCCTACAGGGAAGCACATTCCACCTAGAAACACATCCCAGAACTTTGCTGTAAGCAGCCACTCAGTTTCTGCATGAGCAGAAACAAAATGCTCTGTTCAAAACAGGATCTCATTTCTACATATAAAGATAGATAGACTTGAAGTTTAAATTGTATTTAACCACTAAGATGATTCAGAAGCCCCAAAATATTTTTTTTTTCCTTTTCAGTGGATTGGGAAATATGACCAGCTGCAAACAGCAAAGGTGAAGTGAAGCACTACGGTTTAATGGGGTGTTTGTTCTATCTAGCGTGGGTTAATAATTCTTCTTTTCCCTGTTTTGGTTAAATGAACATTCTCTTACCATTTGTCTGGTTTGTCCGTGGTTAGGCAGACCTAACAAACAGGAAAGAGAATAGAGCTGGTAAGACCATTGCTTTTCCAAGACAGAAAAAAGTACAAAATCAAAACACACGCAGCTATGATTACAACTGTGTTGTTTTGCTAGGCCTAGAGTTGTCTACTGAACTGACTTCTGCCCTCCTAGAAAGGTGATTGAGAAAAGCTTCCTTGACAACATGGTTTGAAGAGCAGAGGCCCCAAGTCACAAACACGTTCCATTCGCCCAGTCTCTTTTCCATTTTCTCAAACCTTGCTTCACACTACCACTAGAAGCACACCCCCTCTTCCAGATTCCAGGTTTGCCGCACGTCTGGGGAAAAATCTGACGTTCTCTTTTAGTCTGAGGAATTTACTGATGTCAAGAAGCAGAAAGTGGAAGGCATTATTCACTGTCAAGACAGCAACAAACAGAACCTTTCTTATCCTCCTTGGGTCCCTGGGAACTCCTCAGCTCAGATGTCAGCTACAAGCTGTTAGCAAACAGAGCATACCTGCTGAGCCTGCCACAAGTAAACACCTCCTCAGGCACAGAGCACAGCCACTGCAGCTATCACAGAGGCCTTTCCCAGCCACACATACAGCACCAGGCACCACGGCTCACTGTGACCAGGTGCTTTGCTGTGCTATCAGGTACCCCCTTACACTGCCCTCAACTGTACTGTGCACACACAGGACCCTGCAGGACTCACAAAGCTCCTGGGATTTGAAGGAAAGGCGTGTTGCTGTAAGGCAGCACGGCCCAGCACAGAATGGATTGGGAGACCCAATAAAGCTGTTTGTCAGCACCGTTTGGTTTTCCAAGATGCATGCTCCCAGAAAACACCACTTCATTAGCATCCATGCACCAAACCACCTCCCTCAGCCCCTTCTGGCTGAGAACCAAAATGTCAGTGCATCAAATCCAACAGGTACTACAGGACAGGCATCAGCAAATGCTGTTGCTGTCTGCAAAAGGTCTCAGTATGAATCCTGCTTTCACATTCATAGGATCTTTGAACCTTCCCATAGCTAGTGAGTTAGCTGGGATGAAAGAAAAACTTTTTAAAGAATCCAGCCAAAATGAACTTTCACAGCTCGTGGTCTATATTCCAGCAGGTTCCTGGAGGTTCTCATTGGTAAAACAAATTGACACTGGAGCAAAGTATTTTGCCTTGAACAAATCTTTAGTACCTATAGGAGATGATTATGTTACAGTAGTAGGGGCAACTGGCCAATCTGAAAACTGGCATTGTTCTTGCATCGAATATGACAGGAAACACATGGCACAGTAAAGTGTCAGGAGTAAGGAAGGCAGAACAGGGGACATTTTCTGAGCATTGAGTATCACGATATACCACAGTGGAATCATCAGTTTATATTAAGTGTATTTTCCATCCTGTGTAGAGGTTACGCTATTAGCTACTTCAAATGGGAAGACACATGGTTTCAGTTCTTGCCGCATTTTTGTGCCTAAGTATCCACAGAGATTAAGAAATAGCTGCCAAAAAGATTTCCATCAAGTCTGTAGTACAGATGTACCAAGCACCGAGTAAGAAGGCAAGTAACCTTTGGATGTTGACAAAAGCAGTGCAGGCGCCAGATAATCATGTTTTTACATAGGAGCAGCCATTGCATCCAAAACACAGCTGTGAGCAGCTGTTTGGGATGGATGGACAAAGAGATCCATGGATGCTGGGAAACAGCACAGCCAGCAGGATGCAACAAGAATGTCAGCTTCAGAACTAAGCTCCAGCACTTGTTACTTTCTTCCCCCCTCCATAACTCAAAGATTGTGTTTTCTCCATTCACAGAAACTCTGAGAGATGTAAATCAACTGACTCTAGTCCCTCCATTGAAGCCACATATTTTCTCTTAACCACACTCCAGATCAGTTCTCTTCTTGTAGTAAGAACACCCCTAATGCCAGAAAAGACTGTCCTGATATGTGGCTGCTGCTGCAATGACTATTGCTGGATGTACAACATTCAGTAAACAGTGCTATTCCCAAGCACCAGAATTAAACCAGAATATTCCATGGTGAGAAGTTGAGGGATTCAAACTGAGCAAAGGCTGAGCAGAACTGCTGCTTGCTCTGAGCCCCAAAGCTTCAGAGCCCTTAAGCGGCATAGAAGCAGTGCTGATAACAGGGACATACCTCCCTCCCAAATTGCCATTTCTAGGATAAAGCTGCCCATGACAACTTTTTGCTTCAGTAAAATAGGACACAAAACAAAGCTACAGCTTCAATGCAATTTATATCCTTGCTTTCACAGCAATAAGGTATCAATTAGCATATTAATATTGGTGAATTAACCCATGAATTTTCACTTTAGTCACACTTCAGTAACTGGAGTCTGAAAGAATGAAAACAGGCACTAAAGTGACCTCATTCAGTTTGCAATTAAAAAAAAAGTCACAGTAAGAGCATATGCAGCCAAAGCACTGCTATTAAATGAGCAACTTCTATGCACAATCGTCATCAAAGAGAGGCAGAGAGACAACACATCTGTAACCCATTGTGGAACAGCTGGCAAGTCAACAGGATGCATCTGGACTGGAAACAATGGATTCTCACCCAAAAGATTTTGGTGGCTTCTATGTGAGAGAGGAAGCCTATGAGATGGGCACCTCTAAAAAAGAAACCAATCCTGTGTCTGTGGGTGATTGTTGGCACAGGCAGAGAACTCACCATGCCAGATTCACACCTGCCCCACGTGCCTGCTCCACTTCACAGATGAAGATTTGAGAGATGTCTCCCCACGCATCCATAAGCAGGTTAAAAACAAGCTAGCGTAAGAATTTAAATCAGGCAAAATACAACAGTTCTGGCAGCTCCTCTCCAGAAGAAAAAAAAAAAAAAAGTCTGACTATGTTTTATGGAGGAATGTCTAGAGAAGACACAGGGTAGAAAATGTGATTAGTCCTTTTGATGATATCTAAGGTACAACTGCTTGAATTTACACAGCTCCAGATCAGCAGCAACACTGACCTCCTCCAAATAACACAAAAATACACAAACAACAGAAGGACATATTTTCAGGATTGACCAAACCTTTAAATCACAAAGTGTAAAGGTATACAGTGACAAATCTAAGCAGGTCTTCCACTCTTCTACAGTCAAAGAAATTGAAATATACACTGAAAATTCTGGATTAAATGCTGGGGTTATTTTCCATAGCACTGAAAAGAACCCAAAGCTGTAGAAAATTTCTTGCCATGAAATTCCTCCTGCCAGTCTCCGCTATACACTGAAATAAAGAGGAAGCCCCAGAGGATAAAATGAAGACAAAGTCAATTGAAGGTAGAGCTGCAGAGAATCATAAATGTCCTTCGCCACAGACAATTCTGCACCTTACTGAAATGGCAATAAAACAGCTGATCACTGCACAGAGATTAACTGGCATCCTCAGGGCATGTCTGCTCCCCACAGTTCAGTGCCAAGGACCTCAGAACTGTTCCTCAAGCTAAGCACAATCACAGAGATTTTGGCTGAAAACCAGTCCAGCAGGTTACTATGCCCTAATGATCACTTCATTCCTGAAGTACCAAAGCTGCAGGTGAATATACTTTCTCCCAAAGAAATACAGGTGGGGAAGAACTACCACAAACAGTAACACAGTTGTTACTGCTGCTACTTCGCAGCTTTGCATTCTTTCGAGGATAGGGAAACCACCTCTCAGCCAAGCAACCTGTTCCTTTTCTAACAATCTCATGTCATTTGAATCTCATGCTTTTGGACTGGTCAGAAACCACCCAGTGCTTTTCCACTCCTGAACATACACACTGTTGCTGTGTATTTACAGCCCATTTCAGTCTGACACAAGTCTGTACAGTACTGACCCTTGTACCAAGGAGGAAGAGTAGCCCAGCTTCCAGCCTGGACACAACTCAGAGTTGGCAAACTTGTGTTTATTCTTAAAGTTACTAACTCAAATCTTCCTCATATCTACCACATGCAAAAAAAAAAAAGGGTCCTTCATCAAGCAATTAGTCACAGATGGCATTTGGTTTTTACTTTGTTTACCCACAAGAAGTATCATGCAGTACATGTAATATGCACTATTAGATATGCTAAGAAGCATATCTTCAATCACAAAAAATGCAGAGAATTTCACGCACTCCTTCACAACCAGTGACTTCACTATTGCTTTCTAAAATCCATATACTCTTCATATGCATTTTCCTGTTCGAAAAGAATTCCTCCTTCCCAGCAGTAACAAAAACATCAAAAGTACCACATTTGTGAGCAAGCTAGAAAAAAATATAAAAATTCATGCATGAATGAGGCTTAATGAACAAGGATTTCACTTCCAAGTTACTGGTTCACTCAAGGCCATCTCAGTGTGTTAACATACACACACATACACTTTTTGCCAGCTTGTAAGAACACTTTAGCACCCCTGCCTCTCTTATAACTACCAAGAGTACTTTACCACTGTGAGTGTCCACCTTCTAACAATCAGAGGCTACAAACTTTCAGAAATGTAGGTGCAACAAGCAGAATGGAGCATAAATTGTGCCTAACACCACCTAGACTAACATTTTCTTAAAATTCCGTTGTACATAAAAACAATGTTAAAATTGCAATTTACTTACCTAAGTAAGTTCCTACCAAGATTGGCAAAGGAAAAGGAAAGAAAAGATTTAAGGTTAAAAAAGGGAAAGATTCACATAGTTCAGAATACAGTAGCTCAGCCCCATGCAACAAATAAGAGATACACAGACTGGTTTGGCTGTAACAAAACACAGAAGTGATCACAGTTCTCTGTTGGACAGATAAAACCAAGACAACATTAAACACACAGTAACTCCAAATGAGAGATTTTGCAAAGAGCAGCTTTAATTTTGGATGTGTAAGTACTGGTCTGTACCTAGCTCCTTCCACCAAAACCTGCACATTAATCTCACTGGATTTGGACAGCACTTCCTAAAATGCTTGGTCCAGCAGGTCACACTCACTTGCTGTAACCACAGCCTCTCCCAGACAATGTGTTTGTTCATGCAAGGCTGTACCTCCTGCTACAAGCACTTCAAGAACCCTGCTAATACTTTCTCAACAGTGACATCCAACTGCAGAGAGCCAGCAGCTCTCTTTGGATAAGCACATTGAGAAGGGAGAGCTGCTTTCTGTCTCAAGGTTGAGTCAATCAATACTGTCCACTCATATTCCAAAAAGAGCATCATGGTGGATTTCTGCCTGGCTGTAACACACCAAGTGGTTAAAAAAAGAAGAGACAAAACTATGCACCTCACTGCTTTAGGATTTGCTGATCCAAGCTATCAGAACTAGAAAGTACTGAATTATTCACTGCTCTTAGCATCTAGAGTATTATACATCAAATACATATATGTGTGTATATGTGAATGATATGTGCCACACGTTCCACTCAGTTACAAATTCAGGCTTTGTACTATCCAGGGCACTTGCAATTCTGCCCTTGCTCTGTTACACATTAATTTCCTCTCACATTAATTACACCTGCTCTCTACCACTGCCTTCGAATACGCACTCTCCTCTCAATCAACACTCGCATCTTACTCCATGCCATCACTCCTAAATGAAGTAGTTTTCACTAGCTGATCCACAGAGCATGATGCCCATCTGCTGATTTTATTTTCAGATCTTTCTTCATAACACCAAAAGAATGTAATCACAGTATCAAGGCTAAACTTGATAGTATCAAGGCTAAATGAAGGCAAGTGAAAATTTTCTCACTTAGCATCTGAATACAAAATCCCATGTGAAATTCTTGAAAATAACTGGTACTTTCAGCAAATAATCTTAAAGCTAGGAAGTTGCACAAGCACATCGTTCTTGGGGTATCCAAAAAGCAATTCAAGCAACTTGACATTCTTCCCAGCTGTGCTACAGCTGGCATTGAACATTTGCTCTCTTGTCACTAGTCAGCATTATTGGGGTCTGGATTCCAACAGCTAAAGCCAGGCCTTTTCCCCAGCACCCCACCATTTATTAAAGGACCAATGCTCCCTGCTATTTACAGTAATTCCTGGGTGGGTAGATTTCCACTGGCTGGTTATTCCTCAGTTTAGAAAGACAGCTGGGGTCACTGGTGATAAAGGCAGAATTTTAATGCAACTTATGCATACAGGTTAAGTCCACATTTTCTGCAAATCTAAGTTAGCCAAAAAAACCCATATATATATATGTGTGTATATGTGTGTGTATGTGTGTGTGTGTGTGCATGTATATATAAAATATTGAGATAATTTTGGTCCCCTACATAGCTGATGTTAGAGAACTTCCCTATCTTTCCACCTTGATAGCTTGAAGCTGGTTTTGTTCAAGAACAGTACTTCCAGGACCATGCTCATCTCTTGATAACTGAACCAAGGCCATGGCAGGCTGATGAATGCTTCCACTTCTGGTTCATTCACATTTCCCAAAAAGAATGTGAGAAACAATGAACCAGAACATGTTAAATTAGACTGACATTCCACTTGGGTTTAGAAATCCCCAGCAGCAGAAGCAAGGTATTTCAACAGTTAATTAACCTCACTCAAAAAGCTTGTTTCCAGCCAAAGTTCCCTACTGTACCTTCTGGCTACTGCAGCTCGTTATTCCACTCTCAGCTAGACTAAAAGCCCTCTATTATTATACTTCTGCTGTTCCTGTTCAGCAGAGACAAACATCTACAATTTCCACTTTGATAAAAGCATTTTCCATTATACAGTGTGTTTTCCAGTCCCTTCACTGTTTTCATGGCTCTTCTATAAACCCTCTCCAATTTTCAGCATTTGATCCACTACCATGTTATCAATGCAAGTTTGTTGCTGGGAAAAGCCTTCCCTTTATTGCAGCTATTCATTCATGTTCTCACATTTTCTGCCAATTTTAGAAATGCATGTGATGACCCTGAAAAACAAATTTGATTAGATGAAAGCCAGCATGCTGTAAAAGAGAGGGGAGAAAAATAAAAATCTAACAATGCTCCTTCCCTTCCCCCAGCAGGAATTTGCATAGCCAAGTATCACAGACATACCACACTGCATGGCTAAAGGAATCAAGTAAACAGGTTCCTGCACACAAAACATCCTCTCTCTCTAGAGGAAGTTTCATGGCAAAGATTGTCAGTCAAGCTCCAGAACACTAATGAACAACCAATAAACTACTAATTTTTTAACATCTCACTCTATTTGACAGTTTATGAGACTCCATGTACTTTTCATGTTCCAAAACTAGGATTCTACAGCAATTTGTCCATGCTAAGTTAATGTTGAATGAGAGTTGGGAAGTGTACTGTAAACCTAATGATGCCTCCAACATGATTTAAGGAGGAGGAAAACAAAACAGATGAAAGAACTACAATCTTCCTGTACAATAAAGTGGAGGCAAGAACAAGCCTGTTCTTGGAATTCAGGCACTGGTGAAAATTCAAAACGCCTGGCCAGATAAATCATATTCAGAGCTTGAAAAAGTTCAAGTCTCAAGAGTTAAGCAGAGTCAGAAAAAGAAAAGTTAAAATTACTTAGCTGGAGCTACAGTAGCAAGAGGAAAAAAAATAATAAAAAACCCCCAGAATTCCAAAGGAAAAATTACTTGAAGTTCAGCAATTGCCGTGTATAAACATGTACTTTAATGCTTTACACTATACAAAGGCACAAGCTGCCACCTGGCCCTTTCCTGCAAATAAACCTCTTGATTATATTCTGCTTTACAACCTGGCCTTGAGGAAAGCCTTACAAAACCATCACCTACCACCAGCTCAGCCATAATTTCCAGTGTTCAGACTTCTTCCCTGTGTTTGGAGGTGATTGCCCAGCACCACAAGGCTTTTATAACCAGCAAAGAGACTTCAGCTAAAGCCCACCATAAAAGTGTCCACTGTCCCATCACAGACTTTGGCACAGTGACCTGTCCAAACCCTAAGATGTCTTCCAGGTGCCACCAACACAGCACATCAGCAGGAAGAAGAAAAACTCTTGAACAACAATTCTGCACTATGTTAACATCTCTTTGGAAACTATTTAAATACAGGAGAACAAATGTCTTCCTGCACCTAAATTCATGCAGAAAGAATATTTTCAGCCTCTCTGTGCAGACATCTTAACACCATCCTTTTTTTTTTTGCAGTACACTCCCCTACAGTGATCTAAACCAGTATGTCAAGAGGAGATGAGAAACATGAAAATAACAAGGAACAAAGGAACACTTCCAATTTCACATAGTATCTATGTAAATGCAGAATCTGACTAGTTATAACAGTTCAGGCTTACTCTCATTAATCTTTTTCTACTATTTTAGGTCAGCTGTAATCGAAAAATCAATTATTCTGGATAGATGGGTTTATTTCAATCCTTTTATACTCACTCACTGGCTCCTAAATTCTGGCCACAAGGCTTCATCACTCTCACTGCCATTCATCTCTTCTTCACAGCAGTTCCAACTTGTGTCCTTCCTGCCAGCAGCCCCCCTGACTACTAAGCCTGGATGACTCCATCCAAAACCAAGGAGAAGCCTCAGTGCCACAATCCCAGTTCTTTCATGGCACAGGAAATCAGTTGTATCCATACCCACAGCCAGCAAGGTTTACCAGTTCACATGCAAGGCAACTGGGAACCTGTGCTAAGAGGCACACAAACTGGCACCAGGACAGAAAGAGATCCACCAAACTTTCACCATCTCTTTCCCTGTGCACAGCAGATCTCGATCCAAGTTCTTGAAATGTTGTTTCCTTGCAGGTGGTTCCCTTCCCTTCCAGTCCTGGCAAAGCTTCCAGCAACCCAGGTTCAGGAAATACTACAGATGCAAAATAGTGGCGTGCCAAACATTTTCCATTCACAAATAAATCTCAACCAACAGGTTTAGGCTGAACTGCTCACAAGAATATCCAATTAACACACACTACCCCAGCAGGTAAACAGATTCTGGGAGTGAACTGGACTCCGCTACCTAACAGTTACAGGAACAAGTACTCTAGCAAGTATTTCAGTGGCTGGCTGAGAACAGACCAAACAGGTAGAGCAGCAGGTGCTCAGGAAGATCCAGACCCTGCACAGCTACACACACCTGCTTCAGAGAAACACAAACTCTGAGGAACAGGTACTTTTCCAAAATCATCTTGCAGATAGCTCCAGCAACAGTTATAACTGAATGGAACACTATAACAGGGATCCTCCATTTCCAGAAAATTGCGTCAGGTTATCAAGTCCATGCTCTACGCAGAGAGAGCCTTCTGGAGGGAAGGATCTGCTCTTCTACTTCCCTCCTTTGGGCCACAACATCTCTGAGCTTCCCAAGTGTGTCATCTGCTGAGGAGGATATTTTGCAGGGAGCTGCAGGTGTGCCCACACGTAGGTAGTCACCAGGAGCTGTGGAAATTCAGTGAGCTACTCTGCACCTACATCCCTCATTACTGGATGAAGCTTTTGAGGAAGCCAAACTGACCAATGCAGAGGGGTTTTGTTATTCTTCCCAAAAGACAAGTTACAAAGCACATAAACATTCAGCAACAGGGTTTCAAGGAATAAATTCCCAAAGAGAGTAAGACAGTAGAACAACCACTGTCCTCATTGCTGTACTCTCCACATGCACTCGTCTTTGCATGCATGTAAATATGGGTAACAGCCATCCACTGCCTCAGCCGTTAAACACAAAGATTATTATCAGGGCATGCAGTGCTGGCCAGTTCATGGCAAGATGTAAGCTTAAGTTTTGTGTTTGCCTGTTCACAGTGACATTTTGTGGTTGTCTCCTAAATATTCAAAATTGGTCTGTTCTACTGAATTTGGTGAAGTGAAATCATATATACATTTCCTGCACTATCGCAAATGAAAGATTCTGACATCTCTTCAGTACTCAGAACAGATTAATTTTTAACCAATGGAAATTTTGAAAATAATTTTCTACTGCCAGCAGAGAATGTGCAGACAGTCTTTCACCAGTGAGACTGTCCACTCTCACTGGAAAATACAGAGGGTTGAACTTGGGACTTTATGCAAATATTGTCTTCTACTTCTTTTGGTCCAAGTGAATTCAAAGCAGTTCAAGACACATGAAACTTTGCTTTCCTAAAAGTCGAACAGTGAAACACCACCTATTTGCAAACCAACCATCATAGCTTCCTGCAGTTTCACAGAACTGCTGGAAGACTGTTCTGTCAACTTGAGGAATTAGGAATCAATTCTGAGTGCAGGACTTCATGTCTTCAGTACGGTTGTACAACTTGTTGCCTGCGTGTGAAAAGCCTGAAAGGTGAGCAGCAAAACCATGTGTCGAAGTGGTTATCCAAGGAACACTTAGACATCAACACAGAAGGTGCACACAGACTCATTAGCCACAAAGCACAAACAAGCCAGCAGATGAAACTAAAAATCACTCTCCTAGCATAAGCTGAGCGCAGCTTCAAGGTCTTACCCCTGCTAGGCATCAACAGGCGCTTCTTCATGTTGCCTGATAGAGCACAAGTGAACAGAAAAGAGAAAAACATCACATCAGCAACCTGAACAGCAGCAGTTTTAAAAGTTCTTATGTTAAAACAATCAGATATCAAATGTTTGTAATTATATTTCAGATAAGCTACATATAAATTTAAAATTAAAGGTAAAAAATGAGAAAGACTCTCTGGATCTCACTCCCTGCTGAGAGTCACCATTACACCAACTGTTCCTTTCCCCTGTTAAGAAGAGCTACCCTCTGTGTTCTCACTCCTGTTACGACCACTTCAACAGACTCTTTTCTCCTCATCTGAGATAGAGACTGCACTTTCTCTTCCCTGACCCTCTTAAGCAAGAGCAATTCTTCAGAACAGAGGCCTGGAGTCCATGTCAGGAACATACTCCTTCTTTCTCCCACTTCAAACACCCTTCCCCTTGAGGAGGGGGAGCCCATACACAGAAGTGGACAGTAACAGGG
Organism: Acrocephalus scirpaceus scirpaceus; assembly: GCA_910950805.1. NCBI lineage: Eukaryota > Metazoa > Chordata > Aves > Passeriformes > Sylviidae > Acrocephalus > Acrocephalus scirpaceus. Next base: position 28,184,770 of record OU383779.1, read on the forward strand.
CCAACAAGGGAAACATCACTCAAAAAGCCTATTAGGGTATTCTTCGGACTACTAATTTAAAAACTGAAGGGAAGTTTCTCCTTCACTATCCCATTTGCAAGGTTGGCCAAGGCAGGCAGTGTTCCACTAGCACAGTGACTTTATGTGCATGCACTTCCCAGGCAGTACACATCATATGCCTCACCCAAAAGGAGAAGTGGGACACATGGCTTTTACAATAGCTAAAAATAACCTTCCTCAAGAATAAGAAACTCAGAATTTATATAAAGGACTATGAGTTTACATAATCTCCTTGTATAGCAAAAGGACAGAAGAAAAAGCCTACAGGCACAACATAAATTTTGTGGAAAAATATTTACCATCCATTCCATTGTGTTGCTCATAACTTCTTTTTCCCAGGATAGTTGGGGACCCATTATTAATGACAGGTGTAAACTTAGCCGGAGTCAGATTGTTGAGAGAACTGGACAAGCTCTTTGCAGGATCTGGTTTTGGAGGACATGGATGGGACTCTGGTGGAAAACAGCAAAGTAGAATTTTTTTATTAGCAAAGATACTGGAATTATAAACCTGAAAACAACCTGCAAACTTCCAAGGTGACCAAGTACACCTCCTCTTATACACAAACTATCTCAGTCAATAGTTTTGACTGGAGATTGCTACTGATGTAAAGCACTTCCATATATTTAGGAATTCATCACTACTAAAGATGTTAAAATCATTATCATAGTATTATCTTAAAATAAGATTTGATAGCAAAAGCACTTTGTACCTATTTCCATAACACTGTTCTCCAATAATTTGAGGTGATTTTTCAGGTGCTGTATACTAAAATCCAACTTCAGCCATGTTGGTCAAGCAACACCCCTAAACTCTGGGGAAATTACAACTTTGCCAGTTTGCCAGAAACGTTTATAAAAAATACAATTTCTACAATGGCAAAAAAAGTGAAGATTTGAAGACCCATTATAAAGAACACAACATGTGAATTCAAGCTTTGGGCCAAGGCAGAGATCAAGCTCACACTTTTCAACTGAAAAGACTCTGAGAAAGTTACAAGAAACAGCAAATGGGAACTTCAACCGAGTCTATCTCTTGCAGGCCCAACAGCAGAGTAACATATAAATTTAATCCCACTAAAACCACCAAAAAACCCTTCTTTCTAGTCTATCAGCCTCCCTCCATTTCCATCAGTCTTTCTCCCAGCTCAGTAATCCAGTGGAGGCCCTGACAGAGTGCAAGGAAAATTCAAAATCTACTGCTACTTTCTGTACAATTATTAAAATAAGGATTTTATCCAACAGTGAACCTCTCCCTTCATTTGCTCTCTTTTGTTGCACTGTATGTTTCTAAAGGTTTCTCAGTCCGTGTATCCCATTAGTACACAGCAGAGGTACAACACCCAACAGAGAAGCAGTAATTATTTAATATACCCTCAGCCTTACAATACTTCATCAACAAAAATGTTCAAAGAAACCTAAAATCAACTCCAGTACTGCTTATCTAAACGAAAAGGCAATCAACTTCCTTGCTAAGATGGTAGTCTTGAAAGTGCCCGAGACTTCCCTGAGAAACTCGTGTTTGGCTGCCAGAACAACCTAAGAGATGTCCACAGGGCAACTGGGAGCACTGAAGAAAAGGACTTAGCATTTGTTTGGAGTCAGTGCTGGCATGTCACACAGCATCACTCTGGATGCTTCCAGCACCTCAAACTTCCACCAAAGTTCTGGATGGAGCTACTCAGTCCTGCCCCACAGATTAGCTCGTGAGACAAAAGCCCTCAAGAAAATTATAATTAAAAATCAAAACAAAACAAAAAAACTACCAATACCCAAGAGGAAAGTGAAAAATAGAAGTATGATCTTTTTGTCTAGATTCAGCACAGAACAGCCATCAACTAATTCACAAGCTGTGGGACACAGTGCTGTCCTAAACCCAAGAGGCTTCTTGGAGGACCCAACTGTACAAACTACCTCTGGACAGCCCAAAACCAGAAGAAGTGAATAATCAAATGTTTCCAAAGCATGATGTTAGTGCCTCCACCAGCAGGTGGTAACTTGTCCCCATATACATCAGAAGCTACAGGAAATACATCTCTCCCTTCATCTGAAAAAGTTTTTGATACAGCTTTATGACCCCAGAGTGGATTGCAGAGACACTGGGTCTGTCAGATTAAGTAGGAAAAGTAAAAGGGACAAGTTAACGAGATGGGCTTCATGTTTTCTTTGGTTTGTGGGGTGGGGAGTTTTATGCCTTGTTTTTCGTTTGTTTGCTTTAATCCAGAATGAGTATCTAAATCTAGCCCCAAGTGGAAAACTCAAATGGTCAGTAGAGTAGCTAGGAGGGTGTTTCCTGTGTCTGGGGGGTTTTGCATGTCATTGTTTGGTTTGTTTAATACCTAAATACCGGAGTACTGCTTCTAAAGGCTTTCGAACCACTTGCTTTAATAGCAATGGGTTTTCTGATGCCTCAGGTAAACGTGCTGTGCCTGTAAAACACAGAAAAAGAATTAGAGGGTGAAGACATTTAGCTATTACAGCAAAACCAAGTGACTGACTCCAGTGTCTTGAAAGAGCTTTGCCATTAAAAGGAATTTTACAGGTGGCATGCAGATCCTGGCAACAGGACACACAGAGAATGCTCCACATAATAGCAAAGACAAGTGTTTTAAAACAAACAACTCATGAACTTCCAAAATTATTTTGTCCAGCCTACCATCAGTTAGAAGACTCTGCAAATACAGCTAGATTTTGTGAAGGCACTAGCTACGTGCAAGAGAACATCTCAGCAATCTGCAACTCAAAACTTTATAGGACAGGAGCCTCAAAGGACTCCTTCTTACAAGGAGGTCCCAGCTGCAGCAAACTCACATTCTGCTTTGATTGCTGCACTGTTGATAGGCAGATAGGGGTGTCTTGCAGCGTGCCAAGGGCGCAAGATATCTCGACATAAACGTCTGGCAATTCTGGTCAGTTTTGTTGTATGGAGATAGAAAGCTTGTCGTGTCTTCATAGCAAACTTGGGACTCCCACTGTTTCGTACTGGCACACCATGAGGACTCTGAAGGGAAAGGAAAATAAAAACCGTTTCTGAAAAAGCAATTATTAGAAAGTATGGTTCTACAGAAGAGAAAGTATTACGTAAAATCACTTTCAACTACTGATTCTCAAACATAAGAACAGAAATGATATAACAGATGAAAATATTTTTAGCCCAGCTATTTTCCAAGTCTCAAAGGATATCTCAAAGGATAAAACTAAGGTAAACCTTTTCACCTTACAGGAAAGCCTTTATTTCTATGCTGTCTCAAGTTTTAAGGTAGGGATCCAAAAGACAGACATGAAGAAGTTACCTGGTGCTATCACATGATTTAGAGCTTATAGACTCAACAGAAAGACACTCCAGGTTTGGGTGCTTAGGGTTGCTCTGGAGGTGCAATGCAAACTCCTTATAACAAAGTATTTGTCAGAAGGAGAGGAAAATCAGGAAGAGCTGTATGACAAAAATATACACCACAAACTCACTTTCCAAAGCAAATGTATGGCACACAGGAATGGTTTTGGCTCAAAGCAAGAATTTGTTTTAATTCTTACTCTTAACTCAGCAAATACACTCACAGATGTGAAATATTCATGGCATATAATAAAGAATACTACTGGAAGACATTTATCAGCTACTGAGAACCAAAGCAGTATCTTATCTTCTTTATGAAAAGCAACTAAGTCAACCAATAAAATAACGCAAGTAGTATCTTGTTATCTCAGACCCACCCACAGCTGAAAAACAGGAAGAAATTTCAGTTTGGGGAGAACAAGGCTTTCCCTTCTGACTATTTACATACTTTTAATTAGCAAACAAGAGGTATAAGGCAGTTATCTCAGCAATTAGGAGGCTTCAGAGGGCAAAGAGAAGCCTGGAAAGGATAAAGGTCAAACAAAAGAAATGGAAAGGGAATGATAGCAAAGAATAGAAGAGAGGAAAGAAATTATCCTGAGATAAAAGTTCAGTGTGTGCTATCCTTCTATCCATGTGATACAGTTACTTTTTCTAATCAGCTTAATGTCTAATGCTTCCAGATTAAACTTTCACCAAATTCAGAAAAAACCCAGAGAATTCTGGTTTTCAGAGAGGAAAAATGAAACAGAAACAGCTCATACAATGCTTACTCAAACCTATCCATAAAAAGGAGGATTATTAAAAAAAAATAGGATTAGGTAGAAAAACAAGATAAAGGATCTCTAAAAAGCCGCAAGCTATTTGGGGTATGTCTAATTTTGAATATGCCTTGGGAGAGTAAATAGGCTTCAGGAAATAATTAGTTCTTCTGGAGAGAAAAAAACCCAGTGCTGTTCCCCCTACAGCAAAAATCATGGAAACCAAATACCAGAAACACTGGCTGGCATTTCAGTTTCTCCCATCTCCACAAAGTCATTTCATGCATTTGAAGGCTGCTTTGCTAAACAAATGATGGGGTTTTTTTTTCCTCAGGGCAAGTACTTGACAACAAATTACTTCTAGCAGAGGTTAGTGCACCAACTTCTGCTTGACATGAAATACCAAACCCAAGGACAACAATGAAGGCTGAAGGCATTCTTTTGGTGGTTAAATATTTAAGAACAGTGAGCAGGCAGTTAGGTAGCATAACACTCAGCTTGCCAGGCAGAGGCAGCAGTCTGCCTGGTGGGTACCCACCAAATTACTGCGGTTTGGTCCGGGCCTCTCCCCATCTAACCGTGTTGGCATTTTCAAGCCACCGTATTTCTTCCAGTAGGTCCAACAGGATGCACAGAGGCGACACTGCATGTTAGGGGGACCCCAAGAATACCACTGGTAAGACTGGGTGGCTAGAGATAACAAAGGTGGAAATTATATATATCCTTACACAGGATCACTTTTCAGATCTTATTCTCTTTAGAAGCAGCACAAAAGAAAACAGCCCCCCCCACACACAGAGCAAAGTTTAAACAGACCTTAAAAACTGATGATGGCTTCACTGTCATCACCACTGTTAAACATACTTGTGATTTCAGCAGAATTGATTACATTAATTAATCTACATCCCTTTTAAAATGTGAACAAACAGAAACAATGATTAGGATGGGAAGATTTCCTGCCAAAGGAACCAAAGGTTCTCTTTTTGTAAGAGAATTTCTGCAGAACATGGGAAACAGCAAAGATTGTCTTCAAGAGCTTCCCACATACTAATTTTACAACTGAAAAATGTACAGAGTCTGTGACTTGACTTCTCATACAGTCCTACATTCCAGCATCTGTAAAGGCTCCCCATAAAGGAGCACAATCATTAGAACTCAGTACATTAATATGTAGGCAGCAGATCAAATACAGTGGTGTCACGTATTTTGAAATCTACTACAAATGATGAAAAAATTTGCCAAATTCACACTTTGGTGATTTAAACATTCACTCAATAGTTACCTGCAATTATGAAGAACATTTACTAACCCCCCCTCTAGTACTTCACAATTCTATTTACAAATCAAACATCAGTAGTTAAAAAACAAAACAAAACAAAACAAACACTAAACAAAAACAACCTCAAAAAAAATTTGCTTAAATGCTGCTGTATCCAGTTCTGGCCCCCCACCCCAGTACAACACAGCTTTAACATTTCCATCTCAGCTGCCATTCTGGCACTTACTGTAACAGCTCTCACAGGCCCGTCCTGCTCCCGCGTTCTGTGCCTGGACTCCAGTACCATTCACCACTCCTGGTTTGACATTATTTACATTGATCTGGTTGGGGTTTGGCTTGTTACTTAAGACACAAAGCAAAAAGAATGACAAGTATTAATTGAGGCAATTTTTTACTTGACTTTTGAAGGTATGGCACAAAATGTTTGAAGACTCAAATTTCATTTAGCATGTGGCTTCCAGAACCAGCTGTAACTACCAGCAATCTGACTTTTATGAACACACTGGCTCTAATAATATTTTAAAAATACTGATAATGAAAATAACTGTAATGATAGTTGGATGTCATTTACAAGACTTCAAAACCTTTTAAAAAAACAATAAACCAGGCCATGTAGGTATCTTATTCACTATCCCAGACATGTGAATCTAGGTTAAAACAGATCTCATTCACAAGTTCTCATCATGAGAGATATTTTACTTAAATCTCCAAAAAGAAGGCTGGGGGCTGGAGCAGGAGCAGTAGGCAGAGAGCACAACGTCTTCTTAATTCAGGGAAATATAACCCTAGACTGCAGTCACAAATACTTCCATGTTGTCTCATTGCAAGGGTTTGCATCATGTGGCCACAATTCCCACAACTACATCAAACATGCAACAACAGCTGGGTCACCTCAGCTCATCCCTATACCCTCTTTAACATGATGATTTGGGAAAAGCCAAGAGCTAAAAACAAAAGCTACTGATGGGAGCTGAGAATGAAGGCCAACAAAACCTTGGCATGGAGAGCAGTATGGAGTAGCACAAAATCTCTGCAGAGGAAGAGGTGTCTGAGGGAGAAAATGATGCCTTCGAAAAATCTTTGGCATGGGAGGGAGGAAGGAGAACAGAGTATTGCTATTGCAGGGACAAGACTTCTGGGGAATGAAGGAAGGTAGAAATCATATGCGAAGTTTCACACAAGAGCACGTGAGGAGTTTATCAAACATGCAGGGACTCCGGGGTTCTGTTAGGAGTTCACATTATAGAAGCAACAAAGAGCAGGCAGGCTTTGGAGCCAATTGCTGAATATAAGCCCAAATTGCAATGCTAGTTACATCCCTAACATATTCTCTTACCTGAAGACTGAAGGGAGTGGGCATATTCTTTTTATTTCCAGCTAACAAACCCATGACTTGGAAGCAGAAATATCTTAAAATGGATTTCTGCAATCCCCTTTTCTTACACATCAGTTGCACACTGACACAATGTGATTTCAGTAACCCAGAATACTTGCTGTGTTTCACCCGGGCTAGTGCTACAAAAACAGTATTGTGGGAATAGAGCCAAATTAATTTCTTTCTAATGGGGCACCAGCATCAGGTTTCATGTTCTCAGCAATGATCCCTGAAAGCAAAGTTTATTGTTCCAAGTGACATAATTCTGAAGGCAACTGGAAAGCTGATGTTGCCCTGGAAGCTAGAAAACATCCTTCTTATCTGAAAATGTCCAATCAGATCCTGAGATACAGAGCTCAGTAAAGCTCCATTTTGACAGAGACAAAATAGATTCTGCTGTGAATGAACTACAGGAACCACATACAGATTGCATAAGGAGGCAAGAGTGTGTTTGTCCAATCCAGAAAAAACTTCTGATAGCCTTCTCACTGTAAAATTCAGACCGTTTCTGCAGCAGAGAAAGTTCAGGAGGCCAAGTGGCACAGGAACACTGTAAGTAGTTTGTTCCTATAGTCCACTCAGCAGCACATACACAGCTCAAAAGCAGCAGAGGAGATAAAAAACAACAAACATTTAGATTACTTCAAAAGCTTGAATATGTTTTCATCTCCTGCTTATTAATCTGCCCAGCTCCTAAAAAGATTAAAGTGTTTCAGGGTGCTTATCAGAAAGGCACCAAGTTCTGACCCTGCAGATGGCAGGAGATCCGCAGGCACGTTTAACAAAGGGGCAGCTGAAAGAGGGAACATGCATGCTCCTCTGCTCTGGGACGTCACTATAGTAACCTGCTGCAAAAGAAATTCCGCCAATGATTCACGAGCAAACTCCACGTGTAAACATTGCCCCAGTGCTGCAAAACGAACAGCCCTCACAGATGCACATTGCTGCAAGCGGTGTTGCTCCACAGAGAAAGAGACTGAAGTAAGGAAAACGAAGCCCTTATGCTTCAATGTCAGGCCTGTTGCTTCCCCTTCTATACCTTGGATTTATTCTCCAAAAATATAGCAAAATAGTCTGAAATCCATGAGTAAAGCCCAACAAAGCATGTCCAAAGAACTGGGACCAGAAAAGAGGATGATGGCCCGACTCCATTATCATCTCTAAAACCATTATCAAGCTTATATTTAAACACAAGTGGAAAGCATGCACTGGTGAAAGCTGATCACCAAACCATGCTGATCAGAAGTACTAACACTCTGTAGTTGCGGTAAACTCCTGGATTCTGCAGCACTATGATTAATGAAGCTGCAGCAAGCACCAGAGAGTGTCCTGCTCCAAAGCTATGGTCAAGTTTCTCAGTGGCAGTAATAATTAAGTTCAGGCAGATAAAGTTTTCATCATGTGAGAAGTAAAAAGCTCTTCATTGTTGATGATATGTTAATTAAACTTGTTTGATATCACCAAAGCCTGTCAGTTATTAGCAAGAGAATCAGATGAGTAACTGGATGAATCATTAAGCAATTAATGAAGCTGAAGCTAAAGATGCAAATAAGGTAGAGTGAGAATGCTGACGGTGTGGCAAACTGTCATTTCCAGTATCAGGAATGGAAGTCTCTTGAAGGGGTTTCAGTTGCAAAGGAGCAGTCAGTTATGCTGGAAAAGGAACCATGAAGTGCAGATTTCTGGGCTGTATTCTTCAGATCAGTCTCAAGGGAGGAGATGGAGGCAATAAAGCACATGCAGAGAGAAGCCTATCAACATGGACTGAGGCCTCTGCACAAAAAACGCCAACCTGAAGATAATCCTGATCCCCACGGAAGACTGATATCTGATATCCCTTCAGTAGATGAGTAAAAAGCATTTGACCCACAGCACTGTGATAAAATTTTTGTTGTTAGAAATAATTATAAACTTAATACCATCCAGTGAATGTTTCCTGTTATTGAAGAACCCATATGTGCTGGATGCAACAGAACTATTAAGAAAGAAAGCCTCAGAAATAAAAACAATTTTAAATCCTTTGTAAGGCACATTTGTGCCATTTATCTCTAGGCATCTAACGGAAGTCTCTGGATCCAGGCAACAGAGGTGAGCTTTCCTCACAGCTCTCCAACCAGGAGCGGGTAAATAACCACTTCTAAGAACAGCTCTAATCACCATTAAACAATGCTTTCTGAACCGGAGCAGCTTTCTCCAACAAAATGTTGGAGATTGCCGTTTTAACTAGCACAGCTACCAAAGGAAGAGCAGCATTACACCTTTTAAGTTTTCCATGTTGCTATGAACCTCTGCACAATGAAATAAGGAAGAAAAACGGTCTTGCTCCTCAAGCAGAGGACAACTAAGAAACAGACAAAGGAATTATCCTCAGTTTGTTAAGCAGCTGCCTCTTGTAGTGATCCAAAGCTTTGACATATTCCTCCAGTTTCCCTACTGGATTCACAAAAGGGGCACAGTAGGGAGAACAGGATTTCCCTGCTTCACAGCCTTTGAGAGGCAGCGTTTGCAGCTTGTCAAAGCTCTTTGAGATTCTCAGATAAAACACTGTAAATAAAATGTATTCATTGACACAGAGAGATGTAGAGTTAAAAGTTACATTTTTCACCAGTACATTTTGGAAACTGGAAATTGTGTGGAGCAGTTAATTCTTCCCTTTCTGTTCCTATCCCTTCTGCTATCACTTAGATCAAAGCAAATGAGAGAAAAGCCACACAAAACTGGATGTCTCAGCCTTCACGACTGCAGATGTCCTAATCCCAAAAAGCACAAGCTACACAACCAGATCATCATCAAAAAGATGGTACATATGATGCCTGTAAGATTAGTAAAACCAGAGTACAACTTCCACAACAACCTGAAGAGTATGTTTGGGTACACACTAGAAGGAGAAAGAGTTTGAGACTACACCTGCATGAAGGTCTTCTAAGCCCTGCACTCACTTTGGAGGATAGCAGGACAAGGCATGCGAGAATGTGGAATTGCTCTGTGTGCTCAGACTTCTGTTGCTGCTTCAACACCACTCCCACTGACAGAGACAGTGCTACAGAAAACAACTGAAACATTTGTTTTTCAGTATTTCCTGAGTTTAACTGATTTTACACTTTTTCCTTTCACCAAGAAAGCACATTAGTGCTTTTCAGCCAAAGGGTTTCATTGCAAAGCCAAATTTACAGACATTAGGTTCTGTCAAGTCAACTACAAATGACTGTGCCAAAACCAGGGTTATTCTTGGAAGAGGTACAGAAATTTTTGTTCAGTCTGGGTCAGAAATGTTTTCCTAAGATGTTGGTATAGGACTTGATAACCTCACATCAATTACCTGTATGACCCTCCATGCTTCAGTTACCTGCATCAATAAATTTGGGGCACAGTCTCAAGTTAAAAAATATGTCTAAAGCTTTACATAGAGCTGTTATTTTTTATTGTGCAATATGTATGTGACCTTTGAAGACAGCTTCTTTTCTTTTTCTTATCTTCCTCCTCTCTGCTAGATTTTCCTATTTACCATTGGAGAAACAAACAAGAGCCCTATTAATGGAAGACAGCCAGAGGAAAAAAAAAAGATAAAATTGTTTGAGCCTGATATCCTCCAGGGTCTCTCACTGCCAACAATTTTACACCAGTTACTGTTAAAATGGGTTTCAGTCAATCAGCTGATACGCTTCTGCATAGATCTTGTGACAGCCTACATCAAGTAATTTATTTTTGAGGTGACAAGTGGATCATTATGGCTCAAGCCTAGAAACAGGAATGGGCTCAGTAACAAAAGGACAAATCAATAACATCGATATTTAGATCCCTGCACTGTGCATTGCTATTACAAGCCAAGAATATAATCATCTTTTAGGTCACAAGATAATGTAGATGCCATACAGTCCCTATATGCCAGACCTTGTACTCCAGCTGGTGTAGAAGTAATCCAAAACACTTAGAAACATTTAATTGCTGCCACCTTTAGAGGTATTAATAGCAAGAAAATAGCAGAAGCATTCATGTGGGATTAAGCAAGTCATGTAATTGCTACTTTTCCTGATATAAATGAAAGGATATTGAAGGAGGAGGAGAATGTATCCCCCATTTTATCAATTAAATAATATGTAATTTAAGGTATAACACTCATAAAGGGAATCATGACTAGAAATCAAAGCCAGAGACAAGACGAACAGCCATGGGGGCAGAGCCAGGCCTTTTCCTGAAGCAGGGAGGTAAGTTGCTGATTTGATTATGTGTTCTCTAGGTAGGAACAAGAATTACCTTGCTGAGGGATAAGATACCACTCCAGGCAGCCGCTATCAAATGAGCACCACAACCTTCCAAACACAAAGCCCTCCCTCCACACATTATAATCCAAGAGAACAGCAGGACTGCCAGGCTCTCTCATCTGCAATATCCTTTTGCATCTGCAGTCTAAATTATACTGCCTTTTTCTTTATGAGCTTATCACATTGTGAATTCATGTTTAATTTGATGTCCAGTGTCCCCCTGCAGAGTAACATCATGCACAAAAAGCAATATTGTTGAAAAATTGCATGACAAGAAATCTATTTGGCTTCACTCTGAATATTACACCTTATTTTTAGTAAATTCACCTGAGAGGTATTGACATACAATCATGAATCCTCTATTTTCAAAAGAAATAAGGGGCTGTCTTGCACAATAAATACACAAAGATTAGTTTTATCTAAAGTAACAGAACAGATGGTAGAAATTCATAAATATTTAAAAGGAGACAGCATAAAAGAGCAAAGGAGTTATTGGGGATAATACACAGGGGAACATATCTGGGAGTGAAAGTTGAAAAGTGAGAGGAAAGAGTAGACAAGAAGTTCTGCATTATAACAACTATTGACTAGGATATGCAGAGGAAATGCAATAGAAGACACATTTTACTAATAATTTTGTTTTAAAATATATGTACGCCTATGAATAATTATACATTACTTTTAATATATAATGATATATAGGAAAGAAACATGCATTGGTGATCCACTGCTGAGAAAAACTAAGAAAAACAGATAGATTATTGAGCAGTTAATTAGCTACCCTTTTGTTCACTATCATGCTGACCTGCCAGCAGGTCCCCAACTTCCAGTCTATAAAAAATAAAAATTAGAAGATAAGTAACACACACTTCAGGATGGGAACATTGCAGAGGATGCAGGAAATTAGCAACATGACAGCACAACATCCCAACCAAGAAATAATAATATTGGTAGGACATGGAATCTGCTACACCAGTCCCTCCACAATGAGATAGAAAACAAAACAAGAGATACTTACTAGTTGGGTATATACACTTGCTTTAGCTTGCTTTCTGCTTCTGCTGCTTTCAATCGTTTCTTTGAATAGAAAAAAAACCCAGTTACAATTAAAAGAAAATATGAGCCATCTTACCTGAGTCAAGTAGTAAACCCATAAGGACTTCAGCAGTTATTTACTGAGCAACTACCACTAAATCTTATTCCAACAAGAAAATATTCACTGAAGACAACTGTGGGCATCACGTGACTATGTAGCTTTTCAAAAAAGTCAAAGAGCTGCCAAGCTACTATAAATGAGGACAAACTTTTCATTCCCATTCACTTCAAATTCCCTTTTTTACAAGTTTTTATTTCCCCTGCAGAAGAAAATCTGACATGTCACTGTCAATTCTCCATGATAACATTCACCAACTGGACAATAAGAGACACAGCAGTGCAACCACTCCATCACAGTTCCCAAACAGCTGCACCAATTCAAAGTTTCAAGTAAGACTTTTGTGTTGATACCCCCTAAAATTCTGAAAGCTCATGGGATATTTTCTTTAGGCATTAAGAAGGTCAGTAACTCCTTTTATAACTCTCACTTTAACAGTAAGAGAGACACTCTGAGATTCAAGTTTTCTCTTTATTACATTTGCAAAATAAATTTAGGATGCACCTCTGGAGGTCTCTAGTCCAACCTCAGCTCAAAGCCGGTACCAGCTGTCTGCATAAAGCTGTGATAATGTTTTCCAGACAAACCAGCAGCATGGGGATATTCAAGACAAACAGGTTAGCTTAACATTTTCTATGCTGCAGCCTCAAGGCACAGTCTAGGAAATAATTGTAAAGCTGAAGTCAGTATCTTCATAGAAGCAGGAAGCACCAGAAGAACATAATAAAATTGAAGAGCGTGTCACTGAGGAGCTGGACAAACATAAAAATTGTTTTTACAGAGACACCACAGACACACAGAGAAACAACAAAGTAAATGTTTCCTGTAAGGATAAAGCTTTTATCAGGACAGTTTTAAACAACAATTTTCCATAGGACACTCTGACAGCTCCTCAACAAATCTCTCTAGACTCCTAAAGAATTCCCCTCTTCCCTTTTCTTGCAAATAACAGTCAAACTGTCTTAGAAATCAAAGAATGAAGTTGTCAGACAAGAGAGCAAGGAACAAGAAAACAGAACCTCTGAAAGTTATCCTGAGACAATGGTTACACCTACAGAGAGCTGCACTCCTGGCTGACTCCCTTCTGCTGGCATGGGCTAGTTTCCCAGATTGCTTCTGTTAAACTTCACCTAGGACAAGGACTGCTGCCTGAAAACTGGCCTCAAGAGAACCCAAAGACCTGCTGGAGACAACACTTATCAGTCCTACAGATGTGCAGGAATCAATAATACACATCTTGCTGCCAGTGATGGAACTGAAGAGATTCTCCTGAATATGAAATGCATGTTCAAACCGAACGTTTTCAAGCCATCCTAACTGAACATCTTTATGTAAGAAACAGAAGCACCCAAAGAGGGGCCCCAAGAAGTGCTGTCACAATGGTTCTCCAAACAGCATCAGAAATCTTCCTCTACCTTCCAGAGAGACAGTACACACAAAAAAATCATCCTTTAACAAAATGCATGCTCAGGTGCCCTTCAGCTCAGGAACTGGAGCCTGTTCCACACACAGCCTCAGCGGAAAAAGGGGACTTCATGCTCCAGGCACAGACTGCCACAGGCACTTACATCAGCAGATGAACAGCTCCCCAGGAAATACATAGAAATCCAACACCATACTCTGACAAACAGCTTAAAATACTGCTTGATGATCAGTACCAGAATCCTATTTCCTTGAGAAGGGAAATTCAAGAAACTTACACTGGTAGAGAACTGTAGTGCTTTTTAAATTTCTAGACTGTGAGAGGGAAAAGCTGGAGTTTTCTTGACAATATCTCCCAAGGGGACTACCTAGCATCATTATGTTATGACAGTTTTGGAAATGTATGAATGCAAGAGCTTCATCCAAGCACAAAGCATTATCAGCCACTGCAATATTCTCCTGTGCACAACATAAAGCCATTTACCTTGGGGACGTGGCTAATTTAGGGTATTAAGAAGTATTTTAGTAAACAGGTGATGAATGTTAACCTAACCCCACAGATTTCCTTTGTGACTGATGACCATGGAGCAAGCCCTGAACTAAGAACTGCCATAAGTCACTTGGACCTCACCCTCCTCTCCAACAGCTGGCTGGGGAGCAGCACAGCACAAAACAAAGGGCACACACCCCAATTACAAACAGCATACCAGGAAAATTGAGGGTTTCCAGAAGGTGCCACAATGTCATGGGTAATGAGTGGCTTGGCACTAAATACCTGTGGCTGTGGGCAATCAACAGACCAGATATGATGAGTTTCCTATTTCCTGACTGATGTCAGAAGGTACAAGAGAAAGGTGCCTGAAATGTAGTAGTGCACATTTTCAGAATAATCCCTTCCCTGAAAGAGTGTTTTGTTAGGTCCTTTATGAGTTATTAATTGATCTGTGCCTGAAGCATATTTATGCTGTAAATTCTTAATGCTGTCTGATGTAGTTACGAATGTCCTCACCCCCAAGAAAAACCCAGAACATTTGTAACTTTTTCTAGTAGTTTGGCCTAAAAAATCTTTTTCTGAGCTACTTATACACACAGATCTTAAGTATATCCTCTTATTTACCTCATCATATTTTCCCCATCTATAAAAGGAAGATATTACCAACTTGTCTATCCCACAGGGACCAAGATATTAAAGTACTAAGCACTGTACATTTAAGTTGGTGCAAACATCTGTCCTTTATATATCCTCTCCCATATTTGATATCCTATCCACTGAGCTTGAAGGAGTTTTATAATAGGTGTCATATCAGAGCAAATGTTTGCGGTCATTTGCTAAAGAGTGAACACTTATAAAGAGAAAATAACCCAGGAACAAGAAAAAAGAAGTAACCCAGGAACACTGTTGATATTTCAACATCCACAACACAAGAGTTGGGTTGGTGGATAGCATGGGGATGCCTCTGACATCCTCAAACATTAAGCCTTTATTAGTTTATGATAGGAAAGACAAATTACACCTTCCGGGTTCAGAGAAGAACTTTCACACTGTTTATTGTTTTTTCAAACCTCTGAACATACAAGTGTTGAACATACAACAGAGGTTGGGAAGGTGGGACAGAAGAGGGAATTAGTCTGTGATGCATTTGGAGAAATGCTCCCAGCTGCTTGTGCTCCAGCAACACATCTCAGAATGGATGGGTTGTACCTATGGTCTGGCAGTTCTGGCAAGAAAGTGACTGAGCTCCATATTACCACAGGTTTAACGGGAGGTGTTTGGGGATAAAACATCCCATAAATGTAGAAAAACCTTTCACTGATGTTATTTCTACACTTCAGCACACAGGACTTTATGAAGGCTGGTACATTAAGACATCACTCACAACTCTGGGCTAGGTACAAAGCAGGTTTGAGTCCCTCCAGAAAGATGTTTTCTATCTGTATCAAGAGTGACCCAGAGATCCCAACCTCATGGGAGTCAAATGTAAGGGCACTTCCACCTTCCCCAGCGTGTTCTCACCATGCAGACTTTAAAACCAACTTTCTCTGTCTATTACTCCTATACTTCTCTAATACCACTTCCACATAAGAAACAAAACAAGAGAAACTGACAGCATTTGATCTTCCCCTTGAAGTTATATGCTCCTCAGACACAAATAAAAATAGAAAAGGTAAATTAAAGCCTTTAACTCTCAGAAAGAATGTGACTTATTCAAACAGTCATCTGACACTGCCATGTCCCAAACTTGTCTCAACCTTTGGAAAGTTTAATGTTTTAAAGTCTTCAGGACTCACCCCAATGATAAGCACAACAGTAGAAACATTTAGTCTTTTTAAAAAATCACCCTGGAATTCACAACTATGTAAAAACTCAACCTCTAACCGAATGAATATGGGCATAGCCAAACACCACATCAAGCCCCAGAGCTCTCAAATCACCAGGAGAAGCCAACAAACAGCTGTCAGTTGGTCAGAGCCATTTCAAACCTTCCTTAATCAGAAAGAGACACTCTTGTGTACTGACACAGAAAACCTGTCCCGGGAAAATAACATGTTCAAAGGAGATCCAGGATACTGAATTTGGAATGCATCACCCTCATTTTGTTCAGGACAGCTCTGAAAGGCTGTTATTGACAGGATAGCTCTTGGAATCACTGTGGACAGGCAGTCAGGAACCTGCACTAAACCACCAATTCTTTGTTGACATCATAGTAAAATTAGTCCTTCTAGCAGTCCTATTCTTGGAGGGTCAGTACTTCTCCTTGAACTCCTACTTACGCTGCTAATCTACAAAAGCATGGTATAGCTAAAGCCAAATAAAAAATACTGGATAAGATATCCAAGCGCATGCTCCAAAAGAAGCCAGTTTGAACACATCTCCACCTCTGTGTCCTACTCACAAGACAAGAAGTGCTGCACGGAGCCTTCTGATCTCAGGTACACCAAACAAGTGCACAAGTTATTGTTCAGTTCTCAGAACAGGGCTTCTGTCAAAGGCAACTCAAAACGTCCCTTCCTCAATGGCAAGAAACAGAAAGATTGTGATTCAGTATTATGGCTGTGTTTTTCCATGCCAACAAAACTTCAAGGGAAATACAGAAATCCAGAAGGATGTAAACAGCTCCCAACTAACTGTTGCTTCCTCATCCAGGCAGGCAATTGGTTGGTGACAAATCTTCATTCCTATGTTTTGTAAGTCACAGAAATAGACAATCTAAATGTGCTTTTAAGGTTCATTCAGCCAAAGATTTTACAAGAATAAGCAAGTTATTAATAGTTCTATTAAACCCTGTATCATACAGACTTGGAATATAATTTAATCATGTTCTTGGAAAGAGGGAAATGGAAGTGCAAAAACTCAAGGTACACACTTTGCATATCCTTACTTGGAGTACTTTCAATATCTTATGTACAAAAATGCTGTCCGCCTCAAAACCATTTTATGGTATTAGACCAAGGGAGGAGTCTGCATAGAAAACATATGAAGAAACAGATGGAAAAAATGGCAACAGATGTACTTTGTCAAAGACACTGCACTTGTTAAGTAAAATATAAATGTAATACACCATTATTTCAACAACTTCCTATGCTTTCTGTTTGTGGCTACATATAGATAGCTCTCTCAAGTTTTTAATAAATGTTTCATGGTATTATTTGCTTGTACAAGCTGGGAATTTGAGATGAGGTCTTCAGCTCAGTTCAGACCTAATTGATGTGGAATCTCTGCACTGCAACTTCTACCTGTTCAGCTTATACTGTCTCCTAAGTGCAGAGTCTCTAATTGGAAGTTTTCCCCAAATCCCACTCCCTGGCAAACTCCTGGGCAGCACATGTAAGGTACATGTAAGCACAACCATGAAAGAAAACCCAGTGCACAGGAATAGAACAAACCAGCATGAGAAACTGTACGTTTGTTGTGCTTTTTAATTGCTGCAAGAACAAATAATTAAAGTCTTCACATAATTATCTCCTCTGCAATTTTGCCTATGTAAAAACAAACTTTAGGAAAACGGAGAAAGCAATGGGGAAGGAAAAACCATGAACATTTTTCTTCCCCACCATGCCAGCTTCCATCACTATCACATTTTCCTACCACCCATTTCCTAGCTGGAAGGAAAAGTTTCAGTCGACGAATGAACTTGGGGAAATAGTGGAATGAGGATGCCACTAATATTTTTATTAAAAGTAAAATATAATTGATGCAAAAAAGAGTTCTCACTTGTCATCAGGGTGCCTCTGTAATTCCAACAGTGTACCAACCAGAAAGAAAATGGTAAAAATCACATTACAGCACATGGCAAGCATTGGTCAATGCCTCAGGCATCTAGTCTTTACCCCAGGCTGAATTTCCAAGGAAACAAGTTAAGGTAGGACATTATCACAATTCCACTTTTTTAATACTTCAAATAGATGCCTCAGCTTAGGATTGATAATTATAATGAAAAATCCATTCTAAATTTCTCCATTCTTTTGCTCAGTTTTCCTGTTAAATATCATAAGTAGTTTTCAGCAACTGATACTCTGCAAGACTTTGCATGTTGCTTGCATTATGCTTGCTTTATTTCAGGGACCAGCCAGCCTTCATATTTAAACAAGCAGAGATAAAAATGATTGTAAACACTACTCAAAGTTGATTCTCAAGTATAACGAGTCTGGGAATTTGAGCCAGTGACACTTCAGAGGTAAACACAGAGTGTACATGGGACGGCCTCATGCATCGGCCATCCAAGTCATGGGCAGACAGTGGTGGGGAATCAGCATGGGGGCCTCTTGTACAGCAACTGCCCCCCCAAGAAGTCACTGAAGGTAACACTGACCTTGAACTCCACAGTCAAAAAGCAACTGCCCTGCCTTCCTTCCTCTGCTGATTTCCAAAGCAGACCTTAGAAAGCTCTGAGCAAACAGGGTAGCAGCAAACATGAAAAGAATGCACTCTTTCCAATGCTGTTTGTATCCACAGAAGGGCTGATGAGTTAGGGACAAGAGATTGTTCTGATCCTAACAGAATTCACCTATTGGAAAGGCTGAACCCAAGAGGGAGAATAGAGAAACAAAGCTTGGTTTCACAGGCAAGAAAAACAACTTCTGTTAGAATGAAAGAGGTGATTCTGACTCTCTTACCTGCTGAACATATCTGTCTGTAGTTTTCCACATATAGTAATATTCTATAATGCTTGTTAAGGACTTCCATGGGAGCTGGGGACACAAAGGAAAAGCAGCATTTATTGAAGGCAGCTGGCACACATTCTCACTGAAATTCCAGGATTCTTCTGTTGCAGCAGTCTTGCAACTACTAACCCTTCTCAAAAAAAAAAAAAAAAAAAGACAATCTGAATCTACAAAGGGGATTAGATGCACCATGGGACCCATATTGAATTAATGCCCTTTCAAACTACTCTGAGCCTTCAGCGTAAAACTGGAACAGGCTGCAGGTAAATCTTCATGCTGCACTGACTCAGAGCAAACTATTCCAGAGAGGCACAATGTGGAAGGGAGCCCACAGGCTCAGACTCTCTGCTTCAACAGCAGACTGAAGCAGGAGTCACA
The DNA here is from genome assembly GCA_910950805.1 of Acrocephalus scirpaceus scirpaceus. Classification (NCBI taxonomy): domain Eukaryota; kingdom Metazoa; phylum Chordata; class Aves; order Passeriformes; family Sylviidae; genus Acrocephalus; species Acrocephalus scirpaceus. Next base: position 28,203,956 of record OU383779.1, read on the forward strand.
ACTACAGTATCACAGTTCTGATATGCTTGGCTTCAATGGAGCTGGCCCATTAAAAAAAAACCCAAACCAAAACAAATTACTAACAGAATTGTGCCCTGCCAGCTCTGTTCTCTGCATGAGAAGCATGAGGATTTCAGCAGGACCACAGAGAGTGTTGCTGTTTCCAAGCCCCTCTAAGAGATTAGAGCACAGGACAAACAACTCTGAAACTACTTGTTTTGTTCCAGAGGATTTGAACAATGGCACAGTGAAACTTGGCTCTCCTTACAGTGTTCCATTCAATCTGCAGGCTGAGCACCTAGGGTGGTGCTTTGGCCAAAGGACAGGACACTTCCCTTGGATGCCCACGATTTCTTCTGAAAACTTTCAAAAGGTCCTTTCTGAAACCACACTGTAAAAGTGACTACATTTTCATGTTTCAGAAAGCCCAACATTGATTCTCCTTCAAACACAAATTAATCTAGAGCAGCTTGGCTGTCACAACAGCTGTAGTAGAACAGATGATCCTAAATTAACATTTTTAAAGGAAAAGCAATCATCTGTGATTTGAAATTCTGACTGTACACCAGGCTGTCACCAGTATGAGGTCTGCCTTTCCCCACTTTACAGCAAGACACATGCTCCAGTTCAAAGCCCCCTTGTTGAACACAGCTGCAAGCTAGCTCTGTCACAAATCAGAGCTGGTCACTATGGGGGCCCCCTTTTATATACTTACAAAATCTTGCTGAATGTCAGTGAAATCTTTTCCATATTTTTCTAATGCTTCCTCGAAGAGGTTTGCCTCTGAAGCAGACCACTCCTCCATCTCATCTCTGCACAGGACTGGCCCACCTTGTGGCACAAGTGCAGAGATTGCCTTGGAAATGTCATAGACATTTTTGTGCAAAGTGTCCATAGCATGGAACTAGGAGGTCGGAAAATAGAAAGAGAAATGTAAGGACAAGTATCTGGGGGGAAAAATGTTCAACAGTGAAATAGTAATGACAAATTCTGCACTGAGATTTGAAGGTGCAGTACTCTGTACCTAACAAAAAGTCAGTAAAAGCTGGTTACAACCTCACACTGACTGTAGTTGTCAGCGTACAAACCTAACATTCACTAACAGTGAAGTTAGTGGAATACAAGCCCTTGTGTATCAATTATTCCTATCAGCTCCTCACTAGCAGCACCACTGCTGCACTGCTGGTAAGATAATGCACAGGATAGATCTGCTCTCCCCAGGACTGAGCTACCATCCACAGATGGGACATGGAGATAGAGGTCCAAGGGTGTTTCCTCACAGACATAGCCATGCACTTTCCTTGTCAAATAATCCACAAGGATTTCATATATGAAAAAGAAGAGCAGCAACACATGTATATAACCCCCCGCCCCAAAATGGCAGAAACCTCAACAAAGATTCAAGTTAAGTCACATATCACAGCTGAGTAGGAAAAAAGAATGACTCTCAAGGGCAATTACTCCTCAGAAAGCCGAGCCATGGCTGTCTGCAACTTGTGATTTACAACTGAGAACATGCTGCGAGGGAGGAATTGCTATTAGTAAATGAAAGCTTGGCTTTATTTCCCTGTTTCTGCAGTTTTAATCACGATGTTATTTGCCTTTCATCATACCAGCTTTGTGCACGTGCATAATTAACCTACACTGTTCTAGACTAGAATTTGCTCTACATATAAGTTTACATTACTCCAGTTACAAGGTGAGGCTTTGATAACAGTTCTCTTGAGACTTCATAAATTTTATTCAAATTTTCATTAAACTTTCTGTACTATAAAAGTCCAAGTTCTTTTCCCTTTCCTTGATCTACTCAGCAACATTTATGATTATGAAATGTTAACAATATCACTATTCCTCAAGTACTCTAAACTGTAACTCAAAGAGAACAACATCAACTGACATTTCTTACCTGACCACAAGCTTTTCCCCCAGACATCCTTGGTCAATCTCACCCAAGAATGCCAGTGACAGTCTGGTGTTGGGGAAGCGATGAAGAATGGCATTCTGGCATTGTAACACTACACACAGGCAGACAATAATTTGCGTTCTCGAGAGTTACTGAGCCCATGCAAGGGATGGGCTGTCAAGTATGTCATCAGAATACTATAATAAAACTAAGCAAAAAAAAAAATTTGTCTCATAGTATTATCCATGATGGATCATAAGAGGCACAAAGCCAGAAAAAGTTACTTCATCTGTAACTAAAGGATTCCTTTACAAAGGCAGGGTCTGCTTCACAGCAAGCCACAATTACAATCCATCTGCCCCTCTCTCTCTGCCAACTGTTAATGCTGAGGTGAATATTTTGCACCTCTCACAAACTTAAGGTCCTCTAAAAAAAAAATCTTACCAGTGTAATGTCCCTGGAAGCTGCTGCAGCACTCATGTGCAAACTTGGCTGTCTGACAGAACTACTGCAATCCAGGGCTCGGGCAAACGTACCAACAGACCTGAAAGAAATTAAACACAGTGTTAACTTCATGTGCAAACCCAGCATAAATATAAACAGCCAGCCAACACTTTCTGAGATGAGCAGACTCCATTTCCCAGCTACAAGATTACATGGTCTGGCGCTCATTCTGAGCCAGAGACCATTCTCTCTAAATGTGGTTTATTATTGTGAACACTTCGTTCATATGACTGAAGAGGCTTAGGCATGGGAGAGGAAACAGAGAAAGACTCAAAGGTCACCACTGGGGAGTTCTGAGCTACTCTCTTATCCCTTATCTCCCAACAGACTTGAGCTACAACAGGAACAGAGCACAAGCAAGCTTTATGGAATGACAATAGTCTCTTCCATAATGGCAAGAGCAGCGCTGCAGTGTCCAAAGATACAGAGACAGATGCCAAGATCAGACATAAAAAATACAGCAATGCAAGCATTTTTCTAAAAGTTTAGAAAAAACATTATTTTACAACTTAACATTGTATAATACATATCATAAAGCCTGCCTAACACAGCAATTCTGAAATACTTCATAATTCATTTTTGCATCCGAGACCACAAGTCCCATGCTCTTAATCTTATTCCTAAAGAAATTAGTTGGAGAAACCTGTAACAAACATTGGTTCTCAAAATTCCTACTCCCCTGCCTGCTTGCTACACCACATAGGTGAAACACTCATGCTCCTGCACAGTGAACTGGAGCTGAACTCCTCTGAGCAACTACAACAACAAAAAAAGGCAGGTTGGATTTTCCCCCCCTCCACTCAGGTCACTTCCCCAAAGCAGCTGAGAGCACAGAGGAACACACTAGTACCAAGCAGTGCAGGAGTAGGAAAGGTAAATGTCTGAGCAGTAGTTGTCATCAAACATCTAATTTTGGCCAAAATCCAAACCAACCTCCCCCATCCAAGTGTCTGTGGCAATTCACACTTCGCCCTCTTCCCAGCCTCCCAGTCACTATCCCCATCCCTGCCTCACAACGCCCCCATGCCCAGCTTTAGCTGAACTGGCAACTTTGTGTGTGTGTGAGCTAATTATAAACCAGAATGCTTTGCTGATTCTGAACAGAAGCAATTCCTGTACTCATCTTTGCAGTGATTCTCATTACAGCCCGCACCTTGCAGCAGCTGGATCGACAAACCCAGTGGGCAGCACTGAACTGCCAGAAAGAAGCACTAAAACCAGCTCTGCCACCAGAAGCCTACACAAGGTGGAAACTCCCATCACAAAGCAGCTCCACAGCCACCACAAACCAACCCACATGAAAACCCAAGAGGGGGAAGGGAAAAAAAAAGAAAAGCAGACAGAATCAGGGTTCATCTATAAAGGTACCACCTAAAACACAGAGAATTTGGACAGTGTTATCTGCATATTTTTCCCCTAAATTATTCAGTCACCAATTGCTATGACAACCTAAAATTTAATACAGGCTTCTGTTTATAGAAATGGATACCAACAAATTAGTTCAAGAACCTTTTAAAAAAACAGAGTTTATCAACAAAGATTGCTTTGGGCTTAAATAAAAACTACATCAGTACAGATTTGTAGGGTTTTATTGTGCCTACCTCTTAGAATCTAGATATCTAAGTATCCTCAGCCCATCATAAGCATTTACCAGAATTCTTAGCAAACCATTAATGGATGTTAAAGTGTCACTGGTTTTGAAAAAGGCAGTAAATGGACAGAGCAAAGAACTGCCAAGAATTTAATTCACTAAGTCTTCTGCATGCTGACCAAAGTATTTGAAAAACCCCACGAATTACAGAATCACTTTCACATGCAACTTGCTTTGCTTTTATGAATCCACGTTGTAAATCTGAGGAGCTGCTCCTAAAGTCATGCTATTCCCATGAAGGCATGTAGAATGTACCTCATCTTAAAATGGAGCAAGTGAATCAAGCAAGTAGAACCAGTACTCATACTAATAAAACAAAAAAGAACACAAGAAAGTGCTTGGAAAAGTTACAAACATTTACTTCTTCAAAGCAGAGGTGAAATGCTCTTACCGTGCTACCACCAGGAACTGGTCTATCTGCTTGTCTACTAGTGGGTTAAAGGCTTCCCAAACTTTTGTTTCAAGTTTTGACTGATCTCTTCCATCATCCTCACCTGGTTGAAAAACAAATCAGAAGTATTTAATATGGCTCTTTTAAAACAGAAGTACTTCCTAGATTATTTTTTTATTTCACAATAATGTCACTGTTAGCCAATCTCAGTTACTCTGCCTAACAGGCCACAGTGAAAATTTCACTCACTTATTTGTATGCGACAATTTTAGCTTGACAGACACAGCAACACAGCTCATCTGAATTGGGCAATCAGATTTTCACAAACTGGTGTCAGAGGATATGTCATGGGAAACAGAGTACATCTTTCTCCAAACTAGACAGTTTCTTTTCAGTTTCTTTCCCCAGCTCATCTGTCTTCCTCCTTTATCTTGCAGCAGTTCCAGGAAAACAGACACACTTGCAGCTGCTCTGAGCAGGCAAAGAGTAGCTGGTTCAACCCATCTCAGCTGCTTTCTAGGGGGGAAACCATGGCATCAGACACTCTCCATTTTCCTGAGTCTAGACAAACCAGAATACTCTGGTAAAATACAGGAGCTACTGAGACTTTCTTCTTCCTTTAAAACATCTGGTGATTATCCTTCTCTGAAGCCCCATGTTGGCCCACTAAGGGAATAGGACGTCTTTCAGATTAGTTCATCTTCACTTAGGAGACTTGCACAGCTGTTGAATAAATACCGGTTCCATAGACAAATTAAACAAGAGTCCTGACCCATTCTTTTGCCTGTTTTAACACGAGACTAACAGTGTCAGCAGAACTTCTAAGAAAAGACAGAAGCATCTCATTGCTTCCACATCTTGGCCCATCCAGAGTGGATGTGGTCTTCCCAACACAGGTCACACAACCTTCTCTCTCCTAGGAGAAGCTTATGGATAGACCTTTCCCTCTGCATACACAGGGCTCAGGAAAGAACAATTAGACGCTGAAACTTCTCATCCCTCTCAGTTTTTCCACCCACTTTTGGATCTGTAGGGTAGTGCAGAGACAAATCTAGAGTTAGTTACTCTGATAAATATTCCTGGTTCCTGCTACTTCTCCCTCATCCTTAGCCCAGTGTCCTCATGGTCCCACTGCTCCGTGACAAGGTGGGGGCAGGCTGAAGTCTCAACACACACTCCAGCCGGCAAATTCTTCCTCCTGTCTGTTCTGCAGGTGAGAAGTCTAGGCTGTCAGCCAACACTGGGATGGGGAGAGGGCTCCAGGGAAAAGGCACCTGGCAGTAATGGGCAAATTGATGAGGGCAGACAGCATTTAATTGGCAGTAATTTGGGAGGGGCTCTTATAGGGAAGTGAGGCTTGATTAAAAACACAAAAGGCTTTACAGATGTGATGGAAATTTGTGTTTCCCATGGAAATTCTGAAATCTCTTAATAAGAAGAGTGCAAGCTCTGAGAGAGCCCATTAATTCAATTTATTTCAACAACTTTTATGATTTGGACGAATGCCCATTTAAAGGCCCGTTTGCAAGAGAAGTAATTGCCTTCAGTGGGCAACAGCCTCAACAAATTCAGCCATTGCTGCACACATGGCCTGGCAGTGGAAACCATCTCCCACACCTAGGCAGGCCTCACACAGAGAAGTGGCCACATTCAATGTAAACTCTTGACAATTTAAATAAATTACAGAAATTACCCTCTTTTAGTAAGTCTGTTATATCTGCCTGGTATCTGTTTCCAACTCGAATCTCTCCTTTATCAGCAAGCAGGGTCTTTTGTTGAGGATCATACACTAGTGAATAAAAGAAGAAATCCTAAAAATAAAACAAGAGCAAAAAGGTAAACGATGTTATTAGCTTTTACTTTCAGCTTTGCGACCATACTACCAAGTCTTTACAGTTTAAGTGTGGTTTCATTACCTATATATAGATTTGAAAATTGGGTGAACGAAAAGTAAATGAACCACCAGTTTCAAAACCCCATTTAAGTGCTGCCATTTTCTTCTACATTGTAAGTGTTAGCTCTCAACAGCAGCCTCTCTCTTATCATACAGACTCTCAAATTGAAGTGAACAAAGCTCCTCTTGCACAGGCAAGGCTCAGAAAGGCAGGAGACAATTTTAGTCACATCAGCTGTTTCATCATATGGCAGAACACAAAACTGCCATATCCCATGCAATTCCCATATTCCAAACCAGGAGGATTAGATGCCAATGACCTATCCACACAGAAATACCAGCACAAATTGAAGCATAACTTCCGAGAGTTACAGCCAGACCAATGCAACCCCATAGAGGTGTGAAGCCCCGGACAAGCCCTGTGGCCTCTGCTGGGCGTGCTCCAATCTGTCAATGTCTCTCATACTGCAAGGCCCAAAGCTGGACAAAAACCTATACAAGGGATGTGGTCTCACAAGGGATGAAGTGAGGGAATCAACCCCTTCCCTTCATCTTCTGGCTACACTCCTGCTAATACAGACCAGGATGTACTCAACTTTCCTTGTCACAGGGATGCACTACTGACCATTTCCTTGCCTGCTACCATCTAAGCTTACACCACCACGTTCCCTTCTGCTTTTTATTAGGAGAGGGGCAGCAGATTTGGCAGCTGCAGTAATTAGCTCCAGGTGGCAATCCATTAATTTGTTGCTTTTGTTCAAGTAGATGAGGAAAAGGCTAAAATAGCTGCTTGGCTTCCGCTACCTGGGTGTGTAAAATTAAAGCAAGAAGGCATTCCAGAATGAGAATGTTCTGCCAGGGCAGAGAAAGGAAACAGCCAAAATATTTGACTACTTAAAACTGTGCAGTTTAAGTAATTAAACTTTTCTACATGGATAAGTACTTAGCTATAGCTATTGACCAGGTATGCTCCATCAAAGTATAGTGTGCAGTTCTGGGCAGGATTAGAGCTCTGGTAGGACACGGAACAACAGATCTTTTGTAACCTCTGTCCATAGCAACATGGTCACCAGGAAGGAGAACTGTCTGAACAGCAACAGGATGTGCAGTGTGCCATTTTCCATCTCAGGTTTCTGGTTTATTTTCCCTCTCCCCTTATTTCTGTGGCACTAGCAGGCACCCTGTTTAAATACATTGCATTTCATGCTCACCTCATTTTTCCCTTTCCCTATATTTGTATGTGTCAACAGCATGCAACAAAAATTAGGACAAAATCAGCATGAGTTTCAAGCCCTGTTCAGCTTTACAAAGAGGTGGCAAAGGAAAAAAGAGTCTCTCAATCTGTCATGCAAAGCCCCAGAAAAAGAAGAATTGCTGTGAATTTCCACAGTAACATGGCAAAAATTCTGGAAAAGAACTGAACTTCAACTGGAAGGGTTGTCTGTAGTTGGGTTTGGGGTCAGAGGATTTGATTGCATCCTAAGAAAATTATACTTTTGAAAAAACTCCTACTCCCGCAGGCACCAGGGTCAACTTACATCAACCTACGGGCAGAAGGCAGCTTCAGAGCACATGAACACTCATTTATATTACATCTATGTACAGAAATCTGGGTCTCCTGCTCCCTGACACACTCAAAGCTCAAGATACCGCAATATTTTGAAAATGTATCACTGTGGAAATAAAACATAGGAGAAGCTCCTGTCTCACAAGCTTCCAGGTTATAAATACAGTGTTTAATTTGTTCCAGCTCCAAAATACCTGACTGCAGGATGAAGTATATGCAGTGCAACATTCATGCCTTGCAGGCGCATTGCCCAGCAAATATGCAACACACTGCAGTGAAACAACAGAGTGGGCCCCAAAGACCAATTCCACAGGCAATTTCTTTAGTCTTTCTTGGCCAGGGAAAGTCAGACATGGTGGAGAGGGTTTCTCCCATGATATTTGACTGTGAGATGCCCTATTGCTTTTCTTTTATTGGTTATCACTATGAATTTTCTCTACAAAATCTCTAAGAGTCTCAGATCATCCATTTATGTCTTGTCCAGTTTTGTCTCAAATCAATCAGGTTGAACAAAAGAATGAAAATCATCTGGTCTCTTCTCCCCATTCAGAGCTTCCTTAACAGAGAAGAGATGGAAGTCTGGGAGCCCAAGTGTGAATCCAACAGAGACTGAAACCCCTAGAGGTAAGTCAATATCACTGCCATCTTCCCTCACAGACATGAGATACATTCTTAGAGACTGAGTGGGACTGCTGAAAACACTAATACATGTCAGCTTAGTGCCAAGGTAAACTAAGAAACAAACCAGATCTTTGTGTACTGTAAAGCATGTGTGAACTCCTGACCACGACTACGTGATGAGAACAATTTTTCACAAGGTTTTCACAAGAGTGATGTTTCACAACAAAATAACACTGCTCTTCAAAATCCTCCATACTCATTTGTGCTGTTAAAACTGTGTATTCTGGGTCTGCAGCAGTCAAGAAAGAGAGGGATTTTCTCTTTTCATTTCAGATCCCAGAAAACATCCAACACATTCAGAAAAAATTAACATTGCCTGCCAAGAGTTAAAATTGAATCATGACTTTCTGCTTCTCTCAACTGGTAGATAGACATACCTGCTCAGGGCTCCCCTACTAAAGCCCCTAAGCCACCCATAGCTATAGCCAAGCACCAAAGTCACCAAGAAACTGGAGAAAGAAAACAGGCTTGGAAATAACCACAGAAATAACTTCATTGAAGCTTGCAAACTTACTTTCATGTATTCGATATCTTTTAACTAGAGAACATTTTACTTTTAGGGGGCTACCAAAAGGAACAGATATGTCAAACATCTGCTCAGCAGGCAAATTCACATAAGCCTCTGGATATAGCCAGGCAGAGCAGTAAAATAGATGGTACATTCAAAATAGTTTCCTGCAGAATAGGGAAATCTAGTACTTTTGCCATAATTGGCTATGCCCTTCTCTTGATCTCCATGGGAATTAAGTGTCTATAGAAAATTCAGGTTTTCTAGTTGGTTTTTTTTTCCCCTCTTTCCTGCTATTCCTCACTCCTGCTACAAACCTAATTTTACTAGGCACAGTAAAAGAGTCAGTGCTGGTCCCCTTCAGCCTGCTTTCCAAATGTAACAAGGCAATCTTCCTGAGGAAGATGACAGAGAGAAGGTGGAAGAGGAGAATAGAGATAACAAAAATGTAATTCTGCTATGCTTACTATCTCCCTAAAAATTCCTGTCTGGATGTTTAACCTGCTTCAAGGCAGACAGCCTTGGGCTGAAAGCCTACTTTTATTGGTCATAACATTTAGGAAATCAAATATCAGATTCCCTAGAACTGCTTAGGCTTTATTGACAGAAGCCATGTTAGAAAAAGAGGAACTACCCTGAAACATTTTGAAAGCAAAGGATGGATTAAGAACAGGAGGCACAGGGAAAGAAGAAACGGTTCAAAACAATACCATTCAGGGTTAGGAACCCATTGGGGAACAACCATCTCCTTTTCTTAATCTCTTTACCCTCCACCCAAGCACTTTAGTGTTTCTGAGCTTTAAATTTCTTTACTATCTGTCCAAGTTAGTTTGCACCACAGCAAAATGCCATGCTAAGTGACAGGACACATTCAGGGAACTCTCTCATTCTGTGAAATCTTTAAGTGCCTGCTCAGTTCCAAAAATAACATCACTCATCTTGCATTTTAAAAGTTCAAAAGGATGGAAAAAAATTCTCTTTCTGTGTCTACATCTGCAACTGAGCATTGCATGATTAGAGGAAAGCATCTCCCTTCAGTCTCAGCACACCTATCTGTAACACCAGTGATAACAACATGTTAGGAGCAACTGCAAATAAACACTACTTAAGAGCTGGGTACTAGAAAATCTGAAATAATTTCAGTTTGTTTAACTTTTGCTTTCAAACTGGCATATCCTAGGCTGCTAGCTGGTTACAAGCACTCTGAATACCACGTCCCTTGTTTGATGCTCTGCCATTTGGCAGCCTTCAGCAGAGCCGACATTTTTTGGTTTCACATTCCAAAGAGAAACTCAAGTATTTAATCCCTGTGCTTTGTTTAAAATTCTTTTTAACTAAAGTATCAGATTAAAACCAATCTTATGCTTAAATAAATACTGAAGAAAGCTACAAAAGCATTTAAAAAGAAAGCCCAGCTATGAGAGAGACTGCAGTATGCTCCTTGCAAAAAATTGCCTGTTTTCTCCTTTCTTAAGGGCCAGTAATGGCCATCACCCTACTGTTTTTAATTACAAGATTTCCTCTCTTGTATAACATTTCAGTGTTTTCAAATGCAGATTATTTGCTTGCAGATGTGTTCAAATAATAATATCCTCAAGTTTTTTGCAAATCTCCACAGTAAATTTCTACAGATTGTCAGACTCCAAGACTGTCTAACCCAGCCAGCAGCCAGAGGTCTCGCCACAATTAAAGGTATAGAAATACAACTTTAAAAAAATACAACAGTAATTTTTTAAAGCCACAAAATACCTGAAAAAGTAAAGCCCAATATCTATAGTCTGAATGGTGTTTAACTATGCAAGGAAATTCAGTTTCAAGAGCCTGGTCTGATATACTTTTAAGGAGACAGACTGGGTAAATTTCTGTCAGATGTCACCTGACAAGCAGTTTTCCAAGGATTTAAGTGTCAGTGATGGCGTATGAAGGACTCCAGATAAGTATTTTGACCAGTAAACTCAAAGAACAGAGAACTAAGCTCCTCAAAAATCTGAGGCAAGATCAAGCTTAAAGCATATTAACATAAATCTGTATGATTTCAGGACAAAGCTAATATACAGAAGCACAGCTAGCTGGCTTGCTCCCTCCTCCACAGTTACTGCATCTCCCAGGGCATCAGCCTCCACGTTGGAACTCTCAGCCCTGCCACGCTGATGAGCAAGTTGGATTCTCTTTACAGAAGGAGAGGCAGGTCACTGTCACACAGGGATGTAAACACAAGGTCCTGCCCCCAGATCAACACAGTTTTATGCACAATGAAGACTGTACAGAGCCTAAAGCTTCCCATTGTCAACACTCAGTACATGCAGAAATGAAAGAATTCTTTTTAGAAAACTTGCAAATAGGCACCAAACCTGAATTGTGCCAGAATAAACTGTTCAAGCTTTAAAATGCACAAAATGGTTCCTACCTCCCGTTCCAGATACGATTTAAGAGATTCTGTCTCATTTAACAGAGTAACGCTGCATTTGCCTCTAAAAAAAGAGAAACATCTCATGAAAAAAAACATCTTAAATGCTCATGTGATTTACAAGATGGTATTACCGAAGCTGCACACAGAACCTGATCTTATATTGAAGAGTACTTGAAAAATAACAATGCTGTGTGATTTTTTTAATAAAATGGAAGAAAGCAGTCATTACCTAATGTGTGTAGCTGGCAGAGATTCCAGCTGTCGTGAGAGAAACAACTCACGATGTCGTAGCTGATGCTTCTGTTTCTCTGGTAAATCAACCATTTCTGGATTTTCCATCTCTTCTTCCATTTCTCCTAGTCATAAAGAGACAAAATTGATCAAGAACAAGACAAGTATTGACTTTGGGCAAATCAGAATGACCTGCTCCAAAACCTTTGCTAAATAACAAACTTTAATCAGACTAAATGTAACATTTTGGCCAATTGACCAATTACATAATTAGTACAGATCCTTGAAATGATGCCTGTGAAGAATTGTATTTATTCACCACCACCATCGAATCATCCCAGGCACACACACAGGTCACACCAAGCTGCAAGTCATACAAATCTGCTACCAACAGAGAAGCTCTGGAGACAGAGAGGTGCTTTTGGAGACCATCAGTGCACCAGATTCATCAGGTAGAAGCTGACACATGATAAGCAAGGCCAAGTGAAGTCTTTCCTCTTTGCCAGGCATCAGTTATGATAAACTCTACTCCTCTTTCAGGACATCACACTGTCCCATCCCAGCTTTAACAGCTTCTACAGGAAATGCCCTGTAGACTGGAAAGGGCAGTTTATTTAATTAGTGTTATTTTGTACTCTCCTCATCCCAACCACAGCCGCAAGATTAACTGGAATGTAACCAAGTGCCTGAGGCCGCTCTTGCCATCCTCCTTACCCTACCCACACAACATACATCCATCTGCAAGATTCCTGCACTGTAGCATTCAGGACCCACCATCTCTGCCTTGGAATCTCCAATCTCCATCCAACCAGTTCTCAAACATACACTAAAGTAAATACATGAAATCCCACCCACACTGACATGCAACTGATCCCAAACATCTTCGAGCACCTTTCTTTTAAGAAATAAATTTTACGTTTTGTGTTTGTTAAGAAGTATCCTGCCAGTTACACCAGTTAAAGCTGTAAAGGGCAAAATACTCCAAGAAGAAAACTCCAAAGATCTATGACGAATGAGTGAGAAAGAAGAGATCAGACTTTTCCCTTGTCTAAGAAATTAATGCAGTTACTTGTATTTTGCAAAACCACAGGCAAAGTTTCCCAGACTGTAGTAGAATGAGCTGTAAAGCCTCATGCATGAATTGTAAAACTCTAATTTTACAGCAGCATTACTCTCAAAGAGCAGACTTATGCCTGCAGCTTAATTCAACGGTTGTTGCCAAGAAACATTTCTAGTGAAAAACACATACAGGCACAGTTATGATTTATATACCCTTAAGATTAGTTAACTAAAATCCCCACGGTTATCCCAAAAAATAAAGCAAACAGAAAGATCTCCATTCTATAAAACATGAAAATTGCATTTATTTTTAAATAGGCCACCATTATGCCAAAAGTGATGACAAAAAATTATGTACCCTTCAGGTTGTCCACAATTCATCACCATTTTACTGCCCTGAAAAAAAGACCTGGAGTTTATTTGCCCGTCAGGTAGGCTGCTCCAGCAAGGAAGGAAAAGAAGAGCAGCATAATTAAACCAGACTTCAAGATAAAATAGCTGCTACACCACATGAGCTGTTAACCATACAGCAGCATGTACTCAGGTTTTAATATTTTGCTGGGAACTAGAACACCAAATTTACATTTGTTGCACACTTTCATGGGTCTGCAATTTACTTACTGAAGTGGATTCTGCTATAGTTGAAAATTAATATTGTGACTGCTATCCTACACTGTAAATATCAGCAGCAATCCACAAACAATCTAGCAAGTTCCAGGCTCATTTGCCTGAAAACTGAAGGATGCACAAAGGAAAAGGGAATTCACGCCTGTACTTACACCAGCTTTTGGATATTACAGTAGTGCACTGCGTAATGCAGGGAAAATACTACAAGGAGCAACCTAAAATACTTAGTATCTTCGATATATTTGATAGCCTACAGCTTTCAGAAATTACATTTTTCTAAAAAGTATGTCAACCCCTTCATGCCAATTTCAGCACAACCAAATTAATCCCAGGGACTGCATCCCTTCAGGTAGGCTCGCCTTCCATGTAGTATTTTATTTAAGTGTCTTGCTTTTGTAATAAAATACAGAAGGTGGAGAGTACACATGTTCTTATGGCAGCTCTGCTATGAACACCCTCTCAAAACCAAAAAGCACAATACTTTCCTTAAAAACAGACAGACATTTCTAGAGGTAACAAACAACTCCCTCACACACAGCAGTAAAATTGTCATAGCACCCCCAGAGGTAGGAACATTTCAAGAAATAACAAACAAACCTATATGAACACTGTCCCTCCTTTTTCACAGCTATGATTTAGCACTGAAAAGAAACAGACCTGACCAAAACATTGGGAAAAAAGGGATGGGGGAGAGAAGGACTGGATCTGGGACAGGAACTTCGCCCTCACGGAGGTCAGGCCAAAACTGCTTGCACAAAAAGCACCCAGTAACACCTCACATCTCACTAACACCTCACCCAGACAGCACAGGCTGAAGTCAGACTGTGAACCACAACAGGGGCTGTCCCAGCTCCAGGACAAGTCTGACCTACCTGCATTTCACCTTCCCACAGCTCACCCACTCAAACTAACTGAAGCAAACACCACCATCAAGAATGGTGGCGGCCGAGAAAAAGAAAAATTTAAAAATAGAAACGTAATTTTAAGATATCCAAATCTTTTTTGAAAGATTTGCCTGCATTTTTTACAGTACTGTGGAATAAATGATATGGGAATACAGGAGGTGCAGTATACTGGGACTTTGGTGCTCTCATAAAGCCTCACTTCAAAATTAATCTTTCTGCTTGATAGATGTGCCCATGCAGATTTGAAACTAAACATTTAATCTTAATACAAACAGTAATATATCAGCTATGCAGCAGTAGCCAGTGGAATGCTGCAAGAAGTGTATTGGATTAAGTATTATTTGATATTTAATGGCAGAATCATTAATAGCACATTAACAAAGCTTGAAGATGATTTATATTGGGAACAAGAGATAGGCAGATTAGGCACAAACAGCAAGACTTGTGAGAAAGCTAACATATATGGGGAAAATAATTAGAAAGAGTAAACTTAGAGTTGGCAGGAGAAACCCAAGAGGCAGTAATTGTAATTTAAAATGACTGGGTGTGTGAGATGTGAAATTAAACATCAATATTTGCTAGACATGAGAAAGAATAGCAATTTGCTATATATCAGATTGGGCTCTCCAGAGCATTGAAAGCAGAAAGCAGCAGGCCTTTCTCTGCATTATGGGTGTCATACAAGTAGCCACTTGACAGAATTCAGAAATGCACAAAGGTAAACAATAAATCAGGTTTAGAGGGCAGCCACGGTTTACCAGCTTGGGAAACACTCTGCAGTAACAGAAGAATTAGTTAGCATGGTTATAACTAACACAATGTAAAGAATAAAGAAAAAGAGTGGGGTCAAATCATTGGGAAATACAGTAAAACCAGTGCTAGTGGCCTGCACAACAGCTCCTTCAGTAGCAAAAGAAGCTGCAACTCTGGCTGCTTTAACAGCTTAACTAAGGACCTTGGAGGAACATTCCAGAAACGTTGCATTTGAATAAATTAAAATACAATACCAGGCTCCTTCTTCCAGGTTCAGTTTCAAACAGTTTGTATGAAGCTGTAGCCTTATTCCTTTTTTCTCTACCAAAACCCAGATATTGACTTGTAGCTGTAGAAAACACAGAGGATGGTCTAACAGGCAGGAATCCTTATGTCCTCACACTTCAGAAGGAGTTTGCCACATTATCAATGTGGATCCCCTGCCACGAAGTTCTGGTGGTCATCTCTTGCAGCCATGGCCACTATTTTAGGTAGCAAACAGACACTCTTTTGGACACTTATATTTCACTCACTGCATCACTCCCAAAGAGAAAAACCACAGTTCCCTCCTCTCAGCAGCAACTGAGCCACTGTGCCATTAGTGGATATATGAATGGGATTCCTCTTAAATCTGTGTGTGTGGTAGGAGAAAACAGAGGAGGAGAATAAAATGGAAGAAATAGAAAGAGCTAATTCATGAAGCTATTGTCAAACTTCATTTAGATTGGCATTATTTAAAATGTAAAAAAATTCTCCATAAATTCCCTACCTCTTTAGGCACACAGGTATCATACAAACATTTCTTTTCAGAAGCTCTGGCACTTCCAACACCAAGCTACCAGGTGTGCCAGAGAGCACCTGATGAAAACCAACCATAAATCCGCCAATCCAGACAGCACTAAGTCAGTTCCCCAACGACTACCAACTGGTCAGTCATCGCTGCAAATATCTAAGTAAGTATAAAAAACTGTGTAAGACATTATATAAAGAAAATACATAGTGACAGCATCCAATAATAGGTTGAGGAGTGAAGCATCTTTCCCATTTCTCTTCCATCAAGTCCTGTCTGCAATCCTGTTTTCAAAGTCTCTCAGCAAGAAGTTAAAACAGTGTCTTACTAGTGAAGCAAGTTCATTTCAGAAACAGTTGGACAAATTTCCTAGAATAATCTGTGAGGTGATAAAAGAGGCTTACGAATAAAAAGCATTAACAATGTAAGGAAGACATCATAAGGCCAAAAGATTTATAGGACAGCCCAGACAAGCTTTACATCATATGATAAAAATAATAAGATTACAAATCAAATCCAAGAATCAGGTTACATACATCAGGTACTAATTTATAGTCACCAACTACAGAATAAGGCGCTTCCAACACATTTCTCTGTATACAGACTTATGAGAAAAGACAACATTTCAGACTTGCCTGTTTCAGATATCTGATGGATCATCCAAGTTAAAGTGGCTTTTTTTTTTTTTAACTTCAAAACATTAATTTTACAATTAGATCTTTTTCCTTCCTTTATTTGAAGAATAAAAAAATAACAAAATATCCATACAATTTTTCCATTCATGCTCTGGCCGTATCTCCCCATTGCTTAGCTGCCTCAATGCACTGAGCTCAACAGTAGGTCTAAAATAAAGGCATCTTAAACAGAAGACTCTGTGAATCCAGAAATGTCTGCAGTCAGAAAGCTCCATTAATCAGCCGAACAAAGGCAGTTAAAAGATCAGCGATGCAGACACGTACATCTACTGCAAATGCATCAAAATGAGGCAACAGGAGACTTTATGGAAATGAACTCAAAGTCAGTGACAGTGTGGAATATCTGTATTAGAATCTTAACATCTACAAAATTTTATTTTGTTATATCATGCAGGATGTTGATTTTTGTTCAGAGTAAAGAACTAACGGCTGTCCAAAGAGCTTAATTTTGCCCTCTTCTCCCTTCTTATGAAGAACGGAGTTCACAGAGCAGCACATCTATCTAAATAAATGGAAGTCATTCAGTACCAATTTTATTCTGCACCAGAAAGAAGGATACTGGAGAAAATCTTAGTTACTAATGAAATTTACTCTAAGAGGCAGACTCAGTTGTCTCTGGTTGCTCTATTAATAGGATTTTGCTATAGAAGATTTTTTTCCATCTTTCAAACTACACATATGAACAATGAATTATTTGTTTGCATTTAAAAAAACCACTTAAGATTTCTTATAACAAAGAGAAATCAGCATTTGCAGTTCAAAGGGCATTTATGTGGGTTCAAATATTTTTCATTTTCAGTCTCAGATATATGTTTCTGTGAACCCTTCCCACCTGCTTCCTTTACTGAACCGAGTGAAGTGAGACACAGATGAAGGAATCAATAGCCATGTTGTTTATGGTGAAGCTTGCTCCTATTGAGCTTCAGGATCCTCAGATAAAATGAATACTGCTGCACTGAAGAGATCTCAAAAAAGCTTTGCCTGCCATCACAGTTCTGCGACACAGCAAACTCCTCTCAACACCACGACCTCTTTTTAAGGTATGGCTGCAATGGAGGGACTATTTGGACTACAACAGAAAATACTCAAATTTATCAGTAAGGGACTCATTTTGCTGCATCTTTTCCCCAATGGAATTAAAGCAGTGAGAACACAGCAAGCCATTATATTCACTGCTAAAACTGAGTATCTGATTTAATCAATCCCCAGATCACTCTATTGATACACACACCAAGAAGCACATTAAAGAACAGTGATGCTTGCCAGCTAATCACAGTTCTGACATGCTCATATCTGATTGCTTCTCTCTGATTTATAGATGTGCCCTGAATTACAAAGATCCATAAGGCTGTCCATGCTTTTTGCTAAATTTTAAGCAATCTGAACAGCTACACCTCACACACTCCATTGTTTACAAAAGAAAAACAGTTTATTACTCCACTTGCTTCCCAATAAAAGGACTTTAAAGTATTCAAACTAGTAATAGGAGATTCTCAAATTCTGTTTTCAAAGTGTATTTATTGAGCATGTTCAGACAAAAGCTGTGTCACTACAAGAAATATTATTAATATTGAAATTTAAAGAAAAATCCTGTTAGTCAGGTTTCAAGCTGGCTATGTTTCAAGTTGCTTTCCCATAATCAGCCTACTTGATTCACTCAAATAACCTTTGAGGGGGTTTTTAATATACAAACCAAAGCAAATAATTAATGAGAAATTATATTAACAGAGAGAATACTTTCTCTCACCTCAAAAATTAAAAAATTCAATACTGTGGAGCAAAGAAGACACCTTTACTCAGCCCTAACTAAAAACTTCTGTCTTGTCCCCACCAAAATCAAACCATGCACAAACAAGGTATTAAAAGGTTAAAGATAAGGAAGAGGAGGGAAAAAAAAAAAACAGGGTCAGGTAGAAAGACAGAGAAAAGTCAGCCAAACAAGTAATGCAAATTGCTAAAGATGACTACAGAAAAAACCACATTTAAGGTACTGATACTTGAAATAGCAAAGCTGTCCCCAAGTTTGACAACTCTTTGAAGAAGCAATGTCATTTGAACACAAAGCAGCTTACTTGCATGTTTGTCTGCCAGTACAATGAGCGTGCTTGAGATGTCTCTCCTCCTGTAGAAACACACCACCTTCGCCTCCACGTTTCCATTGGCAGTCTGAAACAAGGAACAGAAGAAAAAACTGAAAAAACTGACCACTAACCAAGAGCAGAACTGCACACTCTGAACTAGAGACCTCATAAATGATTGGGGATTTTGCACAAGAGCTACACAGAGTCTACTTTCAGCACCTCCAGCTGCACATATCTGACACACAAACTCCAGCATGATCCATTCCAGCGGAGGAAAATTCCAAGCAGTTTGGCCCTGCCCTCCTAATGGTTCCTGAGGAATCACCACTTTTAAGTTGCAGATGTTTCAAGGGGAGAAAAAACACACCTGCCATTGCAACATATTACCAAGCCACTTTGCTACTTTTGAGGCCATGCCTATATTAAGTAGCATTCAAATGAATCTTTAACAGCCTAACAAAAAAATCTGTGAAAAATAACAGAATTCAGATCTAGGCTGTTCTCCAAACTCTGCAGGGCAGTAGGAAGGCAAGAAAGAACCCAGTCATTACTACTTTTGCAAAACAAATGACATGACATTCTATGACAGCACTGGTGAGCTAAATAATGACCAACACACAAAAAAAAATCATTACAGAAAGAGAACCAAAGAAGCTGCACCAGACAATAAACTCTATTCCAGTGACAATATACAAAAAAAAGTCAGAATTTTTGAAATTATTTACTAAAAACTCTTAAAATTAGATAGGCGATCAAATGTAAGATGGCACCTGTCAAACAGTGCAAGCGGCTTTTTACAAACTCTAGGAGAAATAAATCTACTGATTTGTAACAGCCCCAGCCAGTTTACTATCTCTAAAATAAATCAAATAACGCAAAAGTAGCTCAAGAGTTGTATCCTACTACTGAAGACTCTTTGAAAACCATAATGAAGGCACAGCTCCAGAAAGCAGAAGATTCAAATTCCCTGCTAGGAAGTCTCCAAAAAAGGGTAGTGAACCAGCAATGTGTCCACAAGGAAACAAAATAAAAACTGATGTACATGCCCATTTCTAAGATATGAATGAAGGAAAAGTTTCAACTTTTAAAATACCAGTTTTCCTAACACAAATCTAAAAAAAAATTAAAATAAAACCAGACACCACATACATGCACAGATATTTCCCTTACAGACCAAAGGTTTTTGGCAGTGTCTCAGAATTTCTACCCTTTTCTGGTAAATAATTCAGAACTTTTAAATTTTGAGAAACTAAAATACACAGGCAGGAACCATCTTGTTCAAACACAGACAGCTTCCATATTAATTGATCTGATTTATTTAATTGCCAAAGTTTCATTTACACTCAGTTAAAAAGGAAATAAAAGAGCTAGGATTCATTTCCACCTGAAAGACCCATTTTAAAGTGTAGGTCAGAGAAATCACAGCTCAAGGAAGAGTTGCACCAAGATGGGGGATCCAGGTTGAAAGTTCATCTTTTTTAAAGGTGGGGGAAAGAATGAAAAGGAAGAACAAGAGGGGAAAA
Source organism: Acrocephalus scirpaceus scirpaceus (assembly GCA_910950805.1). NCBI lineage: Eukaryota > Metazoa > Chordata > Aves > Passeriformes > Sylviidae > Acrocephalus > Acrocephalus scirpaceus. The sequence continues at coordinate 28,224,129 of OU383779.1, forward strand.
CAACACTTTCCAGGAAAGTGATCTACACACCTGCACCCAGTAATGCGTCTAATGCAGACAGTGATACCTCTCAAATAGGGATCCACTGGGAACATTCCACGAATTCACTCATATTTCTTTAAGGCAAAAGCAACTTAAAGGTATTTCTGTAAAAGGTCTTGGTGAACTCTATGGGGTTACCAAGGATGTCCTAACATTCAACTTCTTTATTGCTCCTAAAATTGATACATTTTCTCTTCCAAGTAACTGTTTGAGAACTACATGCTTTTCCAGGACCGGTGGCTGAAGAAAAATACCTGATATCAGTCAGTTAATGTACACCCAAATCCAAACCAGCAATGTTACATTCCTTCTGTATGGGCTGCCGTGAAGTCGATATTAAACCTCGACATGAGGTATGTTTAGGATACAGCTAGTGGCTTCAGAACCCTCTTCCCCCCTCAATCAGGTCAAATTTCAGCGCTGAGAACTTCAGCTGGCTTCCCACACAGAAGCCATCATGTTTCCCTGTTCGATCCATTGAAAGTGCATTTGGCAGATGAAAGAGTTCACTGCCTCAAAAGGACTATCAGCAAAGACCAAGTCTGAGCAAGCAGATCACAGCTGCAAACCTTTCTCCTGAGCAAGAGTCTCCCACAAGAAAAATCAAATTAAAGCTCTCCATCATCTAGGCAAACTCTTATATTTTCTTCATATCCCGTGATCCTGGCATGGAAGTGAAGAACTGCTGAAACCTCCAGCCCTAAAGGTGGGCATAATCACCTTGAACAACATGCCATTGAGATTCAGTCCTTTCATACCAAAGGAGAACAAAAGGTCTAAAAAAACTCCAAAAAATCACCAGACAACAAATGTATTTTTAAGCTTCCAATTACCAGAGAACTGCTAAAGAATTGTTTTAATTTTAATCAAATCAAGTAGATCATAAATTCAATTAACTTCAAAGACTTGATGGAAAATAAATGTTTACCTTATTGAGCTCTTCTATTCTTCGTATCAAATAGGGGTTACTTGATGAATTTTCGAAGTAGACATAATCTGACAAAAAGAAAAAAGACTCTTTAAAATAGGAACTGCTAAAAATCAAATCAAAACCTTTATCAGCCTGGAGAGCAAAGCACATGATCTTCCTTCTCTCTCTGATAAGATTATTTCCACTTAGACCACACACTGTTGTCTTTACTTGCTTCCTCTTCTTATCAAAATCCAGCCACTTCTCACCAGCAATGTGATACCTCTCTTCCCCTCCAGTTTACAAGTATGGCTCATTTACTTAGAGTACAAATAGTTTCTCTCTCAGAACTTTTTCTCTACTTCCTGATCTCTTACACTTAGGTGATCCTACGATGCCCTCAACAAAACTCCATATCGCTGTCCAGACTGGTCAGTAATAGTTGTATTTTCACGCAGGATAAACATCTAAAGTTAAAGGAAAAAACCCGAGTTCTTTACGAAAGGTAGTGCCTTCAAACAAAAAAAAAAAAATCACAAACATGCATCTTGCATGAATGCCATATGAATTATTTGTTATTAGGAAACTCCAAGCTTAAGCACTCCTTAAGAAAACATATGCTCAGGAGTACTGAATGGGCTGGCCTTTCTCTCCTAATACTCCAGAAGCCAAACCCTAAGCCTGAACTGAGACAAAGTGTGGGCTGAATCCACCTCCCTGCTGACAAGGTGCTGACCTTGCACACAGATCTGTCAACAATTCCTTCCAGGACTATCTAAGACGATTTCCCTCCAGATTTCCCAGCTCATCTGTGTTTGGAGCAAAACACCAGTAGCCCCCAGGCATGCCTCAGGTGATCTTTTACAATGCCTACATTAGTATGATGTTCAGCCAATGCTCTGTGGTGCTTGCCCTCTGTAAATAGGGACAGCTACTGAGGATTACCCTCAATCCCCCTGAAATCCTTGTTGAAAGGGCTATGGAAAGCACAGATCCTGTTCCCTCCTCCCCAGCCCAGAGGAAGGAAGACATCCCCCAAAGGTCTCTGCTCCTGGAAAAACTGCACCAGGAGAGTTAAAAGAACCCCTTTTATCTCTGGGCTGACAAGAGAGACACCAGGGCATTTGGCCATCACAGCCCTTCCACCTGCCCCGTGTAACACCACTCGAGCTGCAGACACACCTTTTTTCAGACTGCTGCTTACAGCCCGTTATCCATAGGTCTCCCTGGATTTACAGGCCCACCTACCCACAAGAGCACAGCAGTGACTGCCGGGCAAACAACCCCAAGGAAGCTGCTCTTGTGCTACCTGCAAACAACCCAAGTGACCTTTTGCCCCTTCAATGGGGCTGGCTGCCTTAGGAGAGATTCGCAAACCAGGAATCCCAGGGATTACAATTCCAAGAGCAACAATTCTTAACAAACCTGTTTTCCAAGCTCTTGTCTTGTCAAAAAGTGTGTTGTTGTCAAGACACCTTGCTAGTGAACTCCCAACCTGATCTGGATTGGAGAGACAAGCCAAGAGTTTCAATGCTCATGCACAGCACAAGTCTCGGGTTACCCAACCATGGAGTGTAACCAGGGCTAACAAGCACTGAAATAGCACACCAAATTTTTGATATTTTTGTGCATTCTGTGCTCCAGGCCTCTCAGACTGATCATCAGCCATCTTCACACATACTAACAAGCATCTCAGTGACTCCAAAACTTTCTTCCCAACTGCAAGAGTCAGTTCCTCTTAACTATCACATCCCTGCAGCCTTTAAACTAGTGGAAGGTCTCAAGTGAGAAACAGTTTGCACATCTGGTTCTGGGTTAGTACCAGAAATGGTTAAAAACACCCAAGCAACCAGATCCTAAATTTCCATTCCCAAACACTGGCTCTGAGCAGCACACCTAACAGGAAACAACAGGCTCAACATTACTATGACCAACTCTACCAGAAGTCACAAAACCAAACAGATAATTGGCAGCTTCAGCAATAACAACTACTGACTGAAATAACAATGGTGGCCATTAAGCAATTTACTGATCAGCAGAGTAAAGAGAAATTATTTCTCCCACAGCAGAACCACTCATGACCAAAAAGGGCAGCAGAGGATGTTGAAGCTTCAAGGTGCCTCTCCAAGCTCTCTGGCCACTTCTGACTGGAACGCTCCAACAAGTGAAGATATGATGAGTTCTTTCCCTCCAACCCTCCAATAATTCCTACAACAAACAGCTACACCTCACTTCAGGTACTTTGACTGAGGCAGATGCAAAAAACCATTACTTTTGTATACACTGTGCCTGAAAATTAGAAATTAAAGGAAATGTCAATCTATGTCTTGAAAACATAACCCTGTCTTTAATCCCCTGGGTTTTAGGTGGCTGTTACAAATACTCATAGTTCACACCATTTTAAATCAGCTTTTTTGTGCGCATGTACATGCATATATTCCCAGAGACACATTTTATACCTCAAGTGAACATTAACTTGATTTTTCAAGTAACTACAGTTTATTGATTGTAAAATCTGGCATGGATTTAAAGAAAGCTTATCACAGATGAATGGTTTAACAAAGAACAGCTCACAGTGGTATCCAACAGTACTGAATAATAAACCCCCCCAACACTGTCTTAGCAGCAGGAGCACGCCCAGACCCACACTGTATGACCAACAACTGCAAACCAAGCTCACAGGAACCATCACATTCTGCACACTGCTGGCAGAAAGGCAGAAGCAAACCTGTCCCTCAGGATGCTCCAAGAGCTGACACATGACAGCGCAGAGGTGCTTTCTTCAGCCAGTGCTTGATGACTTCACCATGTCAAATCCACAGCCCAGTACATCTCATCCATGTTTTAGACTAATGCCACAACTATGCTAAGCATTTCACCAGTAGCTATGCAACTAATGGAGACCTATTTCCCATTGCTCAAATTCCCTGGAAAAGGGCTTCTTCCTCTCTGCACGGAATGCAGAGCACACTGCAAATCACATAGCACAAAATAACACATATCAGAAAAAAGTGTTTCCATTTTTCATAGAGATTTTAAATACTAGAACTAAAATTAAAACACCGTCCTGCACAGAGAATTATTTGAATTCCTGTTCCACATGTACAACATGGAAATTTTAAGTTCAACAAACCACTCTCCAAACTGATGCCGGGGCTGGTGAGAACACTCCTCTGAAACTGTTCCACAAGCAGTCAAGGCCAAGAAGACTGGTTTTATGCACAGAAGGCTCAAAGGAGGTACACCATTGGGCCCTACAATCCAAAACACCACCTTTCTCCTTGAGTAGCTCTTCCACTTAACCTCTAGCTTCCTCCCAATTCATGGAAGCGCACCCTTTCTCATAATGCCTACCCAACTAATATTATTCCCCATTTGCTTTCAGGGCAGTGCCTACAATTGCAGATGCATGCGCGCGCGCACACACACACCAGAAACCTTCCACAGACTCCCAGCAATCCAGATGTCAGTGGGAGACATTCTGTATGTGCACAACTGCCAAAGTCCTGTAACCTGGGCTGAAAGAGGGGATAGGGAAGGAGACAAAATTAGCAAATCTCTAGATAACAGGGAGATATGCATCTCAACTCCTACTAAGAACAGGAAGGAAGAGTTCACTAAAACAAAAAATAAGGTCTAGGGACAGAAAAGTAGAGCCTGATAGAAAATAAAACAAGTCAGGCCATTCAAACACAGCTGACTATCTACCCTTGCTGATTTATTTCCTTTCCTACTTAGAAAATTGAAGAAAAGGACCAGTCTAAAACTGCTCTGCATCACACAAGCAGGATGGCCCTTAACCACCATAAAAAGCACAAGAAGGCAATTCCTCACCACCCAGCCGCCTGAGGAGAGCTTCAACCCCATACCTTCACAACAGTTGTTAGCTTCAGCTCACCATCCCCAAATTATTCAGCCATGCATCCATACCATGTTCATAATTAATGGCACCACTCATGCATGTTAGTTATCTGTTATTTTAAGACAACAATAGCTGAGGAATGTGGAAATACCAAAAGGCAGTAAGGACCACACAAATCATCACCCGACAAACTCAAAATGTTCTTTACCTTGCATGTGCTGTTATAGAGCAGAAGTACCCACATAAATAAATCATATATAAATCCCAAAAAAGCCTTTATATCCCATAATACTTTTTCTGAATATGCACAACACAACTTGCCAGAAAGCAATGCTGTATTACACAGGTAATGACTGAGCTGCTGGAACACACAGACATAAATACAACAGCTAAAACTAGAATGACAGCCTACAGACCACAGAAGATGAAAATTTTCCATAAAGGCAGTAAAATAACAGTTCTCAATTCACAATTAACGTAACAATTTCTTTTTGCTCTTGTGTGCTTTTAAGACATTACTGCAAAAGAGCTTCCCCCTCTGCCTTCATGTCAGCTGTTTCTTATGTCTACATCGGCCCATGGAAAAGAAAATCAGGAGGGGGTACAGCAAAATAACACACACTGTCTAGAGGTCATATATTTATAAGATTAGACATGTCTGAGCTACCTAATAACCTTATGGGCTTTTAGGTGATCAAGTTGCAAAAATGCCCAAAAGTATTTTTATCCTTCCCAACGCACACTTGCCTTTCAAGTTACAAGTGCTTTCTGAGGGCTGACCTGGCTGAATACTCCCTACCTTACCCCCCAAAAGTCTTTACACAGTGAGTACTGCACCAGCCTACAGATGTACTCGGGATATGAGGGAGGCTGGAGCCTTCCTCTTCCCACACTCACTACCACTGCTGGGTACAACGTGCAATTCCAGACACGAGATAAAGAAGTAACTTCACAGTTGTAAATATTTCCCCTCCCCAACCCCCAAGGCTGCTACTCTGAATTAAAGATGAGCATCAACAGAGTGCATAAACCTCTGATGGCCTGCATATTTTATGTCATCTTTTACAAGAAATATGTGTCTCTGCATACTCTGGGCTCTCCAATTCAACTCTGGGCCAGGTTCCTTCACTAAGTTCCAGTTTTCAAATTATTCACCAGCTTTGTCCCTAAACTATCAATCATTTTACATTCTAGATAATACAATCCCTCTTGGTGTGAAAGAGGAGGTTGGAGAGGCAACCCTACAAGTCCTGCAATCTCACCTGGCAGAGCCCAAGTCCTACTGCCTTCTGACTCTTGAAAAAGCAGCAACACTCACAGCAGCAGTCACCTGATAAAATGTTCAGTTACAGAGCAGACAGAGTTTCAACAGAGAAAGCATCAGCAGCTCAATATTTTCATTACCAGAAAGGCAAAACTGAAACAGTTCTTTCTATTGCTAAACGAATTATGGAGTCTAATACATCTGGCAATATACACAAACCAGGTATTTACATATTAACGTCTTTCATGGATCAACAAAGGTATTAAAGATATACTGTCAGCACGGGCTCAATTTGTATTTACAGGACAGCAGTATTTGTGGCTACATTGGATACAATAAGCTGAGGCTAAGGCAGCACATGCTGTGGGAAACACTACCACTACCACCCAACTCCTTAAAAAAAATGTGGAAATGCCAAACACATAGGCCTCTGAAATACTATAGCCAACTAGTGAGGGACATGGCAAAAGCAAACATCTCCTTCAGAAATCTCCCCTCTACACAGTAAACAGCAAGCCATCACTAAATTTAGCAAGGATAAGTTGAAGTACCCCAGTTAAATCAAGCCAGCTTTGCTCTGTTTCTTGAGCAAGGATTATCTACACGTTCACATGGCAAACAAAATGTTCATGTTATATTTTCTTCCACATGTGCAGAACGACAAAGGGACAGCCAATGCTACTATGCTGTTTTGAGATGTAGCCTATGGATCACTTTTTCTGACAGGCGTCCAAAATCCAGATTCAGTATTACCCAAACCATAATCCAAGGGAGAAGCAATTCATGGCAAAATCCATGTAACAGCACTACAGATTATGCACAGACCTACAAAAAAGTTTATCCATGTTTATCCATTGTTTATTCATGTCAGCTCTTATAGCAAAACAACATCCCAAACAACAACAAAAAAATCCCACCAAGACACCAAACTCTGAAGGACCTGCAAAAGATACAAACAAAAATTAAGTACCTTCCATACAGAAATCTACTAAAGATAAGATATAATCTATCTTTTTGAAGTAAAAAGAAAAATAAATCAAAGTTAATGACATGCAACTTGCTTGGACAAACTGTCAATTGCTTGATCCAGTTTAAACTCTGAAACATTATGATACTTGGAACTTCCCAGAGGTCTTCTGTTCTTTGTTTTCTATCATGTCAAGGGAGGGGGCAACAAAAATTCCTGTCCAGCCATATCATATCATTTTTTTGCCTATTTCTTAGTGAAACAAGGTTTATGCAACTCCATTATCCATGCATTAGTTCTTCCCTATTAACTTCTGAACCCTTGGTTCAGACATTTCAGAGATGGACAGAAGTCTCAAAGACAGTTAAGTTCTGATCATTGTTCTCTATCTTAAAGACATAGATACAAAAACTAGAAGAGAAAGTGAGAAAGCTAAGACAGAAATATGAAATGGTTCCTGTTTCAGAAACAATTAATAGACTAGGTTGCAAAGCAAATCACCGGAGATTCCACAGCATCTGGAAGAATTATCAAAAGTCCTTGCTTTCTGATGCACCTCTCAACTCCCCTATTGTCAGTGCTCCTCAAGGCAGGTCCTGGGTTCAATTAACTTCTACTCTGATTCACAATGACACGGTGGGCTCCCAAATACTTCCCCTCTCTGCCAGGGAAGAAGGCAGGTATTCTGCCTCACAGCAATACCCGTGGGACTGAAGATCTCAGCTCTGCATGAGGCACAAAGCTCATACAGATGGTACCTTTCCCAGTAAAAGAGTAAAATTCCAAAGCAAGGAGAACAGAAGAAAGGGAAGAATCACCTCATGGAAGAACAAACACAACTTTCAGATTGTCAGTGTTCTTATTTCTATTCCTCACAGTACTCTTGGCTGTTTTCATTTGCAGGCATCTATAGAAAAAAACCAAAGGACGAGAGTGTGCTGGTATTTTTGACAAAGAGGTTATGGGTGTCAGCTGTACTTCATGGGTCATTCTTTGGTAAGAACTGTGCCATACTGGAGTAACTGCTACTAGGAATGCCACCCCAAAGGAGACAAAAAGTCTGTACAAACAAGACTTGAAAAGAAACTATGCAAGAATCCTGGAAATAAAATTAAGCTTCCAAAGCACTACCTTAAGGACAAAGAAGCAATTTTGCTGTTAGAAATCAATTATATGGCAGTTCAATAAAACCAATTTCAATTAATCCACTCCCAGTATTCCAGCTATAACTAAGGCACATTTGCATGTAGCACTGACACTTCAGGTTCACTGAGTCAACTCCCTGCAGCTTCCAGCAGGACAAGCCTATGCTAAACTTTCCTGGAGAACCACTTTTTCTATTCTGTGCTTTACAGTAGATATTGAAGCATGATTTGAAGGCCTCTAGACACAAAACCTCTTCTGCATTGCCTCTACTGCCACTTCAGTTCCCAAGAATGTAGCCATACAAACATTTTCTGCAGCAGTAAAGTTGTGAGCCTATGTAATTTCAGCTGTATCCAGTGCCATTCTTTGTGTGTCAATAACATGGAAATAGTTCAGGCTTAAAAAAAGAAAAACCTTTCCCCAAAGGCGTGTTGTAAGAGAAGACTAGGATGGTCTAATTTACAGAAGAGTCACTTGAGCAGAGAAACACTTGAGCAGACAGAAACTAGAAAGAGAGTTCCTTAAATCACGGGGGAGCACTTGGAAGGGGTAGGGGGAATGGAAGAGGAGTATCCTCAAGCTACACTCTAACAACAATCACCATCTGCAGCAGCCAAGAAAACAGCCTGTTCTGTTGTAATTCTCATTGCTAAGGACAGATAAGAAAAGCATTATTTTCCAAAAGACATTTAGGCAGCAAAGAAGATGACAATAAACTAGCATTGTGTTCCCTGCAAGAATCTCAAGAGTTGCAAAACAAGAACCTCTGTCATACTCAAGACACCAAGTTTGGCATCACCCTCGAGAAACAAACTAAAAATTTGTGTTTCTTGTTTGGGTTTGCTTGTTTGTTTAAGAGCAACGTTGAACTTCAGTTTGCCAACGTGAATTAACTGCTTAGGCCATAGTATGACAATATATTAAGTCCAAAGGTAGGAGTTTCAGTGCCAGATCAGAAACATCACAGCTTCACAATGCAAAACACGGACTAAGTGTAAACTCCTGCCAGCAATTCTGCAGATGTTTCTTCAAACAAGAGTGCCAGTGAAGCTGATTCATCCCCCACCCTCTCATACCACCCCCTCAAGTTGAGACAGCCTCTCCTCGAATGGCAGGAGGCCTGCACATGGTAAACCCAGTAAGGCACTCACACGAGTCAAAAAACTGTCTCCAACCAAACCAATCCCTGCTCCGAAGCACAGCCAGGCCAAACTGTGTAAGCCCAGCAAAGGAAGTAAAGGACAGCTACAAATGATTCAATGGACACCCTACCAAGAGAAACATCTTAAATCAACATTATCAAAAGAAACATCCACAGAAACTGTCTCACTTGGCTGATTTAAATTTGCCCAGATGCTGACAACTTAACTCTGTAAGGACAAGCCCTGTGCTAAATCAGGAATCATCTGTTCACACCACACTAACTTTATGCTTGGTCAAGTGTCATCTGCCCTCCTACATCTTGCACGAAAGCACAAAGTCCCCAAATTAACCAGAGCAGAGTATGTGCAATTCAACAGAAACATTACCATGGGCCACATCTGACACAGATCATGATCTGGCAATGCACAGAACCAGAACCATGGAAGCCCAGGCACCATGGAAAGACTCAACAGCTTGCAAGTAACACACATGTAAAGGACTGGCAATGCCCAAATCTTTTCTCCACTTGCAAACTAACTTTAAGGCCACCAACTAACTTCTTGGCTTTGCTTCACTGATCAATGCCAAGTAAAAATTATCTCACAAACACTTCTCCTTCCTTAAGGTGGTCCACCCAAAGAGCTGGAAGAGAAGAACCTGTGCATGGTTTCTTTGGGGCTGGGCTACAGCACAAAAGCCTGACCAGTACTTTGCTAGTCCTTCCAGACTTGGTTTTACAAGTAAAGAGGGGACAAGGAATCATTCCAGAACTTCAAAGATACTCTGAAGCAGGGCCTCTTTGTATACTGGATTTATGGTGGTAAGCTCCAAAGACCTAAAATCATAATTGTCTTACAAGAGCACCTTTCCCAAAAGTTCCAGTTACCCAAATCTCATGGGAAACCAAGACAAAGCAGCTGCATGGCTTGGTCACTTACCTGCTTGAGGATTTAAAAAACAATAACGTGCTTGGAAAGCAACAAGACAGAGTGTAAAAAACACCTTACTTGGTGCAGAAGTACCACTGACTTCACAGGCTACTTTTTGCCAGCAGATGCCCAGAACTACCAGAAGCCAGCCTCCACAGTTCATACCTTTGCTTTCAAGTGACCCCTAACTGCACACAAGTGGTTTATAAATCAAAGTAAAAACAGTAACAGCAACCACCTCATTCTCTTCTCATCCTCCTGGGGAGAAACTATGCACTCTATTTATTTAAAGTCAGGATGCTTAAACATCAGAAGTTGCTTGAAAAACAACTAGATGCAAGCGAAAGGAACATCTTTGACATCCACCAAAATCTTACTTGTTAAACAAAACAAGAAAACAAGTTTTAAGAGTCTTTTCTCCACAACTTCTTATTGAGTGTCTTTTATTCACCATCCCTGAAAGGCAAAACACCAAGGAGCAAAGTGGGCACTGCCAAGGGGTGCCTCAGCCAGCCCCCAGACCTCCAGCATCACCCCCCAGCCCAGCCCTCCCAAAACACTGCCCTGGCACAGCTTCCCACCCACCAGCCCAGGAACTGCCTCAACTCACCAACAGAGTAGAAACAAGTTTAGTCCTTTCATTCCACTGTGAAAGCTCCAAATGGTGTGCAGCTATTACAAATCCAGAGTTGTCACAGCTCCAGTCCCCAAACACACCTAAGCTGGCTGATAACCCTCTCCCCCCAAGCAGCATTTCCCAATAAAAGGCTAACAAATGCTGAAGCAGTCTGATACACGGCAGAAGGGAAGGAAGACTGCAAAACATGCAAGATAAACTTGTGTAACTAGAAACAGTGAAAGGAAAAGATGAAGAAACCCACTGCCTAGCTGCTGCTGAAAGGTGGTAAGCTAGAAGCTGTCCTAAATTTATTAGGGCCAATGACTGCAGAAGCCTATTAGTAATTTTCAAGAATCACCTCTCATTTTTATCTTTACAGGTTATTTAATACCTCTCCCCACTAAATCCATTCTCAGCTCAGGTTACCTGCAAAGTTAGAGAACAAAATCCCAGCAAGCACAACCAAAACAAGGATATTGCACAGTAATCCCTCCTGTCACCCAAAACACATACACACTGACAACAAAGCAAGGGGACAGGAGAAGGTTTACAAGTGATCCTGTGGTTAAACTATCTGAATTTGCTTCCGATTCGGACTCAGCAATATGTTCTATGCAAGCCTCCTTTACAGCTCTCAGTTCTTTACCAGGAAAGTTCAAACAATTATTACTGACATTACAGTGATGTCAAGAGGACTGATGCACCATCCCTGCGCTCACAGCTCTCTGGCAGCACTATGGAAGCCAAGAGCAGTAGGCTGCCACAAGAGCCTGGATGCCAAGTGGGAGTATGGAATGGGATGGGGGCAGGTCAAACCACAGCCCCCAGCCACGCACCCTGTGGTAGCAGAGAGATGATGTCATATTGCCATTCTTAAAAACTGTGGGGACTACACTGAAATAAGATGTGTGACTGCAGCACAGGCAGACAGACATACCACCACCAGCTATAAAGTAATGAACAACATCCAGTAAGTTCTGGAGCTTCAGCCTCCAGCACACAGAAATAAAGCTGCTGTGAATCTTAGGTGCCCACGTCAGGCACTGTGGGTCATCACTTCCCTCACTTTAAAGGTGTTAGATGCAGCAAGTACTTCTACGCTTAACTGACTTGTGATCAGATCTCCCAATGCCATTTAAACATACCTTAAATGTACCACAGACTCAAAACCAGTGATAATTTTGTAGCTAAGCATGCTCCCAAACAAGAGAGTAACCCGTAAAAGTCAAAAACACATAAAAGACTCAATCTGAAAGTATAAACTGACATTTGTCTCAGCAAAAGTTTTGTCTTCAGCAGTTTTTCCTCCATCCTTTCTATCCTTTCTTTCCCCATCCCCTTGTTCCCTGCCCTCCCACTAAGCCCATTCAGCTGTTCACACAGTCCCACAGTGAACCAGATTGGGTAGCTGATGCAAGATGAAAAATAATTCAGGAAAAAAACAAAAAGCGAGGAAGCGGGAGGTGGAAAAAATTAGGTTCCTCAAATCAGTGCAAGATGAAAATGCAAGAAATCATTGTTCCACTGCATCAAGGGAATGTCATAGGGGCATAAACCTGCAGTGGGGCTCAGCCAATTGCCACCACTAAAGGAATACTTGTCACACCAGAGTTAAGCTCTCCTGGAGAAGGCGGAGACAGAACACTTGCTGGAAAAGTCTCTTGATACCAAGATGACCTGTTCTCTTCGAGGCAGCTGACACAGCACTCTCCTGAAAGCAGAGCCTGGCACTAGCTAGAACAATGAACATCACTCTCCCACGTGTGTTTTTTCATCAGAGGCCCCAAATTCCAGCTCAGAGGTCCAAAGCTTCTCTGATCTGGTGTTTACCCAACATTCCCATACGGTCTGTGATTGTGCAGGCTGCCAGTCAGCTCCATGAAGAGGCAAACCAGCCCACCATGACTCCTTCCAAGCGAAAGCAGTCCACTCCCTTCGTGCTGCCATTTGTTTCATCGCTTTAAAGCAGCTGTTAAGAAAATCTTCACTTCTGTTACACTGGAGGCAGGTGATTCCAGGCCAACAACTAAGATCCCCCATTTCATTTTGGAATTTGATACCCTGGCATTCTTCCCCACATATTTCCAAAGTTTTATATCCCCCCTGAACGGTGCTAGCTTGTGACAGTCCCATTCGTATCAGAAACCAATTCCCTTCCCACCAGAAACCTACCAAGAGAAACTTGGCAGGATCCAACAGAACCAGTTGCTCTCTCCAAACAACTGGATGCCACCAGTTAACTCATCCACAGAGCCTGACAACCATTCAAGGGGCAGCTCCCAAGCCCCCCAGCATCATCACTCTGCTTCTCAAAACAAAGGTGGAGACTTCAGCCCCCACAGCATGGGCTCCTCACCTCCTCTACCCAGGATCACATGAAGAAAACAACACACTTCATGTCCACTTGTTGTCAACCCACCACTGGCTTCTGAAAACAAAAATTCATGGTGTTTCATGACTGGGCCTAAAGCAGTGACCATCCTTTCTGAGTGAACATATACTTCCAGGAGCAGTATTGATCTGTAGTGAGCAAGTTGCTTTTGGCAGCTGTTAGGTCTGGAGCTCATGCAATGCATCTGGTAGTCACAAGTGTAATAAGAGATTATCTGCTGAGTGTTTGTCTTCCAGCGGGAAGTGTATGAAATGACTGTGCAAAAATCCCATTCCGGATTTAATCCTGCCATGGAGTTCACACACAACTTCAGTACAAAAAACCATTAGTGGGAGATAGCGGCACCAGAGGTCAGAAACAATTCGATTACACATACTCCTGAGCTCAGGCTGAACAAAGCTCTCACACAGAAACAGCTGCATCCATCCATATGCTGATCTTGGTACTACATCACATCAAGACTTCATCCATATGGACCATAACAGAGCACTGTAACCTTGGCTATCAGCCAGCTGCTTTGCCCTCTGCCCAGGAAGGCTATGGAGCCAATCCTGGACTTCATTTCCAAGTGCAGGAAGGACAAAAAGGTAACTGAGACCAGCCAAAACGGATATTCCAAAGGCAAATCACACCTAACCAACATGACTCCCCCATCTGGAACAGAGACTGGCTCTGTAGCTGAGGGAAGAGCAGGGGATGTTGGACACCTTGACTTCACATCAAAGGCCCTGCTAAGCCTCCCACAACATCCTTCAAATGAAAATGCTTGAAAAATTGGACGATAAAGGTAGGGGGGAAATGTAACATCAAGTTTAAAGGATTACAATCAGCAGTTACAACCTTCACTGGGCTGCTGGTTACTAATGGCATCCCTCAAGCATCAGCCCGCCCTGCTTAGAAGCAGGGATAGGATGAGGGATAACGGGAAGGGGGGAGCCTAGCTGGAACAAGAGAAAATCCATCTAGGCACACGGAAACAAATATTTTCTATAAGCATAGTCAAAACACTGAGGGGCCCAAAGTAAGGGTGACATCACCATTCCTAGAGCCTGGGACGGATACAGCCTTGAGTACTCAGATCTACCAGGGCATTTTCTAGCAGGAGGTCAATCTAGAGACCTCCAGAGGTGTTTTCTCACCTTCTGTGGGATGCACAGTACAGATTTAGCCATATAAAATGCTAAGAGATGACACTCCCCACAAGACTCAGACATTCAATGATGAACAAAAATTTCCAAGAAACTATTCCCTTCACAAGTCACACCAGGGTGAATTTCCCCAACTCATCTTGCCTATCATCCTACTCTCAGCATCTCCAAACCAACATAATGCTACAGGCACTATCAGCCTGGGGAAACCCAAGACACAAAACTGGGATAGCCAAGAGTCAGCTCTTATACCTCTGTGAAACCAGAAAAAAAAGTACAAACATGACAAAAGAAGCATCATTTTTCAGGGTAAAAAGTAAGGGTAGGCCAGAAGAGCAGAAATAACAGAAAGTAGTTGTTGATGGAGAGCAGCCAGACAGGATGGCTTAGCCACCTTCACTATATTTTTTCTCTTATTTACTTTACTTCGGTTTTGCTGAACTCCACAAGAAACAGGGTATTTTCAAAAGGAGGGAACTCCACAAAAACATCTTCCTGTACAGCCTATAGTCCTGGGGAGAAGGAAGCTCCACAGAACAGCTTTTAAGAAGGAAAATGGCCGAGCACAAATTCATGCCAGACCACCCTCAGTTTATGTTCCATAAAACACAGTCCCAAACCCCGTTGCCTCTTCCTTCTCTTCCCGTGAGCCAAAACAAAGGACAATCAGACGGGAGCACAACCCTGAACCGAAGACTAATGGGAAAGCACACAACAAAACAGCAAGAGTGGAAGGGGAGGCCAAGATCCGCAGGACGTGCCTCACGCCAGCCCCCTGGTCTACCAGCAGCCTCTGCCCATCTTTGTGCTCTTTATCTCAGCAGCTCCTCCTGGGTCCCCACCCCGACAGCTTCGCATGACCCCCCAACCGAGCAGCCTCTCCACGTCGGGCCCCATCCCGGGGCCTGGCCCCTCGGCGGCTCTGCTCCAGCCCCGCTCACCCATCCCACCCTGCCCCAGTCCCGGATCTGCCCGCGCCCCCACCACTCGAACCTCACATGCCTCGTCTCCCCACACCCTCGTGCTCCGTACGGCCCCACGCGGCCGCTCCCCCTCACCTCGGCCATCTCGCAGCGCCCACCGCCCCGGCTCACCCAGTCCCGGGCACATCGCCCCAGCTCCGGGCCCCGCAGTCCTTCACTCCGCGGAACCCCGCGCCAGGCCTCCCTTGCCCGCGCAGCCCCCCAGGCCCCTACCCGGCGCCCGCGGCCCCCGCCCGCCCCGCCCCGGGCCTGCCCCGCCGGGCCCCGAGGGCCGGCCGCACGCGGGAAGCGGCGCGGGGCCGCGGCCGCTCTTACCTCCGACCCGGTACATGTTGGCGGCCATGCCCGTGAGCGGGCCGGGTGCGGGGCGCGGGCCGCTCCCGCCGCCGCCGCTGCCTCCAGGTGCCGGATCCGCTGGAAAATGGAGGCTGGAGCGGGCGGCGGGGGAGGGGAGCAGGGGAATTAAAGGGGCCGCGCCGGCGGACGGGGAAGGAGCGAGGAGGAGGGCGGGGCGGCGGCACGGCGGCCCGGCGGAGGGGGCCCGGCGGTGGCGGCGGCGGCGGCAGGGAAAGAAGGAAGGAGGGGAAGGAACCAGAGCCGCCCGCCCGCGGCTTGTGAGGGCGGTGCTCCGGCCTGCGAGGGGAGGGACGGGACGGGAGAGAGCGGGGCTGGGGGCGGCACGGCCTCCTCACACACACACAGGGAGCGACTGACTGTACGGATACACACACAGACTGCCTGTACAGACGAACACCCAGAGGGCACCTCTGCTCACACACAACACCTACACACAGCCTCTCCTTGCACATGCACGCAGCCTCCCCTCACACACAGCCTGTCCTCACACACAGTCGGACACTGACCGCCTATGCACACCAGTGGCACACATACACTCAGAGCCTGTGCACACCAGTGGCACACACACACACTGACAGCCTGTGCACACTGGTGGCACACATGCTGACCACCTGTACACACCGGTGGCACACACACTGACAGCCTGTGCACACACACAACACCCCTCTCCTCACACAACCCTCCTCACCCAGCTCACCAGGCCCCACACAGGCTCTGCTCTCCTCATGCACTGACCCTGACCTGGCATGGGCAGCCCTGCACACACACTGCAGCCTGTCCTGAGGTACAGACTCACACACACAGAGTCTTCCTCAGACACACCCAGCAGCCACAGGCCATCCACACCCAGGGCAGGAACAGCAGGTTGCTGCACAGACACAGCCCTCCTTGTGCACACCCACTGTCTGCCCACACCTGCACCTATATCCATCAGGTGTAGGTGCATGCACATCCCTCCAGCCCTACACACACCTTCTGCTCAGACTCCCCACTCCTGCACTGCCTCACTTGGGTCCCCTCTGTGCTTGTGTACCCCACTGCCACACTGGGGCTTTCTCCTCTCCTCAAGTGTCAGCCAGAGAGGTGAAATGATGGCTTTAGGTTTCCCTTGAAACTAAAGAGTTATGAAACTCTTTGCTGAAGTAAGTGGTTAACAGTGAAAACAGTCATATCCTTTACTGGGCAGAGCTGCTGCCTGCATTCTCAACACTGCTTCTCACATGGTACTGAAACACATAAGACCACCCAAAACATTGACATCTGCCAAAATACATCCATTTTTCAGAAAGAACAGAGCTCTTGTTAAAATTCATTTTGTGTGTTAGGAAAACAACCCTACAACATCAAATCTCTGACAGTCCTCAGATCCCAGGAGGGCACAGGGCTCTGCTTTTATGTTCCCAATATGCTCGAGGAGCACGGCTGAGTGAGGAAAACACTTCTGGGGGTGAAAATCGGTCAGCCAAAAAAGGTCAGTGCGCCAGGGAGCACTGCCGTGATATTTCCTCCTTCCTGAGCCATCCAGGGAAGCGCATGCTGGCACAGGCGCCGGGCACACCGCAGGACACGAGGGCTGGCCCTCCCCAGGCTGCTGCTGCAACTGCTCTGCCGAGCTGAAAATAATCCAGTAGGACACAGAAAAATTATCCAGAACAAATATTTACAAATCACATCCCAGAGCACTTCGTAGCTGCACACGGAGAAGCAGACGGTCACATGGTGTTGACTACTTTTTCCAGATGCTAAATCGTGTTTTAAACGATAGCAACAAAAATGTGTTGGATCTTCCCTGCTGTTCCTCTTCCAGGTTAAGCAGCAGCTGTGGTCAGGGCCAGGGCGTTGAGCAGTTGGAGGGAGGTGAGCTGGAGCTGCCTGGGAAGGAGAGAGCTCTTGCAATGCCCCACCTCCCGCCACCAAACTCCACTCCCATGGGGGCCACCAACTCCCACCGTGCAAATCCAGACCTCCCAGAGGGCTTTTGGTGCATCCTGCCAGGGCATCACTTGTGTTTGACACCTCTCCCATGGCAGTGAGGGTGCACATGGTCTGAGAAAGGCCCAGGCCTGAAAAAGAAAGATGCCTGTGCTTTTAGAGCCCAGTCCTAGGCTGCGTGGCAGAAATTCATCTGTCCCAGTGTGTGTGGATCAGGGAGGCTCTCCAGGCCCATTGCATGCAACCTGGTACACTCCAACCCAAAGTCATTCTTGCTCCACCCAGCCCTCATTTCCTTCTCCTCTCTTCCAGGCAACAGGAGAGTGTACCAAGGGCACTTGGCTTGGTGCTCTCCCTGCTGATTTGGGGCTGGTCCTCTGCTTCCCCCAGCAGCACATGAGCCTTCCCACCACCCCAGTCCCCTCCACTCACACCCTCATTCATGTGCTGAGACAAATTCCTCCATGGGCTCTAAAAGGTGATGCTCAGGATGTGCTTCTTTCATACAGCCAGGCCATAAGTGCAAGTTTACAGCTGAACCTGCGCAGAAAATGCACAGCCAGAACACAGCCTTCACATGTCTGTCTCCTCTAGCTCTCCCATGGTGCCCCCCACCATTTCACCGCCAGTCAGATCCTCTCCATGGCTTTAGGTGCTGTTCTGGCACTCCAGAGTACTGAGTTTGCCCTCTCCTGAGCTACCCCCATTCCTCCTGCCTGGAATGACCCAATGCCTGCTCTGTGCCACCATGTGTGGGTTTTGTGTCTCCTCTTCCAGCAAAGGGCTTGGGCCATAAATCCATCTGCACCTGGCCAGGCCATGCAGAGCATCTGAGAACACCAAGACCAGTGTTCTTTGAGAGCAGCCTGGCCTGCTCTGAGGGGCTCCCTTCACCCCAGCTCTTTGCTTCACCATCTGTCACCCCTCCATCCCTCAACCCTCAGGTCAAGACAGCACAAGGATGCAAGCTGCTCCAGCACAGCATTTCCATTTCTGCCTCCAGCATCCTGGATCCTAAGGACTGTGGCCACGGGCCCATTTCTCAAAATTTCTTCTTCACCTTCCTTCCTCAGAACAACAGCTTAGCTCTCCTCTTGCCCTTCTCTCTCCACCTTCTGACTCCCCAGGGCCAAGCCCAGGTGGTTGGAATCCCTGTCCCACAGTCCTCCCAGAAGCACACACAGCTTCAGGCTCCCACAGCCTCAGTCTTCCCCCCCTGAGATGCACCCCTTGGTATCCCAACACTACCATGTCCATCCAACGCAGCCCCCAGATCAGAAACAGGCACCAGCCTGGTCCTTTCTTGCTGTGCAGAGGTGAGCACTGAGTGCTGGAGAGGGCTGTTGTATCCAGGAGAGCTGCAGGAGGTGAGTAGATCCTTCTGGGAAAGGAGGCAGCCGGGAGAACAGCATGGCTGCAAAAACTACAGGAGGGCTCTGTGCTGGGAAGGACGTGCCAATCCACCAGCTCTGCCCTGAAAGTGGCAACTGGACAAATAACACAAGAGAACCCTCACAGCAGAAAGCCATGCTGCTGTTTCCTCCTGCAAACAACTGCCCCAGGCATGCCAGAGGAGCCCCTGCTGAGAGACGACTCAGGGGACAGGTGTGTGCTTTCATGTCCAGTTTTATTAGTGTTGCATTAGTACCATAAAATAGTTGACGAGGTCGAGCATGTTGCGGTTTGTTCCAAAAAAAAGGCTATTTACATTAATCTGTTTTCATAAAAAACAACCCTAGAACCCAAACAATACAACAATGAAACAGATGGACAGCTTGGGAATCTACAAAGTGGTAATGTCCCCTCACACGCCGCGGTCCGGACAAGCCTGGTGGCACACAGCCCCAGAATCCAGGTGCTTCCCCACGGCTGGGGCACATCCGCAGCTGGGCAGGCAACGCTCTGGCCACTGTCCAGCCAAGGCTCCAACCAGCAGCTGACTGGATGTGGCCCCAGAACAGTGCTCTTCCTTAAGGAAACCAGCGACCTGCTGCTTTACAAGCTGGCACATCCCCTTCTGCCCCAGTCTGTCCCAAAGCACCAGAGTGATCCTTCCTGCAGGAGCCAGCCCTGCCAGGAACATCTCCCATGAGAACACCATTGAAGAGGCTTCAGTAAACCTCCAGGAGATGCTGCTGCTCATTTCTGGCCTTCTCCTGCCAGATTAAGCCCAGAAGTGTCACATCAAAATGCCACTACTCAAATATCTGCTGAGATCAAGACCCTCCAGATGAAGGGGACAAACACTGCATCCAACCTAACTTCAAGAAAACTCCAGGGCCCCAAGCCCTTTACAGCTGGATGGCAGGACTGTCCCAATCCCAGTTTCCCAATCCCTTAGCACACCAAGCAGCAGGAACAGACCACTGGTTCTGCTACCTCTTGATATGATTTCCCTCTTAACCTTGGAGATTCCAGGTGCAACAATCTCTGCCCTGGTTCTCCAGTGCTCCCACCAGCACACACTGTTGGTGAGAAACACAACAGGGCCTTTGTTGCAATCACAGGTTAAGCACAGGGCAGTGTGGGTCCTGGCTGAGTGTGATGATGGAAAGTAAACAGGCACATCTCAGTCCCAGAAACCTCCCAGCCACCTACCCCTGCCCTCTCTGCAGGATAAAGCCACAAGCTTTATCTTGTGTTCTAATTAAAGCAGCAAAACATAGCCAAAGAGACCACGGTTCTCCCCAAACTCATGTGTAATTCAGGAGGACTCTGCAGTTACCGCTGCAATGTAAATGGTGTCAACTGAACCAGGTGGGAGCTGCGGCACCGAGCTAAAACAGCCACACGAGATGTCCCCAACGTCACCTGCGCCACAGCAGAGCCAGCCCTGACTGTGTGCTGGCAGGACTGAAGCCCAGCCTTTGTCTCCAGGAAACTCAAGCCAGAGGACCAGGAAGCACTCAGGGTGCAACACGATGCCACAAAATTCTTCCATCTTTCATCTGCTCTCCGGAGCTGCTAAACTAGGTCGTAGCATAGCTCAGCGCGGAGCCAGCCCACTCCCCAGAGCTCACCCCTGAGTCAGGCGGGGGCCTTGCCCACAGCAGCTGGGAAAGAAACCAGTGCTCTGAGAAGCCACAGCCTGAGGGGCAGGAGAGACTGGTCCTGTGAAGCTCTGGGTGAGCTCTGGGACACAGAGAAAGGGACACAGCAGGGGATACCACCTTCAAAGCACCTCCTGGCCGGAGATCCACTCAGGTGTTGCCCACCCAGGTCCTGCCTTTGCTGTCAGACCACATAGCTCCAAAGCAAGCCCAACATGGGAGATAGCCCCCCCGAGTTTCTTCATGTGAGATGCACTTTCCCTGCCCAAACTCTCCAGAGCTGAACACAGAGTGGTGCTGTCTCTGCTCTAAGCCATCCTTATTCACTCACTGACATGACCACAACCACCCAACCCCCACAGGGTGGCACAGCTCTGCAGGCACCGGCCCACTACTGTTGCAAAAACTCTTCCTGGTCCCACAGTGAGGATCCCTCAAGTCAGTGGAGCTCTCTCCTGGCATGGTCCCCCCCAGAAACTGTTGGGGAAGTTGGGAAGGTGCGAGACCTGAGATCAGTCACTCATTCATGGCACCAGGTCTAAAGCTCCTTCCCAGAACAATCTGAGCCCCGTGCTTTGACACTCATTTTTCTTAGAGATAGAAACTGTATCTACTCCAGACATGGAAAGAAACAGTTGAACAAAGTGGCTCAACAGGAGAAACAACAGAGGCACAACAACTTGATCAGAACTGTGCCACCAAATTTGCATGCCAGCCCTTACCTCCAGGGCCAGGAAACACCACAGCAACCCTGGGCACACAGTTGCCCACAGGCAGGCCCAGCCTGCCACTGCTGGACTGCCTCTGGGATAACAAGGCTGAGAAGTCAGGATGTTTTCTTGCACAGAAAACGCATTTCAAAGCAACAACAGCTTTCCACAGGGGAGAAATCAAGCCCTCAGGTGTACAGAGAGTCTCCCAATGAATTTGCTTGTATGTAGTTAGAACAAAACACAAACCAACATGAAATGCAACAAGCAGAAGTGTTTCTCTCACACGTACACACACACACACACACAGAGTACAGCAGGGCAACACACATTTGATAGGCAGGACTCTGGAAACCCTGTCCTAGCTACCAGGTTTTTTCTTTACAGTAGGTTGAAATACAAAGAGGAGCACAGTGATGGTTCTCCCCTCACTCCCCAGTAAACAAAGTTATTGCAGTTGGTCAGTCCACCCCACCTCTGCAGCAGCACCACCACAGCCGTCCAGACTGCACACAGCTGGAACTCAGCCCAATCACCCTTGTCACACCAGCGTGAGATTCAAGGGAGAAATCACACACTGACTAATCTCCTTTACAAAGAGTTTTCTTTTGATGCAACAGCCTCGATAAAGATGTGATGTGCTTATACACCCTCTCCCACGCTGCCGCTGCTAGGCAACACTATCCAGCCCCAGAGCATCAGCTCAGGTCACCCGAAAATGTCAGCTGAGGGACACAACAACATCCCCACTAACAGCCCACCTTCTGCCACAGCCAGGAGCCAGCACACGGCAGGCAGGAAAAACAAATATTGCAGCTAGACAATGTGTCCTGCCCAGCAGCATGGCACCAGGCCAGGGACAGTGTCCTCCTCTCCCATGTGGTTTGAAGGGAATACCCAGCCCCTGGCCACATAGGTTGCCCTTGGGCTGGGAAAGGGTTTCACGACATCAGCTGGTGAAGCAGCTCAAGCTGCAGCAGGCACAAGATCCGGCTCTTACCTCAGAACCTCCCTGCTAGCAGAGCACACCAGCAGCACCTGCCCAGTGGAACCTGGGTGGTCCTGCCTTTCCACACCTGCCGTGCAGCACAAAGTGGGTTCCCCAAGCTTTTAAAAACCCAAGGGTAAGGGATCAGGTTGAAAAAAAAAAAGTTCAAAAGCATCACTGCCCTCAGAAAGTGCATTCTGGAAATGCTCACAGAGCCTGGCCTGCCCACAAGGAGGGGGACCCAAAAGGGCCCATGAGAAATTTCAGTCCCTTACCCTAAAATGCCAGAGATGTCTGTTTTCCCACAGGGCAACACCACCCTGCTCCCTATAGCCCACCCAGCACCTGACAGAGCAGCACTGCCACCTCAGGTGTGCAGTGTGACACATGGGCAGGAATGCAGCTGGACACACACAGTGCCTGGCTGGCTCCCAGTCCAGCCACTACAGTGATGCATCAACAGCTCACCTTCCTGGGTTTGTGAGGGGCTTTTTGGCAAATTAATATTTTTCCTTTTTTTTTTTTTTTTTTTTTTTTTAAGAAAGCAGTAAAAAAAAAAATCTGCAGCTGTTAAAAAAAATCCTTTCCCTCTCGAGGCTGGACAAGGTTTTATTGACAGGTAAATAATCGGTGTGAGTATGTAAATAGCAGTGACCCTACTGACGTAGTGCCCCTCAGCAGCACAGCCAGCTGGGCAACACAGAGGCTGGCTTGGTTTGGTCATTGTCAAAGAGCTGGGACATGGGAGTTTCCTTACACTTTGTGTTTCCCTAATTCCTGTTCCTGCCCAACCCTCCTCAGTTCCTTCATCATGAACACCTGCCTGTCCCCGTGGCAGTTTCCTTGCTCCAAAGGGGATCTCCTCTCCAGACCTCCCTAACTCTGCAAGTGGCTTGTTTTCCACAGTGGACTGTTGAACTCCCTCCAGACTTGCTGATCTCTCATCCTTTGCCAGCAGGAAGAAAGACTGGCCATCCTTTTCTCCTAGAAATACAGAGCGGGGGCCAAACGCACCATAATGCACATGATCTTCTGCAAAATCTGTTTGAGCTGATCCACGGCTCCCCCAGCCCACTCACACCAATGAGGTCTCAGGTTAATAAGCAGTGCAGTTACTCAGCTATTTGCTTAAGTGGTAGGTGTTCTTGAGCAGGTTGCCTGCTCCTGACAACGCCCCCACGACTTCACGTTGTCAGCACATCTATATTTAAGACTGGTTTGTTGGGTTTGGGGTTTTTTTGCCTTTGTTTAAAGGGGTTTCCTTCCTTTGTAGTAAACTTAAGAGTTAATAGAAAAAAGTAATTCAAAAGTAATCCAAGCACATCTGTAATTAATTCTGCAGGAGAGGGCAGAGCTATGCGAGTCAGAGTTGGCACGCAGTTCCTGGCTCCTGGTGTGCAGTCCTCGAGATGGGCAGAGGGTCCCTGCGCCGAGCATAGCTAGAAGTTAGATTTGGAGTGTCCAAATATGCAGATGGGAAAGTGCTTGACATGAGAGGACCACTGTGCTGCCAGCTGAAAGAACTTGACGTCGTTCCACTCCACCCCATCGATCAGGACTGCAGGGGAGAGTAAAAAGAGAGGAGAGTTAGAAAATACTGAGGGGAAGTGGCCAGCCTGAGGCAGCCTTGCCAGAAGTCCCCTCGCAGTCGGCAGAGGGAGGCCTGGCCACACTCAGCTGCTCTGCCCAACCCAGCTGCATACACGGAGAAAGGCTCAGGAGCACACCAGGTTTAGGGAGAACAGCTCAGATTGTTGTTCCAGCATCGTTCACTGACACCAGAGCTCCCCACACTGCTGAATTCAGCATCACCTGATCCGGCTTCTCAGCTTTCCTAAGCACACTTCATTTTCTTTTTTGGGCAAATGCACTCTCACAGAGATGGACATTAGTCTCTCCTCACTGGCACTCTCCATGTCTCCCAAAGAGGTGACATATGTCCTGTGAGCAGCCCTCATGCCTGCCAGTCTCACAGGGCCAGGATTAAGGAGGTGACCCAAGCAGGTCCCTGTCTTGGAGATTACTAACTGAACAGGCTACAAGGGTATTTTTGCTCTTGCATGCCCAGCTGCACTGACAGACACTCCAGGTCTGTCTACTAGATGCATATATGGCTCCTGCTGTGGCATGAGCACGTGCCAGTGTCCTGCCCAGAGGAGCAGCCACACTGTCACTGCTCACCACCAACCAACACTTGCACCAGATGTGCAAGAGAAACAGGGGATGACAGAGAGGAGAATGGAGCCCTGTCCAATCCTTGTCCTCATTCAGAGCATTGACTCAGAGCTAGCTAAAGGAGGATTTTCCCGCAGCCCAGACCTATTAAAGCATTCCCCCGTGCTGGACACACCAAAGCCCATTCCCCAGGAATATCCCCATCACGCAGGCTCCAGGGCACAGGGCAGGACCCAGCTCAGCTCTTTGCATTGGAGGACTATCACAGCATGTGAGCCTTGCCCAGCACCCAAAGGGATGCAAGCACTGCACTCACCACGCAGCATGTTCTGCTGATGTTTCGCTGTGCAAATCAACCTGCTGATTCCTTCAATACACTGGCTCTTTGACTCAACCTCCTTGTCCTTTGTCTTCTTGGGCAAAAACATCACTGGAAGAAAAGCAAACCAGCACAAGGTGAATCTATGCCACTCACAGGAGCTGCACTGATTCTTGTTTGAATTTTTGCATTTAAACATTCATGTCTGAAAATTCTTACTCCTAAGAAAGAGGAGTAAGAATATGGTGGCATCAGCTCCAAAACCACTTCCACCTTTGGCAGGAGTTTGTCAGTGCTGAGCACCATCACTGAGGCACATGAACATCTTATCCCTAAATGTCTCTATGTGAAGCCTTCCCAGCTCATAATCCTGACCCAAAGGGCACCTTCAGTTAACTCCTGCTCTGTTAGGACCATGTTGGGTTTTGTCACCATGCAGGGAAAACATCTGCATCTGCAGTGCCAGGCCTGCTGCACTGATTGTGGCCCAAGACAGCCTGGGCTGCAAAGACACCTGGAGAGCAGAGGGATTACAAAATGGGGGCAGCTGGTGGCTAGGGGAGGTAAAAGGAGAACTAAAAAAGGGTCCAGTTCCCCAAGAACTGTTCAAATGCATGAGCAAAGATGTACAAACTGGTTTCACAAAAGCTGGGGGTGTTGAACACCTCTGCTGCAGGCTGGACCACCCCCAGGGAAGAACATTTTTGGAGGCATTCAGGATTGCCTCTCCCAAAAGCACAACACTTACAAAAGGTGTCACTAGGAGTGGCAGCTCCAGTAACCAGCAGGTGCTGGCCTGGCAGTGACTTGGCTGCAGATTATGCACCCATGTCCTGCAGTCCAGGAGGCTCTGCCAGCCTTCGGAGTCCACCAGGAGTGACTCCCAGGCCCACAGGCAGAGGATGTTGTGAAGGACAACTACTGGCAGCCAAAAATGTAAATGCAGAACTGCCTTGCTGATTCCTTGAAAATAATTTGTTGCAGGGCTGTTTTCAATTTCTAAAATGTTTCACATTACCAAGGCCAGGAGCAAATACAAAATCACTGACAACATTCAAAATGCCATTTTGTTAGTTTGCTTTGAGAAAATGAAGGCATGAGTTTAAGAGCAGGAGAGTATTTATCTTCTACTTCCTTTTGACCCACAAGGCATTCTGCACAAAAGCGTAAGAATTATAAAATTATGGAATTGCTGAGACTGGAAAAGATCTCTAAGGCCACTGACTTGAAGTGCTAATCTAACACTGCCAACTGCATCACTAAATCATGTCCCCAAGTGCCACATCTATACATCTTTCAAATACCTCTAAGTATGTAGGTGGTGGGATGGTGGCTTCACCACTGCCCTGGGCAGCCCGTTTTAGGGCTTCACAACCCTTTTGGTGAAGAAATTTTTCCTATTAGCTAATCTAAGTCTCCCGTGGCAAACCTTGAGACTACTTCCTCATTACCTGGGAGAAGAGACTGACGCCCACTTTGCTCCAATCTACTTTCAGGTAGTGGTAGAGAGTGATAAGGTCACTCTGAGCCTCCTTCTCCTTGGGCTGAACACCCCCAGTTCCCTCAGCTGCTCCTCCAAGGACTTTGCTTCAGGTTCTGAATCACCCCACTGGTGCTTATGTGGGGATGGGTGCAGGAGGAGAGAGGTGCCCTATACTCCAGTTCAGGGGATCCTCCTGTTTTGTCACCTCACAGGGATCTGTGATACTTGCTAGGCTTCTGATTTCCTTTACATGCCTTTTTTATTCTCTGTGCTCTTTTGAGCTAAAGGCTCATAGGATGGGGATATCATCCCAGAAAATACAGCTATCCCAAGTTTCCAGCACACTGCCAGAGAGGAGGGGCACATTTACTCTCACTGGTGGTTGGGGCATAAGCTGCCTCTTATCTAATCCAATATCCCAAACCAGCACCAGCAGGCTCTCAAGGAACACAGGGAAACTGTCCAGACATGGCCTTCTGGTCCTTTCTCTGTCCCCCCCTTTGTTCTTTTGGGCTATACCATCAGGGTGAACACATCCCCTTTTTACCTCGCACAGAGGAAACACCCTTTCAAACCCTATCACTTTACGCAGTCACTTCTCATCAACCGATTAGGATTTGGGGGATAAAAATAGGACTGAGGTGCTGTAATCCAGCACTGACAAGTCAGGCAGCTCTGGAGCAGCAGGACAGGGACAGAAGGGCACCTTACCTTTTTTGTTTTTTTCTTTTGTCACAACAGTCATGGACATGGTTGGCGTGGTGGCGATCTCACCGCTGGCAGGTAACCTGCTGACCTGGAGGGACCGGAAAGTGCATTTCAGAGTGTTTTTGGTAGTGGAGGGGTCCTTCTTCTCTGGGTCTCTCTTCCTGTCCACGGGTGGAGCTGCAATCCAGTAATCCACCTGCAGGCCCATCAACTCAGCACCGAGGCCCTGGCTGGGAAACAAGAGGAGGTGGTAACTTCTGCACACCTCTCAGCAGGGCTGCCATTCCCAGAGGATAAACAGCTGGCTCTTTGGGGAATCAGGCAGTGACATTTCATAGTGAGACTCAGCAATTAGAGAACCCCAAGAAATCACCCCTGAGAGATGCAGCCTGAGTCCCATTGCACAGAACCTCAGTGAGCTGAGACAAGCTGCAGTCCTGCTGACCTGACCTGCTGCAGTCATGAGGGTGAGCAGTGGGCAAGGGAGCATACAAGCACTTCCCTTAGGTGATGCTGAGTTCTGTGACACAGCAGCAAAGGCAGCTCCTAAGGTGGCCCAGATTACTTCGTCTTTGAGTGGGGGAAAAAGGCTGTAAGCGCCTTGCTGCTGCCTCCTAAGCACTGATGAGTGACTCTGTCCAGGCACAACACTGCCAAAACCAACTCTCAGCTGGGGTGAACACAGCCTTGGCAGGCACTCAGTTCCTGGTCTCCCTGACTTGCTTTTTGCAATTGCCTACCCACAAGCCTTGCCACTTGCTGGGGAATTCCCCCTGTTGGACAAAAAAAGTTCTGCCAGCCTTGTGATATTTGCTAAACAACAGCAGATTTCAGGATATGCTCTGTTGTTGAAAACTCCTGTGCATCATGTGGTAGTTGCCGTGCATCATCAAAACATGCTGCCAGCCCTTTCTTGAGCCAGCAAAGGTAAAATGAGCAGCCTGGGAAGCTCCAGCCCCTTTCTGCCCCTGCCAACCCTGAGGAGAGCAGGGCTTCATCATTCAGCAGACCTACAAGTGATACAGCCTATACTTCTTCTTACACAGTGACAATCAGTGTTGAATAATACACAAGTACTAGACAAAAACCTAAATTTATCTACCAGTCTGTGTCCCCAGTTTGAGAAATGGCAGTTGTTAAGGAAGATGAATCTGTGATCTTGAATGAAATATGCATCCCTCTGCACCACCCGTTTAATAAGAAACTCAAGGTAAAACAAGGACATCCCATCATTACAGTCCTCTCAGCAAATCATTTCCTTTTCTTTGCCATTTATTCAGCTAAAAGTCAGACTGCAAAGCAGAGTTCATCTTTGATGACTAAAACCAGGTTTTTGCTTCTCAGGGCAATATTCAGAAGTGAGATTCTTTAAGGATGATGCTTTGGAGATGCTGCTTCAAGCTTTAAGGCTCCTTTGCATCACATTTCTCAACTCAGTCATAAATACAAAGCACGCTAATATTCACTAGGCCCAGGCAGGATTTTATGTTCCATTCCCAGTTAAACACATGGCTTAGTCATTCAGTTTGGGTCATCTTCCACCCCCCTGTGCTATCACTTATGGATCAGAGGAGATGGAACAATGCTGAACCTATACTTCCTCATTTCTTGATGATTTTACCACACAGTATGAAACCAAAAAGTATCAGATTCCTAGAGCTGGGGTGTCAACTTCAGATTTATCACATCCAAGGCTCGCAACTTTAATACCCTACACTCATGGTGGCATCAGCTCCAAAACCACTTCCACCTTTGGAAAGCCCATACAAAGCTCACACACAAGGATTCAGCTCTGCTCCTCTGAGCCTGTACACCTCCCAGCTCTCTGCACTGCCAGCCAGCTGCTGCTGGGACACACAGGGCTCTCCTGCCATCAAACCACAGGGACACACCAGGAGGAGCCTGGGGAACTGGGCCCTTGGCACAGGTGAACAGGCACTAACACCTTCCAGTGCTGGGCACCTAAACTGGCATGTTCACATCTCCATTTCCTCCTGCTAAAAGGGAACTCTCAAGCCAGTTTAAGAAGTCAGAGGTTAAAGGTCCCTGCAGGGCACTCTGGGGTCAGATGATAAGTTCCCATCCAGTCTCCAACAGGGACAGCAGGGAATGCTACTTAGGGAGAGCACATAAGCCCAGCCTCAGAGCATGCCCTGGCACTTCCCCAGCCTGACAATCACAGGATTAGGGATGCTAGAGGGGACATCCCTGAAACATCCTTTAGCAGCCATTAATGGATCTGCTGTCTGTGAATTTGTCTGACCCCTCTTTGATCTGCTGCTGCCACAGAAGCAGCAGAGGCAGACATGGTCCCTTCCTTTCCCCCGTTTAACTGAGCTCTTGCAGTGTCACTGTGTGCCCCCAGCTCTTGTGCCACAGGCTTCAGAGAATCCCAGAATTTTGGGATTGGAAGAGACCTCTAGAGGTGATCCAGTCCAATCCCCCTGCCAAGGCAGGGTCACCTGGAACAGGTGACACAGGGATGCATCCAGGTGGGTTTGGGATGTCTCCAGAGAGGGAGACTCCACAACCTCCCTGGGCACCTGTTCCAGGGCTCTGCCACCCTCTACATACCCAAAACTCCCTGACTTTGCTCAACTTGAGCGGCTTACTGCTTTCCTCTCCTCTCCAAAACTGCAGAGTCCAAATGCTTCTAGTTTCCTCCTCTCACAAGACTGCTGCTATGTTCCCTTAGAGGTTCAGAGGAGTTAACAAAATCAAGGGGAACTTCACCAAGTGCCTCTGAGTACTAGAGCTGCATACAGAGTGTTAGACAGCTACACCAAAGTTTTGCGCAGCAACAAAATGAAGAGTGATGGCCAGGGAAAGTCTTACGGCAATTTTCTAAGGGTCTCCTCCCTTCACCCCTAAAAATTTCAGCTAAACCAGGGCTTAGTAATACCTATAGGTGCAGTCCCCTTGCTGTTCAGATGTGCTTTCAGGCACACACATGAACAGGAGCTGCAGTTCCACCTTACAACTGCCAGCACTACCCTCACAGAGAAAGTCATCAGCTCCTTCAAAAGTCACACTGACCTTCCACTCACTTGGCCACTACAAACGCAAGATTCATGAGGGATTAGCCTGGCACCCACATATACTAAGAGTCAGTAATTTTTTTGAATACATATCTTCCCAAGAGAATCCTGCCCTTAAGACATGCAGCCTTCCTACTGCGTGCAAAATCCCCCCTGCCCTCCCCAGCTCCTTGTCAGCCTCAGCAAGGACACAAACACTCCAGAGGCAAAAGAGGTGAAGGGGAAAGGTGACAACTCCAAATGTTTGCTAGGGATGAAGGAAAAACTATGGGTTTTCCTCTGGAGTTCTCTACCATGTGTATGCTAGATAAGCCAGCCAATGGAGCTGTAAGGAGACAAAACATGGTTTACCTTGGGGAGGAGAAGCTGCCTGTAACAGATGGTGAGGATGGGGGCGTAGGGGAGGCTTCTTTCACAGCAGGAGACACGGAAGGCGGGGTGGAAGAAAGGACAATGGAGCTTGAGGGAGCTGCATCATCAGAGTCACCTTAAAAAAAGGAAGTCAAACTGTTTGTCTGGGTTTGTCTCACAGCACAGAACACTGAGATAAAGCTCAATCTCCTTGTCTATGCTCCTGCTGCACAAGTTTGGTCAGATTCAATCCAGAGGTCGGCTGGCCCATCAGTTCTGACTGGCTCCACACCTCTGATGGGATTTCTATGTCTGGGTACAAGGCAGGCACAGACACTGACACTCCTTGGCCTTCCTCATTCGGCATCTGCTCTCCTAGGGTTTGCTCCCAGCTGATTTTGAGCCTCCTGCATAGCCACAGCCCAGCTCATTGATCTCCCACAGGGAATCTCCCCCTGCAACCGCTGCAGGGCAGCACCACTCTTGGAATCTAGTACCTCTGGGTGATCACAGGGATCTCCCCATTCCATCTGCCTCCACCCTCCAGAACCAAGGTTTCATCCCCTTCATAGTGGCCCTTTAGGATGGTGGGAGCATTGTGGCAGCAAGGAGTGACCCACAGAAGGGCTGTCTCCATGCACAAACCTGTGTGTAACCCAGGCCACAAGAATCTGGGTTTGACAGTGAAGCAATACAAGAAACAATCCCAATACAAAGAAAACAATATTCCTGGAGGAGAAAAAAAATAAGTTCTCATTGACAAAATAGCATCACCCCATGTCTGTGTATGTTAGCAGACCGTATCCTCTATATCAGCTTTGCACTTCCTCAATAAAAAATAAATGGGCCCACCCTGAAGTTCCCAGGCACTGAGATCAATTTCATTCAGCAATTGAGCCCACTGTAGGGAGACAGGCATGAACGTCTGATGAACTGCCTCCTCAAGCTGAAAAAGGAACCTCGAACAATTCTAACAGTGAATCCACCCCACTGTCAGCATTAGAAAAACGGTGTTTGCACAAACATGAGAGTAGAGCTTTCCTGCATGTAGGTGTGGGAATTTCACCTGGCCTGAAGCTCCATGTAAAGTAACAAGAAAAATGAGGCCTCTCCCAAGAGAGAGGGCTCTTTTTCTGCAGACAAACCATTGGGAGCTAATAAAATCCAATTCCACCTCACAGTGCTCCAAGGCATCAGCAATGGACAAGTCTGCTCAGCCTCTGAAGTCAGGCTCCCACCTGCTGTAGGACACGGAAAGCACACACAAGATGTTCCTTACCCGATGTTGCAGAAGATTGTTCCACTATTCCAACCTTCACAACCTAAAGGGGGCAAAACAGAAGAGCTCTATCAAACAAGAGCCCCCTGAACTTCAGGAACCCAAACCCCAGCAATGAGCTCATCTCTGCACTCTCCATGCACTGTCCCTGTAGTCAGAGAAGTTAAGGAGTCCTTCAAGAGCCAGGCAGGTCCTGGCAATGTCCAGCCAAGCAGTGTCACCTCACATCCCTTACCTGACCACAAAGGAGACCACACAAAGGAGAGCACAGGTCCTGCAGAGCTGTTACAAACCTGCCCAGCTCTGCACAGCCCATCAGCTCCAAGCTATGGCTGCTCCAGGGAGGAGAAAGGTTCAGAAACATCCCTTCAGCACTGCTTTGGTGCACCTGCTAAATTACAGACAAGCTGCTTCCATTGCTCAGGAGCAGCTACTTCCAGGGTGCAGCATAGTTGGGGTTTGTTAGGAAACCACAGAAGCAACAAAGTACAGTTTCTGATCAGAGTTATCTATTCTCTAGACAAGAGAAGTGTCCAACAAAGAAGATATAATCCCTACCAAAGCCTCTGGAGGCAGACAGGGACAAACCACCACATGGACAGGTCAGAACAATCCAGATCACACTGTAATAAGGGCACACATGTGTGTGGCCAGTCACCAGCTGGCACATTAAGATTAATGATAAATGTCACTGGCAGTAACTTGTGGAACAGAACATGCTGCAAACAAACTCCCAAGAACACACTATGCCTAGAAAGATAAACTGGCCCTTGGTGATATGAAAGCAGAGACCTTCTGCAGTGATAATATGCTATGGTACACAAGGATCATCACTCTCAACACTGCAGAGAAGAAGCCTTTTCAAGGTCCTTAAGAAACTTGTATCCAGGGCTAATGTCAACCCTACACAAATGCTGACAAATGGGAAAGAGCTGCAAAGGGAGCTCAGGTCAATAAAACCTGCTTTAGAATGAGAAATTATGTTACGCAGGCTGTGTGGTTTGAAAATAGAAGGTCATTAAGTTCAGACACAACCACGTCTGGCCCACATCTCTAGGGAGCACATTTCTGTAGTAAAAAAAAAAAAAAAAAAAAAAAAGCAAGCTGATTATTAGAAGCAAAACGTTTTTGCAGAGGGCAGGGAGGGGCATGCTCAACAGTAGATCTTGGAGAGCTGTCAGGCTCTCTAGTGGATTCTCATTTAGATCCAGTCTTGAAAAAGCCATCATGAATTCAGCAGTGTGTACACAGGCTCCCTGAGGGCTCACTGGCTTGGGAGAAGGAGGCTGCAGCTCAGTTTGGCCAGTCACTCAAAGGGCAACAAATCAGGTTCTGGAGTACAGCATCCATTTGTGCTGCATGTGTTAAATGCCAAGAGGATGTTTCACAGACTGTCACTGGCTGTGAACAAGAAGAGCAGGGTTAGGGGAGGGACAAGCAACACAGAAAACTGCTTGCAGCCACCTTGATCTGCAAGCCAGGCAGGAAATCTCTTCTGGCCTTTTCCTCCTTGTTGGCTGACTGAAGATGCTCAAGTTCAGACATATGGGAGGAACACAAGGTTAAACACTTTCCCTGCCCTCCACTTGAGAAGGTGCATGAGAACACCGCAGTTCCAACAGGCCTCCATCCAGGAAAGTTGCAGCAGCCAGTCCCCTTTCCCTCCAGAAAGAGGCACATCCTGTTAACTCTCCTGGCAACTGGCTGTCAGCCCAAGGCAGCCTGAGCCTGGCTTTTGTGCCCGTCTGGCCCCTTGTAAGGCTCCACTCCCAGAACTTTGAGCCCAGCTGAGCAGCATGGCACTGTCCTGCCTGTTTCTGGGTCAGAGACTGCACAGTCCAGCTGCAGGACACGAGGCTTTGCACCCCAAAAGCCAAGAGAGCAGCCAATATCAGGAACTGCAAACCCAGAAGTCACTGGCTCTCTTCCTTGTCCAACAGCTCTGAGCAGGCTGCAGCTGAGGGAAAGAGCCTCAGGTCCAGCCTCAGATTTTGTGAGACACCTGCAACTGGCCTTTCAGACTCTTCAGATGTGTTTCACAGGGCATTACTGCGTCAGGAATGCTTCAGAATCAGGAGCAAGCAGCACTGATTTGACATCACCAGTGACACAGGAAGTCAGTCTATGCTTTCAAGACAAGTTTTCTGGGGGGCTGGCAACATTATGTACACAACAAAGCAATGACACCCCTTTCAGATAATCAAATCCAGACTGGAAAAGTAATGCTAATGTCAGGACAACAATCATTTTAGAGCAACTAGATAGACACTCTGAGCCCCATTTGCTTGCACAAAATACAGGACTAAATCAGTCCTGAAAAAAAGCTTGCAGAGCCAACAACAGTCTGGGATGTTCCAAGTCCTCTAGGCTTTTCATGTTAGGGGAAAGGTCAAACAGCTGTTTCATAAGAACAGTCCACCACTGGAAATTGCAGTTCATGGGAGATACAAGTTTCCAGCAAAGCTCATCAGCAGGGAACAAATTGGGTGGATGCGTCTCTCTGCTTTTGCAGAAGGCATCTGTCCTTCAACAAACAAAAGTAGACTGTCATCTCAGGAACACTGCAGAGAGAGACTCTCACTATGAGGAGACACCAGAGTGAAAGCAGGGTCAGCCTGAGGGCAAGAGAGACTAAGCTCTTTAAATGCCCTGGGATTTCAGATGAGCTCTGATGCACCACCAGGACGCAGAGTGGATGCAGACGTGTCAGCGTCACACAGAGCAGGTACAGCAAGGCCAGCATGCGAGACAGCAGCAGAAACTGGGAAGAGGACATCCAAGAGCTGAAGAGCAGCCAAGGGATTTCTTCTGGCTGCAGGTCAATGACTTTACACCTAAAACTTAATGAATTGAAGAGCATGATCAAATAAGGGGAGGGAAGCTAGAAAAGGCAAAGAGCACACAGTGCACAAAATACACTGACAGAAGAACAAACGTGGCCCTGTCCAGACACTCTGCACTTGGCACCTCAAATGGGAACACTTAAGGACAGGAGGAAAAACGAGGGACTATCCCAAATACGTAACAGTGGTATAAATCATCTCCCTGCCAGGATGTACTCTCTACTTCTCAAGGAATAGATGGAATACTAAGAGGATGGGTGACCATCAGTGACAAGCATGCAGAGGACTGACACTGGAATGGCAAATTTGGCCAAAACAATCAATTAGGGCAATGCTAGGCACAGCATCCCTATAATCAGGTTTCCAGAGACACATCACATTTCTGTCTGAGAAATAAAATATACCCTGGAGTTTTTTGAAGTGTCTTAGATGTTTGCTTACATATCAGGCAGCTGCATTCAACCATCAGACTGTCATGCTGATAACCTGCCTTAGAGCACCCAATGGCTTCCGCCCTTGCTCCAGAAACCTGTTAAGTTTAGGTTAACACCTGAGAATATATTCCAGCTTGCTTGAGACAGCATAACCTCAACAGCACTCACCCCAACAAAGGGAATGAACTTCTGTGAAGATTCTTCGTCGGGACTAAAGACAAAGAGAAGAGAGTTGTTAGCAGCTTGCCTCCACCCCAGACACCATACTCACTCCATACGTTGCATTCCAGCATGCAGCAGGGACGGACAGGATGCAAGCGCCAGTTCAACGCTCCTCTCAAGGCCCCCTGCCAGCACCAGGAGCCTGCACGGGCGGGGAGGAGCACGCAGCCTACAGCACGTCTCTGGGGAGAAAGGCTCTTCTTCCCTCCCTCACGCTCCACAGAGAAACATGCTTGGATGGCATGGCAGTCACCACAGACACACGGGCTCCCACTGTGAGGAGATGGATCTGTGCCACGACAACACAGAGCACTGGGTGTTACTTACTAGAACCCGGGGTGCTCTGCACGCGCAGCCTCCAGGCGTCCCCCCTTGGAGCCATGTGCCACAGCTTGCACATCCCCAAAGCAGTGGCCCTGCCGCGGGTTACAAGCCGTGACACGCGGTTATTGGTGAAGTACCGGCAAGGATGTGCCCTCACACCCACACTCACTCTCACACACACCCTCCCTGCTGCTGGCAGCTTGCAGGCCCTGGCATGGGCACACCCCAAGGCTCAGCACCGGGGCACACACCCACAGCTGAGCTGAGCTGAGCAAAAGGCACACCGTGCCCCAGGAATGGCTGGAGATAATGCTACACACGTCTGGAAAGCCCTTCTTGCTCTGGGCCCCGCCAGAAAGCAGAGGGTGGAGAAAGGCCAGCAATGAAGGCCACAGTCAAACCCAGCAGGAATTAGGGGGAGGCTTGGCAAATACAAGAGGAGGAAGAGATGAGTGAGCAGGAAGGCAGGCCAGAAGGGCCTGCAAAGCCATTGCTCCCTTCAGTGGCAATAGAGATCAGAGATGGACCCACAGGGTGAGGAGAAGACCACAGAAGCACATCCACATGTTTGGAGGAACTACAGTTCAGCAGAGGGAAGTGACTGCACAGGCAAGACACA
This sequence comes from Acrocephalus scirpaceus scirpaceus, assembly GCA_910950805.1. Lineage (NCBI taxonomy): Eukaryota > Metazoa > Chordata > Aves > Passeriformes > Sylviidae > Acrocephalus > Acrocephalus scirpaceus. The sequence goes on from OU383779.1 coordinate 28,260,366, forward strand.
CATTTCTCAGTGACTGAGCACACGAAACAGATAGGAAGCAGACAAACACTGAGACTTCTCATGTTTCTCTTCCTGTGCATCCTCCAGTGCTCAGAAAAAAACATCCAGCATCGCTTTCATCCAGAATTCAGCTGGGAGTAGCATAAATACTGCAGGTATTTCTGTGCTGTTTCCAGCATGGACCACAAATGCACCAAATGCACAAAGGTTGTTAACCTGTTTGATCAGCATGGGTTGGAGACTTTCCTCTAAGCCCCAAGGAAAGAATGATGTAAAACTGCAGTGAACGTCACTCAGCCAGAACTCCCTCATGGTCCAAAGCAGAATATGATTTTGCAAACAGCCTCTCACTTTGGCTCAGCTCTGCTTACCCATCCTTCAGGCAAAGCCAGGGCCTTTGCTCCCTTCCTACCTTACACCCTCAGGCACCGCACCCTCGCTGTTCTCCTAAAGCACAGGACAAAGTGACCAAGTCCCTGATTCCATGCTGGAAGGCAGAAAAGTCCCATCTTTGCAAACACAACTGTGGGGCCCAGCAAACACATCTCCTACAAACACAACATTTCCAGCTCCAGGTTTGCAAAGGGAAATGAGAAAACCACAGAGCTGTTGGGAGAGGCACAGAACAGAGTCTCAGCTCTCTTCTCTTTCCTTTAGCTCTGTGGGTTTGGAGACCAGCAGAAAGTGAGTCCCACTCACCAAGTCAAGGAAGCGTAACAGCCACCCAGTCATCTCTCAGTGGCTGGATGGCTTTGCTCTGAGCTCTGAAAAAACAAACCGTGTCCAGTTCCAGCAGAAAACTCATTCTCCTTCCCCCTGGGAGCTCTGATTCCCACTGCAGAGAGCTCAGCAGCAATTCTGAAATACATAGTTTGTTTCAGTCACCATTTATCACGGCCCACAATGATGCACAGGCTGTTCCTGACGCAATCCAGCTGGATTTCAGCTCAGCTAGTCTAGTCCTGTCACATGTCCTCTTGGGAACTCTGGTCTTGCACATGTGTCTCTGGAAATGCAGCTTATCGAAACAGCTGCTCTTCATGTGGATGAAAGAAAAGATGAGATGACCATGCTTGTTCTTCATTTCCTCCTTCATGCTCTTCCCAATTTTTGTTCTTCAGGATCTCAAGGTCCCAAAGCATTAATTCAGAATCTTTCACCTTGGTAACAGCCGCTTTGATTCCTCCTCCTACCACAACCCTGCAACTAAAATATCTCCCATCTCTGGAAAAGCAGCTTCTCCTCATTACCTCAGCTGCACACATTCCCAGGCTGCAGAGGGTTAACCCCACATGTCCAAGGCTTTTTTTTTTACCCACAGGGCTTCTGAAGGCCCTGGTACCCCAGCTGTAATTTAAAGCCAGACCTGGCCCAAGTTTGTTATTTTTAGCAGTTATGGATGTGTCATCTCTCTAAACAGGAGGCTCTCAGGCATCCCCTTTATTCCAGTCAAGTCCTGAAGAAGGCAACAGTAAAGACAGGGCTTTAATCACTGAAGGACTAGCAGGATTCTGGGCCATTTCAGGCCAGGCACCAGCACCACCAACTCTTCACTCATCTATGATATGAAAACTGTCCTGCCCACCAGGCAACTCCAGCTGTCTTCTGGCCGACACTGTCCTGCTTCCACCAGGGTCAAACCAATAAGGGACAAAGCAACACCAGGTCCTCAGGACACATCAGATGAGTTTCCTCTCAGCCTTTCCAGAAACCTCCTTTCCAGCACTCTTCACATTCCTGTGGCAGGCTGAACATAGTCAACAGGACATCCATAATTTCTTGAACCTTGACTCTCCTCTGCTGCACTCCTGTTGCATTTCCAGCAGCTGCCCAAGGACTTTCCTGCAATAACCAGCCAGATAACATGAGCTCTGCTGAGCGAGGGGAGGGACCAGGCCCCTCTTTGCCAGCTGTTCATGTCCAGCAGCTGCTGTATGAGGAGAAGCACTCAGAGCAATAACCTGGACTCTGCTCATCCACTGCCCTGCAGGGCCTCTGAAACACACAGCAAGCAGGATCAGTGTAATCTGTGCTTCCTACTGGCCAGAAGCCCTCCAAACCAAGAGAACTTGGAGCAAGAGCTGGGAAGTGCTCTCAAAAGCTTTTGGTAAACACATAACTAGGCAGGCAGTGATCCAGCCCTTGCCCTGACAAGTGAACAATGCTTCCATTTCCAACAGCCAGGCTGCTCCCCAGATTCATGCAAGGGCTATCCAGAAGCCACATGGCATGAGCTGTGCTGGGCACTGAATTACAGCGGGTGACACCAGCCCAGAACTGACCAGCAATCCAGCTGCACTGGGAATGAGTGAGTGCTAAATATTAGACCTCAAATGCCACAGGGTTTCTTTCAAGAAAACAATGCAGAGAGGCATGAATGACAGGCCCCTTCTAGTGAGAGACCCAGCCCATCCCCATGGTCTCAGCTCCCCAGGTGTTGCCTGGATTGCACTGTTCCTTCAGAATTCAGTAACCAGGACCTCTCCCAGGGCTCACAGATAGAGTCAGTCACCCAGTGTAACTCAGAGGAGCTGCAATGGCACTTCATTTCCTTTGTGAATCCCTTTCCTCATAGCCAGCCCCCTGCTTTCAGGTAAGGTCAGAAGATGCTCCGGAAGACCAGGACAAAGCTTTGGCACCATTGCAGTCCATCACAGGCAGTACATGCGCCAACCTTTGCCACGACAAACAGAACAAGGGCACGGGGAAAGAGCGCGGTCAGTCAGAATAGGGACAGCTGGCAAGAGAGTTATAAAGCAGCTCATCACATACAGCTACATCCTAGAGACTGGCTTAGCTTTCCTTGGACCACTAGGGCTTGTTTAACAGACCAAATGCCAGGATTCTGGGAGACTTCTCTTGCAATGAATTTTTAGGTAGTGCTGTTTGTTTCTGCCTGGATCACTGCCTTGAAAGCTGGCCTTGGGAAAGCTATTCACCTCTGGCCTCAAGGGGGAGGGAGTTGCAGTAGTGGGAGTTTGTGTGCTGCGTACAAAATAAAAAATGCCCAATAATCATATGATTCAAAGCAGGGGACCCTGCAGAGCATGGGGGTTTTGGAGGCAGCTCAGAGAGCAGAGCTCCACTGCTAACACACATATGTCTTCTCTTTCTTAAGCTCAGAGAAGTCCCATACATCTGGGATGCTCTGCCACTGAGAGACTAGTCCTCAAGTTTTTGATTACAGGGAGATTTGCTGGTCTGCAGTTGGACACTGCACAGCTGATCCTCACTCTGAGCTACTGAGTGCCACCTACAGCACTCCCGTTCCAACAAGATGGGAGCTGAAAAGCCTTTCTCAATCCTGATCTTTCTGGAGCTACACTGTATCTTTCTGACAGCTAAGGGAAAAGGCAAGGAAAAACCCCACCTTCTCCATGTTGTACTGCTCTAAGCTACTCTCTCAACAATTCCTTCTTTCCCATTCAGTCTGCATGCTGGGGACCCAAATGTGTGGTCCAAAGGCACAGCAGTCACTTTCAGCTATTCATTCTGCCAGCAGATGCCACAATTTCAAAGCAGTGAGCAGAATTCAACCTAAAGCACAAAATGTGCATTCCAGACCCGCAGGAGCTGTTAAACAAGGCACAAATCACCAGTTCACCGGGAAAAGAGATAGGAGCTGGGAGAGGAAACCTAAAAGGAACTGATACCTTATGGTAAAATCAAAATGAAAGCTCTTTTTCCTTTTCAGGAAGCAACCAAAGAAAAAGATAAATGTGTTATTATACTTACAAAACAGTGATACATTCATTTAGATAGTGCTAATGGAGACACAATTTCTGTGTTGTTTTTAACAATACCCTCCTTAAGCTGCTGCCAACGACAGAGACCCCCATTCCTAAAGGAAGGCACACAGGAGACAACTGCCCATGGAGAGCCTGTTCGTCTGACTCCCTCTCCTTTGCTCATGGGGTACTGACCTGAAAACAGAAGTTATTTTAAGGCAGACACACAGAAATACTGAGAGATTGCAGGCTATGCCAGAGTCTGACCATGAGTTTCAGCAATCTCTCCTCCCAATTAACTCCTAAATTAAAACTATGAACAGCTTCAGGCATGGCACCAGAGTCCAAAGGGTGTCAAACCCAAATGGATCAGACCAGCTTGGTAAAGTGGTCCTGCACATTGCTGGGAGGGATAAGGGCAGGGGTTGCTCAAATACATTTCAGCTATTTTCCAACGAAGTGCTGAACCAACCTTCTGGACACATTAGGAACTCAAAACCTTTAAATGTGTGTTAATGACAAAAATGAAGCTGTAACAGAATGGAGGAAGCAGTGGAAAGCAGTGCAGAACCCAGCACGTGAAGGGTGCAGAGAAAGAACCAGGCAGCCTCAGAAGGGGTTCACACTGCACTGGGGTGTCTGAGCTCCCTACTGGTAACAAAGGTAAGCCTTCACACCAAAAACAAAATGCAAAACTGAAGGCAAGAGCTTCAAGTGCTCTGTAGCTCTTTAAATTTCATCCTTACTATCACATGAACTTTACAGAAGTTCCACAAATACATAAAGAGACTAGACTGGTCTCTTTTACTTGACTAGTCTGTCTGGAAATACAGGAAAAACATGTAGAATCGGTGAAATTTCACTGAATCATTTCTGCACAGTAATGTGAGTGCAGACACAGGAACAGAAAAGGAATATACAATGAGAATTTCCAAAAAGAAGGGGAAAGAGTGATGCTACCCACACTTTTAATTTCTCCCAATTCTTAGGCAAAGGAAACACCAAAAAGGGATGTTAATGGACCAAAAATGAAAAATCAAACAGAAGTAATTAAAAAATAACAACATCCATGTCTCATAGGGAGTTGCTAGTCACTAACTGAGAAAATTCACATCAGCTGAGTTCAAATCTCTTATGCTCCTCTGTCCCTTGATAACAGTGCATCTCTACCCCTCAGTGACAGTTACTCTTCTTCCTGGCCCATGGTCACAGGAGACCCTACATACTCCTGAATCTTGTTTTCAGGCCTCAATCCTCCCTCCTACAGCCTGCTTATCCCTACAGAAAAGTTGAAATGAAATCTGTTGATTGTCAGGCCTCCTCAGGAGGAGTCCTGGTAGCTTGCAACTGCCAATCAACAAGGATTCTGTCTCTCCTGCAAGAAGCTCTGCTATTTACACTCCAAAAAGAAAGTGCCTTAGTTCCCTAAACACCAATGTAAAAAAGGTCAGGTCTCATGGAAGATACTTTGTGGGAGAATGCCAAGGTCCAGTCTTACACACCTAAGGTCACTGTGGTGAGAGATCTAGAGAACCTAAGCACATAAAATCTGTCCATCCCCCATCCTGCTTAGCCTGCACTTCCCCATACCTCTTACATCTTCAAAAAACAAAAGAATCACTGCACTTAAAGTAACCCCGCTGCTGTAGATTCACTGAGTGGGACACACCACTGGGTGCAGGCTACTGTGAGGCTCCCAAGGGCTTTGCCGTTTGGCTTTCAGACTGCTGGCATGACACAAGAAAAGCACTTTGCTTTCAAGCAGCTGCTCATCCTGGGAGCCAGCAGGACGAGGGGGTCATACCTCTTCTGTTTGTAGGTCAGCATGGCTTCAGCAATGGGCAGCTGGTGAGCACAGTTTGCTCCTGCTATGTACTGCGTTATCCGGGACACGACGTCGGGTGCTTCCGAAACTGCAGGAGAACAGAGGGAAAAGCATTCAAGTGACTCCTCAGACCACTGCCAGCACTGCTCTCCGTCTGCTGATGGGGCCCAGCCAGCTGCATTTGGACTGCACCTTGCACAAGAAGCTCTGCCTACCCCAGAGCACAATAAAGCTGAATCTGTACTCAGCATTTCTGACTGAATCTGGGGTCTCTTAGATTTGTTAAAAGCTTTTCTCTGTACCTGCCCAGAGTTAGCTTTAGACTTTTTCACACCTTGACTGCAGGTATCTGCTGAAGAATGTGCCCGGCCGTCTCTCCAAAGTGAGCTGCTCTGCTCACACCAGCACTGAGTTACCTGAGCTTCTAATGAATTCATGGCCTTGCTGAGTTGACCAAGAAGACTGAGGGACACACAAGGGTAGGAAGAGCACAAAGATCATATGTATTTGTGAGATTGTGGTTCATTCAAGTCAACACAAAGACATTTCCTAAATGCCTTCCGTATTTCTTTGGTTTCAACCAAAGAGCCTCAACTGTGAGATCACAGGAACACAAGCAACCTTCCACAGGCACTTCCATACTTTAAAATGGGCATTTTAACACAGATTCTTTGTATTTGAACAGTGAACTGAAAGAGTTATAATTCTCTGCCAGATCTTCTTGTGCCATCACGGAGTTTCTGTGCAGTCGGCACCACACAGACAAAAATGTAGAATGCACAAAGTCTGCACTATACAAAAATAAGGTGGAATTTTCCTCATAGCATACAGCATATAACCAACTAAGGAACAGATATGGCTCTTTCTGGATTTCTATAGGCAATGAAGTATTCCTAACTCAGACACAAAAATCAAGTCTGTATTGACATTTTTCCACATTTTCAAGTGCAGCAGCAAATAAAGGAAACCAGTTCCATACACCAGTTCTTCTCTGAATTCAGGATTAAGGGAAAGTGTAGGTTGGATAGTACACTAGGAGATTTCTAGTCCAGCCTCCTGCTCCAAAGAGGGCTGACTTCACCTTCAGATCAGGCTGCCCCGGGCCTTGTCCAGCCATGCCCCCATCTGCTGGAAACAGCTCTGAACAATTACCCATGAAGAGGTCTCTCTCCTCCTCTCGAGCCTAGAGGACTTTCAGGAGCATCCTGGGAGACTCAGGAACTCTGCAATTCCAACAGGGATAACCACATTGCAACCTCCCCACGCTCATGGTGCAACACAAACTCCAAAGCTTTTTTCCTTCTAATGAAATTTTTGTATGGGCAATGCTGCTCATAACAGTGTCAAATCTCAAGTCTTCACGTAGCCCTGAATGTTGCAAATCCTCCTTTCCCCTGTTTCTTTCTGTTCTTGAAGAAATGGAGGAAGAAACTGTAAGCATTCATATTTTAAACAAATTAGTACTTTAACATAAAGTAAGGCTTTATTCTGGCCTAGAACAAATTCAGATCATAACAGGAACTTGTTGGTCTGACCTAGGGCAGCTCCCACTTGTTACCACATTGGTGAAGGACAAAGTCCTTCTTTAATGAGAATGTTTTCAAGTCTGCTGGCAGGTTCTTCCTCACACACAACTAACAGAAGTTAATCTTCCCAGAGCTTCCAAACACAGGCTGCACAGTTCCCGAAGGAAAGCAATGAAATTACTGAACTTAGTAGTGAGATGTCCACATTGAAGAACAAAGCTGAGAGCTAGGTAAGAACAGCATGACTCAGAGACAGCTAGTTAGTGCCTCTGGGAGCCAATAACTGTTTGCAAACCACCACGTTAAAAACTCTAGAAAGGTCAGCATCTGAAATGGGAATGTGGTGGTGAGGAGGAAAGAGGAACAAAACCACTTGTCTGCTTCCTCTTGTATTTACTTGACCTTTGCTAAAATTACTCATTCAAGCTTTTCATCCCACACAGGCCAGACAGACACAGAGCCTTACCAGTGGTCTGTGCTTCAAGTTTGTTGAACAAATCTCTCCAGGCTAGATCTTGGAAGAAGTTGTTGTATCTATAATCTACAGACCCCAGATACTTGGCCACTGGATGAGAGCCTAAGAAAAAAAAAGGAAAACATGACAGCTGTGCTCTCAAGCACTGAACACATGTGTGGGCTTGATCTGTAAGGAATTAAACCCTAAAATCAAAACCACACTAGACACCTCAGAAACAAACTTCTTCAATTATAACCAAGTCATTTAGTCCAGCTTATCTCTACAGGAGCATGAAAATAGACTTCCCGGCACAAACCGCTTCAACACACTAATATCTTTCACTTGCCACTTTCCCCCTAACAAATTAAATTTTAAAAGGCCAAAGGAAACAGGACTGGGCAACTGCTAAGGAAATAAATGATTTGGAAGGCACAAAGGCTCTACAGCTCTCCATGTCAGCCTCTCAGTTTTGCAAGCAGCTTTCCCTTCCTGCCCACAGGCTGCACCACAGCCAGGTGACCTCTGCCAAGAGAGGCCAGACCCCTTTCTTCAAGCACCATTTGCACCCCACAGCTGTTCTGCAACACTGAGGAGAGGCAATTTCCCCCAGCCAGGAAAAACAACACAGGGAGGCTTAAGGGCTATAAGCTCAATAAATATGTTGCAATTTGAGAAAACATAGCCCCAGGATTACAGTACCCAGTGAATACTGGCACATGCAGCAGGTCCCTGCTTACTCTAGCTGAGCCTTGTGGCTCAGCTCCTCCATGAGCATGGAAAGACCTCCTTGTAGAAGCTTTGTGTGTCCAGCCTCCAGCCCTGCATGGAGATCTGACTTCGTACTTACACTGAGCAGGACAGGGAAGGTGTTCAAGTAACAAACTCTGCCATGGGAGGTGGCAAAAATTTTGGTCATTTTAGGCCACTTGTGTCCCCAAAACAGACAACATCCCCTACCAACTACCTCTACAGTCTTTGAACACAGGAGAAAAGGTGTGCCAGGATCACCCTTCCCAGTCACCACCCGACAGTCATGCTCAGCACCAGTCCAGTACATTTACAGTCAGCCATGAAGCAGCCTCAGAGTTCCTCTAATCACATTCTTTTCATCCTTCCTGCACACCAAATTCGCACATCAAGCCACGCTTCCAGAGGCTGCAACAGCTGAGTCACCAGCTGGTAACTGGAAACCTGACAAATTCTTCAAGATGACCCCAGCTGCTTAACTGTACTCATCATGGTCCAGCAAAGCTCTGGTGGAAAAAAAACCCCAAACAATAAACCCACTGTCTCATCCTCTGAATCTCCAAACTCATTTCCAGACTTCAAAGAGAGGTGAAAGCAGGAGGTCCCTCTGGGCTGGCCTCAGTGTCATTAGAGACTGCAACCCACCATTTCTCCTGCAGTGGAGTGCACACAGCACAGCTCTGCACCATGTACTGGAGAAGCTTTCCCACATGCTGGGAAAACACACTGCACATGGAAACAAGCAGTCAACAGGAAGTCTCCCAAGAAGTTCTACCCATGGGAGCTATATAAAATCTTAAACAGCCTAAATAACCCCCAACATTTTATTTTCCCCTTTTCAGTTGTTTATATAGTGTTTTAGACAGCCAAAGTCTTACAGCCATAGAATCAATTGCATGGAGCAGGACTGAATCTCCTAGTTCACATGTTTGCAGACACTACGCATTTCTGATGGCTAATAAACCACTGAAGGTTGACCCTTCTGTTACTGGAGTGTGTAGTTGTGGACTCAGAAAGTAAAACCATCCATGGAAAGAGTCCACCAACTCTAGTTCAAAGGTACTGCAAGCAGCAGAGAGGCTTTTCCTTTAAGACATTTATGTAACGGTCACCATTCTGTCTTGGGTGCTTTTTCAATTGTCAGAAATGAGAGGTGCCTTCTCAATCACTTTAATGAACTGTCAGAGAGCTGGCCAGAAATAAGCACTTGATCCGATCAGGAAATACTGCAGACTTCTATGGAAAAGGTCCTGTTAGAGAAGTTTCTATATTTAAAGTAGAATTTTAAAAGAATTCACAGTTCTAAAGCATTTCATTATCAAAGCCTGGTTAATTTTTTTGTTTTTTGATTACAAAAGAAAGTTTTAAGATTAAAAACCAACCCAGACCCACACTAGCTAAATTTTGTCTTTCACTTTCAAAGAGAGAGTATTTTCAGATCATTAAAAACTGCAGGACAGAAAACTCTTCTTCTGAGGCCAGGAGACAGTCAGCAAGTGAGTAGCAAAGTCTCAGACACAGATTCTCATTCAAAGCACATTTAACCTTGCAGAAATTAATTTTTTTGTTGCTGTTTTTACTCTCTAAATGGCTCTCTCTTCTCTTCTCTTCCTGCCAACCACTTTGGAAACTAAATGCCTTTTTTTACAGAAGGATCCAGCCCTTTTCCTCTGCCTTTTTTATTTAACTTTTGCAAATGCCACCACTGAATGGATAGCCTAATCCTAGTGTTCATGGTGCTGGGCAGGAGCTTCTGATTCATACAGGAACTGCCATCAGCTGCTCCCAAACCCAGAAAACACCAGCAAAAAGTGTTTTTCAAATGTTCTGTTGTTTCCATCTCTTAAGTGCTCGTCCATACAAGTCAAGCCCTAGACCACGCCAGCACTGCCCAGATGTCCCTGCCTATAGCACCAGTGACTGCCCTGCTTCTCAGGCCTCGCCACCGCAACATTCCGCGTGTTTCTGACTACAGCGAGACCCCGGGTGTTATCAGTCCACTCTACTTCCCTCACCACAAGCAATCCAAGCTGGGGAACTTGCCAGCCAGGCAGGCTTGCTGAGCTGCTGAAGGGACAGAGAGATAAAGTGTTTCCCTCAGTTGGAAAACTGAGGGAAAAACCTGAGCAGAGCAGCACATAAAGTAAAGGTCAAAAGATGCATGTAATTTGAATAATTCAAATTCTCAGCAGTTGCAGAACCTTTAAAAAATTTTTAATCCCTCCTCTATTAACATTTTCTGAGTCAAGCCCAGAGAGGCCAGAACAGTTATTGCTTTGGGAAACATGGTGCTCACTGAATTTAACATTTCAGCCAGGGAAAAGGGCTTCTAAAACAATATTCTGTGCATAAGAGTCTCCCTGTATGGGAAGATAGTAATTAACCCCTTGCTTCAAACAGAAGGTTTACAAGCAGAGTTTGGCATCAGGAACTTACAGGTGAAATTCACTCACACAAGAGCAGCAACACCAGCACTGCACAGTCATATAACAATTTGCCTCATTCAACCTATAGCCACAGCTCCACAAAGGCTTCTCCTGAGGGAATACAGCAGATTTCACCCATTCCCCTTCCTGTGAAGAAACACCATTCCTTATTTACCTAGAGGGATGATCAGAAATTTCATGTAGCCGAGCCAGTCGGGGGTTTTGTGAGACAGCTGCTCTACAAAAAGCCTCAACACAGCACTGAGGTAATTCTGGGCTCCTGCCACTGCAATTTTAATTGGGTTTGGAGGCTGTGAATTGCAGTTACAGCTAGACAAAAAAAAGAGGAAACATATTTTTAATTGTGCCTTCAACCACATATTTCAGAACAAGCAGCAAAACCAAAAAAAACCAACTGGTTAATAACTATTATAGCATAAGATACTTTATTCAATATACAAGGCAATATTGCAACTATTCTCAGCAGCTTAAAACTCTATTAATAAAATACAACATTCTTCAGTAATTTCTTAATTGGTCCCCCTGCTCCTTCTTTTGCACATTTTGATATTCTAAAGGTCTGGCCTCGACTATCTAGGTTAGCATGTACTTACTAACTGCTGGGTCAGAGAACGTGCTCAGGTACCCACAGCCCTCAGCCGGTAAGTAGGAACTGAGGAATTAATCTGGAAATTGCTTGGAAGGGAAAGCAAGAACTATTTTAAATGCCCTTATTTGTTTTGCATGCCTCATTGGAGCATGCATCTGACCCATGAGGCAGCCTCCAAAGCACAATCTCTGATTATCACTGCTGTTGGTGACTTGTATGGCCCCACAGGAGGCAGAACAGCAGTACCCTGAAGAGGTGGTGAGTGCTGAAGAGTCATACAATTGTGACTTCAGGAGAGCAGACTGGAAAGGTTTCATGCAGTAGTTGAGAAATTAAGTCCCTGAGTCCTGGGGCACAGGAGCTGAGAGGCTTTTAAGGTGGACACAACACAAGCAAGGTGAGAACTTACTATCTCTGTATCCTGGAGACAATTGTGCTGAAAGCTGCCTGAATATCAGCAGAGGAACATGTGCAGACCACTGGCAAGGTGTGTTTTTGCAAGACATCTGAAAGGTACTGAGGAGAGAACAGAACATTTTAGAGGTTTTTTTTTTTTTGTACATTTTGTCACAAGAAGAAAACATGCCTCCTCCAACCTCCTGGGTATTCTCACACCGACTCCTGAGCACTCTCCTTGTGTCTGATTTGAAGGTGATATGGCTATTTCACAAATGCCTCCTGCCTGCACAGCAGCCAAAGGAAAGCTCTCCTTCTAGAAAAATGGCAACATCTTGACAGACACAACACCATATCCAAACATGGCCATGACATCTCTAGAGCAGCACAGTTTTTAAGGCCACAGAGGGCTGGGAAGCAGCAGCAGACCATTCACTTAGCAGACAGCACTGGGAAAGTGCAGACACTGTCTACCTGCCCGCTTCTGGAAGAGCAGTTGCATCTCTCTGATTTCCACTTTAAAGAAATGCAGTGTTCTGCCCACCCTTAAACACTGAAGAAGGGGAAGGGTGCTACCACACACATGTTCATGAGGAACTTTTTCCCCTCCATGCAGCTGATGGGGACACCACACACCTCAGGTGCCTCATAATTATGGCACTCAGTAATATCTCGCACTTTCAAATTCTGCATGACTAATCTATACACCCCTGTCCATAGCCTTCATGCCTTCTGATACTGCAGGCACAAGCTGCCGGATCCCTTGGAAGATGATCTACAACATCTGTCCATTTCTAGAAGGCATTTCTCTGTCTTCCAAGTACAGAGAAAGTAGAACCAGTAGCTCAGATAGTATTTTTGCTCTCTCACACATTGAGACCCTAATTCTTCCAGGAGCAGAAAGCCAAACCAGACAATGTATCTCCACAAGCCTGGCACAAGTTCTCCAGGCAACAGCCACCCAAGCACATGTTCATTGGTGCTCTTCCATACGTATTTTATTGCTTTCTCAGAATAAGGTTCCAAAAGGAGCAAAATTTGTTCCAAACCTGTAACAAACCATTCCATGTTGTCAGCAAAAGAAAGTATTGCTCAGGGTTCTTCTTAAAACAACTATCACTCAGCAAGGATGGAGTGATTCCTTCCTTCCCCTGCAGTCAGCAATCACAAGCACATGTACATGGCTACAGAGCTGACCTGAAATATTTTCTCCTGTTCACCACCAATGCTCAGAAATCTCATAGTGTATGAGAAATCTCATAGCATATGAGCACACAAGTGCAGCCACCTATGCTCAGAAATCTCAGCCTAAACCACCCCAAGGTAAGACCGCCTTGCCTCCTTTGCCCAGTCTACCACAATTTAGGAGGCTTTTGAGTGCAAGGGTTTAGTCATATTCTCAGTGTGCTGCTAACCAGAAGGAATGGCATTGCTTGGAGGAGAAAACACCTCTGTGGAAAGGCTCAGGTGGCAAAGCTTTATAAGATCCCAGCATCTCTTGGTCAGATGAAATCCAGCCTGTGGGCACTGAACACTCTGCAGGCAGCAGAATCTACTTTGTTAGTGCAGAAATCAAGACTTGTCCATTCCTGAGGAGGAACAGCGCAGGAGAACTGTGCTGCAGGTAATGTCTCCTGCCTTTACCTGGCCTTGCCAGTCAGATGTATTGACAAGAATAATGTTTTCTGGCAGCTGGTCATCGGAAACTAGGATGTGATTTAGCTGATCGTACACTGTTTTCCTGGGGATCTGGAAATAAAGACACAGAGAAGAGAACAGTAAGAGGTGTCAGCTATAACCATCAAGCCTCCAGCTCCAGCTCTTGCAATTGATGAGGTGGCTGCACATGCTAGCCAGTCACCCCATCAGCAAAGGAACATTGGGCTGCTGGGACTGACACTCTGCAGCTTCTTCAATATTACTTCACTTATTCTGCACTTCTGCAATAACCATGGATTTGTTGGCCATTACTCTTTCTGCTATGCACTTTTACTTACATCACCTTATACCAACTAACAGCAGTCCAAGAACTTAAGATTCATAAAGGCCAGGAACAATCTCCTTCAAGGAGGGAAATAAGTGTGTCCCACAGCTAACAAAAGCATGGCACATATGCTATGCACAAGACTCGTATCTCATAGTGTATGAGGAATCTCATAGCATATGAGCACACAAGTGCAGCCACCTATGCTCAGAAATCTCAGCCTAAACCACCCCAAGGTAAGACCGCCTTGCCTCCTTTGCCCAGTCTACCACAATTTAGGAGGCTTTTGAGTGCAAGGGTTTAGTCATATTCTCAGTGTGCTGCTAACCAGAAGGAATGGCATTGCTTGGAGGAGAAAACACCTCTGTGGAAAGGCTCAGGTGGCAAAGCTTTATAAGATCCCATTATCTGCATTATTTCAAAGGAGTAATTCCTCAACAACTCTATTCATTTCTCATTCTAACAATTTGTTCCAGTGTTTTGAGTTTATGGCTGGCTGACAAAGCTACAAGCTGGCAAACCCCAGCAGACTGGATGGAAAATAAAATTTTAGCCAAGACACAAATTCCCTCCCTCCTGAAGCTGTGGGGCCCAGTTCCTTCCCAGCAGGGACAGAGCTTGAACCAGAAGGAAAAGGTGACAGTGGAGGAGAGGAAAACTCTGAGTGGCTGGAGAGCCAGCAGAGTTATGCACACCTGTAAGTGGTGCCGAGTGTCTGGGGAGCGCTCGTTGTCCAGGCTGTTGGCTCTCTCATTCTGCGGCCTCACTGGCTGCCTCTCCTTCAGGGATGTGCTTCTGCCCCGGCGCCCCGTCTGCTTCCCTTCAGACCTGCTGGAGAGATGTGCTTACATTCCCTGGGCTGGCACATTTCTGAGTGAGACACAGCCCTCAAATCGCCATCATCCAGTCTGGCAACCTCAGTAAAGTCAGCAGAAGCACTGGGGAATTCTGCACGTTGATCTGAGCTAGCTTGAGACCTGATGATTCTGCTTCTGACAGCGCAGAGCACATGGTTCAGCACATTCCCAGGAGTCCCAGGATGACTTCCACAGCCCATGCTAACACCCACACCACCTCTCTGCTATTGCTGCACCAGCGTAATAGGATCCAGCCAGACAAACTGCAGTCACACACCCCAAAGCAGCACAGAATACCTCTGGGCATTCATTTATCACGTCCTCCAGACCCATCGCTTAAGTGCCCAAACACAAGGAGGGTGTCCTTGCAGTTCAGTGCCTTAAGGCCACCCTGACCAAATCCTAGCATGCTGTCCATGACTTCCTGAGCAGGCCTGCAGCAGGCACAACACTGTTCCCCTGTACCTGGTGGATGGGATGATGAGGGACTCTGTCTTTGTGATCTTCCCGCTGGGTGGGAGCTTCTCCACAAAAACATCTGGAGTGGGGAGTTCAGCCTCCTGGACCTCAGCTTGCTGGTTAGATTCCTGCAAAATCACAAGGAACAGAGTTACCAGGAACAAACCCTCCCCTCTGTCTCACCTTGGGAGCTTAGCTCTGGCTGGGGCACATTGAGCCTGCCTCTTCCAGACATCCTCCTCACTGCCAAAAGGGAGAAACCAGTAGTGGCCATTCCCAGCTCTGTCGCACAAGGGGGCTGGAGGTAGGAAAGGTGGTTTGGAACAGGCACTCTCACAGCTCAAAGCCAGGGACATGCCTCCTCATACAATGCAGATTTATTCATCTTACCCAAACGAACGAGTTAAGAGAGAAAGACATGAGAGAAATGTTACACACCCCACATTCCCAGCAGAGAAACTTGAGCTTTGGGATTTTTACCCTAGGACCAGCTTGATTTCTGCCAATTCAGCTTAAAGTAATACTTCTGTCTGATAAAATGAAATGGCCTTGAGCATCCTTTACATGCTCAGTAGTAAACTTTGGGCCAGCCTTCCTCAGGCTGTTTGAACAAAAGGTCAAATAGAGCATTTCACCTGCAAAAAGCAGAAAGACAAGAACCTCCAAACTAAGGTCAGGAGGAGAAATCAGTGCTATCTTCACTGCAGCTGATGTTACCTGTGGAAGTTGTGTTGCATGTGCAGCTACATGGACAGACAGAATCATCCCACAGAATGCACCTGACACCCAAACTCACAAGAGGAAGGTCAACAAGTGCATTTTCAACTTACATAAGGAACAGTGTCAGAAACACTGTCGCCTGCATGTTTGGTTCCAAGACTCTTTGTCTTTTCAGGCACTTCTACCTGAAAAGAGAGAAGAAAAATCCTCAGGAGGTTTAGCACAGTTTCCAGCCACACTTTCTGGGTGAGGCTGTTCAGAAGAGATGCTTCTCCATTTAAACATTACACAGCTCTACAGTATGGCCAGCAGTGCTCCCTGCTCACACCAGGACCGCACACATCAGTGTGGGATGTGGCAAAGCTGATGCACAACACACAGGAGAGGCAATGAAGTGCCCTGGGACAGGACTGACACTTTATGCCCATGCAGGAGGGACAAGAAAAGTACCTGAGCTGCCCCTGACCATTCACTGTCAGCCACCAGGGAAAGTATCCCAACAACAGCAAAGAAAAGCTTCCTCCACAGAGTGCTTGGAAGTCCCTAAAACTCCCAGGCAACATCTCCCATCCTGGCAGTCATTTCAGGCACATGGGAATCTGAAGCTGTTCACACCATCAGCAAGTGTTCAATACATAACCCAAAGATGCACCCTTGAGTTAATACAATATTTGCATTAAAAAAGAAAACAAAACAAAAACTCCAAACCAGCCAAAAACAACCCCAATCCCCAAAAAATCCAAATGGGTTTATTAGCAGAAAATTTCTCTGCAGACAAATCTTTGGAGGGGGTCAGAGAGGGTGCTTTAATTTACATATGCAATTAGAGATAGTGCAGATAGGTAACATTTGAAATGTGACTTACAGGACTTGGTGGCTCTCTCTGGCTCCTGATGCTGTGGATGCTACCAATTTCTGTCTGAGAGCTGGAGTGTGACAGTCCTTCAAAGTAAGGTCTGAGTAAGGAAAGTAAAACCCATTTCAAACTACCAAAAACTCTGACAGGGCAAGCCCACCACATTCACAGTGAAGCAACATGACAGTTCCCAGAAGATCTTAACTGCTCCCCAGTAGTTCCAGTAAAACAGGCTGCTTTTGAAAGGAGAGGAAGGTGTCCAGGACAGTAAGAGAAGCCAGAAAGTCCAGGCATCCCTGAATCTAGCTTTTGACTGACATACAGGAAGTAGAACTACTGCTTCCCCCCACACCCCAACCCTCTGTTCCTGGGTAAGTGATTCTTGGGCTGATATGCATTTCATTTCCAGCTTGCATCTGGATTTGGCTGCCAGCCCTAGGCTCCAATTACACATTTGCTCAGTAAGATAAGGTACCAAACACAATCAGGTTGTGCTTCCACTCAAAAGGCAGTTCATCACATCAGGCTACAAGACTCAATTACAATGTAAAGAACTGATTTTTTATTGTCGTGGGAAAAACCTGCCTCAAAGCCATCAACATTTATCACATCCTCTTCAAGATATGAACACAAGAACTGGACCTAGGAAACTGCAGAGTGTCGGCCCAGGACCATACTCACTAAGTTCCTATTCCAGCATTACTCCAGCAATCACATATCCCAGAACAGTTTGCTCCTCAGCTCCAGGGAATAGGATATGAACTCTCAGCGTGCAAAGTAAAACATTTTGGCATGTTTCAAAGCAGTTGCTTACCACAACACATCTATTTTCAAATCCCTTCAAGGCAGAGCCTACCAACTGTTTGGTATCTTGGGTTAAGCACCAAACACCTTTACATGCCAGCAGCCCCACCATTTCCACTGCTGCCCCAGTCTATCCTTGACATCTTCTGGCTCACTGATAGGGAACAGGTCTCTCCAGACTTAGAATCTATTCTTAGCCCAATGAGGTATTCAACATTAATCAGGATATAATGACACCTGGTAATCAGCAGATTTAGCAGATGCTGTACTGACCAGCAGCAGTGGTCAGTGCCATAACTCTGTTTCAGAGCCATCACACACTGAGGGCCTGAGCATGCAACCACACACCAGTCAGAAGCACGAGTGCAGCTCAGCCTCATGTTTTCAGTCTTTACTGAGCAGAGATGTAACACAGCTCTGTTAGCTCAGGGCTCTGCATCTGCTCTGAGCCAGCAACCCCCAGCTCAGCTCCACAGTGCTGGGACTGACCCACACGAGTTCTTTAAGAACAGGCTTGAGCATATCCACGTGTGCTGTAGTCAATGCCTTTGGGCCCTGAGGAATTTATTTGTTTCCGGCAGCTCTGCTTCCTCAATCCCTGCAAAGACTCTCTTTCCACACAGGGTGTTATTACAAGAAAGGTTTTTCCAGAAAGACAGTGTCCCTTGTTCATCCCTGCCTCTACTTCAGCCTTAGCACACACTTCCTTCCTGTTTCTACTATCTCTTCAAAACACTGTGTACAGTTCAATTCTCTGCCTGCCTGCCACCAATTCCTTCTCTGTGCTCAGGTGGCAGGGCAGCAGAATATCTGCAAAGGGAACTACAAAGAACTAAGACTGAAGGGAAGTTAGACACCCCACACACTACCTCTAGATCACAAGCTGTCATTCCCATTCTAACACCACCATGTCAAGAGGGGAAAAAAGAGCATGGAAGGGTGGGAATAAAACCAACATCTGACACTGTATATGGACTCTCTCTGGCCCAGCATAAGCTGCCTCACACTTACTTTAACTTTGGCTTTGGAGTGCTCAAGACACTGTCATCATCCTCCATTTCTGGCCCGCTGTCACTGGGATTCTCTATATCCAGCGTGTCATACAGAAGGTCCAAATCCTCCTCCACCTCTGGAACATGCTCTGCTGGGTCCTGCTCTGAATCCAGAACCTACACAGGACAAAAACAAGTATCAACAGCTCTGCTAGGAGCCAGACTAATCCCACATCACCTGTGCTGCCCCCACGACTGCAGTACACCAGTGCTGGGAGTAAGGTTCTATTTCTGGTGCTAGGATACTATATCCAAGGATGATTAAGTATATGAGAAATGCTTGTCTTGGATCAAGCTTGTCAGTGCCTGGTTAAGTAGGAGTTACACATACATGAGCGTGGCATTTAACCATTGGTTATGTCCATTATTCCATCCTATTCTATAAACAAAGCTTTAAAGGCTCCAAAGGAGTCTCAGTTTTCCTAGAACCAGTAAAAAATTCCAGTATTCCCAACAGTGTAGCTGTCTTGGGCTTTACTGAAAAAGCTGCCCTGACATCTCCTGATTTGATACTCAAAAATGTCGACAGGAGGCGCCTGAAACCTGGACGAGAATCCGCTGCCACCGCCGAGGCAAGGAGAACAAATACCTCACACTGAACTCGTTTCACATAAACCCCGGAGCAAGCAGGGGCTGTGCCCAGTCCAGAGCCTGCTTTTTGAGTGGCAGCTCCAGAAAAGCAGCTCCTCGGGAGCCTGAGTTCTCAGCTGTGGGTGCTGACTCTGCCGAGCTAACTTGGGAAGAACAGCAAAGTTAACAGGGCTGCCTGGAAGAGTAAGGCAGCATGAGGGGTTACTCACTCTTTCCCACAAGCCACAGAATCAGCACACAGCCATGCAGCCAAAGGAGATGTTAACTGTTTTTGTATTAGATATTTAATGTTACACAGGTTTCCTGGGCTTTGGATCTGTAGCTCTGACCAAGCAGCTGACTCTTGTGGATTGAGCTTCTTATTGAAGGTTTTCATGTCTTGCCTGGCTGTTCTAGTAAGATGATCAAACAGGCTGGGCTTTAACTTCACAAGCAATACACACCATTTGGACTATTTGCCTTTGAACGGGTCAAAGATAATTTCAAAGTGATCTGCAAAACTAGTGGGTACACACAACAGCTGCCAAATCCACTTTTGATAAAACTTCATCTAGAAAATGTTTGCTGACATTTAGAAGTTGGCCCTCAAGCCTCCCTGCCAGGCCAGGGTGTAAGGAAAGGTCACATCCACTGCGGACGTGAAAACAAGATGAAGAGAACAAGAGGAAACAGGGGAAGTGTTCCTGAAGACTAAAGCAAGATGCACCAAGCAGAGGGCAGCACACAAGGCTGGAACGTTTACAGAAGGAACTACTCACCTCATCAGACACTTTAAACCTCTTCAGCAATGCCACAACCTTCTGTTTGAAGTTTTGTTGCTGCAAGTTAAAGACAATTTTATGTAAGCAAAGCATTAAGTGAGCTGTTTTCTCCCAGCCTGCAAGAAGCCAGACACATCTGACACTGGTGCTACACTGCTGTTTAAAATCAAACAACACCTGGCACCACAGATCATCTCTCTGCTGCTCCTACACTGAAATCAGCTTTTTCACACCTATGATAATTTCATTACCACCAACTGGTAGGTCCCACTCCAACGAGCACTATAAACCTGAAAGATGGCACTCCACTTTTGGTTGGACACACAATTAATAACAAGTTTTATCTGCCAGATCCCTGTGCCTTTTTGATATATTCCTGGAAAACACCTGACAGTCAACTTTTCTGATTCTTAATAAAGGTGAGTCAACATAGACAACTACCCACTGACCCCAAGAGCAAATGTGATTTTTACCACCAAAGCATGGGGAGTTTTGTGGGAACTTGTGTGGCAGGTTCATTTATTTCACTAGCAGCACTGGAGAAAAGCTGTGGCACTTATCCTCAGCACTCGCCCCATCACACAAATGTTTCTCGAGTCATACTCCCAGATCCTGGACACAGCAGGAACCAAGGCCTGAACAACACAAGGCAAACTGCTGCACTTCCTTTGTGCTTGCTCATCCCAAGGTGCTCACCCTTTTGCAGGATCAAACAGCTGAGAGCTGTTTGCCAGGAGCTGCCCAGCCCTTCCCTGCCTGTCATCTGACAAACCTGATGTGCACATTCTCAAGAAGACAAGAAGGGCCCAGGTCTAAGTGCTGGTACAGAGCATATGAGGTGGCATCCTTGTGTCAGGAGGAAAGGAAGAAGGAAATGGCCTGCACCAGACCACTCTGAGGTGAAGAAAGTTGCTCATTTTGCTGGCAAGTCCAACTGCCTGCTACCAACTCTGGCCTCAGACACTTCACCCAGATTCCAAACTGCACCCTTTATCTCTGAACCGCATAGATATCGTTTATCCTGCAGCTGCAGCCACCTTCTAGACAGCTGAAGCTTAGGTGAAATAAATCCATCCCACTCTCCCACGACAGCCCTGTTTTTGTCCCCAATGCATCCCTGAGGCTGAGATGCTCTCACAATAGTGAAAGTTCTCCTCTGGCTCAGGGTGTCACACAAAACCATCCATGACAACACCTGGGACCAGTTAAGCAGCCCATGGAGGCAGGACACTTGGCATGCAGCAGCTAAGGTGACATGGCAAGAGCTGTTTGCTGGCCTGAATGGTTTCATAGAGAGGAGATCTGGTTTGGAGCTGGGCTGGAGTTAACTCAACTGGCATCACCAAACCCAGTTTTGCACCAGCTGGAGATTCAGCATCAGTTCAGAGGTCAGGGCCAGAAAGGCACTCCTATTACGAGTTCCTTGCTTAATAAGCAAGTGATGGATTTTGTCCTGACTGGTCACTGACGCTCCAAAACAACATGGACACCAAGGATATGAACCAGCACACTCCCAGTCTCATAGAAAGGATTTTATAGTGCCATATTCAGGTCAAAACAAGGTTTATTTCAGACCTTATCAAAATGTGGCTTTCAGAAACAGCCTTAGACCATGGTGTGGTGAAGCACAAATCCCTGCTCCACAAAAGTGCAGCTTTGCAGGCACACTCATGCTTGTATGGAAGGGTGGACAGCCACATGCATCTTTCTAAAGCTTCTATATATATAACATCCCGCTACTTCTTTTGCCTCAGCACCACATGCACCACCTGAAGTTTATCCATCAAGCTCCAACCCCTCACTAACCCACTTCATTTTGAGAACTCCCCGCTGGCTTCTCCCACGCAGAGCAGAAATAGGAGAGCTTTCTTTCACTTAGAGCTACTTTCAGGACTTACATGAACATGGATCCTGCACTGGCTTCTTCATGTGGGTGGAATTTCATACACTTGTGTGATTTTTGGAGCTCCTTAACCTTGCAGCCAAAGGACAATCAAGACATGCACACACCTCGGATGGTCCCACTGCCTGAACTGGGTGCTTTTTCTAGCTCTTCACATGCTGTGACCATGCCCCCAAGCTCCCTGCTGGGCCAGTGTGTCTTGTCTCCCACAAGCCACATGCACTGCCCATCCTGGCCAAGCCCCATCAGTGTTAGTAAAACTAATTTCCACCGACCCTGGTTATGGACGTCGTTCTTACTATCGATCTCCGCTGCTTCTTGGGCTTCCCCATCTCGTACTCATCATCATCCAAATCCTGAACAGAAAGAGGATTCCTGTGTTACCTTTGTGATTCTGTGACACACGAGCATTTAAGTGCTAAAAATGTTTTTCCTATGAAGATGAACCTGCTGCTCTGTCTTCCAGGCATCCAGCATTTGTCGTAATTGCAGTTAGGATGGTAGAGGCAAAAGGAAGTGAGACAGGTCTGCAGGGACAGGAATAACAGCTTGGAGAAGCAAAACAGCCCTAGTTCTACGTTCAAGGAACAAGGACAGTCACAGCCCTACATTTTGGTGGGTCCCTCTCTCAGTACCCTCTGACAAGTGAAAGGCAGGTGATGCCCGAGTCTGAGAAGGCAAGCAAGACCCAAACTCAGAAGCATCTCACATCTACTCAGGGGATTCTCCATAAGGACGTATTGTGCAAAAGGTATTAAGGACTAAAGGCTGCCTCGGACCCCACTGGCCCTTTAATTACCGCTGGGGATCCAGTTGGGCTCTTTGAATCCAATTGCACTAGAGAAGCAATCAAATGATGCCCTGACCATTAAGCTGAGAAGCACAAGGATGCAAATGTTTTTTTCAGGGAGCTCAGATCCAAACACATGAACAGATAAATCACAGCATGATAGAAGAAATGGGTTACTGTGCAGGCCTTCTCCACTGCAGCTGAACACTTGGTAACAGTCTCACACTGGCATGGTTTAGATACAGGAATAGGCTTTTAGTTTCAAGCAGGAGCTGGGAGTGCACATGCTCCACTGAGCCCTCACAGGGAGAAGCCATGCCCTGAACAGTACCTGGCCCTGTACGGCATCATCACTGGCCTCCTGCTCAGAAGAGAAGCTCTCGTACTCTTCCTCGGAATAGTTGTCTGAAAGGGAAGGAAAGAGAGGAGAGATCCTGTGAAACTCCTTCAAGGTGAGGGCATGGTCTCATCTCAGGAGCAGAAAAGGCCAGCTAAGTCACAAATCAAGAAAGGAGGCACACAAGGAGAAGATAAACTAGCAGGCATCTGTCTGTGCTAGAACCACTGAGATGAGAATTGTCTGGAGGAAAAGAATGAGGAGAAACACACCCAGTAAGAAGGAAGGACCAAGACACAGATAAGGCTCCTCCTCCTTTTACCCTGGAAAGAACCAGCCACCTGGCAGACAGCAACAAGTAAAGAGGTTTCTCTACAAGGGAAATTACTTTTCCCCCTAACGTGGGCAGAACTGACTTAAAGGGGCAAGTAAAATATGACAGAGTAAGACCTTTGTGGAAATGACCCTTCAGGTGAGCTGCCTGGCCCCAGGCAACAACACACAAACACCTTTGTGCACTACCTTCAGCAGGTCACTCTTGCAGCAGAGAGCAGAGGGCTGGTACCACATAAAAACATCCCCACAAGTCTGAACCCGGTGACTTTCCTATACTGTGCACAACATCAGGAATTTACACTCATTAAGCCAGGCCATCATCCCCAGCAAAGCATGCTGCAAGTTTGCAGGTCTCATCTAAAGTTAATGAAGGAAAAAGAAGATGGAAGAGTAGCTTAAATGTGAATCTCCTGAATACAACACTGATAGCCGGGTGAGAAGCTGCAGGCTCTCAAAACATCCACCAGTAATGCTGGGAGAGCACTGGTGAGGACACAGCCAACTCTTGCTGGATGGCTCAGGTGTGGTGTGGCGTGGAGGAGAAGCTCTGACAATTCAAACTCCCACTCCTGTCACACTCCCTGCTTACCCAGCAACACTTTTGCAAAGTGGGTTTTCTTTGCACTGATCACTTATAGACACAGCAACTTGTGCAAAGCAGTCCTTATTTGTCCCAGGAAGCATCCAAGCCCAGGTGGGGTTTAACTCCAGCTAATTCAGGAAGACACTGGTCCTCAGAGAATGTTGTGGGATTCTTACCTGTAGACTTGATTTTCTGGCTGGCCTGCATAGTACTGTCTTCATGGTCGATTGGCTGACTAGACAAGGAGAAGATCCAGATTTCTGCCACCTTCAATGGAGCCTCTTTGATGTTGCTGAAAAGGCTCAGAACCTGGCCACCTTCTGCTGGGTGCTGCATGACCTGGGACAGAAATTAAGCTGTACAAATCTGCATTTAAATGCACTTAAACTTGTATCATTTGCATACTACAAGAGTTATTTATGTTAATAGAGTTACTCTACATTTCCAAGACCTTGTAACCACAGAAGCCACTTGCAGCCAACACACAAGGCTAGTTGAGATTTTATCTGACTACTAATGAAAGTGATAGAAGGAAACAAAAAACATTCTGATCTTAACAGCTGATTAGCTCATCCTTGAAGTAAAGTAGCTGACTACCTCATTACTATGTATTTGCTTCCCCAGCACAGTACTGATTTGAATTGTCAAGTTACCCACCTTCTGAACACCTAATTAAGGAACTTAATTTTGTCTTAAAACCCAGCAAAAGAGCTGGTAAAAGCAAAAATTCTTGTGAGATACAGATGTACCGCGCTTCCTAAAGCAAAATATCCTTGCTCTAGAGAGCTGACAGATGAATCTCAGAGGAACTGGCCACCACCCTGGGACAATGAAGCAGGGTGTAATGAAAAAGAAGTCAGTGGTAGAGGCAGAGGGACATCTTGGTGCACGTTTCTCCTTCCTTTGCCACTCACAGCTCAGAGGTTTCTCCCCAGAATCTTGTGTTCTTCTCTTGCCCTACCAGAGTGAGCCAGCACATCCCCTCACCTGCACATTAGCTTTCCAACACATGCCAGGCTGCTCTGTCAGCTCCTCACAGGGACTTAAACAGACCTGAGCTGATGAGGAACATATGTCCCCCTGCTCTGAAACTGCTCACTCTCAACTCCAATTCACTGCTTTGTTTCAACAGCTAAGAGAACTTTTTTTTTTTTAAGAAATTAGTCAGTGGAGTTTAGGGGTCACCATTCTATAAACTCCAAAGGGGAAGGGGGGCTTGTAAAATCTGTTTTCCTGAAGACTTCAATTTCATAAATATTCCAGATGAGCTAAGAGAGCAACTATTTCCTAACATGGTGAACCTTTGAACATTTTTGACCTTCTAACCCGAGTCAGCTGACATTACAAACAGACATAAGGAAAACCACATGTAGCAGCAGGAAATGCCCAACACTTAGAAGTTCACCGATGACTCTAATTAATGGGCCCACATGTTTTCTGCCTTACAGCAGTATTTATTTTCCAGTTGTCCAACAAATCAAACAGTACAGGAAAAATGTTAGCTGCAACACCACAGGTTTGGCCAATCCAAATAAGGAGCTCACCATTCACTGCAAGAGTGAGGGAAGCTGCACTCACACAAAAGAAGCAGTCTTTAGAGTGAATTCTTTAATAACTCACCACAGCACAACACTAGCTTATTTTGGATAAAAGTCATTTATTGATAGAATGCAGTCTGATGAAAAATATTGGTGTTACCAATATTTTTTGCTACTGCTAAGCCCATTTCCAAACACTCAGACACTGAAACAGCAGAGATTAAACAGGGCATGAAATAAAGCATGGAGCTATGCCATTCAGAAAGCCTTTGTGAATAATTTATCCATACTTGACTCCAAGTTTTTTAATTAATTTTATCATCTACTTCTCATGAATAGAGCTCCACCCAAATTACCAACAGCCACGAAATAACAATGGCCATGGGTTTTTCAAGCAAAATGAGAGAAATTACTTAATCCTGAACTCTCATCCTGTGGCACTGAGAAGCACAGCAAAACTTGCTTTAATTTTACCATTTCTCAGGCTTGGAAGGCTTGCCCAAGTGACTCTGTCTCATTCTGCACTTTTGATCTGGACCCCTAACTCTAATAAAGCCACTAAAACAATAACAAAACCCTCAAAAGGTCACAAGCTACCCCTGTGAAAGCTTTAGCTATTAAGATATAAGGCAGAAAACACTCAATGTTATTACTCAGTAATAAAATCTGGTTAAAATATTGCCCTGTGAATATTGATTACAGCTATTAAGACAACTATTTGAAATCCTGCCAGGTACTTCTCAATGAGGAAAGTGACAACAGTGGGTCTAGAGAGAAGGGAAGATGTCCATGTGGGTAAAGAGACCATGTGAAGTGCAGCTCACCTCAGCCATGTTGATGCATCCCACAGCCAGGGTCTTGTAGCCTAAAATGGTTCGGTTCTTGTACCGCTTCCGCCGCTGCAGCATGATCTGAAGCTTGTTGCCTTCTCTCTTCAAGAAGTGAGGGTACTGAGGTGGGAAACAGTAAAAATTCATTTTGTTTCTTGGCAATATCTCCCAAGCTTCATGGATAACCTCCATTCCTAAGGAACAACCCCAGGCCTTTCCTAAGTGCCCACAGCTCACTCACACTCAGTGAGCAATTCTTCATTATCCTGCAGAAGAGCTCAGCTCTGCCCAAACAGCTCAAACAGGTGCCCCAAAAACACAATCCAGGCACACAGAGCAGTTGCTCAGTTTGGGAAGGGCTGGTCCCAGGGAGATGAGCAGCCTCCAGGAGACACTTTCCCCAACAGCTAAACAGAGGATGCCCAGAACTGGAGCCCGAGGTGCTGCCCGGGGACATGAGCTGCCCTGCACAAACAGTGGGCAGTGGCAGGGACAGCCACAGATCCCCACACTCTTGGGAGGACACTGCCTTCCCTCCAGCACAAGGACACTTCTCAACTGGTTCTATTTTAAGTAATTAAGTTAGGAAAAAAACCCCGTCCTACTGCCAGGTTATGTTGCAAAGACATAAATCCTCCCAAGACATATTCCATACAAGAAAATACATTTGTTTATACACCTCCTCCAGAAAGTCCTCAGGAAGAGAAAGCTGTGAAGTCAAGCAGAGACTATTAGGGCATGAGTAAGGCTAACCATAACCATAAGGGAGAAGCTGTGCAAAGGAAGAAAAGTCTTCAAGAAAAGATAAAGCAGCAACCTGACCAGTTTTCATCCCAAGAAGAGAGGCAACTGGGATATGTGCTCCAAATATACAACATAAATAGTACTAAATAACCAGCAAAAAGGAGAACATAATTGCTGGAATCTCAAAGAGGACATTCCCAAGTGAAGAATGATTCTCTTGCAGGGAGAATCTTACTTTCTCTTTTTCCCTTGGGACATTACAAAAATTAACTTCCTGCCCATCAAAACACTTCATAAAATCAAATAGCAAACACCACCAGAAACCCCTGAGATATTAATTTGCAGTCTAGAACAAGCTTGACTGCTCTGCAGGGAGCCGAGAGCAGTGCCCACCCAAACAAGAAGAATACTAATTAGCTGATTGCCCTGCAAGGGCAAGATCTACTGCTCATTGCCCGAGGTAGAGACATTGCAGAAGAGAGGAACAATCATCCAGGTAACTAAAAGACAGCCTCGAAACACACAGAGCCTGTGACACTCTACAGATGTGCAACATCCCTAAAGATGGATGGAAGAAAGTTATTAGAGAGAAGGGGTAGGAGGGGCTCAAAAAGCCAGAGGCACCTTTCACATTCAAATTTACTGTTTTCTTGCTTCTGGGGCCCTTCTACATGTTGGAAGGGCAGCAGGGAAGAGGGACCCCTTGGTCTCAGTTCAAAGCACTTGAGCCACACCAAGGCTGCTTAAGTGCAAACCTAGAACTGAAGTTCCAAGTCATCCTTGGTCCCAGGCCAGCTCAATTTGAATGTGTCCAGTTTTCTGGGATTAAACTGAACAGCTCAAGTCCACACACATACAAGTTTCTGTTTTTTTTCAGCTGTACTGCCTGGCCACCTCTGATGAGCAGTCACAGAGGTGATACAAGAAAGGAACAGAGAGATTTAGGCCATTCACCTCCTCCATTAAAAAGCAAGGCCCTCCAGAAGAAAAGACAAGCTATTTACATAGCACAGCAGCTTTTTTAACACCAGCCATGGCTTAACAACTCTACAGAATTGCTTCATCACAAACTTTTCAGTGATTGTCAGTCCACAATAGAGATTGGAGAGGAAAACAGTTGGGCTCAAAACATTTGAAAGCTTTTAGAGGGAGCACCTAACACCTCAAGGAACCTCTGAGGGGTGAGAAAACCAGAACCGTGAGACTCAGGGCAAGACTTTTTCCCCAATGATGCAATCTCTCCCATCTGGAAAGGTTTATTAGATTAAAGACAGGACTTAAGTGCAGAGCTCTTAATTAATGCCAGAGAGCTGTGATGTTGTGCTTGGAATATCTGGGGAATTTCCCCGGGTTCTGTGAAACCCACAGAAGTGTGGGTCAGGAGAAGCACACATTCCAGCAGGAAGGGTCACGGCAGCTCACCTGCCAGAAGGGTTGCTGCTGGTTTAGCCCTAGCTAGGAGGGGAAGCAGGACTGGACACACCACTAACTCCAGTCTCACTCAGTCATGTAAAAGAGCAGCAGGAAGGTCCTCCCTTCAGTTTGAGCAGAGGCCTGCCAGACACGAGGGGTTGCTCCCTGTCGTACCCCTAGCTCAGCTCCAATGAGGGAACAGTCCATGCAAAGGACAAGAATGTCACCCAGGAAAAGGAACTGAGCAGGCAGTAACTGAAGGTACAAGAGGCTGCAAGTCCAGGCAGGTAGCACAAAGCCAGGTATACGGTGTCGAGAGCTGAGTGTACAATATGGAGATACTGACTGCTGCAAGACAACAAAACCTTGCTCTGTGACACTCACAAGCTTTTACTTTGTGGCCCATCACTACTCTCAAATATATCCCAGCACTAAATTTAGATTGTACCTGAATTAAGCTACAATTGCTAGCTAGAAGTAGCTTTCAGCCATTGTCCAATTAAGCAGCAGTAAAAGTTGCCATAAAAATCCAGCTGTGCCGTTTCAAGAATGCTTCCCAGGTTTTACTGCATCCAAGACCAGCCATCCTTCCTGCAGTCAGAGATCAGCAGCACATCTCTGCTTTAAGCTCACTCACCTCTGCTGAAGGCTCAGTGTCACAGACACTCCTCTCCCCTGTTCTGGCTCAATTCCCAGCCCCATCGGGGAAACAGAGTTAAAGGCAGTGCTCTGCATCCTGCTGCAGCATTGCTCTGAGCCTCCAAAAAACCCTAAAACACCATGATCCAAATTAATTCCAAAAAAAATCTGCAGACTTGCTCCTTGCTGACACAGGACTGGCAGAGGGAGACCTGGCTTGTCTTACAGCTTTGCTCCCAACCATGGGAAAGCTGCAGCCACAGGATCCAGGTGTAGATATTCCTGGCATGCAGCGTGGTTCTTCCTTTTCACAAAAGAGGGGATGCAATGCAGCAGTTAACCCAGCCATCTGCTTGGGCAGCTGCAGGGTTATTATCTGAAACCTTACCTGCTTCAGCTCTGCACAAGTCTGAGTAACATCCAGCCTCACATCATCACCTGAGCCTTTCTCCTTACCAGATCAAAGTCCTGAAGTCAAGATCTAACCAATAGTAACAAAACAAAGATAATCCAGATATGAATGCTTCTGAGGTCTGTCTGGCTCTGCTCTACACGTGCAGGATCCTCTCTCTCACTTTCAGTAAGCCAGCCCTTATTTGCCTTATTTCCCTGCTCATGTGGTAGCACCAGGGCAGTAGACTTTGAAGGAAAGAGGAACCAAAAAATGCAGTTGTTCTGATTCACAGCTATTCCTGTGACTCTAGAGCCAGGAGTAACTATAAGCACACTGCTCCTGCTTCCCCAAATGGTGCCTCCCTCAGCAACTCCAAATCAGAGGCTCACCTGACTCATTCCTACTACTGCCTTTGTCAGCCTGACACTTCACCCCCATGGCTGCCATCCTCCACTGCCTGTTCATAAAGAAGGCAACAAAAGGCAAAAAAGAACCAACTCGCTCTGCTTCAGCTCTTGCCACAGCTTTGACTTGAAGAGGACAGGCTGTAAAGTCTTCATGTTCCAGGATGCACCATGGAGGGAACACTGTGAACCAGCACCCTTGCTCCAGACCCCGAGCGCTGAGAGGCAATTCAGACAAGTCGTGCTGCTGCTCATGAGGATCTTCACCTCAGAGCCACCACGCATCCCTGCTCCCTGCAAACAACCATGAGAGAGAAACTGTGCAAAGGAAGCCCAGCAAGCAGCCAGGTCCCAGCCTACCTGCAGAGAGAAGGTCAGCGCAAGCTCTGTCTCCACGTGTCCACTCGGGGGCAACACGATCTCGTGAGAGCGCAGGATGCGCTTGGAGCCCTGCACGGAAACAAAGTCCAGCACCGGGTGATTTCCCCCGAAGCCATCTCTCACATCCCATCCCAGCCCTATTTACTGCACACCAGGAAACGTTGTCAGGGACTACCACAGAGAAGTGAACGGATGGGTCTGACCTTGTACTTCTGTGAAATATTAATGAGATGAAAGGGAGATATTTGACTAATAAAGATTTGGGCATATTTACTGTCCCTAACTGCAACAATGCAGCTTTTGTTCTGTCAAACCCCAGCACTGAAAAGCTGTGAGTCAACCCGCACCCCTGGAGTTGAAGTCTCCTATTTTCACTTCAGCCAATAGGTACAAGGCTCTTCGTCTCCTGGGTCTGGAGGCTGCAGCATCATGCTTAAATCTCTGGTGTTAGCCATGACAGACTGGGCTTTTCTTTTTGTGCACATACTCCTCCCTGGGGAAAATGGGGACTTTAACCTGTTTAAACAATTGCCAGTAGCTAGGGATATTAAAGAAAAAAAATCACTATGCATCTCAGTGGAGTCTGGAGATTTAATGTATCACAGGGCAACTCCATACCAACCCTGTGTGTGGGCTGCCTTATGCTATTACCAGGCTATTTACTGTGTGAGCATTTCATTTCAGGGAATTTTTGAAGGAAAACTAGAAGGAAAACATGACAGACTGCTGCCTAGCAAACCCTGCTGCATTGTTCAAACACAGTGGCAAGTTTCAGGAGGTCTCTGGCTCAATGTTCTGCTGAGGCTGCAGATCTGGCTTTGTCCAGATGGGCTGATCTCCCAGAAGCACAGAACTGTAGCTCTCGAAAAAGCAGCATCCGGGAAATCAGAGACAGACTGGGGAGTTAAACACCTCCAAGCTGCATCAAGGGGAAATGTGGTCTGCCCCTATCAGCCTCAAAGACCATCATGAGATGAGACAGTAGCAGAGCCTCTTTTACATCCCCTCCTCCCCAAATGCACAGCTCAGACAGCCAGAGCAAAGGCTGTGATCTGCAGCGGTGCCTCAGCTCTGCACAGCACCAGCTCCTCTCTGGAAACGCTGAGGCGCCTGAGCTCCAGCAGATCTGACAACAGGCAACAGAGCAGAGCCAAGCACCCAAGGGCTGCCCCCAGGACAAGCAGTACACGTGCAAGTGAAGCACAGTCAGCCTGGCCGCTGGCAACAGCAGCAGCTGCTCCATTTGTGCAAAGCTCCTAATAGCAGCAATCTTGCTTTACTGGTTACGCAACCAAAATCTAATGAAAGACCAAATATAGTTGCTTTCAAAAGACCGAAGCAGATAAACAGAGCAACGGCTCGGGAAATACAGCTGACAACTCTTTGAACATCTCTGCTCTGGAGGCTGCAAGGAGACATGGGAAATGCAGGTAAGATGCTCTCATTAGGTCTGAATTCAGTCATCCCCTCTGGAAGGGCTCTGGTGTCTGACAACTCACGTGCAATTCCCCACACAAAAGCAGTCATTTGACAGAGATCATGTATTTGATGATCCAGTACCACCAGCCTCAAACAACCATCATGTCAGAAACCTGAGTGCTGGCAAATAAAGCATCCCTGAAAAAGCTTGTCAGCATCGGCGTCATAACCTGCAAGCTATAAAAGGATTTTTAATAACAGGGCCTGGTCTGGAGAGGACTGCTCAGGTACCAGTGTCTGAACACTGCAGCAATGCAGATCACAACACATACACCAAATGAGATGTGAAACTCCCACGTGTTAAAATTCTCTTTGGATTTGTGAGTCTGGGGCAAGCTTTCACCTATAGAAAGTGTAAGCAGCAGTAATCAGGACAGGAAAAGAAGGTTTTTCTCTAATAAAAGCTTCTGAATTCTTCAACCCAAGTCTGGCACTCTCTGGGCATAGCGCATTCACAGACAAGCCTCAGGTGCTTACAGTGATGCATTCATCATCTAGGAGTACAAACACATGGAAAGCTTTCAGCCTTGATAAGCAGTATCTGACAGCCCGGAAGCCCACAGCACTGCTTCTTCTGAGGTTCCCACAAATCCAGGTGTGCGAAGCAATTCTCTGCCTTTCTGCTCTCTGCTGTTGGTGCACAAACCCCCTCCAACTTAGAGCGATACATTTTTACCCCAGCTGGACAATTTAGAGATGAGAGATACCAATTAAATCCTCAGCTACGTGTTTTTCCTTCCTGATTTCACCTTCCAAACTAGACTTCGTGTGCTCTGACACAACCAGCTCTCTGCAGGGGTTTGCCTAGCTCTTCATTTGAAAAGCAGCAGCTTTTCAGCACAGTTAATGTTCTACTTATAGGTCTGGTAGGCTTTTCCTCATTAAGCACTTTAGCGTTTGCAGTGATGGGAGCACGTGAGCCAAACTGATGCTGTGACGCACGGTGGAACCAAGTCCTCTTCCTTCCCAGCCCGCCTGCAGGCAGTGTGACCTACATGGAGGCACCTAATTAAATGGCACAAACATCTGCTGTAAAGTGGGTTGTTTACCTAGAACGACAACTGTATTTTAGGAAAAGCAATTAGTCTGTACAGGCACCCTACAAATCCACTGACAAGCTTGGCCACAGATTCGATAGCAAAGCTGCCCACCAGCAGAGGAAGGCCCAGACTCTCCCAGACCAAGACCCAGTTACCAAGATGTTCAGCCCCAGACTGTTAAACAGAGAACCAGGCTTGGATTTAGTGCCAGTTCAGGGAGAAAAGGTGACATGTGGCCTGTGAAGAACATTTTTACATGCAGATAAGCTTATGCTGAGCCATCGGTGAACAATATTCTTCGCATACAACAGTGAAATGAAGTAGGAATGTGGGAGAATGGTCAGAAAAGAGTCTACACAGATCCAGAACACGCTGATAGACTTGTCAAGAAGTCTGTGGATGTAACGAACCCTTACGTGGAGGTAAAGCTCAGTTTGGGCACCTGCCAGTATTTTTAGTCAAACAACACAATTCTTAGAACTGAGCAGCAATTACCTGCATTTTGACAGCAATGACCCCAGAAATAAGCTCCTTATCCAATTCCTTTAAGACTACCAGTTTCTTTAATGTCAAGCTGCACAACCTGCAAACAGGAACAGAAGAGAAACAGTTACAATCATGCCTGAAAAAGGAAAATATCTGATCAGCTTTTACACACAGCAGTATCCCAGTTTGGGGGGGAACAGGCTCCAGACACAAGCCACATGCTGATACAGACAAATGACAGCAGAAATACATAAGGCTTCCCTGGCTTCTTAAGACTGAATTTTTCCAACCTTTCATAAATACAAGGAGGTGGATAGGAGCTACATCTGTCTCTGATACAGACCCATGGCCACATGAGAGCCCCAAACAGCATTGGCCTCCACTGACCACAGCCAGGGAACCCTTGCTTTGAGTCACACCAAAAGCTTCAGGGTCAGAGGAATTAAATTCCAGCAATATGAAAGCATAAGGTCAATCTAATTTTAAACTTGTCTACAAGGCTTTCCTAGATTGTTGGCTTTTTCAAGCTTCAGACTCCTAGCTCCCAAAGACCTTGCTCCCACCTCCTCTTGTCAACCCACACATTCTTCTCCTCACCCCCAAACAAAAGTGCTAGCAAGTGGCTCAGGCATTTCTAACAGAAAGGGCAGGGGGGAAAAAAGGGAAAGAGAAAGGAGAAGACTCAAGTGGTGCCCTCTGGCCCTGGTGTTCACACGCCACACATATGCAAGTAAATCACATTCTTCACCCGGGCAATGCTACACTGTTCTGGTTAAAGCTGTTTGCACTTCTGCCTTCCAGCACAGGGAGCTTGGGAGCAGATGATATTTGGGCTCTGCAGCCGAGTTCAGGCTCTGGGTAACGGGACCATGGCATTGGTGCTGTCACAGTTTCACAGGAGTTATCACCAGCTGGGGGAATTCAGAAGGCATACCCATAAACAAATTTCAGGCAAAGATAAACCTGAAGCCAAGACAGCTCAGTTTGAGGATAGCAGAGGCCAGAGAAAGTTGCTGGGCAGGCTGTAGTGACTAGACATCATCTGTCAAACTGGCCAGGAGCCAGCACTGCCTTTGTGTCAGGTTCTTACTCCATGGCATGGGCATCTCTGGCCTCTGGCATGGAATGTTAGCAGACATCAGCATTGCTCTTCTCAAACCCACTGCAGAGCTCTTTCTGCCAGATCAAGTGTAACATCAGGGCTGTTCATAGAGGGGTGAAGTCCAGCAGTGGATGGGAATGAAAGAGGACCTGATGCTGGATTTTGGCACAAGTGTCACTGACCGAAGCCTGCACTTGATACTTCCCACTGGTGCCAGGTGCCTGACAATGCAGCACTGCAAGGGTGACTTGCACCTCCACCACCTTTTCCACTACTTTGCTGCAATGCCTGAAGGTAGACAGGATTAGCATGAGTGCAAAACAGCAAGAGAGATACAGCTAAAGGCTCCTCCCAACAGGAGTGGGGGCAGATGTTGAAGCAAGTACTGCTGGTCTCATCCTGAAACACCCGTGGCTCTGCCTGAACTCTGGTCTCACACAGGGCCACCAACAAGGAAGAGCCAGTCTTATGCTCTGCACTCCAGCACCTCTCCAAACATGTCCTTCACAGCCCATGCCATCTGTTCTCCCTCCTCATTTGCAAAGCTCTTGTTCTTGCTAAAACCCCCCCAAACCAAGAGAGAACTACAAGCTCTCTCCTTTGCACAGCTTTGCGTCACAAGACAGCACACTCGGAGATGCTGCAGAAATTACAAAGAAGGTAGAAAAACCATGACTGCCTGGGCCTTTGTCCCCTTCTGTCCCCCTGCCAGCTGTGTGCACTGGGAGTCAGGTGAAGTTGCATCTCTCAACCTGGAGCACAGGAGAGGGTGTTGGCTTTTCCTCGGCATCCCAAATAAAACAGCAGGCGCAGACAGACACACGTAAAGCAGCAGGGCCACGATCTGGAGGAAAGAGGCTCTGAAGCCATTTGTTTTCTTTGTAAAGCTGTAGCTGGAAGACAATTGTGCTCAGCTTGCCAAAACCCACAGAACTCCACCAGTCAGGTGCTGAGAGCAGAGGTAGGACAACGCACTGGCATTGTCTCAGCCAACAGGCAAGGAACAAAGGCCTTTTCTCTCCAGCCCCAAGCTCGAGGATGGAAAAGGTACAGGAAGAAACAATGGTGTTCTCAGCACACACAGCAGAGCACAAGGAGGGCGTTCTGTTCTCCACCAGGCATTCCTTCAATTCATCATTTATGAGCTTTGATCAAACCCTGTGGAGCACTTGCTGCTTGGGAAAAAAAAATTAAAAAAATTGAAAGCCTCCCTTACAGTGATCAGAAAAACAAAAGCAGTTTAAAAAGACATGGGACACATCTGCTTTCTTTATCCCCCATTGCTGGGCTGCTGGTACTAAAAGGCATTTCACACAAAAAACAATGGAATGTTTATCCTCTCCATTGGTGGGGGGCAGGGTGTGTGGGGGATGGATAAAAATCATTTTAAATCCCATCAAATCACTCTTACCCTCAACACACTATTTCAGTCTAACAGTCTTGGCAGCTTACAAATCAAAGCAATCTTCAGAACACGTGGCAGAAAGGGGCCATACCTTACTCAAATCATGACAAAAAGGCTCCTGCCAAGTGTGTCCCTGCCACCAGCATGAGGATCCTGAACTATTCATGCACACAGGTACAGCAAGGATTTGCGTGCCATAACTGCCTCTGATAACAGCAGATTAGTGCCATGCACTTATTCTTTGCCAAGGTTTTACTGTACTTCCATCAAGTCTCAGGGGGTCAAAACAGGGATCACTCTCAAAGCCACTTCTATCAACAAGCCTGTTAGGTTAAACACTAGTAAGTAAAACAGAACAGATACCGGTGGAGCTGGAAAGACATGGAAAAAGAACAAGGCTACATTTGGAAGTGTCTAATACATATAGGTATTATTTCTGTGAACACAAAGAAAGTAACCTAGCACACAGAAGGGGAACTGAGGAAGCCTCGGGTCTGGAGCTGAAAGAGTCAGAAGTATTTTGACAGCCTGGGACTGCAATTCAGGAGGTGCAGAGAAATCCTGTCTTTGCAAGTTTCAGCAGTGACCTGCAGTTGCACAAGGGGAGTTCAGTTAGCAAAAGCACTAAGTTAGCTGAAGCGGACTTAAACAAGGACAATGGAAATCTGAGAGCCAGTATTTCCACCCTTTTTTGAAGGTTTATAGCTGATCTCCCTGCCAGGAGCTCAGCTGGGTCCCAAAGAGCAGCGGGAGCCTCTGTCCCCTCTGGTCACTCACATGCCCCCACAGCAAGCAGGTACAAGGTATTTGCCTGGTCCTGGTTTCAGGTTAACAACTCATGAGACAGCTTAATGCTACAATAAAACTCCATCTTTTTACATCACTGCTGAAAGAACGGAGTTTTAAAGAGAAACCTGGACCTGACCCAATGGTTTCAACTCGCCTTGCTAATGCAAATTGTGCTGAGTAGCTTCATCACAAGCCCTTTGCTTAAGGAGGCAGCTCTCTGCGAAGAACATAACATTTTGGTAACTGAGATGCAGCAAACGTGTCCAGAACAACCAAATAAAGTGTCACATTCTTTACACACTGGATGTTTTGCTTTTGCATCCCTCTGAGTAGGAAGATCAGGAAAATAAACCCCCTCCAAGAAAAGGTCTGCCTTGCTGAATTAAATGTCTGTTTCTCCACAGGGAGCACAGTAATTGCACTGAGACCTCGTTCACGCAGAGACAGTCGAATCAACAGGAAGGAAAAATTAAAAATTAAAGACCTGCATTTTAATTAAACCCCACAGAAGTAGAGAATAATAACAGGATGCATCCACAGTTATAGGGACTCCAAGTACAAGATGGGAACTGGGAAAGGAAGACTGTAGTACACAGATACCCTTTCTCTAGGTTAAGAGCTGTGAAGAACTGCTCCTAGAGAAAGTGTTTCATGCCAGGAGCACTCTCCTCTGAGGTCTGAAAACCAGCCGATGGCTACAAGGAAGGAATTGGTTTCCATTTGGCCACTGGACAGTGTCACCTCATCCAAATTATTTCAGCATTTCAGGACAGTAAGCAGCCTCGTAGCCCGGCGCTTTCAATGTCCATGTTGAGTGTTTTGCTCCAAGCTGACACTTTACACCCACATCAGTCCCAAAATAAACCACAAGCCACTTGAAGGAGAACTGGAGGGAGATAGCCACCTACACACCCTTGCCCAGACAAACAGAGCCATTCTGCACATAGCTACAGGGGTGTCTGTGCAGGAGAGCCAAGAGCCCTGCACAGCATTTTGGGGAGACAACTGCTTCAGGAAAGTGTGAATGTCTACAGCACACCAAGAGCTGGCTGCACCAGCAGCTTCTCAGGAAGAAAAGAACAGCACGTGGACAAACTTGTCACTGCTCTTACATGCCAAAGGCAGGGCTCTGTATTGGCCTAGGAGCTAGCTAGGGGAGAAAGCAGGGCAGAAGTACTGTCCTCTAATGTCACTGATACATCAGATTTGGGCTCTGGTCAAGGGCAGCAGTAGGAGCCTCAGGAAGATGCTTTCTCACTTTCCAGAACTCAATGAGACAACTCCCTCAACATGATCTAATCTTGGTCACATTATCACCTCAGGCAAGGTGAAATCAAAAGAGGAGGCAGAGGTCAGGAATCCCAGTTTCTGTCATGACAGAAACATAACCTGAGTAACCTGCAAAGAAATCTAATAGTTCTTCATTCACATTTCCCACTAAGTTGACCTTTAATCAGCTGTTCTGGTTATAGATCCATTTGAGTAAAGTTTAAGCAGCCAGGAAACGATTGCAGAGCCAGTATTTTGTTCTTGTTCTCAAGGATCTTGAAATCCTCTTCCCAGCATTCATACAGAGAATTAAGCTCTTAAGATTCTGGAGACTAAGATCTATAGAAATGCTGGGGCAGGCAGGTCTTGTTCAGCCAGGTAGGTGCATAGCAGCTTATTTTACACAATAGGTTCTACCCAGGACCTCACAAGGACACACATGTACAGCCAGACACTATCCTTTTATAGCTGAAATACTGTCCTGCCCACTTGAAATAAATTACAGATATGCATACTCCAAACTGAACAAGCAAAAGGGGGTGGGCGTGTTAAAATTTTGCAGATCTGCATAATTTTTATAGGATCCTAGAACTCCACATGGCCACATTTGCTACTTGCAGTTAATATGACCAAGTAGTAAAGCACACCTGTGCTTAGATAGTCTAATCCTACATATCAGCTGGAAAATGCTGAGAGATGTCTTCTTTCAGTAGGTCAAGACACTGCTGGCTGGCTCTAGGGGACTCACCATGGGCACAATGGGATCAGGGTCCCTGCAAGCCAAATAACCCTGACTCACAAAGCAGGGTTTACATATTCCATCGGCACTTCCCACTTCTGAGTGCTTCAGTAATGTGGGAAGGAAAGGGCACTGCTGAGACACAGCTATAAGGGTGAAATGCACAGGTGTTAAAGCCAAACCTGAAAAGCTCCACACATTTTGGAGGTAGCCAAGCAGAATTTCTTGTGGCAGTTGCTGGCAGTTGTGTCACACACAACTGTTCTGACTGCCTGGCCAAGATGTGACATGTTCTAAGTCACACCTGCAGGAAATCAGCCTGAGACCAACTGCTCACCTCCAGCTACATGCTCTGAACTGTGCTACTGATAAACAGCAGCTTTCTCTCCCTTTAGGAAATCATCTCAGCAAGAGCAGAAGTAGCTCTTCACACATCTGTTGGCCTCTGTCAGATCTTATTTCCTGCACACATTGTTATATATTGGTTTCTTACTCTTCAATTTGATGATTTCAAATCCCTCTATAGGGTGACTTGAAGGAAAAAACCCAACCACTGACAAAGCAGGGATAAAGTCTATTTCTCAGGCTATGGAGTATAAGGGAGTTGGGCAAACTCACCTATGTGTCCACACTATGCTGCCTGCAAAGCCAGGCATGGGCACAAATGTATTTAAATATATCTCTCCTGGTTTGCCTTGTTCAAAAAGCTTCCAGGACAACAGGACTGCACAGCATCCTGATACCAAACTGAGCATCAGTGAAAGAGCCTGTGGTACTGGTGAATTAGGTTTGATCCATGTTTTCAAAGTTTTGAGGCAGTAGGAAGATGCTTTATTAACTTTAAAGAATAAAGTCAGCAAATAACAAAAAGCTGATTCATGGTTACGGCTCCTTTGACAGACATCAGGACTACAATTTCTGTATTACAGGTGACACAAATACATTTGATATTTGTTGTATTAATTCAGTAGCACCTGGAGCAGCCAGAGGCACCATCAGAGAAGGAGACGGACGCAGACCAGGCATAGCCACATTCATCAGACCAAAGGCTTGTGGCAGCTGTGGGTCTCACAAGCTTGCAGGAGACACCCATGGATTGCAGTAGAGCCCAGAAATGCCAATCTCCCATTTGAGCATCTCATGAGCTCAGCCAAAACACCACTGTCAGAGAAGGGAAGCCTTTAAGATGTGGACTGGAAAAGCCACTTCTGTAGCTAGGACTTCATTTCTCAGCTAGTCGGCAACAAAGCAAAGGCACAACGCACAAAGTTTATGTGAGCCAGCCAGGGTGGAGGGCAGCTCCCACCACACACCTCACACACTTCCTGCTATGTCCAACTCGCCTCCAGGCGTGGAGCAGCACATCTGCCCTGGTTTGCAGCAGCATCCCCCCCCAAGCTGCCAGTGCTGCAGCTGGCTGCAAGAACAAAGCCAGCACCCAGCCTTCCAGCACACGCCCAAGAGAATCCTCCCTGTGGCAGCCAGCTCTGTTACAGGCACCGTCGGCGAGATGAAAGGGTTAAAGAAAGTGCCTCAAGGCACAGGTTTTCTCCAGCACCTGCCTTGCCCAAATAACCCTCACACATAACCCTCTCTCACATCCATGCCTCAACCCTGAGCACAGCATCCCCAAACACAGCAGCAGCAGTGGGCTGGGAGCTGTAACATCTCCACAGCAACTGGGGCTACCACAGCCCACATGTCACCAACTTCCCTGCATCCGTGCAACAAATGAGACTGGCTCCTCCGACAGACTGCTTGTTGCTGCTCACACTCCCTCTGCAGCAGCCTGATGGCAAATCCTCCCTCACTGCTGCGGCAAGAACGCTGTTCTCCAAAGAACCACTGCCCCAGCAGCTGCCCTCCCCAGGCCAGCGAGGAGCTGGGAGTGAAGGCAGATTCAGAGGGAAGCCCTGCATCAGCCAGTCTGGTTTAGTATTCTGTATTTTTCTTTTCTTCAAGGAAGAACAGATGTCCAAGTACTCTTGCACTCAACTACTTTCATAATGCCTGGTGTCATTCTGCTTTCTGTTCCCATTGCTGAACAGCTCACAGCAAGAGCCCACTGTGCTCTGCACAGTCCTGTTCCCCACCTAGTACCCTGGGGAGACAGCACAGTCCCAGTCACAGCACACTGTCCCTGAGGCCTACAAATCTTGAAAGAAAAAGGACTCTACCTCAAATATTCTGATCTTCCCCTTTGTCTGTATATCAGCCATCAAGAGGAAAAAAAACGATGCCAAGAGGAGCCTGAACTTCAGGCTCATGTTGGAAGAGCTTGTAAAGAAGGCTCAGTTCTGCTCAGGTTATCCGTCACTGTGATCTCTTCAGCAGAAGGAAGTAGGAGTAGGAAGCCTCCAGCTAGGAAAGCAGTCAAGGAAAAACAGATGGCTTCTTGGCGTACCCTGAACTTGCTCTCAGGGCATGAACAGTGTGCCATCTCTCTGCCTGATTTCTCTCCACTTCAAATAGCTCCCACAACATCACCTGACACAGAGGCGAGCTGAACAGCCTGTCACCCCAGAGACCAGACTGGCTCACACCATGGGTCACATCAAATTACTTCTCACTCAGCCATCCAAGAACAATTCCTAGCTCACTAGCAAGTCAGGCACATGGCCCTCCCACTCAAAGCCAAGATCCTGATGCCATGTAATTCTTAAGACTTGGTGCTTCTTTGGAAGACAACCACATCACACTGTTTGAAATAAACAGACTGTCTGAAAACTGGAGTTTTCAAAAATGGAGTTTGTAGGAGTTTTCAAAAATGAATTTTGGGAGTGGGTTTTATGGTTGGTTTTGAACTAGCTTTTTTCCTTGCTGACCCATCTGGACCCAAGGCAGCAAAGCCAGGGCAGGTGGACCATTCCTAACCACTCTCTGTAACCTTGATTTAAACCAGCTGCATCAGGTACCAGTGAAGAGGCTTTTGTTTGTCAAGTTTGCCATGTGGCCTAACATATACAAGCTGGGAGAACCACACAGGCATAATTTAGACCCCAAAATGCCATTTGCTTCTTTACTGAGAACTCAGTGTCATGTAAGAGTAAAGGCAGAGCAGCTAGCAGCAGTGGAAAACATTGTGAACTTTGATGGTACGTTTGGTATTAGCCAGCACAGCAATCAAATATGCAAAGCATGTTGATGGCGGGCTTGCTTTCAGGCTAAGAGAACAGTTCACAGATCCCAATACCGTTTCCATTGCAGCAAGTCTGTCCAAGCCTGCCATTCTGGCCTTCTTCCACGCAGGCATGTGTAGCCAGCCACCTCAACACCTCTCAGAGCCAATGGTCTGCACTATTCCTTCAATTGCCCCACGTTTAATGCTGGCTCCCTTCTCCCCTGACTCCAGAGATGAATGGTTTGACAATCAAAGAACTGTCAAAATTGGTTACCCAAGTTTGAAACATAACTGTTTTGCACAATTCCCATTGTGCCTAAAATACAGGAGAACTATTTAGCACCCCAAAACATGATTTCTCTCCAGCATGCAAAAATGCAGAACGAACGACTTGAACTACAGCGAAGAAGGCAGGAAAACTGAAACTCTAAACCCCAATGTATTCAACAGCAGGTCAAGAAGGAAGGTTAGGAGAAACACCAGCTCCACAAAAGAGCAATTTCTACAGCTGTACCAAACACCCTGTGTAAAACTCACAGCACCTCAGCTGTGCACTCTGACCTCTGAGCCCCACAGCTCTGCCTTACCTGTGCACAGGTGCTTCCACTGTGGGACTGCAACACTGGCAACCCATTTGTTCTCTGGCCACAGCTCAAAGGATGTTCCCAAATCAAACACATTAAAACAGTTATAAAAGAAAGGTGATTCTTTCCCAGAAGCATTTATTTGAGCAGAGCTGGTTTTTACAAGGCAACGACACACAGCCGACAAAGCAGCCTCCATCAGCACTAAATATAATTCACAAAGAACTCTAAATCCTGCCACTAAAGCTGGGGCATTCAGCATTAGACTTACTGGAAACACGGATGAACAGCCCTCAAACTGGAACAAAATATTGAGGTACTGTCCCTTGCAGATTTGTCTCCCCAGAAAGGAAGGGGCAAACTGAGAGGAGCTTTCCAATATTAAGTGGTCAAAAAAGGTCTGAAAATGCCAAAGCATTCAGCACTCCTTGCAAGGAAATGCCTCTGATGGAAGCTACATTGTGCTCCAGCACATATCCCTTGCATTTTTTCCATCAAATATTCTGGGCAGCACTTGCTCATTTGCACACTGTCTGCTCAAAAGAGCACAGATAAGCTGGGAAGGAAATCACCAGAGAACAGAAATAAGGGATCTAGCGAGATTCTAAAAGCCAAACAGCTGAATGCATTACCCCAGCTGATGCAAGAATGAGATGGCTGAAGTGAAACTACCAGTGCTACTGCCAGGGATGGAACTTCAGCAGTAATCAGAAGCAGTATTTTAATTTCCAAAACCAGCTGAACTGGACTGAAAAGTGCAGTTTTCAGTCCAGTTGAACTGGACTGAAAAGTGAGAGTGCAGTGCCCAGCCTGCTGCCAAGCACAACACCAGCTCTCCAACTGCAGCCCTGAAAACTGCAAAACCCACCAGAAGTGCACAAATGAACAGAAACTGGGATCTCTTGTAGGCTTTAAAGCTGACCCGTGGGGGTGACCTTACACTGAAGCAGCAGTAGATTTTTCACTGGCAAAGGCTGCAAGAAACACCCTTCCCATGCCCTGAGGAGATACCTGAGTGGGGAGGCACCTGCATCAGCAGGACAACCTTATGGCCTGGGGGACAGCCAGGACATGCACTTCCAGCTGGTTTGCAAATAGCTCGGATTTTCAGACCACTTCTGATCCCCTGTCAGTAAGAGTGGCTTCATTTAGGGAAAATCCCAGTCCCTAGGTGATGTCAAAATGTCTCTCAACAAAACCTGAAAAATGCCTTCCCCCACAGTACGTCTCTTTACATCTAAATATACTCTGTATGCTCTAGTTTAAAGAATTACTGCTGAAAAAGAAAGCACTTGTTTGGAAATAACTCAGTGCAAGGTTTTCTTTTTATTTTCTTCTCTGTAAAAACTCCTTATAGCTGAGTTAATCATGAAAATGGGAGAAAACCTGGCAACTCAGACTTTGTTTACACTCTTTTCTGGAAGCTAACATCACCTTTATGTTTATCAGGGAAGAAAGCAACCACAATTTTTACTAAAGAAGTACAGGAGAATCGCAGTGCCAAACATTTGCAGTGGCAGGCAAAATACGGTGGTTTCATCCAGAAAAACATTTGCATTTCCTTAATACTCTAAACCTCTTCAGCAGCCATGGGAAGGTGAGCTGGCAAGCAGAGATTCAATATTATTTAGAGATTACAGTTCTTCAGCATCATTGCTGGTGATATTTCATTCCTGAAAGCAATAAGGGAGCAGCAAAGCAAACGAAGTGCCTGAACTTGCTAGTTCAATTTGCCAAGAATATTTATTAAAACATCAGTGTGACCTGTGTAAGCCAGCAAACAGTGAGCTTTGAAAGACACAGCTCCAATATGCTCCAGACTCCTGTAGGACTTTTAAAATGTTGAATACAAGCAATAAAACAAGTGATTTATAACAATCATAATCAATTCAGTCCTCAGCACCTTTCATCAGGCCTGTGAGTTCCCACTGAAACTGGATTTATCAAGATAAACTGTAGATGCTCTACAAAATAAGCAGACTGAGGTAAATGAGGCATGAACAAACTGAGTTTGAATGAGAGGCTGCTCTTCTCAGCAGGATATTAAGGTTCACTGCAGGGAGGGATTACCAAGAAGCCTATCTAGGAAAAGATGGCTACTCCATTTGTGAACAAGATCACACCATCAGATCATTCATGGCGACCAAACTCCACAGACAGATGAGTCTCAGCCCCCTGAAAACATTCTCCTCTAATGCCTTTGCTGATGCAATCAGCTAATGCTAACATGACAGTGATGCTAAGAGCAAGGAATAGATATCAACATCATTTTGTGGTCAGTGCTCCTGCTCGTGGATGAGGCATGGCACGTCTGGAACTAGGTACACTTGCTCAGGCTGTCAAAGAGCATTTCCATCACAGA
The DNA here is from genome assembly GCA_910950805.1 of Acrocephalus scirpaceus scirpaceus. Classification (NCBI taxonomy): domain Eukaryota; kingdom Metazoa; phylum Chordata; class Aves; order Passeriformes; family Sylviidae; genus Acrocephalus; species Acrocephalus scirpaceus. The sequence goes on from OU383779.1 coordinate 28,304,833, forward strand.
AACAGCTGAGGACCATCAGTGGGGATGAGACAAAGCCAAATACCACAACATCAGGATAGGATTTATCCTTGATTTTATGTTGTCGTCACTCAGAGGATCACACTCCACCTCTGATATTCACCACATGATTACAGATAATACCAAGCACATCAACCTTTGCATCAGGGTCTATGGCTACTCATACAGAAGAAATGTATTTATGCACACTATATGTTTCCAGCACAATCCTGGTGAACTCAGCCTCTCTAGAGCACCAGTGTAGATGTTCTACCACTTCCAAGGTGTTTATTTAGAGCCTTCATTTCCATCACTGTGAAGCAAAGGTCTGCTCACAGGAAGCACCTTGAGTCTGGCTGAAGAGAAACTCTGGAACTGAAGCAGTGGTAGTGATACAACTGTTTCACTAAGACATTGCATGTTATGTACATAATTAGTTAAGTAATCATACATAAATGTTCATCTAATTACAAATTACCAAGCCATTCTCTGTTCTCACACCTGAATCAGCAAGACCACTGCAGACACAGATGACTCCCCATGACTGATCCTCAGTGGGGTGCTCTGTTTGCAGATGTACCACCTCAAACACAGATTAGCTTCCACTCAGAACAGGTCCTCTTGGAGACCTGATGGAGAGTGAACTTACTCACAGGAGAAAAGCCCAAAGTTACTCATGCAATAGCTTGGAAAATGTGGTGATCATTTTGGAACCAAGATAGGCCCAGGAGACTTAGCAGCAGCAGCCTGCTGGCAGAGGACAGAGAAACAAAAGCTAGATGAGTTTCAATTCACTGTTCAAGAGTCAGGAACTGTGGGAGACAAGACAAAATGCTGAATTTCCAGAAATTAGAGAATTGTTTACATTTAACTACACCAAATTCTGCCACTAAACTGATTCAAGCTTTCTGAGCTGTCTTAGCTATTAATAAATCATTTCACCTTATTGATAAACAGACTTTGGATCTTGGTATGTTTGAGATTCAGGCAGCCCCACACCAAATCATAGCAGCACTGGGCCATTGTGGCTGTAACAGGACACTGCGTACCTGCAGCTTCCACTCCCTGGGCCTTGTCACACACCAGGAAAAGCAAGGAATCACAAAAGCATCCAATGGATTCAAAGAAGGAAAGAGAGCTGCAAAAATTCTCCATTCAGTGGAAAGGGAGAGGAAAGCTGCAGCATGCAAGATTGGATATAATGCTTCAAATGTGAGGAAAACTTTGTTCTACCTTTTGTCTTTTTATCATACTCCACAATACATTGTGGAGAGAGCAAAGGAAAACTCAGCTATGTCCCTTTTTCTCAGGGACACATCTAACGTATTTCCTCAGTGTATATCTCCCCTGCTCCAGATACTTCCTAGCTGCACTCAAAAGTAGCAAGTGGTCAACACATTCTCAGAGCTTGATAAAAATCAAAGTCAAATGTTTTCAACAAAATCCTTTTTGCTACTGCACTCTGATGGCTACTGAAGCTGCCAGCCTGTTCAGAGAGATGCTTTAACGACGAAGCATCATTTTAAAAACACATTTGCAGCTGTGCATATTTCACTTCAATCACTCAATTGTGAATTATACCTCAACAAGCCCTTGAAGAAAAGAGGTGGGCTGTCAGGGGGATGTGAAGGGGGAGAGAAAAGAAAGGCATTTCTAACAAACAAAAGAGCTCCAAGAAACTGATACAACTTTGCTGGAAGCTATTCCCAGCCCACTCAACATTTTTTTTCTGTATACAGACATACCAGAATCCCAACAAGGGGCATTTTTCCCAGCTAAAATACCAACCATCAGCAAGTCTGACCACCATCAGCAAATCTGACCACCACCAGAGAGAAATACGACAACCTAGTGGATTTAAACAGTTGTGTAAACCCAAGAGCCACCTTTGAGAGCTCACGGCAGTGGCAGCCTCACACAAGCGCCTGCCCAGTGCCCAGCACACTGCTTGGCAAAGCAAGAGTCCTGTTTGCTCTCCTGACAAGAGTTGTTTACATAAGATAAAAGTACACAAGATACCAAGCACCTTTCCAGGCCTCCCCAGAAGGCTTGTGAAGAACAGTACAACCTTACTGATTCACCAGTTTTACTGTCCATTTTGCATTGCTTTTGGGACTGAAAGCCACAGCAGGGGCCAGTGGCAATGCTGAGAGAGGCCAGGGCAGAAAGATATACCACAGAACACTGGAGGCAGCATGTGGTTGGGACCTTGGGGGGGGGTCAGGCTAAACCTACCCACAACCCAGCTCCAGACCAGATCCTGTACTCCAGCACCTGGGTGCAACTTTTTTTTTAATCCAGAGTTCATCTGGATCCTAGACACTGTGCAAAGGTGGAAACACCAGTAATCAGGCTACTGGAACCTGCAGAAGAGCAATGGTGCCCAGAAAACCTAAGCATGCAAACCCAGACAAGGCAGGTGCATGGTCCAAATGCATCAGCACGTGTGAGGAGAGCTGAGCACTTTGCACTCCACACATGCACAGCAAGGAGCAAGCAGCAAAAAGCTGGCCTTGAACGCAGGTGCAGCAGGAGCACAAACAGCCACTCAGACTCAGGTTATGATCCTGGAACAAGGAAACAATTGAATGAACAATAAAAGCTTATTACAAATGTTTCTTTAAGGACACCCAGCAGGACCTGCCATTTAGGTGTCAGAAAAACAGGAGAACGCTGACTGAAGGCTGAACTGAGAAAATCCATCTCTGAAATCCCTTCTCCATGGAAAAAGCTCCATGTGTTTGCTTGAACTAACCACTATCCAGGCTTCTGACCCTCCGGCACATCCCCCTGGGCCAAGGGTAAGGAGCCACCAAAGTTTTGTCTCAGTGAGCAGCTTTATACTTGAGCTGCTGAATGCTACATGTTGGGAGGAAAAAATCCTCTGATCTGCTTTGGTATCTGCCAGTGGCTGTCTCAGATCCTCACTGGGATGGAACATGAACAGGTAAAGCTTATCCAAGTACCTGGAGACACTCAAAGTCTATTTGTGAAGCAAGGACAAAGCCTACGCTAATGGTCTTCAGCTCTATTAAGCAAAATAAAGCAGAATCGTGGCAGAAAGAAAATACTGATCCCTCCAGCCTGAAAGAAATCAGAGCACCTTAAATTCTGCCACACTCTCAGGCACAGCATAGGGAAGATATATTAGAGCAAATAAAAGGGAGTTCTGGCCCTTACAAGCCACTACCAACATGAAATATATATGATCCAGTTCTTGCAGTTCTCAGCTTTCCTTGCAAATCCTTCATTTTGAGGCAGTGGGTGCAACTTGATCAGGAAAGCAGCATATCATCTTTCTACCCCCTAGAAAGCACAGAGATATATTTTCATTAAAGAGGTCATTTTGGAAGGATCCTTTTGATGCTGAAAACTGCCCATCTGAGAGGAAGAGATCACAGAGGAAAGGCTGCAGGACAGCCCCAAGAAACTCAGAGCAGACCCTGCAAACTGTAAACCAGCAGGCGGATGGAAGAGCGGAAGTGGGAGGAGGGTAGGATTAGAAATGCTATAGATTTATGATAAGCAATGCTCTAACAATAGCTTTCTTTTAAGAAGGAAGCTCTTCCTGCTGTAGTTAATCTAATTAGCCTGCCCATACATTTATGCACTGGAGTAAGACTGCATATAGGACAGGCAAATCCTGAGTCAAGTAAAACCACCCACTTTAAAGCTCATAAAATACCTGCCCAGTAACATGGCCATGGCAGAGGGGAAAGAGTTGCTCCCCTCAGCAGCTGTCAGGGGCTGTTCAGGGGACCTGTTCCAGCCTTTACATGGGCTAGACGTACCAGGAAGGTCTTCCTCAGCCATGTTTTCCATTTTCATAATTTCTCCCCACCCTGAAAGGTCATGCAGATGAAAACATCAATTTAACTAGTGCCAGATGGAAGACAAGTTAAGCCATATGAATCTTTGCTGATTATATAATTACCTTCATTTCTTGCAGAAACATGGAAATGCTTACAGTCACTGGCAGATTATTTTGTACATAAACAAACATTTCTAGGCTGTTTGTACTTTAAAGAAATTAAGTCCACATGGTTTTGACCAACTGCTCCATTACCACATGGCACATACGTGAAAAAAACAAGCCTGAATTTGAAACTACACCAGGAGGTTGCAGACACCCATTTTCCCCAAAAGCCCAAAAATAATACTTTTTTAACAGGCACATCAACTCACAGTTACAGATTTACTGGATAGAAACTTAAGATGATTTGCACTCAGTGTTAAATACACCAAATTATTTTCTGCAGACCTCAAGGTCATTTAATTTACCTCTAATGAGCCCAAACACATCATTCGAGGAAAAGAGCACTGAAACATTCAGGCTCATTTGCTCCTGACCCAGAGCAGTACGGCAATGGTCAGTGTCAACAACAAACACACCAGAACCTTCACAGGTGACTTAGGCAAAATCGATGGGGGAACTTCATGTGTACAGGTAAGGACAGCACTGAGAAACTGCTACAGACACAGTTCTGCGAGTCTGACTATAAAGCCACAAGCAATTAAAGATGCGGTGCACGGATGCCGATTTCTGAACGGAGCCGGTTGTATTTGAAGGTGTCCTATTAGAAGCCAGGAGCACATGTTCAAATTTGCATAAGAATCAGTGTGAAAGATTCAGTTACATCCCCAGCCATCTCCAGTAGCTTTGGTTACACTGTCAAATACGCAAGTTAGAAAGCGTCTATTTGACAATCGCACTGCAAAGAGCCCAGCTCCCAAAGCCGCCTTCTCACCAGAGCCAAAAAAAAAGGGAAAGACAACCTCCATTCCAACCATCTCTTCACCCTGACCTGCTCTGTAGCTCTGACAACAGCAGCCCTGAGCTGGAGAACACACACAAGCCTTTAGACCACCCAGGGTTTACAGTACAGAGCTAAAACACCAGCCTCTAAACAAGGGGCTGGACTTCTCCTCCCACAGTCATTCAAAGTCATTTCCTTGGCCCGAAGAGAAACTCCACTGAATTAGAAACATGGTGTAGTGCCAGGCTGAGTTACTTGCTCCATCCTCACCTGGAGACTACCTGCACAAGCATTTGGACCACCATGCACAGCACAGCAGAGAACTGCTCCAACTGAACACAACCCACCTGCTCACCTCTGCCCCCCAATAAACCTCCACCCTGATGATCCACTTTACCATGTGTACTCTCAAATGCTTGCACTGGCACAAGGCAGAAGGTGCTGGCAAGGAGCAGCTGAAGTGGGTAGTTTACAAAATGCCACCAGACACACCAGCTTCAGAGGAGCAGGTAAAAGCCACCTCTAACCTTTACCTGGATGGTGTCAGGACAGTACAACAGCTCTGCACACATCCCAGAGAGAGAGCTCTTCAGTGAGCAAGCTGCTGGAGCCTTGCTGTAACTGGCAGAAGAGGTAAATGCTCATGTCTTACACTACCGAACACACACGGCACAGATGGAACAGTAGGAAGACAGCCCTGATGCTGGCTGCCCACAGGTGGGAGACAGGCACTACAGTAGCTCTGCTGAGAGCAGCAAGGTCCCTATCTCTGTTACACACCACCGTGATCACACGGCTGAGGCAGCAATGAAATCAGGACACACACGGCAAGCTGAAGTGAAAACTGCACACATAAGATCTGGGAAGCTTGGAGGACTATACTGAGATTAGACTCCATGATACAGATGCCCATTTTCAGTACAGTCCCTCCAGAGGCAATGAAATTGAGCTCCAGCACAGCCTCCAGCTGAAGTGTGCAATCTCTGAAGAAACTCAAGACTGAGTGACCTCAAACGATCCTGCTATACTTGTAAAATCGTGTGTGAGATGTCCTCTAACAACCCTATGACCTTCATAGAAGCTACACCACCAGACCAGCTCTCTAAATGAGAAAGGAACCCATGTCTCCAGTGTAGAAAATGGGGTTGCTTTCTGAAGACCTAGGCCCACAATCGCAAAGCCAAATGCATCCAAAGAGAAAGCCATGCTTCCAGCTGGTCCAACAGAACCTTGCAAGCTGTTCACTGACATTTCAACCTGGTACAAAGCTCCCCAGACTCTCACTTCTGTCATTTCAGGATGTACTGCAGAACTGCTAAGTGGGCAGCAAACTGCAGTAGAAAGAAGGCTGTGCTCCTCCATGGCTGGCACTGAGCAGCTGCCTGGACAGCTACGCAATATGGTGGTGCACCAGCTATAAAAATCATGTACTAAATGGAAGGGAAGGCTGCAAATGGCCTCAGATATCCTAACGGTGAAACTGCACCCATACATAAATTAATAGGAGACCACACTGCTGTGTGAAAGGGCACCTTGTACACCTCACTGTGTGTTCCCACTTCTGATCTAAGACACCTGCTCACGGTTTGTTTGTTTTGAGTTTTTTTGCAGGTGGGCTGAGCACTGCAAATTGCTTCTCATTCCCAAAGCAGCAGAAGGTCCCTCTGACAGAACACCCTGCTAAGCAGCTGCAAGAAAGGGAATTGCACTGGCATGAAAACCCTGCATGAACTCTTTCATGACAAGTCACTGCCAAGCTACGATCTCATTGCTTTAACGAGAGCACCCAGCAGAGCAGCGTGCTCCGAAGGCACCAACGACGTGCCCCAGCCCCACAGCTGTTCCCTCTGCCTGACGGCTGCTTCATGCTCCCACAGAGGACAAGCCTAGCTGGCCACAGGTGCATGCCACCAGCCTGCCACAACAGCATGGTCATGGCACGGGACAGCACAGCTGGGGCTCTCAGCAGAGAATTCCCCGGTGCCACCCAGCGCGGCAGCAGGAGCCAGGACACGCACAGGAGCACTCCCAGGATGCGGCAGGCGTGATACTCGTGGAACTCTGCCTGGCTCTCGGAAGCTGGGGCGTATCCACATTAACCACGCTCCCCAGGCAGACTGTCCTCTCAGCAGAAAGGGGATACAGACTTATATGGACTATATATAGATAAGGCTTCCTAAGAATCTCCCAATGGGGGTTATTCTCTGCTCTATATCTAGATCTGGCCTGGTGCCTGTTGGGAAACACGTACCAGACAAGCACATGTGCAAGCTGCAGCTTGTTTTGGCCATAAATGAGAGCCCTGCACTAGAAACCCCTGAAACACAGGCCAGAACCACATTATGACCTCCTTGGTTTTCCCATGTCTCCATTTACAGCCTTCCATGTGTCTCCCTGCAGAGGTAAAGATCTCTTTAGAAATCTTTCCTGCACATGATATTTACCTACCAGCACTGAGGAGCACCTCCAAGCCCTTGCATAGCAATGGCTTTGTAAGAAATAAAAAGAGCAGGAAAGATTTTGAACAATTGAGCTCAACAGAGCAAAAGGATCTGATGAAAGCAGCCAGTGTGTTTTTCAGAAGATTTTAAACAGCAAAGTAAAGTGCTTTGTTGAGCAGTGAACATGTTTAACTTCACCCTGCACACACAGGCATATCCTTCATGCCCTGCTCCTTCACAGCCTCCCACCTTCAAACCTCCACTTCTCCCCAGCAAAACACACTAAAAAAAAAAAAAAAAGTCATCCTGGATTAGCAGCAGGTTTATTCCTTTTTTTTCATTTTTAGAACAAAACCAACTATCTCCCTGAGGTCCAGAAGGACCTGCAAGCTCTGTAGGTTTTGGTTAAACACCAGCATTCCCCTTTGGCTATTCCCGTTCATTTTCCTCCTACAGACTCCAGAGCACCTGACTGCCAAAAAAGCAAGCAAGCGGGAGAAGGGAGTGGGTTTATCATTAGACCAAAGTAGAGCTTGGGGAGGGAGGTCCCACACGTTAGAGCACTGGGGAAAAAGTGGCTAAACTGCCATTTCCCAGCAACAGCAAAGTGATCACATTTATTTGATTGTTTGGATGAGCCACCGAAAGAAACAGGACAAGTTAATCAAAAGCTTGCAATGCCCAGGTGCTGCTCCCTGCCCAAATGACACACAGCATCCTTGGGGCATTTCCCAGCCCATTCAAACACTGATAAGACAAACTGTTAACTCTCCAAACCAGTACACAGACTATGGCTGAGGAGCACACTTCACCCAACATCAAAGCTGACATTTTATGCTAATCTATCTGCTTACAGGAGAATAAATGCTATTTGCCTTGACAACTCCTCTGAAATCAGATCTGAGCAACCATGCACATCAACCCTTTTGAAACATCAGTAAACCAAACATTGTTACTTGCAGTGCAAAAACTCCCAACAACAGCAGCTCAGTCAGTGACTTCCATAAAGCACACAACCTCCAGGCACTGCACCCGAAACACAGGTGCTGCCACAGATACCCCGAGCCACGTGAGCACCTGAACACTGTCTGTCCTGCAGACCCCAGCTTTGGTTTATACACACGAGAGCCTCCACCAAGCAAACTTCACAGCCTACAAAAGCTGCTCTCAGTTTTACTTTTGCTGCATATTTTAAAAATTAGACTGCCTTTCCACTGGAGCAGGGAAGCGTTTGAGCTCCTGATCAAAAATAGTAATCGCCCTGCAAGTAAGTGTGCTGGAAGGCAGCCTGGCCTGCAGACTGGCAGCTGCTAGACGAGAAAGAACAAGCAGGCCACCTCTAAAGCGACACAGCCACAGAAAACTCTGCGGGAAAGGCCGAAGTGGTTCTAGAGGAGGAAATGCATTCCAGACTCCAGGACACAACAGAGCCCAGGCATCTCTTTTTCCAAACAAAAGGAACTCGTCTCTTCCTCACCTGGAGACCCTCCACTACAGCTGCACCAACCCAAGGACAGGGTCTACAGGTGTGGTAGCCCCTGGTTTTTTAGGAATCCCTTCTCTAGGGATACTGGCAGCAGCAAGCAGAGCTCGCCCATCAGAGCTCTCTAGGCAATTCATTATTTTAAACAAATGAGTGATTAGCAAGGATCCACTCTCTCTTCGTGAAGCTGGCTTCATGCCCTGCAAGCCTCCACATCACTGTACAGTATCATAATCCAATTAAACCTCACCATGAGAGAAGCTTCATGCTATCACATTCAATTAGCCAGTTAAGCCTCTTATCATCTGCATGTTAGGATCCATTTGGACTGAAAACTCTCCCAGCACTGATTGGGCACCCTTCAGCCAGGCAAGGACACACAGATGTCACATCTGGAGCAGCAGGAAGACCATACAGCTTAGGAAATCCATACTGCTGGCATATATGGAGGTAGAAACACAGGAAAAATAAAACACAGTCACCAGTTCCTGCCCACTCACAGCTATGTGCTGAGGTGACTTGCTCTCCAACTTCCCAAGGAAATGGGTCAGTTCTGAAGGCACTCAAGGGGCCCAGAGGAATTTCAATGGAAAGGCAAAGGCTAATGGAGGACCTGGCAACACAGAGTCGTCTGGCAGCTAGCCACCAATTCCATAGGAAATACCCTCCCTAGAAGGTCACCGTAACGGTGGCAAAATTTGGCCCAAAAGAATTGGAAAAAGCTGCCAAGATGTGACGCAAATAAAGCCAGTAAGCAGGCCAGCTTCCTGCGTGAGGCCAAAACATGGAGCACTCTTGGAAAAAAGAAAGATTAAGGGTTGCAAGGAACATAATGGCCTCTTGTAACAGCTGAGTTGTTGCTTTTCTTTTCTTGGCAGAAAAGAGGGATGTTTTGTTGCTGGTTGATTAATCTGTTATGCAAATTGTTTCATCGTTAATTTGATACAGCCACAAGCTTGCCACAGAAATTGTCCGCCTGCTCAGAGCTGATGAAAGATGGAGCATCAATGGCTCCATTCGACAAGAGCTTTTATTTCCTGGACAAGCAGCTGCAGGGTCACCTCCTCTCACACAGGGCTGCAGAAGCACAGGCCACACCTGCCAGGGGACACGAGGGGAAGATCCTTTGGGCACCCTCACTTGGAGGAAGGCAAGGAAAGAGGCCTTTCAAAAGAGCAGCCCATTCCTTCCATTCCCACCATCCTTCTACACTGGGCATGCAGATGCATCCAGGTGAAAACCACGTAAAATCCCATCCAGAGACTTTGGCTAGCAGCTTTGAGATTTTAAGATGTTTTTCAGAGCTGTTCTTGACGTGCACATGCTTCACCTTAAAAAATGATTCAAAATAGGTCTCACTGCAACTCTGACTCCAATAACCCACTCAGCCTCTAGACAGAACACTTCCACTGAATAATACAAGCATCCAAATTACATTCAGCAGGATCATATAAAGTGATAGGGGAACACTTAGGGATCACTAAAGTTTGATCTCTTCATCAAAGACTAAGGAGAAATAGGATGTTCTACGTCCAAAAAGAAGGGTTGGTTCTGGCCACTGCACTTTACTCTAAGCACTTTATCTCCATTGCTCAGTTGTGGATGTTTTTCCTTACACATCTCACACATTCAGCATTACCTCAGTGATATTTTTAAAGCCTGTCCTGTGCCCTCATTTGTATTCAATCTCCTTCCGAGGTAAAATGTTAGGCATTTCATGCTATTCAAACAAAGTCAAAACAAAGCCTCCAAATAAGCACTTCTGAAACATACCTAGTCATCTGAGTAATTAGACATTTTCCTAGTTCTAAATGTACTGAAAATCTATTGTCAGCTCCCAATGAATGTGCCAGCAGTTATCCTAACCAGGAAGAGTTCTCTCCTAAATGTTAGCATATTGACAGAATAGAAGGTTAACATACATTTAAATTAACATTGCTCCCTACCTGAATTAATCAGTGTTTTAAATTACATAGCATCACCTGATCATAATTATTATTCCAGCAAGTTGTTCATCTTTCTCTGATGAAATGATGTACAGTTGGCATTGCTCAAGCCAGGTCAGAACATGCACCCACTGGCCAAGAGAAGTTCCCATTCCCAGCGCAGGCACGCATCCTTCACACCAAAGGGCAAAGCATTTCACTTATGAGTGAATTTGTGGCAAATCCTCACAGGGAAGAGTCAGCTGTGGACTTCGCACAGGTCACAAGCCCCTCAACACTCTGCTAGCAGAGGGAATTAACATGTATGGGTGCAAACCTGCAGATTGCTGCAGTGGCTCCATGCCCCAGCAGTCCTCACTGTGCCCCTCCTGTCACATATCTGTGGTGCTGTCACCTTTATATGATCACAGAGCCCTCTGCAACTCATTAGCCCACAGGAAGCAGACAGCCAGGTAGGTCAGTGGAAGAAGATGGGAGCTGACAGAGAGAGAGAAGCACCCTGGGGCACCAGCACACACAGTTAGGATCCACTCAGCTGCATTGAATCCAAAATTTCACTGCCCCCCCGCCATCAGTTTCCATTGCCCCTGGGGATGTCTGTACCAGGGCTGGTGCAAATGTCCGAGTGCTGCACGGCACTGAGCAGTCACATCCCTACACTTCCAGCCTCCTTGGAGTCCAGATAATGTGTGTGGAACTCCTTTACATTTCCTCACCCAGCAGGCAGGCTACAAAGGTGAGCCAAGACATGAAACTACATGAAACACATGAAACTACAACACTATGCTCAGGCAGTGCCCAGTCAACAACCCCAGATCTCCAGCACCACCTTTTCACTGGTCTGTTCCACAGACTTCTTCCTTTATATCCTGCAGGGACACTGGGTCACACCTGCTCCACATCCAGTTTGGTCTCAATCCACTTTACAGTTCAAAGCTTAGCAGCAACTTTTACAAGTTTGTGACAAGTAAGACAGTAGCCTGAAACCAAACCTACTCTGAATGGGAATTAGTGGCTATTACTGCCTTCTCTTGCCTCAGCAGACCCATTCAACAAAACTTTCCCCCCCAAGACCACTCTTCCTCTGGACAACCTCCACATGGTTTCTTCTCCTCCAGAAGCTACTTCAACGTGGGACACTACTGCACCCTGCCATTCACACCCACAGATTCATCAAAAGACTGGAAGGCAAAAAAAACCAACACCAAGACCCACAGAACAATTCTCACTTCCACTCTCTCCCTGTGAGAAGAATGAGAGGAAAAGATGTTGATTTTCTCACTACCATGTAGCAAGAAGATCACTCAGTGTTTACCGGTGGTAGGGAGAACTTTATGTAAGGTAACCTTCCTCAAAGGAAAGTCTTTCAGTGCACAGAACAAACAGCAGGAGAAGGCAGGCATCTCTCCCTTCTGGTATGCAGTGGATACGCCCAGATAGTGAGACATTTTGAGTCACATTTCTGGGATGACTAAAAAAAAGTAGCTGCATTTCAGAATCGCTATGGTCAAACCTCCCAGGAGTTACATGTGCTGAAGAACAAATCATAAAATCATTTCTGCAGATGGCAGAGGAGTAAGAGAAGCCAGAACAAATGCAAAACACCACCTCACCTCATGTTTCACACTAAGCGCACAACTGCAGAACAAAACCATGGCTCTTCACTACTTTTCTTCCTTAAGCTTGGACACAGCCTTTTCACACAAGGAAACTCCACAGATTCACTAAGACAGCCTTCCAGATTTTGCTGACACCCTACCCAAGCTAAATGGACCTTCAGTAAATCACCCACCAGAGTGTGTTGAAGAGCAGTGCTCTCAAGATCTTCCTCCCACACTGCAGCTCTCAGGGAAGCACACGCACGTCCACACAAGGCCTTCCACCTCAACACCCACCTGTTCAACTTAGAGCAGTGCAGGCACAGATCACTCCAGGCACTGCTTCCACCACTGCATCCACTCCAGCCCCTCCTGCTCCAGGTTGTGGTAGGAGAAACACCTTAGAAACGGGCTAAGATTTATTGAACCAAAAAGGAAGCAACATTCCCTCCCCAAACACACGCTCCTCTTTGTGAATCTTCTGACTTTGTGCCAACTTCAAATCTCTTCTCCGTTTGGAAAGCCTGTCCTGCCAACAGAAACCCAGAAGGGAACTGGTGAAAATCTCAAAAGAGACCAAGGCAGTTCCACAGTGTCTGACCACACATTAAGGCTCACTCTCCTCCACATCCGCCTCTCATGTCCCAAAAGACATTTGCTGGGACAACAAGCTCACTTGGGATATGGTTTCCCACACAGAAGATTTCATTCTAGTATCTCTTGCTTTGAGATAAAAGAATCTTAAACGTCATTGTGCCATAGTAAAAGTCATTACAATATGAACTTAACAGGCAGAGGCAGTGGTGTAACTTTAAAAGGTTTTCAAACTCCAGCTTTCTCTGACAGAAAGGTCTGTTGCAAAGCCTGTAATGAAATGCAAAGCATGATGATCAATGATTAGAAACAGCAGCACTGACTGCTGCAGAACTTGGTGTTTGCCCAGCACACACCTCACCATGTCACAGGACCAACATCCCCACAGAACCTGCAACCTCAGCTGCTCCTGACCTCACTCTGGGTTAACAAAACTCACCCAGAACCCACAGCTACAACTGTATCCCTGCCACACTCTGTGCCCAACCCATGGGGACACTCCATGCCCAGAAAACTCCATGTCTGCAGAAAGACAGGCTCATAGCATGGGCAGCAGCAGCTGGGCAGCTTAACCCCCTGGCTCGAGGGAAAAAGGGCACCCAGGAAGAGTAAGCAAAGGTAATAGCAACAGCAGGGCTGAGAGCAGAGGGACCCACCACTACATGCAAACTCTCTCAACCAAAAGCGTTGTTCCTATAAAGTCCCAAATGCTCCAGTTCTTCCACCAATGCTCAGGTCAGGCAATCGGAGCACTTTCATCATCCCCTGCTTCACAGCTTGCTTCAGCAATTCCAGACTTTCCCCCTTAAATCCCAGTTCTGCCCCACCTGCCCAGACATCCCCATGTGCTTTGCATTCCCCACATTCCTCCAGGCACCTCAAGCAGCTGCCTCCAATCTGCTGCCCACCACAATTCTAGCACCCAGGACCCACCCTTATGCTCCCCACCCCCCACCTCATCAAGGCAGGGTCAGTGTCCTTACACTCCATTTTCTGGTCATCTACAGATTTGCAAACAAGCAGGCTATGTTGTGAGCTTGTTTGCAGATCTGCAAGTATCAGCATAAATGATAATGCAGAACGAAAAGTCCTTGACAGTGTCGGACATTTGGGCTTTTATTTGTTTAACAGCCACTGTTACAAGGTTGGATGGGATGGAAACCCAACTGCCTTCCTGTAATAAAGGGTGCAATGGAGAGAATTGTTTTCAGAGCAGTGCTACGAGATGCCCCTGTGTCCTCTGCACAGTAGGGACGATGCCATTTGCACTGGAACCACAGAATGTTTTGGGTTGGAAGGAACCTTAAAGATCATTTAAGTCCAACCCCCTGCCAGGAGCAGGGATACTTTCTTGTCTAGTGCAAAAACAAAAAAGCACCAACTGCTCCTCCAGCTATTCCCATCCAGGCGACAACTTCCACAGCAAAGGGACTCCTTGAAGAAGGGCATGTTCCTCTGGGTGCCAGACCCTTTCCAAGATCTCCCATTGCAGAAAAGAAAGGCTGAATGAGACACAAGCTGAAAAAGTTGCTGCCCGAGGTGCTGCTAACACAGATAAGCTGCTATAAAGATTACCTGCAATTGCAGGACTCAGGTTTGCTTCTACCCCTCTATCTTCCTGCCCACGATGTCAGATCACTACGACAGTGGGCAGTGTTTATGCCGGGACAGCTACTCGTCCCTGCAATACAGGGGCATGGCCACCAAATCCAACATGCTATCTGGATGGCGCAGAAGACAGAGGGATTTAGAGGGGTTTGGAAAGCTTGAAGAGCTTTACGTTCCTGCCAGGTCAGCCTCATGACTCTGTTCCCTTTCTGCTCGTTCGCTATGTCCTCGTTTAAAACAAAACAAAACAAAACAAAAAAAAAAAAAAAAAAGAGAGAGAAAGAGAAGCGCTTCAAAGATTTATCTCCGGCACGTTTAAATCCTCATAGGCATTCTGTTCTGAGCTAAGCTAGAAGAGCGCAAAAACTAAGAGGAATGCCTGCCATGCGGGCTAAAACCAGCGCAGGCAGGGACCACGGCCGCGTGTTTACACACAGCAGAGGCGGGGAAACAGACGAGACGGGGAGAGGGCGAAAAACCATCACCGGAGAAAGGGATGCGCACCCCGAGCCCATCCCTGCGGGGCATTTCCCTGGGAAAGGCGCTGTTAACGCGGCGCTCCCGGGGGATGGCGGGGATCGGGGGAACGCCAAACACTGCCACCAGCACACAGCCCACGCTAGGGGCTTAGAGGGGGACACTCACTGTGAAGGTGACCCCCGCACACACTTGACACAGACGGCAGCAGCCCCCCACCCTTTGTAGGGTCGGGAGTCCCTGCACCACCACCCACCCCAAAACCCATTGAAGGCACGGGAGGAGCCGTGCCCGTCACTGCGGTAGTGGCGAGGGGTGGGAAGGAACTCTGCGACTGGGGGGAGGACCACACAGGTGATGGGAAAGAGGATCGAGGAAGCAGCTGCCAAGCTGGGGAGGAAAGGGGGTGGGGTCCGCGCCCTCTCCCGCTCGTTACCTGGGGACGCAGCTGGGGCTGGAGCCGTCGATCTCCCAGGTGGCGAAGAGGTTCATAGGCACGGGCCGCCCCAGGGCCCCGGTGCCGCCGGGGAAGCTGAGGCGGCTCCGCTCGGCCGCCGCCGCCATGGCTGTGCCCGCCGCCCTGGCGCGCGCCCACCGCGCCGCGCCGCCACCGCCCCGCCCGCGGGGGCGCGTCACGGGGCGGGGCTAAAGGGGGCGTGGACACTGGCGGGGGCCCGGCTCTGATGAGGGGGCGTGGTTGTGGTCGGTGGGCGTGGCCGTGTGGAGGGGCCGCGTCTGCTCGACGGGGCGAGCCCGCCCGGGGGGCGTGGCTATGAGGGCGTGGCCTCGCATTGGCGCAGACGCGACCGCTGCCTCCGCGCGTCCCACGGCCGGGCGGAAGTGCCGCCGGCGCGGCGGCCGCGCACCGGAAGCGGCGGTGGCAGTTTCCGGGCGGCTCCGTGGCAGGGCGGGTGGCGGGCGCGACCATGGTGCTGCTCACGATGATCGCCCGCGTGGCGGACGGGCTCCCTCTCGCTGCCTCCATGCAAGAGGACGAGCAGGTGGGGCCGGCGGGGCGCGGGCGGGGAGGGGCCGGAGTGTCGGTGAGGAGCGGACGGGGGGCGACCCAGCGGGACCCGCTCAGTCCCTTATCACAGCAGGGCGGCTCTGGCACAAGCGTTTGCCTCCCGGTGGTGGCGGGTGGGAGAGGGAGAGCCAGCCGGTGCTGTCGGACTGGTCCTGGCAGCCCCGGAGCCCTGCAGTGTGTCTCCGGTACCGACCCAGCAGCCCGTTCTCCTCCCTTCCTGCCTCCTCAGTCAGGCCGCGACCTGCAGCAGTACCAGAGCCAGGCGAAGCAGCTCTTCCGCAAGCTGAACGAGCAGTCCCCGACGAGATGCACCCTGGAGGCAGGAGCCATGACTTTCCAGTGAGTACCGGGAGGGATGCAGGGGATACCGGCTCCTCTGCCGTGGAAACGGGCAAGTGCTCTTCTGGCTCGGAGTGAGGGTTTGTTAGAAACGGGGCTACCTGGAAGAGGTGGCCTGTCAACCCTGCTGGAAAGGAGGAGTGTGTGAGTTGTCACTGCTTGGGCACAGGTATCTGGCACTTGGTTTTCATCCAGGTTCGTAGTTCTACCTTTGCTGCAGACAATACAGGTTCTGTTCCCTTTCTGGGTTTTCGTTTGTTTGCACTCTCTACTATGCCTTCACTGCGTCTTTTGGGCCTCCTGTATCTTGTCTTTAAAGAAATCTGTCCTTGTAAAGCCAGTCTGGCAGTGGCGCTGTGAGCTCCTCCTGCACAGGATTGTCCTCTCTGCGCCCTGTGAGAGCTCAGCTTTTCCTGCATTACAAGCACACCAAGCATCTCTGAATATTTCTATTGTTATTGTCTTAATATCTGACAGATAATTCTTTCTCTCATCCAGTAAATTCAGTCTTATTGTTGCTAGATTTGTTGAGTATGTTTAAATTATTTCCTAAACTGCTTAATTAACTTCCTAAACTCTCGAATTAAAAGCACTTTTGACATTCTCCAGTAGTACTCCTGCAGGGGAGCATGGATATGAATTAAGGGAATCTTACACAGGTCAGACATCCTTATTTCTTAATAGCAGGGGAGGTGGAGAGGCAGGTGAACGGAGGGGGAATTGGCAGTCCCTGAAAGGCAGGAAAGCTTGTGTGGGAGGAAGGAAATGCTTCTTTCTGTGACATGTCATTACCTGGCAGAATAATGCTTGAGAACTTAGTCAAGATACTGCCAGGAAGCAGAATTATGCCATGACAGGAGTACTTGTTGGAAGTCTCAAAGCTCAGGTGCCGGGTGAGGTCTCCAAGCAGAGTTGTGCAGTTGTGGCAGGAATGTGCCAGGATTTCCACACTTAGCCCCACTGCTGCCGTGCCAGCTGCAGCAGGATCCCTCTCAGTCTCTGGGTGACTGGGTGTGTGTTTATGGCTGAGTGAGGGGCAGGTGGCCTTTGAATGCAGGGCAAGGGTGGCTTCAGGCCTCTGCTCCAACAGCAGGAGCCCTTTAGCAAATCTCCCACCCCATCCCTTTCTTCAGAGATTCAGCGACATGAAGAGATGGCAACAGGAGTTTTCTGGGTGGGCAATCTTTGACAAAAACCATGAGGTTTTGAGGCATGCTTTTCTTGTGGTTGTCTTATATATGATAACTGCAACAAGATTTTTTAAAATAATGTTTCCTCTGGGCTTCTGGTTGCCTTTGATAGGGAGTTACAGTTGTCAAAGGATGGCCCTGATTGGCCTGGCCATCCTTATCTCCTGTTGGATTTGGATGTTGTTACCAGAGTTACATGCTAAGTGCTGCTCTTCTTGTTTTTTCTACAAGTTAAATCTTCAGAATTTAAAAACTCCCTCGTTTCTGAGTGTCTCCTTGGCACAGCATGGGTGTAGCTCTGCCTGGCAGTGAAGCCTTGGGAAAGAGCCTGTGTAGATCCCAGTAAATCCCTTCTTGAGTTACTTCCATGATGCAAGCAGAGCGATGTCTGGAAAGGCGGCAGCACTTGCCCAGGAAATCAAAGCCTCTTAGTGTTGGCTGTAATGACACCAGTTCTGACGAGGAGGGAGGGCTTGGGCAGGCCTGTTTTGCCAGCTGTCTCAAAGGAGCAGCCAGGTTACCTGGCTGGCAGACAGGCAGGGACAGGAGTGTTCCTTCTTCTGGGTTGAGTTAGTCCCTGGATAGGTTTTGCTGGCCACTGACAGCTGCTGCTGCAGAGCACTTGCTTCTGCCTCTTTTGAAGTGGGACATTGCAGCAGGACCTGTGTGAAAAGAACACTTTCAGGTCAGAAACTGCTCTACAGGAAGGGGAGGTGATGGGGGAATTTGAGATTTGGTCTAAAATAACGCTGACCGATGACCACGCTGCTCATTAATGCAGCACACCAGTCTTTTTCTGCCACATCAGAGCTCTGACTGCTTAGGGCAGCACAGAGCATTTTGTGGAGGGAGTTAGCAGCATGGCCAAGGGTATTGCTGAACTTGCTGAGGTGATGTTGAACATCTTTAGCTTCATCAGTTCAAAGCAGTTCAAAGAGCTGAGCCCTTACTGAAATTTGAAATTAAATTAAATTGTGAGCACTTAGGTGATTTCTGGCAAATGCTATGCTCAGGTTTCAGCTGCAAGAGCTGTGTCACCTATCCAGCAGCAGCACTGAGGGCTGTGCAGGTGCAGGAACACCAATGGTGTCTGCTGTGCTGTCAGTGAGCAGGTGACCTTTGGCTGATGAATGGCTGAAGTGACTTTTACCTTCATTTAAAAGCACCCCTTGGCCTTTGCCACTGTTGCCAGGATAAAGCTTTTCTCTCTCGAAATATCCAACATGATTACAAGAAACCTGCTGGCTGCACTCTGTGCAGAGTTAACAGTGGCAAATGGCCACATCTGCCCCTTGTGTGAGGACATGCAGGCAGGTGCTGTGCTGATGCTTGGAGGTGCACACAAAGTATAAAAGTGAGAAGCCCAGCTGTGCAGGAACTCTGGTCCGAAGTTGACAAAATTGTCTGAATCTGGCGCAGAGTGAGGTGAGGTCGCTCTCTATGGTGCTGACAGACCAACTTCAAATCCAGCACACTGAACATCACACCAGGGAGAAGCAAGTGGGAAATGCAGCTGAAGAGCTCCAGGCAGGACCAGCTGGCCCAGGCAGAGATAAAAAGACCTGTGCTGATGGGACATGTTCCTCAGAGTGCTCACACCTGGAGAGTGCTGCTCCAGCAGTGCTGTCAGAATTCCCTTCTGACACTGGTTCTCCTCATTTCAAAAGATTTGCTCAAGTCTTGCTCATCATGGCAGTGGCTAAATCAAGCTCCAGGTGATGAACTGTAGCAGCCCCAATGTGTGAAGCAGGTCTCCAGGAGTAAGGGAAGAACAGAAACTTGATGATGTAGTGTGGGATTAGTCTGGGCACTGATGCAGTCCAAGCTGAGGAACATAAAAGGGCCAAAGGCCACGGGCACGTGGGGACATGCTGTGGAATGGATTATGGCAGCTGGAGTTTTTTGCTTCTGGTTGGGGTAAATCAGTTGTTGATTGAAGGCCGCCAGTGTTCACACACAGGCCATGTAGAGGCAGGAGAAATGGATACTCCTGAGCCCAGGAACGAGGTGAGGATGGCTGCTTTAAAGGACATGGCCCTGCTGGGACAACTAGAAAAATAGTGGGGAATGGGGGAAGTTGTTTTGTAAGCCTGATGTGTCTATTAACAAAATTTTAAGCTGCCTATTTTACTACAGTGCCCTCAGGACTGGATCATTTCTTTAATACACTGCTAATCTTTATGCTAACCAGACTAATGCTTAATGGCATTATGCAGAAAGTCAAAGAAAGGTAACCTAAAAGTAGCATTCACACTCCACCCTGAAGAATACAGATAAGCATTCAAAAGTTTTTACAGGGTTGTTTACTGTCTCCGCCTCCGTGGTTTTGGTGGGAGTATTGTAGCCTTTATTTTTATATTGGCTAAGCGAGGAGGAAAATTCAATTGGGAATGTGGAGCAGCAGAGTGACATAGTGAAGCCTAAATAATCTTAAGGTTGGTGGTGGGGTGAGAAGGGGACCCATGTGCCCTCAGCTGGGCGGCAAACCAAACACCTTTACACAACAGCAGGTGTCACTGTGTGCTTTGGAGCTCCTCACCTTGCAGCTGGAGAACTGATGGCACGGTCACACCTACCCATGGCGAGCCTGTAAGGTCACCAGAATCCATCTAGCACCAATACCCCTCCCCAGCTGCCCCTGTAGTGATGCATGTGCATAGCAGCATCCCTCCAGCAGGCTGGTGGTGGTGGAGGAAAGGGATACCCAGCCCTCCAAACTGGAGAGAGAGCTGGCAGTCACTGGGGGGCTTCCCAGCACGCTGAGACCAAATTCCTGTGTGTGTCTCCTCATCTCAGTGCCTCAGCTTCCCATTTGTGGGCCTCAGGTACTTGGCTGTGCTGCCAGTTAGAGACGTGTTGTCACCTTCCCCTGGCAAACTGTCTTGTGCTCCCCTCCTCCTGACTGCAGGGTGTTCTCTCTTTTATACTCCAAAATTACAACTCTTTTGTTGCTGGTATTTTGTTAAGCTAATGGTATTCACAGGCCAGCATTTGTTCAACTGAAGTAACTCCAAGACTGTTGGCATAGGTGTAGGGTCTGAGCCTACAAGAAAATATACTTTGGTTAAAGACAAGATAAGCCATTACTTTGCAGGAAGGTTTACACTTGATCCAGACATAGAAAACCAAAAGTTCTTGTACCCAGTTCTCATTGCCTCATAGAAATAAAGGTATGCAGGGTGGTGTTTGACAGGATACATTCAAAATTGATTGCTTAATGCTCTGTCTGCCATTCTTCTAGCTACATCATTGAGAAAGGAGTGTGTTACCTGGTCCTGTGTGAAGCTGGATTCCCCAAGAAACTGGCCTTTGCATACCTGGAAGACTTGCACTCAGAGTTTGATGAGCAGCATGGCAAGAAGGTTCCAACAGTCTCCAGGCCCTATTCCTTCATTGAATTTGGTGAGGTCCCTCTCCCTGTGGCTAGTCAGGAAACTTCTTGCTGGGAGGGAGCAGCAGCCACGGGATTCTCTGCAGCTTGTCCTATGGAATTGACATCTCAAATTCTTCTTGGCACTATAGACATGGGTGTTCTGAGCAGGAGAATAGAGAAGTGGGAGAGAAATGGTACATGTCCTTAGATTCAAATTTCCTGCTTTTAGTCTCTTGGCCTCACTCCAGTGAATATTTGCATGGTAGTCTTCTGGCTGTCTCAGCAATGCTACCACTCCTCCTGCAGCCTGGCTGCTCTGCTATGTGGGATTCCCCCTGATAGCCCTGTCTCCTTCCAGACACCTACATCCAGAAAACCAAGAAGCTCTACATTGATAGCCGGGCAAGGAGGAACCTCGGCTCCATCAACACAGAGCTGCAGGATGTGCAGAGGATTATGGTAGCCAACATCGAGGAGGTCTTACAGCGAGGAGAGGCCCTGTCAGGTACTGGGAATGGCTGGTGTTTGGCACACAGCTCGCTGTCTCCTCAGGCAGCTGGGTGGGCAGAATGTCCTGGAGGAAAAGGCTTGACCCTCCTGAGAAAAGCAGTGAACCCAGTGGGTGTTTCAGCTGGACCAGCTGTACTGTGAAACAGGTGGCAGGTGCTGGTGCTTCTGTGGGGAGAGACCATCACCTCCCCAGCTTGGGTGGCTCTCATCCCAGCAGGACAAGCCCTGGAGCACTGCAGGGAGGCACAGGCCACGAAACTGCTGCACTTCCAGCTGCACCAGAGAAACTCGTACACTTAATGCAACATTTGGGGAACGTTCAGTTCATCCTAACTCCTCTCCCCTTTCCCTTTAACAGCTCTTGATTCCAAGGCCAACAACTTGTCCAGTTTGTCCAAGAAGTATCGCCAGGACGCCAAGTACCTGAACATGCGCTCCACGTACGCCAAGCTGGCAGCCGTAGCCGTGTTCTTCATCATGTTGATTGTCTATGTGAGGTTCTGGTGGCTGTGAGCTGGCTCAGCCATGGAAGAGGGAAAGCCAGTAGCCTGGCAGGTGGATGTGTGCAGGACACTGCTCATGGGGGATGTGCATTAGAATCCACACAGGACCATTACCTTCACAGGAGTGTCCTGGAGTTGTTAGGTGACACCTGGCTACTGCATCTCTTAGTGGAGCCTAACAATAGTGTAAAGGCTTGTTGACTGCAGGCTTTTCCTCTGAGGGAGTTTGCATTAGGACACTGCAGAGTTTGGCCTCCCAAGGTTCTTCCCCCTCCCAAGGCACTCTGGTTACAGTCAATCAGTGCTGTTTAGCATAATCATATTGTACATCTTCCTGTTGAGTAGCTCTAGTGGGAACTGGACTCTAATGAACATTCCTTGTCTTGGTAATGTTTGCTTTTTTAGAATCTGGGTCTGCAGTTATTTTTCTTTCTTTCTTTTTCAAGACCCCCCCGTTTGAAGGCAAATATTTCACTGTACATAAACCAGCTTTCACTTCTGTCAGAATACCTGTTGAGTGTTCTGTGTCTGACATCCTGGTTTGTTACACTTCAAATTGCTTTAGGGAGAAATGGATGTTAAACTATGCCTTAAGATACATTTTGTCCAGTACTAGGAGGGGCAGTGGAAGGTTTCTGTATTAACCGGTTCCTGCAAAATTAAACTCCAAGTTTCTAAGTGTCCACTGTCCCTCTCCTGACAGCTGTGTGTGACCGTATGTTTCCACAAGAACAGGGTGTGTAATTCATTGCTGTTGAAATGGGCACAATGCAAACTATGTCAGCACTCTATTTTCCTCTTGTAGCTGCAGATCCACTACATTATTTCCTTCCTTTTTGTAGCTTCCTTTTGAAACTGCCAGCATTTCATCTCTCGGATCCTTGTTTTCTTTCTCCCTTTCCCTCACCCAAAACAACCGAAAAACCAAAACTCTGAATGTTGTTATGAAGAAAAGGCAGTGCTTCTTTAAAGAACACTTTACATGAAGGATTAGGATAATTTTAGAACAGTGGAATCCTTTAGAAATACCACCTCTTTTATCTGTGGTCACCTCCCTACCTCACTTGGGAAGTTGAAGCTGTAGGTGAGGAAAAACTCATTATGGGGCAATAGTATAGAGCTTCTTTCTTGTGGGCCAATCTCTTTATCACCAGTATCATGTGATTTCTTTTAATTTTTTTTTTTGGTCCACCCATGCTAAGGATAACATTTTAGCAGTCAGATTTTGGTTTTATTAAAAAAAAAAAGGAGAGAAAAAAGAAATCTCACAGCTCAGGCACTCTGCTGCACTCAAGTATCTGCCACTTGGTAGAGGAAGCAGGTGGTGTCACCAAAGGAAGGGTTAGGACTTCCCAGCACCTTTTACAAGCACATAACCTTGTATAGTTCTGGATGTATAAACTGTGACCTGGAAGTGTTTCCTGCCACTGAGTAGGAAACACAGTTGTTGTCCTGTCTGGGAATGCTCCCCAGCTTGGCACCTTGTTAGACTGGTAGAATGCAGTCAGCACTCATCCACCGATGAACCCAGCAAATCTGAGCTGCCATATAGTCTAAAGTAATCCAGTTTCTGCATGATGCCTATAAGTGTTACTTTGTAGGTTGCTTTATTATAATTCTTACCATTATTTTAAATCTTTTTAAGTGGTGTCCCTACCAGGTGAATGTCCCAGTGATTTAGGTCTGTGTAATGTAGGTGCTGGAAGGTCTCACCATTCAGACACCGACTGTCTGTGGATCGTTGTGATTGAGGGGGTTGATGTTTCTGTAGCATGGGGCAGCTCAGGGAGCAGCTGCCTCCTGCAGCCCCAGTGTCAGCAGTGAAATAAATGCTTCTGAAAAATCCCCTCTGCGGCATGGAGTGTCCTGTGTCTCATTCCTGTGACCTTCGTGGATGCTTTCCTTCCTTCCAGGGACACAAGAGGGTGAGGACCCCATAGATGGAGCCACGTGGGATAAGGGCTCCTTTTTGGAGGCAGAACTAGTTGAAAGACATGATCTTGACCATTTTCTGCTGGAGAAGCTGTACTTTGGTTATAGCAAGAGTCTCTCCCTGCTGGCACAGCTCTGCTGGTTAGGAGGCGGCCTCCTCGGCACGGGTGGGATTTTAGGGGGACAGTTTTGTGGCCATGCTGTTTATAGGGGGCACACGAGAAGCAGCATAAACTGGGAGTGAGTGGGGCCTGTATCCCCCATGTGCTGTGGCGGTTGTGCCAATGTGAGCAGGACACGGAGCTGCAAGTCCCGCTTGCCTAGAGGGAAGACGAGGAGTCCTCGTCTCCCGCAGGCCAGTGTGGGGCTCCAGGGAACGCCTTATGAGCAATTTCCTCGCTGGGTTCAATACACGGAGCCCCCTTTTGTCCCTTGAAGAGGCGAGGGGTGCTGCTGATGCTCCGTGCGAGAGAAGTGTGGGCAGGGTTTTGCTTTGCTGGGGTCTCTCTGCCCTTCCCGTGCAGCCAGGTGTGAGCTCAGCTCCTGTCCGGCTGCTCGGGCAGAGAGAAGGAGAAACCACCGTCCTTTCCCCCGTGTGTTTCGTGATGGCTGCTCTCGGCTGGGAGGGTCCCGTGGCAGCAGAGGCTCCCTGCCGGGTGTGCGGTGGTCGCAGCCCTGCTGGGGGCGGTGGCCGGTCCCTGCTGGTTCGGGGGTCGCGGTGCTGGCAGCGGCCGGAGGCGGCCGCCGGGGCTCCGCCTGCAGATGGCAGTGCCTGCGCGGGGCTGGGGCGCCGTGCGGGACTGCGGGCACAAAGGGGGCTCCTCCTCCGGGCACCCCCAGCTCCTTGCGATGCCCTGGCCTCCCCAAAGATCCTCAGCCTTCCCGTGAAGCTGGGGATGTGCCTGCAAGGGCTCCCGGACGAGGCTGTGCTGTCTGGCCTCACCCCACCGTGCAGCCGGGGTGCTATGGTTGGGACGGATGGAGACAATTCCAGCAGGGCGTTTGCCTGTCACCTCCTACCCAGCACCTTTTCCATTTCCATTTCTGCTTCTGAGGTCCCCCTCTGTTTCCAGAGGCTCTGGGACAGCCTTTGTCCGCTGGGCGTTCCACCAGTTCCCGCACCTGCCCCCCTCAGCCTGGCAGAGGCGAGGGATTTTGTCCCATGTCGGGCACACGTGGAGCAGAGGGGAAGTGGGACCTGGGAGCAGTGCAAACTCCTGGCAGCTTTGTAGCACCTAAGCCCCTGCTTGGGTGGGTTTAGAGAGCAGAGCTGAGCTGAGCTCTCCCTTCTCCCACAGTGTGCCCATTGCCACTGGGAAAATTTTGGCATGGGATACTGAGAGAGTGCAAAAGAGAAGATGATGGTGCAGGGTGTCCTGGGAGCTGCTCTGCTCATCGTGTGAGCACAGAGGTGAAAAGCTGACACCCCTCAGCTCAGGTCTGGGCACCCCTGGGTATCTTTGTGCCACAGAGCCAGGGGTGCTGTTGGGACAGTGCCTGCTGCAGGGAACAGTACCTGGACCAAGGACGTGGCTGTATACCCCACTGCCCCCTGGGGGGTTTACACCATCGGGCACACCAGTTTGGGTGTCGGGGGTTTCCTCCTTGAGTGAAGCAGCAAGAGCAGACAGGCAGAGCTGGTTCCCAGATGCAGCCAAACCTGCCATGGGTGAGGCATGGCATTATGGAGAGGAAGAGTGCAGAAGGATGGCAAAAGCTGGCTGGGTGCTCCAGCCACCATGTCAAATATAAACCAGGTCTCACCTGGCACAGTTGTGGCCGCTCTCTGCACTGGCGCCACTCTGGGAGCAGGAGGGTTTTGGTTTCTGTGTTAACTTGGGCAGCAGCTGCTTCCTCTGCTTTGAAGCAGCTCCTCACACTTGGAAACCTCTCTTTTGAGTAGGTTTTGAGGAAGATCCAGTTCCAGCATCTTTTCTTCTGGGACCCCAGGGCAGTCTGGCTACAGATGGTTCCTGGAAGCTGTTTTGCCATGGGTGATTGTCCCAGTGGTGTGAAGGGTTGTGCCTGCAGCACCTGCCCAGAGCACCCAACACCAGAGAAGTGCTTGGACAGCAATGGCCAGGGCAGCAGGGCTTGAAGTTCAGTCTTTGAATACCCTAGTCCTTGTTCTCCTTCCCTGTGTGGCCAATGTGAGGCTGCCACAGCTCTGAATGGCTCTGAATCCCACCAGGGCCAGAGGGGGATGTCCCACAGAGCCAGGCTGAGGGACTCGGGAGGTCCTCTCTGCCCCTCACATTTTGCTGTGTTGCCTCAATGTGACCTTTTGGAAAGGAGGATGTCTATTTTCTGCCACCTGAAAATGAAGGCTGCTCTGAGGGTGGGGTGCTGGGTTGGCAGCTGGCCAGCGACAGCTGACTGTGGTACTAACCCTCCTTCACTGGCCTGAGTCAGCGCCACCTCCTGGCCCAGAGCACCCCTGAGCTGTGCCATCTCCCCTGTCCCCGGTGATGCAGCTGTGCTGCTCCTGAGCCCTTGGCAAGTCCCAGGGCAGGACTTGTGTCACCTGCATAGCCCCTGAACTCCTCCCCACTCTGTCCCTGTTGGTCACCCAGACCTGAGCTCTTTGAGGGTCACTGAGGATCCTGCACTGGGCAGAGGTGGGATTTGACTTCTCCACTGCTGATACCCTCCTGCACTTTCCACACAGTCTCTGACCCGTCTGCCCAGATGTATTCCTGGCTCTGCTTTCGCATGCCACCTCCCCTTGCCAGCCTGTCCCCCTTCTCCCACGCTTTGTGCACCATTTGGATGCCCTGCAGGGCTGCCCCGGGGTTTGCCCACAGCTCTGAGCCTTGTAGAGCATCACACGGCTGCTCCCAGCTGGCTGCATTCATATCTGAGCTCACAAACCCACCACAGGGGGTAAAGCAGAAGTTGGGGAGTCCCTCCTCCCCATACTCACCCCAGCGGGGCTGTTGGACTCTGCCATGAGGCTTTCTCAGAGCTCATTCATGGCTGCATGCAGCAGCCCAGTGCAATTTTGACTCATGGCACAGAAAACCCCTTGTGGCTGAGCCCCAGCACTCTGCAGAGAGATGATAAACCTGTTTCCTCTGTCACTGCTTTTTTTTTTTTTTTTTTTTTTTTTTTTTCCCCTTTTCCTTCCCTCTTCACCCCCGCGGCCCTGCGGGTGCTCTCTGGCCACCCCAGCACCCTCTGCGTCCCTGGCACGCTGCCCATGATCACTGTAAATGAGATTCCCCAGCCCCACTGTGGCACAGAACCCGGAACAAAAGCGCACCCTCCCTGTCAGCCACAAAGAGGCACCCCCTAAATTGGCATCAGGGACAGGATTTGCATAGAAGAGCAGAATAAAATGTGCTTGCTGGAGCTACAGTGACCCCAAATCCTATGCACTGGGACCTGCGTGGGTCTTTGTGGTGCCTGAGCCTGGAGGCCCTGAGGTGTCTGTGGCTCCTCAGGACCCTTCCTGGAGTTTCATGTTCCCTCCTTCACAGCCATGAGCCCCTTGCAGCTGCGACGGCATCTTGCCCCAGGCACCCACTTTGGGAGAGGAGGGAACTCTTGAGGGGAGGGACTGGGTGGCCTCTGGCACACCTGGGCTGCAGAGCAGCACAAGGCTCCTGCCTGGTGACAGTAGGGACATAACAGCACGTCTGGGGACTGAGGCCAGGCTCTGGGTCCCACATGAATGGAAGGAAGCCCCTATGCTGCTTTCCTGTGCCCCTACATGCATGGGGACCACAGCTGATGGGGGCTGTGTCTACATAGCCATGCCACAGCATGACACCAGAGGGGTGGCTTGCATGGGCTGTGCGTGCATTGGGAAAGGAGCAGGATTTACCTGCTACAGATCACTGCTGTAGCTACCTAGAGGCTGCTGATCAAGAGGGAGGGTTATAGATTCCCGTTTATTCAGACGGTCCTGGATACAGACCCAAAAAAGGGAACCCAATGGTTGTGGTGAGCAGCTGCCCCTTCCCTGAGCCACGGCCATACCAACCACTGTGCCAGCCATCATTACAGCGCTGGCAATGACTCGGAGGGTGACCACAAATCGGTGGATTCTTGTTCCATTGCATGCCCAGAGCCAGGGGCATTTCAGGAGCTTAATGGCCACTCTGTATGTCAGACCAACTTCGGTAAAAGCTGTCCAACTCCATCTGCAGTTTAAATACTCCAGGGGCTGCTGAGAGCAGTCAGCTGCAGGTAAGGCAGAGGGTACAAATTCCCCTGGCGATTAAGCAGCAGAGGCGGAACAGGGAGCCCAGAGCATTCCTACAGGGCTTGATGCAGGAATGCCTTTGCACTTCTCTGTTTCTTTTTAAGAGGAGGCTAGCTGGCAGGTAAGGTAATCATGGCATAAGCCAACTCATGTGGATGTTGAGTTTGCAGATGAGCCATAGGACAAGCTATTTGCGGCACAGGCACAAGGCTGCCAGCCCTGAGGATTTTGTTGGAAGCCTCTCTCTCTCCTGCTTTTCTTAAACCTCTTGGCTGCTGACATCTTGTAACTATGAAATACCATCAGCCCCTATTTTAACGGGGTTCCAGCTTTTCTGATCACAAATGAGAAAGCTTGGACATATGACTCAAGCATGTTTGTCCTAAGCACAGCCAAATCAGGGCCAGGTTATCTGGGATGAAGGCAAAGTTTATCTAGGATAACATGCAAAACCAGGGGTGTGAGGCAGGCATTCGGGTGTGGGCTGAGCTGAGGTCTGAATGCCTGAACCGCCATCAGTGCTGCTGAAAGTTACTGCAAGAAAACACAATTTATTCTGAGCAAGCCAATACAAAGCTGTTGAAATCAGCAGTTCCTCCAAGGTAAGGGACACAGAAGTGCCATGGTCCACACTGACCAGATACAGACACACAAAAAGCACCTCAGAATGCTCAAATGCATTTTGCCTTCTGTGAGGGGAGCAGGAGAGAGCACTGCAGAGCCACAGGAGGTCTGCCTGGCAGAATTCCCTGGCTGGAGATAGGTGAGGCATTTGGGATGTGGAAAGATACTGCCCCTGGGAGCTTTCTCTCTGAGAAAAGTGCGTGGGTCCTCCCTGGAACCAAAATCACAGCAGGGTGCGACTCTGAGCGAGTCACAGGGAGGGCCTGATCTCCCAGTCTTTGTCAGACAAAGTGGCAGGATTTCCCTAATTGCTGGGGCCGTTTAACAAACTGTCGTGGATATGGAGCCTGCTCAGCTCCTAATCCCTCAGCTGGCATCTCTTCCAGTACCAGAGCACATCCAGCCCTGTGCCAGGTACCCTGCCCACCACCTCCCCTCACCACCCCAGGCAGGTGGGGCTTGGTTCCCACACCTGGGTGAGACACTCTGTGGGCAAAGTGGGGCAAGGCATGGTCAGAAACCGGATGGAAACTGCAGGAAACCTTGCCAGAGCTCTCCAGTTCCAGTGTCAGCTGCTGGTCTCTGGGTGGGAAACTGGGTCTGAGGTGGTGTGTGGTAGGGCTGCATGAAGATGAAGAAATGCTGAAACACATTTTTAACTCCTCTGTAGAGGAATTATTGCTTAACAACAGGATCATGAGGATGATGGGGAGCTAACTGAGGAACTTTGGCGTGAGGACACAGTGGGGCACCTGTCCCTGTCCCCTTTCTGCTCTGCTCTGTGTATTTCCTGCTGGCACAGGCAACTCAGCTTGCCAGGGCAGCTGAGAGAAGCTTGGCCCTCACCTTCCCAGCAGCAAAATCCACTCTGTCCATCTGGATTCAGTCACTCCCATCCTCCCATCATGTAGAGGACCCACTGATAGCTGCTCTCACCCCTTTTGTCTCCCCAACAGAGCTGCCATGGGATGCTCTCTTCCATGAGCAGCTGAGTCCATGTGCTCCCATGAGCAAAGGGTCAGAGTGGAGAGAGAAGAGCAATCAGCAGGTTCCCCAGAGCTGCAGAAGGGGAAGCAACACCTTTCCTCCTCCAGGGTGGATTCTCCCATTGAGCCTCAGCTGCCAGTTGGAGCTGCTTTCTCCCAAGAACTGTGCCAGGGAGGCCATGGATCCTGTGCCTATGCTGGGGCTCAGAGGCTTGTACTCAAGCCAAGTGAAAGGAAAGTGGAGGATGAGCTACTTCAAGGTCAACGGTGATAAGTAATGCTCAGTGCTGAGGAGAGCTGGAAATAGCAGCTCTTGGTGAATCACCAGAATTCCTCCTGAATTTGCATTCAGGAGGGAAACCCCAAACCCTCTTTGTTGTAGTCACATTCCCTGTCTGTCCCTCCTCAAAATCCCAATTTGCCTTTGTCATAATTTTAAATTAAGTGCTGGTCAGTGACACCCATAATTTGATATGTGGGAGGTTTTGGGGCATCCTGCGCGTCTGGCCTCCACCTCAGCAGGTGAGGAGCTGCAGGGAGGGCAGTGGGCCAGGAGCAATCCCATGGAATGGCCGTCATGGCTGTGAGGCACAACTGCCTGCCCATGGGCAGCTGTTGGAGCAGCAACAGGAGGCTCTGGCAGCTGTGCAGGATGGAGGGGGACTTGTCAAAGGGCAGCACTGGAATACCTGGGAAAATCGTAATGGGGTTAGGGCACTGACTGTCCAGCCTCACGCTTGGGAGGAACTCTGGGATCTGGAGACTTACAGGGGCAAAACAGTGGGGTTTATTCATTGCCCCCTCTCTCCCCCAGACCCCGTACAATCCTGCCTTCACGGGCCAGGCTGCCGTGTCAGCACTGCACACAAAGGGCTCTCAGTCCTCTGGAGCCTGAGCCAGGGCAGAAGGATTTTTAACGCTTTAAATGATAGCTGAGGACTGGAAGGGATCTTGAGGCTGAATCCAGCTGCTGTCCTCCTGAGACCTCTTCTGTGGGAACACAGGTCTCCTCCCGGGCTTCTGCAGCAGGAGCAGCTGTGGGGGTGAGCCATGGGGCAGTGAGCTTGTCCATCTGCTCCAGAAGCTCCCCTGCTCACTGGGGTGAGCCTGGGTGGCCCAGGCTAGTTTTGGATTTCCCATCCCGATGGAAACACTCCAGATTGCAGCCCAGCAACTGCCTGCACCCCACATATGAGCGAAGGGCAGCACACCGTGTCAGCTGGAGAGCCCCACTGTCCTGTCCAGTGGGTGCCTGCCACCGCCGCCAACACCCCACTGGGACACAACGAGTCCTGCTGCCCTTATCCTCCATTCCCCCACGCTTGCAGCCAGCCGCTCCCATCCCCACTGCCTCCCATCTTCCCCCATCCCCAGGGTTCAGCCCACTATGCCACCATCTCGACTGCTCCCTATCCATGCCCATCCCCGCACTTCATCCCCACCGCCCTCCATCATCCCCATCCTCACGGTCCGGCCCCTCAGTCTCCTCAGCCCCCATCGCCCCCATCCCCCCGCTCCGGCCCCATTCCCGCCCCGTTCCCGCCCTTCAGTCCCGCGGTGCGGGCGCCCCCTGGCGGCAGCGAGGGCGGGGTGGGGCGCGGCGCGGTGGAGGAAGCGGGGGCGGCGCGCGCGGCCGTGTCCCTCCGCGCGGGGCGGGAACCCAGATCCCTCCGCCGAGCCCGTGGCGGCGGGAGCGGCCGTGGCCATGGCCCGCGGAGCGGGGCCCGCGCTCTCTGCGCTCCTCGCCCTGGTGCTGGCCGTGCTCCGCCGCGCCGAGCCCGCCGCCGGTGAGTGCTGGGGGGCGCGAGGGGGGAGGCCGTGGCGGGGCGCCGAGCGAGGGGCGGCGCGGGGGGAACCGGCCGCTCTCTGCCGGCGGCAGTATCGCCTCCCCCGCGGGAAGGGCATCCACGGCCGGGTGACATCGCGCGGGGGGCCCGGGGCCGCCGGCGCTTTGTGCGAGCGGCCCCCGAGGTGGGCGGGGGCAGCGGCGGCGGGTTGAGCCCCGTGGGAACGGCGCTCCCCGGGGAGCTGCTGCCCCGGGGAGCCGCTGCCCCGGGGAGTCGCGGAAGCCGCCCCGGGCTGCCCGTGTGCGGCAGCGAGGGATGCGCTCATCCCGGGGAGCTGCAGGGAACGGGGGTCCAAAGAGGGAGAAGAGGGTGTGCGGCGCCCGCTTCGCATACCTGCGCACCGAACCTTTGTTGGGGACATTCCGGCACACACACAGAGAATCTCTGCGTCTCCTCCTCCTCCTCCTGCTAATCAGTCCAGGCGCGATAATGCCATGTGTGCACATCTGAGGGAAATGCCGCTTTTTGTCACTGTTCCCCCTTGCACGCTGGCGCTTGCATTATGTTTGAAGCTTTTCTGGAGCGCTGGTTCATAGCCATAACTGGTGGGCTCTGATGGAAATCTCATGGCATTCATTTCCAGCAGCTCCTGCTCCCGGAGTAAATCTTGTGCAGTCTTGCACCGCGTTAAAGCTATCGCGGACCAGCGGTCTTTGATTAATTGCGTGCCTTCTCATTCCTTCTTTTTACTCTTGAGAGGTTGGATTGCTCTTCAAATGACTTGTTAAGGGTGCAGCGATGGGAGAAATTGTTAGTGGTAGTTGTTTAGGGATGAGCAAGCAAGACACTGGTATTTTCAGTAGTTCTGTTGTTCATTATGGTTTTGGAGTGGAAATTGTTGAATGCGGAGTTTTAACCACTTCTTGCTGGTTTGGATGCAGAATAGTTGGGTCAGTCAATCGATCTGTTTTGACTTTGAAATGGTCAAATTAAAAATGGTCAGTATTTGTCTCCTGGGAGACTGGGTTTTTTTCCAGTAATCCTCTCTGGAAGCCGATTTAGTTTTGCTAATATGTTGCAAGAAGGTGGTTGGAGTTAAAAAGAAAAAAAAAGCTGTTTCACAAATGTGTTTTGGCTGGGTTTGTTCAAAAGGAAAATTAAAGGGTCTTTTGGGGTAGGTGTCTTAGAAATACACTTTTGTGGTAGAATGGACTTGTGGTGCATAGCAGCACTGTCATTTCTGGAAATGGCTTACACAGTCCAGTAAGATGGCAAAATACTAATTTTGCAAAGACTAAATGTCGTGTCCACTTAGTGAAACTGTACTTTCATACGAACAATTCAACAGCTTATTGCTGGCCCTTTCCCCGAGGGGCTGAGAGAAGTAGCTGTGGCATCACCTGTTGTCACTTGCCTGGATACGCACACCTGAGGTGGTTGAGGGTCCTCCCATGCTGCCAAAATTTTTTGCCTTTGTGGGTGAAATCTCTTCCTGGTGCTGAATAAAGGCTGGTGGGCAGAGATGAGAAATCCAGGTTGAAAGTGACTCCTGTTATGAGATACTGACCTGCATCTGGTCAGTATCATTCCCTGGGAGTGGGAGCTGTGGCTTGAGTTAATGGGAAAGGGAAAGATGAAGTCACCGAAAGGGTATTTTCGTGTGCATGTTCAACTGGCTTGATGCTCTTGTGCAAGAGAGGGCAGGTACCTGATGTCAGCCCTCTTGGTCAATAAATAGGAGGCTCCTGGATGCACGAAACACTATGGTTTGGACAACTCAGCCTTGTCTCATCATGCAAGCCCCATGGTGCAGCAACTCGCTTTTCCAGTTTAGTTTTGCAAAGGGCTGCAGTTGAAGGTGCAGTAAGCTGGGGTGTGGCAGCAACACCTGCGATTTTGGTGAGGATACTTACCTGATAATTGCTGTGAACCATTCCCTTCTCTTCTGGAGAGGCAGAGGGATCCCGGCTGTCAAGCCCACCTTAATTACCCGCTGTCGTTAACTCTGGGGCTCTGTCTCACCAGGCTGCTGCTGCCTGCCAGCCCGGGTTTCTAACCGGTTACAATCAATTTTTAATTGGTGCTCTGCTGGCGTGGACTGCAGTTTGAGGTCTTTAGCATTCACCCGGTGAAATCTGGAGGACTTCAGATAACGCTGACAGTGCCGGTCTGCTTGATTTGGATTTGCTTATGGGAGAGCAAGTTTGACTTGATTTTTTGAAGATATCGCATCTATCAAATTTGTTCTTATCAAAGATGCCAATTTAGACTTTCAAAAGGGAGCATTATGAGAATCTGGCTAACTCACATCACTTCCTGCAGGGCATCACTTAGATTATAAATTCGTGAAGATCCTCCTGCTCATGTTCTCAGGACTTGGATGCTTGGGAAAGGAGGACTCACGCCTCTGGTGGCATTTGAATCTCTTTCAGTGGATGGGTTGGGTTTTTGTCAACTTCCACAGCTACTTCCCTCCCTTTTTTTTTTTTTTTTGTTTGCTGCTGTTGCAATAAGTGGGTGATTCCTTTCAGCAGATCCTGTTCGAGCTCTCGCATTTCCAAAACTGGTGTCTGTGCTATGAGAGGGTATGGGTGGCTGGACTTTGGACCTAGGACGAGGAGTAGGTGGAAAAGCGTAGCAGGATTCTGGCAGCAAGTTTCTTCTAGGAATCTATCTTATTTAGCATCAAAACCAAGCAGTTACCATAGTAGCTCCAGGTGTAAGATTGTTTCATTTGAGTTTGTACTCTTGGCTATTTACTTTTCAGTGGAGCATTGCTGCAGTGATTATTGTCACCCCCCCTTTGGGACACCTGAGGGAAGCATCATCCACCTTGTGGGAAGAAGAGCTTTCCTAAGCACATGTTAATAAGTCCTTCTGTGGACTTTTTATGTCCTCAGTTTCTCTGAATTCACTTTGAAACTGTCTTCCCAACAGAAGTCGCAGGCTTGTCTAGCAGGAATAGTGCTTATATCATTCTAAGCAGGGTCATCTGAGATCTGCAGAAATAATCGTTCGTTCTGTTTAGAAAATAGTCTGTTCCTAGGGCACATGTCCTTTTTTTAGACTGCCATGGGGATGAAAAAAGAGCTTTTCATCTCAAAATGGCATGGGCGTCTGCTGTTTGTTCCATGCAGCAAGCCTTCCTCTCGTCTCTGTGACATCACCCTGGATGGCTGCGGAAGCGCTGCTCAGCACAAGCGGTGGGATAACATTTCTGCACGGGCAGACATGCTTAATGTTCAAATTAATAAAGATTTAGTGCTGCAGAATGACGGAAGACTTGGGAGAAGAGGCAAGCATGGCTCCCGCCTGCCAGATTGCCATGGAAACACCAATACCGCTTCAGCTCTTTAATTGCCTTCCCTACATTTTTCTGTTGAAAACTTCCCCCCCCCCCCCCCCAAGTGCTTTATGTTGCAGTTCTGGATTTTAGGCATTTTGGCTTTGTTTGGAAAACTGCAAATGGGGGAAGGCAGGGAACAGTAGCTGTGTGGGGAGATGGAGAATATGGTGACTGATAGCATTTCAAACTGTTACAAGTTTATCCTAAATTCAGTATCTATTACAATGTGAGTTTTTATCAATAGTTCTTCAGCAGCAGCAGTGTCACGCAAACTGTAACAGCATCTGATATAAATATCAGTATTCCTGCAGCTTCCTGGGTCTAAGACCCCAACGATGAAAGACTTCAACTCTACCTGTGAATCTACAGGATGGTACCCACTCTGTTCTTAGGAGGGTAGTAGTTTTTGCTGGTCCTAGGTGTTTGGAAGAGAGATTTGAACCAGATGACGGCAGGGCATGGGCTTCCACATGTCCGAGAGCATCGTGTAGTCAGATTTGCTGTTGGCATCCTTAAATTAAAAAATAAAAACCTGATGAATTTCTAAAGCAGAATTTCTTCATGTTTACAGGCTTGTTCTTCTGAAATCCACTTAAACATTTTCTTTTCGAAATTTTTTGCACTTGTCTAGAGCATTAGTGAAGGAAACCAGTTTAGATATTAAAGTTTGCCCTCCCAAAAGGTACAGGGTGTTGATTGAGTGCCTTCACACTTCTCTGAGCTCTGCTTAGCTTCTCAGTTGATGAGTCTTGCATTATCCAATTGATTTCAGGCTTTTGTGTGTAAAAACAGTGGAGATGTCTTAATCTGATTAAAGCAATTCACTTTACAGACTGTTTCCATGCCCTTTAGACAAGATTTGCCTTTAACTACTATCCTCAGTGTGTGAAATGCAAACTGGTCAGCTTGTTTAAATTCCCCAAATGTTAATGGTTTCTAAATCTGAGCTGAGTATAAGGCTTTACTGCTTTTTCACAGAAAGGATTTTTACCAGTTTGCTTCCTTCGCCCTCCATGTGCCTGCCATAGGATGATCTGTTCTTCAGGGAAAAAAAAAAAAAAAAAAAGAAAAAGCTATTTTCCTACTTTCAGCTAGCTGGTATTTACTAGTGGTTTCTTCCCTGCTATATAATCTCACTAGAGCTGTAATCTCTTGAGGTTAGTGAACAGCGTAATTAGTCTTTTGTGGTTTTCCTCCAAAATTTGGTTATCTTTGGGTATTCTCTCCATGTGTTCAGTGCTGCTTACTCCTTACCAGCTCTTCCAGCAATTGTGTGTTGTGCTGCTGTGGAAGCATTTTGTCCCCTTCTGCACATCGAGGACCTTCCTGCAGAATGTACCTCATGTTTCAGGATTAACTGCTTTTTTCACGCTCTGTTTTTCCTGAAGGGAATCAGCAGCTGTCTTTCTCTCCCTTGGAATTTCAGATCCCCTTGATTTGTTGTGTAACTGGTGTTTCTGGCCACACTGATGGTCATCCTCTATAGAGCTGATCCACCTCTGACAAGCATCCCTGAGCATGGGATTTTCCATGTGTCCTGTGTTGCTGTTGTTTGAGGGCTTCAAATACTTTTTCCTCCTCTTCCTTCATACATAATGGGTAGCACAGTTAAACTGACAGGCTGTTTCTCATGAATCTCAGTCGAGACAGAAAATTCACTAACTGCATAAAGGTTACAGAAACCTGTTTTGTCCTTTATTTTTTGTCTAGTCTTAAATGAGGTTTTAGCGTGACTTTTTTTCTACGTTCAAGTAGGTTGTTTTCCACGCACTCCCACAAGAAAGCTTTTGAACCTATGGACAAGCTTTAACCATGTAGGACAAAGGTCTCAGTTCTGATACTGGGTTTCTATGAACATCATGAAACACTTGTGGACAGAAAGAGAAGAGAGGCACATATAGTGTCCTCCCAAGGAGAAAGCCGTACCAGTGGCTTGGCTGTGTTCTCTGCCAGGACATTGCTCTCCTCTTATTTAAAATAAAACCTCTGATCAGAGCCTGCACCTTCTGAGATGCAGGATAATCGACCACAAAGCTACAGGAAATCAGCTTTATAATGTCTCTTTCTCACAGCATTCATTGTTTTGGCATTTTTCATATCTATTTCTGCTTGACTTTTTCTGAACTTGTGGGCAAGAAGTTTATTGGCATTACTTTCCTTTGGGTCGTTACTACAAAGCCTTTTCAGACTTGCTCTGGTTATGTCTTGATTTCCCTATAGTAAAGTTCTCTTAAAAGCTAGACTCTGACACAGCTTCTGATCTTAATCTTACACTATTTCTTTTCATTTTATAGCCCAGAAAATATTTGAATTTACAGTAGGCAGATGAAGTGTGGAAACCAAATCACAACAACCAGATCATCTTGGCATCATAAAGAACACTGAGGCAGAAACAAAACTTTTCTTTCACCCCTAGATTTTAACTGTGTCTTTAGCCTAAAAGGAAAATTAAATCTAGGCATAATTGTGCCCCAATTGTGAGCTTTGGATTTGGATGTCGAAAATTGCAGCGTTCCCTACACTGTATCTTGTGCTCATTTTACAGCAGTGGTTATCTGGTTTTCCCTCTGGCCCTGGAAAATACTTGGTAGGATATTAAATGTCAGGTTAGAGTTTGCTTCTCAATGCAGACATGTGCAAGGGTTGGTTTGGACTCCAGGCTGGGTAGTATCACTTAAAGTGTTCATCTTGCCTGTACTCAAGAGCCCTTTTCTGAGAAGTCCTTCAACCTTGGCTGCAGTGACTGCTAGAAATTGGGTACTCCTTTCTGGAGTGGCCTGCCCTCTCCATGAGAAGCCAGTCTTTTGAAAAACAGGGAGTGTCTTCCCAAAATCTCTGTAATATGCCTAAAATTCATGAGGCTAGCCCACCTTCTGGCAGTCTCAGTGGTTTTGCCAGACTATGGCAAGCTCAGAAAACCACCCAATAATTCACCATTTCTGTTGGTGTTAAACACAGAAGAACGTTGTCAAAAGCAGCTGCCAGAGCCTAAACAATGTGCTGATGCTGTCTATATATGGCTTCTAGAAAAGTGGCTTTATCTTTTCAAGGCAAGACAAGGCTGCATTCCCTCAGGCTGTACACACCTGAGTATTTCCAGTTCACACAATGCATGTAGCAAAACAAACTTTTTATGCTGGCTGAGGTAGAAGGTAGTTTCTGGCACTTTTGACTCTTCATCACAAACAACATGGTAGAGTAGCAGAGAAGTAGCTTTTGAAGTGATTCATGTTGAAATGCCTTGGTTTTGCATGTGTTGTGAAATTTTTATGAAAGATATACTGAAATACAGGAAGACAGTGCTTTGTGCACAGAAATGCTAATTTTACTGTGAGAACTGTAGTCTTCTATTTCCCTTGTGATTTTTTTTTCCAAGAGAAGTCAGATGACTCTTTAATACTTATTTTAATATAGAATATGGCTACATTTACATTCACTTCAGCTTTAGTTGCATTTTTAAGTATTTCTATTCAATCTAAAGCTGAAAAAGTACGAAGTATCTTTGTATTTGTTTTCTTAGCTTCCTTCACTTCTGAATTACTACAAACAAAATATACATTTAAAAGTTTATTGTCCCATTGTCTCTGTGAAAACTCTAATGGCTGGTAGTAGTTTAATGGCCTGCTAAACAGCAGTTCAAGGTGGGAATAATTTGTCAAAAACCCGAGGAAAATTAATCATTACTTTGCTCAAGCCTCTCTGCTGTGTCTGTATTTGGCCTAGCAAACGAAATTGGAATCCTTGATTGGGATCCTTACTGTGACCCTGAGAGCCATCAGCCTCCTGTTCCCCTCCGTGCGGCTGTGCTGGAAGGTGTTTTTGGCCAAGTGCTGGTTAAGCTTTTACTATGTGGGTTACAAAATCAACTGGCTGCTCAGTTCTCACTGGGGACGCGGGTACTCGACAAGATTACAAAATTGCGTTTGAAAGCACGAGCACAAAAGAAATAATCCTCTGAGTATTTGCTTCACTGGCTCGATTGGTGTGAAAAGAATGGAAATTCAAGGTGGTGAGATGAGAATACCAAGGCTGGTTCCCCCTCTGGCTCTCTGAAA
Source organism: Acrocephalus scirpaceus scirpaceus (assembly GCA_910950805.1). NCBI lineage: Eukaryota > Metazoa > Chordata > Aves > Passeriformes > Sylviidae > Acrocephalus > Acrocephalus scirpaceus. The sequence continues at coordinate 28,343,613 of OU383779.1, forward strand.
TGTGGCACGGCTTGCTTTAACCCTCCTCCATCTCCCCAGAGTAGCCTGGGTGGTGGGAGTCGTTGGAATCCTGACACTTTCCCTTGGACACAGAGCAGTTTCTCTTGGACACGGTGTAACTGAGCCCTGCTAACTAGAGCTAATCTTTGCTGTGAAAACAAGCTGCTGCAGTGTTAGGCAGCAGCAGATGAAGTTTGGAGTCAAAGCTGTGTGGACGTTGTGGTTAAATGGGATAGACATTGTCAGACAGGTGCAAGTCAGCCTAAGTGTTTCTACCCACTGGGGGGGGAATGCCATGCAAAATCCATGTTAATGTATCTGTCGCTTAGTAACCCTGACCTCAGGGGTTATCTGAAAGGGGCTCAGAGTGGAATTTTGTTCATTTCCTGAGAGCTCTGCAGAAGCAGCGCCATCCAAGTGCCTCTTTTTCAGAAATCAAGTTAACAGCAACAAGCATACTTGTATAGTGGGAAACACTGATAATTTTCCCAGGGAACTGGGTTTAATTTAATTGTATTCTCTATAGGGATTGCAAGCGTGAAATGTTCCTATAGTACCTTGTAGTGCGTGTGACCTGTTTATGTGCTCCAGGGTTATTGAGAAATAACACTTCAAGCCCTGGACAGCAGAACTGGAGTCTGTTCCAAGCTGTCCAGTTGCTGGACTGAATTTGGTCGGGTTGCAGGGAGAGCTTAGTGAGACTGCTGTGTTAACTCTTCTGAGTCCCATTCCTTAGTCACCAGCATATCGACCTCAGTGGTGGTTTGGACCAGTTTTCCCTGACACCCCTTGCTGAGTTTGTATTCAAAATTTAGTACCACTTGAGGAAAGGAAAACCATCCTTAAAAAAAAAAGGGGGGGGGGGGGTGCGTCAGTCAACCCTACAACAGCTGGCTGACAAGTGGGCAGTTTAGGTGGTTGGATATTACTGATGCCTTTAGGTGCCTTTAGTTAAGGTTGGTTAAACGCTTCCCCAAATGCTATAAGGTTATGGAAAATGAGTCTGTAAAGGCATAGAAGTGTGTGAGTTTGGGGCCAGGAGACAGAACGGAAGGCTGGGAAGAGCTTGTAACTTCTTGGTCTGTGGATAAGTTCAGGACAGGACCCAGCTGATCTGGTTCTGAGAGCTCTTGTCTGGTAGTTTGGTGCTATTCAAATGGCAGGCTGTGTGGTCTAGGTGGAACGGCTTGATTTTTTGTAGTTCCAAAGTGCCTTCTGCTCCTGGAGAATTTCTATAGTTCTCAGCCTTCTGGTCACTTTGGAAACAGCCACAGACTGAGTGCTGCATCAGGTCCCTGTGAAGGGTAAAACACTTGCCAGAGCTGGAGGTTCCATCAGGACAGTCCTCACTAGAACTTCCAGTAGACTCAGATAAAAACTGACTGGCCCTGAGCTGTGTCATACTTAATGCCTTTTTAAAAACACAGTAGCAAAAGCATCAAGTTTGACTTATAGAGCATCTTCTTAGAAATACCAAATTCTTTGCTGAAAGTTGTTAACAGCTCTGGTATTTTCCACTTACTTGCAAACACAATCCTGTCTGAAATCAGAGGGCCACAACAGTACATGTTGCAGCAAATTCTGGATTGCTGGTGACATTCAGAAGGTCAGCTCATGAGGAACAGAAGCCCCAGTTTCAGTGCTGGGTACCCCTAGAGATAGTAAAAAAAGAAGGAAAGGATTTGAGACAAAGTATTCTGGAAGGAGGCTTAGGAGTAGCTGCTTTGTATTTCAGAGAATTTCAGTCCAGAATTTTGATCAGAAAGTAGTAACTGAGGACACAACACAAAGTATGCAGGTGCTGACACAATTGTCTTTGGAGCTCGCTAAAATTATTGCACATTTGCCTTGGAAACCCACCTTAAAGAAATTCTGGAAAGATTTGGTTGCCTGATGAACAAATCTGTATTTGATTCCTCTTTCAGTCTGGCTCTTTTGATGCTGCCAGAGGTGAAATTAAACTATGTGATAGTGTCTTTGGTTTTGTTCCAGTCCTATAAAATTTTCATTCCCCCAAATACGCTAATGAAGCTTTGACCTGACATGTATTGTGGCTACGGGTTTGATGGTTGTTTTCTTTTCTTTCAGCTCTGCAGTGTATGGATGACTCCAAGCCATGTGTTAATGAGGGAAAGTGCATTCCATATCAAAATGGTACAGGATATTGCAAGTAAGTTGGTTTCATTTCTAATCAATTTAATTACTCATTTTCTTTCCTTCAGGACATTAACCAGAAAGGAAATGTAAATTTTTAAGAGTTCCTTGCTGGGTTCTTTCAGCATAACAGTTTTAGCACAGTTGGTGTTTCTTTATAATGCATTGGTTCTTGTGTGCTAGCTTTTTGTAATAAAAGAAATTTGGGATTCTTGTTCAGTATTTGGGTTTGGATCTTGTCAGTTTGATTTCTTTGCACTAGGTTGGGAACTGAGGCCAAACCCATCATAGAGGTAAACTCTGTACCTTGTTTCCAGACCCACAACCTAAGCTGAAACTTGCTCTCCATCTTACAGCTCACCTTACTTTATAGAGCTTCAGCCTCAATTTGAATATTTTTGAGGTTTTTCAAAGTGAAGTGTGCCAATTCCCTTCTACTGCTTGAGAGCAAGTAATACCTGTGAGTTGCTAAAGCACACTAAACCCCCCCCACCCCGACCAAGCATCCACATTTGTTTGCATCACGTAAATTGATTTTGGTAAATGTTGACACCCATCCACTTTGTTGCTGCATGGGAAGCTCATCAGCAGGAGCTCTGGCAGGGTGTGTGTTATCTGGAGAATATCGCATCTATTTAAACGCAGTTCACCTTTCAAACTGCAGTACTTAGATTTTTTTTTTTTTTTAAATGAAGTGATATTTTGCCAAAAGATGAATCCTCTTTGTTTGGCTGGGTTAATTTACTACATCTACAGTAACCAGATTATTTTCTAAAGGTTGTTTACTTCATCAGTTCAAGTTGTGTCATTTTCTAGCATGCTAAGACGCCTTAGTGCCAACATTCTTCAAATATTAGTGATTTTTCTCCTGTTGATTTAGCTTGGCTAACACAGAGCTCTGCTCCTCACACTTCTTCACATTTCCATCTTCCCTAACCACAACCTTTAGTTCTCTATTAATGTGTTACATAGAGCTCGATGTACTTAAATTGCACCTGTGGTACACAAAGGGGAAATCATAATCTAATTTGAGGTTCCCATTGGGTTCAAATCAATACTTGATGTACAGAAAGGCCACAGAAGAGCAAATATGTAATTTGTTATTCCCTGTAAGTTTCTTTTAAAATTTCTAACTCTTGCTGCTTCCTATTCTTTTTCTTTTTGTGCTTTTATATTGATGTCAGCTTAAAGGAGCTGCCCTTCTGAAAAGAGAGCAGGAATTTTTCCCAGTTTTCACTTGTATTTTTAGATTGAAACTAGACTGAAACTAGAAATAGGTGTCTTTTTGTAGGTCTTTCTGATGTGTACCTAAGCATGTTAGTCTGGAACCAAAGTATGTAGGTCACAATAAAGGTAATAAACAAGACTGGTATTGATGTTGGTGCTGCTTTTACCTTCCCCAGGACATTTTCTCCAACTTGCATTTTCCTCTTAACCGTGTCTTAACAATTGTTTTTTACAGCCTAAGTTGGTTCATCTGATTAACTTCTGCACTGTTTGTAGTGCAGTCCAGATCTTGACGCATTTCCCTCGTTACAATGGCAGCTTTGACCACTGTTACATTTTTTTAGCACACGTTTATAATAATAGTGTTGCCTTCCTCCTTGTTGTGCAAAGTGTTCTTGCCGGTTTTATACCAACCCCTCCTTCAAGAAACAGCTCAGTTCCTTCGCAAGTGCCACATTAATTTGAAAGGCTAACAAAGAGCTGTATACAGAGATTAGTGTCTTTTAGTTCTGGCTCAAGAACACATTTTTGCAGAAAGGAAGGAAAAAAGTAGCAAAACCCACCTCAGTTGTGGAGTCTCTACCTTTAGCAAGCTGATTCTTAGCATCCTGTTTTGGTTTAAACTTTTTTTTTTTCTTTCCTGCACTATGAGGAACTCTGAATAGGGGAACTTTCTCTCTGGTTTAGTAACCTAGATGACTTTCTGAATTTTTGATGGTTGTGAGACTGGAAATGTTTTGCTCAGAAAACTGAATTTATTACTAAAGCGAGTGGCTTGGCTTCTAAATCTGGAGGATCTCTCAATGATTATCAGCATCTCCACCCCTTCAACGTTCTTAAAGTTATCTGCAGTACTTCCTCTTCTGGGCAATAAGTTATTATAACAGGTTCTCTTTCTCTTTCTGTATCTTCTCTTGGCTGAGTTGTTTGTTGTAGTGTGTGGTGGGGCCATCCCGTCAGTCTTGCTGTCTCCTAAGTGAACTGCTGAGGGAGAACCTGCATCAGCAATAACCAAATGTGATAAGAGTAAGCACTGATAACAAAACACCTAGTCTAGATATTTGGCCCAGCAGTGGATGGCAGCATATTGCTGAAGCAGCTTCCTTTGTCTGAAAATCCAATAGCATCTACTCTGTTGAAAGAGAAAACTGTTTTTCTGCTAAGAAACCTTTATGATGGCGTATCTGGCATCTGAGAACAGTGATTGTGACTCTTGTAAGGAGGCCGGGGTTGGAGCTTTATCAGATTGCTCTTGCGAGTGCCCTTTAAGTAGCTCTGTTCCCCTGGTGACACTGCTGGCCCATGGCTGTCATTCTGTGCCACTGCTCAGTAAAGTTACTGACCTCCTCTGACCTTGATTTTATATTTAGAAAATGACACATTCCTGTGTTTGCATCTTCCAAAGCCAGATATATTTTTTTGTGTGAGAGCTCTTTTCTACACTCATTCAGTGACTCTTACGGTGAGGATGCAGGCCTTATTCCACAGAATATGTCTGTATCTGCAGTAGCAGTGAAGGGGACCCGTCCTTCCAAGGTTTCTGGGTTCTCTGCTTTGACAAAAGGCAGGTTCAATTTGGAGTTTGGCTTTGCTTTGCAATGTGATGGGTGTTTTGTTGCTGTGATGGGTGGGGTTTTTTTTCCCTCAAAGCATCTCCAGGCAGCCTTTTACACACTGAGGTGTCAAACATGAAAGGAGCCTTCTTATATCCTCTCGTATCCAAAGAGAAGCAGGGTGGCAGTTCCTCGTTGCCTAATGCTGATTGTGACCATCATAGCAAAGCAATTTCTTGTCTCCCTGCTGCTGGATGACTGGGAAGCAGTAGTAGGAAGAGTCCATGGGACAGTGCTGTGAACTTGTAGCGTTTCTGCAATTGCAGCATGCTGGGAAGGAAGATGTGGGCACAGGGAGCTGTTTCAAGGAGAACAGAGAGAGAGAGCGGAGATTTTGGCATCACTGCCTGCTGTTTTCTGAGCACAAGGATCTGCTCCGCTGCAGGTGGATGCCAGATTGGGCAGTGCCTCTGCTTGGAATGGGGTAGGGCCCTAGAGCAGAGAGTCTCTTAAATAATTTCCCTGTGTTCCACAGCTCTGGCCTCTCCCAACTTTCCACCCCAGTGGCAGGGAGCAGAAGCAAGGCTGTGGCAGGGAGAGAAGCAGAAGTGAGAATGGAGTTGACACAGGGGTGCTGCAAGGTTTAGGGAGGAAACTGGGCATTGCTACTTCTTGTGCTTGGCAGGCTTTGACGACTGAATTTTTGACCTTAGGACTGTTGCAATTTGCAATATCCAGAAGGGATAGCTGTACCTCTGTGAAACCAACTACTGCTTTAACACTAAGATCTTATGTTACTCCTGATGGTGTAAAAAAACCTCAGAGCCATGCTTAGTCAAATGGGGACACTGGAGTGCCAAAAGGACAGTCTCCTTCAGCACATCCTTTCATGCTCCAGGCTGCCAGGGTTTGAACAGATTTGTGTGCCTCTGCCTCTTCAGTGAGCAGTGTTTCTCTCGCTATGTGCTGAAGTTTGTGCACCTTTCATGTAGCATGATACAGTTTCTGCATCTTATGTGTAGACTGGCAACAAGAGGACCTCCAAAAAAATGCTGAACTCAAAGCAGCAATGGCATGGCAGTAAGGGGCTTCTGTCCTAATTCTGGCTGCCGGTAGCTTCAACTCCCATGCAAGGTTTTTGACCTACCTTTTCTTCAAGATGGATCTTCATAAATTTTAACTTGGATTTAAAAGGACTTCCGGGGCTGAAGGCAAGATCCGAGACCACAGAACTGCTTCTGAGACTGCAGCTGATATCTGCTTAGAATCTGTCTCAAGAGACTAATCACTCCTAGGCTAGTGAATGGGGAATACCCATAGGAGACCTTGTAGCAGGATGAGGTCTGAGAGTTTTCCAGAAGAGACTAAATGCAGAAGTTGAGAAGTTGTCCCTTTCTGAGAATGGTCTGCCCTTTTCTGTTTCCTTCCGTCTCCTTTCAGAAGTTAAAGGAGACCCTTGAGACTAGGGCAGAGGAGAAAGGGGAGAGTACATGCACTGCTAGCTTAGATTCTGGGAACAGAGTAGTGATTTTCAGCCATAATTTTTTTATTGTGAGTTGCCTGTGCACACCAAAAGCTCCTCAGAGCTCTGATAGGCAGAAAAAGCTGAACTAAACCTTGTCTGTTCAGACTGTGGCTGCTGTTGCTGCGTGGAGCACTGTGGAGTGGCTCTCTGCAGAGGCACTTTCTGTGGGCTGGGAACAATAGCTGTGTGCTGCTTTAAAGGCAGGGCAGGGAGGCCGTCCCATCCCATCGTTTGCATTCAAAGTATGACGCATAAATGGGCGCCTTGAGACATGTGGAAGGAGCGTTTGTAAAGCTAACCAGAGAATCCTGTTCTCTCTCCTGAGAGGAGGTGTAGGTGTGGGAGTCAGAACCCAGGAGCCAGAGGGAAGTCTGGTTAAAATCTGTAACAAAATAGCTGGGACCCTTCTCACGTTCGTCATCGGGCAGAATTTTTTCCTCTTTTCAATGAAGCATCTTCCAATCAAAGTGGAGGGAGTGTTGGGTTGGAGGGGGGAGAAGCAGGACTACGAGGAAATTCTTCCCTTCGCTTTTAAAATTAAAACCATCTGCTTTCTTCTGTGCATCTCCAGATGATATCATGGGTCTGAGTAGAAAACTCTCATGAATACCAAACATCTGGAAGTCTGGTTAAAATTGTCTATAAGGTGCATTTGAAGAGACTGTCTTATGAATGTGCCCAGGCAAATATAGTACAGCAGATGAGGAAGTTTTTCCAATAGACTAGACGTATTTTTCAGAAGTCTATTGAAAGCAGGAGAGAACTAAGTTTTGGAGGGTAACTGATGTAGTTTTGTGGCAGAAGAGCCAAAAGCACAGCTTTTGCAAGACTTCCACTTTGATTTGCAGCATTAGATTGCTAGAGTGAACGCAGCTCTCTGGATTTGTGGATACTTCAAATTTGGATAAATACCTTTGTTTTGTTTCTACCTCTCTTGTTTAGCTTCATGAGAGCCTGAGCTAAGGCAAATGCAGGCTGGAGCTGAAAAGGAGGAGGGGAAAGAAAAAAAAAGGCTGAGCTCTAAAGTATTTGTGCTGGAAAGTAGCCCAGAGAGAGTAAAGGAGAAGCTTTAATTAGAAGCAGCTGCATAGCTGATGCAGCCCACAGGACATTTTCCCATTTCAAACTCTCTAGCTTTCAGAAATCATGATTTGAATCAAGTTGTATATGAAATTTGTTCTTAAAAGATTAAATTCCTGGTGAAGTAGGTTAAGAGACCTCATGTGCTTCCAGAAAGTGCCAGAACAAACTTCATCTTCCTGTTTCTTTTTCTGAGTGTTAGATGGAAAACTGAGGAGAAACAGTGGCTTTTATTTGGAAAAGATTTGGTTTCCTGTTCTGAGCATGTCATTTGGAGCTGACACAAGCTGCTACAATTTTAAGCTGTTCTGTAGACAAGTGGGGTTTTTTTCCTCTCCTAAAGAGAACTTGAAAGGGTAGGTTGGGATGAGAGCAGAGCAGGGGTGGTGGGAAGCTAGAGCTGCTGTTGAGTTTAATCATATCCTTTTAAAAAGTCTGGACTTAGACTGTATGTTTTCAGTGTGTGCCTCTGTTTTTAGTGAAATGATGTGGTGCCCAACATGAATCAGGAGCAAATATTTGCAGTTTTGTCTACACCAACATTTAGAACTAAATTATTAGTATTTGTGCCTAGAAATGTTGATGACAGGAGACATGGTTGAAAATCTGGACTGTAGGTTTTTTGTTCTTTAACGTTCAAAAAGGATTGTACTGAAATGCTGGAGGGCAAAATTGCATAATTCTGTGAGCAAGCATGCCTCCAGGAGAGCAAAATGGTGTGTACAAGGGCCATGGATACCTGACCTACCATCTTTCCACAGGCAGGCATGTTCCTTCTTCCAAATAAAAAGAGCTAAAGCTGAAAGAGGTTTTTCTGTTCCCTGTTGGGAGCGCTCCCTCATGTTTTTCTGATTAGCCTCAGAAGATACCAGAACAAGCCTGGTCTTGGAGTACTCTTCAACTTTGTACAAGAATATTTGTGTACAAAATGCTGGGCTATTTGTGGGTGATGGTTGTCTCACAGCACATATCTCAGTTTTCCTTTTAATTCATACCAGCAATACTCTTAATCAGTGTTTAGGCTCCTTTCTCCCTCTTGTCTAGGGGCAACAGTTAAATGTACCTTCCAGTGTCCCTGAGTGTTGGGGGTTGGAGAGAAGACGTATTTTGGAGGTTTATTTACTTGTGGACAAAACATGAAATGTTTCTCTAGACTTTCTGGTTTGCTTTACAGCCTTTGAGTGAAAAAGCACTTTAACACTTAAATTCTGGATGTGTTTTGGTTTATTTTGTAGCTGCTGGTGGAGTGGGTGGTGTTGGAGGCGCTCTGATGAGATGGCCTAGGTGGGGTTCTGTGAGGCTCTGGTTTGTTGCTGTTTCTTTCGTGGTAAAGAGAGCTACAAGTGGATGTGCTGTGCTGTCCGAGGATCTTGGTGCCCTGTGTCTGGTGGTGATGAAGCCAGGAGAAATCCCTATAACCAAGTCTTGTGAGACTTCTGGGGCTGAAGTTCAGCTTGTCTTCACACAACCATCAGCTGCACATTGATGCTCAGAGACGTGATTTAGCTGTGGTTGCCCTCTGAGCAGAGGCAGCAAGCGCTCTGTGTGCAGGCTCAAATGCCATGGGAGTCGAGCAGTGCTCCAGCTCCTGGCACAGCTGTCTCTGCTGGGTGCCAGATCTCAGTGTGATCCAGCTCCTACAAAGCTGGGCTGTAGCCTGCTGGCGTTTGGACTGGTTTCCAACCTGAAGCAAGAAGAGACTTTGGATGTTAAAGGAAACCTATAGCCCGTGTGGTTTAGGCCCAGAATAGCCCAGGGTTGCCTCTCATGCGATGTGGCTGCAGCTCATGCTGGCCCACAGCCTTGGGCTGTTACACCAAGGATGGCACAGGAGGCAGTGGATATTCTGCATTGCTATTGTCTCAGAATTTTTCTTTCTGTAACTTTATTAATCCTACCTTGCTCTGCAAAATCTCTCCTTTCATGTTTGTTCTTGGGTATGAAGTTGAAAGTATTAAGGTATGGTGAAAGGAGCCTAATTTGGGTGTGGACAATGGTAAATTACAGTTATGCACATATGACTTTCCTGCTTTAGACATATGGCTAAAGCTAGTTAATAAATTTTAACATGAGAAAAAACAGTTGTGGTCATCCAGTAATGACCCCTTGCATAACTTGGATAATAACCTCTCTGAATAGCTTTGTTTGAACTAGCGTGCATACTCTCCCTGAAACAGCCAATCCTGGTGTTCTTTTAAACAAGCATGAGTGATGGAGAAATTCCACTACAACCTTAAATGCGTTGTTCCAGTTGTTTCTCTCCGCTACTGAGTGACTGTGTATAAGTCTGTGTTTGAAAATAAAGTCTATGTCTGATACTACCCTATTTCTAATTCAAATTAATTTAGCTTAAAGTTTTAAATCCTCAGTTCTGTTATCCCGGATCTTCTAGGCTGGGAATTATTGTTAAATCTGTGTTTCACAGTGGACACTTGGAGCTTTTGATTAACTGTCTTGTTCCCTTTTCCCTTTGCTAAATAGATTGAGCCACCTGAGCTTTTCATTGTGGCCAGAGTTTTCTGTTAATCATTACAGTTGGCTTCTTTGAATTCATTTGAGCTCTCTTAAAGAGCAAACACCAGAACTGATGTAGTGGCTGTACCAAGCATTTATCAGGTGTAGCATAATCTCATTCCTACTTGAAATTTGCTGTTTGTACGTGTAAAGTATTCCTGGCCAAACTGTCACACTAGGAATTCACATTTATCTGGCTGTTAGGAATCCCCAGAGCAAGTATGTTGTTCCCAGATCAGTTTCCTGTTTTGGGGGGGATACCCTATGTGTTTTGTTTCTACATGTATGACTTTGCAGTGCTAAAGTTCATTTTGAGTGCTGACTGCCTTGTTAAGCATGTTGCTACTCTCTGTCAAGAACTTGTCTTCTCTCTTACATACATACTTGACCAGCATTGATGTTTTCCGTTGTTAATAATCAATAGATGTGTTGAATAGCATACAAACAAAGGCAGATTCCTGTAGGATTCTGTTGAAAACACAACTTCATGTCCGTTCTTTGATTTTTCAACTGATTCTTACAGCCTGTCTGGTTAGTTGTGGGGTTTTGATGTGATGGGGGTTTTTTTTGATGGTGGTGGTTGTTACTGTTTGTGTGATTTTGCTTTTTCCCCTCTCCAATCTACCACACACTTTTAAGTGCATAAGGAAAAAAGCAGTCTCTTTACTGTTACGCTCCTGCCCGAGTACCAGAGACTTTGTATATTTCTTGCAGTTGGAATCTCCTTTCAGATATGAGTAACTCACTGATTTAATAATTGCCCCATTCCTGATCTGGAACAAAGCATATCACCTCTGGTTTTTGTTTTTGTTTTTTACAAGTAAATACATCTTCTCTTGGGCTGTATCTTTGGTTACTCACCAGTTACAGCAGGCAGCTGTGCACTACAGAAAGAGCTACAAGGGGACAGTCCAGTGTGTTAGGTGTTATTTTTATCCAGAATGTCCCCTTGCAGCTTTCTGCTTTGTGATAGAAGCAAATGGAGCTGGGGGGGCACAGAGGTGGGTTTTGCTTGCCTGAATCCTCTGTCTCTGGAAGTTAAATGGTAAATCTGTAGTACAAAGGCCAGTTAAAAGATGGATTACAGCTGACAAGCATAGTCAGACTGTATTGACATAAGTTTAGGTTAGAGAGAAGTAACTGCAGAATTATTCTGCAGTTGTAGATCTTTGTATAAAATACTGCCCTGGTTGTAGATAGTGAGTGTGTACTCGTTTTTCTGTGGGAGACAGAGGAACAATGACCTTGTCGTTAGGGTGCTCGCCAGGGGCGTGGGAGACCTGACTGCAGTGCTTGTGTTGCTATTTGAGTGCAGGCTTCAGCAAGTCCCAGTCCCAGATGCACTTATCAGCATGAGGATGACAGTGTATTTCTGTCTCACGGGAGCCTTGTGGAGAAAGATCTGCTGCAGATCTTCAGGTCCCCAGACACTGCATTTGTACAATGTTTATAAATATTCTTGGAAGATGGATAATACCTGGTGTTAATGCCTTATTAAACTGCTTGATTTTCCTCTAAAAAAGGGTACTTGTTAGAATGGGAGTAGATGCAAGGAATTGTTACTCAGCAGTTCTTTAACTCTTAGGCTTTTACTGAAGTTTTGAAGGGAAGTGCAAAAATGAGGTTCTGCATTTGATACAGCTCTGATTGAATGTGGTATTTATTTTGCAATGAGCAATTTCACCATTTGCATTTAAGTTTTCAGTGGTCTCATTTCAGACAGTCCCACAGGAAGTCCCCGTTACATGTGTGACGTCAGCTTTTTAGGTTTGTTAGTGCCACCATCAATTATGGCAAACTTCAAGACTTTTGATCATCATGGGACTTCATTCCTGCAATCTTCCCAGAACAGCGGGGCTTCAGGTGGGACCGCTGCAATTCATTTCTTCTCTCTTGCAGGTGTCGAGAAGGCTTCCTTGGAGACTACTGTCAGTACAGAAACCCCTGTGAAAGCAATACTTGTAAGAATGGGGGAACCTGTGGAGCTGCATCCCTGATAGGAAAACCAACCTGCAAGTGTGCTCCAGGATTCACAGGGGAGGAGTGTCAGTACTCAGAATCTCATCTCTGCTACGTGTCCCAGCCCTGCCTGAACGGAGGCACTTGTCACCCCCGTGGCCAGGACACGTATGAGTGTGTCTGTCTTCCAGGTTTCACAGGTGGGTTTCTGCATTTGTGCCTCCAGACACCCTCCTTTGGGAACAGCTTCACCCTGGAATGTTCTGGGGCAGTTGTAATATGCTCTCAAATCTTCTAGCTCTGGTGCAGGAAATGAGAGGAAGTCTAAATTACTTCATGACCAAAAAAAGCAAAGGGGAATAGGGAATCAGACTCCCTACCCTTTACGTAAGCAGAAAAATATTTGGATCTTGTGGGGTTATCCACATGGGAAAACTGAATGCAGAAGCTACTCTGGAGTGGCTGTTACACTTTGAATTCAGAGTCTAGTTTCTAGAGAAGAAAAAAAAAAGGGGCAAATTTGGCCAGCAAAATCTTTTTATGGGGAAACAGAATTTTGATGCCTAAGGGGAAGCATGGAAATTTACTCCTTTCACTCTTGAAGGGGAGGTAGAAGAAGAGTGACTGTCAGTGTGTGTAGTATGACTTCAGGTCACTTTTATAAATCACAGCATTCTCTATCTTGCTGCAACCCAGTAAATGACTTCATAGTGTAACCACAAATTTATTTCCATTTCAGATATAATACGGTAAAATGCAGACATCAGTTTTCCTGTAGTAAGGATGTAAAGATTGTAAAGATTTAGTTCAGTAAATATTTTGAGGCAGCATGAAAGAAATACCATTTTCCACTGAAATAACTTTTTGTTAATCTGGCTCGATTTCCTAAAGGAAAGGAATGCCAGTGGATTGATGCCTGTACATCTCAACCTTGTGCCAATGGAAGTACATGCACTGTGTCTGGAAACAAGTTCTCCTGCACCTGCCTGGCTGGCTACACTGGTCAGAAGTGTGAGATAGATGTGAATGAATGTGCCACACCAGGCCTGTGCCACCATGGTGGCACCTGTGTCAACCTGCCCGGCTCCTACCGGTGCCAGTGCAAGCCAGGCTACACGGGACACCGCTGCGAGAGTGTGTACATGCCCTGCTCCCCGTCACCCTGCATGAACGGGGGCACCTGCCACCAGACCAGTGACTTCACCTTCGAGTGCAACTGCCTGCCAGGTAACGCTCCCAAGAGCTCGGGTTTGTAGCCTTGTTGCTGCACTCCAGTCCGTGTTCTTCCAAAGAACTTTTCTCGGAGTTTCTGTGGGATGTGTGTGTGATGTCAGGTGGAAGAGAGAAATCCCAGCAGGGTGGGGAGCTCTGTGGGATGTTGATTTCTGAGTGCTAGCATTTCATGATGCAGGAAGGAAGGAAAGGGAATACAGTTAGAAATGACAAGTTTCTTTGGAAGCCAGTTAGAATCAGAGAATAGGTAAAAACTGTGGGGTAGATTCAAGGAGATATTAGGGTGGTGTCTCATAATGCCCATTCGGAATGTGAAATTCTATGAACATAACCATCTACAAATACATAGTTTTGTGAAGTAAATGCCTCAGTTTACTTCAGTGTTTGAAGAATGAACGTGTCTTTTTCCTTCTCCATCTGTAACCCTAAGACACACTAAGTTCTATTCTCTTCTTTTTTTTCATTCTCCAGTTCCTCCAAATCTAACAAGATACCAGTTCCAACTCACCACACCCTTTTTGTCTCCAGATCAATTTTGATTGCTTGTTTTCTGATGCAGTTAGCTGCCCTGAGTTCATGCACAGCTAGCTCAGGATCAGGGGCTGCACTGGTTTTGTGTCACCTCTACAAGTGACCACGTGTCACCTGGTTGGGATGCTGGTCTCATCCTGTCCTCCTCCCTATTCACTTGTCAGCCTTGACCACAGGGCCTGGTACTAGTTGTCTTTGCATATTCAGGGTATTTTTAGGCTGATTTTTTTTTAAGTGAGTAATTCAACTCCATGGGAAACTGACTGTTTGGAAATGCTTTTGACTAGACTTCCTACTTGAGTGTATTGCAGTTTGGCACACACAGACTTGGTGTGTGGTAATCTAGAAAAGTAAACTCTCTTCCCTTAAGCATGTCTCTGTTACTATTTATGTGAAATATCTAGCTGCCCTATACTGTTTGGGATGAATATAGAGTGGCTGTGTTCTCATGAGGATCATCTGGAGTCACAGGTCTGTGTGGAAAGGGCATTTAGAACTTGTGAAAACTGTTCTCTTTTTGGAGACCTTAATCTTGAGGTGCTGGCTCAAATGACCTTAAATGTACATTGCCAACCTTAGCATCTTCCTGGGTTATCTGAGCAAGCATGTGACTCTGAAGAATTTAGCAAAGTCAATCTTAAAGTAGAAGGATAGATCATCTTTATTTTTGAAAGCGATTATTCTAACTATGCTTGAAGGGAGAGTGCTTTGAAAGAGTCTTTGAAAATGCAGTATCTTAACTAACAATTGCCCTGGAGGAATTTATTGCTTTTCTGCTTTGCATCTTTTTAAAATGAAATTATAAACCAAGAAACCAAGTATCCCTGGGTTAACAGTCTCATCCAGCAATTCAGAATTTCCTTAAAAGTCAGATCTGTTTAGCCAGTTCAAGGACTTTAGGGCCTCATGCAGGAGCATTGTGATGGGAGGAAGAAGACAGAAAGATGAAGTTGCAAGGACTTGATCCTGTCAAGCTGATGAGACAGTTTGCTTTAGTGATTCTCTTATAGGGGCACGAGACTGAGTAGGAGCAGATTTTCCCTTAGACAAGTGTGTGGGCTGGCTGAAATATGGTCAGGAAATGGAAATGAGATTACTATAGTAACAGTTACACACCTACACTCCTCACACGTTTTGGATTATTAGCTGTCTTTTTTGACTTCTTACGTAGTGTGTATAGTGGGGGGTGAGTTAATGCAGCTCTGAGAAATAGAAAATACTTTTCTATTTCCTGTATTTGTTTAAGTTGGCTGTGCTGTTTTGCTAGCTTGATTTTTAAAACCAGTCATTTGAAAAACAGCAAAAAAGGGAGCTGTTGGAGAGGCCCAAATGCTTACATTAAAACTCTCTGATAAAGGCAGGGCACCCAGCCATTTCTTTGCCCCCCTAATGCAGAGCATGCAGGGGAAAAATTTCTGAAGTGTTGGAAAAGGTTCTGTCTGGGAAGGAAAGGTCAACAGAAAGAGAAGAGAAATGGTGGCCTGTCACGCCTAGGGAGGATGTGAACAAGGCCTGCTCCTCTGGAAGACAGTGCCAAGATTATGGATGAGAAATTCCACTTTAGACTCCCTCTCTGAATTGGAGTAGTGCCGATGATACTGTGACTATAAATGGAATTGCTCTGGCCCTTCTGGGCTGCCTTAAGATGCTGCCCTCGCTGAGTATTATGGCCACAGAGGCAGGAGGCAGTTACATCTTGAACTGCTGGAGTGGTTTTTGATAGGATTTTGCATCTTGTGACCTGTAAAAGTACTTTGAATAAACTGTGCCCAAGCAGCAGTTTAGGCATAATTAGGCTACTACTGCACTGGTCTTGAAATGGGTTCTTGATTCCTATAGATGTTTCCTTTTTAGCTTTTTAGTGAGTTTAATCTGTAAATACACATAGATGAGAATGAGAGCTCAAAAAAGTAGCTGTGTGTCACAGCAGGTTTTTCTTCACACGAGTACTGTTTATGTACAGGGTAGTCCAGCTGCTATTTAAAATTCCCAGGTTCCCATGTCACTTGTGGAGGTACACAAACAAATCCTGCATTAGGTAATCCATGAAGTCTTGTGTGTTAAGTCGGCATTTAGTGGCAAGCATCAAGTGAAGTTATATATATACAGGATTGGTATTGCATCTGTCTGGAAGGTAACCTCATTTTTTATCCATCTAGCTTAATCATTTTTCCTCTGGGCTTTGTTGATTTAGGTAGGAATAGGATTGTAGACGAGTGAGCATGTTAAGTCAATCATAACAGTGTAGTAGTGAAAAAAATATTTCCTTGAAGGAGATGTAACCTGAAGCATTAGCAACTCCTTTGAATATAAGAATGAGCTTGTAGTTATAAATATTTGACAAAAAAGGACCTCATTTGGCAACTAACCTTTAATGGAATGTTAAACAAGTCAATAGAGGAAGTTCTTAGCTGGGAAAGTGATTATTCATTGTTATCCATCAAAATAATTACCCATTAACTAAGATAAGGACCCTAGGGGATTCCAAGGGCTTGTTCAGGAAACGATCTGTCAGGCTGGAGCGAGCTGTTTATGAGAGCTGGAGCACTTCCTGGGAAGAGGAAGTAACCTCACGCGGGTTCGGTTCCTGGCGGAGTGTCATGCTGTGCCACCAGTGGGAGACTGGCACACATGGAACTCCCTGTGGTGGGGCGCCTCTGCCTGCTGGGGTGTGGGATGAGCACCTTCCCTTGAGCTCTGGGGTTCTCCATGACTGCAGCCTTGGGGTTCCAGGTGAGGCCGGTGCTCCTCTGCTCCAGATGAGCAGTTCAGATGCTGCCTTGAGTTGCCCAGCTTAGTTTCAGCTCACTGCATCCCTGACTTCCTGTCAACAGGCCCTAAGCCTGGAAATATCATGACATTTTTCAGGCACAAGTTCCTGTCCCCAATACTAACCGGCCCTGAAACTGGCCTAGAAAGTCTGAGGTGTAATTTATAAGTTGAAATAAGGCTAAAGGACTAAGATTTGGAGGGAATTGGATCAGCTGCTCTGCAACAGGGTGGAGATTTCAGATGACATAGGAATAAAGTTATCTGCTTGTGTCAGTCTCTGTACTAGGGGAAGAACAACATGCTGTTAGCAGTGGGAACACTTTTCCTCTTGAGGTTCTCATTCCTTAGTTTGGTGTGCTTTGAGATATGGAATAAAAGTCAGGATATGGATTGCAAACTGCTCTCATGCAGGAAGAAAACACAGGACAACATGTGAGTCCCAGCACAGGGGGGAGCAGGAAACAGTGTCAGGTGTCCAAATACAACAAAACAGTGAACTCTGTGGCTTTCTGGAAGAGAGTCAGGTTATATAACTGCAAAATTAGATCCTGGGACCCAGCTAGAGAAAAACTCACATATCTCAGAGCAGCTCTTTGGTAGTATAACTGATTTAAATGTGAAAATATAGAATAGCATGATAGGATTTTAGTAGTGGGATGACTTCCATGCTTTATTCTGGAAATAATTGGGCCACTTTAAATTTGTGTGAAGTACAGGGAGGGAGTTTAAATGCCTGCTGTCAGAAATTTGTTTACTAGAAAGTAGGGCTGTTCTTCATATTATCCGAACTGAAGAGATAAGAACTTAAACCTTTTGTCTTTGTGGTTGTGGGTGTATTTCCACACTGATCACGTGCTGGCATGAGTGCAATGTGTGGTCAGTGGGATGTTTCCTCCCAAATTGAAACACAAGCTGATAGGACATCCCTGTGTTTTACACCTGAGCTTTTCTTTGGTCAAGCTTTGTAGCTTTATAGAGTTTCAAGCATAGGGATCTAAAGCTAATTGTTTTCCCTGTAGTTGTTCCTCAGCAGCTTTTGCCAGGAAGGTGCTGTTATAATGATTAGGACTCTGGCTAAGCATGTTATTATTTTGTCTTTGTTTTAACCTTCCCTACTGTCATGAAATTTCTAGGATCTTGGGTGGATGTTGGAAGAGCTTTGAAAGGACAGAGTAATATTGAAGGTCTTGTAATTTTGGTTTGGTTGTTTTGGTTTTTTTTTTTTTTTTTTGTAATGTTGAGTCTGTTGTTCCTTGCTGATGCTAATGCACTTGACACAGCTTGGCACTTCCCAGCTCTTCTGTAGAGCTGTAGAAGTTAAAGTGATGGGAATGGACATGAATTACCTCGAGTCTCTTGAGAGCAGCAGTAGTCTGGAGAGGCTGGCTCAGAGCTTTATAGTGTCCATCGCATCTGCCACACAGCACGATCTGTGTTGGACCAGATGTTACTCAGAGGGTCTGTGTGACTTGACATAGATGGTATGGAAGTGTCTGGAACAGGGCATCAAAAGTAGAGGGGTTAAAGCATGATTTTGGATGAGACAACTGTGTCATGTTAATATTACATGCCAAGGCAGCGAAGAGGCAGAGCTGGTGTTTTAAATTAACATGTGTGTTCTGGAATCATTTACTTCATCCACATTAGCATGCATTCCACTGGTGCTTTGATAAATAGCTCTCTCATCCAGCAGAAATGGCAGGTTTATTTAATGAAGCATGAAATAAATCAGCAGGGGAGATCAAGGGGAAGACACATCACTGACAGCTCCCTTCCCTAATGTCTCTACTTCTCCTTCTTTGAAAAGGAGAGGGAGCTTTAGCAAGAATATTTTGTCAGTTTGTTCATTTAGGAGCCTGGATTTTCATTGGGGAAGGGTATCTGATTTCTTCTGCTTTTCAGGCAGGGCTTAGTATGTAAGCATCACTTGGATGGTGGCTGATTTGTTGATTGACTTGTCTGACACTGAAGAGATCAGGACTTCAGGAGTTCCTTCTCAAAGCATGAAAGGCTTTTCTCTGACATATCCAAGGCAGACTGAGGTATCCGTGAAGTGAACACCAGCACCTTTTTTGCCATGGGAAGAACTTGTCCTGGCTGATGCTTGGTGGACAGTGACAAGTTTACCTCATGGTACGCAAAATGTCTTGGTCTTCACTTTGTTTGCTTTGAATGACAGTGCTCCCTAGTCACTTAAAGAGAAACTCCTCGTGTCTTTTGGGCTGTGAAAACATAGTTGGCCATCTACCCATGGTGGAAGTGTTTTAACTGTGTCACCTGACCCGCACGCTATTAGCGAAGGCATTCAACAAAGTCATGCTAGATGGGGATTCATCAGGATTAGGTGAACAGGGCAAATGTTTAAGAAAAAAAAAAGTGGAAGCTGCATGAGGGGTGAATTCTCTTCAAAAGAGGTTGGAAGCCTGTTTCAGCCTGCTGTTGGTTCTGCTTTGTCCAGGTTTCGAGGGAAGCGTCTGTGGACACAACGTGGATGACTGCCCGAACCACAAGTGCCTGAACGGGGGCGTTTGTGTGGATGGGGTGAACACCTACAACTGCCGCTGCCCGCCCCAGTGGACAGGTACGTCCTGTGGGCCACCAATACAGCGATGGTGGCCCTGGCCCCGTGCCCGTGGCAGATGCCTGTGCGACCCTTAGAAGAAAAGCTGTTGGCATCAAAACCACCACAGCAAAGGACAATTTCCCCATGAGTTGCACTTCTTGTGTGGATATGCTTTGTAAATGGATAAATGTTTTCCAAAAGCACTAAACATGGCTTTGGTGTTACAGCTGTGGGCGTTTGCTGATACATTTAGGGGTATTTCTAAGGTGGGATAATGATCATTTTGATTATAGTAATGCTGCTGAGAAACTGGGCAAATCTGAAAGGTAGGGGAAAAGGGAGGGAAGAGAAGTGTATGTATGAGAAGCTTATGGTTTTGCTACTGTTATTTCATTGTTATTTGCTTGACTTATTTTTATCTGGAGTTCTTTCACTAGCAAACCTACTTTTGCTTCATAAATGAGTCTCTTTTTACTCTGAGTCTGAAGGGGAAAAAAGCGTGAATTTCAAGAAAGTGTTATGCACAATATAAGGAAGCAGCTTACAGGAAACTCAGTGTCATATTTAGTTGCAAAATGTCTCCATACCTCAAAAATAAACAAACACCTCCGGTTATGGGGTGAGTTTTTTTGAGTCATACCAATCTTTCTTAGCTGGTGCACTTTTTCAGTTGAGTATGGTTTTGCCTTTATTTGAAAATCATCAGGGGAAAAAAAGACCTAAAACCAATTTTTAAAATGCTTTTTCCTCAGAGAACATTCATTCTGGTTTGTCATTAACTGCAAAGGAGGCTGCCAGTTAAGAACCCTCATTAACTTAAAATAATTATATATTCTTAAATGAAGTTAAAACCACATAAGAGTGAAGTGCACCACGGCTTGCATAGCTCTTTGATACTATGTGTAAATAGGAGAACATGAGTCCTCCCCTCAATGACTAAGTGTCCTTGCTTCTGTACTACTTCTCCATGTCCTGAAAGCCTGCAGAAAGTGAAACCTGTAAAGGAAAACATGAGCGCTTGGGTGTGGAGACAACCAACCCTTAGTGACCCCTATAGTCTTGCTCCATTCCACAGAAATTATAACCCTTGTTATGATTTCTGGCATCTGTCAGTAGCAAATTAATCTGTCTTACTCCCAAGCACAGAGGATATAATGATCAGGAGCATACAATCTCCAAGGGATTATTCTGGCATCATAAGTTTAGCTTGGTTTACAGGATTTAGATGGATGTCTGCTGTCAGCCAGGGATGGCTACTGCAACTCACCTGGAAGAGACCTTGGTCTCTCTATCACAGGCTGTAATTCCGTTTGGTTTTGTGGTAGATTGTCTCCCCAGTCAACTCTTTGCAGTGCAGTTGTGGTGGTTCCCTTTCTGAACCTCTTATGGGCTCTAAGTAGCATTGGGAAAAGTGCTGAGACAGTGTTGTGGCCTTTCTTGTGCCATCTTTCTCCTGTGCGGATGGTGTTTCCAGAAAACCTGGTGTGTGCGAAGGATGCTTCCTTCCAGGGAAACCCTGGAAAGAGAGAGGAGCTTCCCAAGCATTAGGTTCCCATGGCTCTCTTAACACAATTTAATGGAATGGGCTTTCTGAGAAACTCCTTGTTTATGGTGCAGCTGAGGTTATCAGTGCAGCAGTGGTTTTAGGTGATGGCTTCTAAAGGCTGTTGTCTTTCTAGGCTTAGGTCAGTGTGGAAATAAAATGATCTCACAATTTAGGAAGCAGCAGCTTGGCTGTTTGAACAATGAAGCTTAGAACCTTTATGGAACTCAACTCTCCTGTCTGAAATGCACAGTGCAAGTTCCTATGTCTCCTCTCTGTCATCTCAGTAGCATTTTTGTGAAAGAAGCTTTTTTTTTTTCTGAATGGACTTCAATCCCTTTCCTGCATCTTCAATTAGAGACCAAGTAGGTGAGGAAAACAATACACATCCAGCTTCAAGACATGAGAGATGACACTGAGGCAGGACACAAAACAGGGAGGATGGTTAGAGGACTTCTGCAATAGTTTGGAGAGAAAGATAATGTTTTTTCAAGGTTAAACTGTAGTTGGTGCTGACAGGAGTGAACAATAAAACATCAGTTATTCAGCAATAAGGAAATGCATAAGTATAGGTCCATCCTTTACACAAAGGGGGTTTATAACATTTTAAATCATCTCTAAGGTAAGTGAAGAGGGGAGAGATGAGCAGGCAACTCTTTTGGAGTCTGTCCTAAAAAAATTTATAGCTCAACAGGGCGAAACTGCAAGAATGAACACTTCAGGAAAACAAAAGCTTCCAATGAGATCATGAGGTTAGAGGACATTGTGTACTGGTAAAAAAAAAAAAGTCCCAAATACCCATATCTGTAAGGAAACATCATCCAAAAATGAAAGGATATTAACTTTTCTAAAAATACCTGACAATGTAGATGTGCTATCTTTGTAACAGTCTCTGCTTTCAAATATTTGTCAACTATTCTTGGGGAAGATTGAGTTTGTCTGCAGTTTTAGTCTTTCCTTCATCTTTGTGCTGTAGGTGATGCTCTCTCATGTTTGTTAATATGGTTTGTGTTTCCTAGCACAGAGAAAGCAGTCCCATTCCTTGCTAGAAAAATCAAGAAGCTGTACTGCATCTGATCAAGACAAGTTTTGTATAAAGTAATATTGAAGCAACCTTTACTGAAAGAGAATCTGTCCCAGTTCCTTTTGATAACCATCTGCCTCTTGTAATTCCCTGACAGGTGGTAGGCTGGGCTACATAACTATGCATTTTTAAAAAAAAATACTCTTTTTTTTCTGCTATCTCCTACCTTTTGTGATGCTGTTTGCCTTCAGTCTTATTTCCTGCTCCTCAAACAAGGTTCACTGCTCCTTTTCTGTTGAAGTGCCTGCCTTCTCATTCTCATTTTGCTGTTTTTTCCGGAAAGATAAAATCTTGCCTTTCAAAAACAATGATGTGAAATTCCTGCTGTCATCAGTGTTTTTGTCACCTTCAAAGTTCTCGTATTTCGTATGGTTACAGTGATTATCAGTCTCATAAATTTGTAACTGCCAAGGCAGTCTTGGGTGTGTTTGGGTGAAACTGCCCTAGATCTTTCCCACTGCTGAATGTTAACTGATTGTTGGTTTGTTTAAAGATGACTTTATCTTGTCCTAGGATACGGCCTTTGTTAGAACCAGTGTTTGTTGGGTCCTTTCAAAGCATGGTGGTGCAGATGTGTAATGAAGCTTCACCTTTCCTTGGAAACAGTCCTGGATGCTTTTGTGAGAGTGTGAAGTCTATTCCTCTGCATGACTGGCCAGAGAATTTGGTGTCAGTGTGGTTTGAGTCAAAGTTAGCCAAAAATCCTGGCAAATGTCAGGATAAAGTGCTGTGTGAAGACTGTTTTATGCTGCTGTTCTTCAGCCTCATTGTGCTCTGAGGAGGAAAGTCATTACCTTCTCTTCCTGCTCACAGACACTCTTCCCTTTCCCTTGAGCTGACTCTGGGATTTGTTGGAGTGTGCCATTTTAACTCACTAATCTAGTAAAAAAATCTTGTCCAGCTGCCTTTCTCTTTTTTTCTTTCCCTTTCTTGCCTTTTTTCTTTTGTTTTTTCTGGGATCAGGAATTAAAATTCACAGAGCAGTCTCACGATGCGTGGATGCAGAGGGAAGTGATGGCAGTCCAGGGCTGAAAGTCATATGGAACATTTCCACACACGAGGAAATCATCTGAGAATTTAAAGGCTACTCAGTCATTCTAGCTACAATTCATCTAAAGAAACAAGTTTTGATTTAAATGCACCTGTTGATTCTGTTGATCTAACCTATGCAGCTTTGGATCAAGAAAGATGTCTTGAGAATTTGGGTGCCTAGGTGATTATCAATATTAAATGTTGTAAATGCTTATGTTTTTCTTGTATGTCTGAGAAAGACTCCTGCTCCCCTGGAAATCTGCAGTGTTTCAGAGGCTCACCATGAATCTGTCTTTGGCCCAAATCATGTTTTAGGAGCAGTGCACAGCAGAGATAAAGATTTGTGCCCTCCATGGAGTTAGGTCTTTTGCACGGTTTGCTACATCAGAAGCTGTGGGATGAATCTCTGGGTTTGGGGGACCCTGTGCCCACTCTCAAGTAGGTTTTGGAAGGCCTACATTATGGTACTACAGTTTCAGGCTTGGCCTGCTCACTCCCTTTCATTATTTCCACCCCTGTGGCTGGGAAGGCGAGACTCCCATGGCAGTTGTATTTATTTAGGCTTTGTTTTCCCCTGAAAAGAAGGCTCCAATGAACTGTGTATTTTAAAATCTAGGCGACCTTTGTCTCTAAGGGAAGCACAGTGTGCTAACAGCTGACTCCACCAAAGAACTCCAGCACTGGGAGCTAGCTTAAGCAGCAAATGTTTGTCTTGAGCAGAAAAGCTCTTCAGGCAGCCGGGCTGTGCTTTTCAATTAAAATAGCTGTTGGCTTGGTCATATGCTCTTAAACACTAGCACAAGGGTTACTTTTTCTGCAGAGCTTTAGGCAGGAATTTTCAAAGTGGGGTGTTAAGGGTTTGATTCCTATTTAATTAGAGTAATATTTGCTCCCTACCTTTGAAAATTTTTCTTTGAAAATCCCAGTCTTAAACTCTGGGCAGCCATGACTTTTCTTTGCTAAGAAGGGGATAAACATCAAAAGGCAAATGTGTAACATTTTAATGTAAGATCATATGCTCCAGTATTTTGTTTCTTAAAACTTTCTTTACTAAATACCACTTTCCTCAGCTTCCATGTCACCAAAGTACACAATGATAAGTCATGTTAGTTTAGTGTTCAAAAAAAATGCTGCCTTCTTGGAGTACTTAGAGGGTCAAAATGTAGAGGAACTAACTCTGACAATAGGTAACATGGATGATAAATACTGAACATGATGCCAGTCTCCTAAGTCATTAAATATACATCCTTGCTATTTTATGGAGAGTGTTGATGATTATGTGACGGAGAGCCCTGTCAGGGCTGTTCTCTTTTCCCTCCTGGTTATCCTAGATGATGTCCCAAGACCTTTGTGTTAGCTCTGGGAGGCTGGGTCACACTCCCATAAGAGGTGCAGTCATCCTGCCCAGCAGTGCAGCAGTGATCAGCTTTCTGGTGCTTTTCCAGGCTTTATTAAAAAGCAGAGTGGCCTCTTTGGTACTGGCTGGGATCTGTCTATGCCAAGCTTGACAAGTTGGCTGGTGTCACTGCAGTAGTATCTCTGAGAGACAGCTCTGAAAGAGGCCAAGAGGGATTATGATTCATTTTCTTCCGTCATGTTTGAACTGGCAGAAACAAAGGGAGCAGGGAGCACGTGGCAGCCTCCAAGAGCTGGCAGCTCCAAGTTTGAGTGTACAAATGATTTGAAGTGCTGGACACAAACAGACTTTATCCTGTATGTTGCTTGTTTCTCCTGTGGCCCTTGATCTCAGTGTCGTGCAGAGCGGATGGATTTCAGAGGCATTAAAAGTTACACTCTTAGTCCTTTATCTGGTGTGGATTCTGGAACACCTACCACAACCTCCTGTTTGCTTGGTGCTGTCTTTAATTTCCCAATAGCAAGCCTTGGGTGGGAGGCAGCAGTAATAAAACACCTGAGGTGTTAACAGCTGAGCTGATTCAAAGACAGAATGACAGCGTTCAACTCAGACCACGCTGCCAGCTCTTCCCTTATGCCTTTGGTGACTTTCCAGCTTGGGAAATACTCTTAGCAATCAAATGTGCCAAATGATCTCTTGTGGAGATGTCCTTGGGTTTTCAGTACATCTTTTATGTGCTTGGCATGAAAACAAAATAGGCCAGACCTCTCTGGTGAGGCTGGGTTGGTGGATGTGTGCAGTGAGACCAGACTAATAGGTAACAGTTGTTACATCTCCAGCTGACTTGTTTCTGGCAGTTTCTGTCCCTTCCCTTGTACTTAAAATTAGGTAATTTGTCTTTGGGTAATTACTGAAGATGGGTTGCTGAGATAGCTTGAATATGAAGCTTTCATTGTAAGTTTTGGCTCCAGCTGTTAAAATTTTTTGCCTTGCAGATCTTTTCACTTGTTTGGTGTTTCCCTGATTCACTGGATTTTCCAGAGGAGGTAAAGAGAAGGACAGAACAGAGATAGCTCAGTGATGTGTATTTCCTGTGGGTTACTTCTCTGTCCTGCTGCTGTACCCAGTCATTTCACCTGCCACCACCATATTAAACCAGTCTGTCATTAGTACATCAGTTTTAATGAATTTTTAATGAATCGTGTTCTGATCATTTGTATTACTGCCTCTGAAGAGCTCAGTCAGGACTGCCCTCTCTACCTTGTAGTCCGTGGGAAGTGATTTAGGGAAGTATTTAATGGATCAGGCCGTGCGTAAGTCTCTTAAAGCCCAGAGTTTTGTATTTGGGGGTTGTAAAATCCCTTGTAAAACCCCATTAGTTCCAGTGCATGCTTCCCAGTGTGGTTATGAAATTAAACTCTTTTCTCTACCATATTAGCTTAAAATAAACACAGATGCTTGTCCTGCTCATTACAATTGTAGATTCATCTTCAAGTGTTCAAATTCTCTATTAAGCTATTAAATTTTATGATGTCTTTGATGGTATTTGATATCTATTTGAGATCTAATAAAAGCAAAAGCAAAATCCCAGCACCTGAGGTTTGAAAATGACTGCTACTGCTTTGCTGCTCTGGAAGAAAGATGCTGTGAGATCCTGGGGAAGGAGCATATTTTTGAGAGCTGTGATGCTTGTTCTTTAGAAAACTCCTGTAAGAGGAAAAATAGTTGGCTTCAGTTGTTTTTTCTGGGGGAGCTATGGTAAAACTTAAGCAGGGAAAACCTTTAAATGCACATGCAACTCTGGCAGGTGCCAACAGTGCAGTCCGTGGAATTCTGTGTGCCCCTGAAGCCATCCTTGGAGCTGAAAGTATCAGTCTTATTTGTTGGATTGCCTGCAGGGTACTGTGGAGATGACTTTGTTGAAGGGTCTATGTCCTAGGTTACAAGGTAAAATTGTGCCCAAGGTATGTATTCTATCCCCATGAGCCATTGGAGCCAAGGTGGGGCAGTGTTTTCCTTATCTTCTGTTAACGAGCCTAACAATGCCTTGCCACATGACTCATAGATAACTCCCTCAGGGAGTTATCTCTGTTTAATGGGCCATCAAGGACCCACTGCATGACTCATAGAATGAGATCATCCCATTGTGAGATGCTCTGCCCAGGGGGAGGAGCCAAGCATTCCCACCTGGATAAATCCAGGGTTTGGGACAGCACAGGCAGCTTTTTATCCACTGGACTTCCAGAGGAGACAAGAGCTGCCAGACGTTTCTACAGGAATCAGTGCTTTGACAAGACCATCTCATCTGGACTGCTACTACCACCCTAACTAACAGGGTGTCAGGTTGTATTCTGACTGTCAGTGGGGTTTTTTTTTGTACTATTACTTTTATTTTATTTTACTTTCCTTTATTTTCTTTTCATCTTATTAAATTGTGTTTCTGACTTGGAGTCTCTCACTGGTTTTGCTTTCAAACCAGCACAGTCTAGAATTTAGACGTGATCTGGGCATCACACTTGAGATCCCTTTTGGTATTCCCTGTTTATTGCTGGGGACATTTTGGTCCAGATAACGGTGTTGCCTCTTTCAGACAAGTTTGCAGTTCTCTGCTTTGAGATACCTAGTGTCAGTAAAGCAAACTATGTAAACTATCAAATACTTTCTTTTATAGACTTTGCCATGTGCTGTATCTTCCCTGCAATAATGATATATTGTAGTCTCTATTAGCTCTCTTTCTCCCTTTGTGGGTAGCAATTCCTTTATAAGTCTCCTAGGATGTTCTTCTCTCCATTGGTCTGTCAGACTGTGAACTCTACCTCTTTTTTATTCAGAGGTGGTGGCTTCAGTACTGCAGATAATGTATTTCTGACTGACTCTGTGCCATCACCATTGCACAACAAGTGTTTGCATTAGTTATTATTCCTTGCAGTCAAATGTCTGCTCAGTGGTGTTTATTCTGTTGATTAAAGCTGTGATTGAACAGAGGTCCCCACTGAGCTCTTCCAGGGAAGCTGGTGTTTCCTCAAGGAGTGTCTAACCCAACCTTCTGCAGCAAGTCTGTTTGCCTTTGTATTTTGCTTGGCGTCTGTGCCTTGAGCCTCGCCTGCTGTTGCACTGCCCAGCAGCCTCACTTGGTTGAATCTGTCTGAAATCCCTGGCTTCCTCTTGGAAAACATAAATGTTATTTAGTTAAAGCCACCGCTGCCTACTGTTTCATCACCTTCTAGGTCATTAATTAGACATTCCAGTGCCTGTATGCCTTAATTGTTGCTGAACTGTTTCAAGGACTATGGATAGTTCTGTAGGTTAAAGATTGAACTGAATATTTTTACAAATACACAATTCAAAAACATGGGAGCTGAAGTATTTTTCATAGATACCATTTTCCTAGAAGGCTCAATGGTTCCATGCAGTTTTTCCCTTTCTGTTTGCTGAGGAGGATCACACAGGAGCATGAGGACACTGAGCTTTGAGCTGATGGATGCATGTTGGGTTACACTGTCTTGTTTTACAAGACAGATCTGGACTTAGGAATGTCCTTCTCCAGCCAACTGTGGCCTGCCAGCTGGCATCCTGAATATACACATGTGTGTTAGAGAGGAGAAGAAACGGCATGGTCCTTTGGAGTGTGGCGCTGATGACCTTCTGCCACGATTAGATTTGGTCATTTATACAAATACTGTTCTTTATGTCTTAGCCCCTTCTTAAGTCTTGATAAGGTGCTGTTCACCTTCTCACTTAGTAGTCCTTTGAAACTTGGATTAAAAATGCAAACAGTTCTAATAAGCCATGCTTTTTTGAGCTACACTGGTTGTATTGAAAACCCATTCAGCAATCTTTGGAATACTTTGTGAATTAAACTACTCTTTCAAAGAGTTTTTGTCTAGATCTGGTTTATAGTTCCCATGTTGCCCTTTCAGGAGAGCTAGTGACCTCTTCCCTGTGTGCTGTGTCTAAGTGACAAACTTCTTGAGCTACTGAGTGGATGATGGCATAAAAGCTTCTTGAAACCTGATGCTCCCCTTCCAGTGAGTCTCTTAAGACTCTGAGGACTAGTCTGTGATTCTCACCTAGTCGCCTTTTCAGTATCACTAAACTTGTAAGATATTCTAACTTGGAGTTCAGTTTGAGCCCAGTACTGGGGTGGTTGTGATTTTGAGAGAAATGGGTTATTGCTGTCTCCTCCCAGCTCAGTTTTCAAGGAACTGAATTTTTTTTCAAGGCACAGGAAAGTATTTGCACCCTTTGCCCTACAAAGTGTTTTTAGTGATTAAGTTGTATTAGATCTGCTGTCAGGAGCTTTAGCCTCTGATACTCCAGCTGTGCATCAGCGGACTTTCCTGCTGTTAAGAGGCCAAGAAAACGTTCTCTTTTATGGAAAGTCTGTTCTGCCAAAGATGAAGTCCTCAGATTGAACTGTCTGAAGGTCCTGCATTCAGCTGCAGGATCAATGCAGTTGGAATTGGGCTTAATGGTCTTTTTCTCTAAGGTTTGTAGGATCAGCTTTTGGAGATGTCTGGTGCTGCTTTCCCGGGTGACTGTTTCACTGACTGCTTTGTTCAAGCTAATGCTTCTCACTTTCAGTGTGAGATTGTTCTAATTTTGTGTCCTGCTTTACCTGTATAAATCAGGCTTTATTTTCTTTCTAACATAAAGAAGGAGAAGGGCTGGCTGTTCCTCATCAATGAGATCTGGTACAACTGATTGAGGGAGGTCTTGAACCCCATGTGTGCCAAAAGAGAAGCTCCTGGAGTTCCTGAGGCTCTGAAAATGGGAGCAATCAAAGCAGCAAACATGTCTGACTTACTCCATATGGCTTTTCTGAGGGGAAATATGCAGGAAGTAACTTTGTTTCATAGTGGGCAAAAAGTGCTAAGAGTTGAAGGCTGTTCCCTTTTTCTACTTCTAGTTTTCAATTTTGAAATACCGCACAGACTAGCTGTTTACTTTGTGCAAGGTCACTTAGAACCTGAGTCGGCATTTTACTGATTTCCCAGGCTCTGCAAATATCAAGGTCAGGCTAGGTTTTCATTACCTTCTTGGAGCAAATTGTATTTCCTTTCTTGTTGTCTTTTAGGTGTATGTTTCTACATTTCCATCAAAATATTGTGCTGTTAGTGTATTTGCACTTCGCTAGTTCAGCCTATGTTTACTATGTGTCTTTTAGAAATGTAATTGAAACTAGCACAAGAAAAGAAATACCTACACAAACTTGCAGCTAGATGAATTAACATTCAGTAGTTGTAGCATTCAGAAGTTACTTGGATTATGGACGTGTATTACACTGTGCAGTTTGTACAATCCATAATGGACTTTGCCCTTGGAAACTGAATTTCTGTTCTGTGAATGAAAGACTTGATTCTTCCTAAAACTCTTAACAAGCAGAAAACAAGCTTGCCAACTACATGGCTACAAATAAATGTATTTATTTTGTTACAGTTGAGTCAAAGCAGCATCCCATAAGTAAATTGTTTTAGAGAACTGGTCTCATTTGATTTTAAATCTAGCTAACCTGGCAGAGAGAAGTCTTCAATTAAGAACAAGGTCTTTTCATTGAAATACACAATAGTAAAATGCAGTAGTTTGCTGTTCATTTATGCCTCTTAATATATTGAATTGAATTTCCTTTGTTTTTAAAACAAATTGCATTAAGCTAGAGCTCTGATTTGTATTCATAATTAAACACAAATACAATTGTATTGCAAAAGGGGCATTAGAAGTTGGAGAAGCCAAGTGAGGACCAGATTCAAGCTCAAATGTGGTATGTCTTTAAAATACTTCAATTGCTTGAAGAAGTTTAAGCTCTGTATTTTTCTTCTCTTGTGGAGGCATTGATAGACCTTTTAAAAGTTTGTTTCAGTTTAGGGCTGAAGAAAAGTGGAATAGCCCAGGACATAGGGTTATTGCAAGGACATCAATGATGTCACTTGGTACTGTCCCTTCTAGAAGTGGAGGGTGAGTACTAGTAAAAAAATATCCTAAAAAAGTCCTAAGTGTTGGTATTACTAGTGACACTTGAAATAGGAAGTCAGAACCAAGCCCTGATAGTTTATATGGGAGATTAGTTAGCCTATCTTTGCTTAAAAAAAAAAATCACAAACAAAACCAAAAAAGCCCCTCAATAGCAAAAAAGATTCAAATTAAAAGCATTTACTCCCACGCTGAGTCACACCTTGCCCAGAGAATGTTATATTTCGTATAATGAGTTACGTTGTATTTCATATATTGAATTGTGTTCAGCCAGTCAAAAGGCAAATGGATTTTTTGAGAGGCACCACATTGTGGTGTGGCTTGAAAACCTCTTCACGCTTTGGTGGCAGCAGCTCAGACTGGCTGAGCCAAAAGGATGTGAGCGCTGTGAGAGTTCCTCAGAGAGGGCGTCCTTTGATCTGGGCTGGGCCCCCTCCAAGAAAAGAAGGAAAATCACTTTTATAATAAGCAAATAACATCTTGATTATTTTTCCTTGAAGGAAGTCGATTGTGTTGAACTGCAAGATTCGCATGACTGCTCAGAACCAGCCCCATCTCACTGATTCTTTTCGGGGGGGCCACTGATAAGCCAACACTGAAAGCTCCTGAACAAACCACTTCTAGTGTGACAAATTCATGGTTGGTTTGTTCATAATGCACAGAGGTGTTTTACAATAACAGTAGCAAGGGTTCGAGTTGTCCCCAATTGTTTCACTAAGCAAACTGGGAAATGAAGATTAATTCTGAAAACTCTACTGTAGTTATCATTATGGTCAAAATTTGGTATGGTTTTTCAAGTGATAAAATTATTGTTTTGAAGTAGTCCTACCAAAGAATGGAACATATGCACAGAACATGGTTGTGCAACTTATTTTTTTAATAATAATTTTATTTCTTTGCCCCTAAGAGGGAAAAAAAATCCAAGTCTCATGGGATCAAAGGCTAGGATTTATCTAAGTACTTCGAAAACAAAAAGAATGATGAGTATAGTAGATGGAGATTAAGTTTGGAGATTTCTAGATTCCTACTCATGATAAATGTTCCTGTTTGTTGTATTGGAGGAGGGTGTCTGTGCTCTCACATCATTATTTCTGTGCCATTAATAAACAATGTGACTTATCAACATCTATTAAGTATTTTTAATTTGGCAAGCCTGCATAAACTGAAGCCCAGGTGCATTGGCAGAGAAGACCTGTGGCCTGCTCTTGAATTTCTTATTCTTGGAATACAAGGGGAATTCCATGCAAATGTAAATGTGCAGCAGTTAGAGTAGCTGGAGAAGAAAAATCTTGTGGTAAAAGCACATTTATTAAAGAGCCTTGACCCATATAACAGAAAGCTGCTGGAAGCCAGTGACAGAGAAGATCATGTCAGCTGAGGAAGGGGGGAAGGTCATATCAAACCAATCAAATTTCACTCTCTGATGAAGGGCCATCTTCTGATGCTGTGTGTATCCTATCAATGTTTTAGGAAGGGTGGCAAAAGCAAGTTACCAAGAAGTGTTTAAAAAAAGGCAATCTTTCAGTGCTTAGAGAGTTTTTAATGTAACCGAAAGGAGAGAAATAATTTATCAAGAAGATGATTATGAACTGTGACCAGTACTCTGTGGTTGCATATGTGCACCCATATGCCAGCCTGGGAAGAAATGAGGTGGTGCTCTTGAGGTTTTATCTGTTCAGGAAACTCAAAATGACTTGAAACTTCAGCTAAACAATTTTGGCTTAAAAGTAAACTGTGCAACTTTAATGGGGAAGATAAATAACTGTTGAAGCAAAATATTATTGCAAGTGGTAGGTTCTCCAGATTTTGATGTCAAAGCAAGATGGATTTCAACAAGGAAAAAAACTTCACTAAGTGTGAATTGCCGAGCTTTCTGTAGATGTGAATGATGTTCAGCATCCTTTGAAAATTATTTCATATTTACTGGTCCTTTTCCTTAAATCTCCCTGAGAGTGTACATTGTTTTCTTCTCTCTAATATCTCCAGTCATAAGAACATTTTTAGATTATTTGTTTTGTTACTTAAAAAAAGAAAAAGGAAACCTCTCAACAACCAAGAAACCCCCAAGTATTTGTGGTTGTCTGTACAATACCTGGGGCAAGGAAAATTAGTATTTCAGGTGGAAGAGTTGTAAGAATTCTATTCTTCCTCACCGAGTAATCATTGAATAATTATATAGGGAAGAATTATGCACTCCTGACAAGTGTTGCCTTGCTGATGGCCCATTGATACTCCTTTGGCCAAAATTTTCTTGCCACACCATCTTTTCTCATCACACCACCTTTTCTCTTAGTCCCTGTGGCTGCCCTGCAGGCAGCCCTTTGTTCTTTTTGCTTCTCAACTCCTCACAGATATATCTCTAATATGCTACAGGCTGCCTGCTGGCTTTCACACTGCACCTTTTTAAAGTGATTCTTTTTAAAGTCATTTGCAGCCCAGCTCCTGCTTTGGGGTCATTTAGGGATGCTGATTATCTTTGCCTGATTTGATGACAGTGCTGTGGAAGTTCTGGCACTTGAGTGTGCTGGAATTAAGGAGCAGCAATCAAGGGACTGCAGTGTTCCCTT
The DNA here is from genome assembly GCA_910950805.1 of Acrocephalus scirpaceus scirpaceus. NCBI lineage: Eukaryota > Metazoa > Chordata > Aves > Passeriformes > Sylviidae > Acrocephalus > Acrocephalus scirpaceus. The sequence goes on from OU383779.1 coordinate 28,376,277, forward strand.
TGGTCATGTTGTCTGTGCAAGAACCTCCTTGAGTCTGAGCATCCAAAGTGCCAATAAACCTGCTTGTCTCTGTGCACCAGGCCAGTTTTGCACGGAGGATGTGGATGAATGCCAGCTCCAGCCCAATGCCTGTCAGAATGGGGGCACCTGCACCAACCACAATGGGGGCTATGCCTGTGTCTGTGTCAACGGCTGGAGTGGGGACGACTGCAGCAAGAACATCGACGACTGCTTCACTGCCTCCTGTGCCAACGGTTCCACCTGCATCGACAGGGTGGCTTCCTTCTCCTGCATTTGTCCAGAGGGAAAGGCAGGTGAGGGCACAAAACTTGCGTGAGTCTGGCACTTTCACGTGCTTCCTGCGGTTTATGCACTTGTTTAAAGTGGTGTGTTTATTTCACGCACTTTGCCACCAAAAGGAAAAGCGTGCCTATGAGCAAAGAGCTGTTAAACCCCGATAGCCTGGGACAAGGGCTTTGTTCCAGGCTAGAAGACAAACTTACTACAGTTTAGGCGGCAAGGAAAGATCGTTTTCTAGCTCTTAGGAGAATCTGTATTTTCTTGAGAAGTTGCACATGAGTGTGACTTACTCTATGCCCCTTAAAATAAGTGTATGAATCCAGAAGGCAAATTTAGATGTTTTTATGTGATTGTGTTAGCATCTGGGCATCCTCACTGGTATAGTGGAAATTTTTTTGGTTAAGGTTAAGTGAAATTGTGTCTCCTAACTACATGGAAATAAAAGTGATCTGCATATCTGAATTAAAGTGGGCTTCATGTGCACCTTTTCAGCTGTCAGAAAAATTATCATGCTTATTTGAGAGAAGAGTTAGTTAACTGCTCCAAGGATGAGACTTTGATAATGGTCAGCCATTTTCCTGCTTCAGAAGTGCTGGAGACACCTCTAACAGAATTTGTATTGAAATATAAGGTTCTATAAGTATGTGATGAATTCCCTACGGTAGTTCATAGACTTAAGCCTGTAAGATACTGCTCAAGTTTCTAGCTGTGTGAGTCTCTATTTGAAATATCAGGACATGGAATTTGTGTAAAATACAGTCTGACTGTTGCATCTCTCTATATTAATAAACTCTTCGATGCTTCTTTAGGTCTTCTGTGCCACTTGGATGATGCCTGTGTTAGCAATCCGTGCCAGAAAGGTGCTCTGTGTGACACCAACCCTGTGAATGGAAACTACATCTGCACCTGTCCCCAAGGCCATAAGGGAGCAGACTGCACTGAAGATGTGGATGAATGTGCAATGGGTGAGTTTCTGTTTGCTCTCTGTGAGTGCAAGAGTACACATTTTGTCATAGCTTCTCCACATACACAGGACTCCTTTTGTGCTCTTCCCCTTCCATTTCAGTGTCTTCAGATGCGTTATAAACCTTGTGTGAGACCTGGAGCAAAGGGCTGAGCCAGAATAGTTGTCCATGTTTGAACTGGAATATGAAAAGCAGTGAGATGCTTAACCATTCTTTCTTGTGCAAGAGGGCTTTAGCACTGTGTGGGGAGAGCATGTAAACAGTTGTGGTACTTAAGCTGTCCCTTAGAACTGCAGGGTACAATGAAAACACTGCAGTTCATGTGGGAGCTGTTGCAGCTACGGCCTTGGTAGAAATATATCAAGGCTGTTTGACAGCCAGAATATGGCTGGATCTTTTGAGTGCCTTCCAAGATTAGGGACCACGTGGGCTTTTAAAGCTGTAGTTCTCCGATAGCATGCTGTTGTGTTGTTTTGGGGATTAACTGGACTCTTACAGACTTACTTACAGTTTTGTAAGTGCTCGTTCATGCTTCTGGAGTGTGATGTGTGAAGGTAATGCCTAACCAGCACTCATGGAAGGGTTGGAAAGAAGCACTTCTTCGAGTTTTGTTCCTCTGTCTGCCTTGGACAAGAGTCCTGTTCCTTTTTGAAAACACAAAAAGGACAGGTTTGGCTGTTTTGTGGCTGTGGCGGCATCTTGTCAGCCTCAGGAATGAAGTAAATGTAAAATGTGATCTGGAAATAAGGCCTTGAAAACATCATTAGTTCTCTAATCCATGCTAGCTGATGCTTTTCTCTTAAGAACTGTCATTAGTAATATGAAGCAAAGTTACTCCTCTGGTCCCTGATGGTGACAGCAATCCTTTTTGCCCCTGACAGGCAAGTAATTACTACTGTTTTCTTCAGTGGCCTTTCCCCAGAAGGATGAACAATCTTTCCCCAATATTACTTGCCAGAAAGGAATGCCAAGTGGAAAAGACTGCAACTAATAAAGAATGCTGTGGCTTTTCTGCTCTGAGGAGAGGTTTTGACACACGTCTGTACTTTTCTTGCAGCAAACAGCAATCCGTGTGAACACGCCGGGAAATGCGTCAACACAGAGGGCTCTTTCCACTGTGAGTGTTTGAAGGGCTACACAGGACCTCGCTGTGAGATGGACATCAATGAGTGCCACTCAAACCCATGCCAAAACGATGCCACCTGCCTGGATAAAATTGGAGGATTCACATGTCTCTGTATGCCAGGTGAGGGGAGTTTCTGACAAACATGGGACTTCCAGCACAGTAAGAAACCAGAAGGCAGAGCTCAGGGAGAGTTGCCAGCTCTGCTGAGGTGGAACACAAAGCTGCAAAGGGGTGAGGCTAAGTGGTGAGAGAGAGCCTGCTGTGGTGGCACCAGCCTGGAGGACCTGGCGTTTGTGTGTGGGAGGGAGAAAGCAATTAGAGGGCTGAGAAAGAAATCTCTGCATCAGCAGAGGAAGTTCGCTTCTGAGCTGAGTATGTGTGGACCTATTTGCTACTATACCTGGTAAAGTGGAAGTGCAGAGTCTTTTCTTTGTGAAAGTAAAGCAGGTGCAACCTTTAAAAGAGTGACCGTGTTTTGAGGTATTCATATGATGATTTTGGATAATGGTGTTTGGGTTTTTTCTTTGCTTAAAATACCCCAAATAATGCAAGATCCCGTTGAACTGAGGAAGTCACTGTAAAAAAAGGCTACTTGATTGAAATTGTGCATATAAAATTTGCATGGCCACTGTAACCAATGACCAATGTTTTGCACTCTGATAGAAAGTGGTGACAAAAGAAAAGGATGCAAGTTGCCAGTTGCATGGACTTATAAAGTACTAAAAACATAAATATAAATAAAGAATTGTGACCCCTGCAGGTGATCGGCTCATACCATGACAATTACAATGAGTTTTTATTAATATAGTATTTGTTAATATATAGTATGTCTTGAAAGATGGAACACTAGTTCAATTTTTTTCTGTACTCTGCCATTAGCTAAAAGCCCTTGAGCTAAAACTATCTGTTGGGTTTGTTTATATACCTTTTACAAAGTAATTAACATAACCCCTTCTCAAGTGGAAGAAAACATTAGATGTGAATTCAGCATAGACTTCTGCTGTTGCTGTTTAGGTGAGCATCTTCAGCAACAGCGAAACCTACATAATCAACATCCCTTTTTAACCTCTGGAGTATATTCTTACCTCATAGTTTCTGTCCAGACTGCAAACTTGCAATGAAACTCTGCTTAGACTTTCAGCACTGGTATAAGAGGCAGTTACACTCTCAAGGGCACTTTGTACAGCCTTCAGTCACCTCTTATTTATTTTTATTTTTTGAACAGGTTTTAAAGGAGTTCACTGTGAAGAAGATATTGATGAATGTCTAAGTAATCCCTGTGTGAACAATGGAGTGTGTCTTGATAAAGTCAACCGCTTCCTCTGTGTCTGTCCTCCTGGTGAGTTCTTATTTCTGGAAACTTTTCCTGCTTTACCCTACCAAGAACTGCACAGATGTTGTGGGTGATATGTTCCTTGTGAGTTTCTGTTGTGAGTTTCTGTTGTTCTTAGGGCAGCACCTGTTTGAGTGAGTTGCAATCACTATTAAATTAGAATAGTTTCATATTGGTTGCATTAATATTGTGCCTGTGACTAGGTGGGCACTAACAAACACACAGTTGGACACCCCATCTAGAAGGGTAGCTGGCAACATGAGCTTCTGTTGTTGTGCAAATTGTACTGAGATACTCAGCATATTTTAGAGATCAGGCCCTCTAAACACTTTTTGTCTTTTTCTGAGGTTTTTAGGCAGAAGCTGGTTTTGCATCAGTATGCTGCCTGCATGAGGAGTGAGATGAATTGGGCTTCACTAGAAACAGAAAAGAGCTGAGCTGAGGGAACAATGTTAAGTGTAGAATGAACATCACTTGTTTTCTTCATGGATTACAAAAAATGTCGAGTTCAGAATACACATGAAAAAAGCCTGCTCTGCATCTCTTCTTATTGACTAATGATGTTCAGGCTCTTGCTTTGGTTCCTTCTTTCAAGAATTCCTGATGGTTTTTTATTTTATTGAACTACCCAAGCATCACCTGACATCACCTGTCAGTACTTTGTTAACTGTTTCAAGAACTGTATTGAAAGTTCCAGTGCTATATTTTACCACATTCCATACTGCTGTAGTAATTCTAGTCTGAAGGCTCTAGTGATGTATGCATGGGTATTTTACTTCTAGCTACTTGCTTTGATTGCCTCAGGGATTTTTATTGGTGGGCTCTCAGTTTTACAGGCAGCCATAACTGTCCAGTGGTGGACACCACTTGAGCTCCATCTGCTTTGTTTCTGCTTGACTTGGCCATCTCAGCTGGCAAATTTTCAAGCTGAGGCTCCTTTGACCTGGAGGACAGAACCTTTGGAGGGTGGGTTGGACAAGGAGCCAATCCACCCAGGACGTGGTGTGTGTGCTTAATGATGCCATTGAATGTAGATTTGCTGAGCTTATGTTTGGGTGGGTTTGAGGATTCGCTAATAGGTAATTCCTGACAGTGCAGCTGTCTAGATGAACTCTTTCCAGTGACTTCCATCCGTTTCTGTGCCTCTCAGGATTCAGCGGTGCTGTGTGTCAGATTGACATAGACGACTGTTCCAGCACGCCGTGTCTCAATGGAGCCAAATGTATTGACCACCCCAATGGCTACGAGTGCCAGTGTGCCACAGGTCAGTCTTGTGTTCAGAGCCCCTGGATGGAGATGACACATAACCTAAATACATGAAAGGCTGGTCACAAAGATGTCAGTGTTTTTCTTTCTTTCTCTGAAATGCTGCTTGTTTGTTGCAGAGCTTTGTCTACTCCTTTGTGCAGGGAATAGTATTTAAGTAGAGAAAGCCTTTCACTTGTGGCAGTTAAGTTCACAGTTGATGGGAGTTCTGGCCTCCCTCTTTCAGCACCATCTTTTACTTCCCAGAAGATGACAGCTTCTTCTGTATTAGCAATGGAGTCCACATATGGAAAAATATCAGCATGACGGCTCATACCTGTGGTTTACCTCCCTTTCTCCCAGGTCAGATTATATTGTGTGCAGTTGAAAAACAAGAGATGGACAGAACAGTGCTATTATGCATTCTGAATTCTGTTGAATCAGGCTATTTTATATCAAAAACTAAGACTGAAATGCGGTAACAGTTGTGAAAGAAATTCCACTCAGTAGCTGCCTGCCAGAGAGTAGCTGAAATGATTTGTCAGGTATCACACAGAAATTCTGATAGAGCTGTGGCCTGGAACTCAGGTATTTTTTTTAATGCCTGGTGAATTACATATTCAGAAGCATCAGGTTTAATTATAGGACTTTCTTATCTTCATACCTCCAGGGGTGATGTAGATGTGTTTTTATCTTCATTTTTACATCTGGTCAAATAAGAGCGTTCAGAGCTGTTATATTCTCTCAGTAAGGAGCTACTCTTGGTTGCTTTCAGTTAATGGTGCCTGATACACTGCTCTTGATACAGGTTCAGGTATGAAATGCCTTGGCTTTAGCTCTTCTATTGGGGAAGGAGCTGAACAGTTCCTGGAGCTATCTTAGTCCCAGTAATGTGCACTGAGGTTGGTTAGATTTATGTGCAACTTTTCTTGTTTTGAATCATTCCAATAATGAAATTATTAAGGCAAATCTGACTTCACTGCACAGAAGGTAGTAGAGATTAGCCTAAATATAGCCTGGTCTCCACCATTCCCAAAGGTCCTGAAGAGGCATCTGTTGGAAGAAGGAGAATGTGGTAGTTCTGACCAGGAGAGGAATAATTACTGTGGTCAGAATTTTCCTTTTGACTACTTCATGTGACAAATTAAGCAGACACTTGCAAAAAGAAGTTAAAACTCAAATCTTCTCCAAACTTGGAAACTGTTTTAGTTTTTCTCAAGCTGGTGTGTGTTCTCGTTGCTTTCATTTGCTGAGAGTGCAGAACTTACCAGGCCTGGGAGGGGTTTGGGTCATGTAGAAGAGGACAACGTGGAGAGCTGTGCCTTGAAAAGCAAGTTCTGAATTTGGCACTAAAACTGCATAAATCACCTCAATACAGAAATTCTAGGTATCCCACCTGAGGAGGGAAGACAGTTGCTTCCATGAAGGCAAATGATGTATGGATCATTTTCAGGCCAAAAGCAACCAAATGCATGTTACTGAAGCAGCAGTTCTTAGTAAAATCCTTGGTTAAATCTTTGACCGAAAATGGAAGAAAGACTCTGTATTATGGCTCTTTTCCATCCTGTCTGAAGTATTCTCATATTCTATATTCAAATGGTTTTTTCCTAGTCTATCTCTTGCTGCAAAGAGAGAAGTCATGTTTTGGTGAGGTATGTTCAGTTGAGAGATTCAGAAATATTCCTGATCTCTAAGTGGCTCAGTTGAGCTACAATAGCAGGCAAAGTAATGACTTTTGAATGAATGTGTGCTAAGTATTATATTTAATATTGACAGCCTTCTGTAAGACTGAAATGTGGAATTCTTCATGGGGGCAGGTCAGTTTCTGGACAATAATGTTTGAGTGTGTTCTTGCTCTGCTAATCTCATAATATGAGTGATGTGTTCCCTGAATGGTAATCACCAGCTGCCGACGTGATTGAAAACTGCAAAATGTTTGGCCAAATGCTGTACAGATAGCTCTATTTACTGCTTGATTTTTGTCTTTTCTTTCCCTTCTGGCATTATTCCACTTCTCCTTCCCAGTGGTAGATCATGGCTTTTCTTTTCCTGGGTTGTTTCAGGTCTTTCCTCTTTTATTTGTCCCTGCCCTCTTTTTTTTTTCCCCCCTCTGCCACCATTTGTCCCCTTATCTGTTTGTTTTCCCTCCTTCCCTAACATCTTTTTATATCCATCTCTCTAGCTAGCTTCCCTTCCCTCTCCTCACCCACTTCCACACCCATTCATCCAAGCATACATTCGCAGAACTTGGAAATGTTAGCCGTCACCTGGTATGTTTGACCACAGAAATAACCACAAACCTGTATGAAAAATGGGGAGCCTCTTATCCACTTTAAATACTCAGGTGAGAACCACTCTTCAGCTGTTGAAATTCCCTGCAGCTTGGTTTGTATCAGTCTCCAGTTGGTGTCATGAAATTTCAAGTTCTGCCTTCCGGATCTTTGGCTGCTGGAAGGCAGCGTGAGCTGTTCCTCCTAAACCTCAGCTCTGAAAACCATTTATTTGAAATTGTCCCTGTCTTGTATAGCTCTGCTCCGTCATAGAGAGCAGGGCTCTTGAGGGTGTTGTTTGCTGCTCTTAGCTTCCTGAGCCCTTTAGCTCTTTTTGTGCATAGGTTCTGTCCTTCTCTGTTGCTCAGGATGTTTCCCAGCTGAAGCAGAATGAAACAGGCCAAATTGCTGCTTGTTTCATTGCTCCTAACCAAGAGGTTGCATGCAGCCTTCAATAAGTTTGCAGTTGGTGCTTGATTGCAGTTACTGAAAAGTTTCCTGGTGAAAGAGGCTAGAAACTTTCTAATAAGCAGAGCTGCAGAAGCTTTGATGTGAGCCAGGGGAGTTCCCTTGGGAAGGTTTCAGCAGCTTCTTTGCAGTAATTTCTCATTCTAACAAGGTCAACCCCACTCTGTCCTCCTGTTACTGTGTAGAGGAAATAACGGCAGGAGTGTGCCTTCAGATAGTTTATACTGATGCAAATAAGTATTTCTGATGGAGATTTACATGTTTCCTCTCATGGCTACTGTTCCAAATAAACTGAAGGTTACCTGTTCCAGTGCCAGGGTTCTCCATGCATGATGTTGTTCTGTAATGCTGTGAAAAGTGGAGAGTGTTGTGTTCCAGGACTTGAAATGCAGTTGAGGTGCCCAGTTACCTTTGTGCTCTCTACCACTTTGCTGATTCTTGATACAATTCTTTCTATACCTGTATAATATTCACTGCAGCATCCTACCAGTAAAGTCCTTACTTACTCCTGCTCATGGTTTTTCCTCAGGTTTTACTGGCCTTCTGTGTGAGGAGAATATCAACAACTGTGAGCCTGATCCTTGCCACCACGGGGAGTGCCAGGATGGCATTGATTCCTACACGTGTATCTGCAGTCCTGGCTACATGGGTGCCATCTGCAGTGAGCAGATAGATGAGTGCCACAGCAATCCTTGCCTCCATCAAGGGCGCTGCATCGACCTGGTCAATGGCTACCAGTGCAACTGCTTGCTGGGCACTTCAGGTATGTAAAACACAAGTGGAAGGCTTGGATTCAAGCAGAATTCAAGCATGTAATTATTTCTTATGTGTGCTCTGGTGTGTGCTAAATTTGAGACAGATTACAATATAAGAGTATCATTTTCACATTGCTTTTCCTTGCTGAACTTTGGTGTGCTTGTGTGGATTGCCTAACCCTCACTGGTGCTGCAACTGATCTTGGGAGAATTTGCTTCCTCTTTGCTCCAAAAAAATCAGGCCTGCAGAAAAATTAGACATAGTGTTCAAAATGTTTATTCCTTTGTTTAAATATTTAGTACAAGTCCAGGATCATATTCAGTCAGCACCAGTGGCTCAGGTGACATTCCTTGGTGTCACAGTGCTTCTGCATCATCACCTGTTTTAAGTTGTCCCCATTGTGACTTTGAAGCAGGTGGGATTCTTAATTTGGCTATTTTGGGAAAATAGTTTTGTTGCCTTCTTTGTAAAATTTACCTTCCTTATTCCTTTAACTCCTTTTTTTTTTTTTTTAATCTAGGAGTAAACTGTGAAAATAACTTTGATGATTGTGCCAGTAACCCCTGCATTCATGGGGACTGTATCGATGGTATTAATCGCTACAACTGTGCCTGCAAACCTGGATTTACAGGTAAAGTCAGCTACCCAAGAGCTCTGAATTGTTTTGAAGATAGTTATCCGAGTAGCTAGGGAGGCTGTGTTTTGCATACTGACTGCAAGGGATTTGGTTGGTATCTCAGTAAATCCTTCTAATCTTTGGATCTTAGCATCTTACATTACAGCCAGTTCTACCAAGCAGAAAAATGGCCTAATCTGTGCTGTGAAATGCCATTCTTGTTAGGTAATTAAGTCCAATTCATGGTTCTTGGTTTTATAACAAATAAACCCGCGTGACTTCAGTTTATTATTTACAGCCTCTTTCCAGGGACAGAGGGATTGTGGACAATATGGAGAGGTGTTTGACTGGACACTACCTTGGGCTTTGACCATGAACAGTATTTCTATTTCTATGAAATCAGAGCATTAACTTGGTGTTCTCATGAGTTGCTTCCCACGCTGAAGTCTTCAGATGAATAACCTGATTTTTTCAGTACTTCTCTGTCATAGCATGGTCTGTTCTGTTTTCTTTTTAAATTACAAAATTTCTCTGGTAGAGTAAAAGGGGGGCTGAAAAAAGAAATGGTTAGACACCTCTGAATCCATGTTTAGAACTGTGAGTCCATATTTGTTATCCTGCTGGATCTCTTACTGTTATGCTGTTAAAATAATTCAGGACTATTTCTGATGGCTAAAGCACATCTCACCACTGTTTATAAGGGCATTTGTGTTTTGAGCCATGTAGGGTAATACAAAATAATTATTGTGGGGCAGTTGGTACTGTTTATTACAGCTTTCTCATCATGTTTGTTACTGTTTATTACTGAATGATTCCAATTAGAATAGATCTGAAACGCATTAGAAGGAGCACTAAAAGGTTTCATGTGTCTTGTGCCTTTCTCTTGGGGTCTTTCTAAACTCCTGCTGTTCCTTCCTTCGGCTCTGGCATGGTGGTACTCTCTAGTCCCCAGAATAAGATGAGAAATGATGCTGCTCACTCATGCCTACCACTCTCCTATGTTGCTGGCACTCCATATTTGTTATCCTTCTGGATCTCTTACTGTTACGCTGTTAAAATAATTCAGTAATATGAATTGGCATATTCCAGTCTTTAACGAGCTGGTTTGGAGTGGGGTCTTGTTACTTTGTCATTTCCTTCTGCTAAAAATGCTTTCAACTTACTGCATCATTCACTCTGTTTAGCTTTCCAGCCTCACAAGACCTTTTGGTCACTGCTTCAAGGATCTTGCAGTCGTAATCAGAGACAGGCAAAACAGGAAACAGTGCTTTTTAGAGCCCCTTTTTCGCAATAAACCAAAAGAACTGTATTTACTGCAGACATTTGGGCAGGATTGATTGTTCAAAGGGTAGGCACTTCAAAGCACAGGAGCAGGGCTATGACAAGCGGAGCCCAAGAGGTTTGTTGCAAGCATGATACAGCTGAGTGATTTTTGCTTTCCTAATCAATATTCACGGGTGATTTTTGTGGAGATTCTGGAATGGGTTGTGAATACTTGCTGAGTGTAAGTGCTGTTTTCCAGGCCCAGGAAAGTGCTGCATCTCTCAGAAACACTTCTCTTGGCTTGAGTTAAAACACAGAGGCATGTGAGCTCCATGCTGCTGCCTTGGCTTCCCTGAGCTGTGTCTCAGTGTGTGTTCTTGCAGATGTGCAAAGCCAACACTCTTCTAAGAAATGGTGCTCAGTAAGTGTTACTTTTTCTCTCTAGGCCCCCGTTGTAATGCGGACATCGACGAGTGCACGTCCAGCCCCTGCCACAATGGTGGCACGTGTATAAACGAGGTGAACGGCTTTCGGTGTGTGTGCCCTGAGGGTTTCCACCATCCCCACTGCCAGTCCCAGGCAGATGGCTGCCTCAGCAACCCCTGTGTGCATGGCAACTGCACACACATTGCCACTGGGTAAGGACTCATTAAACCTACCTGCTGCCTTCTGTATTATTGTTTCTTGCTTTGTCCAGACTTCCAGCTTCTGATTTTTTTCTAATTTCTCAGATTAGGATCCCAATTTATTTGATGCTTATGATATAATAACAGTAAGGTGTAGACCTTCATTCACCAGCTGGTGTTTCAACATAGGTTTTTCTGTCCTGCTTTGTGTTGTTTGCTGGTTTTGCATGAGCATGTAGTGCAGGACGTACTGCCACCATCTAGAGGGAGCGTTTAGTGATTCTAGTGAGTTAAGTGAATGCAATTAAAATAAAGAAGTGGTTCCAAATTAAATCTTTGGGGAGCAGCAGCAATCTATTCCATCAAAACCTAAAGCATCGAGCATGGGGACTGTCTTTATTGGCTAGTGCTGTTCTTCCTAACCAAGCACTGTATCAAGGCTGACAACTTTTGCACTAGAGATGGATATTTCACCCAGGACACTTTGTCCATCGCTGAGATTTTGTAAGCTTTACTCATATTATTGCATGTCTGAGCAAAGAAAGGAAGATTCTCTCTGGCTGTTTTGATGGCAGTAGTTGCATCTGAATCTTACATCGAGGAAGAACCAAATGCTGATTTTGGAAGCCCTAAATCAGACTTCTTTTTGGTAATGGTAGGTCTGGGGATACTTTGTTTATGAAAGTTCTCAACTATACATGGAATAGCCTCCCAAATATGTGCTGCATCCTGGGAAGTGTTGTCAGCACTTGGGTAAGGAAGTGATTTGCTGCTGCAGGTAGTTATGTAGGGCAGGATGCAGCATTTTCCCTTGAGCTGGCAGGAAGGCTGCCTTTATTGCTAATTTGGCCTCCTTGTAAACTTGGAAAACAGATTTTGTTCATTTTGTCTGTCATCTGTCACCTGCTTTTGCATTTATACCCACGTACACCTCACCCTGTGCCAGGTAAAAGAAGCTGTGTTTGCAGGGCAGGGAGAGAGGCCAGTGTGTCTTGTGTGGCCTGAGTCCAGGGTGATTCACCAAGTCCTTGCTTCTATGTCATGTGGGTGGGGTGTGCTCTACTTCAGATTTTGAAACGTGATGGAGAAGATTGCTCCTGCTCCCAGCCAGCTGTTTTCATTTGAAACCACTATTTGGTTTTAGATCGGTCTAGTTATCTTTGGAACCTATTGTTCCCCTCCACTTTTCTTTTTTTCAATTTTTTTCTCTCTTTGTTTGAATATGTTGAGATGGTCTTATCAAAGCAGAAACATATTGCTGGTTGACTGAACACTTTGTGAAAACTGTAACAAGGGAAGTGTGGTTTTAAGGGAGGGTTTATTTCCAGTATTTTCAAAACTATACAGCTGGGGTAAACAATCAAAAGTAACTTAGGGCTCTTCTGAAGAGAGTTCTTCTGGTTTTCTCTCCAAAACTAATCTGCAGGAGAAACTGGTAGAGGAGTTACTTCAAGATGCTCTAAAATTACTGCTGTTTTGCCTTTCAAGGTACAAGTGTGTCTGCGACCCAGGCTGGATAGGAGATTATTGTTCAACAGAAGGGAATGAGTGTAAATCAAACCCATGCCAAAATGGTGGAACTTGTGAGGATCTGCTGAATGGATACAGATGTACCTGTAGGAAAGGATTCAAAGGTGAAAATTCAGAGAAAGTTTGTTATCTTTTCCCTTTTTTCTTCATTGCACCTTTAGTGTCATTTCTTTTCATTAACCTTTGTGGAAATGGTAATCAAGATGGGAAATGCCATGGCTGTATGAAGTTAAATTACAGTCAGTTCCTGTAGTCATGATATGGTAGTAGAACACTTACCAAGGGCTTGTCTAAGCCTTGCTTGGACTTATTAAGACATGTCCTCTTGGAAGCTTAGCTTAATTTTCTTTATAAATAATGATATTTACATAAATGCCCTGGAAATTGGAGGGGCATTAAACTCAAAATGACCATGGCTGCTTCTACACTGAGCCCATGAGGAGTACTCTCTGCTCTCCTTTTCCTTCTGCTGAGACTTTTCAAAATGTGGCAGTGCAGTCCACTGCAGTGTGGGATAATTGTGTGAGTTACAACCTCTTTGTTCATTCTTCCAAGAAGCACCGAGCTCTTAGCAGCATATTCTTCTGCTTCCTCCCATTCTATTCTCCAGGTGTGAACTGCCAGGTGGTGGTTTCTCCTTGTTCCCCTAATCCTTGTGAGAACTCGGGAATCTGCCAAGAATCTTCTGACTCTGAAGGCTACACCTGCCAATGTGCCCCTGGCTGGGAAGGTAATGTGGATGGGGAATGTGTTGTGCTTTCAGTGCTGGCATTGAGCCTCTTGGCCATTGCTTTGTGAGGGGTCTCACCCTTGGACTCTGCACGTTTCAGGAGAAAGATGCACAGTGGATATTGATGAGTGTCTCTCCAAGCCCTGCAAAAACCATGCTCTGTGCCACAACATCCAGGGCAGTTACCTGTGTGAGTGTCGGCCTGGCTTCACTGGAGGGGACTGTGACAGTAACATCGACGACTGCCTGTCAAGTGGGTATCAGCACATTGCTCAGTGTTTTCCAGTTTTTCCTAAAAATAAACTTGCTGGCTGCTGTTTGACAGATTCTGAACTGTCTTTTATGATCTCTTGTCAAAAGGGAAAAAAAACCCCAAACTTCAGCTTTGTGATGTTTGAGGCAGTCAAAATCCATCATGTTCAGCTGCTAGAAATGGACCATGGTGTCCTAACTGATTGCAGTTGTTGTTCCCAGATCCTTAACTTGAAAAGGTCCTTAGAGTTTACATACTTTAATAAGAAGCACTGTTAAATGCAAAATTATATTTGCCTGAAATTTTAATCCATCAAGTGCCACTGCAGGGCTTACCTGTATTTCAACGTAAGTTTGACTGAGGTGTGGTGGGAATCTGGGGTACAGCAGTCCTTCCTGAAATGTCTGTCTGACATTAGTATTCTGGGAAGAGTGGGTCCTGTTGCAGTTCCAGTTAATCCATATTTGAAAACAAATTAAGCAGCAGGAAGGCCCTCTGTTTTGGAAGAGGTATCAGTTGTAGGAGGGCAGCCCATACAGTGATGAGCACTGAAACAGCTCAAATTGCAAGAAAACAAGTACTAATTTCATGTCCTTGACACTGTTGTTGATAAGGGAAACCAAATGCATAGTAGCTTCTTTTCCTTACTGGGCATATTCTAAATCATCATCAGATAAAATCAGAGTCTCCTGAGAAATGTCATGTGTTTAAAAGTTCATCTGTTACTATTTGAGAAGTGCTCTATCAAACCTTGGAGGAGTTCACAATGCTGTAGTTCTTAGATTGGCTGAGTCTTTAAAAAAACCCAACCAAACAAACAGAAAAACTTGAAATAACCCCCCCAAAACCAAAAAAAAAAACCCCAACCTCCTATTTTTTACTATCAGCTTAAAACCAAAATGGAGTTTTGAAGACTTTAGGCGTGAACTTAGCAAATTGTGTTTTGCATTGGAAAAAAATGTAAATTCATGACTTCTGTAGAGAAGGATCCAAACAAGTCTATTAGCAAAAGTTACCGTGGGAGCCCCAAGAGCAGCACTGCTCAAAGAACTTCTGAGGTGTCTGGCTCAGTCTGAGCTTTTGATTCCTTCTTTCTGAGCAAACAGGTACAGTACAAAAAGTGTCATGGTGCAGTGACCCAGAGCTTTGCTTACTGAAGCCAACAAAATTATTGCCTGTCCTGTTAGTTTTTGTGTGGGTGTCTGAAGATAAAAACATTCTCCAAGTGTTCATCTTTCACTCCCCAACAGCTGGGACATCTCTCTCCCTCCTCCGAAGTGTTCTGAGATCTGTAAGATTCACCCCATGTTGTCTTAGGCAGCACACCCATGAGGCTGAAGAAGCATTTCACATTACTGCCACAGCTGATTTCATTTAGCATAACAAAAACCTTCCATGCCTTGAGCCAAATATCTTTAATCTGTGAATCAAACAAACCCTCCAACTACAGGAACTTATTGAAAAGTTGATACCCGAGTCTCCTTCTTCTGTCAGTAAATGTGTGGCACAGAATTAATGCACAGCTTTTGGCTTCACTCATACATGGCTAACTGCCACAGACACAACATTTTATAGCTGCCAGGGGTCTTGCTTTGAGTATACTTTTGCTCTGCAGTAGTCAAATGACCTTTAAATGGATGCAGGTGTGTCTCATAATACAAATTTTTAACATGTGAGCATATTTCTCAGTCAATAAATGAGCTTTAATTATCTTTCACCTTTCTTCATTTCTCAGTAAACAGATTCAGCTTATGTACTTACAATAAACTGCAAATTTTTGGTGGAGTGTATTTGCATTTTCAAGTTCATATTTTAGTAGTACTTAAAAATAGTCCTAAATCCAAAAAAAAAGGCCCAGTAAGCTAATTTTCAACCCCCTTGCTTTCTCCCTTTTTCCTCCCCCCTCCCAGTTTCCCTCTCTGCCTTCATATATTAGGCTTTTGCTCTATGGAATGCAGAGTAGAAAAGGAATCTGGCTTCAGGAATGCGGGTCTTAAATCCAAAAAGTGGAAGGAGAAAAGTAGGAAGAAATTACTGAATGGCAGAAATCTTTCTGGCAGATTGGTACTTGTGGAAACAGAAGGAATACAGTAGTAGGAAGTGGCTTAGACCAAAGAACAGTGGTATGAAAGTAGTAAGACCATGGCAGGGATAAAGAAAATATCAAGAAATGCAGTGATTGAGGAGAATCCAAGGTAGTGTAGGAGTTTGTGAGCTTTTCTGCCAGCCTTTCCCCAATCAGTCTGTGATGCTGGGAGGAATGTCAAGTGCTCAATAACACATAAGTACTCATATATGTGCTAATATACACATACATATTTGATTTGACTGCACAACTTTCATGCTGAAAATTAAGCACACAAGTTCTCTCTTTTGTTAGGCAGGGTCTGGAAAAGAGAGAATGTGCCAGAGCTCTCTGATGAATAAAACTTGGTAGGGAAGAAGAAACAGTTGCTGCTCTGTTTTAATTGTATCAGTAGGCATCTGTCACAAAAGCAGCATTTGAATTTTAAACCAAAAGCCTTTGGGTTTTGGTTGAACAAATTCCAGCAGAGAAACCTTTAGGCCCTGAAGGTTGGCCTTGATCCACACCTTCTGGTAAATTTGTTATTGATAATGCTTTGCGGTTACCTGTTCCATAAAGTGGCTCAGAAAAACTTGTCAGTACTCTGTCACACTCTGGGCTGTGTGACACTTTTTTTTCCATAGAAACAACTGCTCTAGGCCTGGCCCTTCACTATCACCCATTTTAACACTCACTGGTGTTTCTGTCCTAGATCCCTGCCAGAATGGAGCCTCGTGCGTGGATGGGATAAACTCCTTCTCGTGCATCTGCCTGCCCGGATTTCATGGGGATAAATGTCAGACAGACACCAATGAGTGCCTGAGTGAGCCGTGCAGGAACGGGGGCACATGCACACACTATGTCAACAGCTACACCTGCAAGTGCCCACCGGGCTTCGAGGGAACCAACTGCGAGAACAACATCGACGAGTGCACCGAGAGGTGAGGCACCTTCACACTCTGGCTGCTCCTGCCCTCCAGCTAGTCCTGCTCAGAAGCAGCTTTTAACCGGAGGAATTCTATTTTCTTGCCATTTGTCACAGACCTGCTTGTGATTCTTGCAAGGAAAGCCAGCTTATTGAGATACAAATAATTCATATTTTTATAAGACCATTATCACATAGGGGAGGGGAAATAATTGGTTATGAATGGTTACTCTGTTGAGAAATACAAAAGCTGCAAAAATGGAAGTGATGGCCCACTGTTACAAAGGCAGCAAAAATAAATTAGTCCTGAGTTGTTGACAACAAATAATATGAAGAAGAAACCAGGAGAAAAACAAAATATACTAAATTCTGCTACTGGAAAGATTGAATCATCAGAGATTTTTTAATGCTCGCAAATTGGATGTGGTTTAGCAGCGTCGAGATAAAACCTGAGCTCGTTCTAAAGGAGGAGGTGTGGAACTTAGTTAAAATGCTCAACAGCTGGTCCTTATATAAATGGTTCATGGGGTAGTTTTAAGAGCTCTTTGAGAGTAAAACGTGATTCCTTCAACTGCCTGCGTATTTATTTTAAGCTTTGTTAGGGTTGATGGAAGTAACTTCAGATTCTCAAATGGGAAACAATTCTAACAATTTCTTTAAAACTTGCAATGGTTAAAAAAATAATTAAGAAGTACTCTGTTCTAGTCTAGTTACCAGAGACAAATTATGCAAAACTCTTGGTTTTTTTAAGTATTTTCTGCACAAATAGAAAAGATCTTTCCTACCTTTTATAAAATTGCATTTGAGGAGGAGTTATCTTAATATCTTTTTCTTAAGAGCAGGATTGTGTCACTGATGTGAGGGTGTGTTTAATTTGCACAACAGTTGTTGAATGGAGTGAAGTGGGCTGAGTGTTCGGGCAGAACTCCTGGCTCTTCCTTGAGGTTCATCCTGTTTTTGTTTTTGTTATCAGTCAGGACAGGAACCAGTCTTGCAGGTATGAATTAAGGATGTAGCAATTTTCAACGCTCTGGCAAGCTAAACCAGTCAGACCTTCTCAACCAAAATTACTGAGCTGTGCTTAAGTGCACCGTGGCTGTTGGCTAATTTGAATTTGGGTCAAATGATTCTTCCGTGTGTTGTGTGAGAAGCTGCCTGTGAGAGAGTGCCCTCTCCTTTTGGTACCTGGTTTCAGTGAAGCACACCAGGTGTCCTCTGTTTTCCCTGCTTTGCCATGAGTGTAAACAGCAGTTTGTTCTCTCTCTAAAACAGAATTCAGCCCCCAAGACAGAGGAACTTCTCTGATAAGCAGTTTAATGTTTGATAAGTAGGTTAATGTTGACATCTCTACTGTAATCACAGTCAGAATTTCTATACTTAAAATTTGCTTCCCTGCACTGTGAGTTCAGGGGGGTGAGTCAGTTGCTTCTCTCATGGAAATACCCTTTGACAGGGCACAAAGCAGATAGGCCTGAATTTGGTTTGTGTACTTTATCAAACTGATTATCTCAAGTCTGATCTAGGGTTATTCTCAGAGGAGCAGGAGACCATTTACAAGGAAAACTGAGTCAATTTTGCATGAGGCATCAATTCTCCAAACTTTCCCAGTCACTTCTCCGTAGGACACCTAATCTGACAGAATTTCTTATGATCAGAAGATTGGGGGGGAGGGGAATAGTTCCTTTGATCTGAATTCTGCCAGGGCATGTATGAGTAGTTTTACAAATCAGGACTTAAGATTCTCATAAGAAGAGAAGGAAGGGATTTAACAATACCAATACTTTCACATAATTTCAGTGAAGAACATGCTTGTGTTTTGCATGTTGTATGAACTTTTTCCTTGAGAAACCATATCCCTGACTCCTTTGAAGATTTAAAAAAAAGGCAAATTGTTTTGTTTATCATAATTTGTAATACAATTGTAATTTGTAATAAAATTTATCAGTTTGAGCAAGTCACATGAGATACTGTTTGCCATCACACTGAAGCTGGGAAGATTTCATTAAATAAGTTACATCCATCACTAATGACCCATTAAAAGCCTGCGTTACTTTCTTGGTCTGCTGAGGTAAAAGTTAGCTGGAGGGTGAGCTGGAATCCCCTAGGTTTGCTGTTTTCTGATTTTTGCTTCTTCAGCCAGAAGTTAGCAGTGATCAAAAGATCCTGTTATCTGCTTTTCTCCCTTATTTCAGTCATGTTTATGTTCTCTTTTGTCTGTGAGCTAATTGCATTTTGTCTGAGCTTAGCTTTCTTCCTCCTCTCTTGCAGCTCCTGTTTCAATGGAGGCACTTGTGTGGATGGAATCAATTCCTTCACCTGCCAGTGCCCACTGGGGTTTATGGGACCCTTCTGCCTCACAGAAATCAATGAGTGTGCTTCCCATCCTTGCCTCAACAGGGGCACCTGTGTGGACAGCCTGGGCACATACAGGTGCATATGTCCCTTGGGCTACACTGGCAAGAACTGCAAGGTGGGTGACTTCTTGTGGCATTGTTTGCTGTCCAGCAGCAGAGGTGGCTGGGAGAGGTGTGAGGTGCCAAACGTGGCTGAGCTCTTGTTCCTTCAGACCTGGTGAGGGGTGGTTGGCACATTAGGTGTCCCTGTTCAAAACTGGAAATCACTGAATGGACTGGAAGAGACCTTAAAGATCATCTAGTTCCATCCCCCATCTATTTGCAAGGAGGCAAAAAGTGGTTATTTATGAGAACAGGTGTCACTGGAACTTTCTAGATTAGTTTTCTTAAATTAAAACCAGCTGTTACCCTGGAAAATGGATGCATTTCATTCAGAGCATAAAATTGTCCTGACTAAAGACCGAGTCCTGTATTTAAAAAACAACAAAACAAACAAACCAGCAAACAAGCACGAAACAAAAAGCAGAATATCACTCTGATTAGCAGAATTTAGATTTAACTGGTTCATTTTTTACTGGGAGGTAAATTTTAATCAGGGTTGATTGTAAATTTTTTTTTCATGAAGAGCCAGAAGATGTTTTGGGGCAGTAAATGATGTACTTGTCCTATTTACAACCTCAATAAAAATCTCTAGCCTTACTGGCACACTTAAGTTCAGGCAGTTTACAGTTTTCCACAGGAGCTCTGTATACTGTAAATGACTGACTAGTGCCTATTAAAAACTCTAACTTGGCGTGGCACAGTGGAAACAGAAGGATGTTTTTCAAATCAGAGTTCTTTCTTTTGAGTCTGTTCTTATCAAAACAGCAAGAATGATTTGAGACTATTTCTGCTTTTGGAATGGTAAACTCTGTATTGGCTTCCTTCACTAGCAGTCTTGAGTGCTGCCATTTAAAAAAAAAAAGGTGAATTTCTTAAATGGCTGGAAAGCACTACAATTTTATAAGAGTTTTGCAGCCTCTCTCTCTCTTGCCAACTTGTTTTTGTAAAGCAGCGAATGTTGGAAAGAAGCATTTTAGTGGCAGTGGGGGAGGTGCTTTTTCAGAAGTATGTTGCTAGACATTAAATTGTCAGGTCTGCTTCTAGGTATTGCTAATGAAGGAAGTGAATGCAAAGTAATGAAGTGATAGAAAAAAGCAACCCCTCTGCTACCCTAATTATGCATTCTGGGCACACCACTTAAACCTCATTGGGAGAATTAGCATTGAGAGTGATCGTGAAGTACTGTAAAGTTCAGTAGTTCCTCTTCTGTTATGTTTGCTTTGTTTTTACTGGAGAAAAGGATTAATGTTCCTTTCCCCAGATTAAATGCTGTGCATTCTCAGAAAGTCTGCTTTATGTTCAGAGAAGCTTGATTGTAATGTATTACCCATTTTATACCAGAGGAACCAGAACTTTCTAAATTAATAAGTACTACTCAAAGCTGTATTGGGGAGATTTATAGATTACAGCTACACTGTAGTTCTTGTCTTAGTGTAAAGTGGCTTGACCTAATTAGCAAAGCTAAATGAGCAGCACAAAATCAGACAATGATTCATAAGTTTTAGAATTTGCATGTAAAACAGTCAGCTACTCATTACAAATGCAGAAGCAATAGGCTCAGTGTTTTTTCTTCTTCACGCTCAACTACATGTGATAAAACTTAATTCCAAGTTTCCTTTTGGTTGCCTGTGAAAGCACAGATTTTTTTTTACTTTAATCTTTGTGAGGAGACAGTTTGCATCTGAAAAGCAGAACTTTCTGCAATTGAAATTGCATTTTACAGCCAAAATTCAGTGCTACTCACTTTAAAAACCTCACCCTTCATCAAGTCAGCTTGAAATCAATCAAATAGCTGTATTATTTTGAAGATGAATTGCTTAAAAAGGAAATTATGGTTAGTGGCTGGTTTATATTACATCAGACAGTTATTTTGGGTCTTCACTTTCATATGATGATTTAGACTCTTTGTTTTTATGTGAGAAATCAAGAAAAGCAATATACTTTAGCCCATCTTCAGTTCATAAAATTGTTGTGGGGTTTCAGTTGAATCTTGGAAGATACAAAAAGTCAGCGAGACCATACTGCAGCAAATGGGGCCAAAAGCAGGTATGGTGAGCTAATGATAGAAGGGAAAATTATGGATCAAAATGTGGAACACATCTGTCATCCTCAAAAAGCAGTGAAAATGGGGGCAGTTAGGGAGAATAGCTGGAAGCCTCCTGCTTATGTGGAACTAGAAAACTAGTCTGAGATAAAACCCAATTTTCTGAAACTAAGCCAGCCAAAGATCCACCTTCATGGTGAGGTGTGAGAATTTTGAAATAATGCTGCCATCTGGGGTTTATTCATCTATACACTTGCACTTTCCTAGGCATATGAGACTCTCAGTAAAGTACCTGGCTTATGCCTGGGAAGTACTGTCCTGCTCTTTCCAGTGCCACGAGGAACCAGTACTGCAGAGCTCCCTTTCTTTGCATCTTGAACTTGTTCTCTGAGTGCTGTTTCTCCTGCCACATTTCATGTGGGTTTTTTTTCTCTGCAGTCACTCGTGGATCTGTGCAGCAAGTCTCCCTGTAAGAACAAAGGCACGTGTGTGCAGACTCTGGCCCAGACTCGGTGCGTGTGTCCACCCGGCTGGACTGGCGCCTACTGCGACGTGCCCAACGTCTCATGCCAAGTGGCAGCTTCACAGAGAGGTAAATCAGCATCCTCTGTGCTTTAGCTGAAAACATTTCCCCATGCCTCTCCTTCCTCCTTGCACCTGTGCACATCCCAGAGAGCTTTGCCTCTAGGTGGTTGACAACAGTCACTTCTCAAGATAAAATACTCTCTGCAAGGCTGTGTTTGGGAGTCAAGGCTTTCTTGATTCTCCCCATCACAGAAATATCAGAAAGGAGGAATTAAATACTTCATGAGGTCTCAGAGTTCCAGTGGTACTGTTTTACACAGACTGCCTTTTTGGAAAATGCATCAGCCCTTCATGCTGAACCCCAGGCAGGCCAGGTTTAAGATATGTCCACGTACAATAAAGGCATCTTGGAACTCATGATAAGTATTTTTGCAGAGAATACTGATGACTAATTACTTAGTGCACTTACTGATTACTAAGTGCACTATTTAGCCTTATAGGTTATACCGTGGCTCCTCAAAGTAGTAATTTTCTACTTCAGATGATGTATATGTAAAAGATTTGGTTTTCAGGTGAATTTTGTCCAGCAACGTGCCTTGTAGCCCAGGCAGATGGACACTGTCATGCCACTTTTGTCCAGGAAATCCTGACAAGCAGATTCAGTGTCAAGCTCCCATGCTTTTTGGGGACGTTCTAGGTACAAACATTGAACCTTTGTAGAGCAGCAGTAGTACTTCAGACATGTATTCACCAGCCAGTGCTAAATAAAACAGCAGTACAAATACTTCATGCCAGTGTTGAATACAATGATCCAAAGAGGACAGAGCAGTGACTTCATTTGTAAGCCAGTTTTGGTTCTGATCCACTGTAATTTAAGGAGTAACTCTTCAATTTTAAAGTTGCAGCTTTTCAATTTGTTGGGCCTACCCATCTCCATTCCTATTTGAGCTACCAGCACTGGCAGCAAGCGTGTTTTATGTGTTTGCTCACTTGATTTAACTTTGGTTTCAGGAGTCCCCATGGACCAGCTGTGCCAGCACTCTGGTCGCTGCCTCAATGTGGGGAACACCCACCACTGCCAGTGCCAGGTGGGTTACACGGGCAGCTACTGTGAGGTGCAGCTGGATGAGTGTGAGTCCAGCCCCTGCCAGAACGGAGCCACCTGCCGGGATCACTTGGGTGGATACCAGTGCGAGGTAACCCCGGGGATTTGCTGGGAAGAGGGATAAATACTTAGGGCACAGTGATACAGAGGAATAAGGAGAAATCAGAAACATGTGCAAGTGGTAGAGTACCTTCAAACAGGGGGTAAAAGCAGCCTGCATCTGGAAGGAATTTTTGATTTGGCTATAGCAAAAACAGTGCTCCTGAGAGGTTTTTAAGGCTGAATTAAGAGGTGTGATTGGAAGGAGCTGTGGTTGATGAGCATTTGAACTCTTTGTGTCATTGGAGAGGGGGTTCTTATCTGGAAAGGCTTTTTGCCTGAGGTGTGGTTTATATTAAAATATTTGTAAAATGTATTCAAGGAATATTGTATTTTCCCTGTTGAGTGGGCAAAGTATCCCTTGCCTCTCAGGGTGGGAAATGCTTTGCCCTGCTTTCTGTTTCCTAATGCTGATGCAGAGCAGTGTAGGCCATGAGATTATTGCACATCAACATCCCTAAGCTTTTCAGAATGGTAGAACACCTTGGAAGCCTATGCCCAGAGGGAAAGGATGAGGTTTATGTGAACCTTAAACCAAAACTACTAAGCCAGTTTCAGTGCTAGAGGGTTATCAGGATTTGATCTACTCTGTTTTGCAGCAATCAAATCATTTGAATTCAAATTTGCAGTGCCCTGTTATGTGTCACATGGTTGAGTTGTGTGCTTACGCTGCTGGCTGTGCAGCCCTTGAAATCACTTGCAGTTGTTCAGCTACAAGGGCAGTCCTAATCTGCCCCATCGAGGGCTTCTCTGTCTGTGTTAGGCTTTCTGAGATGTCTGCTAATGTATCTGTTGGAAGAGTGTTCACACTTATTTCTCTGCCGGCAGTGTGTGGCTGGATACCAGGGTGTCAACTGCGAATATGAAGTGAATGAGTGCCAGTTTCAGCCCTGCCAGAACGGAGGGACGTGCATCGACCTTGTCAATCACTTCAAGTGCTCCTGCCCACCAGGAACTCGGGGTAGGAAGCTCAGCAATTAAGTGAATGTTACAAGAGAGAATTTTCCTCTCTGACTGCTGGTTTCACACAGTTTAAAGGGAATGCATTATGCACTTTGAAGAATGTTCCCAAAGTACACAGGATCCCTTGAGATACATATTTTCTCTTTAAAAATAAATGCTACTTTTTTTCTTCCCTTTTAATTTTTTTTTCTTTTAAAGGAATGGGTCGTGGCAGTGTCCCTTGGGAATGCATGATCTGTCTTTGGCAATGTAGAGGCATGAGATTGCTGTTAAGGTCTCTCCCAAACCTATCTGTTTTGATACAGTAAATCCAAGGTTTCTTTTTGGCTAAGGTGCTATGAAATCAGTAGGAAACTTTCTTAGTTCTTGCATAACTTCTAATGTCCTTTACTTGCTTAAATTTATGCCCTACATTGCCCTCTATCCTGGAGTCTTTTGTGGAAGAGAAGTTGAGTGACTCTAGACTACCTTAAACTATTTCAGCATATTCAAGCTCTTTTATTAAAAGCTCCTTAGAAGGAAAAAAAAAAAAGTAGTTCACAGTTGATATCAGAAGTTTTCAGTAGGCATGATTCCACAGCCTGTTTATTGTCAGGTTTCTTGAAACCTAGCCTTCCCTTTCATATCTGACCAGTGACCTGGCTTCTACCTTTGAAAATATTCAGAATTTAACGTTTTAATCCATCAGTAAATGCTTTCTCGCTTTATGTTCTTTTTTTTAAGCTTATTTCTCAAGTCAGTTAAAAATTTTAAGTTGCACTGAACTTTCTCTTTCTGAAATGTGTCATCTCAATGTAGGTGAAATCTTCATATGTCAGATAGAACTAAATTCTTGGTTCATAAAGCAAATTTAAGTACAATTATAAAATATTTGCCTCCTGCTAATGCATATCACCAGTTCATTCACTTTAGTGTGGCTCTCAGCACATCTCCCCACTCTGGTTAAGTGTTTATTTCATTGTAAATCATTGCACTACCAATTCTTCATGTACTGTTCTTAATATTATTCTTCACTTTTTAAAAAAAGGCAAAAAAAGTGCAATAAAACAAAAGCAGAAACAAACATGCTTTTTAGGTCTCTACACCCAAGAGTGTATTTATGTACCAGTAAATTGCCGGAATTATTGTTGAATATTGCCAAAATACCATTGCCAGAATTTCTGTATTCCACTAAATCCACCACCATCCTTTGAGAGGTTCTGAGTGAACTGCCTTTAATCTTTCAGTTTTCCTTTGTTGAGATTAATTACTTTTAGGATGTGACAGGTGTTTTTTTTTTTTTTTGTAAATGAAAGGAATTGGAGGAGACTTAATACAATTATTTAGGATAGTAAAACTTACTTTTGTCCCTGGCCCAGTTTGTAATTAATACTTTACTGATGCCAGTGTAAGCATTCTCCATATTTAGATGAAGAATTTTACTTGCTGTGGTTGGAACAACAGCAATAAACTTGCTCAGCTTCCCCTCTCTGCCCCCTTGTGCAGTGAAAGCAGAACCAGCACCAGACCTCCTTGCTTGAAAGGAAATCCCACAGGGAGAAGAAATTGCCCTCCTTGGCTGCTGGTGGGGGTTTGCTGTAGGTCCCCAGAAGCCAGATGGGAGGAATCAGTGTTTTATCACAGCTGCTTTTTTGTTGGTTTGGTGTTGCTTGTTTTAATGCTGTTGCTACAAATGCTCTTTGCCCAGTTCCAGGGTAGCCTGGTGGTAGCTCATGGCCGTTCGGGGACAGCACGGGGCTCCCAGGCTCTGCTCAGTTTCAGGGCTAAATCAAGCACATCTTTTTTGGGCTTGGTTTGGTTTTGTGTTTTTAATTATGCCCTTAAATTAAGTCAAGTATGAAAGCTGCCAAATACCAGGATGGCCTAGCATTGAGGACAGCCTGGATGTAAAACACATGTACCCTAAGTCTGCTCTGAGGCTGGCTGTCTGCAGAGGGTATGGAATACATTAAACTGGGATCTTTACCTGCTTATTTCAGGGACTGTGTATGACATGGCCTTAAAACTTGACGGGCAGTGTAGAAAAGCAGCCACGGCACTGTATCCTCAAGCTGTCCCTCTTTCCTGCTTTGACAGGGCGCTTCTGTGAGGAGAATGTGGATGACTGCATCTCAGACTCAGGAGTTCCCCGCTGCTTCAACGGAGGGCAGTGCATTGACCAGATCGGGGGCTACAGCTGCCTCTGTCCCCAGGGCTTTGCAGGAGAGCGCTGCGAGGGGGACATCAACGAGTGCCTCTCCAACCCTTGCAACCCTCGAGGGAGCCTGGACTGTGTCCAAATGACAAATGATTATAGGTGCATCTGCCGTAGTGCTTTCACTGGTGAGTAGTCATGAACACGCTTCCAATTTAATGGCAGTATCTTGAGAAATGGTAGTTCTGTCCCTTCCTGGCAGTGCTGTTATCTAGCCACTTCCCTTCACAATATCTGATTCTTTCTCTACAGCATGTTTCAATTTTTAAACCGGTCTTTCTTTTAAACCTTCTAAGAAATTTGGCTTCCAGAGCTGTCTCAGACAAAGGAATCTCCTGAGACACTTGGCTTCCAGGGCTTTTCTTTCCTTGTGGTACTTTTCCTGCCTTCATAATTTCACATTTCTAATATTGGAAGTGTAACAGTTCATGTATCAATTCATCTGTTGCTTTTCCTTTTGCAAAGCAGTCATATGCATTTTCTCTATAAATCAGTGTCATGGTATCATAATTAGCTTTTGGCCTCCTTTTCTACTTCTTGCTGCCTTTCCTCCTTACATTGGTGATGTGGTCAGGATGGAGTATTCTATGCGTGAATGGGCTGTACATTCCTAGCTTGATGATCCTTCCACAATCCAACTCTGAATCACAACTTTGCAAGAATTTCACACTGTGCAGACTTATGTCTCACTCTCTCTAGATCTCCTCTTTGTTAGTATTGCAGCTATTCTGCTTTCTGCCTCCCACTGGGCTTAAGTTTGGTCTAATAGTCTCCAGATGTGTCTTAACTTTTAGCTTTCCGTTTTACATGTCAGTTTAACTTCTTATGCATTCAGTTTTCTTCTGTTAAAACTTTCACTTTCCCTGCTTACTAGTGACCTTTTCTGCATGCTTTACCAGCAGTTTTTACTCCTGTTTTTTCTTAAAATTTAAATATGCTGTGCTTTTCCACTAAATTTGTGAGTTTCAGTAGCAAAGAAAGCACAAAGATACATGTTTGAAGAATTCACGTAGTAGTTTTCAATGCATTACTTAGCCTGCCAAAAGAAGTTTCCTGAAAGAGTGATGTATGAGGGAAGTGGAACTGGTGGGACACTGGTGTAGGCCATCAGATGGGTTTTATTTTAAGCCTGTCTGTTAAGGTTGCTTTTATGAATTATGCTTCATGTGGCTTCTGACCCTCATGGAAGCATTGCTGAATCTTGTGCTGTGGGGAGTGCAGGCCTGCTGCACCCCAGGAGGAGCAGGGAGAGCTGCTGTGTCTCAGACATGAAGTCTGTCTGGAAATGTTAGGCACAGAGTGGGGAACATGCTTCCTCCTCTAGCTGTCTGTCTTCTGCACATTCCACACTGACCCTTCTGGCCTGGGAGGGGATGGGGTGGTTTTGCTGTGGTCTGTGACTGGTGGGATGCCAGGACTCTGTGGGCCATCCTGCCCTGTCTGCTCCTGTCTGCAGTCTTGGCTGCACATGTCTGGAGACTTCTATAAATGTTTTCCTAGGGGGTCCAAGTCATGCTTAGATCATCCCCAACTTTTAGAAGTTTGGTGTCAGTTTGACTCTGGGAGCTGCTGCAAAGCTGGTCAGTGCAGTAAGATCCCTGTCTGGCTGATCAGTCTGAGAAGACTCTGCTTGATTCTTCTGTTCACTCATGGTACATCTGGTCCTGAGAGTTGTTCATTCATGTTACAATGTAATTTGCCCTTGGACTCATTGAGCATCTCCCAAAATGTAAAGAAGCCTTAGGAACCCCTAAACTGTGGGGGAGTGCATCACTTTCAGCCTCTGTGCCTGGCTGACATTGAGATGGCAGCAGCACATTCTTTGTGCCATGTTGTGTGTGTTCTTGAGGAGGCAGACACAGTCAGCTGTCTCCAAAAAATGCCTTGTGGATTCTGGGGTTGTGCCTTCCTCTTCCACTGCTTAGGCAGCTACGTAGAGACCACATGTTACCAAAAGAGGTGCTCTCTCCAAAAAAGTCTTACTGGAGTGCTCAGCTCACTGGTTACTCACAGGAGTGTTTTGCATTGTGATGGCTTTTTAGAGTGATCCCACACACATTTCTCTGCTCTCCTCTCCGTGTGCTCCATCCCAGGCCGTCACTGTGAGAGTGTCATCGACGTGTGTCCCCGGAAGCCGTGCCAGAACGGTGGGACCTGTGCTGTGGCCAGCAACATGCCCGATGGCTTCATCTGCCAGTGTCCCCCGGTAAGCACCATGTCCTCACACTGCCCTGCCTGCCTCAGCTCCAGAGTCCTCTGCCTAGACTCTCATTGCTTCACTGCAGGTGAAGATTGGACACTCCTTACCCACGTCCCTTGGTTTATCTGCTTAGCAGGGAAACCCAGGGCTTCCAGGTGCCCCAGGAGAGTGATGCTGCCTGTTGCTACCCCGGACAAGTATGGTCTTTAAGTATTACATGGACTGGCTTTTTTGTCTTAAACCTACCATTAAATTACAACTTTTTTTTTGCAGTCCTGTGATTTTTGTGCTTGCTGCCAGATTCCCCTTGTTTGTGGCTCTTCTGGGCTGTTTTCGATAAGAGAGCGTTGTGATTTCCTAGTTTATCCATGAGGATGGGTCCAGAAAGTCCTGCAGTAAGGCTGGAGGAGTTACAGGGGAGAGAGGATTTGCACATGACACTTTGCATCCAGCCCTCAGAGTGTTGAAGAATAGGTTTGTGACACAGATTGTTTTGCCTTTTTTTCCACTCATAGGGTTATTCTGGAGCAAAATGTGAGTTCAACAGCCACAGTACCTGTGGACAAGTGAAATGCAAGAAGGGGGAGCAGTGCATCCAAACGTCTTCTGGTCCACGGTGCTATTGCCCCAAGCTGTCTGTGGGAGAGGAATGCCAGACAAACTCGGGCTGTGCCAGTGCCCCCTGCCAGAATGGGGGCAGCTGCCACCCTCATTCTCAGCCTCCTTACTATTACTGCCAGTGCCCTGTTCACACCCAGGGCAGCCACTGTGAGCAACCCGTAACTTTCAGCCCGGAGCCCCGAGGATGTCTGGATTCCCAGTGTGCAGAAAAAGCCAGGGATGGCTATTGTGATGAAGACTGTAACACCCATGCGTGCCAATGGGATGGAGGCGACTGCTCCCTGAGAATGGAGGATCCTTGGGCCAACTGCTCCTCCTCCCTGCGCTGCTGGATGCTTTTCAATGGACAGTGTGATGAGTTCTGCAACACGCCCGAGTGCCTGTTTGACAACTTTGAGTGTCAGCAAAATAGCAGGACATGCAAGTAAGGCTTGATGCTGAGAACATTTTCTCTGTGTGACTAACATAGCTCCTGCCCATTGCTCCCTTCTCTCCCATTGTTTCTCTTGCTGTCCTTGCTGAAAGCTTGGCTTCCAGGAGTTTCTGCTGCTCTGTGTACTTCTCATCTATTTTTGGAATTTGTGTGCTGTGCACCAAGTCGATAACCTGAACAATGGTAATGTGTTAACCTGCTTGATGGATGTGCCCTGCTTTCCCTGGAAATGTCAATAGGAGGCATTTCACCCGGTACTAGATTTTAATAGTACTGCCTGCTATCCTGAATTTTGCTCCATACCAGCAATACCTGTATTTTAATCCCAGCTGTGTTTGCTGCCTCTGAACATGTTTTCTAGCCTGTTTGTAATGGCACTTTCTTTTCAGTTATTTGTGACAAATGCTACAGCTTTGCAGTGATGATTCTCCCTTGCTGAGGCAGGAGGTGTTAGATATCTTAGTAAACAGAATAAGCAGTTCTCTTACACTGTTACCAGAATTAAATTATGGGTTCTTGGGGTGTTCTGTGCTTCCTATTTTCACCCTCTCAGGGTGCAAGCTTATCCTGGGGTTGTATTTCTTCTTCTGATATCCTGATTATGAGTGTTGTTTTATCTCAAATGATGCTGAAGAGTGTAAAACTCGGGCCCCTAGAGTGCAGGTGTGCTGTGCAGAGCGTGTCAGTGCTGCGTGCTGCCCATAAGCCTCTCCCTGCTGCAGGTATGACAAGTACTGTGCAGATCACTACGCAGACGGGCGCTGTGACCAGGGCTGCAACAGTGAGGAGTGCGGCTGGGACGGCCTGGACTGCGCTGGCGACAAAGCCGAGAAGCTGGCAGAAGGCACCCTGATCATCGTGGTCCTGATGCCCCCTGACGAGCTGCTGGGGGACGTCCGCAGCTTCCTGCGCACTCTAGGAACGCTCCTGCACACCAATCTGAGGATTAAGCTGGACTCCCAGGGAAACCCCATGGTGTTCCCATACTATGGGGAGAAATCGGCAGCGCGGAGCCGTCGGTCACTCATGGTCATTCGCAAGCACAGAGAACTGGAGCAAGAGGTCATTGGGTGAGTGGATTGCTGTGTCCCCCTCTGGCCTTGTCATGCTTGTAACTCTTGCCTGTAGCTGTGTGGGGCGTTCTAGACTTTCTAGGGCTGTAGGCTGTTTTTAAATAGGAAAATGTAATGCTATTGCAACTGCCCAGTTCAGCATTGGGGTAGAAAGATTAACGTAAAAGGCTGCTGCAGTTTAACCTACTGCTTTGGCATATGTTTCTGTCACTGACTTCTGTGCCCTCTTACTGTGTCTCTGTAGCACCAAGGTGTTCCTGGAGATTGACAACCGCCAATGTGCAGAGGATTCAGAGCAATGCTTTCACAACACAGAAGCTGCTGCAGCTCTCTTAGCTGCTCAGGCCATCAAGGGCATGCTGCCCTATCCTTTTGTGTCTGTCCAAAGTGAGTAATTGCAGAGGAA
Source organism: Acrocephalus scirpaceus scirpaceus (assembly GCA_910950805.1). NCBI lineage: Eukaryota > Metazoa > Chordata > Aves > Passeriformes > Sylviidae > Acrocephalus > Acrocephalus scirpaceus. Next base: position 28,406,867 of record OU383779.1, read on the forward strand.
AGTTGCCTATTGAGGGAGGCAGTCATAAAACCTGGGCTTGCAAAATAGTTGGATTATTGATCATCATGTTCTTGTGTCTCGCTGTTCAGTATGGTTTCTGGGAAGTAACCTATTGGTCCCCAGTTCTGGGAGTATGTTTGTGCAAAGTGCACAGAGGGGATGTCTGGTTAGTAAGGCAGGACATTTAATTTAGAGCCCAGTCACTTTAATACTAGTCAAATCAGTAATCTCTTGTGTTACAGCACTGCAGTGGTGATCTCTGCACTAAGACCATTCATGTTCTTTAAGCCATGAATTCAATGGAAAGGGTGCCATTTAGAGAGAAAGGCTGAGAGACATTCCTCAGTCCAGTCTACCAGATGTTTTGTCCTCTGGCAATATGTAATCTCTTTGATTTCTGCTCCATGTCCCTCAGTCTGAGGCTCAGCTGCAAACCTGTTCTAGATTGGCATTATTGCATCTCCTAGTTGGGTCATGCTTGTATCTTCATGTAGATGAGCTCTCTCTATGCCAAGTGGGGGTGGCTGGAGGAAGGAGCAAGATCTTTGGTTCAGCAGCCATACACTCTAAAAAGTACTTTGAGAAACCAGACCTGGTTGAGAAACCAAGGAAAGTCAAAAAGAAGTGATATGTAGTTACAGCAGTCTCAGTGGAGCCTAAGCTGTGTAGAGACAATATGCTCCCTGTGGGAAGGACTGTGCTGAGAAAAGAGAGTCTGTAGGTTGAAGATTGTTTTCTCCACTGTGTTAATCACACTGTGTTTTAACTGGAATTTTTAGGTGAGCCCTTGTTACCACCAAAGACCCAGCTGCTTTACCTGCTTGCTGTGGCAGCTTTGATCATCCTGCTAATCCTTCTCTTGGGTGTGATGATGGCGAAGCGCAAGCGCAAACACGGATCTCTGTGGCTGCCAGAGGGATTCATCCTGCGCAGGGATCCCAGTAACCATAAACGCAGAGAGCCCGTTGGGGAAGATGCTGTTGGACTCAAGTAAGTTTGCATTTAGGCCACTGACATTCTGTTTATTAGTGGCTTGAGGATTTTGAGAATGTGGCTGAAACATGTTTCATCTAAGGCATTTAACTCCTTACAGAAAGCTTCCTTTTAAGCTAGAACTTCGTAGGCTACTCCTCTAAATTTTAAAAACATCTGGTTTGGACAGAAGAATTTTAATTAACTGTAATGTATAAAATGCCAGCAAGGAATCTGATCTCCTGGTTTTGTTTGGTTTTCTGACACTGAGCAGTATAAATCAGCAGCTGGGCATGGTTTGCCTAATTTTCTCCTGGAATAGGTGAAACATTTTTAGGTTGATAGATGACAACAAACTTCTAATATCTCTAGCTCAATGTATCAAAAATGCGACTCAGAAGTAATGGAAAGTTTCAAAAGTTTTATGCAGTTTCGGCTTTCCACTGAATTAAACAACTTTGCAGTTCTAAGTGCATTTAATGCCACTGTTGGCTGCCTGAAATTTGTAATTTCTTGGTTCCTCTGTTTGCATGCTACCAAACTTACAAGCACCCCTTTGTTAGTCTGTGCAGGATAATGTAGGCAGTAGCAGTAGCACCTGCTCAGGCTGCAAAGTGATATGTTCTCCTTGTTTGTCAGAAATCTGTCAGTCCAGATACCAGAGGGTAACCTGGCCGACCCTGGGACAACTGAGCACTGGGCAGGTGATGGTGGACCTCAGCCAAAGAGAGCAAAGGTAAGGAGCTCCAAGACTTAAATACCATCTGAAACTGCTGGTGAGACAACCACCTGCATTAACTTCCCGTGCTCAAAACCTCCCCTGCCCTAGGGATTGGTAATATATTATTAACGGTATCTGAGGAGCAAATCCTCAGGTTAACACTGCCACCACAGGCTGGTGGAAGTCAGTACCTTCTGTTTCAGTGTCCCCTCCATACAGCAGCAAAAGGGACAAGAAGGTTAGTGTAATATCTTGGAGTTCAGGCCAGGTAATGTATGGTGAGAGTATGAAAGCTATAATGCGAAGCAGAAGTAAATGGAGACCACCATTAGCTTAAAAGAAAACAACCCGCCCTAAAACAAGAAAGCAAACAAAAAACCAAAACGCAACAAAAATCCCCACCCAAACCCTGAGAAACCCCACCAAAACTCAGAACACCCCAAGAACTTTGAGTGTCTTTGGCCACTTGATGGGTATTTTGAAGCAACTGCTTGTTTGCTGTGCTCAGGCCGAGGACCAGGCCCTGCTGCCAGAAGGGGACGAGCAGATTGACCAGCGCCAGTGGACACAGCAGCACCTGGAGGCAGCAGACGTCTGTGGGAGCACCTCCCTGGCCCTCACACCCCCGCAGGCAGATCAAGAAGTGGATGTTCTGGATGTCAACGTCAGAGGGCCAGGTCAGTACTTGGAGTGTCTGTGTGTCCTGCCACCAACCTCCCCTGTCTCCAGTGGCTGAGGCTGCTAATGTTACAAATTAAATGGAGTATGCAGGAGTACCAGCAGGGATTTTGTGGTGCTCAATGAAAGCACAATGTGCACTCCTGGGGAGAAAAAAAAAGCTGGAAAAGTTAAACCATGGTCTGTAGCACTTGGGATATCATGGAGTCAGGAGGAAAAGAGCTCACTTAGCAAGCACCTGTAGGATCTCATTTATAACAGTGTGTGCCTAGGTGATATTGACAGAAATTTTGAATGCATAATTGTGCTGGAAATAACACCCAGTTTTTCCAGTTGGATCATTGCAGAGATCTATGCCAGACTTTTCTAAGGACCAATTTAGCAGATTTTTGTACCTGAGGTGTCTGTTATCAGTTGAGAAAGCAAGGATGGCCTTTTCCTGAAGAAGATGACTTTTCGGCATACGGTCTACCTTCATTAGCAGTGTGTGAGGTGTCTGTCCTGAACAGAGCAGCCATGCAGCAAGATTGTTCATGAATTTCTTTTATTCCCTGATTTATATCTTCAGCTTGTGATGATCAAGTCATTGAATTCATAACAGAACTGTGGACTTTGAAGGTTTCTTTAACATGCAGGCAGGTTTGCTCTCTCTCAGTCCCAACTGACTAGCTGCCCTGGGAACCCTGTCCTCCTTTTTATGAGTGTAGTACTACAACTGTGGAAGCTGGTAAGGGACTGGTGGGTCATCTGGTAATAACTGATCTCTGGGTTCTGAGAGCAGACAGTTGACCAAGAACTTTATTCTGATTGGAAGAGCTGAAAACATGGCTCCTGTTCATATGCAGGGAGGTGATGCTGATGATATTGCTGCAATTCCTTTTTTTACTGCATTTTGTGGGAATATTTCCATGCAATTTAAGGATGACTGGACCCATTCTCTCAGTTCCTTTCTATTGTCTTTTCTGCTCATTGACCCGTTAGCTCTCCGAAATGCAATGGGAAGGAGGGATTTTTGTGTAACGAGTGTGAGAACATAAACCATCAGTTTCTGCCAAATTTAAGCTTTTCTTTATTTCCCCATTGAAACTTCTAGTTGTGTGGCAGGGTAAAAGCTTTCCAAGTGCAGGCAATAATGTTCTTAAGACTCCAGACTGCTTATTTTCATGTTCACCCAAAGCTTTGTCCAACAACAGCAGTGAAATAATACTGACCTGTGGGTTGTTTTCCTGCCATCCAGACACAATTGTGAAGCTTGCAGCAAGCTGTTCTAAGTTATTTCTCTGTGGCATCAGGAGCAAGCAGCTCTCAGGGGCAGAAATAATTTTAGAAGTCTGAGAGGTGTTGGGCTAACGGGTTAGTAAGGAGGGGTAGGATTCCTCACAGTTAATGTGGCTGCTTCTCTGCCCTGGCCACCCTCACTTTTGCAGGCAGATGTAAATAAATGGGCCCTGCTGAGAGGTAGTTCCCCCCCTGTCCCAAGAAGTCTGAAAACTGGATGGTTCATACCCCAGTAATGCTTTGCTGCCCCTAATTAGTTACAAAGTGTGTTCAGGCTGACTGACTTGAGTGCAGGTGTCTGAGTTGGAGCCACCCAAAGCTGGGTGATTTAGATCCTGGCTGCAGGTGCAGGTTGAACAGTAGAGATCTCTTCTAGAGAGGGGAGAAACACCCCAGTGTACCAAGGGTTTGTTCCTTCTTTTAACCCACCACCTTCTGCAGCCTCTCAAATTTAGGGGGATCCAAGAGCTCCTGTGTCCTCCAGAGGCATTGCCCAGAGATTTTTCCTGTGGGTTCCTTATATCCCAACTTTCAGTACCTTGTGCCTTACCTGGAGTAGTACCTGTCTGGTGAACTCCGGACTTTATTATCTCATTCTGCATTTTACATGTACTCAGGGGCTGTCCTACTGAAAGACAGCAAACAGAAGAGTTTTTATAAAATGCTGCCACCACCTTTGTCTCCCCATGCTATTCTTTTGCTGTGTCCCCCAGAGCAGTGAGGACATTCTTTTCACTAGAGTTATTGTGAGTGTGTAACCAGGGTAATGCAATTACAGGCATAACTGGTAACACCACCTATAATTAAAATTGATGAACTGTCTCTATTATATGCCCCTCTTTTTTCAGTTACTACAACTTCAGTGGTTTAGACTGGAATTTTCCGTGCTGGGTGTCTGCCTCCAGCTGGATGCTTTTGGGTTCTTTTCCAGCTCTTTGAGAGAACGAGCTGAAAGGAGGAAAAAAAGACATTGTGTCCACAGCTTTTTTTTTTCCTCTAGTAGTCCATCAAGCACTTAATTGTGACTGTCTAACTGGATGTGCTTTTGCTAGCCTCATAAAACCAACCGTGTGTGGCCAACTTGCAAGGCTCTGAAAAGAGCTGCGTGTACCTGAGAAACTTTGTGGAGGGTGGCAGCTAATTCTTTCAGGGATTTAATGCTGTGCTGTCCCTGTGGAGAAGCTAGGCACGAACGTCCAGGACAACTGCAGTGATTGAGCAAGCCAGACCCATCCTGTGAGTGGTTTTTCCCAGAGCTGTGGTGCTGGAGGGAAGGAAAGCTCCTTTCAGTGCTCTGTCTCTCTGCCCTTTGTGTTGGGGTAGTGCAGAGGAGAGCACAGCCTGACTGGAATACTGAGGAGTGTTCATTTGGGACAAGGGAGCACAGCCAGCGGTGGGAGGGAGAAGCACAAAAGGAGGTATAGCTTTGGGAGAGCAGCAGAGAGGGTCTATAGACAGGACTGGATCTTGGAACTGAACCTGTGCCCATATGTCAACACTTAGCTGCCGTCCAGCAAATCCTGGGAAAGAAGCTGGGTGGAAGGAAGGCTGTGTGTCCTGTGGTGGGGAGCCACTAGGAGGAGCATGCAGGCTGCTGGAGCCTGGGCAGAGCCTGCTCCTCCGGTGCCCCTGGCTGGAATCGTAGATTTCTAGAAAGTTTTGGAACTGTCCTAAAGCAAAGAGCCAGGAAGACTCAGTGATCAGAAGCTGGGAAATGGAGCAGGGGCATTAGAGCTGTGTGTGCTACTTCCAGTAGGAGATATCACCTTGTTTATGTGCACAGAACCCTAGTGTGCCTTTGTGCAGTGCTCTGTGCAGGTAGAGAAGCTGTTGTTTGTCCCCTGCTTGCCCATGGGATAAATCATGGAAAATAGGACTTGCTGAAAAAATTGTCTTGTATTTCTGCTGGTGGTCTCCAGTGGAACAATTAGCAGAGTGAGGTTCACTTCTGCAGCCATCTCAGTCCCTCTTGCTTTCCAGGTGCCTCTGAGAGACGTGCAGGAAAACAGTAAAATCAGCAAGGAAGCACCAGCTACACTTTTGAGGTTTAGGGAATATCATGTAATGTTCAGAGGCTGCTGGAACTGCAGCACTTGGCATTTTTATGGCGTGCTGAAAATATGTGGAGATGTTTCAAATCTTAATTATCCTGCATCAAGGAGGGTATTAATAAGGGTGAAAAATCAGCAGCATGAGGTGGTCTTCCTGCACTGTCCTCTCTGATTAGCAGAGATGGAGATTCATCAGAGGGAGCTAAGTTAAATTAGAGGTTTGGAGGAGCCTTTGTCCATCCACTGAAAATGCAGGGATCCTGGTTGGATAAGTGTGACTTTAACCTTTGTGGACATCCCATCACTGGAGGCTTGAGGAGAGTAAGACCAGTATCTCCCAGAGTACCCAGACTGTGTGAGAGTATTCATCCTGCAGCATTTCTCAGCTTTGAGTGCTTGACTGTCACCACTTCAGGTTCTTTCTCATGATAACTTTGCTATAGATATAAAGGCTTTTGTCTGCATTTCACTTCATGTTAATATCTGAAGTGAATGTCACCATCGTCACCAATAATCAGTGGCTAGCTGTTGAGTAATTTTTCCTTCAACTGTTGCTTTTCCCCAGGGATGTGATTAGAACATCTGTACAGTTACACTTAGTTGTCAGATTACTTTGATTTTTATAGCCCTTGCTTCTCTCAGCTAGCCTTTACTTTTTGTGGAAATTTTACAATCTAGCAGCAAAGTTTTTTTGGTTTATGATGATCTTAGTCTTTAGAGGAATATCTTAACTTCTGTCGGGTTTGCAGTAGGTACTCACACATGGAAGGAAGACAACTCCCTAACTGTTGGGCTTTAAGAAGAGGTCTGGGTTAAAGCAACTGGAGGGATTGTCTGTAGCTCAAGGGAGAAGGATTGTAGGAAGGTTTCCATGCCATCTCCTCTACTGCAGATGGATGCACTCCCTTGATGTTGGCATCTCTGCGTGCGGGCGGCTCTGACATCAGCGAGGATGACGAGGATGGGGAAGACTCCTCAGCAAACATCATCACGGATCTGATCTACCAGGGGGCCAACCTGCAGGCGCAGACAGACCGCACCGGGGAGATGGCCCTGCACCTGGCAGCCCGTTACTCCAGGGCCGACGCTGCCAAGCGGCTCCTGGATGCCGGAGCAGATGCCAATGCTCGGGACAACATGGGACGGACTCCTCTGCACGCAGCCGTGGCTGCTGACGCCCAGGGTGTCTTCCAGGTATGGCCACTGGAGAACTCTGGGCTCTGTATTAAATGAGCCTGTTCAAGCTGTGCTCTGTTCACTCAAAACACTGCTCTCATGCCTCCCACAGTGTAGTGGCCAGGCAGAGCTATTTTGCATCCAGTTTCCTTGGGTATTCATAGCTTGAGGATATCAGCGTGCATAAGTCATCTGGCGTGTATTTATTTGGTCTGTTTGCACCTGTCACCTATTTTCTGGGTGCTTGCATTTCATGCTCAGGCTGTTCTCTTGAGATTCTGCCAAATCCTCAGTTTTGGTCTGTAGTGGTATTGAAAAAAATCCATCTTCCCGTTGTCCAGATCCTGATCCGTAACAGAGTGACAGACTTGGACGCTCGGATGAACGATGGGACGACCCCATTAATTCTGGCTGCACGTCTGGCTGTGGAAGGGATGGTGGCCGAGCTCATTAACTGCCAGGCTGATGTGAATGCTGTGGATGACCATGGTAATGTGAACACCAAATGCCATGGTGTGAGCAGAGAGGGGTGGGTTCTGCTCTCCCAGAGTGGGAGCTCTTCATGAATTCTGTAGCTGAATCACACGCTGAGCTATCCTGCAAAGTCCTCCAGTGGTAATAAACTACAGGCTGCTGCACAGTGGCTTGGTTAAACAATCCTGAAGGAGAAGCAAAATAGCTCCTTGGTTTGTTACTGACATTGTTGTGTTTCCCTGCAGGTAAATCTGCTCTTCACTGGGCTGCTGCTGTCAACAATGTGGAAGCAACACTAGTACTGCTGAAAAATGGAGCCAACAGAGACATGCAGGATAACAAGGTACAGTGTGGCAGTGCTCAGCAAGCCTGTGCTTCCTAACTCAGAACAACTCTTCACTGTTGGTAGTGAATGAAGTTCAGATGTTCTTAACTGAGTGCTCAGTGCAGGTCTTCCAAACCCAGACTGACTGGAGCTCTCCCCAAGTGCTGGATGTCTTACGGGGTTTCTGATATGGGACAGCAGTTTTTTCTTCATTGTTTGGCCAAGGGCATCAAGGCTGTCCTGCTTTCCTTGCAGGGAAGGAATGTGAGACACAGTCAGTGATGAGTGAGAGCAGCAGGTGAAGTGCTGCTGGTGTCAAACAGCTGGATTCCAGTTAGCAGACAGAAAAATATCTGGTGGCACAGTAGCAGTCATGTCCTGTAACATTTCCAGGGATCTCAGTGCAGGGTGGAGATGAGGGACAAGCCCCTCTGTTTGACAGACTGTCTGCACCATGCAGATGTTCTGTAGCTTCACTGTTAGTGTTTGCTGTGTCTTAGTCCTTGGTTTCTCTCCTGCCTAAGGTATCTTTCTTGGATTATTATGTGTTGCTCAGTGGATTTTAGAGCTACCAACAAGCTCTAGTTCCTTACTGGGTTATTTTAGCCTTTTGTACCTTTCCCTCAAAGGGAGCAATAGGAGAAAGGCACTAGGTGCTTTCATGGTTCCTCCAAGGATCCAGGGCACAATAGTGCCCTTCCTGGTGGGAAAGTTCAGCCTGTGCTCCACTGGAATGTATGGAATTATCTGTAATCTGCCTTTTTCAGTGGGCAGCTCTCAGGGTGGGTGGCTCTTGGTGACTGCTAATGTCTCCCAGACATTATACAGTGCTTGCTAGCCTACCACACCATAAGGGATTATGAGTTGCAAAAGTCAGTCCCCCCACACTGAAGCTGCTAAAATACTTACTCTCTGTGTTTCCAGGAGGAGACTCCACTCTTCCTCGCTGCTCGGGAAGGCAGTTTTGAAGCCGCAAAAATCTTGCTGGACCATTTTGCCAACCGAGACATCACGGACCACATGGACCGGCTGCCCCGGGACGTGGCCCAGGACCGGATGCACCATGACATCGTGCAGCTCCTCAATGAGTACAACGTGGCCCACAGCCCTGCTGGGCACCCCGGGGCCATGTTGAACTCTGCCCTCTCCCCAGTCATCTGTGGCCCCAACAGGTCCTTCCTCAACCTGAAACACGCTTCACTAAGCAAGAAGTCACGAAAACCAAATGCCAAAGGCATGCCCACCAGCCTCACCAAAGATGCAAAGAGGAGAAGGAAGAAGTCTCTCAGCGAGGGCAAAGGGCAGTTTTCAGAGAGCTCAGTGACCCTGTCACCCGTGGATTCCCTGGAGTCTCCCCATGCTTTTGCATCTGAACCAACCTCTTCTCCTGTGATGCCATCACCGGGTGTGCTGCACTCGTCACCCAGCTCGCTGCTGACCGCTCCGTCGGTGCAGGCTGCGCACACCATGTCCTTCTCCAATCTCCACGAGATGCAGCCCTTGGGACGTGGGTCCAGCACAGTGCTCCCGTCCGTCAGCCAGCTGCTCTCGCAGCACAGAACCACCCCTCCCAACACCGGGCTGGGCAGGCTGCGGCCCAGCAGCGTCTCCACCGAGTGGATGAACCGCATGGAGGTGAACGAATCCCAGTACAACGAGATGTTCGGCATGGTGCCCCAGGCGATGCACTCCCACCCCAGCGTTTCTCAGCAGAGCGGCTTGGTTCAAGCAGACACAAAGCACCTGGGGGTGTCCAGGGAGTCTTTGCCACCCATCATGACTTTCCAGCTGGTTCCCAAGGGCAGCATAAACCAGCAAGCACTGCCGCAGCAGGCCCAGTCAAACTGCACTCAGAACATGGCCGGCCCTCTTAGCTCCATGTACCAGATCCCAGATCTAGCCCAGCTGCCCAGCGCCTCGTTCTCCATGGCTGCCATCCCTCAGCAAGACGGGCAGGTGGCTCAGACAGTCCTCCCAGCCTACCACCAGTTCCAGAGCTCAATGGGGAAGTACCCCACGCCTCCCTCCCAGCACAGCTGCTACTCCTCGGCCACAGAACGGACTCCTAGCCACAACCGGCACTTACAAGGGGAGCACCCGTACCTGACTCCATCGCCCGAATCTCCAGACCAGTGGTCAAGCTCTTCCCCACACTCTGCCTCTGACTGGTCAGACGTGGCAACCAGTCCCAGTAACAACCAGCGCGGGCCAGCGGCCGCCCACATGACAGAGCAGCAGCGGAATAACATGCAGGTGTACGCCTGAAGGCTGCCCACAGTGCAGCCCAACTAAAGTGGACTCCAGAACTCATGAAGGTCTTCCAGGATGGAAGTGAAGAACCATTTTAGTATCCAAGAGTCTTAATGAGCCCAGGATGTTCTTTCGTTGGAGGGACTGTGGTCGCTGTAGACTTGTGTGCTTTTATGCTAAATGGAGAACTGTAGAAGCTGGTGATGGAGAAGACCAGCTGAGTCACTTCTAACCAACTCCCACACACCTTGGACCAGTCTGCACTGGATTCTCCAGTCTACTTTTAAACGTGTTCCACCGTTGCTTTGGGGAGACAGTTCTTCAGCCTAATACATCTTGTGGTCATTTCTCCAGAAATTTAACCAAAACCAGCTTTGTATCCTTATTTTGTTATTCTTCCTGTTACCTATGTAACCTCTCTCTGAAGCACCTTCTACTAGTTCTCCTCGAGTTCAAGTTGCCTTGTCTTGACACAGCTCAGAGCTGCACCCACATTCCTAGGCCCCTTCCTTCCCCTGTCCACTCTTGCTCAGCAAGCAAGCTGGACCTCCCAAAACACCTGCAGGTCAAGTGACGCCTCCTGTCACGCAGCTTCACCCTTTCCTCTTCAGGAGTCTTTGTCTTATAGAGACCCACTAACATCCCTTAGCGTTCTCACTGCCTGCTCCCCAGGTATTATGAGATTATATATACATTTAGTCTTTTTACGTTGTTTTGTTATTTTCCCTCCTGAAAACACTGGTCTGACCTGGTCTTCCCACCACGGTGGCCTGTGGGCCCATCTCTTCCCCGAGACACCCCTGACCATTTTGACACACTACCCACCCCATGCCCCCATCCTGCCAGGAGTGTCCATGACTGCCTTCGTGGGCTCACATGCCAGAAGAGATGCACTGCAACTGATATAGGCCTTTTGGGATGAGCGCGAGTGTTTCAAAAACTGATAACACAAGCTCCCAGCGTTCTTGCACAGTAGTCCCCTCCCCTCCATCCAAGGGTGGCTGTGTGTCCTGTCCTCCAGATACCATATGCTGCCTCTTTATGGTATTATCAAGAAGTGTCAAACATGTGGTGACATGTTTGCGGTGTGTGTCCTTCTGCGCCAGGAACAACATCCAGCCCTTTGAAAAATGTCCCTTTTGCTGCAGCCCTGGGTCAGAGCTGCCTTGTCTTCCCCTCCCAGTGCACGGAGGCTGCGGCACTGACTGCTGAGCAGGCTTCCAGCAGCACGAGCGGCATGCCAGGAGCTGGGCTATGGCAGCAGACCAAATAGCTCAGAAACCATTGCCTCCTGCAGTTTGCTGCACAATTTGCCTCCTGCAGTTTGCTGTCCTCTGCTCTGAGCTTCAGCCTGAGTGGAGATTCTGAGGTGAGGTGGCCCACGTGCTCTGTGGGACAGTAGGGCCGCCTGTAGCGCAGCTCTCCCAATAGTTTTGGAGTTGTAGAAGCCAGCTGTTACTGACCTCAGGCAAACAGCCGCTCTTTCTGCTTTGTCCACAAGAGCAGCGCTTCTCTTAAGGGCTCCAGACCAGCCAGCAGCCCAAGTGAACATTTGTGGGGATGGTTTGCTCCTACCTCTTCAGGGGAATGCTGCAGACACGTCTTCCAAAGAGCTCGGGGCTGCCGGCTGCCGCCAAAGGACTGAAGGCTGCTCCCCTCTGAGCAGGCCATCCAACACCCTACCGTGTACAGTATTGTCTCTGGTGTTTCTTTCCATTCTAATCAAGAGTCAAAGTTGCCTTTTTTTTTCCCCCAATTCCACTCAATGGTACATGAAGGCAGGGCCTCAGGAGGAGCTGGTTCCCGGGGCCGTCATTTTGGGCTGAAGTTGTTAATTCTGTGTGAAGTTACCGCTTTTCATGGTGCACACAGCATTCTCCGGCACACTCGCTGCAGCCTGGCCTCTGAAGTTCAGCTGCAGCTGACTCAGACCTCCAGGGGGGTCTGTCCAGGTACACGTTTCACTGCAAATAATGAAGTGTTGCTACATCAATGCTAAAGAAACAAAGGGCTTTTGCTCATTAGCTCCAAATAACCAAGTGCCTTTTTTATATATGTGGCTTCCTTTTACGAGATGAGTGCTTTCTGTGGAATGAAGCCGGTTCTGTGCCTGGCCTCTTAATACGATGGCCCTCTGCCTTTCTTTTCTCTTTTTTTTTTTTTTTAACTACTTGTAAAGTTAATATCTCCTTAAGGTGGTATTTTATCTCATAAGTTGTAGAGTAACCATTCACACAGCAGCATTTTCCTATATTAATAATGGAAAATATTCGCTTATTTTTACATTTTTTATAAAAGTCTTTTATGAAAATAGTTGCTGCCAAATGTATAAGCAATTTTTATCCCCAGAATAAAAAGTATTTGCCCAGTGTGCGTGTGCTGCTGTTTTCATTTTGTTTTCCTGGCTATTGTGGCACAGCCACTAGCTTATAAATGAGGGGTGCTCTGTCTCAGCACCACACGAATCCCGCCACTTAGCTCCACCCAGGGGAGCTGGAAGCAGCCTGGTGTGAGTGTAGCAGATGGATTTTGGGTCTCTTGGTTAGCTGAGAAGGGGCCAGTAGCCAGCAGCCAAGCAGCTGGGCATACTAGGAAGGATGGGGAGGGACTGGGATGGGTCCTTTCTTAGACACTTCGGATAAGAACTCTTGCTTGCCTGTGGGAGGCAGGGAAGGGCTGGGGCATTTGTGTGGCTTTTAGAGAGGTGGTGAGTGAGTGTTGGTTGTGCAGTGATCAGGGGGGCTGTGGATTCACTCACTTTCTCAGGTCCTGCTTGCTTCCCTCAGCTGTTTCCTGTCCTTCCCACAGGGAAGAGGACCCTCATCCCTGGAGCTGGGGCTGCCTCCCTGGCTTTGTGTCAGTTGATGCATGGAATCCTTAAGGTTAGAACAGCCCTCCTAAGATCATTGAGTCCAGCCTTTAACCTGGCACTGCTGTGTTCATCCCTTAACCATGTCCCTAAATGCCACATACAGATGCTTTTGGAACACTCCAAGGATGGTGACTCCACCACTTTCTGGGCAGCCTGATCCAATGCCTGACTGCCCTTTCATTTTCCCTATTATCCTATCTAAACAAAATTTTCCCTAGTATCCTATCTAAACTTCCCCTAGTGCAACTTGAAGCCATTTCCTCTCATCCTGTTGCTTCTTACCTGGGAGAAGAGACCAATCCCCACCTGTCTACGGCCTCGTTTCAGGTGGTTGTAGAGAGTGATAAGGTCCCCTCTGAGCCTCCATTTCTCCAGACTAAGAGCATGAAGATGTGTGATTCTCCAGCCTCTGAAACAGGGAATTACCACTCTTCTGTGCTGGTCACAGGCTTCAAGAGTTTGACTTGAGCAATCAGAAAACAAACTGTCAGTACCTGCTGTGCTGTGTTTGGAGCACGGAGCTGCCACCAAAGCTTTGGGCTCCACTGGTGCTCAGCTGGCTGTTCTCCAGCTCTTGCTGTGGACTCAGATGGAGCCAGTGGCTGAATTATCATGCTGAGCTGGGGTAAAGCTGCTGGGGGCATTTTAAGGGTTTAATATTCAAACAGTGCAGCTCCTTTATCTCCTGGTAGGGCCAGCAGGGCGAGTCCAAACCTCCGGGAGGCATTCATCCATGTTCTCCCACAGCTTGCACATCTGTGCCAAAGTTTAGCGAGCTCTGCCCGAGTCCCTGGCACAGCTGCATTGAGCTTACTTGTGCTCAGGCTGAGACTTGAAGCTGTGTCTCCTCGGGAATGCTCATGCCTCTTCCCCAGCCTGGGATGGCCAGGGGCTTGTGAAAACTTGCTGTGTTGAAAACTGAACCATCTAGGCAGGGAGTTGCTGCATCCCTGTCTAACTGAGGAGTAGTGGAGGAGCCTCAGGCTCTTTGGGGCAGATTTTTCGTGGCTTTTTATAAATCAAGGGTGGAGTCCTGTTTTCTGGGGAGTTGCTGTGTTTGCAGGGTTTTGCCGTTGATCAGGGCAGCTGATGTGTGGCAGGTTGTTTCTTTCAGAACTGATAGCAGGCAGCAGCTGTGTTTGGACATGAGAAGGTTTCACCCCTTGGATCCTGGAGGATGCCTAGCAAGCAGCAGCAGCTCTATCCTGCTGTGTGGGTGAAGGAGAGGGGTCTGATCTTGCTCCTTGAGGCAGAAGCCAGACCTGCCTCTGCACGCCAGCAGGGAGCTGCTCCCTGTGGGTGTAGCAGCGTTCACTGGCTGCATGTTTCAGCAAATGCTGCCATGGAGGAGATCCCATGGCACATCCCTGGGCTGTACATGGCTTGAGCCTGACAGCAAGCTCTCTGTGTGGGGGGAAGCAGGGCTCAGCCCTGGGTCTGGATCCGCTGCAGGTAGCTGCCTCCTGGGTCACATGAATGCTGGTGAGCACCAGGCCCTCAAGGGCAGCTCCTCTTGTCCCCACTCTCCTCTCCTCAAAACCACCAAGGGTTTTGGGGAAGGACAACCAGGCATTGGCCAGAGCTGACAGCAGCAGGAGCCACAGGACAAGCAGCAGGGTCATCTTTCAAAGCCACTTTGGTCCATCAGGAGCCAGCAAAGTGACGTTCCAGGGCAGTGTGGTGGCAGCAGGAACGTGGAGAACTCCAGCTGCCTCCCACAGGTGCAGAGGACACTCCGGGTCGAGGAGCAACGACCATGGCAGAGAAGGCTGAGCCAGACCCGGCCTAAAGGCTCCTGCTGCCCGGGCCAGGAGCTCATCCCTGTGGCTCCATGCCGGCAGCAGCCTCCCCGGGCTGGGGGTGCAGGGAGCCGCCTGGGGCAGGGGCTGTGAGGGGCTGCTGCTGCGGGAGCTGCCCCTTTCTCCCGGAGGGACACAGAGTGACGAAGGCTTGCGTCACGGCCGGGCCCGAGGGCTGGGCACCCTTGCCGCTATCTGATGGCACCGCCAGCCCCCTGGCTGCAGGCTGTTCCCACATCCCGGCGTCCCGCATCCTGCTCGCAAACATCCCCCGGCAGTTCAAACAAGGGCGGTGTGTGGGTGACGCATGGCAGAGCCGGGCAGGGCGCGGGGCCCGGCCGGGTGCCATCCCTTGGTTGGGGACAGGGGCAGTGCCAGGGGATCGGACCCACGGCCCGGCCGCTGGTCGAAGGGATGCTCTGGCCGGGATCGGGCGATCACCCCCGGGGTTCATGCCCGTCAGCCCCCGGGCAATCCAGGGCTGGCCCAGCGGGCATCCCTGCCAGGTGCCAGGCTGCTCTGGGCTGGAAGATTATATCTGTATCGCAGGAGCAATTAATGATAATTGCAGGGGGTTTATTTACCAACTAGGACAGGTTCTTCCTGTCTGTTTCTGGAGAATGTTAAATGCAAACAGAGAGGAGATCTGGGCAATTTTCCAGCAAAGTGGAGGGAGTGGAGGGGGATCAGCAGTAAGATTTTTATGGTGAGAATCACCTGAGTTGGGCAAACAGATGCTGGTGAGTGCCAGGCTATAAAGGGCAGCTCCTCTCCTCTCCTGTCCCGGTGACCTGCGACAAGCCGCTATTCCTCACTGTCTCCAGACAACAGGTGAGGAACAGGACCCTCACAAGGCAGCTGGGGCCTCGGGATGCTCAGAGCTGGTAAACAGGCGAACAGGAGCTGGTCCCTCTCCCTGGCAGCTGCCGCGGGAGCTGAGCTCTGCCCTCGCTGGATGGGACAGGCTGTGGTGCTGCATATTTTAACCCTGCCACTGACTTTTGTCGCTGCTTCTTTGAGGGGAAGATGAGCTGAATCTGCAAATCGACCCCAGTGCCCAGGGATTAGCCGAGATAAAGGGGAACTGTGCTGACGTGGTCGATTTGCCTCCCCAGCTTGGGCAGCACTACGAGCTCAGGGCATGAAAATGCTGCTGTGCACGTAGTCCCTGCAGCCTCACCTGTGCTATTACCTGGTTGGGGTCCCCTGACCCATGTCTGCGACAGCACCCTCCCCTTGTCCTCACAGAGCAGCTTGGCTCTTCCAGATGCCTCCTGCCAAGTCTGGGACTGATGGGGCCAGGACAATCTGCTGTCAGTGTGGGCTGGGGACTCCAAGCCATGCCTGGAGCATGGGGTGCAGACATGGGGCAGTAACCTGTGCCGGGGAGCAGAGAGGGAGGCACAGCCTATCATCTCCTCAGGCAGCTCAAAGGGGCCAGGCTCAGCCCACAGAGGGGCAGGTTTGCACTCTCTGGGCACAGCTAGCACCTTCTGTCCCCAAGGGGCCTTGTGTGACCCTCCCGAGCCTTTACAGGGAGCAAGGAGGATGGCGGCTGCAGCCAGACTCACCCTCCTGCTGTTGGGCTGCGTGGGGCTCCTGCAGCCAGTCGGTGAGTGCCACAGCTCAGGGGGGCAGCTGCTTTTGTAGCTGGGCCAGGAGAGCCACACTCTTGTCCAGGCAGTGATGCCAGCTGTCCCTCATCCCTGCCTGCGGCTGTCCCCAAACAGATGGCAGGTACATAAACTACTGCCCAGACGGCTGGTCCTACTACAAGCTCAGCTGCTTCAAGTACTTCCCTGAGCCCCGGACCTGGGACGAGGCTGAGGTAAGGCCACGGGGGTACACAGTGGAACAAGAACCCCCTGTCTCCCTGAGGCGCCCTGGCACTGACAGCTCTCCCTGCAGAGTCAGTGCCAGGACGTCAAGAAAGGCGCCCACCTGGCCTGGGTGGAGGACTCACGTGAGGCAGTCACCCTGCGGAGAGCCATCTCCTACTACCAGCGTGTGCAGCCCGTCTGGATTGGACTCCAGAAGAGTAAAGAGGTGAGGTGTGGGCGGCAGGGATGGGGTGCTGGGGGACAGCAGGGCCGTGTCTCTGAACCCCCTTCTCCCTGCACAGAGACAAGCCTGGCAGTGGACGAATGGGAAGGACTACAGTGACACCAAGGAGATGCCTGGGAATGGTGCCCGAGGGGGGAGCTGCGCCGCGCTGACCCATCACAGCGGTGAGTGCCCGGTCCCCGCAGCCCCCTCCAGCGCCTGGGCTCGGCCGGCACTCCCCCGCCTCCCTCCTCCTCCAGGTCCCATCCCCTGGGCAGGCTGCGGTGGGCACTGCTGGTGCCCGTGCTCGCCGAGGCCCCCGCCAGCCTGCCTGTCTGTCCCGCAGGCTTCTCTGTGTGGGCCAGCGCGGACTGCTCCCGGAAGCATCACTACATCTGCAAGTTCTACCCCTTGCACTGAGCACAGCCCCGGCCCGTGGGGGACCCCGCGCCGGCCACGTTCCTCCCGTGCCACCTCTGACTCTCTCCCCGCAACTCCTATAAATACATCTTATAAAAAAAGAAGCATGCAAGTGCTGTGTGAGCTTGGTGCTGGTGCAAAGCCCTGAGCTGGTCCGGGAGAGAGACTGGCTCTGCCACGGCTCCCCGAGCTTCCCGGCTTCCAGAGGTTTCGGCGCTGCCGGTGCGGGCAGGGCTGCTTAGGCATGAGTCCCCAGGAGCTGTGGGGACAGTTGCCCTCCTGGCTGAGCACTGGTGTTTGCTCATACCGGCAAAAACCGCACGTGTCCCTGGAGAGCAGGTGGGGGGATAGGAGTGTCCCCAGAGTGCAGACATGGAGACCTGGGACACAGATGTGGGTGGGGACGGGAGCTGTCGTGGATGTGCGGGTATGGGGACAGGTGGTCCCGCAGGTGCAGGCAGCTCCACAGGGATCTAGGGGCTGCAAAACTGCCCCATGGCCATGTTGACAGCAGCACGGGGACCAAAGGTCCCTTTTGTGTCACAGTTATGTTGCCACAGGCATCACGTGGCTGTTTGCTCTGGTGCTTTGAAGGTGGCTCTGCCCCCACCCAGCTCATGGGGTTTTTACCCCCCCAGAGCTGCAGCACGTGTCAGACGTGGACTGCGTCCCGGGCAGCACGGATGGTGCCGGCACCAAAGCCCGGCCTCCCTCTGCTCCCTGCCCGGGACCGCGGGGGCAGCCGGGGAGGCCGCACAGTGACCACAGCTGTGCAGGCGAGCCTGGCACTGGAGCTGCCGCTGCCCCAGGGCACAGCTCCCGCAGCCCGTCCTGCTGCTCAGCTCCGGCTCCGTGTCCCCAGGCTTTGGGGCACAAGACGAAGACACGTCGCAAGCTCCCCCCTCTGCAGCTCCGCTGCCCCTGCCGTGTTGGCTGGCGCGCGGTGACCTTTGAGCACCAGGGTCCGGCAGGCTGATAAAGGCCGGGAGGGCTGTGCCGAGCTGCCCACGCAGTTTATAAAAGCACTACGCAAGGCCCATCCTGCTGTCCATCTGTCCGGCCGGCCGTCCCTCCGTCCGCACAGCAGCTGGGGTGAAGATGTTGCGCTTGGTGGGGCGCGCTGTGCGCTGCTGGGGGGCGAGGTGGGCACCACCGGGGCCGGAGCGGGCACCCCGGGGCGTCCAGCATCCTGTGCCTTGGCAGAGGGCATGGTGAGCATCCACATGGATCGGGGGGCTGGAAACATAACCCCAGGGTAGGGGTGGGGAGCTGGCTGAGATGGTAAACCTTAGTGGGGAAGGGGAGCCTCTCCTTCCTCCCTGAAGCACTGCCAGGAGCTAGCAGGAATTTGGAGTGCTCCCAGCCTGGGCTACTTGCTGGTGGCATCTCCCCAGGGCCACCCTCAGTCCCCAAGGCTGCTGTGGGACTGTTGCCACTCCCTCTGTCTTACAGCCTCTCCAGTGCTGCTGGGACAGGTGCCTGGCCCAAGGATGTGGGCATCCTGGCCCTGGAGGTGTACTTCCCTGCCCAGTATGTGGATCAGGAGGAGCTGGAGCGGTTTGATGGCGTGGAGGCCGGCAAGTACACACGGGGCCTGGGCCAGAAGCAGATGGGTTTCTGCGCTGCCCACGAGGACATCAACTCCCTGTGCCTGACCGTGGTGCAGCGGCTGGTGGAGCGTGGGCGCCTCTCCTGGGACGCCATCGGCCGCCTGGAGGTGGGCACCGAGACTGTCATCGACAAATCCAAGGCCGTCAAGACCGTCCTCATGCAACTTTTCCATGACTCTGGCAACACTGACGTGGAGGGCATCGACACCACCAACGCCTGCTACGGGGGCACAGCCTCGCTCTTCAACGCTGCTGCCTGGGTGGAGTCCAGTGCCTGGGATGGTGAGTGCAGGCAGGGACCAGGCTGTGGGGCTGGATGCTGGGTGGGTGCCATGGGACTGGGGAAGGAGGCAGGAGGTGGCCTGAAACCCAAAGATGCTCCAACTGCAAAGGGAGCCACTGCACCTCCAGGCTCTCTGTCACCCCTGTTTCTTGCCCATCTTGGTGTGACACCTGGCAGCATGGAGATGGGAACACACAAGGGCCATGGGATGGAGGCTTCCACCTGCTGGTGGCCCTGCCAGCCCCTCTGTCCTCCCTCAGGTCGCTATGCCGTGGTGGTGTGTGGGGACATCGCCGTCTATGCCACAGGGAATGCGCGGCCCACGGGAGGTGCTGGTGCCATCGCCATGCTGGTGGGACCCAATGCCCCGCTGGTGCTGGAGAGAGGTCAGTGTCATGAGACCCTGGGGGTGGCGAGCTGTCCCTAGGGGCCATGCATCTGTGTCTCAGCCCTGGGCAGAGCTGCTCAGCCAGACCCTGCTTGGTACACCAGGACGCTGGCTAGCCACATACTTGTAGGCACCATGGAGTGACTCAGGGAGGCTGCTGGATTCCAGGGGTGGCACGGCAGGCAGCATCCCTGGGTGTTTGCCACTGGGCTGGGGCCTCCTGATGCTCTCTGACAGCTGGCTCTCCCCGTGCCCCCAGGCCTACGTGGAACCCACATGGAGCACGCCTATGACTTCTACAAGCCTAATCTGTCCTCTGAGTACCCAGTGGTGGACGGGCAGCTCTCCATCCAGTGCTACCTGCGGGCCCTGGACCGCTGCTACGCCGTGTACCGACGGAAGGCAGAGACCCAGTGGCAGCAGGGTGAGTGGTAGCACTCCTGAGGTGCCCATGGCAGCCCCCTGTGGATACTGATGGCCCTATGTTTCCTCCCAGCTGGCATCCAGAGGCCCTTCACGCTTGATGACTTCAAGTACATCATCTTCCACTCACCCTTCTGCAAGCTGGTGCAGAAGTCGGTGGGGAGGCTGCTGCTGAACGACTTCTTGGCCTCCCCCAACCCCGACACAGCCTCCGGCCTCTACAAGGGGCTGCAGTCCTTTCGGTGGGTCCCTGTGCTGTGCCCCCCATCCCTCAGCCCTGCCAGGTATGTGCTGGTCTGGGGTTCCAGCTGGTCTCTCTCTGGGCAGCGGTGTGAAGCTAGAGGACACCTACACCAGCAAGGAGGTGGAGAAAGCATTCCAGGCAGCCAGCCAGGACATCTTCAACCAGAAGACCAAGCCATCCCTGCTCCTCTCTTCCCGCAATGGCAACATGTACACACCATCCATGTATGGCTGCCTGGCATCCCTCCTGTCCCAGTGAGTCTCCCAAAATGCTGACTTGGGGAGAGGGAGGAGGTCGTTTTGGGGAGGGCACTCCCTGGCTGGATAGAGGGGCAGAACTTATCTCCCAGGCCTTATCTTCCCCTGCCTCAACAGGGACCTGATCCTTTCATTGCACACAACCCCCAGTGTGGATGCATCCTGCTCCAGGCCATGTCCCCGCCAGAATTTTCATCCCAGCTTGCTGGAGCTAGGCCAGTGCATAAAGCGCTTTTGTCACCACCAGGAGGATGAAAACTCCTGCTGCCATGCCCAATAGAATGAGTGACCCCATGGGAAAGGAGTCATGGGAACAGACAGGCTCTGAGGGGAACAAAAGCCTTGTCCTGGGGCTCCCTGGCACCACTGCACTCCAGGGCTACACTCCCTCAGAAACGTGGCCCCAAGGATCTGCCTGCCTACAAAGAGGCAGCCCCTTACACTGCCCCCACAGCCCTGTATCCCCATCTCCCCCTCAGCCCAAATGTCCTGTAACCCCCACATCTCTCACTTCAGGTGCTCAGCACGGGACCTGGCTGGGTCCCGGATTGGTGCCTTCTCCTACGGCTCGGGACTGGCTGCCAGCATGTTCTCCTTCCGTGTCTCACAGGATGCAGCCCCGGGTGAGCCCCAGGGGAGAGAGGGACTGGGAAGGGAGGGCGGCGTGGACCTGTCAGTGGTGCCATCTCACACGTGGGGTGCCCGTTGCCAGGCTCACCCCTGGACAAGCTGATCTCCAGCCTGGCTGACCTGCCCGCTCGCCTGGATGCCCGCAAGCGTGTGGCCCCAAAGGACTTCGCCGAGATCATGAAGCGACGGGAGGAAACCCATCACTTGGGTAAGTGAGGTTGGGGGGAGGTGACCCTGTCCTGTTGGGACCCCACAACACCACTGAGCATCACTTCCCTCTCCCTGCAGCCGACCATGCTCCCCATGGCTCCCAGGCGGATCTCTTCCCCGGAACCTGGTACCTGACACGGGTGGATTCCAAGTACCGCCGCGAATATGCCAGGAAACCCATCTAGACTGGGATCACCAGAGTGGTGAGCCCTGTGGAGGGGGATGCTCTCTTTCCCCCTGTCATCCCTGTTCGTTACCCACATCTGGGGCTGGCCGGTGTGGGAAAGTTCACTTTGTATGGATGAGGAATGGCCAACAGTGACTCGGGCCCCAGAGGTGCTGGAGATGGCAGCATCTTCTGCAAGCACCTGGGCAGTGCAGGGGAATAAAGGTGTGGATGGGAGGAGGCAGCAGCCCGGCTCTGGCTCCTGGTCTTGAATGGTCTCCTTCTGCCCCAGGTCCCTCCCAATTAACAACCACCAGTCTGGACCACAGCTGCTTATGGGCATTTTTTCCATGGCTGTCTGCCCCGTTAGACACAGGTGTATGCCCTGACATTTTGGGGGAGTCAAGTAAGCCCCTGCCTCCCAGTCGCCAGTTTAGGGGGCCAAGATGGCGTTTTCCCCACCATGTCATTGAATTGAAACATCCTCATGGCAAAACCTGTGGGCAGGAGGGTACAGGCAGTGCAGTGGCTCATAGGAGGGCTCATGCCCCATGCAGCGCTGCTCTCTGGGCCATGTCCAAGCACGGGACTGTGGCCAGACAGGACCTCGGCAGCCACAAGAGACCTTTGCACCCTTCAGCAAACAGCAGCAGGGCCGGGGAGCAGCAGAGGCAGGAGGGAGGGGGTTTGGGTTGAGGACAAAGGACTGCACAGACAAGGCACTACATGCTCTCTCCTTCTGGACCCTTTATTGAACGTGAGGCCACCCCAAACCCAGTGTAGGGGTCAGGGATGGCCATGTGCAATGCTCCTCCAGCTGGGGGAAGGTCCAGATGCTGCGGCAGCAGGGAAAGTCCTTGTTGGCAGTCGGGGTCTACAGCAGGTGGAGCTGGAAGGCTTCCATGACACGTGGCTTTAGCTCGCCGAGGTTGGACAGGGGAGCTGAGAGCCCCGCGACACTCCACTGCTCCCCTGCCACCGTGCTGGAGCTGTGGTAGGACAGGAGCTGGCCCCCTGCTTTGCTCAGTAGCCCTGGAGAGGAGGACAGGAATTAGGAACCCCAGGCTGACCCACTGCCCCAGAACCCAGCAGGGAGCTGAGCCTCTGCTCACCCCAATACCCTGCTCAGAGGTCCATGATGCCATTTCTTCCTCCACCCCAAGTCCTTTGCTCAACATCACACAACCCCCTGCCCAAACCCTCCATCCATCCATCCATCCATCCATCCATCCATCCATCCAGGCAACATCTGCTACAGCAGGGGCTCAGCTCTATGTCAGATGCAGGGGATCATCCTACAGGCAGTCCCTGCAGCTCAGGGCTGACACAGGGACTCACCAGTCAGCGTGGCCAGAGCACTGGTATCGGAGGCTTTGGCTCTGTAGATGAGGACAGGGCCGGACAGTGGGGCTGGCTGCTTGAAGGTGGCCCCATTGATCTGCCGCAGGACTGGGGTGCTGCCCTGCACCGTTCCCGTCACCTGGTGTGGGGTGCCCTGCAGGGACACCTGCACCAGCCCGGTGCTGCTGTCAGGCTCGGGGGCCACATCACAGTGGGTGGTTGTGACCTGCCAGAAAGACATGGCCACTCAGTGCCCAGGTCCTACATGCGGCTGGGGCAGGGAAGGGATATTCTTGGAAGCACCCCAGGGAACAGCCTCAATGCTGCATTAGCAGCCTGGTAGGGTATCCCTAGGCTCATGCTGCTTGGTGGGGAGGGCACACCAGGCTGGGGTGCAGAGCCCAGGTGTCCACACACCTTCAGCCCAGCCTCCTGGGCCAGGAGCGTGGCATTCACCAGGGTCACCTCCTTCTGTGTCCCTCCAGCCAGCATGCCCGCAGCCACAGCAGGTGTCAGGTAGCTCCCAGACTCCTTCAGGGATGTCCCTGGGGTGCAGGGAGGAGGTATGCATGAGCCAGCAGCAGACAGGTCAGGCCTGCAGTGGAGTGGCCAGCCTGGGGCTGGTCTTTCCACCCACCCAATCAATCCACCCATCCATCCCTGCACATTCTAGGGCTTCAATCCCACTGTTAACCAGCTTCCTGTCTATCTGTTCTCCTGCCTGCCCATTGGGGTCCCCACCCAGGCTCACCTAGGGTGCAGACCTGCACATTGCCTTGCACTTGCTTGCCCGCCATGCACAGCACTGTGCCCAGGGCCCTGGCCAGGGTGATCCAGGGTTTGGTCTGGGGTGCAAAAGCCTTGCTGAGAGCCTGCCCATTAACCTGCAGGAGAGAGTGGGAGGTGAGAGCCTGCCAGGGATCCCACATGGAGCATTGCTCCCAGTGCACCCATGGGTTACAGCTGGGGTAACTGAGGCACAGAGGTCAGGTGCTGCAGTGGGACTCACTACACCAGTCAGCCCCTTCCCTGTGGCCATGTCCACAATCTGCATGGCGATTTCCTTGCCGCAGCGGCTCTGTGCCTCCCGTGTGCTGGCACCCAGGTGTGGGCAGGAGATGACGTTGGGGTGGTTCACCAGGTCACGGTCCTTTGGGGGCTCCTGCAGACACAGTTCCACCCCACCATCAGCTCCCAGCATCTACTTGGGAGCTTGGAGCAGGGGAAATTTACCCCACCTCCTCTGCAAGAAGGGAAGCTGAGCAGGGCTGCTCCTGGTCCCAGTCCCACAGGGTTTACTAGGCTTGCCCTGCCCTGGTCTGGGCAAAATTAAAGTGGTGCTGAGACAAAGCCAAGCTCAGGGGGTCCTCACAGCCCCACTCACTTGTGTGAAGACATCGAGGGCAGCCCCACCACACTGCCCCGACTGCAGCGCCCGCAGCAGCGCGCCCTCGTCCACGATGCCCCCGCGGGCACAGTTCACCACCTGCACGCCACGGCGGCACTTGGCAAAGGTGCTGTCATTCAGGAGCCCTGCAGAAGGAGGGCTGTGAGTGAAAGGGGGCTGCCCCAGCTCTTCCCAAACCTCCCTGTGATCATGCTCACTCCATACCTGTGGTAGAGGGCAGCAGCGGTGTGTGCACTGTGATGAAATCGCAGCGGGGCCAGATCTGCTCCAGCGGCAGCTGCTCCACACCAAAGGTGGCTGAGACATCGGGGGTGATGATGGGATCATAGCCTATGGTCTGAGGCAGAGTGGGCACTCACTCTTACAGCCTAGGCCAGGTCAGTATGGTCTATGGTCCCCATCATTCCTCCCTGCCCTATCTCCTCACCTTCATGCCAAAAGCCTGCATGCGGGTGGCCACCTCCCTGCCGATGCGTCCCAGCCCCAGCACGGCCAGTGTCTTCCCATTCAGCTCCATACCCATGTACTGGGGAGTACAAGGAGTGTGAGCGAGCACATCCCACATGGACACCCCCCACCCAGAGGTGCTTCACCTGCCTCCTACCTTCTTACGGTCCCACTTGCCCTCCTTCATGGAGGCAGCTGCCTGCGGGATCTGCCTAAAAAGGAGGCTGTGGTCAGTGTGGGGTAGGGGGCTGTAGGGCACACCTCTGTCGGCATCCTGCTTTGTGCTCACCTGGCCAAGCACAGGATCATCCCACAGGTGAGCTCGGCGGCGCTGAGGCTGTTCCCAGTGGGTGTGCTGGGGATGGAGAGCAGTGTCACTGGTGTGTGTCTCCTAGGCTGACAAGGATCTGTGCCCCATGAGGACGGAGACACACAGCATGGTGCCAGGGGTGTGCCATGGGTGGGGAGGGCACCCTATTGAAGACTCCCCGGCCTCCCCAGGATCACAGGAACGGATGTCCCCACACTCCTGCTCTTACTTCATGACCAGGACGCCCTTCCTGGTGGCTGCCTCCACGTCCACATTGTCCACGCCGGTGCCAGCTCTGCCCACCACCTGCAGCCTCTCTGCTGCCTCCAGCACCTCGGCCGTGACTTTGGTGGCCGAGCGGACGATGAGCCCGTCGCAGTCCTAAGGGGTGACAGACACGGCGAGTGGGACCAGGGCCGGGGCCGGTGGCCCTGCGTGGGTCACGGGATGGGGACAGCCGCTGCTGGGGTCCGGGATCTGCCGTGCTAAACCGGCCGGCCTCTTGCATCAGACGGGAGGCGGGGACCGGTCGAGGGGGTCCGCTGCCACCCGGGACCGTCGGCCTGCAGCTGTGCCTGCAGCTGCACCCACCCACCCACGCACCCACCCACGCCTGGGTGCAGCCCTGCCTCACCCGGATCTCCCGCAGCAGCTCCTCCTTGCTCAGTCCGGGCTTCTCCTGCACCCGGAGCCCGCCGGCCTGCAGGATCTCCCGGCAGCAGGGGTCCAGGCTTTCGCTGATCAGCACTTTCTGCAGCTTGCCCAGTGCCATGGCGGGAGCAGCCCCGACGGGACAGGGATGGACTGGACGGGACGGGGGTGCCGGCTCTCTCCGCACGCCGCCGAGAGGCTGCTGCTGCCCCTCCGCCGCGCTAAAAGAGCTGCGAGCGGTGCACGTTTTTCGGGCTCATTGGGTCCCGTCTCCATAATCCCACCTCCTTCCCTTCCCCGCCCCAGCCCGCCCGGTTCCCCCCTCATCCCCCCCGCCCGCGGGGGGAGGGAGGAGGCGAGGGGTGCGGGGCCAGGGCTGAGCCGGGCCCCCCAGCAGCCCCAGAGAAAAGGAAGGGGGTGCCCTGTCAGGACCCCGTGGGTCGGGGAGCCACGAAAACCGAGGGCAGCCTGTCCCGACCCTGCGCTCCGAGTCCGTGCCTTATGTCCGCCGTCCCGCATATCACAGCTCAGTAAGGCAGGAAGGGGACGGCAGTGGCAGCCACGATGGTGCGGGTGGCTTCCCACAAAGCTGGGGGTGCCGCTGGCAGGGAGCAGCCCAGCCCATGGAGACCCCAGACATGCCCTCCCCAGCTCGCCCAGGAATGGGGGTTCCCCAGACCCCACAGCTCAGAAGTGAGGCAGTGCCGTGGCCCCTGCCCACCCCCGACTTCGTGCCTGCTGTTGAGCAATGCCCTTGATAAGGGGCCGGGGACACGGGGCCAGCCATGGCCACTGGCTCCCAATGATGTGGGGTACATGGGAGCCACCCAGCAAACGCCCTCCGTGGGCAACAGCCAGGTGGCTGCGTTCAGTGACCTCGCAGTGGGAAGTGCTGACCCTGAGACACGATGGAGAGGGGTCCCTGAGACCAGGCATGTGGATGGCAAGGGATGCTGCCAGACCTTCACAGGGCACCTGGACCAGACACACCTCATGGGGAGCAGGGTCTGGCCCTCCCTTCCACCACTTTCCACTCATGGGGGGTTGGGCAGAACCTACCCAGCGCTGCCAAGCCAGGTCGTAATGGGATTGGGCCCTTCCCCAGGGTCTGCGTGCCCTAGGCAGCAGGTCTGGACCAAACTGCCCTATGTGAGACCGGGTGGCCCTGGAGGCAGTTGAACCAAGCCGAACCAAAGTGATGGACCTGTCCTAGCAGACAGGGATGACTGTCCTCACCACAGGCAGCGCTGCCGAGGTGGGAGAGCCCTGCACTATGTACAGCCTGGAGCTACGGTCAGCCTGGCGCCATCGGCACCACCGGCAGCCGGTGCTACCCTGCAGCCGCAGCCAGGAAACAACCGTGACGCCAGAGCGGGGAAAGTCCAGGGCGGCCGGCGCGGGGTGAGAGATGCGGTCAAGGGCAGCGGCTGGTGAAATCTGCAGCGGTCTCGAAACGGCCCCTCGGCAGGGAACTGTGACGCGGGGACCGCGACAGGACTCCCTCGCCACGTCCTCCCGCGTGGCGTGCGCTGGGGACACCCGCAGGGCTGGACCTCCTGTGGCTGCGACACGGCCCGCGGCCCCGCAGCCCTGCAACCCTTGGCACAGCCGGGCGCCGGCCGCGGCCTCTGCTTTAGCCATTAGGACCTCGCTCCAGGTGCCCGGAGGACACGTCAGGACCTGCCATCCCGGCGCCCTGCTCCCCATGGCGGCACCGCCCGGGTTTGCCCGGGGCCTCGGTGGCTCCTCTCCCACGCCTGTGCCATGTTCGTGCGGAGGACACGCGTGACCAAGCCATGGCTGCCTGTGGCGGCGCATTTGCGAGCTTTTCCCGGCCAGCTGGTGCCCTCTCCTGGGAATTGTGGCTAGAGGCACAGCCCCACGGCACCCCGGCCCTCGCCGCGGGCCCTCTGGGACACTGGGAGTGCTGGCGGGGAGGCTGTGCCAGCAGGCATGTCCCCCCACTCTTTGGCCCTCAAGGGAGTCAGATGGAGGGCACCCAAAGGTTGGAGGGGACCCAAGGCTGGCAGAACCAGCGGGATGGGTGCTGGGGGACTGGGGCTGTGGTGGCTGATGAGGCACAACAGGGATGAAGGGGGAGGGGGTATGGGGGCACAGCACCCCTCTGCTGACCCCATTTGTACCAAGGTGTTGCGTTTAGAGTAAGAAATTTGGCAGAAAATAAACCCACCTGTGTTCCAGCTGCTCTTCGCAGATCAGAGGGCTGGTGACAGCTGAGCTGAATTTCTGAGTATAGCCAATTTGGCACTATAGGTCTGGTCGTGTTCAGTAGGAAATTCCACGAGTGCAGCTTCACAAATAGTGCAGCTTATTAATTCAACACCATAGGTTTGTTCACATTCCGTAAAAACACTCATAATCACAGATTCATGAATAGTGCAGTATATGGAAGCAGCAGAAAGACAGATACAGAATTGCTGTTGATAAACACACCAGTTGCAATAGAGCTCTAACTAGAGTAACAATAATGTTGTGCGGTGATAATAGCAATTGTATGCAGAAACTGACTGCAAAGGTGTCCCCACTTGGGAGAGGAGAGTAGCCCATTCTGTCTCCAATATATTTTTGGGTCTTCCTCCTAACCAGGTAAAATTCCTACCCTCCGTATATCCAGCCCAAACTTCTCCCCCTACTCCTGTGTTATGTAGAACACAATCTAAGTGGAGAGTATGGAGCTATAGATATGTACCATGTACCATTCAGCTTATTAGCACATGCAGGGGGTGTGTGTTAATATTTAAATGGCCTCTAATCAGACAAAAGTTACTGGTTTTGGCCACTGTGTCCTCCAAATTTCTAGTCATATGACTTTGTTCCATTTGTCAGAGCCAAAGCAGAATCATCCCATCACCACAGGACTTCCTCCTTCTTTCTTGCCACTAGCTCTGTGGTTCTCCATCCACACAGATAACACAGAGGGTATGGACAGTAACCCTTAGCCCTGGCCTGGCTCCTTGGTCATCATTCCACACGAGGGTCCTGGACAGACTCTGCTTGATGGCAGGTGGGTGGCCATGGGGGACAGCTGGTTGAAGGGCTGTGGGGGTGTAGGACAGAGGAGAATGGGGCCAAGCAACAGGGAATTAGGGGGAGGGCCCCTGCAGAGAGAATGGGACTGGGGGAGGAGTCAGGGGCAGTGCTGTTTTTGGGGTGTGAAGCAGCTAAAGGAGTTAGGGATGTCAAAGGGGAGTTGGGGTTATTGGAGCTGGGATGGGGAGTGGCAAAGAAAAGAAAAGGGGTGTTTAGTTGGGATGGTGGGTGTTCAAGGGGATTTATAGGGATCAAGGGCTACAGGAATGTCCCAGTAGAAGACTGGGAAATCATGGACAATTAAAAAGCAAGTGAGAGTGTTGAGGGACTGGAATGGTACCTGGGGACTCATGGGGCTCTGGGGTGGCAAAGGGGATTGAGGGTTTCATGTGTCATGTTGGGATGGAGGCATGCAAGGATGACTGGGCAAGTAACTGGGGTATCAGGACGGATGTTTGAGGGTGCCATGGGGGATCTTGGCTAATTTCTTAGCTAACTGGGTGTCTTTTGGAGAGACCGTGAAGTTGGAAGAAGGATTGAGAGGAGAGAGGAAGGCATCATGGATTGTTTCTGGGGGACTGAAGTGTGAGGAAGGGTTGAGGCTCCGTCCAGAGGGACTGGGTGGAGTGAGGAATTAGGGCTGGCTGTGTCAGCCGGGACAGGATGGTGGCCGGGTGGGGGGCGGCTGAAGACATTAAGGGTGGATGGACAGAGGGATCAGGGAGAGGGCAGAGGGAGCAGGGAAGACAAGATAGGGGGTCGGAGGAAGGGAGGAAGGGAAGGGAAGGGAGGAAGGGAAGAAGGGAGGAAAGGAGGGAGGAAGGGAGGAAGGGAGGAAGGGAGGAAGGGAGGGAGGGAGGGAGGGAGGGAGGAAGGAAGGAAGGAAGGAAGGAAGGAAGGAAGGAAGGAAGGAAGGAAGGAAGGAAGGAAGGAAGGAAGGAAGGAAGGAAGGAAGGAAGGAAGGAAGGAAGGAAGGAAGGAAGGAAGGAAGGAAGGAAGGAAGGAAGGAAGGAAGGAAGGAAGGAAGGAAGGAAGGAAGGAAGGAAGGAAGGAAGGAAGGAAGGAAGGAAGGATGGATGCGGGGTCAGACGGAGGGAGGAAGGGAAAGATGAAGGATGGAGGCAGAGAGAAGGAGGAAGAGGAGGAGGGGAAGCAGAAGCGGGCGGAGCCGGCCGGTGCCGCAGAGCCGCCTCCCCGGCGCACGCTGGGCCGGCTCGGCAGCGCCTGCGGGGACCCGGCGGCCCGGCCCGGTGCCCCCGGTGGCCGGCCCGGTACCGCCGGTGCGCGGCCCGGTGCCACCTGGCCCGGTGCGGCGGAGCCCGGCAGGGCAGGATGCGAGCCCCGAGGCGGAGGTGAGGATCGTGTCCGTGCGCGCGTGTGACATCCGCGGGTGCGCGTGTCCGGGGTGATGCGGGTCGGGATGTCCGTGTGTCCCGGGCACGCGGGGGCTGCGTGTGCCCACGCTGGGTTGTGGTGATGCCGCGACAGGTTGAGGCCCAGGTACCTCCCGGCATCGGTGCCGCCGGGATGCGCCTAGGATGCGGGCGGGATCAGAGTGTGCTCTCTCGGGGCTGTGCAGGGCCGGACGGCCCCTGTCCCAAGCTCCATTCCCTTGGGCCGTGGGTGTCCCTTCCTGCTGTTGGGGTCCCGTGTATTGGGGCTGGTGGCGGGGCTTTGGGACCCCGGGTTGGTGGCTCTCTGGGCCCTGCACCAGGCAAGCCCACGAGAACTTGGGAGCCACTGATGTGCATGAAAGGTACCAGGAATCCTTGTGCACTGGGGGCACACTGGTGTTCGCTGCCCTGCGCCATGGGGACCTGTGGGTGTCAGGGCAATGTGTGTGTGCCACATGAGAGGGCAGGAGCTGTAGGGTGCTGTAGGATCCTGGGCTGGTGCCTGAATCATCACTAAGCTCTCCTCGGTGCGCTGGGCATGTGAGGTTTGCTGGGAGGTGCTGGGCCCTGGGGGAAGGGGTTCAGGGTGCTGGTGTTGGTGCAGGGAGCTTGGCTTGCCCCATCTGCCCAACCCCGTTTCATCGTCCCTGCCCTTCCCTTGGCTGTGCCCATCCCCGATTCCACGCTGAGCCGCTGGCCTGACCGCTTGTCCCGGCACCTGTCCAGAGCTGCTGGGCCTCGGGAGCTGTGCCGGCTGCCACGCCTGCGGTGCCGCGCCGGGAGCCGCCCAGCCGGGAGCGTGGGCAGCGCCAGCCCTCCCCGGCCTGCCGTGCTCAATGAAGACCTTGTGCCGTCCCCGTGTGCAGATCGGTGGATGGCCGTGCCGTGTGCTCCGTGAGGTGCTCGCACACTCAGGCAGCCACGGGGTTTGGGGACAGCTGTCCCCGCTCCACCTCCTCCGTGGTGGCACTCCGCCCCTGCTGAGGCATTTGTGCCGACGAGTCAGCGGGGAGATGGGATTTGCCACACTCGGCATCTGAGCTGCCACACTCTCCCTGGCCTTGCCTGGCCCTTGCCACAACCGCTCTGCCGGCCTGGAGCCACTGGCAGAGTGGCTGCTGCTGAGCACGGGGCTGGAGCCTGCCATCCATCCCTCTGTCCATCTGTCTCCCCACAGGACGTGATCCAGCAGCAGAAGGAGGTGAGTTGCTGTTGCTGGGTTCTAGTGTCCAGTGGTTTGGATATGCTTTACCCTAGGATGCTTTCCCCATGGGCAGCAGCCACTCTCACACAGCCCATGTGCCCTGACCCTGCCTGCCAGCCCTTCGTTGTCCCCTTTCCCCGATCGCACCCTGGGGTGCCAGTGCTGGCAAGTGGCTGCAGTGGCCCTGGTGTGACGCCGTGGAGATGCTGTGAGTCAGTGAATGCTCTGAGTCAGGGCCGCGTGGTGCCCCTCGTGCCAGGGCTTGGAGGTACATGGGGGCTGGGTGGGCAGTGCTGCCCGGTGACTGAGGGGCCCCAGGGCTGAGCCCCCCTTGTTCTGTGCTGTGCCGGCAGCTCTGCTCCGTGCTCCAGGCTGGCATGAAAGGGCTCTTGTCCTCCTGCAGCACCAGCAGCACTGCAGTGGCCTCCCCTTCAGAGCAAACAAATTCCCAGTGTTGGGCACAGGGGCAGGGAGGGGGGAGCCCCCACTCAGCCCAACCAGCCATGGCTGTGGCAGAGCCCTGGGCTCCTGCTGGCCCAGCATTCCCATGGCCAGGCATGGGGCTGCACTCTGGCTGTGTGGGGGTGCTGGCTGGGCAGCTGGACTTTGAGAAAGTGAGTGCTTGGCTCATTCACCCCAGAGCCTGCAGGCAGCCACTGACCTGGCCTGGCCCCACCTCAGGGTGGCCCTGAGCAGCAATATTTTGTTTCCCAGGCATAAGATTATTTTTGGGTTGTTAATACCGTTGCCAGGGTCCCAGTCTGAAGCATTGTAACCAGCACAGGATGGCCTGGTATCAGTCAGTTGGGCTGACTGATATATACTGACTGAATATTCAGGAATATTCCCCCGAATATTCTCACTCTGTCCTTTCCTTTGTTCTTTCCTTATCTCTTCCGCTTGTGGAAAACAAGCCCTTCTCTAGATGGGAATATCTTGTTCCAGTGTCATTGAAAGAGTGGCACCTAATGTCTAATGTTCTCTCTGGCTCTTTCAGCCCCTTTTGACACAGATTAAAATGGGAACCGTGAACCGAACTGAACCCCCATTTCCCATAAATATATATAGTATATATTTATGGTATATGGTACCATAGGTATATGGGATCAAGCTGATGCAACAACCTCAGTTCTCTTAATAATAATTCTAAAATTGCCAGAACTTGCTGTTACTCCTTTATGTTAGGTAGATTCTGTCCATGTTCTGTTTTTTCTGGGGTTTGCAGGAGAACAGAAGTGGCTTCTTTAATCCAATAGATTCACAGGAATTTAACCTCCTGCTTGGGCATCTGATGCTGGGATGTTGGATGGCTCAAGGCTCACATTTTTCCTTGTGGACAAAACCACCACAGGGTATTCTCTAACCAAATTGATTAGGGGGATGGAGCACCCCTGTGAGGGAATTTTGAGAGAATTCTCTCCTTGAGACAATTGGGCTTGTTGAGCCTGGAAAGGAGAAGGTTTCAGGGGCACCTAATTGTAATAATTCCAGTACCTGAAGGGCGTCCACAGGAAAGATGGAGGAAGACTTTTTACAAGGGCATGTAGTGACAGGACAAGGGGGAATGGCTTCAAACTGATGTGGGTTTGGATTGGATAGTAGGAAAAAATTCTTCACTGTGAGGGTGATAAGACATGGTCCAGGTTGCCCAGAGAAGCTGTGGATATCCCATTGCCAAAGTGTTCAAGGTCAGGCTTGATGGGGTCCCGAGCAACCTCAGCTAGTGGAAGGTGTCCCTGCCCATGGCAGGGGGGTTGGAATGAGATAATGTTTAAGATTCTGTCCAAACCAGGCCAGAACTGTTTGGAATTCTGTCTAAACTCTGGGATGATTCGATGATGATGATGATATCATTGATCTACTGATACATTGTAACCTTCTGTGCGGCAGGACTGTGGCTAGGACTTTGCCAAGGCTTTATGAGCAATAGGGAGTGTGTTTATATCCTTCGAGCAGTCTATTAAAAATACACTGCATTCCCTTCCAGGTAAAGGTGAATCAAGCTTTGTTGTGTTCCTGGAGTGGCATCACAAAAAAACATATATTTTACATCCAGGGTTGCCATCCATGAGTGAGGCACTCCCTGTAGTAGAGTTCCTTGATATTTGGCACAGCAGTGATTAAAGGCTCAGTATTGGCATCTCTCTTTTCCCCAAATCTGCTCCCACCCTGTCTGTGTGCCAGTAATCAACAGTTAATTGCCATCTCCATTCCAGTTTTTAGCCAAACTGGTGAATTACGTGGGGTGAAATTTTGGTGAACTACCAATCGGTGAATTATATGGGGAGTGGGCTCTGGAGGTGATTTGTCATTTTTCCAAATCAGCTGTAACTTCAGGACTTCAATTTCATGCTGCAGCGGAGAATTGTATCGTGGTACATTAGCAGCTTTTGAGTGAAGGAGGGTAAGTGCTGTGTGGGTTGAATGCACTGTGGTATCTGGATTTCTTTTAGGGTCAGGGTTGAACTGGAGGAGCAAACGTTGCTCTGCATCAGCTGCCAGGTTTGGCTGCTCAGAACATTGAAATGTAAAATGTTTTCATTGTGATCTTTTGCTGCAAAATGAGGGGAGGACATGTGCTTATCGGCTGGGAGCCATAAATTAGCCTTAGTGGTTTGGCACGTAGCACTTGTTCTGTTCACTCCAGTGATTTCAGCTCTGTCCAGTTTTTCAGTGTCCTGCTGTGTTAATACCGGAATTTGTGTTCCCTTACCTATTAGAAATGTCATTAATAGTTGAGGAGGCCCTCGCAGAATCAGAATGTGTGGGCTGTTATTATGTATGCACTGATAGGATTCCACCTGCTGAATTTCAGTCCAGCCTGGCTTATGGCCACAGCACTTTTCAAACTGAATCAGATTGAATGGGATTGTTTTTCAGCTATGATTTCCCACTCTTCACCAAGGTTCAGTTGTCTCTTCTGTTTCTATAATGCATCTGGCTTCATACTCAGGGGGATTTGAAGATTTGAAGAATCATCTTCCCCCAGTTTTCTGTCATTTGGGTCACCCCTTATGCCTCCATCCTGTTCCTCAGGGAATATGATTAGTTTTCTAATCTGTATGATGTCAGAGGGATCAGGAGTTCACATAAGCATCACTTCTACCTTTTCTTCCAATTTTTATTTTTTTCTCCTTCTCTTCCTCTAAGTGTTTCTGCAGTTGCTTTTCCCTATTTTCAGCTGTGGCCAAATACATTTTAAGTTGCTCCTTTTCTGATTTCAAAGCAGTGTATTCTACATCTGCCATTTTTTAGGAGACAGGGTGCTCTGATGTCCTTTTACACACAAGATCAGAGAGCCCTCAATACTGCACCAACAGTTGCTTTACTGTTGTTTATCCAACATTTTTGGGCCCATTCTATTCCCTCTCAGGATGGTGCACACTTGTGTTAACCCAAGTAAAAATAACAATAACATGCAGAAACTTAGCAAGGTGTCCTAGCTTGGGACAAGGGAGAAAAGAGTAGCCCATTGACTGTCTCCAATGTATTTTTGGGTCTTCCTCCTAACCAGGTGAAATTTTTATCCTCCTTATGTGTAGCCCAATCTTATCCCCCTCCTCCTATGTTACATATGGCATGATCTAGGTGGAGAGTTGAGTAACAGAGTCATATATGTGGCAATGAGTATTTCATTAAGCTTATTTGCCTGTGCAGTGGCACGTGTTTCATTATTTAAATAATCCTTAATCAGGAAAAAGTTACCTTTTTGGCCATGGTGTCCTTCAAAGTCACAGAACTTTGTTCCACTCCATGCAGTTTTTCAGAGCCAAAACAGGACCATACTATCTCACAGGTCCTCTTCTTCTGCCCAGCTCATCCTTTCTTTCTGTCAACTATGCACATCTCCATCTGCAAAGTTAACATGGAGGATACACAGTGTAGGCTGTAGATGGTAAGCCTTAGCCCTTCCCTGGCTCCTTGGTCGTCACCCCGCAGCATCCTCAGGATTTGGGGTATTGTACTGTTTCTATGAGTATTCTGCCTCTGGGCATTGTGTCTCCTTGTGCATCAAGTGTTTAGCTGTGATCCCTCCTTGCTTGTTGTGTCTCTGGGTATTACCCTTCTGGGTGTCAAGCCTTGCATATTATGTTACTGGTTAATGTGCTTTTTGGGTATTTTGCCTCCAGGGATAACATGCCCCTGGGTACTGTGCTTCCTTAAGTGTTGTGCATCCTTGTGCATCTTGGATGTTTTGCCTCTCCATTCCAGTTTTTAGCCAAACTGGTGAATTACGTGGGGTGAAATTTTGGTGAACTACCAATCGGTGAATTATATGGGGAGTGGGCGTGTCACACCCAGTGTCACACCCTTGGTACTGGTCCTCCTGGGGTGTCATGCCTCCAGAGGTCACATCTCCCTGGATATTGTGCATCTTGATCTCCTCAGGCATCACACTTCTGGTTGTTGAAACTTGGGTGCCTCTGGGTAAGATGCCCCTGGGCACTGCACCTCTGGGTGCTGTGCCTGCAGGTACAACACCTCTGGGTGCTTTGTCTCTGGGTGTCACGCTGGTTATGGTGTCTGGCAGGGCACACAGTGATGCCTGACCAGTGCTGGTGTGTTTAAAGTCATCATGCCTCAGTTTTCCTCCATGACGAGTTGTTGCTGCAGGGTCTGTGGCACCCTGTGTCTGCCTCTCCTGCTCCCTGCCAGGCTGGCAGTGCTGTGCCCTGCTGCAAGGTGCTGGTGTGGTGTGCAAGG
Source organism: Acrocephalus scirpaceus scirpaceus (assembly GCA_910950805.1). Lineage (NCBI taxonomy): Eukaryota > Metazoa > Chordata > Aves > Passeriformes > Sylviidae > Acrocephalus > Acrocephalus scirpaceus. The sequence continues at coordinate 28,442,647 of OU383779.1, forward strand.
CTCTGGGGGCATGGTCCTGGGGCCCCTACCATGGCTTGTGCCACAGGAACATGCTGGCCTTCCTTGGCTGTTGGGGCTCAGCCTCGTGGATGTGGGCAGGGCACTGTGCCCACACTGATGCTAGGGCAAGTGCTCACCTCCATGCTCATGGGACCCCACCAAAAACCTGTCAGGTAGATTAGAAAATAAACATTCTGATTTCTTTAAAAGGAAAAAAAAAAACCCAACAATCCAGGGTGTTTTTTTTAATTTGTCAGGGTTTCTCGTTCTCTTTTTCTTTTAAATCATGAAATGACTCACCCTTCTGAGCTGAAAATAAACGCGATTACGAGCTGGTGAGCCATGACAACACGAAGGCATAGGGTCCCTCGGAGAGCAGCCAGGGCCAGCCCTGCTTCGTGCCCCAGATCCTCCCCTGGGGACTGTGGGGGTCTGCTGTGTGGGCTCAGGTGGCCCTGACAGGGCTGCTAATGGAGCTAAAGTGCTGCTCTGGGGACACTGCCATCTGCACAGCCCCCAGGGCCTCCTGTCTTTGCACTCAGAGTCGCTGCCCAGTGGCTGTGGGGACACACACGTGTGTCCCCACGTGTGCGCAGACACCAGTGGCACCCCCCGTCACAGTCCCTGGTCCCTCCAGCACAGCGTGGCGTGGCACAGGGGGGCCCGGCCTGGACCCCGGATGCTGTGCATGACACGGCCGTGTGCTGCTCTTTGCAGGGACCCCTGCAGTAGTGACACTGTGCTTGCCGTGGTCCCCGGAGCCAGACACATGGCAGGTAAGGCACCCCGAGAGCCCCTGGCACCCTGCGTGCCCCGTTCCCGTCGCCCCAGGGATCCCAGCTGCTTTCTGGGCTCCGAGGCATCCCCTTGCCTCCCCTCTCCTTGGAGGCACACGAGGTGTGGAGCAGCCACTTTGCTCGTCTGACTGCTGCTCGCCCTTCCTCCTTGCCAGCTTCCCAAGAAGGGCTGTGGGGTGAAGGTGATGAGGACCGTATGCCAGCCGAGCCGAAGGGGTCCAGTGGGCCCCCTCATGCCCAGCCCCAGCCTGACCCCTTGGTGCAGACATGTCTCCTCCGGGATCTGGAGATGGGTCCTCTCGCCCAGACACAGACCCTGCGGGACTTCGAGCAGGTGAGACCGTGGGCGCTGGGACGCCGCATGGCACCGCCAGGGCCCTCCTGGCACTGCCGGGCGCTTGCAGGCTTCATACCGGGTCCCCTGGACACACCAGCAGGGTGTGGTGCGCAGGAGGGGTGGCGGGGTAGGTGGTGGTGGCAGGGGGAGAGGGGCCGAAGCCGTCCGGGCGCCACGCTCCCCTCACCGCCCTCACGGCTGCTGCGCGTGGGGCCTCCGGGGCTCGGGTTTCACCAACCCGCTGTCCCCGCTCCAGCGATTCCTCAAATAGCTCTGGGAGGTGGAAAAAAAAGAGGAAAGGGAGAGCAGCGGGGCCAGCGACGGGAGCTGCGGGCGGGCAGGGAGCCTAAGGCTGTGTCCCGGCGGCGCCATGTGAGGGGTGCCGGGATGCCCGCCCCATGGAGCGCCGGCCATGGCTAACGGGTACCGCACGCTCTCCCAGCACCTCAATGACCTCAAAAAGGAGAATTTCAGCCTCAAGCTCCGCATCTACTTTCTGGAGGAGCGCGTCCAGCAGAAAGGCGAGGACAGCCGGGACGATGTCTACCGGCGGGTGAGTGCCTGTAGAGGACGGAGTGGAGGGTTTCCTCTTTTTTTTCTGGGAGTTAATGGGGTGAGGAGAGTGTAGCCAGGGGGGATGCCAGGGAAGGCTTCGGGCACTGGGGCTGGGGGAGCTGCTGTATGGGAGTTTGCCCCACGTTTCCTTTGACAGGAGCGGGGAGAGGGTTGGGGAGGGCGTCCCCAGCCCGGTAGGGTGCCCGGGGTGGATGACTGTGCAAGTTTTGGGGGCGGACAAATGGAGCGAGACACTCCATCCCGGCGCCAATAGGCAAACATACCACCTGTGCCACTCACCCAAGTGAGCACTGGAGGAGCACCCAAAGCCCTGCCATGGTGCAGGGGTCCCCCATGCCACTTCTGCTTCACTCCCGTGAGCAGTGGGGCTAGGGTGTCCAGGCAAGCTTGAGGGCATCCTACCCACCTCCTTCCTGCTCCACAGAACATTGAGCTGAAGGTGGAAGTGGAGAGCCTGAAGCGGGAGCTGCAGGAGAAGCAACAAGCCCTGGACAACACATGGTGAGTGGGGCTAGCCAAGCCCTTCACCCCGGGACGGACATGGTGCCCATGCCCCGCCTGTGGTGGATTTGTTGGCACAGGGACCTGAGGGGTGTCTGCCTGCACCCTGCCTGTAGCAGGCAGTAGATGGGCCTGCAATGGGGCTGGAGGGGTTGCAATGGGGCTGGGCACCCAGAAGGCTCCTCTTACAGCCCTGGTGCCAGACAAAAATAAAGGACAGCACCTGTTTGGTGGGGGAGGGCAGCGCCGTGCCCAGGGGCCATGGCATGGGTGTCTCACCGTGGGGCACTGATGGCAGGAAGGCCAGTGGCACAGAGGCCAGCAGCTGATGAACCCCTGGTTTCAGGAGTGTGTGGGGAGTGCTCTGGTGGGTTAGAGCTTGAACATGGCCTGGTGCTGCCAGACGAGCCGTGTCCCCAGGGCAGGACATGGGGAGAGCCAGGCTGAGGGCACCTAGAGTGGCACAGATCAGCCAACCCAGCTGCTTTGCGGTGGAGGCTGTCACAAAGGCTGTGCTATGCCATGCCATGCCATGCCATGCCATGCCATGCCATGCCATGCCATGCCATGCCATGCCATGCCATGCCATGCCATGCCATGCCATGCCATGCCATGCTTACACTGCCAAGCCATGCTGTGCTGTGCCGGGTCATGCCATGGGAAATGCCATGCCATAGCAGGCTGTGGCACACCGTGCTCTGCCAGGCCATGCCATGGGAGATGCCATGCCATAGCAGGCTGTGGCACACTGTGATGTGTCAAGCCAGGACATGGGAGATGCCATGGCATAGCAGGCTGTGGCACACTGTGCTGTGCCAGGCCAAGCCATGCCAGGGGAGATGCCATGCGTAGCAGGCTGTGGCACACCGTGCTGTGCCTGGCAGGGTGGCCGCAGAGAACCAGACAAGCCGCAGCCAGGCCGCGCTCCGGCAACAGTATGAGGAGCGGCAGCGGGAGTCGGAGCATGTCTACGAGCTCCTGGAGAACAAGATCCAGCTCCTGCAGGAGGTGAGTCAAGGGAAGGTGGGTGCCAGGGAGGAGCCAGGAGCTGCTGTCTGGGGGCTCACCCTACTGCCATGCAGGAGGCCAGGCTGGCACGGAGTGAGGCTGAGCAGGCCACAGCGCTGGCCAGAGCTGAGGCAGAGAGATGCCGGGAGCTGACAGGGAAGCTGAAGGAAGCGGCAAGGACAAAGCAGGAGGACAGGAGCGACAATGGCTGTGGCTCTATGGCCCAGAGGTAGGCGTCCAGGACATGTTTCCTCTTTGCTGCCAGCCTGTGTACTATGCCAGTTCCTGAGGACTACCAAGGGGCTCCTTGTGATGTGCATGACTGAGGGGCTGTGCATATCAGGTGGGGTGCAGGGGTCACCCCAATGTGGAAGAGCTGGGCTGTGGGGAAGGGGGAGCAGTCCTGAGGCTTCTCTGCTTTGCCACAGAGATTGACCTCTGTCAGGTGTCCTCAGTGTCATCCCAGGGCCAGCCCAGTCCCTGAGCATCCCATGCCCTTTTGTCACTTTCAGGAGGATTGAAGAGCTGACCCAAGAGCTGGCTTCCAGCAACCAGCTCGTGGAAATGCTGTCAGCAGAGAAGCGTGACCTGCAGCAGTGCCTGGAGGGGTCTCCGGTCATGGAGGGGCAGGTAAGCGGGCAAGGGTGGGGAAACCCCAGGGAGGAGAACGTCCACTCAGGGCTTGGCTGGTTGTTATCCCTGTCTCGTTCTGGGGCTGTGCCCAGGGCTGTGCCCTTATTCAGCCTGGCAGGGTTGGGTGATTGCCAGGAGCTGGGAGGAGCAGGGAGTCTCAAAGGACATGGTGTGAGCTGTCAGGGGACAGGCCACCAGCCTGTGCAGTCCTTCTGTGGGTGTTGGTGCCACTTGCTCCCGTCTGCCATTTAAATCCTAAGTCTTAAAATACTCCTGGCAGCCTGGTGTGATGCCAGGCAGGATTTTGGGGCTGTGAGAGATCAGAGCAGCATGTTCCTGGCAGCTGCACAGCTCTGGCCATGCTGCATGTTGGTGGCATGGTGCTGTTCTCAGCAGCCATGAGCCATTAGTGCGTGAGCTGCCTGTGTGGTGGTCCTGCAGGGACCCTGCTGTTTGCCCACCGGGTGGCATGGGCTGCTGTGTAGGTGCTGGTGGCACTGAGCTGCAGGGACGTGCCCACCCACACTGCCTGCTAAGGCTGAGCACTGGGGCAGGCTGGCACTGGGACATGGCACTGGCACTGGGGTAGGGGCCTGGCACTGGCATTGGGATGGGGATATGGCACTGGGGTGAGGATCCGGCACTGGGACGAGGATCTGGCTCTGGGACGAGGATCCGGCACTGGGATGACGATCCGACACAGGGACAGGTGCTGGCATTGGGACAGGGACGTGGCACAGGCACTGGGGTGGGGACGTGGCACTGGGACAGGCACTTGCATTAGAGCCAAGCACGAGGGGGTGGGGGTGTGTGTGTGGCTCTGGCACTGAGGCTGGACCCCTGCGCTGTCGCGTCGCGATCTATCGTTGTCGTTCTCTCTGTCGCGACCCCCAGCGCTGCCCCTGTGCCCAGGCGTGGCGGGGGCCGCCACTGCGCATGCGTAACGAGGGCGTGGTAACTACATATCCCGGTAGGCGTTGCGGGCACTGCGCATGCGCGGGAGGCTGGGCTTTGCCGCCATCTTGAAATCTGAGCCAGAATCCGGGCGCTGCCGTGGCAGGAGCATCATCGGCTTGGGGCGGTGGGGCCGGGACGGGCAGGGGCAGCCCGCGGTGAGGGGCAGCCCCGGGGACGGGGGCTGTGTGGAGAGAGAGGGCAGCACCGGGGGGTCGAGCTGTGAGGTGAGGGAGCAGCCCCGGAGGGGTGGAGGGGCCAGCCTGGACAAGGGTGCAGCCCAGGTGTGGCTGTGAAGATGTGAGGGAGGTGATGGTAGGGTGGGATGTTTCTGTTGCATCAAGAGTCCCAACCTGTCACCGACCTAAAAAGAGGAGATTTGTGCGGTGAGACGTGCCGGCGGGGTCAGGGATTGAGAGAGATGTGCTGACCTCGGGAAGGTCTCCTGAGAGCCCGCAGGAGTAGGTTTGGGTGCCGTGAGGGAGGGATTATGAAGGAAAACTGCCGGATTTGCGGCCGGGAGCTGTGCGGCAACCAGCGGCGATGGATTTTTCACACGGCGGCCAAGCTGAATCTCCAGGTGCTGCTCTCCCACGTCCTGGGCAAGGAGCTGTGCCGGGACGGCAGGTCCGAGTTCGCTTGCAGCAAGTGTGCCTTCATGCTGGACCGCATCTACAGGTTCGACACTGTCATCGCCCGCATCGAAGCCCTCTCCATCGAGCGCCTGCAGAAGCTGCTGCTGGAGAAGGACCGTCTCAAGTTCTGCATTGCAAGCATGTACCGCAGGAACAACGACGACTCCAGCACAGAGGACAGGGCTGGGGAGGGGACTGTGGACCTTTCCAACCTGCCTGATGCACGATACGCTGCGCTCCTCCAGGAGGACTTCACTTACTCTGGGTTTGAGTATTGGATGGATCAAGAAGAGCATGGCCTGGAGCTGTACAGCTGCCATGGCTCTGAGGGAGCAGGGAGCCGCCTGCGGCGCTGCCGGGGCTGTGCTGCCCTGCGTGTGGCTGACGCCGACTATGAAGCAATCTGCAAAGTGCCCCGAAAGGTGGCCAGGAGCATCTCCTGTGGGCTGTCCAGCCGCTGGTCAGCCAGCATGGGCAACGAGGAGTCGTCTGTGTGTGATGTGGCCGAGTCCACCAGTTCAAGGGTGGCTGTGGATGGGGACAGCATGGAGGAAGGCACACCTGCATCCTCTGTTGAGTCTCTGGACACCACCGTGGAGGCCAGCCCTCCGCAGCAGAAGGATGAAGATGCAGATAAGGGAGTGAAAGGGAATGGGAAATGTGACGATTTCTTGGATGATCGCATGACCCCAAGCTCTTCACTGAGCGGGAACAGGCTGGAGCTGGCCCTCAATTTGATCAAGACTTTGGACTACAAACCCCTTCAGAGCCCCCGAGGCAGCCGACTACCTATTCCTGTGAAGTCCAGCTTGCACCCTCCCAAGCTCAGCCGTGACTTGGCAGATGGCAGTGCTTCTGCTGGCTTAGCATGTGCTAGTTCTGCCTTCCTGAACACAGACAGAAAATCGTTTTCCAGAGCTCCTTTGGGCCTTCCCCTGGAAATTTCTGAACTGCAGGAGCTGTGGGATGACCTCTGTGAGGATTATATGCCGCTGAGGGTACAGGTAGAGGTCACAGTGCTGCCCTTCCATTGAGCATTGTCCTCGTGGCCCAGTGCTGAGCCCACTGAGAATTCTTCTGTGCTGAGATAATGCAGACAGCCACGTGTGGCTGAATGGGGGCTAAGAATAGGCAACTTGGTCCTTTTTAGGTGTGCTGCCTCTCTCCTCAATCATTCTCTCCTGTTTCCTCTCGGTGTTCTGGGAAATGAACCTTTTCCCCCCCCTTCCATCAGCCCTCCCTGACAATACAGCCTGCTGGGTGGGTCTAAGCTCTTTGTCATTTCCCTGCTGAGAAAACACCAGTTTCACTTCATCTTTAAGCTTAAAGTCGATGTGGCTTTTATCCACAACGAGAGGGAGTATTTTAAGCTTCTGGGCATGTGTTTTCCAGCAGATGTGTTTTCTTTGTGCCTGAGTAATGGTTGGAGTGTGAGGAACACCTGCCTCCAGCCCTGCCTCTGCAGGTCAGGCCTCCAACCTGCTGAACAGGCAGAGCCACCCAGGCATCTGTGGTGTGTGCCCTGAGGAAAAGGTGTTTTCCTTGCAGGTGGATTTGTGCCAGAGGATGACTTTAGGGTTGGTATTCAAGATAATTGGTTTATTTTCTGATCCTTTGTAAAGATCTATCAATTAGTGTCAGGTGTTGCTGAGAGGGGTGAAAGCTCCTGCTTTCAGGATGCTGTTACCTGTCTTGATAGCAGTCCTAGCTCCAGGTTGCCGATGTATCGCTGGCTTTAATGAAATGTTCTTTAGTATGCAGTCAAAAAGCTGAACTTGTAACTTCTTTACCACTTTCCATAATGAATAGAAGGCCTCAGTCAGCTTCAATTCAGAAATATCCATGTCAGCCTAATTGCATACCCATTAGCAGCCTTAGTCCTGCCTAATGCTGTAGGTAGCCTGGGGGATTAGGAAAATACTCATTTATTACTATGGCAACTATGGCAGTGCTGAATTGCTCTTCCTCTTTAGCTGGCTGCTTGCTGTCCCATCTGCTCAGGCGTTTCCCGGAGCTGTGTGGTTTTTTTCCATAAAAACCTGCTCCAGAAACGATACTAGGGAGGAACGTAGGAAAACTAGTTTTCTTCTGGAGCACAAAGGCATTGCGCTGGCAGCCGGCAGCTGAGGATGTGAACCAGGGCATCGTGTCATTTGCTGATGATTTTCACTGCTAGGCGTGTGTTTGCAGGATCAAAATGAGCTTTCTCTGAACAGTGTAGTGTGTTTACAGGTTGGCTTTGTGTCACACATGGCCATCCTTATCTAGGAACTGTGTTTTGAGGAGTTTCTCCAGCCTCTGCCATCTGACCGGCCCTGCCAGGAATTTATCCTACAGGATTTTTTACTGCTGGTTCCTTGCCGTGACAGCAGCAGCTCTTTGGCACAGGGTCTGGCTGAAGGGGGAAGGGTTTAATCCTTCGGATGGCTTTAAGAGCAAAAATGGGAAGGCAGATCCAGCTAGTAAGCTCAGAATAGTTCTTGCAAAAATGATTTTTCTTTCAGTTTGTAAAAGTAACGCCCTTCCTGTAAGTCAGGTGCTGCTGCTGTCCAGCGATTCCTATGCATAAACATGAAAGGAATATCTAGCATATATGGGACCACAGTTCTCTTACTGCTTTTGCAGTTCTTTAAATTTATTCTGGTGTCAGGGCATGTGACCTTGTAGGTACCGTCTTTCCGTGGATTTTCTTGAACCAGCAATTCTTCCCCAGCACAGCCTCAAGGAGGTGGCACCAAACGGAGCCTTTGTGAGACCCTCCCGCAGCTGCCTGCGGTGCCCTCCAGACAGCCACTGTGCTGAGCAATCTGAGCTTGGCAGGCTCAGAGAGTGCCGTGATTATTATTTTTTAAAGAAGTATTCTGTTGGGGTTAGTGTGTGCTGACACTGCTGGGGCTGTGCTGAGGAGAGATTGGCAGTAAAATGCTGATGTTGGAAGAGTCGCCATGGCTGCAGAGAGGCACGAGGGAGGCAGCTTGGGCATTGGAACTTTGGACTCTTGAGCTGGCTTTGCCTTTCCCCTCCCTGCTTTTAGTTCTTTCCAGGTTTTCTGCATTTTTTCTTCTTCTTTTTTAATGGGAAAATTGAGGAAATGTGTTTTCCGTTTTTGCCCCTCTGTTTTAATCAACCTTATTTCAAAATAGCTGTTGTGACAGATTCTAGCAGCTCCCCTTATCTAATCCAAAGCCTTCTGGCAGAGAAAATTTGTAATCACCATGACTGTAAGTTTTCACTGAAATCCTAACAAAACATCAGGGTAAAGGGAAGTGTTACTTCTGTCTGTGAGAAGCAGTGCACAGATCTGAGGTAGCTCCCCTGTGCTGCATGGCTTCCCCGCAGACAGCATTTCTGTGGCTCCTGAGAATGAGGATTCAGCCTGACAGGGCTAATTGAAACTGACTGTTCTGGCTGTGCTGCACTGCCTGGAGCTGGTGCTTGTGTGTCTGCTCCAAAAAGCCCTGCTACATTTCCATGGCCTCTGTGCTGCATTCCTGCAGCCCTTTCCAGGGCTTCCACCTAGAATAGGCACCAGTGCCGTCAGTCTTGTCTCACTGATAATATTCAGGAATACTGAAGGAGCCCTGTGAGGGCTCAAGAGAGTGGCTAGGATGGAGTGCTGCCCTAAGGAGTTAACTCACTGAGCAGGAGACAGCAAAACTGTAAGGAGGGATGACAAGGGATTAGTGTTGTGCTCAGCCAGCCGGCTCTGGCGGGCCACATGTCACAAAGTAGGCTGTTTACGTTCCCAAAAAATGGGTATGTGCCATGAAAAAGAAATCTCAGCTGCGGCACTGAATTTGCTCCTGTTTGAGGAGCTGCAAGGAATTGTACACGTTGTGGGTGCTGGAGCACGGGAAGTCATGAAGGAGAGCCCAGAAAATCACAAGTGGAGGGGTTCAGAGCAGGGGGTGACTGCTAGGTTGTGGCAGGAGGGAGCTGGTGGGAAGGATTGAAGGTTGTAGGGTTGATAATGACACAGAAGCTCAGCAGAACATGGGAACCATTTCAGTGTGGGTTTTGAAGCTTTTTTGAAATGCCAGCAGGGCACACGGGAAGGAGAGCAGGTTTCAGGGATATGGCTTGGATGTGGGGAGAAGGTTCATCATTAGTCTACAGACAGTGGTTAGAGCTAAACAAGCTGCTGGGCTCATGGTGCAGCAGTGAGGAGAGACAGGGAGCCCAGTCAGAGCCTTGGGGCACCAGGGCACTTGTGGCAGATGAGGCAGAGAGCTGCCAGGTGCCAGCCTGGCACCCAGGGGAGTGGAGGCAGAGGCAGAATAATGTATCAGAGCCAGTTAGAAAAGTACATGGGGCGTGTTTAAATCCGTGCTGCAATGTCAGTGATGGCCGACAGCTGAAGAGAAGAAACCAGTGCAAGAGTTGAGCCATTCTCTCATTTTTTACTGTTTTTCTCCTTTCAGAATTTGCAGGATGAGCGTCAGCAGCCACCTCCAGATAATGCTGCAGCAGGGGAGCATGTGTCCGATGTGCGTGCAGCAGAGCTGCAGGGCAAAATCCAACACTTCGAAGCTGCCAACAAGGTATTTCTTCATGAAGAGCACATCCAGTGCTAGTGAGTCTGATGTGGTTAGTGTCAGAGGGTGCCTGCTGGCCTGTCTGGAGGCAGGTACCTGCACCACTCTCCCAGCAAGGGTGTGTGCTGGTGTGTGATTCTCAGTGCTGTTGTCTGCTAGCTTCAATTAAAAGCATTTGGGTTTTTTTTTTTCTGCAGCTGGGCTGTGTAAATTTTCATATATGATTTTGCAAATCATTATTTTGAAAGAGCTTTGCACTTGCCTGGTGAGCCTTCCAGGAGCTGGGGAAGGAGAGATGCACAGAGCTGTTTCCCTGTCTCTTGGATTTGTGTGGGCTGAGCCTGGTGTAGGAGAGAGGAAGTCCTGGTTTCATTTCTTGGTTTTTTTTCAAGCAGCAAGGGAGATCAACGTAGATGGGGTCCTGGTTTCACTTGTTTAAATACTTGGGAAAGAAACATATATTTGAGTTCTCTTGAGGCAGATCAATATTAACACATCTTGAGAAAGGTATATGTTCTTAATTGTGCTCTTGAACTCTAAGATAAATTTATATCCTCTGGAAAAACAGGTTAAATGTAGAAAAAAATAGGATGGAATATTTGTTTAAATCTGGGGATGGCCATAAGGTACTGCAGCTGCCTGGACTGCAAAGCTTGACGGAAATAGACCAGTAAATGCAGTTAGAAGTGTTTAAGCAGGTTAGAGAGAATGTCTCAGAGAAGAGATAACAGGACAGGTGTGTAAACTAATGAACAACAGGAGGAAATTATGTGGCAGCACCAGCTCCTTCAGAAGCTGAGTCCTGAATAAGTTCATAGGAAGAGGTGTATCATCCAACTTCAAGAATGCCAACACGCAGCATGTTTGAAAATGCTAATAAGCACGTGTTTAACTGCACAACATGTGCTGTGTCGTGAGCTTTATGGTGAAAGCAGCGAACTGTCCTGAAACTGTTTGAGTGGGTGGTGTTCTCTTTAGGGTGAGAGTGTCAAAGGCACTGAGAGTTTCTCAGGTTGTGAACCAGCCATGGAGACTGATGAGAGGTTCCCCTTTGCTTTGCAGCCATGCTGTCGGCACGCAGGCAGTGGCTAGGCTCTCTTGTGCTGAAGCCAGAACTTAATGCTAAATAAGCCACTGATTTGATCAGTGAATGTATAGCTTCTTCATGCTGATATTTTTCTTTCAGAATTTTGAAAGGATTTTGGGCTGAAGCAGCCCCTTTCTTTTTGAGGAAACAGAAACAAATGATAGAGACTGGGAGGGAGGAGTACTGGGCAGCCTGAGTGAGATCCTCCTGGAGTATGTGGGAGGCGGTATGATCTGTGAGCCCAAGCCTGAAACCTCTGCCCTGCATCTGAGGGAGCAGAAGCACTGCAATAAGTCCTGTGAAAGGCCTTTGTATTTACTCACCGATCTCCACCCAGCTCCAACGGTGTTTACAGACTCTAGAAGGACCTGTGTTGTTCTCCATGTGATCAACACCAGGGCTGTATGGAGTAAGGAGTGGAGGGAGTCTTAAGGGTGTTTACATAGAGCATTAAGCAGGATTAAATAAACCCAACCTATTTCTGTCTTCAGTTGTTACAGGAAAAGGTGAATGAATTGAATTTCGAATTAAAATCTGTTCAAGAAACATCACAAAAGCAAGATCGTACAATCCAGAGTCTGAACGAGGTCCTAAAGAGCAAAGAGAGTAAGGTAATAGTTTAGGGTGGGCAGGGTGGTGCTCACCAAAACAGGGAACTGTGCTCTAGTCCTGTGGGCAATGGCTGAAAAGGAATGCTTGAGCCACTGCTTGGCATTGTGCATCTCAGTAAATTATTTCTTGCAAAGCATCTTTCATGTGGTGCTGAGGTGTCATAACCCAGGCTGGAGGCTTGGGATGGGAGAGTTTGTGCTTGGTTTGCCACTGACTAGGCTTCCTGTGCTTGGACTCAGACAGAGGAGCTGTACCACATCATCGAAGGGCAGAATGAGACCATGGCCAAGCTGCAGGATATGTTTCACAGAAACCATCTGGGACAGCTGCAGGTATGTCCTGGAAAGCCTCAGATACATCAGGTTTTGTTCTGAAGGGATCCAGGTTTTTAAATCCCTCACATGAAGAGAATCTCTGAGTTTCTCTGAACCGTGCTGTTTGGCAGGTGTCAGAGAGCCCACTGTCACCCCAGGAGCAGCAAATGTCACTGCTCGATCTTCAGAACACACTTTTCTGCACCAAAATGGAGGTGCAGAAACTGAAGAGAGCTCAGCGCCAGAAAGAGCATCAGCTGGCTGAAGCCAAGAGAGCAACCCAGCTCCTGGAGACCACAGTCCACGAGGAAGAGCAGCAGAAAGAGGCAACCTGGAAACACAATCAGGTATGACAGGCACTTAGCCTGGAACTTTCTAGGTTTACATGACTAAGAAGCACTGATACAGGCAATACTCTGCTCTCGATCATCATTTCTGCTGGCAGCAGACTGGGCACACTTGCCTAACCCCTTGTCACATGTGGCAGGGAAAATTCTCCGCCTCCTTAGTGTCATAGCTGAGGATTAAGAATCAGCAAGGACCCTTGATAGTGGGTGTGTTGCCTCTTATACATCACTGGCTGGTTCAAATGTCCTTCTCTTTTTGTGATGCTCACGTCCCCTACTGTACAGCTTAGCTCTGCCTGTGGCTGGAGCAAGGGGTTTAGATGGATGGATACCCTGGGCAATGAAATAAATTCAAACACTGTGGCAGTGTGTTTTCAGATGTGAAAGTTGTAGCATTGCAGAGCATTTTTAGCTGTTCCCACAGCCCTTTCTCAGATTGGCCTACTGTTTATGGTTGTGTTGAGGACTGAATTCCAACGTATGTGCTTTTTCCTTGCAGGAGCTGCGTGCTGTGGTACAACAGCTGCAGGCAGAGCTGCAGGACAAGGCTCAGCAGCTCCAGACTTTGGAGTGGGAGAAAAGCCGTGAGCTGCAGGCCCAGGAGCAGAGAGTTCAGTATTTGACTCAGCAGCTGGCTCGCAAGGAGCAGCTTCTGCAGGTGAGATGGAGAAAGATCTGAGTTGAGCATAATTAAATGGAGTCCCTGATCTTCTTTGGTATTTGGCTATGCAAAAGTCTGTCTGTAGCTTTCATGCATGCCCTTTGAAGAAAGGAAAGAAGGAGAGGCTTCTGGGCCCCCAAGGTGAGGAATAAGGCACAGGTAGCCACATACCTCAGCCCACAGCAATGCCTGATGAGTCTTGGCAGGTGCTAGTCCGCCAGCCCCGGATTCTGGGGCTACCTCCCTGTAATGTGAGGGCTAGAGCAAACATCAGGTGGAGGAAGTTATCCTGATTCTTCTGTGCTGCTCTTGAGGGTGGGTGAGGTTTCTGTACTGTCAGTTGTTCTAGGGGGTGTGTGTGTGACCTCTAGGAGTCCAGGGAGCTTCTGCAATGCCAGCAAAGCTTGGAAAAGAGCCCTGCAGCCATGAATGCTATGTTGGAGAAACTGCAGCAGCGTGTCAGTGACAGGGATGCTGCTCTGGAGGTGAGCACATATTGTAGGCAATGTTTCAGTTGTCCCTGAGGCTCAGCCTTTGGGTTACCATCAGCCCCAGGCTGAGCCCAAGGTTGACCATATCTTCTGCATGCTCTTCATGGCTCATCCTTTGAGAGGAGTCCCCCTGGCAGGGGGAGCTGAAGTCCAACATACAGGGATGTTGGCTGCAGAGCCCCATCACCCCATACTGAATGATCCCCTCTGTCACACAGCGAGCAGTAGATGAGAAGTTCTGTGCCCTGGAGAAGAAGGAGCGAGAGCTGCAACAGCTCCGCCTGTCCATGCGGGAGCGCGGCAGTGACCTGGAGAGGCTGCGCAGCGTCCTCTCCAGCAACGAGGCCACCATTCACGTGAGTGCTGAGACCTACCTGTGCCTGCATAGTCCAGTATGGCTTGGGGGTGTGGTGTTAGACAGACCTTCCTGTGAATGCTCTGGGGAGAGTGTCTGCAGGTGTTTGGCTTCCTCTGGCCTTGTGTGTGGGGCAGGTTCCTGGGTCACTCATGTTTCTGGGCCGGGGATAGAGGACACCTGGAGCAGATGGGTGAATCTTTGTGACTCTGCTAGCAGTAGAGACTGGTATTTCCAATTTTGCTTAAGTTTCTGTCACTGGTTGAGCTGCTTCTGTTGTGGTACTCAGACCCTGGAGAGCCTCCTGAAAGCCAAAACCCTGGAACTGGAGCAGGTCTCAGCAACCTGCCAAAACCTCCGCTGGCTCAAAGAGGAGATTGAGGCCAAATCTGGCAGCAGGCAGAAGGAGCAGGAGGGGATCATCCAACAGCTGCAGACCTGCCTGCATGACAGGAACAAGGAGGTGGAGGTAAGGCCTTAGCTTGGCTTCCTGAGCCTTCAGCCAGTGTGTCCATAGAGTGGTCCCAACCCAGAGGCTGCTGCCTGCTTCACCTGAAGCTGTACTCAGTGTTTGGAGGCTGGCTGCATTTGGCACTTGAACACATCTGTGCCAGCTGACACTGCTCCCTCAGCTACACACAGGCTGGAGAGTCCTTGAACAACTTCCAGTCTCTCTCCTTTCCTCCCCCTTGCTCAGGAACTTACAGCAACTCTGCTGTGCAAGCTGGGCCCTGGGCAGAGTGAGGTAGCAGAGGAGCTGTGCCTGCGTCTCCAGCACAAGGAGAAGATGCTGCAGGATCTCCTCAGTGACCGGAACCATCAAACCATGGAACACGTTGCTGAAATTCGGGAGCTGCTGCAGGCTCTGAGCACCAAGGAGCAGCAGAGCAGAGTGAGTTTTGTGCAGTGCCACAGTGGGAGCCTGAGATGGGTAGCCCTGACTTTTGTTAAGCAAAGAGAAGCCTCTGAGTGGGCACAGTGAAATGGAGGAGTTTGTTCCTCTTTACAAGAGAGGCTGGTGAGCAGAGATGGGATGGCTGCACTGGAGTGGGTGTGAGTGGCCAGGAGCAGTAATTGCCAGGCTGGTTTGCAGAGTCTCCAGCGACTCCAGCGAGAGATGGTTTCCCTTAGTCTCTAAGGAGGAAGAGGGACCAGGATCCTACCCCTGATCATGGCCCTATCCCTAATTTTCCCCCTCAATCAGGTGGCTGCAGAGAAGATGGCGCAGGCTTTGGCTGAAAGGAGTTGTGAGCTACAACTGCTTCGCCAGCACATGTTGGGGAAGGGCCCTGTTGGGACCCAGTCAGCTGGTGCCACGCTATTGAAGCAGGACAAACAACCTATACAAGTAAGAATCATGCACTTTGTTTCTCTGTCTGTGGCCTTGGGGCTTCAGAAAGAACTGATTGCTACAGAAGGAAGTAGGAGAGAGAAGAGCACCAGAGAGAATGATAGAAATGAAAAAGGGATTACCGAAAAGACTTCCTAGAGGAGGAGAAGAAACTGAGGAGCAGGAATGCTGCCTGAATGTTCCAATATTCATTTCACCAGCCTTTGTCACTCAGTGTCTCTTTTTGTTTTGATGGAGCACTAATTGAGCCCTGGAGCACGTGAGAGTATGAAAGACATCCACCCTTTGACCTTCCAGCATTGACCCATTCCTTTCTTGGGCTGGGCTGCCTTGCTGTATTGTAATCCCCTCCCTGATATTGTCACATTCTGGAGAGGACAAGAGAGCTGCTAAATTTAGGTCCCACTAATTCTTGGCAGAGCCTGCTGGCTGTTTGCTGTCTCTTCCAGAATTGGAGTTGGTATTTTTAAAGCAGCTTTGCTAAAACCTCCTTTGAGGCTGAACACAGCTCCAAGGCTACATATGCCATGGCTCTTACTTGAGCAGCTGTTAATGGTTTATTGGTGAGCTGTTGAATGTTTTTAAACAGCTGTAAACAGGTTTCTATTCCCAGCCCTAGAGACTTCCAGAGATGTGTTTTCCTTCCTGCATGGTCTCTTTGGGCCACATCTGAGATAAAGACGAGTGTCAGCTGAAAGATGGTCTTGCTGCAATTGAGTGAAACCTGTTTGATCTTTACTGTGAAGACACTTGCTGCCAGCAGCTTCCCAGTGCCAGATAAAACAAGGCCAGTGCCCTCTTCCCCACACATACAATTTCTGGGTGCAATTCACTTGTTCTGCTGCCTGGCTATATCCCCTTCATTGTTTTTTCACATTTTAGAAGTGTCAACAGAACAGCCAGCAGCTTTGCTGCAGTCCTGGAATTCTGGGGAAGCTGTGTGTTCCCCAAGAAAATGCAAACCTGCAGACTTCTTCTTTGTTTTCAGGAGATACGGCAAAGAGCTTGTGGAGTTACAGCCATTGCTGGATCCCCACAGCAGGACAGCAGCTGCAGGACAGAGGGAGGTGAGTGTGGGACAGCCTCTTTTGAGGTGCCCAAATGCAACTGGGGCTTTCTGATGTGAGGGAAACATGATTGCATAAAGTTGTGGAAGAGTAGAGAACTTTGAACAAGAGAATTTTGAAATAAAATTCCTTTCTTCTGGGTGATATCTGAGGATGGGAGTAAGGGAAAGAGGCCACTGTTGGATTTGAGCTGAGGTGTTTCTACTCAAGATCTGATGCTGTCCAATGGAGGTTTTTTTGCTTTGTTTCTGGCTGAGCCGAGACAAGTGTAACTGTTTTGGGTTTTGCCCTGGGACCAGGGCACTTGAACTTTGCTAGGGATAGGACAGCAGGGCTGTGATGTTGCCATTGCTTTTGGCTGCTGTTGAAAGATCAAGCAGGGAAGAAGCGCATTTACTAAGAAACAGTGTGATAGCGAACACAAGCATCAGGGCCCTGTCTTGCCAGAGAGGGATTTTGTGTGTGATCCTGGGGTCTGAACTGGCACATGGCGTTCCTGCAGTAACCAAGCTGTCTTTGCAGTTGCAATGTCAGCAGCAGAACTGGAGAAGGATCTTGTCAATGCCAAAGAGGAGCTGGAGCTAATGGCAAAGAAGGAAAGGGAAAGCAGGGTGAGTCTGTGATGGATCCTGTGCTGATCTCCTTTGCTTCCGGGAGATCTTACAGCTGCCCCTCACTGGAGGTTTTGGACCCTACTCTTGTGAGGGTACCCCCAGTGAGAGAAATGGGGCAGTGTCCTGCAGGGGAGTGTTGGCTTTCAGAAGTTTCTGACGGACTTCTCTTGCCTCTGCAGCGGGAGCTCAATGCTCTCCAGTCTGTCGTGGCCACACAGGAGGAGGAGCTGCAGGTGCAGGCCTCAGATATCGAGTCCTTGACCAGAACCATCCAGATGAAAGAGGACCTCATCAAGGTGAGATGCTGTGTTAGGCTGGGTAAGTTCTGCCTGGGAAGGCTGCAGAGGAGTCTCTTCATCCCCCACATCGTCAGAGCAGTGTGGCTGGCTGGCTGTGGATGCTATTGCTGCTGGTAGGCCTGCAGCTCTTTGGGTTCCTTTGGCCAGAAGGCAAAAGCCCCAAACCCCCAGACTGTTCTTCTTCGGTGTTTTGCTCTTTCTGTACCAAACACCCTCCTTCAAGTCCTTTCATCAGAGTGCACACTTCTTGTTTAATCAGAACGTCCCTTCTTGGTTCTTACTGAGCACTATGGTCTGTGCCTAATCCACTCTTGGTGCTTTGGCATTTTTTTCTTAGAAGACCTGGATCTTTCCGAACACTGGAAACTTCTGGCAGTTGCGTTCCGGGGAGTTTTGCGAAGGTCCAGCTGTCTTTGTTACTGATCCCTTCCTCATTGAGCTCTCCTGCTGTTTGTTTGGTTTCAGGATCTGCAGATGCAGCTGGTGGATCCTGAAGAAATTCCAGCCATGGAAAGGCTGACGCAAGAAGTGCTGGTGCTTCGGGAGAAAGTGGCCATAGCAGAGTCCCAAGGACAGGAGGCTACTGGAAATAGAAGGCAGCAGGTAGTGTGCCAGTGGGGCAAGCTTGGATGTGTTTATATTTCTGCTGGTGCTCAGTTATGA
The DNA here is from genome assembly GCA_910950805.1 of Acrocephalus scirpaceus scirpaceus. Lineage (NCBI taxonomy): Eukaryota > Metazoa > Chordata > Aves > Passeriformes > Sylviidae > Acrocephalus > Acrocephalus scirpaceus. The sequence continues at coordinate 28,460,484 of OU383779.1, forward strand.
GAGACTTTGTTTTCAGCCTTTGGATACACCAGGATGTGCTTGCTTTTGGAAGCTGGCTGTGTGTGGTTGTGGGAATACAGAGGAGAAGATCAGTTCTCTTTAGCCTTTGTCCAAAGGGCAGAGTCTTTTGGGAGTCCAGGGATGCTATGGACCAACTTGGACGCAAGCAAGAGAGGGAAGGGAGCCCCCAGTTTGTCAGGGACAATTAGATACCTCATTTGATTTGTCTCTGTTTAAGAGCTGCACTTTCGCTCTTCTCTCCAAGCAGTTGTTACTGATGCTGGAAGGGCTGGTGGCTGAGAGGAATCGGTTAAATGAGGCTCTCCAGGCAGAGAGGCAGCTCTATGGCAGCCTGGTGAAGTTTCACACACACCCAGACAGGTAAGTGAGGCTGCCTTGGCTCTGTGCTGCCCTGCCTTGCTGCCAGGGCAGACATGGCTAGTCCAGTGGGACAATCCCTGAAGCGGGGATCATTCTGCAAGTCTGAGAGTTTTCAGTGGGGGAAGAGGGAGTCTAGGCAAAGGATCGGCCAAATGCTTCTTTTAGAGTCCAAGTTTTAGGCTGCCTTTTTCCCTTGAAGTGGCTGCACTGGCCGGCTTTAATGGCTCCCTAAACTCCCTGGACTGCCGTGGGGTTTCAATCTCTGTTCCTTGGCTTATCTTTTCCCAACCTTTCAGAGACTGCTGTCAAATTCTCAGCCAACTGTTGGGTTGATAAGGATCTCTCTAGGTGCTTATCCAGGCAGTTGCCTGTCCCCTGATTCAATCCCCTGCCCTTCACAGGGCTGCAGCCTCTGGGATATTTGAGCTACCTGATAGCAAGAGAGCACGTAAGTGGAGTGCTTGGGAAAGTACTGCAGAACAGCTGTGACTTCGAGGCCCCTGCCGCGGGCTGGGGCCTTTTTGGGGGATGGCTGTGCTCTGGGGAGGTTCGAGGTGAGGCAGGAGGTGGCTGAGCTGCCTGGGGAGCCCGCGGGCTGTGCCTGGCTCGGTGTCCCGGAGGGCGGGGCCGGTGTGGGGTGGGCTGGCTGCAGCCTGTCTAACCCTTTTCCCTCCTGCGCCGCGTGTCCGCTCAGCGCTGCGAGAGACCACGCCCTGCAGGTGGAGCTGGCAGGGGTTCACGAGCTCCGGGAACAACTGGAAGAAGCTCTCGGAAGAAGCCTGGAGTGTTTGAGCAGGCTGGAGACACAGGGCGCCATAGGAGGTGGGGAACAGGAGCGTGTGAGAGTCCTACCCCAGCATGCCTTCTGAGCACTTGTGCTCGCCTGCCTGCCACGGAAACGGTTCACTAACCTGTCTCACTGACTCTGAGCTTTGGTACTTAGTGATGGTATGATAGAACTGGTGCAGGGCTTTTGTTTTGTTTGTTTTATTTTTGAGCTGCTTTGGAAACGGCGATCAGTGCAATCCACCTGTGTCTCGTGTATGTTCCTGTCTGACCCACCCTGGTGGCCACTGATGTATTTGCACATTCAAATCATTCCATTTTAGTTATTCCCCTCTATCTCCCTTCTCTTCCCACCACCATGGGCCAAATAAAGCTTCCCTATCTCTGAAGGAAACACCAGATATTTTCTATCATCCCCCAAGTGCATGAGTGTGAGTTTTTGTATTCCCTCACCATTTTTCTTACCCAGTAACTTCCACCCCTTGGGTTGATGGTGGCTGGCCCAAAGGGAGACAGTGTATATGGAAAAGTGTGTTCCAGAGATGGAGAATTCAAGACCTGGGGACACTTGCCTGGGCCTTTTACACAAGACTTGTGTGTAGAACTAGCAATTCAGTTTATACTTAAACTAAATCCTACTCGTGTTGATGATTTTACTGACTGGCTTTTTTTCCCTAATTGTAAGTTGTTTCAACCTAACTTGCAAGTGCCTTCATGGGAGAGCTTCCTCCTCTTTTTGACAGATGGTTTGGGGGGACTGCGACCTGTCCCTGCTCCCATGGTCTGGGCTGGGTCTGCTCCCTCACTTGCACATATCCCTTACATGCTCCACGTGCCCCTTGGGCCATGGACAGGACCCTATTTCTGAGGTGCTGGTGTCTGTCCTCCTTGGCACCACTGCATACCTCTTCCACCTCCTCTGGGAATGTGGGAGCTTGTGTGAAAGCTGAGAAACAGTAGCAACACTATTCCACTGACCAGGGCTTCCCATGCACAGTGGGCTGTGGATCTACTGTCTTGTACTCGGTCACTTCTCAAAATGGCAGGAGCAAATTTTGCACCTCTGAGCATGGTTGTGCTTGCTGGGGAGGTGAACTAGGGGCTGGCAGAGCAGAAGAACTTCGTGGTGCTGGGCTGCACACCTGGACCTGTGACTGCTCTGCCACGTGGCTCCTTGCAATTGCTTCAGCTGGCACCGTGGCTCCTTGCAATTGCTTCAGCTGGCACCGACTGTCCCGTGCCTTGTGCTGCCCTGAGGGCTTCTCCTCCCTGTGCCACATGGGGATGGGAGGCAGCAGAGCTCTCCCATCAAGGAGGTCAGCACTCAGCGCTGCAGCAGTTCCCTGTGGCTTGAAGGGACACAGCTGGGAGCTGATGGGCAGCTCTGGATTTTGTTAGCTTTTCCATTCTTGTGTTTCATCTCATTCCCTTCCTCTCACTTCTCTGTGTAGCAGCATCTTCTCTTAATCTTTTTGCTTCTCATTTTGTAGAAGCCTTTGTGTCCCTGTTCTTGCCTTTCCATTTTTCCTCTGCCATCCTGGCACTGGTGCCCAGCTGGCCTCCTGGTCCCTTGGGTACCATGGAGCCCAGGACCCAGCCCAGACTCACTGATGTGGCCTGAGAGGAGCCTTGGCTGGTGCTCAGGCATCTCCCTTCTCCACCTGTGTCTGTGTTTTGTTGTAGATCTATCCCTGCCTCTGTTACCATCACTGCTGTGAAGTGCCCCTTAGGGGCAGTGTTATCCTAGGCTCAGGTCCCCCAGCTTTTCTGGACTGTTCTTTAAGGCCTCCTCTTATCCCTGATAGTCCTGGCTGAGCATTGTCTGCCTGAGATCACCCTCTGTCAAACTGTGAAGTGCTTTGTGCTGTCTCGTAGCTCTTCGTGGAAGTTATTCATTCCTCTCTGAACTTCCCCAAGGACCTTGCTTCCTGTCCCATGTTCCCAGCAGTGTGAAGATTTCTGTGCAGCCAGTGTACCTGAGTGTCCCGTGCTTGTGGCCCGTGTACAATTTGCAAGCATGTAACTAATGCTCTGTGCCTTCAGGCTGGGCTGAAAGCTGGGTGGTCTGTGGAAAAGTAGACCTGTGGTTGCATCTCTTGTCTCCTGTGCTGGTGGCACACACAGAGCCGAGCAGCCTGGTGTGCTCCTGCTGTGATAATAGGGGGTTCAAGCATGTGGCGACCACCAGCCTGGGCACAGCTGCCCTGCGTGTACACATCTCTGCTCCTCAGCACCAGCTTCCCATTCTGCCCCTTGTTTTTAGTTGGTTTTGGGGTCTTTTTTCCTTGAGAATTGCGCTCCTTTTTACTCCTCAGCCCTGGAGTGCTGGTGTTGCCTTGTGAGGGCTGACCTGAAACAGAGGCTAGGCAAAACTAAAGAGTAAAATTAGGATTTATTAAAAGGTTCCCAAAATCCACCCTGGGCATTACAGTAGCCTACGCAAGGCTGCACCCAGGGTGGTCTGCAAGTGGTGGCAAAGATGGCCGCGCAGTCACGAGATTTTGCCATTTTATAAGTTTAGGTCCATTTGCATATTGAGGTCCAATTGCCCAATTACAACCCCAGGCCGTGAGGTCCCATCCTTCTTGTTCCACCCCTCAGTCCATCGTTGTTTGCGTTCTTGGCCTGAAAGTTGTCCTTGGTCTTCCATCAGAAATGGATTTGTTTTGTCTACCTGCTCCGTAGAGGGAGCCTAGTACAGTTCCTAACACGAGGCTTCATCCCTAGGCAGCACACACAGAATCTGAAAATATAAAAGCTAAGGCATCACTGGGAGCTGTGCAGAGCTGTGGTCGGTGGTGAGAAGTGGGATCCCTGGCACAGGAGCTGGTTCTCCCATGCTCCTGGAGCAGCTGTGTGTCACCCTGCTGTGATCCCTCAGCCATGGTGACCCACCTTGAGAGCCTTGTGGCCCTCAGTCCCCCAGCAAGATCTGCAGCCGACTGTCTGCATCTTCTCACCCTTCAGGGCCCCACAGGCACTGCTGCCGCCCTGGCTGCTTCAGCAACCAGCAGGTTCTGTCCCTGGGGGCTTACAGGGCTGTGCGTTGGCTGTGCGAGGGCCACCTACAGGAGCTGCTTCTTCCCTGCGGTGCTGCTGTCACAGCTGTCGCTGAGCGGTTTGCTCCCAGAACAGCATTTCTCCATGATGGCTGGCTGTGCTCCCTGGGACACCACTGCATCCCATGCAGGGTGATGTCTACCCAGGTTCAGCAGTTTTTTTCCCCACATTTTTGCAGCCTTATGGCACACGTGGGTCTCCTGAGTATGTCCCCATCTGTGAGCACAGTGCCCTGGGCAAATGCCTGCCCTGCTCATAAGGCACGTTCCTGGCTGGTCCTTGGCCATTCTTTCTGAGAGCCAGATGCATCCCTGCTGGCTTCCCCTTCACCAGTGCTGCTTGGCATCTCTCCTGACAGCACCTCTCTGTGTTCCTCTGCGCTGTGTTCTGCCTTACCTGGCAATTCCAGAGTTGACAGTGATGGATTTGGCCACAGCAAAGCAGTTACCTCTCCTTTGGTGCACAGGCAGCTGTGGAACCTGGCCCTTCACAGCCCTAGGGGATAGGCTTGGGCCCAGTCTAAATGTCTCTTCCCATGGGGAGAAGAAGGACTGGGGATATACCCATGTCCCAGCTGCCCAGACAAGGGGTTCGAGTGCTCACCCAGGGCTTGGCACCAAGGGGACAGGAGGAGAGCTGTGTGCAAGCAGAAATGCAAGACCCCAGCTCCACCCAAGCTCCCATGCACTGTGGTAGGTGTCCCTTTACCTCTGCAAAGCCAGCACAGGGCTTGCAAGGAGCCCCAGGCCGTGCCTGACAGCATTGTGCACTGTGGGCAGGGTGGCTGCTCGCAAGCTGCCCCTGCCTGGGCAGGTGATGGTGGGGTGTGCACCCCGTTCCTCCCACTGGGTTGCGGAAGTCCAGCAAAGCTCCCTGGCCGTGCTACTGCTGCTGCTGCCGCCTGCTGGGGTTTGTGAAGTGACTGCAGGGCAGATGGTGCATGTGTCTGTGTGTTGGGCAGCCAGCATGAGGTGTGGATGGAGCAGGAGCCATTGCTGTGCTCCCATCCCCGGGGCTGTTCCCTCCCTCAGAGATGGGCCAGCACAGGGTCCAGTGTGCAGAGAGGGGGTGGGAGCACTCAGGGGCAGCAGGAAAACCTCAGACCAGCCGGGAGTATCCCAGCACCAGGTGTGTATGAGAGCAGACACCTGCCCTGGGGCTGCCCTCAGTGACCCAGGTATCAGCAGGGAGGAGGGGACAGGGGCAGTGCTGCCAGTGCCGCTGCTCTGAGCACCTTGTCGTGCTCTGCTGTCGCCTAGGTCAGGCCGCAGGTACACACACCGATGCCAGCACCAACTTCACCGACAGCATGAAGGAGGAGGCAGCCCGTGGCTTGGCAACCCAGCGGGTGAGTCGCGGCAGCGCCACGCCGGGAACAGGGGTGGCGGAGCTGGGCATTGCGCCACCGCCAAACTGCGTCCCAGCCCCTTCGGAAACGTCCCTGTCACTCTGTCTTTGTGCTTCTAGAGTAACCCCCGGGCCCGCAAGGAAAATTGGGGCACTGAAAGGAGCACAGCACCCACCGTGCCCGACCGGGAGCTGCAGGCTGAGGAGGAGCTGCGGGAGCTGAAGGCGCAGCTGGAGGAAGCCGGCTTCTCCTCCGTCTCCCACATCAGGCAAGAGCTCTGGGGCTCTGGAGCCGAGGGTGGCAGTGGCCGGAGGGGGCACCCTGCATCCCGGCCTCTGCTTGTCCTTTACTGTGTCTTGTGCCCCTAGGAAGGCGATGCTGAGCCTGTGCCTGGAAAACGCGGAGCTGAAAGAGCGGATGGGTGAAGCCACGTCGCTGCTGGAGAGCGGGGAGCAGGAGGAGCCTGGGCTGGGCAGCCCTCTGGCCCCTGAGCCCCGTAGGCCGCAGCGGAAGGGTCGCAGCTCCCTCGGTGACCGCCCAGCTGGAGGCAGCGGGGATGCCCAGGGGTTCCCGGCAGAGAGGGGAACTGTGCCGACCAAACGCCCAGCACTGGAGGCTCGATCCCAGGAGGACATGCCCAAGAGACCCTGCCCTGGCAGCCTGGGTGGAGGGGACAGGACCCAGGTAAGTACATAGGGAACCAGGATGGAGATGAAAATAGAGATGGGGATGAGGGTGGATATGGGGAGCGGACAGCCCATCTTCCCTTCAGCAGATGGAGGGCTCTGTTCCTGGCGGGGGCTGGCAAGGGCTGGGCGCAGAGCTGCGCTCCCAGGTGGCACAGGGCCGAAGGCAGTGCCAGGAGCTGCAGGACAAGCTCGCTGCCTCAGAGGCCACAGTGCGGGCACAAGCTGAGCAACTGGAGAAATACCACATCCTTCTTCGTGAGTAAAAAGCCAGAATGGGATGGGGGTGTGTTCTAAGCCCTGTGCACTGGGCTGTGCATGGGGCAGGGGTGGTGAATCCTGCCAGGGGGGCCCTGAGCTGATGGCACTGCCCAGCAGGTGAACCTCAAACACAGCAGCTCAGCAAGCAAGTGCAGGTGGACTTCCAGGACCTGGGTTATGAGACCTGTGGGCGAAGTGAGACAGAGGCTGACTGCGATGAGACCACCAGCCCTGGTAAGGAGAGCCAGGGTTCCAGGGATCCCTGTGCTTTGCCCACCTGGTGTAGAGAAGTGACACACTATGCTCTCTGCAGAGTGCGAGGAGCCAGATATGTTCAGTGAGACCAGCCTGGGTGAGGAGTTGGGGTCTCCGTGCCAGCCAGGGATGTCCAGAGCGGGTAAAACTGCCCAGAAAACCATGGCCCTGGAGGATGTAGAGGCCCTCCACCAGCACATCCAGGACCTCAAGGCCCAGCTGCTCAATGCCAACAAGGTGATCCAGAGCCTGCAACGCCGTGCCCGCTCCATGTCTGTCACCAGTAGCTACACCTCAGGCGCTGAGCGGCCCCTGCCAGCTCCCAAGGCCTTGGCATCCCCAGCACACAGCCTCACAGATGAGGATGAGGGCTGGCAGTCAGATGGCCATGGCACACTCTGCCCACCCGCCCTGCGGGCACACCGTGACCTGCAGAGCCTAGTGCACCGCGTCGCCCTGCTCGAGGCACAGCTGCCCACAGCCAAGCGTGGAGCCTCTTTGCCAAAGGAGCTGCAATCTGCCACTTGGCCAGGGTATGGCCCTATGGGCTGGGACCAGATGGGGATTTCCAGGAGTTGCCCGAGGCTGGTGGCTCCTCGTTGCATGGTTTCCCTGCAGGCAGGTTCCTGGGGTGTTTGTATGGTGGGGCAGAGTCCCAGCAGTGGATGATGCACAGTACTCCTTCCACGGTGCTTCATCCCTGCTGTGTTCTCAGCGGGTCTGGCTGCCCTGTGAACACCCTGCTTGCCCATCTCTCCTAGGAAATACAACTCTTTGATCCAGGCACAGGCTCGGGAGCTCTCCCACTTGCGGCAAATGCTGCGGGAGGGCCGTGGGGTGAGCCGCAGCCTGGCCCAGCACCTGCAGGATGCCCTGCGGTCCTTCGAGGACCTCCTTCGTGGCACTGACATCGACTACTACCTGGGCCAGGGCTTTCGGGAGCAGCTGGCCCAGGGCAGGCAGCTGGCTGAGAGGCTCAGTGACAAGCTGGGCATCAGTAAGTACCTCTAAGGTGGCAGTGGGGCTGGATGTCATGGGTGTGTGATGGGTGAGGAAGGGATACCTGCTTTGAGTTGAGCTGTCCTGTCTTGCTATGGCTCTGTGTGGGACCAGGCATCCTGGGGCATGGAGACACTGACTGGCTTGCTTTTTCAGGAGATCGGCAAGATGGAGAGGATAAAACCAGTCATGAACTCCTGGCGCAGAGGTACCTGTTCCCAGGGAAGGGTTTGTGGGACGTGTTTGGCATGAGCACCCTGAGGTCTATCACTGCTCTTAGGGTGGGGGCCCAGGGTGCCCTTGAGGTCTCTGCGTCAGATGGGTGTCTTGGGGCTGCCTCTGCTCTGGGGATGGGGAGCCCCGTGGGCACTCTGTATCTCTGAGCAGCCTTGTGGGAACTAGCGGGACATGGCATGTGGGGCATCATGTAGGAAAGGGCTGTGGAATGGAGGTCAGACCTAGTAATGGGCCACCTCTGTAGGCTCAGCCGGGAGCTCCAGGAGAAGGAGAAGGTGATTGAGAACCTGGAGGTGAAGCTGCAGGAGCGCTCTGAGTCCCCAGGTAGCAGCTGCCCACCCTCGGAGTCATCCCACTCTGCCAGCAGCTCATCCTTCACCTCCGAGGGGCTGGAGCCCTGCTCTGATGGGGATGTGGCCAGCGAGTACAGCCAGTGCCACGAGGAGCCCACCCAACATGCAGGTACTGCTCGGTGACCAGGGGCCACCACTGTAGTGCCTCTGGACACAGGGACTTAGCTTCTTGGGGTGTGCCAGGGTCCCCACAGCCCCAGGGAGGACGGCTTTCTGCCAGGCTGAGCCAGAGCCACTGTAACACCTCTCTCCATCTCTCTCCTGTCTGTAGGCCTTCACTTTCACTCCTTGTCCAAACCCATTAGTGCCCCACTGCCTGCCCTGGCCTCCGGGCTGTCCCCCTTCCTCCCTGCCGGGCCCCCTCTTCCTGCAGCCCTGCCACTCCTGGGCTGCTGCGGGAATTCTGTCTGCTCCCTGGCTGAGGCACAGCAGGAACTGCAGGTGCTCCGGAGGCAACTGGGAGAAAGTGAGCACGCTGCCGTTTGGCTTGGATTTGGTCCTGCCTGCCCTGCATGCTGTGCTGTAACACATCATCCCTCATCCTCTCTGACCTGCATGCCCTGCCCTTGATTTTCTCCTTCTTCTTGGGGCTATGGCTTTGAGGTTGGGTCCCACTGCTCTGGCTGGGGGACAATGGGATTATGTGGTTCTCATGTAGAGAGGACCTAGTGGGTTAAAGGGACCTATCCAGAGACAGCACTACCCCACGTGTAGACACTGCCATATCCCAGGTCCTCTAGGAAAAGGCTGATTTGGTAAGTTGCTGTGTAGGAGTGGAGCTGAGAGCCCTTCACCTTGTGCCACATAGTCATCAAGTCCTGCGAGAGCCCTTGCTCCTCATGTTTGATTGGGACAGGAGGTCAGCGATGAGGGGGACACTTCGTGCACAGAGCACAAAGGGGGGAAAAAGCAGATGGAGGGAGTGTGTTGCCCCATTCTTCCTACCAGCTTATTGTCCTTCTCCTCCTCCTCACCTTGTCCTGTGTGTGCAGGTGTGACACTGCCCATGGCACCAGCAAAGTCCACAGTCCCACTGGGCCCCTTTGGAGAGGGCAGCAAAGCCTCAGCATCATTCTGCCGACACGGAGCACTGCAGGGCCTGGCTGAGCTCCCTGGGTCCACCAACACTAGTGCCCTCTGGGATGTGCCCCTGCCCGGCCAGCTGCACTGTGGGGCCCTGCCACTGGGGTACCCCTCCGGCCAGCTGACAGGTATGGTCCGTGTTGGAGAGCACAGGAGCATCCCACCTGCCTGTGGGGGAGCTGGGAGGAGATCCAGCACAGCAACAGCTGTAGGACAGGGCTCTGCTATGGGGATGGCGAGGGGCAGGTGGCACAGCCTTTCGTGCCCTGAGCTGTGCCCCTGGCTGTGACAGGGGCAGACCTGCTGGAGGAACACCTGGTGGAGATCCGCAACCTGCGGCAGCGCCTGGAGGAGTCCATCTGCACCAACGACCGGCTCCGGGAGCAGCTGGAGCTCCGCCTGGCCTCCACCGGCAAGGCCAGCGGTACGATGCTGCACGGGGCTGGGGCTGCCGCGGGCCAGGCCTCTGCATATCCCTCTGCTCACCCTGTGCACAACGGGGTACTGGGGAGAGACTCAGTGCTGGTCCCCTCCACAGGATTGCCCAGTGATATCTATGCCCAGACACCGGAGCTGGGGCTGCAGCTGAGCAGGGAGAACCAGGCTCTGCATGAGGAAAACCGGACCCTGCGGCTCCAGCGTGACCACCTCTCCCAAGGTAGGGCTGGGGCTGAGTCCCAGAGGGCACTGGCTGAGTGGGGTGGTAGTGTCACCTCTGTGCTCTCTGTCCCCAGAGCTGGCACAGGTGCAGGAGACACTCCTGGCTGCCTGCTCCCGGGCACGGGAGGCTGAAGCAGAGCTGGGCCAGAGGTGTGGGAAGCAGCAGAGGCTGGCGGATGAGCTCTCCAAGTGCCAAGCAAGTGTCCGGCAGCTCCGGAACGAGCGGCGCTCTCTGCAGGAGGATAACAACAGGTAAGGTTTGGGGCATTGTGGCCTTGGGGCCACACACCTGGGAGGGATGGCTGGCACCAGACCCACGTGTCATCTCTGCAGGCTGCAGCACTCGGTGACGCTCCTGCAGCAGCAGAGTGAGGAGCAGCGCCTGCTCCTGCAGACCCTGCGTGCAGAGCTGCACGTCTACAAGAGCCTCCCTGGCCACTCTGCTGAGACACAAGCAGGTATGGGACCCATGCACAGCACCCTTGTCCAGTTCCTACTCTTGGGGTGTCTGGTCCCTCTGCAACCCTTGGGTGCTCCCAGACACTTCTGTGGCAGCAGGTTGCACACAGTGGCCCTGCTGGCAGGCAAGAGAGCGAGGGCAGGACCCCAGCAGCCCTAGGCATGGAGCCACATCTATGTACAGGGGCTCACATGTTTCTTGTTCCAGGCTGGTTCCAATCTCCTCCAGTGCGCGACGTTGGCACTAACTCAGCAGCTCCCCTCCTCTCCCCACTGCCCTCTGGCACGTCGGTGCTCCGACAGATGGACGGTGGGTACCAGAGCCTGCCTGCATGCAGGCTGCCTGCTGAGATCTGATGAACTCGTGGCAGCACCCTTGCTGAGCAAGACTGAAGAGCTCACGGCAGCGTCAAGTGCCCGGGATGGGACAGGGTGGGTCACGAGGGGAGTGGACAGCGGCCCTCACCTAATGCAGCTTTCTCCACAGAGCCGCGTGGGGCAGACGTGCTGGTGAGGAAGAGTGAGGGACTGACAGGGCCCCACGTCGTCAGCCGCCTGGACACGTACCGAGCCCTGGAGCAGCACATTGTGGAGGGAAAAGCCCTGGCTCGGGAGCTGATGTGTCTCACACGCCCAGCACTCAGGCTGCCCAACTGCCCGCTCCCGGGAAAGGAGGTAAAGCGTGGGCAGGAGGGGGCAGGCAGCAGCTGGGGGCTAGACCCTGAGCACACTGTGTGTTGTTATGTGGCTCCTGAGCCCAGAACCGCCCCTGAGGACTGCAGGGGCAGCTGGAGGCAGGGAGCCTCCAGCCTAGGGAATGCTGCCAGCACTGCCCTGCTGCACCGGGCTGAGCACGGCCACTCTGCGGGTGCAGCGGGATGGGGGTGTCCCAGCAGCACCTGCTCCTGCATCCTTCTCCTGCAGGCCCTGGGATGGACAGGCACAGGGCAGGGGCATCTGTGGGGCAGTGCCAGCACCCTGCACAGCATCCTGGAGGAGTGCGTGTCTCTCCTCACTGCCTTCTGGAGCACTGTGCTGCCCGTGAGCCCTGCCCAGCACCAGGGCAAGGTGAGCAGGGGCTGGGGGCCGGCAGAGCACGGGGGCTGGGTGCTCACTGCTCATCACACTCCTCTGTCCCAGGAGCAGGTGCTCCAGGGCGAGATCGCAACGCTGCGGGCCCGGCTCTCCGAGAGGGAGGATGCTCTGCAAAGCACGGCCAGGCAGCTGCGCAGCACAGCCCAGATCAAGGACAGCATGGAGCACTTCATCGTCAGCCAGTGTACGTGGTCGGGTGGCACAGCCAGGATGGCCTGGTCCCCACGTGCCCGAGGTGGTTCCGCAGCACAGGGACCTCACTGACCCCATCTCTCTCTCCTGCAGTGACCAGGACCCACAATGTGCTGCGCAAGGCCAGGACGAACCTGGAGGTGAGTTTGCCCTGATGGCAAATAGGATAGGGGTGGGTGTCCTGGTCCTGATGCCCTGGGGATGGACACAGATGGCAGACACTCTATAGTGGCTGTCACAGAGTGCCGAGGCCTAGCTGGGTGAACCGTGTGGGAGACACAGGGACACATTTTCCTTGTCTGTCCTCAGCTAGCATGTCCACGTCTCCAGGACACAGTAGCACTCTTCCTTACTGCCGTGTGTCATCTCTTGCCAGGTGAAGGCCCAGCAGGCCTTGCCTGTTGCGTGAGCCTCGTGCAGGGCAAGGAGCAACGGCCAGCATGGAAGAGCCCACTGTCTGCTGAGCTGTGCCGTGCCAGAGGGCTGGAGAGGACCCTGACCCTGCTGCTCTGAGGGCTGGGATAGAAAGGGGTCTGGGGTGTCCACTGGTACACACAGTAGTGGGTTTGGGCTGCTGTGGTGGTTGCATGCCCTCCACCAGCCTTTGCTTGGCATGGCAGCAGTAGCTGCTGGCTTGGGTTTTGTCTGGCCCCCGCTTCAGCACTTACTCTCTTCCACCCTCAGTGCTCAGAGTGGGGTGGTACAACCCCCCATGCTGAGCACTCCTTGCCCTGGGACCTGGTCCCCTCTGTAACTCTGGTGAGTCCCTGTCCCTGCTTGTGGATGTATGTATATGTATATAGACAGAGGTATTGGAAATGCATTTTGGGGACTCCGGACATGTTGGGGCCCCAGTGCAGGAGGAAGATGTAAGAAATGCCATATTCTGTTCAGTGGCTGAAGAGTCCCCAATAAAGGTTTCCTTTGGGTTGTGGTGTTTCTGGCATGCCTGTCTCTGCAGCCATATTCCCCCTCCCCAAACTACCTGCAACACAGGGTGCCAAAGGCACCAGCTGTCCCCAGGGTGGTGGCTCTGTGCCCTACCCTAACAACCCAAGGGCAGCTCTGTGCCACACTGGGTGCTCCCTTTCCTCCTCTCGCTGCTCTAGACCCCCTCTCCAACACCAGGCAAGCAGCACCGAGAACAATAAATACTGTAATAAATAGAGAACCCCCTGTCCCATGGCACTGCTGTGGCAGCAGGCGGTGCAGCCGGGGTCCTGGAGTGCCTATCCAGCTCTGCTCTTCCCAGGCCCCTCCAGCATAGGCATGTACCGGTGCCCCTCTGGCTGTGACAAAGTCAGCCCTGTCCCACAGAAGCAGCGGATGTTGGGAACAGGGCATTGCAGTCCTTAATGGTGTTCTCACAGCAGCAGGTAAGAGTGGCTGTGTCCAGCTGTACCGTCCATCATGCTGGCTTGACGCTGAACCTTGCAGAGGGCTGGGGCTGCAGAGCTCTCCTCAAAGCTGGGGGGCAGCCCCACAGCCAGGGCTGTGGGACAGGGGACAGGCTGGAGTGTCACAGAGCCCCTAGCAGACAAGGTGGCCTTGGAGACTCCTCACCAGGGCAGCAGCGCAACCTTCAGAAGAACAGGATGTGTTCCTGGAGCCTGGACTGGGTGCAGTGCCAGGACCACCTTGAGGCCCTCACAGGCTGGAGAAGACAGGCAGGGTGAAAGCCCTTTTCGTGTTGGGTGTGAGGAGGGGCTGTTCTGGTGAGCAGCAAAGTGGTCCCAGAGACTAACAGAAGCCAAGGGAAGCTGCAGGTGGGCGGAAACCAAGAGCTAAACCACGCCAGTAGGATGGGACAGCGTCACAGGCCCCAGTGGCCCTGAGCTTGTTGCCGGGGCCCGTGTCCCTGCCAGGTTTGAGGCTGGAGCCAGCGGCCAGTTGTCACACAGTCCTGTGGCCCAGTGTGTGCAGACAAGCGGCGCTTCATGTCCTGTGTGGGGAGTGTGTGAGGACCTAGTTCAGATGGGCTTGTACAGCAGCGTGGTGACGTACTTCTTCTTGTAGCGGTGTGTGGCACTGAGAACCATCACGCCGTCCTGCGGGAGGCACAGCATCAGCACGTGGGGCCAGGGCACCCCTGGGGCCCAGGGAGCTGCCCCAGCGTGCCCCTGCTGTCCCCAGTCTCACAGCCAGTCCAACACACAACAGGGCAGCGGGGCAGAGCAAGGGCAGGGTCTGATCCATGCTTAGCTCCCCCACACTGCAGGGAAGCAGCTGAAGGGGAATTGACACTAAGTCACACCCTCTGCCCTTGTGCATGCCACACCTCACTAGGCAGCTAGGTCCCATCTCCACCCCCCAGCTGAGCAGGTTCTGCTCCCTGCGGGTGCTGCAGGCTCCTGGGAGCCACAGCAGCTCCACACCTGCAGCCTGGCAGCACCTGTGCTTACCTTGATGGAGAGCGCATAGAGGTGATTGAGCATGACGTGGTTGGGCTCAGGCAGCAGTGCTGGGTCACACTAGGAGGAGAGGAGTGTCACAAGGGGATAGCAGAGCCCTGATCCCCCAGCCCCTGCCAGCACAGGGAGCTGCTGTCTCAGGCAGCCTGAGCTGCCACTGCCTCTTCTGAACAGGAACAGAGCTCAGCTAAGCACCAGGAGGCCAAATCAGTGTGGTAAATGGGAAAAGTGACACTTTTCCTAGGAACTGCCAAGGGCTGGACCCCAGCCAAGGGGACCCCAGGCTCCCTGCAGACAGGACTCCCTTTCCAACCCCAGTGTGGCTCTCTGTAGGCAGTATGCTGGTACACACCGAGATATTGGTGTCCTTGTTGAGGATGACCTGGAGGAGGTGAGGCGGGAGGATGGGTGGGGATTTGAAGCGCTCCTCAGGCCGGTATACGTACATCTCTTGGCCATAAGGTCCTGGTGGGGAGCTGGATAAATCTAGAGAGAAGATAAAGGCAGAGACATGAAATGACTGAAGCAGGATGGGTGAGCACAGAGCAGCTCCTAAGAAGCTGAGAAGCACTCAGCAAGGTCTTTCAAGCACAAACATCCTCCACAAGCCATGGACAGGGATCTATTCTATAGCAACAGCTCAGCCTCTTCACAGTAGAAAAAGCAGCTGGGTGAGCCCATGGCAATTCTAAGAAGAGCTGTAAGCTGGTACATGCACTGACACAACACAACAAGCACCCCATGTTACCCATCACAAGACCCCTCAAGCACAGCTCTTGGCACTGCCAGGTCCCTCTCCTTGCAGGAAGCAGCTGGCTTGCTTCAGAGCAGTGCCCTCAGCAACAGGGGCACAGGGAGCAGGTTGTTCTAGGTGCTGCTTGAGGAGCAGGTCCAGGGAAGGCAAATAGGAAGTCTACACTGAGCAGCTTTTCCAAACTTAGGAGGGACCCTAGGAGCTTGTGGTCACTGAAAGCTGGATTGGCCACATCTCCCAGCTACATCTGATCTGAACATTTGGAAACAGCCAGCCCCAGAAGGGCTCCATCTCCTTGGGCTGCTGCTGCTTCCTGGCTTCTCTCCAGCAGAGTGTCTCTTGCCCAGACTAGTAAAGGACATGGAGCTGAGCTGTATCTGAGATGGGGCTGTACCAGGGACAGACACACAACTGAGCTTCCTGCCAGCATTTCACACTGAGCCAGCACCTCTGGTGCCTGTGTGGTAACCTAACCTGCTGCTGTAACACAAGCAGACAGGGAGGTTTGCAATGTGCTAGCACTGGAACAAATTACCTTGGCATGAAAAACAAGAGTAGCTGCTGAAAATAAGCTGGATCCTGCTATCACCTAGCTTGTACCCCAGATCAGATGACTTACAGTTGACCAGACAGAAAGGGCTGATGATCCTGACATTTCCCAGTCCGAAATGGCTCCCTCAGCCACGCACTGCAGCAGCTCTGCTTTGGGATGGTGCTAGCACAGAACAAGTTACACCAACACAGCCCCTCCAGAGGGGTGAGGCCTCAGCTGTGGGCTGGGGAGGACACGCTGCCCAACACTACTCATCCCCAGTGCAGGCCCACACCTCTGCCCAGGGGGTCTGTGCACCCAGAGCAGCGAGTCTCAGAACAGAGGAGGTGGAAAATAGCACATGCAAAGCTGTAATGCAACAAAACTCACCCCGACCTGAGGTTTCTGAGCTTTCCAGGGAATCCACCTTCAACGCATCAAACACCTCGAAGTCAGACTTCTTAACATGGATGAGGTTGTTTATTGTCCCCATCTGGCTGGTAACCACAGGCTGGAAAGAACTGGGATGAGAATCTTCCTGTGCTCAGCTCCCACTGAAGCACATTCAATGCTTTCTAGATGCTCCCAGCCCTAGCTGTCTTTGCTGCAACACTACCTCCAAGGACAGGTGGCTGGTGTCCCTCTCTGCCCTACACTTGTAGAACTCTGCTGTTTACCTTGGGAGGATTTTCCTTTATCACAGGCTCCTACATCGCCCCCTATTTCCATCCCCTATCCTGCTACATGCCCATGGGTAGGTGTGGTGTCCTTCTCATGCTGCTCCTGCATGATTCAGTTTGGAGGAGAACCTGTAAGTGAGTGCTGGCCTCATGGCCCATCTTCCCATTGCCAATTTCCAGCAGGACTTGAGGGCCTTCTGGCATTTCCCTGCCCTTTCCCAATGCTTCCCCATAAAGCATGACTAAGTCCAGAGGAACCAGCCTCTGAAATGACTCAAGGGATAGAGGTGTGCCTTTTGTTTCAGGAGATAGTCTCCACTCTTCCTGTTTCCCTTCTGCTGCAGTTACATCCTGTCTAGTTCCCTGAAAAAGACAAGATCTGCAGGCATAAAGCCTGGAGCATTACCTCAGATGGATCATGGACCCATTGGCCATCCACAAAAAATTTGTACTGGTGCTCTCCTTCTGGAAGGTCCAGGATAGCAACAAAGTCATTGTGGCTGTGCAGAGAGAACAGATGTGCAACAGCATCACCCTGTTGATGCTTTGAATGCTGCTCTTCCATGGGGCCCCAGGAACCAGTACTGCCCAGCCCCACTACCCCAAAACCTTAATGCAGGGTTAGGCTTGCTCATAATCATTGAGCCAAGGCATGGCCACGACCGGCACGAGCATTCCAAGCACCAGCATGGCTAAAACCCCTGGCAGCCCAGCTGCAGGTGGCAGTCCAGCCCTCTGTGTCCCGAGAAAGTGGATGTGACAGACACCCTGTGCAAGACAGGCTAAGACACGTGGGCACGTGGGCAAAGCTCCTGCCCTGTGCTGGCACAGCAGGACAGGAGAAAATGGGACGGCTCTGTTTGTCAAGCCTGAAATTGAGATAAACTCATTCCAGATTAATTGCTAGAGTCCTACGTGAGCTTCCATGTAAGTCACAGATGTGTTGCAGAACACCGAGAACATCACTAGGGCAGGATGATACATGAGGGACAAACAACTAATGCCCACTGGCAGCAGTACAACTAGGCATGGGCTAATACTGCCAAGGGAAGAGCTGACAGCTTCCAGAGGACTGCTGCATACCTGGGCAGGGCTCTGCTGCCAGCACTGGCTGCTGCGTGACATCCAGCTGGGCAAGCAAAGCAGCCCGTCCTGTCCTGCCCCTGTTTCACAACTTCCTACTGTCCCCGTAGCACTACTCAGGGAAAGGGCTGACTGTGTATTTGTCTCAGACCCACAGCTTGAGTGAACAGAGAAAAGCCAAGAGAGAAAAGGAAAACGTTCTTTGCACTGGAGCAGACATGAACATAAAGTAAATGACTTGAGGGACTGGCTACCTCTTGATGAGTGGGATCTTGGTGCTCCAGTTGTTGAAGGATCCGGAGATGAAGACCTCCTTGCCTCCATCAGCCCAGCGTATGACAGTTGGACGAGCCTGTTGGGATGGCTTCACTGACTCCTCCAGATCTGGCTGCCACGACACAAACTCCTTGTCCCCAGGAATCTAGGCAAAGAAAATCAGAGAAATGTGACTGAGATACAGCGACAACTGTGAACACATTCACACAGCTGGCCTCTGCACCTGGCCTGTACCAGCTCACCTGCACATCACACACAGGAGCACCACAGAGCTCCTCCAGCCTCCCAGGTCCCCAGAGACCCCTCGCACGGCTTGGAACACAGCCCCACACAGGCAGTGTGCGGAAGCTCCAGAGGGCAGGTAGGGAAGGGAGCAGCCAGCCCCTACCTTGGAGTCATGGGAGCTGAAAACGCTGGGGTCGTCGGTGCTGCCCACCATGATCTTGTGCGGGTGCTCCTTGGCGGGGTGGGAGGCACCGGAGCCGTCTGAGCGGTGGGACTTGGAGCCATGGCGCTCCCCAGACACCCGCTCGCTGGTGGTGTTCCCCATGGCAGCTCAGCAGCCCCTGCGACGGAGACACAACAACACTCTGCCCACGGGCTCTGGCAGCACGGAGAGGCGCAAAAGAGCCATCTCCCAAATGGTCTTTGCCAATGGAGATGAAGAGTAATCCTAAAAAAGGCCCCAAGTTAATTTCCACTACCAAGTTTGGGAGCTGAATGGGAATTCAACAAACAAGACAGCTTGACCTAATTATAGCCACGTCCTTAAGAACCATCACTCTAGTGAAGCCGGTACTTGTTAAGACTCCAAAACCAATACGACTTCACCTGTCCCACATCAGCCCTTGGCAGCCAACAGAGTAGAGCTGATGAGAAAAATAAAGCCAACCTTTATTGGCAAATCAACTGCCTGGCGTTAACAGAGCCTCTTTCACAGTTCTGCAGTCAGGCTCTACAGACAACCCCCAACATCAAGCAAGGAAACAGCCAGGGAGTGAAAGCAGCAGCTGTTTTACAGTCCCCAACAAGTCTCCAAGAGCTCACAGGCAGAAGAGCAGAGCCTTTTGCCTGCAAAGGCGACAGGGAGCATTTAAAGTGTCTGAACGGAATTGCCCAAGCTGGAGCTTGTCCAAGGAGTGGGACTAATGCTGTGGTGTCTGCAAAAAGCTCAGCTCTCAGCAGCATTCACTTATGATTCACCAGGCAAGTTACCATGTCAGCTGCAACACAGCACAGCAAGGAGGACCATTTGTTGTGACCCAGCCAGCACCTGCCTGGCTGCCTGGAGGGACACGGTGAGGGAAGGGCAGCCCTCACCACCCCAGTGTCCCTCTGCAGCTGGAGATGGGCCACCATCCCCAATCTCACCCAGCTCAGAGAAAGTAAAACAGGAGAACTGACCAAGCCATAAACAACTACACATCTTTTAGGATAAATAACAAAGCCACTGCAAGCTACACAGGACTCTTCAGCCCTTACCCTCTTTCCAGGAGCTGAGATGGATTAGGGTTCTTGCCCACTTGCAGGCTTATTTTGCAGCTTTCAGCTCACTGTGGGCTCTGCAGAGCAAGCAAGAGGACAGCCAGCCTTGCTTCATGTGCTCACTTGTGACATTTGGAGGTTTGTTTAAAAGATCAAGTTATACGAAGGGTGCCAAGTGAGGCTGCCAGCCAAAGCCAGGCTTTAGAATATTATGGAGCAATTACTACGGTATTTCTTAAATCCAGAGAGCTAAAAGGCAGCTCAAGTGGGCAGCTAACCCATACCCCCACCCCTCTCAGCGCAGATCAAGTATACCTGAAGATCCAGGTCAGATGAGCTACACCTCTTGCTCTGACATCTTCCCCCTCTGGTCTGAGGAGGCTCAGCCAGCTCCTCACAAAAACTGCCCCTGTACCACCAGATCTGCTGGTGAGGAGTTTTCTCTCCAGTATCTCCACTAAGGCTCCCTTACTTCTCATCTACAGGGAGGAAGGTGGGAAAGGCTGAATTTCCCTTGTAGCAGGACAGACCTAGGAGATATGTGCAGGCGTTAACACGTGTGAAACTTCCCTTTCTCTTCTCTAAAAGGATTCCAGTCCCTCTCTCCCTTACAGGTCACACTCTCCAAATACTCCCAAGAGGTGGCTCCTCTCTGGCGTGTGCCATCTGCATCACACACAGGCACCCAGCCTGTGCCAGGACAGGTCTTTGTGCACAGCCTGCAACACCTGGCTTTGCTGAATTCACTTTTACAGCTCAAACCCTCCTGCATCCAGACCAGTCCTTGTAGCACTGGGAGACAGTGTGACACAGGTACATCCAAGTCATGGATGGAAATGCCTCAAACATCAGAGCCCCAGCAAACCTCCATGGCATCTCAGCACATCCCAATCTGGCAGCAAGCCCCTGCCAGCCACAGCCCACAGCAAGGTGGGTGCCTGCCTGCCCCATCAAAACCCCTTGGGCTCCAGCCAGCCCCACCTTCTGATTTGGAAAATGATGAGTGAATTATACCCGTTCCCGTCCCCGGGATGTGCCATGCTTGCTGCCAAAGACTGCGCTGGGAAGCAGTCCCATAAACACAAGCCCGAGGGGTTTATGCAGGAGGGCCGGGGTCTCTGTCCAGCAGCACTGGGAGCACTGGCAGGCATTCCCGGGGAGTTCTGCATCTGGGACGGGTGGGGTCCAGCATCTCGCCGGGCTCACACCGCCCGGGGCTGGCGTGGCCCGAGATAGCCCGATCCGTCCGGGCTCTCCCTCTTTCGGAGACAGGAACCAGAGCTGAGCCCTGAGGTTGCCGTAGGTTAAGGGGATGAGCTGGGAAAGATTTTCCGGGGGCCAGCAGGCAGGGCTGGGGCTCAGGCTCTGCACGGCGGGGGCGGTGGCGGGGCTGTCACGGCAGGCTCGGCCCACGGGCACCAGTGGGTCTGCCGTGGCCCGGGGGAGGAGCGGGACACAGCGGCAGGGGCCGGGTCCTACCGAGGGGCTGCCAGGCGGGCTCTGCACAGCTGCGGGGTCCGGGACACCGCTACACCGCGGGGACGCGCAGCCACGCCTCACTCGCCGCCTCCCGCAGCGGCGCCCAGAGAGCCGCCACCCTCACACCCACCCACCCGTGACACCCGCCCCGCCGTCCCCGGGCCCGGCCCGGCCCGACCCCACCTGCCGCCGCCGTCGCCACCGCCACAGCCGCCACCGCCCCGCTCTCCGCCTCCGTCCAAGATGGCGCCACCCCCCGCCGGCCGCTGCGGGGCGCTCTG
The DNA here is from genome assembly GCA_910950805.1 of Acrocephalus scirpaceus scirpaceus. NCBI lineage: Eukaryota > Metazoa > Chordata > Aves > Passeriformes > Sylviidae > Acrocephalus > Acrocephalus scirpaceus. The sequence continues at coordinate 28,481,320 of OU383779.1, forward strand.
ACCCGCCCCCGCCGCGCTCCGCGGCCGCGCCCCGCCCCCGCCCCGCGGCCCCGCCGCCGGGCACCCGCCATGTTTGCTGCGGGCAATGGCGCGCGGCGGGCTGTCGCGCCGCCTCAGCCGCCGCCGGCCATGTTTGTTGCGGGCAGAGCTGAGGCCGGGCGCGGCGGGCCAGTGGCCGGCGTGCTGGCCCTGGGCCCGCGAGACCCCCCAGGATGGACCTCAGAGACTGACGCAGCCAGGCACTGTGGTCTCCGGTCCCCGCGGCACGGGGACAAGCTTTATTGCCCTTTCCCGAGCCACCCCGCTTGGGCACGTTTCCAGTTTTCCCACCACGTCTGTGACCTAACCCATAGATAGAGCTCGTGGGGCTGCCGGACCAGGATTTAGGGAGCTGTTCCCAGAGCAGTCCGTGACCAGACTTGGTGGTACCACAGCGGGAAGACGCGAGAGATCAGGCTGCACCTTCAAGAAACGACTCCCTCCCTGCTCCGGCACAGCTAGAGAGAGACAACATACAGAAGCCCAAAGGAAAAGGAGATTACTGGCAGGACCCGCTCTCTCCTTCCCTTTAGGCTAAGGAGAGAGCGAGACGTAGACGAGGGTGGCCACGATCATGCCGATGCTGAAGAGCACCGTGAGGACGTGGGGCACGGCGCTGGAGCGGGCAGGGCGGCCGCTGGCCCGCGGCTGCAGGGCCCTGACAACGCGCTGCCGCTGGGTGAAGATGGCGGCCCTTGCGCCCGCCCAGGCGCCCGGGCCCCGCAGCCGGTACTGGTACGGCGTGCAGGGACCAAAGGCCACCTCCATCGCCAGCTTGGGGTCCGTGAGGAACAGAGTGAGCAGGTTGGGCTTGACCCCCAGCTGGCAGGCGAGCTCGTCCATGTATGGGATGTAATCCACCTGGATGGTGTGCCGCTGGCTCTTCACGTACCTGTGGGCAGGGAGGGAGGGCAGGAGGGTTTGACACAGGGGCAGCGGGGGTAAGGGTGGCCGGGCAGTGCTGTGCAGGGGCCTTACCGCTCAGCCATTCTCTGCTTGGTTTGTGTGATTTCAGCCAGCATGTCGGCGGCCGGTGGCAGGCCCTGCAGCCCTTAACAAAAAGAGACTGGAGCTGGAGGGTGGGCTGTGCTCCTGCCATAGTCTGGATGGCTCTGCAGCCCAGCTTGGCCTCTGTTTGCACCTGAGGCTTTTGGGGTGTGCTGCCACATCAGGGGGCAAGTGGGAGACACGGGCAAAGAAAGTGACATCGGGAAAGGGAGAATGTGGTTGCAGGCAACAGGACCAGTTAGTGGCCCCCACAAGAGAAGAACAGTGCAAGAGATATAGAAAAATGCAAAGCGGGGGTTTTCCTCATGAAGAAGCAAGAGGATAAAAAGGTGCATGAAGAAAGGCAGCACATGAGGGGACACCACCAGCAACAACTCAGTCTTGGCATGGCTGGGGGAGCCCAGCTGCATCCTCCAAACTGCCCTGACTTACCTTTGAAGACATGGGTAGCCCAGCGACACTGGAGCTCTGAGATGGGCATGATGGCACCCAGGGGCTGGATGAAGCCAATGAAAGCCAGCGTTGGCTTCTCCAGGTCAGGGGGGAACACGAATTTGTAGAGAGGAATCTGGTTCTCCACCACCTTCACACAGCCCTCAAGGAACGGGAATGAGAAGCTGTATCCTGTGGCAAAAACTATAGCATCAATGTCTTCCCTGGTGCCATCCTCAAAGATGGCAGATGTCTCTGTGAATTCCTGGATGTTTGGTTTCACCCGCACCCGGCCCGAAATGATGCGGTTGGGCAGGTCATCGTTGATGGTCGGGTGTTGGTGAAGGACCCTGGAAGGCACAGACAGACCTCATTCAGGCCCTGGCAGGGGGACGGGCATTGCTGGACCAGGTACCTGGGGTGCTGCTGGGGCTCTCACCGGTGCTTGGGCTTTAGGCCATAGAGTGTGTGGTCAAAACGGGCATTCAGCTGGCGCTCCAAGAAGAAACTGATGATATTTGGAGGCAGCAGGTTCTGGAGGAGCTGAGTGAAGCGACTGATGTAGCTGAAATCAAAGGGGTACCCATTGTCCGCCACCCGGTGCAGCACCCAGGACCCACGCCTGGTGCTGAGGAAAACCTGGAAGGAAGGTGATGAGAGGTGGTGGCACAGCAGCATTCTCAGACTGGGCTGGGCCTCTGCTGTGTTCCAGGGACAGGGAAGCCAGCACAGCTGCTGGGACCACAATAACCACCCCCATAGAGAGGGGACGAGGTGCTTGTGGCCGGGTGCTGGAGGGAGGGGAGCCCACAGGGGATGGTGGATGATCAGTGCCCTCTGGGGTCCCATCCCCGTGAGCTCTCCCAGCACACCTGCTTGGCTGTGTGGCTCAGCTCCACTGCAATATCGATGCCTGAATTCCCGGTGCCAACCACGACCACCTGTCTTCCCAAAAAGGGCTGAGGGCTCTTGTAGTCCCGGCTGTGCAGGTACCTGCCCTCAAACTTTTCCAGCCCTGGAAGAGAAAGGGAAGCCATGCTGGGCTGGGATGTGGAGCAGGAGGTTGGCTGTTCAGACTGGTAGTGTGTTCTGGGAAGAAGCTAGGACCAGTGTGACCAACAGGAGTTATGCAGCCCTGGGGTAGTGCCCAGAGAGGTGGTGGCATCACCAGCATGGAAGATTCTCAGCATAGCCCTGAGCATCCTGCTCTGGCTTTGGGACTGGCTTGGAGCAGGTCTTGCTCTGGAGAATTCCGTGTTTACGTCCCAAAATTCTGCTGCAGGTCCTGTCTAGTACCATGCATTTCCAGTAGAGGAACAACCAGGGTCTGTGCCATCTTGCCAGACCCTGATGATGGTGTGCTCCAGCCTGTTCCCCAGCCAAAGAGGGTCTCCACAGCTGAAAGCTCTCCAGACATTTTCCCCTGGCACCCAGAGGCAAGACCACCACCAGTGCTGAGCCCTGAAGCCTTGGTGGGGAGGTGGAGAGCCCAGCAGGTGCTTGGCCAGCAACATGGAGAGGGAGCCTGTTTCAGGTGGGAGAGGCACACTAGCAGTGGTGACATCTGCCAGCAGGATGCTTTGGACTCTCATGCAATCCCACCTGGTGTGTTAAACTGCAAAGGCATTTGAGGATGTCAGGGAATGGGCGAGCAGCCCACAGGCAGTACCTGGGAAGGAACTGAGCGGGAGGTGTGCGTCGGTGTGGTGCCCACTGCACACCAGCACGGCGTCGAAGACGGCCGCCTCCTGCTTCCCCTCACTCTCTGTCACCACCTCCCACTGCCCGCTGCTGGCGAAGTCGGGGCGCTTGGACACGCGGCACACGCTGGTCTGGGCACAGGGGGAGCGGTGTCAGGCACCCTGTGCCCCCCCGCTCCCACTGCCACCTCCCCCTCGGCCCTCCAGCTCTCACCCTGAAGCGAATGTGGCGGAGCAGGTCGAAGTGCTGGGCATACATGTGGAAGTACTCCATGATCTTGGAGTTGTGCATGTAGTTGGGGAAGTCCTCAGGGATGGGGAAGTCACTGAAGCACATCATCTCCTTGGAGGTGTTGATGATGACGGAGCGGTAGATGCTGGCACGGCCGTCCTCGGGGCGCTCCTGTGGGAGCAGGGCACAGCTCAGCGCTGGCCAGAGGAATGGTGAGCTGCCTGCCTTCCCCCATGGGTGCAGGATTAAGTCACAGGATTTTGTAGCACCCGTCCCTGCACCCAGCACTCTCCTATGGTTGAGTACCACCCCCAAAAACAGGGATGTAGCTCTGGACTGGCAAGAGCCAGGCAGGGGTGACAGTGGGTCATGGTGGTCTGGTGCCTCAGTTTCCCCACTTCCACTCCTTGCCCTTATGAGGTAATGCATTCCCAAAACTCCTGTGGTGTTGTTGCCCTGGCTGCTACATTAGGTCTTGCCGGTTGTGAAGCCAGCTCCAGTGCTTCCTGCGGAGTGGTTGCTCCTGCTTACCAGGTCTGTGCCTCAGCAACTGGGTGCTGCTGCTCTGGTTCTGCCCCACCAACCCTATCCTTGGCCCATCACAGGTAGAACTAGCAGACTATGACAGATCCACCTCAGATCCCACTCTGGCATGGTGCCACCTGTGTCCCCCCAGGGCTCTCCCACATGCATATCAGGGCAAGGTGAGAACACTGGCCATCTTGTTGGTGGGTCTGTGGGATAAAAGTCAGCAGCCTCATTAGGTGGGGGCAGAGACGAACTCCAGGATAGTTCCAAGACAGGGAGAGCCAAGGCACAGAGAAGGCAGCAAATGGTGTCTCTGTGTGAGAAGTGGCACAGAGGCAGAACAGAAGCAACCATGATTCCAGGAAAGGGCTGGGCTGGACAGGGATGGGGACAGATAGTGGGGTTAGATAGGACAAGATAGGAAGGGCTGGGAGCAACCAAGAACAAAACAGCAGAGGAAAGTGTGGATGAAACTGGGGAGGGAGGGATGGGAAAGGGGAAGTCTGAGCTGGGAGAGCAAGCCATGGAGTGAAGTCCTTGGGGAGGCTTTATCCTGCTGCTGGTGAGCTGGAGTTGGGTCCTATGTGCCTGGCACACCAGCTGGCACCATGCTGCCAAATCAGTTTTACTTTCCTGTGGTTTTCCTTGGAAACCTGCCTGCTGCACGCACACAAAGCAGGGGAGTGGTGCATTGTTCTCTGCCAAGGGCTGATCCCAAACCCATCCGTGCTGCTGCCACACAGCAGGCCAGCCACACAGGGCTTACCTCGAAGCGCCAGAGCCCCCCAATGTCGTTGCTCCTCTCAAAGCAGGCGGGCTCCAGCCCCTCATCCAGGCAGCATTTCAGGGCACACAGGCCAGAGGCACCAGCACCAATGATGGCTACTCTCCGGATAGCCATGTTACACGCTGTGGTGGTGGCAGGGATCCTGGAGAAGCTGTGGCTAGGAGTTGCAGAGCCAGGCGTGTCCCTCAAAGGAGGCTGCCCGGTGCTGCTCAGTTTGGAGGTGACTGCCCCTGTGCTTCCTGTGGGCGGCTGAGGCGTCACAAGATGTTTCTTCCAGACGTGATCTACAGGTTTCCCCCACCACCCTGCCACACCTCCTGCCTGTGACTGACCTCTGCAATAGGCCCATTAAGTTCTGTAAGTGCATAATGATGTCGACATTGCCCCAGGACTTCCTGGGTAGGGCAGAGATGTGGCTATGCTTCAGATTTCAGCAGATTTCAGTGACATGGAAGACAAACCTAGGGGATGGAGGGGGACTAGCATGACCAGCCCAGGCATATGATGGACAGAACCCCCATCCTTTACCCCCTACTGGGTGCCCAGCCCACCCAGCCACCTTTCAGAGGGGCTGCATGCAGGTGACCAGAGTGGCACTGAGCCATGCCACTGTGACCACCAGGATCCGCTGTGGTGGCACACACCTTGAGAGAGGCTGTCTTGCTGAGGAACATGTGTGTACATCAGCCCACGGAGCGGGCCAGTGCTGCGAGGCCAATCTCAAACCTGTGAGCATTCCCACAGCATACAGAGGGTTGTGATTGTGTAAGTAACAGGACAGACGTTTAGCTATTTAATGCATTTATCAACATAGAAAGTGTGCTGTGCCTTTGCTGCTTAGCTCTGGTGCGTGTGGTGAAATTGGCATGGCTGGGTTAAGGGGACGAAAAAGCCCGGAGCGCTGGCTGAGAGGCACTGGAATTTAGCCTGCAATGAACTGGTTTCCTCCTCTGTCCATGACAGCACTCCCCAAGGGGAGGTGCAGAGCAGGAGCACAAGCATTATTTTGGCAGCTGGGGAGGTTCTGTGCATCCCAGCTTATGGTGTGGTCACAGCTGGGCTGTGCCAGGCAGAAGGCAGGTTTCTGCCACCAGTGGGGTGCACAGGCTGCCAAGGGGCAGGGGTGGTCAACCAGTCCCACCGCACATTGCAAAGCCTCCATTCCTGTGCTTGCAGGGCACCTACAAGTAAGCAAAAACAGCTGCCAGGATGGCCATGGCCCCAGCCAGCTTGAAGATGAGGGTTATGGCAGGTGTTGATGTGCTCTCTTCCACATGTCGTGTGTGCAGGGGCTTGAGGATGCGCTCCTGCTGGGTGAGGATGGCCTCCCTAGCACCTGCCCACATGCCCGGGCCCTGCAGCCGGTACTGGTACGGCGTGCAGGGACCGAAGGCCACCTCCATCGCCAGCTTGGGGTCCATGAGGAACAGAGTGAGCAGGTTGGGCTTGACCCCCAGCTGGCAGGCGAGCTCGTCCATGTATGGGATGTAATCCACCTGGATGGTATGCCGCTGGCTCTTCACGTACCTGTGGGCAGGGAGGGAGGGAGGGCAGGTAGGTGCTGGAAGCAGAGCTGGCAGATGCCCTGCACACCAGGAAAGTGGTATTGGACAGACTGGACTGTGGGTAGTGTGGCCAACCACATCCCTGCCCTCTGCTGGCAAACACAAATGGGCCAGGATGCATCCATGGGACAGGATGGATGCCCATAAGCAGCTGTGCCGAAGGCAGCCCCTTGTTGCTCCCACAGGGATCTTACCGCTTTGCCATCACTTCTTTCTTCTGCTCAATGTCAGCCTCCATGCTGTGCCGTGGGGGCAGCTCATTCAGCCCTGTGGAGGATGAGACACAGCGGCCACTGTAGTGCTGCCCTTGCCTGGGTGCTGTGCCTCTGCCAGCACCACTGTGGTGTGTGGTCTGGCACCTGAGGCATGTCCGAGTGCCTCTGGTTGGGAAGGAGCAGCCCATGGAGCTCAGAGTATGGATGTCCCTGTGCCTCTCAGGGAAGTGGCCATCTCACTGTGCCAGCCTCAGGGCAGCCATGCCATCACCATGGCCAGGATGGCACAACCAGCTGCTGCCTTTTCAACATGGCTGGGCACCATCTGCCCTCACTCCAGGGCTGCATCCACAGGGGAGGTTTGCCTGACTTACCTTTGAAGACACGGGTAGCCCAGCGACACTGGAGCTCTGAGATGGGCATGATGGCACCCAGGGGCTGGATGAGGCCAATGAAAGCCAATGTTGGCTTCTCCAGGTCAGGGGGGAACACGAATTTGTAGAGAGGAATCTGGTTCTCCACCACCTTCACACAGCCCTCAAGGAATGGGAACGAGAAGCTGTATCCTGTGGCAAAAACTACAGCATCAATGTCTTCCCTGGTGCCATCCTCAAAGATGGCAGATGTCTCTGTGAACTCCTGGATGTTTGGTTTCACCCGCACCCGGCCCGAAATGATGCGGTTGGGCAGGTCATCGTTGATGGTCGGGTGCTGGTGAAGGACCCTGGAAGGTGCAAGGAGCTGTTAGAGCACTGGAAAGGGAGTGTTTTTGCTCCATGTCCTGGTCCAGCTCCTGCTCCCTGCTGTGGGAATGGTCATCCCCAGGGATGCTCGGCAGCTGCCCCTGCACTGCTGTCTCCAAGAGTCCTTGGAACAGGCAGTGGTGGCTTCCTCAAGCATTGCCTGGGCATAACAAAACTAACAACCCAGTCCAAGCACAGGGAGCATGGAATGGCCAAGCTGGGCAGGACACAGCAGGAGGCAGACAGTGGGCAGGGGGAGTGTTTGCTGATACCTGTGCTTTGGCTTAAGGCCATAACGTGAGTGGTCGAACCTGGCATTCAGCTTCTTCTCCATGTAGTCACATACCATGGAAGAGCTGAGCAGCCCCTGCAGGAATGTCTTCATGCGGGTGGTTAAGATGGTGTCGATGGGGTAGCCCCGATCTCCAACGCGGTTGAGAATCCACGCGCCCCGGCGGGTGCTGAGGAAGACCTAGGCAAGGAAGAAGGATCACGTCCTGAAGGCAGTGATGGTCCTGGGAGGGCTGCCCTGCAGGGGACATGCCCTTGCCCTGGGATCACTTGTTTTTTTGCTGCCTAAGCACTGGGTAAAGACCCGGAGGGCAGAGGGAGCTGGTGACTGGCATCCTGCAGGGGAGTGGGCCAAGTCTCAATTGCCTGGCAGATGGGATTGGCTGGAGCCTAGCATTGCCAAACACAGCGAGTGCAGGCAACGAGGAGCATCTGTGCAAGTGCCTTGGTCCTGGTGTCCCTGTGGAACCCACAGGGGCAATCCTGCCCGCCAAGACCCTACTCCTGCTTACCTGCTGGGCTGTTTGGCTGATCTCCACAGCCAGGTCTGACCCTGAATTCCCGATCCCGATGACAACAACCCTTTTGTTTGTGAAAGCCTGAGCATCCTTGTAGTCTCGGCTGTGGAGGTAGTGGCCCTTGAACTTCTCAATTCCTGTGAGCAGGGAGGAGGGATGCTTGGCTTCCTGGTACGAGGCAGGAGGATCACCCCTCTAAAGACTGGAGATGGTTCCTTGCCCCACCAAACCACCCCTGGGCAGCACAGGAGCACTCCTGGAGTCAAAGCAAGGCAGGGAAATGCTGGGACCAGGAGGGAAAGCAGCAGAGAGAATAGGGACTGGCATGGACTAGCTTTCAAGAACGTCTTGTGCCAGTGTACACAGGCAGTACCTGGGAAGGAACTGAGCGGGAGGTGTGCGTCGGTGTGGTGCCCACTGCACACCAGCACGGCGTCGAAGACGGCCGCCTCCTGCTTCCCCTCACTCTCTGTCACCACCTCCCACTGCCCGCTGCTGGCGAAGTCGGGGCGCTTGGACACGCGGCACACGCTGGTCTGGGCACAGGGGGAGCGGTGTCAGGCACCCTGTGCCCCCCCGCTCCCACTGCCACCTCCCCCTCGGCCCTCCAGCTCTCACCCTGAAGCGGATGTGGCGGAGCAGGTCGAAGTGCTGGGCGTACATGCGGAAGTACTCCATGATCTTGGAGTTGTGCATGTAGTTGGGGAAGTCCTCAGGGATGGGGAAGTCGCTGAAGCACATCATCTCCTTGGAGGTGTTGATGATGACGGAGCGGTAGATGCTGGCACGGCCGTCCTCGGGGCGCTCCTGTGGGAGCAGGGCACAGCTCAGCGCTGGCCGGGGGGGGAATGATGGGGAAGGATGGCTGGGGCTGATGAGGTGGACTCTTTCATGGAGCCCCTGCCCTCAGTCTCACCCTGAGAATTCCACTGTGGCTGGTTGCCCCCCCACCAGCCACCACTGACCCCTGAGGGTCACCGTGCTGACCCCAAGCAGGCCACGTGACCAGCTGGGTTTACCTCAAACCTCCAGAGGCCTCCGATGTCGCCAGTCCTCTCGAAGCAGGTGGGCTCCAGCCCCTCCTGCAGGCAGGCTTTGATGGCGCACAGCCCGCTGCTGCCCCCGCCGATGATGGCCACCTTCTTAGCCATGCTGCGCTTCACACCACCGGGTCTCCTGCTGGGGACAGCGTCGGACAGCGGGGCTGAGCAGCGAGGGGTGCGACTGTGCAACACTTTGACCCTGGTGCACCAAAGAGGTCCCAACCAAGAGAGGCAGCCCCTGAAAACTTTGTCCGGGGTTGCAAAGCCACCGCTGTCCCCCACCAGGTGTGGACCTGACCGGTGCAGGGTTTTGCAACACTACTGTGGTGTTGCCTCTGGATGCCTTGAGGAGAAATCCTACCGAGTGTCAGGGAGCCTCAAAATCTCCCCGCCCATGCCAAGTCCCAGCAATGAAGGTGCCCTGGAGTGCTGTGCCCTACTGTGGGGACCGACGGCTCCCTCCCGGGTGGGTGACAGCCCCTCTGCCTGCCCTTTGCCCTCTCCCTTTGCCGCGGAGTTGTGCTTCCCCGGGAGTTCCTGTTGTGCTGTCCCGGTGGCCACTGCGTGCCGGCAGCTCGGAAGACACTCTTCACCAACCTGCGGCCGTGGGATGAGCAGCCCAGGGAAGGCTGGCAGCAGGCACCGAGCCGTGCGAGGGTCTCTGCCGAGGCGCCCCGACCTGTGGCGCCGGACCGCGGCCTGGCTTTATGGTGCGCAGCGTCCGGGAGCGGGGCCTCCCCCTCCGTCACTCCTCCCACGGGGAAAGGAAGCCAGAACCCGGCTGGCTCCCTGCCGCCTGCATGGCTTCTCCGGCGGCGGTGTCACCGCAGCCTCGGCCGGCGGCCTAAGGAGTCATCCCAGGCGCTGCGCGGGGACGCGGACACGCGGCTGATCCTTGTGGTTGCGTACTTGGTAAACAAACGCTGCCCTGGACTTTTACCCTAGGATTATCAGGATCAGCCCACGCCCGTTTATGCTGGTAGCCGGGGTGACACACGGCTCTAGCTGCTCCAGTGGCAGCCGGCACTGTATCGCCCGCATCCCCTGTGCCCCTGGGCTGGGCATGTTGGCACAGCATCCCTATAGCTACGGCTCACTCCTGGGCTAGCAGAGTCTTTAAGGCAAGTGGAACCCCGGTGCCAGGAGCACCATGCTGTTGGGGTGTCCCTGGTGTGAGGGTGGTGGGACCAGTAAGGAAAAGGTTGTCCCTCACAACAGGAGGCACAGACCAGGTGGTTCCAAACTTGCTGCTGGCTCCTGGTACACTTGCAACCAGACAGCCCCTGAGACCTGCAGGGGAAATTTGCTCTGTGTCCAGAGAACTTTGCTGTAGAGCTGGGCAAGGCAGAGGAGCCAAGCTCTGCAGCTGAATTGTTTTAATCTTCTAAAACTCATGGTATGTTTGCAGTAAGCTTAAATAAAGCTCTTTCTGCCCCATGCTGTTGGCAAGGGCTGATCTCTGTCTGGGGCAGAGGTGCTGAGCTGCCAACCCACACTCTGTGCCTGCCTGTCAAAAAGCATCAAAAGCATCTTACCAAGCAAGGTATCAGTACAGGAATGGCAGTACAACCCAGCAGCACTGGCAGTACTACTCTTCCTGCTCTGCTGTCAGCTGGCTTCTGGCTCTTCTGCAAACTCTGCAGAGACTGCCCAAGAGCAACAGGTACAGGGACTTCTCTGAGCTCTCCACTGCACTGCTATGCTATGAAACCTCTGTGCAGGTTGTTTCTGAATTTGTCCTTCTCCCTACAGGCTGCATAGCCTTGGACTTTACCTCCCTGTAGCTGGACTCATACTACAGACAAACTGCTGTAAAGCACCAGGGTCATGCCATGATATTTTGGTCTAGGTTGGTATTTGGTTAGTTGATATCTGTGGAAATTCACAGTTCCCCATACCTGGCAAGCACCCAGGATGTAGAGTGTGCACAGCAGTGTCTGCTGTACAGTGTTTGCTCTGGGATTCCACAATGGGCAGAAATGCCATGGGACAAGTGGAGCAGAAAGCTCGTCTGTCCTATCAGTGGGTTGCACCCATGCTCGGAGGAGCAGTGACAAGTGACAAGCACAGAAAGCTCATCTGTCCTATCAGTGGGTTGCACCCATGCTCGGAGGAGCAGTGACAAGTGACAAGCACAGAAGGAGAGCAAAGGTCTCTGGTGGAGCTGGAGAGAAGCACGGAAGAGGTGAGAGGGTGTCCAGGCAGCCTGTGACCCAGCAGGGCTGTGCAGTAGTGATGGTGGGTGCTTACCAGGACCTCATGGAGTGTCATGCAAGCGAGTCAAGAGCAGCTTTTTGGCATACATGTGTGGGAGCAACAGATGTACAGGTTGCTGCTGTACCCTCCATGATGTAGAGAGGAAGACCCAAACAGCTCTAAGAACAGACTCTAAGTGCAGACAAATAACACACTGTGTTTTGGAAAAGGTAGAGCAAAGGTGTTTTGGCACTGTGCAATAAGCCCTGCCCACGCAGAGTGTGCCACCTGCCTGTGCTCCCACAGCCACCACAGGGCTGGTCTCTGCCTTGGAGCAGGAGAGCTGGCTGGAATGTCCTGGTGCTGCTGTGCAAATGCTCGACTGGCCCAGCTGGCTGCCAGGCATGTAGTACAACCCAGGGGATTATTTTTTGGTCACTGCAGCATCAACCCAGACCTGGGAGCTTCACTGGTTCACCCTGTCAGGGGGTCAGGGCTCAGCTTCAGGGGAACCCTGTCATGCCATGCACTTCTATTTCAGGCCCTGTACATCTGACAGTCACAAGGTGCTCGTACCAACAGCCATTAGGCTGCTCCTGCACACTCCACCCAGGAGAACAGCACACTTCAACACTGCCTGGTCTTAATACGACTTAATTGGTGTTTTCCAGGGCCTGAGTGCACTAATAGACCTCAGTGACCACAAAGAGCCTCACCTGGGCCCAGTCCCTCTACTCACATGCCAGGAGCACTGTTCAAGCTGATTATTTCAGCTCAGTCTAGAGCCCTGACTCCCTACCTGTGGTCCCTGATAAAGTGTGTTCTATGATTTTCTGGCTCAGCCTCAGCCCTAGCTCATTATAGAGGCTCCTTGTGGTCCCCTTCTGCCAAGGACCAGCAGCCCTCTGTGAAAAGCAGGTTGCCAGTGGTGCCAGGGGAAGAGAGCCAGCCTGCCTGGAGCGCAGGGAGCTGTGGTGGTAGTTGGCAGAGCCAGGGCTTCTTGCTGCAGAAGGTGCAAGCAAGGCTCAGACCTGGGGCTGGGTGTATTTCTGGGCTGTGGGAAGGGGCCGGCTCTGCAGGACTCATTGGAATATGCTATTGATCAGGAATTGCTGTGAATGCATTGTACCCCTGAGAAACTGAAAACCCTGTGGAGGGAAAAAGGAACTGGGAAGCTCTGGGCAAGAGCTTCAGGAGCAGGCTGCTGCTGGGAGCTGCTCACCCCGTTTCCCACTGGATGATCAACTCTTCAGTGCCACTATCCTTTCCCTATGGCTCTGGGAGCCATGTGCTCGACACCTAGCCTTAGTGCAGCACTTAAAGTGAGAGCAATAGGGAAGAGATTGCTTAGGGAGGCAAAGCTTTTTCTATCTCTGAGGAGAGACACCCGTGGGTCCCCTCCAGGCAAGTGTGGTAGAGAAGGCTGTGCAGGGTATGCTTACTACAGGAGCATGATCAGTGTATTTATGGGATACAGATACAGGGGTGATTGTAGAGAAACCTCTGCAAAGTCACAGCTACCACATACACCATGGGCTATTGCAGGTGCCCAGCAAGAGCATGCAGATTCACAGTATTAGCAGTGAGCTGCCGGATGGGTGTGCTGAGCCCTCCCCAGGCTCTGCAGAGACTGGTTTTGGTCACCAGAGAACAGTCAGCGCAGACTCTGCCTGACAGCCAACCAGGAAGGCAGGACAGCACCAGACAACCAGACATCTGAGTGCAGGCCCTGGGGCCTGCAGCACCACTTGTGTAGAAGCCTTGGCCGGACTGATGGGGTTTAGGATGCCAGTTCAAGTGCCAGAATCCCCTCCCTGTGTGTGCTCAGAACAGCAGCACATGGCCCCTGCTTTGTGCCAAAGCCAGCGGTCAGTCAGCGGCTCCAGAGCGCGAAGAGGGCGGGCGCGGTGGCTGGGGACAGCCAGCAGTGCTCCACCACACCGTACAGTGCGTAGCCCAGCAGCAGCCCGAAGAGCACGTCCGTCATGTTGTGCCTGCCCAGCATGACCCGGGAGATGCTGACGATGAGAGCCCAGAGCACCACGAGCACCCGCAGTGGGATGGCCAGGACCAGGTGGCGTAGGACGAAGCGGCAGACGAGAGCGGCCCTGGTGGCATGGCCCGAGGGGAAGGAGTACTTGTCCACCGAGATGGTGACGAACATGTCCATCTTGTTGTGCGTGGGCCGTGGCCGCTTGACGAGCCCCTTCACCACTGCCACCATCACCAGGTCCAGCAGCAATGCTGGGAGACAGGAACAGGGAGTTACTGAAAATTGAACCATCAGCTAAGGGGGCACTCAGCTGTCAAAGCAGCCTGGAGGTGATGTTTTCACCATGGCTGCAAAACCCAGGCAGGGAGAGCACAGCACGCAGCTGCTCTTGGCCTTCCACAGCAGAATGAGCACATCCTCAGCCTCTACTCCTCTGCACACACCCCTCCTGCAGCACCAGACCCTTGGCCTGCCACAACCAACAGGGTGCACAGCCTGCACCACAGGGCTTTTCTCTCTGTGCAAAATCTGATTTTGCTGTGACTCCAGGGCTCAATCTGATCCTTAATCTGAAGGCAGCAGAGGCATCAAGTCCCCACAGTGCCCTTCTGGCAGTGCTGACTCTGCCTTGCTGTCTGCCCTGGTGACTGGGGTCAAACCAACTGGGTGAATGATCAACCCACTCCACTCTGGCACAGGTCAAAGGGAAATGCTCAGAGCTGGTGTGCTGCCAGGGCTCCTGGGGTCTAGCTTCTCCCTGCTGCTGGAGTTTTGTTTTCAAGAGATGAATAATTTATGGTGGCTTGCCCCCTAAGAGCTGTTGTAATAGAAGAGGCAAAGTACCTGTGGTAAGTGTTCAGCTAGTATTTGGCAAGAGCAGCTTCTCATGTAGGGCAGAGGGTGCTTTCTCCATCCCTGTTAGCTCAGCTTAGCACAGCACTCACTGCTAGGGCTACTTCTTCCAAGAATGTTGTGTAAGAGATCAACTTCTGTTTGTCCTAAGACTTGTTTATGGACACCAAATCTTTTGGTCACTTCAGTTCATTTCTTTTGGTTAATCATTTAAGAGCAAATTTTCTTTCTTTTTCCACATGAAAAACTAGATCAATTACTTTTTCTCTTTCTACACAAGATCTTGGAGATTCAAGTTGGACACGAGGGAATCCTCCTTCCCCACATGGGTGCTTCAGCCCTGTGGCAGATCCCCAGGGAGATGGGTGTCTCTTGCCCAGAGCACTGAGGGCTGGACAAAGCCCTGGTGCTGGGACAGATCTCCTTGGAGCAGAGGTTAGGCAGGAGGCATCCAGGTCCCTTCCCACAGCTCTACTGCGGGGCTCTAATTTAACCATGTGCTGCTAGATGAGAAAGATGCAGAAACCTATGTTTCCCACCAAGCAAATTTCAATTCAAATTCTAAGTGTGAGATCCTAATTATCTGCAACTTAATACAAGAGTAATAACACGGAATCTGAGACGGTCTGGTGCTCTGGAGCTATTACAGTTTCTAAATAAGCAAACATGAATCCCCTTAAATATACCCAGGCTACTCTGTGTGTGTGAAATACTACAGGGTAATGGAGGATTAAAATTCGTGCTTTAAACCAGGTTTCCTGACTGGCTGCTACAGAGCAATCCACAAAAACCCTGCCTGCAGGGAGCTCAGGGTGAACGTCTGTGTGCCAGAGCAGCTTTTCAGGGAAAGGGCTGGTTTCTCAACACCTGGCAGCTGCACCTGGAATGCGCTGTTGCGATAAGCTTAAGGAGCTGAGAGAGGCTTCAACCTCGAGAGCGTTTTGTAACCGCGGGAGCAGTTCAGCTGTCGGGAGTTTCCCAGCGCGTGGTTGCAGAGGTGACAGATGAGTCGTGCTGGTGCCACCACGCCCTCAAGCTGCAGGGTCACTCCCTCTGCTACCAAGCATCCCAGATGAGCCTGCACAGGTTGCTCAAAATCAGCCGGTGCTCTCGGGACTCCGGCTTACCCAGCTCTGCCCCACCCCTCGGGTCCCCCCTCCCCGGCCGCTGCCTGCGTAGCCCCGGGGCGAGCCCCGCGCCTCACCGAAGAGCAGGTTGAGCAGCACCTCCCTGGCGGCCGAGCTGTCACTCTGGCAGACCCCGTAGAAAGTGCCGAGCAGCCAGGGGATGCCATGCCCCGACACCTCGATGACCTTCATGAGGGGGCGGGCGCTGCCCCAGGCCGAGCCCTCTCCAGCGCACACCCCCAGGCGCTTGGAGGCCCAGAGGTCGATGGCGAGCAGGGAGCTGAGGGCGATGCCCACGAAGGACGGGTTCAGCTTCATGCAGTCCTCCTCGGGCAGCGGGGCGGCCGCGGCGCCGGCGGGCTCCTTGCGCCGGGAGGGGCTGTCGGGGGCGGCGGGCCCGCGCTGGCTCAGGGACAGGAACTCCAGGCGGCCGCCGGTGCCGCCGCGTCGCTCGCGGCTGCTCCGGGGGCTCGGCATGGCGACGGGAGGCGGCCTGCGGGAGGCGGGCGCCGGTCACCCGCTGCCAGGCCCGCTCGGACTCGGCATGTCACCCTGCTCGGGGCCGCTTCCCTCTCCCCCTCCCCGCCCGTTATCCCCGCCCCGCGCTAACCGCACCGCCGGGGCGTGGTCCCCCCGCTCTCGGCGTGTCCCCGGCGCGCCCCAAGGACGCGGCGGGTGCTGCGCATCCGCGCTTCCCCCGCTACCGGGCGGCCCCGGCGCCGCTTCCGCTTCCTCTTCCTCTTCCGCGCGTGACGTGGGCGGTGCTCCCGGCGCACCCCGCCCATCGGCGCGCACGTGCCCGTCCCGGCCGGCGTACGGCGGCCGGCGAGGGCCGGAAGAGACGCGGCGGCGCCTTCGCCCTGCCGGCGCCGGTGCGGGCGCCGTGCGGCGGGCGGCGATGCGCGGCAGACGGGCGGCGCGGGACCGGCCGCCCCCCGGGCCCGCGGTGACGGCGGCTCGGCCGCGGCCATGGGGTGCCTGCAGAGCGTGGCCTGCAAGGCGCGGGTGCGCCGCGAGCAGATCGTGGTATCCGACGTGTCGGCTACCATCGAGCCGGCGGCCACGGCCATCGAGGAGAGCTCTCCGGTGGTGCTGCGGTACCGCACGCCCTACTTCCGCGCCTCCGCCCGCGTCCTCATGCCGCCCATCGCCCGGCGGCACACCTGGGTGGTGGGCTGGATCCAGGCCTGCAACCACATGGAGTTCTACAACACCTACAGCGACCTCGGCGTGTGAGCAGCGCGGGCGGGCACGGGGGGACGGCTGTGGGGCACGGGCGCGCCTGGGCTGCGTGCGGCGTGGGCTGCCCGGGGCGGGCACCTGCCCTTCTCCGCCCGCAGGCACCGGGTGCTGCACCCCCGGCATTGGGAGCTGCACCCCCGGCACTGGGAGCTGCACCCCCGGCACTGGGTGCTGAACCCCCGGCATTGGATGCTGCATCTCTGGCACCCTGTGCTGCTCCTCTACCCCACCTCTGCAGCCGCAGCCACGCACAGGCAACACCTTCACCCCAGCCCCTGCTCCCTGACCCCGCAATTCCTGCTCCTCGCGCCCCACAGGAGCTCTCGCACCATCCTGCTGATCCTGGACCTCGCCCTTCCGAGGGCTTTGCAGCCGCTGTCTCCCAGCAAGCATCATTTCTTCTTTGGGACTGGGACGCGAGAATGGGCGTGTTAGAAGAGGGAAAGGTTGCAGTGCTGGGCAGAAGTGGCAGCCGGAAAACAGCCTTTCCCAAAGCTGGGCATGTGGGGGACTTGTGGGGATGCTGAAGGGCATAGCTGTTGGTTCTGTGTCTGTGTCTTCTGCCTTTGGAAAGAGGTGAGGCAAGAGGGGGGATATCAGGAGGGATCTGCTCTGCAGCTCGCTGGTGGGGTCCTGCTGCTGGTGCCACAGGTCTGTGGGTGCTGGGGGAGCAGGAGGTCCTTGTGTTGCCTGCCTGCATCCATGTGTCAGGACAGATTGGTGTGCGTGGGGCACTGGAGCAGTTGGGGTTGTTGGAGTGAGTGGAGGTCATCATTTGGAGGGATGGCAGAAGTGTGGCCCCAGCCCTCTGCTGCAAAGCTGCTCCCTTGTTATTGCCATGCAAGCCTCGCCATAGCCACACAGTGTTGGTAGCATGGCCAGCAGCAAAGATTTGGGCTGAATTCCCCCCCTTCCCAGCCATATTGCAGGGATTTCATCCTGCCAGTGGCAAGCGTCATTGTGGGATTTCATTGTTGTATGTGTCTCTGTATTTAACACATAAAAGCTGCACACCTCCTGCAGGATGGGGGCTGCTGATGGGCTGGGCCAGTACCATGGTCATGGTGCTGCAGCTGGTGGACAGAGAAGGCTGTTCTCCAGCACAGGAGCTGATAAAAGAGAGAGTGATCCCAAAGACACTCAGCAGTGGGTTTTGGCCCAGTCAGTTTAGTTGCAGGTTAATTAAAATGGCATTTTGTTGGCAGAGCAAAGGCTTGAGTTGGACGTGCGGTTCCCTTTACAAAACCGAAGCTGAATTTGTTCTTCAGGTTGTCCCTGAGAGTTTGCTGCAGGCAGGCAGAGGGTCCCTGTGCTGCTGGCTTCCCCATCCCTTGTCAGGCACTGCTGCTGCCATTTCGCTGCTCATCTTTCTCTTCCTCTTCACTAGGTCAAGCTGGGAGCTGCCCGACCTGCGAGAAGGACGAGTAAAAGCCATCAGCGATTCAGATGGGGTGAGCTACCCTGGTATGGAAACACCACAGAAACCGTGACTCTGTGGGGCCCACTAACAAGATCTCCAGGTTCTCAGTGAGCATGAATGACAATTTCTACCCCAGCGTGACGTGGGCCGTCCCTGTGAGCAACAGTAACGTGCCGCTGCTGACCAGGATTAAAAGGGACCAGAGCTTTACCACGTGGCTTGTGGCCATGAACACGACCACCAAGGAGAAGATCATCTTGCAGACTATAAAGTGGAGGATGCGTGTGGACATTGAGGTCGACCCCATGCAGCTGCTGGGGCAGCGGGCACGGCTGGTGGGCAGGACTCAGCAGGAGCAGCCACGGATCCTCAGCAGGATGGAGCCCATCCCACCAAACGCACTAGTGAAGCCCAATGCCAACGATGCCCAGGTCCTCATGTGGAGACCCAAGCGAGGGCAGCCCATAGTGGTGATTCCTCCCAAGTAGGGCGTGCAGGTGAGGACCTGGGTGCCCCCAGCCTGCTGCAGACGAACAGGGTTTCCAAGCCAAAGCAGACCTCTCGGTTTCTCCTGCCTTTGTTGTTGTGGTTGGAAACGTGGCTCCTCTTCGGTCAGAAGTAGAGCCTGGCTGGCACAAGGGCACAGAAGAGGGTTTGCAGAGCTGGAGGATTTCCCAGGAAGCGGAATCGAATACTTGCAGCTGGCACAGAGGCTGTCTGACACAAAGGACTCGTCTTTCTTTGCGGGGCAGTGGAAGGAGCATGAGTGTGGTTGAACCGTGCCCATGGCAAATGCCGCTTCCCACCCAGCCGGAGGGAGAAGCGGAGGCTGTGCCTGCTGGCAGCGGGGGCTGTTGCGGTGCCCCGTCCTGCCGAGTCCCTGCCATGTCCGTACCTATGCATTTCAGGTCCATAATCCACCCCTCCCCTGCCCGCTGGCACCGGGCAGGAGGGCCGGCAGTGGGGTGGGAATGGGCAGTGCTGGGGGGCTGGGCAGAGCCTGGTACTGGCCAGTGCCACGGCTCTGGAGGGGTTTTCCACAGCCCTGGGGGAGCTGGACACGTTTTGCATGCATCTGGGTGTGTTTGGAGTAGTTGTGAGTGTAGGAGACGCCATAGCTCTTTTCTATGGAGTGAGGTCTAAGGGCAGGTTAGATGTCCTTTAGTTTTAAGGTGCACCAAGTCTTTGCAGCTCCTCAGCCTCCCCTCCCAAGTCCCGCTGACCCTTCTCTTACGGAAGCAGAATCGATTCTCAGACGAGTGAGAAATCGGGTGAAATCTCCCAGCCCAGGTGCTCTGTGTGTGTGTGGTACCCAAACTAGCTCAGAGGTACCCCTGGACTCACTTTGCTTCACCGCAGACCATGCTCCCTTGCTCGAAGTTGGGTGCTTGCTCATTTTCCATGCAGATGCTGGCTCACATGGAGACCTCTTCCCTAGCCACCCATGGTGCAGCGTGGCTACTGGCTGGGCCACCAGTGGAGGGGATGGCATGCCTTGTGGTGTTAACTCCCCAAGCTCTGTGGAAGGCAGGGATGTGAGTGGAGGCTGTTCAGGAAAGGACTGGGTTTGCCTGGGAAGGAGGAGGTGAATGTGCTGCCTGGGGGTTCCCTCCTGCTGCTGCCATGCTTGGGAGGGGTTACAGGGGGATTTATTTGCCTTTCTCCTCACTCCTTGCTGCCTGGATGGCTGGCATCGGCTGGTCCGTGGAGCAGCATGGTGCTTTGGGATGCAGCTGGCAGTTCCCACCGGAATGACTCTGGATGTCACCCCGGAGTTGCAGCAGAGGCATAACCCATGGCTGCGCTGCTGCTGCTCTGGGCGCTCCATCACTCCTGGGCAGGTGGTTGCAGCTTTTGTTGCTTTCTCTGCTCGTCCTCTCAAACAAGCCCTGAAGCTCCTCCAGCTCCCAGCCCTGACTTCTTCATGCTGTAGGGGGATTGTGCTGCCCTGGGGATGCAGGTCATTCCTGCTGGGATGGTCCCATGTGCTGTCCCACTGGCAGGAGAGCCTGGGGAGGAGCGCTGGGTGACAATTTTGTGCACCCCAGGCCCTGCCAGCACAGGGGCTCCCAAGGCATCTTAGACCAAAAATCCCTGTGAAATCCCTGTGCTATTTATTGCCCTCTGCAGTGTTTGCTGCTGATCCAGTTCTTTATTTGTTTCTCGTATGGGAGCGTTTCCTTTTGACGCTTTGGCACCTTTCCCTGTGCCGGGGCTGGCACTCCTGCTCCTCCCGCCCGGCCTCACAGTTTCTGGCTGGAACCTGCTGCTTTCTGTGCCTGTGTTAGGGTTTTGGAGGGGCTACAGCCTTGCTGTGGGGCAGGTTTGGAGGGAGAGAGGGCTTTGAGCTTTGGTTTGTTGTGTTTTCTGCAGCAGAGCTCCCATAGAGAGCTTGCTGGTGCGGGAAGATGTCCTGCTCTTGTGAGACTGTGGTTTTGTCCAGGTGTGGGACTGATGGCAGCTTTGCCATTGCTGATGTTTTGTTTCTCAAAAAGTATGTGTGGAGAGGGGTTAGAAACTTGAAATACAATTTTCCTTAAGGACTGGGGCAGGAGGGGTAAGTACCTTGTGGTTTGAAGTAGGGCAGGTGTATACTTTTGACCCAGGGGGACAGGGACATCTCTGGCAGCATCAGAGCTAAAACTACCAAAACAGGTAGCTCCAAGGGGGCTTCCTGCTGGGAGAGGTTGCTGTGTCCAGAGGCTGTGTGAGCCAGCCCACGGGAAAAACCCATGGGAAATGGCTGCATGCTGCTATCAGCCCAGGGAACTGCTGTGGCTCAGTTGTCTGGGAGAGTGGAGGCGCTGCTGTTGAATTCATTGCCACCTTTTGGGATTTGCTGGCCAGTCTGAGCCTTGGCACATGGCTCATGGCATGACACTGAGACAGCAGTAGCTGAATTTCGGCCCATGAATGTCCACAACATCCTGGTGCCAGGGTCAGGCTCCATGCCTGGCTGTAGCCATGTGCCTGACCCCCCAGGGCTGCCCCAGCCTGCAGGCAGGTGTTGGCTGAACCCTGGGGCCATGCCTGTGTTCACCTCTCCAGGCTTCCGCCAGGCTTCCATTCCCACTCCTCTGACGGCTGGATTTGATGCACTTAACTCGGTTTGGTGCGTGGGTTCTTTGTGGGCATTTCCCCGTTAAAAAAGAAGGGAAAAAAAAAAGTTTGCAAAAATTGTTTGCAAAGAAACATGTGCAAACAGTGTTTACAGAAACGTGCAGGCATTTTGCATGTTGGCAAAAGGTGCGTGTTCACACCTGGGTGGAGGTGGAGCTCTGGGGCTGGTGGTGCTCACAGGAAGGAGGGAAGGTGGTGGGGGAGAGCTCCCATGTATGAGTCTGAGTTTGGCTCATTCCCTGTGGCTGGATGAGCACTCAGACCCCTGGGCTTTGCCCCATGGGATGCTTTCCTAGTGCCCCCCTTCCCCATCAGCACCCCGTTATCTCAGGGAGGGGCAGCTCATGGAGATGCCCACCCTCACACTCCCTGTGCCCTGAGCCTCGGGGTGCCCCTTCCACTCCTTCCCATCCCCCCTTTATTTATTTATTTATTTATTTATTTATGTTATTTATTGGTATTTATTGACAACTGGAAGTCGGGGTGGGGGAGGGGGGTAATTTCTGCTGCACAGTGGGGGCAGCTGGGTCTCCCCCACACCCAGCCCCCTGCATTTTGGGGTGCTGCTGGGAGCACCTCTGGGGAGGGATGCTTGTGGGTCCCCACGCTCCCATCCTCATTTTGTGAGGGAGACGAAGGGGAACCACACCAGTGCCTGCATGGAGGGCACCTGGTGCTCGCCCCCTCCCTGCAGAAGCTTGGAGCCCTGTGCTCCCTCCCGTGCCCATCCCTGTTTACTGACCCGGCCTCCTGGTGCTTCTCCCGCTGGATTTGCTGTTTCCAGTTCCTGCAGAGGGCAGGAGGAGCCAGGATGGATGAATGTCACTACAAGAACAGACCAAACCAGGTATTCTGCTGCCGTGTGGGGAAAATCAGAAAGAGGAAAGCTGGTTTTGCAGAGTGCCTTAAACACAAATGACTTTACCGAGTAGGGGGCTTGGACTTCTGTCTCTGGATGTTATTACCAACTCGAAAAATGTTGCATTTCACTTCTCTGGGATTAAAAGAAAACTACTCGAGCTGTACTGGAGCCAAACCTTGTGTTTGCTTGAGTCACTCTGGGGCCATGGCAGCACCGTGGAGCAGGCGGGAATTTATGGAATTTCAATCAGCCCCTGCCTGCCTCAGCAGTGGCACCAGTGGCTGTCCCTGCTAAATTTGTTTCACTTTGTCCTGACTTGCAGGTGGCTTCTCTGGTGTCCCAGAGAGGTTGTGCTGGCCCTGCAGTGCCCTTCCCCAGGGAATGCTCTGAGCAGGCTGTTTGCACAACGGTTGCCGTGGGGCTGTGTCCTCAAGCTTCCAGAAAATTGGGCAGTTGGTTGGAAAGCTTGGAGGGGGCAGATGTTCCTTTTTCCCTTAAGAAACCAGATCAAAGTGAGGGAACAGCAAGAAACCCAGGAGTTCGTGCAGCCCAGGCATGGGAACTAGGAAAGCTGCCCAGCTTGATAAAGCTGAAAAGCTACACAGAAAAAAGGCGTTTCCCTTTTGAAATTGTAGATTTCTCCCTCCCCTTTTCAGCAGAATGGAAGAGTGAGAACAAAAGTCGGCCCAGAGACCAACTGTTCCTATCTTCCAGTCAAAATAATACATGGGAATAATATGGAGTTTCATAATGAAGGTTCATTTAAAAGCCATTTGGGGAAATACACCAATATTCACTGCAGAGTTCCTGAAGGCAATTAAGAATTAATAAACCCATTTTTTGGGGGTTGGTAGGGGCAATGAAAGAGGCTTGTGGGTGCTGCCTGAGGTTTAGTCTGGAGGGGGATCTTATTGCATCTGGTGCATTGCTCACCTTGAACATCAAACCTGCCAGTCCCCACTTGCTGGCGGGGTACATTTGTGCCCCAAGACAGCGGATTTCTTTAACAGCTACTCCTTTTGAGCGTTGCTGGCTGTGCAGGGCTTTGAGGGATGCTGGCAGCCACCCTATGAGCTATTCAGTGAGCAGCTTTCTTTCCTACTGTTATATTAAAACATTGCTCATCTCTTGACAAATCCCTGAGATGGAGGTATGGGAGAGCAGGAGTTTGCAGGGCTCCTGCCTTGCCTGCTCATGCCCTAGGAGCAGGGAAGGACTCTCTATCCAGCAGCCAAGGGCAGGCCAGGCTGAGGCACATTGTTCCTTCTCAGCAGGGAAAGCATAACAGCCTTGTCTGAGACCGTGTGCCCTGGGACAACCTGTCTTTCCAAAATGCCTTCCTTGCAGAGCAAGAACAAGGGCAGTCTGTGCTGCTGCCACCCCCCTCCAGAGCTTGGGCACAAATCCTAGCTGTGTGGCCACAGGGAACACAGGAAATGCTGCAGGGTGCCGTGGGGGGCAGCAGAGACAGACAAGGGACACAGCAGGTAGTACTGAAGGTCAGTTTATTTGCTTGCTTCCCTCTTCCACAAAACCTGGAAACAATCACCTTCCAGCAAGAGATGAGAAAGCAGTTAAGAAGTGAGAGATTTGGCTCTGCAGCTCCTCTGCTACTCATGGGACCAAAGGTTAGATGGCTGCCCTGAAAGGCACGCAGCAGCTTGGAGCCCCCAAAGCTCCCTGTCCTAGCAGGACACCCCTTCTCACCACGCCTCTGGGAAAAGCATGGCTGGGACCAAACAGGAGAGACACCACAGCAGGAGCGCCGGAGTCCCCACTGGTATGCTCATCTTGTCCTTGCAGGGCTGGTCTGAGGCAGGAAAACACCCGGGGTTTAGTTCTGAGGGGATGTGGGGGTGAAAGGGGCAGGAGGGCTGGTTTAGTGCTGCACCAGCAGTGAGGCTGTGGATCGTGCCGTGTCGGAGGGGCAGGAGCTGGGCTTGGGAAGGCTCCAGCACCCCAGCAGCACGGATGGACAGACAGACAAAGCCCTCATTCTGGCTGCGGGGTGTAGCGCAGGTACTTCTTGCCCGACGGGAGCTCCTTGGTGAAGATTCCTTTGGGGAAGAGCTTCCTGGCTTCCTCGTCAGGTAAGGTGGGCACGACCATAACACTGTCACCAGGCTGGGGAGCAAATGGGGACAGATGGGGACCGTGAGGAGCTGGCAGGGTTGGACACGAGTGGCACTGCCTCCCTGTGAACGCTCCACCCTTGTGCCCCAGGCATGTCCTGGAGCCAGCAGTGAGGGCAGAGTGGGGGCTACACCAGGAGACACGGGAGATATCCAGAGGGAGAGCTGTGCCATCTGCCGGTCCTTGCCAGTGGCATCCCGCAGCCATGGCACTCCCATGGGAACAGGGAGTAAGGAGGGGGGAATTTGAGCCTCTCAAATCCAGTGATGCTGGACTGGATGGAGCACAGCTTGCCCTAGTCTGCTCATCCCTTCCTGTTGTTCAGGCACCCCTGGACAGGTGGTGCTGGCTCCCCCTTGATTCCAAGCCCTGGGGCAAAGTCTGCTTTCCTGGGAGCTGGGTGAGCTGGCCCAACCCACTGGGAGCTTACGCTGCAGGAAATAGGAGCCTTCAGAGGCAAGGCTGCCCCCAGCAGCTGCTTCCCCCACCCTGTGGGTCCTCCTCCAAGGGAGGCTGGCTGCCATTTCAATGCCTGGCTGTGAGCTCTGCCCTGCTTCTCACCTTCCAGTCCACAGGGGTAGCGACCTTCTTGTATGCTGTGAGCTGCAGGGAGTCCACCACTCTCAGGATCTCATCAAAGTTTCTTCCGGTGGTGGCTGGGTACAGGATGGAGAGTTTCAGCTTCTTATCCGGGCCAAAAACAAACACCTGGGCACAGGGAGACAGTGTCAGGAGCTGGGCACATTTGTCTGACTGCTCTGCTAGATCTGCTGGGCCCTAATGCTCCTTCCTTTCCTGGGAGCTGCTTGATCACAGGTGTTTGGACAGGGAAGATGCCATGGAGGGGATCCAGAGAACAACTGATGCCCAGGGAACATGCTCTGGGAGCTCCTGTGTCCAACGCCAGCTTGTTTTGCTACCCATGCCCTTCTGGTGCAAGCACGTGAGGGGAGAGGGAAACTCCAGCAGATCAAGCACTGACAAAAATTAATTTGAGACAGCCACAACCAGGATCGGTGGGTCACCATGACAACCCATGGTTCTGGCCCAAGGAAGTTATCCCAGCTCCTGAGGATGGCCATGCCCATCCGGGTAAGGTGCCCCACAGCCACAGGGCAGGATGGCAGGCCATGGTTCTGTACTGCTGGGCAAAAGAAACACGTGCAAACAGCGTTTACAGAAACGTGCAGGCACAGAGACCTCTTCCACGGACGAGGCCACTGAGCAGGGTGGCTACTGGCTGGGCCACCAGTGGAGGGGAGGGCACACCTTGTGGTAACTCCCCAAGCTCTGTGGAAGGGGCTGTAGGGACAGGCACTCACCACACGAGCAGTCAGAGGCATCCCATCCTTGTCCAGCTCGTCCGGGTCCAGCATGCCCAGCTTGATGGCCAGCTCCCGGTTCTTGTCAGCAATGATGGGGAAGGGCAGCTTCTCTTCAGGTTGTTCCCCATTGTAGGCATTGATGTCCTGCAGAGACAAAGCCATGGGACGTTCCTGTGGCACCACCAAAGAGAGAGAGGCCAGGCAGAAACAGGAGCTGCAGCTGCAGGAGCTCCTGACTTGCTTGGCCCCAAGGTCTCAGGCTAGGACAGCACAGCCAGGGGCTCATGGCCTTCCATTTTTAAGTTTCCAGAAATACAGGTGACAAACCAGAAACCTTTGTGCCAGGCTGGGCTGTGCCTTGTTCTTGGAGGTCAATTCTTAGGCTGTCTGTGCTCACACCCCATGGAGCAGCTGCTTTGCCCAGGCAGTGGGTATGGAGCAAAAGGGAATTCCTGCCCATGTTAGTGACACAGAGAGGTTTAACCACCTTTCATTGAGAACTGTGTCCCTCTTCCAGCTCTCTCCCACTATGAGATCTAGCGCTGCTGACAAATGTGCTGGTGTCACAGTTGAACTGGACTGTGCTCCTAAGGAATTGTTTCTCTAGTGGCAGAACAAACCAGCAACGCTGGTTTTGTCAGCTACAGCCGACAGAGAAAGTTCCAATACTCCACAGGTCTTGTGCAAGGGACCAATTCCATTCAGTGAGTCACTCGCAGCTTACTTAACAAAAAGCTCTAAAAAAACTAGAGTGGAAGCCTGAGTGCAGGTGCTGGGACACTGCTCACTCCTTTCTGAACCACGCCTGGGACAGAAGAGAAAAATCATCCCCCTCCACGGCCCTGCAGGCTCTCCCTTGTGACCATGGTTTATGAGGTTCCTCCCTGTACTAGTACAAACTGGACCTGCTTCACAAATACACACAAAAAAATGTATTTTGAGCATCTCCAAACCTGGTCTGGACTCGACCAGAGCATTTAAGTTATCCCTGAAATCTGCAGTGCCACCCTCACAGGTCACACGGAGCCCCAGCAGCGCTGGGAGGAGCCTGCTCAAGCAGCTGCCAGCATCAAAGCAAGTAGAATTCAAGGTTGCTGCCCCAGAACAGGGCAGCCTGTTCTTTCCACCCTTTTCATGCTACAAGGAGACAAAACTGCAATGCTGCTGTGAGCCTCCCTCACACTGCTGTGCTGCATTATCAGCTCAGCTGATAACCTCAATGTACAAATCCCTCTGCCTTCCCCAGGCTTTGAATGTGGGGGAGCAGGCTGGGCCCTGCTCAGAGGGAACTCAGAGAGGGCAGGGTTGGAAATGCTGCCCCTTGGCACTGCTCAGAGCACACCAACAGCAGCAAGAGCAGGCAGACCCTGCACCCCTCCTCAGTTCCCCATGGCTGCTGGTGCTGACAAAAGGGGCTGTAGCCCTGCCCCAGCCGCTCAGGATGCTGCAAGCAGGTCAAGTGGTGAACATGTGGCCAAATGTTTCCTTTCCAGCCCTTATCTTTGCTTGTTTCCTCCCCAGGCCTTTCTGTGTCACCATGGCTCTGCAAAAAGGAGCCATTGGTCTTGGCTGGGTTGTGGTCAGGCCTGCCTTGGAAGGAAGCAAGGAATCAGTTCTGTTGTCCTGCAAACCTGCCTTGTCAGAGCAGAGCAGGGAAGGAAAGCAGAGCTGGAGAGTTCAGCTGAGGAGAAATGCTGCTGAACGCTCCACAGAGTCACAAGAGGCTGCAGATGGACATCAGCAAGTGAGACCCACCCACCCACCCCTCTCTTTAGAGCAGGAGGATGAAGAGGGTTTCTGAGAAATAAGATCTGAATCCTGTGGACTCGTTCCAAGATGCACGTAATTTCGTGACCTGGGGAGCTCTAGAAAACAGCCTCACAAACCACACTGTGTTGCAATAAAACACCCATGACTCGCTTCCCTAGTCACTAATTTTCTTTCCAGAGTCTAAGCTGAAACCAGACATCACTGGAGTGGTTTATTCACCACCAACTCACCAAGGTGCAGGTATCAGTGGCCAAAGAGGGTACTGAAACCTCTGACATGCACAGCATGAGCCAGCTAGGCCAGCTCAAGGAGCTCAGGCATTCATCCAGCCCTTGGAGAAGCAGCAACCTCCTGACTGGGCAGTTTGGAGGGTGGGATCAATCCCTGGCTGAGCTACAGTGAGCAAGCCTCTGTTTTTTGGCCAGGGATGGCTAAGAATAGCTGTGACATCTCTGGTTGGAAAGCACAGCTGCACGAAGTAACACGAGGATTACTGGCTGCACTCTGGCCCCACCTTTCCAGGCCCCCTCTGCCCACTGAAATCTGGCAGCAAAGCAAGCAGAAGCTTCTTCATTGTTTCACACAGGATTTCAGCCACCCCTCTTGCCCACGTGCTTCCTTGCAGGCTGTGCTCCAGGTAAATTCAGCTTCATCCAGAAAGAAAGCAGAGATGTGTTTTTTGGAATGCTGCACAGAGGGTTCTGCCCAAAGTTTTGCTAACTCCTAGGACTTGTACGTTTAGTCCAGTGAAACACAGGCTGCATGGAACACTCAAGCCTTCTGTGGATTTGTTCTCACCAACTGGGCCTTTTGCTCTGGAGGATTTTCTCCTGTTTCTTTCTGACAGACGCTGAGCTGACACTCCAAACCTCTGTCTCCAAGGCTTCTCCCAGCCTCACGGAAAGCTCAGCACAGCTTGAATCACTGCCCTCTCTGTGATTTTTGTGGAAGGCTTTCTTGCTCTGCCTCCCCTCATCCAGCATCGAAAGGCTGTTCTGCAACTTCTCCTGGTTTCATCTGAGGTTGTGCTGAATAATTTCATAGGATCAGCAGAGTCAGCTCATTGTTTATCTCTTTTTCAGATCACCTGAGTCTGCTGAACCCAACACATTCCTGCAGGCCCTGGGAGAGGTCAGCACTTCCCTCCCTTGCCACAAGTTATTGCTTTCCTGCAAGAAAGAGCCTGCCCTTCACAGAGCTGACTTCACTGAGAAGCTTCTTACAAATTCAAAGTCTTTGTAGAAGTCAGCACCACCCTAACACTTTAGCTTTAGCCAACCAGCAGATGAGTCTCCCTTACAAAAGCACAAAGCAAACTTTCTGTTATATCTAATGACATGTTAGTTGCTAATTTGTCTGCCGGTTTCAGCCAGTTTGAGCAGCACAGAAATCTCATTTACTAGGATTTGTACATTGCTTTTCCCAGGCCTTTCTGAGGCTTGCTGGGACACTGGTCATGCACCATTCAGGTACAAAGGTCGATTTAAGCAATAAGTCAATTAACTAATTTCTAAAGCCAGTCAGTCATGAAGTAATGTCTGACTGTAGAAATTTCTCACCTTTAAAGCCTCTTATTACCTCTCACCCCTGGAAAATATGTGAGAACATTACCAATTTTAAGAGCTAAGAGTGGCAGGTAATTCACCCAACTCACACTCTGGCCAACCCACACTCTGGCCATTTCTGTGTGAAATACTCATTTTATATCCCTACCACCTCTAGCCCTAGAACCATTCTCCCTGGCAGCACACACAGGCTGCTTTTCAAGATTTTCCTTAGTTCCTTTCAAGTTCCTTCAGTGAGTTATTCCATTCCCATCTTTTTTTAACAATCCCTCACGTTCATTTTACATTTAATGTTCCCCTATTTGTGGTTTTATATTTAACATGTCTCTGTCTTCTGTTTTCTCCTCCCTGCCCAAGCATGAACTGCAATTCCTAACTTCTGATGTCTCTTTTCCTTTCCTGTTTTATTACAGAACTTCCTGAGGGGCTGTGGATAGGCTGCCTTCCTCTGAGGTTCTGGCATCACCTCCACACCTTCTAACCCTTTCAACTAGTGGTGAGACAGCAGTAATATTGTTTTCCTCTTGTATAAAAATGCATCGAGCACTCTGGACTTTGTGGGGTGCTCCACGAGGTTCCCACTCCTGCTCTGAATTTCAGCACCTCCACGCTTTGGGATGTGACCTACCTACCTCCAAGCCTGCATGAGATTCTCCTGTGGCTTTTGGAGTGAGGCAGCAGCAGCACAAGCTGCCCCCTGAAACCTCCCCAGAGCCCATACCTTGCACCAGGAGAGGTGGTCCTGGACGCTGTCGATGGAGAGCGCGATCATCTTCACGTTGCGCTTGCTGAACTCGGGCGCCAGCTTCGCCGCCCGGCCCAGCTCTGTGGTGCACACAGGGGTGAAGTCCCGTGGGTGGGAGAACAGGATGCCCCACCTGGAGGGAGGGAAGGAGCTGCTGTGAAGGCAAGCTGTCCTTCTGACTTGAGCTGCAGACAAAAAGCTGCGCAGATTACATGGCGTGGTGTGCAGGAACAGCTCGTCTCTCTGATAAGGAAATCCTGCCCCAGCAACTCTTCCTTCCCTATCACTACGAACCTCCATGAGATAAGCCCTGCTCTGAGAAACTACCTGCACCTCACTCACCACTCTCCCTCCAGGATCCCATAGGAGATGCTGGATTAGCCCATTATTCTTGACATGGAGGTGGACACCATGCTGTGTGAGGAAATTTGGGGCAGCCATGCGTACACTGTAGCCCAGAGTCCCCATGTGTGAGGGGATGCCAGTGACAGCCAGGTTATTGCAGAGATGGTCACTGATTCATGAGCCTGGCCACTACCCCTACACCTCATCTCCATGAGGGGACACACACAGGGACATCATGCAACTCAAAAGAATGGGACAGGACCAAGCCTTAACCCAGCTGCTGCTGTGAGCTGCTGAATGCACTTCATGAAAAGGTAAGAATTCATCAGCTAGCAGGGGTGGCCAGAAGCTACATCACATTGGGGCTCCTGTTACAATGACACAGCCATCTTTCGGCCACAGCTTGGCAGCAATGGATTTTGAGTCTTTAGAGCAGGCAAATACTAATCCCACACCTCACAGGTAAGGTAAGCAGTGCATAGAAGAAGGCAGCAATGCAGCCCAGCAGGCTGCAGGACAGGCTGGAGCAAAAAGGGCTCTCAGGACTTCCCAGGGGCTAAAGCAAAGCCACCCCCAGCACTTCAAATTCCCTGCCAGAGACTTGTTTTACCATTTCTCAGCTCAAATTGCACAGATCTCTATATGATATTCACCTGGCCCCCAGCACCACAGCAGTGGGGGAAAGTCCTGTCTGAGAGATTAGGGAATGCAGTTGGAGGGATCAAGTGAGGCCCCCAGCAGCTCTGCCAGAGCCGCATGACTGCCACGGGTCACCAGGAATTTATGGGGCAGTTACCTGGCCACTGGTGCTATGAAGCTCTTCAAACAATAACTACACTCCTTGAACTAACAGCAGCAAACAACGGAGGAGTAAGGTGCCACACATGTGATCAGGCCGGAACAGCCAGTTTCAGAAGGCCTGAAGCTCAGAGGGTTCTTTTTCCCCCGCCTTTGCTCAAGCTCACAATGCCGACAGAAGGGGCTGATTCAAGCCTGCCAAGCGTTGCCGGGAGTGAGTCCCGAGCCCGCCGTGCCCGTGTCAGGAATGGAGCGGCTGGGGAATGGTGCCCGAAGGCACGCGGCTTTCCAGCTCGGCTCCAGCAGGACTAGAGACCTTTGTCACCGCACACCTGCGCGCTCCCGGGATGTACGTGACACCCGAGCTGGTCTCCAGGACCGACCTGGGCTAAGCGCCGCTCTGGCAAGCCTGGCTTTGCCGTGCCGCGGGCTCTGCCTCTTCCCTCTCCTCGGGGGCTCGGCTCGCCCCCCGGGGATGATGGGGAGGGCGCCAAGGGAAATACAGGTCGGATGTCAGGAAAAAGTTTTTGACGGAAAGAGTGATAAAGTACTGGAATGGTCTGCCCGGGGAGGTGGTGGAGTCACCATCCCTGGATGTGTTTAAAACAAGACTGGATGTGGCACTCGGTGCCATGGTTTAGTTGAGGTGTTAGGGCTGGGTTGAATTCGATGATCTTGGAGGTCTCTTCCAACCTAATGATTCTGTGACTCTGCCCACCGCGCTTCCCGGGAATCTCGCCGTGTCCGGCCCCCGCGTTCCCCAGTTCCACAAGAAAAACCCACATTTTGGAGCAAGCCCTGGAAGCGTGCCGCGTGCCCGGCGCGGTGACACGGGGCTCACCCATGCGGAAGGAAGGCGGTGAGAGCTCCCGCTCCGTCCCTGCTTCCCGGGATCCCCGGCGGCCCGGACATCCCACCTCCCTGTCCCCGCTCCCGCCGCATCCCCAAGCGCTCACGAGTCTCCCAGGAAATCGTGGAAGCGGATGCGGCCCTGCGTGGTGTCCGCCTCGAAGTTAGGCGCCTCGTCCCCCAGCAGCAGTCCCGGCATGGCTGCAGCTCCCGGTACGATTTCCGATGCAATTCCCGCTGCTACTCCCGGAGCCGCCGCCACCCCCCTGCGCCTGCGCGCCGCCGCCACGCCCCCTCGGCGGGCACGTGACGGCCCTGAGGCGGCGGCGGGCGTGATGGCGACCTACGTGAGCGAGCTGGAGGCGGCCAAGAAGAGCCTCAGCGAGGCGCTGGGCGAGAACGTGAAGCAGTGAGTGCCCTCAGGGAGCGGGGGGTGCGGGGCTGGGCCGTCCTGCAGACTGGGTCGGGGCTGTGCGCTGCGCGACCCTCGCGGCACCCCGCGTTTCTGCGGAGTCCGTGCAAAACCTCGGCGCTGCTGCCGGGTGTAGGAACAGCGCTTTTCGTCCCGTGTCTGCACGTCACCTGAGGTGCTCAAGGAAAGAGGCCCTCGGTCTGGTTGACACAGTGATGTTTATAGGTTGGACTCGATGATCTCGGAGGTCTTTTCCAACCGAATTGATTCTGTGGTTCCCTGCTCTTCCCGAGGTACTGGGCCAACCTGAAGCTCTGGTTCAAGCAGAAGATCAGTAAGGAGGAGTTTGACCTGGAAGCGCGCAGGCTTCTCACGCAAGACAATGGTAAAATAACACCTGCTGCTCGTTTCTCTACCCTGCCAGGTCTGGGAAGCTCCTCCAGGCTCCGCGGTGCTTCCCGGGCGGGGAAAGTGCTTGTGAGGGAAATAGCAGTGGTCAGGGCCCCGGCAGCAATGGGGTTAAAATGGTGGGAGGTGCCCTGGCCTGCACGAGGAAGTCCCTGTGTAACCCCGGCACTAACAAACAGTTTGGCGTTGTGTAAATGTGTTAAAAATGTAAAAGATGCTGTTCGAACAACCAAGAAGCTATTTCCTTTAATGTCACTATGGAGACACAGTCCTTTCTGTACATTCCCTTTGGTTGTAGCTGAAGTAGGGGAGGGAGCCCTGGATTCACCTGGGTGCATTTGCAGCATGCAGGTCCTTCCTGGCCTTTGGGAATGGCAGGTGGGAGTGCTGAAGGGTGAGATTCCTCGATCTTTGCTTCTCTGTGTTTGCAAACATGGGTGGGCGTTGCTGAGCTCACCGTGGGGACTTCTGGCTTCCATGCTGGTGATCCCTGTAGGGAAGGACAGGGAGTTTTTTGGTGCTCAGACTCCAAAGAGGATCCTGTAACCCTCTGATTCTACCTCCGAAGTTGTTTTCACTTCCTCTAGTGCATAATTACTCTATGGGAACATAGAAAACCTCTGCAATGAATTCTGTTTTATTAGAACCTATTTGAGTTGACTTCATCTTTGTGGGGCTGGTTCTCATTTTGGTGGATTTTCTAGCAAAACCAAAAGCACTGCAGTGGGGTGTCTGCATGGCAAGAGGGACAGCTGCTCCTCTGACTTGCTGAATACACCAAACTTGTCAAGTAGCTGTAACACGCTCTCTGTGTAACACTGAGAAGTCAACTAGTTGTTTCCGTGCTGTATGCAGTATCTTTTGCATTGTTGTCACAATAGTAGGTTCTCAGCCCAGTAGAAGAAAACTCTCAAAAAACCTTAAATTGAAAATTAACTGAGCAGGTGGGGAGAACACAACAGTGGGAAAGCTTAGGGAGCTACTTTAGGATGGCCCTGTGGGGGTGCCTCTGAGCACTGATGTGCTGCTAATGAGCTCTCTCTCTCTTTCCACAGTTCACTCTCACAATGATTTCCTCCTGGCTATTCTCACCCGATGCCAGATCTTGGTTTCTGCCCCAGGTGAGTCCTGAGAAGCCTCATTAAATGCTTGGTGTAACACTGTGCCTGCTACTGTGTGTTTGGGGTGTGTATGCACAGTACCCCAACGTTCTCAGCCTTAATACTCAGGGGGTTTTTTGCTATACAGGTAAAAATGCAGCAAAATAATGTTCCAGCTGATTTCAGCAGAGATGCTTCTATGACTAAGCTGTGTTTGCTTGGTTAGAGGCTGATGCTGGATTGCTGCCTGTGATAATCTGGTTTGATTTCTGGATTGGGTGTCTCTTTGATGTACTTTGTTTACCTCTTTCTCTCTCCTCTGGACTTTGTTCCTGATCATTGTGGAAAGCCGAATATTCCTGATTGATCTTGATTTCAAGTACATATCTGATAGCAAAGTGCTTACAAGCAGCCTTGGCTGAGCTATGACCAATGAACCCAGTGGTCTGCAGATAGTTAACATTTTAACTCTCTGAGCATCTAGAGTAACATTTTAACTTTGTGTCTAGAATGGCTGTCCTCTCCAAGGGTTGCAGGGTGTGTTTTGTTTGGTCTTCAAAAGAGCTCTCAACCCCGAGTTGTGGTACCAAGGGCAAAATAGAGCTGTAGTTTAATATGTGGAGCTGCTGTGTAGGAAGGGAAAAAAATTGTTACAGCTTAAACCTGAGAGATGAGGTTTTTTTGAGAGAATACCTGTTACTGAGGTGCCTGTTGTAGCTAGAGGAAATAATGCTTGCGAAATTCATAGATGCCCACAAGTTTTTGTGTTGGAGCTGGTCCTTAACTGTACCAGCTGTGCTAATTAAATGTTAATTGCCCCCACCTCCAAACTTGCTTTGATTACTCTTGATTCAACTTCAAAAACACCTTGTGTGTCCTAAACTTGTTCCCTTTAGGGGTCTGGACTCACGTAGATCAGAAGGTTTATGTCTGAATCTGCTGCTCCTTGCTTTTAACTTTGAGTAATTAATTACAGCTGGATTATAAAAAGAACTGGCAGGAACAGTGATTCCCCTGATTATCACCTGGAGCAGCTGAGTCTAAATGAGGAGGGGGATGGAGACAGTGCCTATTCTCTGAGCTCAGCAGTGAGCTGCTGTGAGTGTTGGGGTGGGGTTCCTAGCTCAGAGGTCTTCTGAGAGGCAGTGGTCAGGCTAGAGCCTCTTGCCATTTGTCTGAGGTTGGGGTTTGTTATTCCTGTTTGTTATTCCTGCTCTAGACTCAGCTGTACTGAATGTCATTTGTCTCTTTATCTAGTCTCTTTTTGCCACCTAGTCATGGCATGCAGTCTGGTCAGGAGTCGTCAGCAAACTCTCTCAGGTGTCCCTTTTTCAAGGCTCTTTCGGATTGTGTTGAAGGTAGGAGCCCCAGCACAGAGCAGGGTGCTTCACAGGTGCTTTCCATATGCTCATTATTTCCTGCCTGACCTCTTTAATTTCAAGCCTCTGGAGGCTGTTTTCTCTGGTCCCATTGCAGCTGCTCTCTTCAGAGCCCTCAAAGAACCCTGGTTGTAGTGGTTCAGCAGGTCAGCGGCAGCATGTGGTGGTGAGCCAGCTGGCCAGGATCCCTTCCCAGTGCTGGTCACCTCCAGGGCTTTCAGGCAAGCTTTGGCTGGCTCTATGTCCACCACAGATTGCATAAGCCATCTTGAAATAAGTCAGTTTAATCATGGGTGAGTGGTCTTAAAGATGTGGTTTGATGCTCTGGAGCTAACAGTGCATTCTGCTAGTCCCTTCTGGAGGCTCAGTTGTGCTATCCAGTGATCAGTGCAGAGTCTCCCAATGATTTGGGGGCTGATCTGTGCTGAGGTACCTCTTTCTGGGCCACTGACTGGTAGATCTCTTACAAGCAAGATCTCACTATCAGCTGTGTGTGGTGTAGAGTTGTACATAAAAGCCCAGGAAAATGTGGTGTGAGTGAAACACTAGCTGTTAACATCTAGATTTCTTTTTCTTCCCCTAGATGCCAGTCTGATACCTGCTATTTTATTTTGTTGTGGTTCAGTTTTTTTCTCTTTTTTTTTTCCTTCATGTAAGAATGGAAAGCTAATAGGCTTTTGTCTCAGCCACTGTCTTTTGGGTAGAAGGTGTTTACTTCATGATTCATGGAAATAAGTGTTTTTGAGGCACTTGGCACACCATCACAAGGGTTACTGATGCATGTATTTTCCATCTTCATGTGAGAGACAAGGGGAAAAAACCATCCTTAAAATGTTATTTTTCAGGAGTGATTATAATATGTGTTGAACCATGCAAACAAACCCATCTGATCCCAATTTTGCTGCCTCTTGTAGTGGTTTCACCTGGGATTTAAGGGAGCACTTGGTGAATGTCACCCTTTTTGAGGGTGCTTTGCATTTCGCCCTCTCCTCTGCTTAGGCTATCAGTCACCCAAACAACTTCAAATCCCTGTTCCACAGCCTCTCTGGCATGGGACATTCAGAACTTGGTGGTGCAGAGGGAGGGAAGTGTGTTGTCTATTCTGATGTGAAGAGTGACCATTTGGGGTCAGCTCTCCTGGCTGTTTCCCTCCCAAGTCCTTGTGCACTGCCAGGCTCCCCACTGGTGGGATGGGGTGAGGAGCAAAAAACTCCCTTGACTGTGTGCAGGAATGAAAACATACCTGTGTTACCAACATTGTTCTTAGCCCACATCCAAAACATAGTCCTGTGCAAGCTACTGTGGAAAAAATTAACCCTCTTCCACCCCAAACCAGCACACTGGGATTTTTTCTTCCCCAAAAAATTCCATCAAGAGGAACGCTGGTTTAAATGCTTTCTTAACCTTGCATGGACTTAGTCATTAAGCTGACCTTGTTTCTTGGACAGTTGCGAGCACTCGGGGTAGCAAGGTTTCTTGAATTAATATGTATGTTGCCTGAACTGTTCCCTCCTTTCTTAGCTAAATGTTAGCAATAAAACTGAGACAATTGCAAACACTGGAGTTAGTGATGTAAGGATTTCTTTTATTTAGTAGTAGTCTGGGGCCAATTAAAAAATGGTTCAGTGAATTAGAACTCATCTGGAATACCAGGAGCATTTTATTTTGTCAGGTTTGTCCACATGCTTTGCTTCCAGGTCTTTCAGCTGTGAGATTGGCTCAGGTTGTTTGTGTTTGCTTCTCTCCAGAGTACTGAGAAGGGAGGAAAAGTAAAAAATGGGAGTGTGAGTTTTTGGCAGTCAGCAGAATATCAACCAAATATCAGCAGAATACCTGACAAAACCCCTTGTTCCTTCAAGAAGAATAAAACAAACAACCCCCTCCAAACTGGAGATCAAGTAAACAGGCGTGGGAAATGTGTGTTTTCTCTCTGCATCTTTCTGTGGTGACTTTCTCTGTATCTTTGTCCTTTCCTCATGTAACATGTCAGGCAAATCTGACAGGCTCTGTCTGGACTGGCTGGTGCCATCATGATGGTGCTATGCAGAGATGTGGCAGCTCCTAGAAAAATGTCTTTGTTGCTGATCTTTGAAGGCAGAGCATCAGCCATTGCTGTAGCTTGTTAAGGTCTGATTCCTTTGCTAGCAAGATTAAATAAAAGCTGCAGACATCTCTGAAGCCAACCCAGCCTTGTCATTTGTGGCCAGGAAGGCAAGTACTAGTTTTCTTAGAATGGTAAAGGGAAATTTTGCTTTCTTCATCTAGTGCAAGTAGGCCTTGGTAATACTAAAACCTGGAAAAGGAACCAAAAATTCTGCTATGGGCTCATTATAGTGGGGGATAGGAGATTATATCTCACCTTTTCCTTGTTTTAAGCTGAGTTTGGCTAAGTTCTTGTTAAATGTGCTTGTTGAGATTCAATTAAGTTGCATCTTTCAAATCTACTGTCAAAGCCTAAAAATTTAGCTGCCACTTAATTTAAAAGCTACTGTATTATTATTTTAAAAATTCAGAATTGGCTATAACCTATTATAGTCTGTAGGGTTAGGGTTAGAGAACATTGTCAGAGAAAAGGGTGTTTGCAATTTCCATCTCCATTGCACTCTCTCTGGTCACAAATGAGGCTGTGAAGGAGCTGTGTGAGACTTGATGTGGTTCTCCACAGTGGTTTCCTATGCCCCATTATTAGGGCCTCTCCTGTGATGTATTGATGAGCACTAACACCAGCCTTATGATTTTTGGGGAGGTTTTATTTAGTATCTTTTAATTTCTTAAATTGACTAGTGGCTTTTGACAACAGGGTTTGTAGGCTGCAGGTTTCCACCTCTCTAACACAATGTAGCTAAACTTCTCGGCCAGCTTTTTTTTTAATATAGGGAGAATGTGCCATCTTTCTGTGTGTATAGTCTCTTCTTAGCAGCTGACCATTCAAAAACTTCACCTGAATCCTCTAGTTGAGCCTGAGCCTGTTGGATTTTTTTTTTCCATAGCAGAGGACGTGGTGCTTGTGCTCCGGCCATGAGTGTGGGAAGCTCCCTCAAGGCAAGGACTTCTAGCCAGCCTTATCCTCACAAACAGGGTTGTGGTATAACTGTGTTTATGAATTCCTGACTACAGCAAATTAAACATGGTTAATTCTTGATTACAGCAAAGTAAGCATAGTTGGGACAGCCAGAGATAAACCCAGCGATTGGTCTGAAGCTGGTGAGAACTGTGGGAGCAGAGGAGAACCACAGCTGGCTGTTGGTCAGTGCTCAGTGAGGCTAGACAGGTTGTGGGTGGTGAGATGTGGAAAGGCTGCTGTCACTTCTTGCCCCTTTCTAGGGGAAATGGCAAATTCTGGCTGAGGTATGGCCAGGGAATGTCCAAGACGTTGCTGTGCTGTCAGAATTGCCTGGGAGCAGAGCTCCAGCCTCTGCTTTGGAGGCAGCTGAAGTCCCTTCAGAGCTGAGTTGTCCAAGCTCCCTGGAGGTGGGACATGCTCAAGGCATGCTCCTTTCTCCAAAGGAAAAGGATGCTCACTTGCAGTGCCAAACTGAGGGAGGAGAGTGCTGGAGGCACAGAGCAGAAGCTGCTCTGTAGCCACGAGAGGGCTGTCCAGTCTCTGGGTTGAATTTGTTCCGTCAGTAAGCACACACACATCCAATGCAGTGCTGTCCTAAGCCAATGTTCCTGAAGTAATTAATGGCTCACAGATGCTGTAAACCAGTCAGCAGAAAATTGCTAGGCTGTCCTTGCCAAGAGCTGTGTGATTATCAGGAAGTGGTTTGGCCTGCTCTAGGTCAGACAGCATTCAGTGGACTTTTGAGCTGATGATGTGACCAAATGTGGTTGTTTATCGGTACTAAACTGGACCCTCTTTTTCAGCTGTTTGCTCACTGGTCACATTAGTGACATCCTGCTCCTGGGCTCAGTAGCCTCTGCAGTTCTTCCCTCCTCTCCTTCTCTACAGTGTAACAGAACAATCAGCTGTGATGTTTAATAAGGATCCATGACAAAGCTTGCTGAAGCAAAAGGGGAACTGGGGAGTCAGACTGCTCGATTCAGATGGTTTAGCATCTGACCTGATCCAGGAGTGGGTGAAAGGAGAACCCTCCTCCAGGCAAGCTCTTACCTTTCTGATGGAACAAATGGCTTGTTCCTTCCTTTTGGATTTTCTTACAGGCTATGCTTATCTCTCTCCTTCTACCATGGGTTTTGTGTGGTGTGTGGACAGAAATTGCTGCATAAGTCATGGGGGTTGTGAGTGTGTCAAAGTAGCAAGGGGCTGCCAAAGGATGGGAGGAGCTGCCAAGTGTTCTCTCCTCAAAAGGCCTTCCTTGGTGCTATGGTTGTTGATTTGGGGTTGAGGCTTAACAGGTGGCCAAATGTTAAAGGTTTCATCCTGACCCTAAATCAGCAACACAAACTGAGTGGTTTTGGTTTTTTGTTTTGTTGGGTTTGTTTCTTTCTTTTCTTTTTATTTTTATTTTCAATTTGTAGAAGGTGCTGGATCTCTGCCATGGCCAGGTGGCTCTGCAACTAAACCTGGAAAACCCAAAGGGAAGAAAAAGATTTCTTCGGTTCGCCAAAAGTTTGATGTAAGTATCTGTGGTTCTCTTTACACATCTGCCAAATTCTTAAAGCAAGTGATTTACTATTTATTCAGGCAGTCAGACAGAATTCTCTGACTAGCTCTCAAAGTGTTAGAAGCAAGATATCCCTCGGATGTAATGTTTTCAGAAGGTCAAGTTGTTTCAGAACTGAAAATGCCTGTCATAGATGCTGTCTCTGGTAGGTGGCACAGAAATGTGCAAGATGCAGTTCAGTTTGCAGCAAAGCTCTGAACATCCACCCACTACTGTCACACCCCTGTTCTGCAGTTGTTTCTGTGCTGCCAGACCAGTGTGGAGGAGGCCTGGTGTGACAGATTTGGGATGAGGCACTCCCTTCAACAGACAGGGTTTGATAAGGTGCACAGTGCCCTTCTAAGGGACTATGTGTCCAGTGTTGCAGGAATGCAAGTCCAGCTAAGGGCTCCTTGTATTTAGAAATTGTCAAATTACTTTGCAGTGCTTACAGCTGCAACCTGAATTGTGATGTTCTCAATTCAGTCTGTGTTAGCTTGCCTGTCTTAAAACTTCACTGTAACTCTTCAGTTCAGTACATGAGAGTTTGAGCTGTAAGTTGTGACGTAGTGAAAGTGTTAGAATTTGACTTACTCACTACCCCAAGGATACACCAGATTTCTAGTGTGTTCGTACACATGTTCAGGAATACTTGGCAGTAAGCACTGTATGAAGTGCATGTTATGATTAACTGGCTTGCCTGGTATTAGTGGAATTCCTGAGTAGTGTGAACTTGGAAGTGCTTTGGTATTTTGTAGTGTTTCCCTCACTGGTCAAAATAACAGCTGTGAATGACCACAGGTCGATTCCAGTTGGCTTCTGCTCTCCCAAACACATTCCTCTTGAGAGTTGCTTACGTTTTGAAGGTCTTTTTCCAGGCATGTGACTTTCCTGTAATGAAAGCATAAATCTTTAGAATTACAGGGAGGGAAACCTGCTTTCACATCAGCAGTGGGTGGATTGGTTTTTCACTCTGAGTTAAATGCCACACTGTCCTTTGACTAAAGCAGCCCCCTTTCTCCCCTGAAACTAAGATGCGAGAAATCCACTTTGCTGCATATTCATTGTTCATATTTAAAGTATGTGTTTGTCCTGGTGCCCCATAAGAGCCTTGCAGCAATCTCCACTCTGGAGCCACTGGAGAGGAGAGGGCCAGGAGTTGAGAGGGTGTGATGAGTCTGCTCCCCTTGTGGGTTAGAGCTGGGCCAAGTACATGGCTGGGCTCAAGGATCAAGAATTTCCATTTGCTTTGTTCCCCCCTTTATCTGGGGACTGAGGAGCCATCACAGGCACTCAGCCTGAGATACAGTGCAGCCAAGGATTTTTGCTGGAATACAAGTGGCCTGGGAAATGCCACCTTCTGGTATGAATTCCTGTTCTGTGATGAGTTTTTTCCCTAAATAACCGAGTCAGTTCTGAAAAAGTCTTAATCCATCTCAGTGGTTGCTCTGTAACACAGCTCTGCTTAGAGTAGTGAAAGTATACAAAGAGACTGGAGTATAAAACTAGTGCTGGAATTGGGCTAAGTTTAAAGCATTAGGGAAACATAAGAATCAATCACACAAGTTTAGGGTCATGGGTTTTAATATGGAGGGAAACTGTACAGATACTAAGTAAAAACTATACTCTTCTGTACAAGAACTGACTAAATAGATGAGAACTCTTCAACACAGAAGGTGCCTGAGTGATGTGAAAGTCCAGTCACTGGCCTGAGTAGTGTCAAAGGAGATGAAAAGGACAATCACTGACCACATTTGGGACTCCCAGGAGAATCAAACATATCTAGCAGGTGGGGAGATACAGAGCAGGTGAGTCTTCATGTGGTGTATAGAATTTCTTGCTGCAGGGTGTTGTGGGTACCTGAAGCTCAGGTGGTTTGGGGTGCTACTGGTCCAGTCCAGTGAAAGGATACCGACACTCACTTAGCAATTTCTTCAATCACAAGTCATTGGGGAAGATGTTTTTAGGATTTTTTATAGGTGTATGCTTTCTGGCTGGAGAAGGGAAGTCCCCTTGATGAACCAAAGGGTCTGAATATTATCTTACGCTTTAATGTTGTGTTCATGACAGCACCGGTTCCAGCCTCAGAACCCGCTGTTGGGAGCCCAGCACTTTGTGGCAAAGGATCCTCAGGAGGATGATGATTTGAAGCTGTGCTCTCACACCATGATGCTCCCAACACGTGGCCAGCTGGAAGGAAGGATGATTGTCACTGCCTATGAGCATGGGCTGGACAATGTCACTGAGGAGGCAGTGACAGCTGTTGTTTATGCTGTGGAGGTGAGGCTGGGCTGGGGGGCACCAGTGGTCTCATGACACCAGCAGCAAAAGGCTCTGTGTGCAGTCTGAGGCAGTGTCCCCCAGCATGGGGTGGAAACCTGCTGCTCTGATTGTTCTCCAATTGCCCTTTTGCCCCAGAATAATGTGAGAATGGAGAATCTTGTGCCCTAGATATAAAGTCTTGGACTTTTGCCTGCAAGTGTTCGTTTTGATGTACTTGTACAGTACCCTAGGCATGCTTAAGTAGCTGTTGTGGAAATTGCTGCTCCTGTCACTTGAAAGCAGGGACAGAATGGGAATGCCAGTTTGACCAGTTCTATAAAAAGCAGTCTGTTACAGGCACAGTGTCTGGCCTGGCCATGAAGGGACAGGATCAGGTGATACCTGCAGGTGAAGCCCTGGTTTGGCTTTGGCCATTGGTGGCGCATCACTTTACACATCTCAGGAATGACACAGCCTTTGCTTGGAGCATTGATGTGTGGATGGTTTTCTGCACTCAGCATGTGGAGGCCAACCCAAGTTCTCCATCTGGGAGTGAGGCCAAAGTAAGAAGCTGTCTGCTTGTTTTTTTTCAGACTGTTCCTTCTCCAGCACTTTTCAGGCAAATGAAAAAGATGAGTGAGCGGCTTTTTACTGTAATTTCAGGGTGTGCAGTTCAGTTCAAGTGTAACATCTGGTGTCAGTTATGAAATCTTAAACAGAGGTTGGGAATTTCCTAGCATCGAAGACACCCCTTTGACATTTGAAGCAGGACATCACATTATAGTTCACTGATGCTGATGCTCAGTACTCACAAAGTGCCATGTTCTCTGTATCCAAGTGTTGGATAATGAAAACATCCTGTTGCTTGTCTAGATATTGGTTCCCTTCCATCTTTAGGTCCTTGTGGTTGTAGCAGGACTGCTTCTGTCTTGCCAGTTGGTGAGGCCCTTTTAGCCATGAGTGAATAATTCAGCACAGGATTTGTTTTTTTGTTGCAGAACCACCTTAAGGACATTCTGACCTCTGTGATATCCAGGAGGAAAGCCTATCGTCTGAGGGATGGCCATTTCAAGTATGCCTTTGGAAGCAATGTCAACCCTCAGCCATATCTGAAGAACAGTGTTGTTGCTTATAACAACTTAATTGAGTGGTAAGGAGCTGGCAGCACACTGATAATGTACATGAACTTTGCTAGTCTTGGAATTACTCCCTGGCTCAGTTTCTTCTTTTATGTGTGTTGATGGTGTCTTGCTCTCAAACACTAGGAAGGCATTGGTATGGAGGATTGTACAGCTAAACAGGGAGTGAGAATATGGAGATTTCCCAGCGCTGGACTGTAGAGCAGTGTTAAATCTCTCTCCCTTACTTCTGCTTGTCCAGCAGTTTATTACTGCTTTTTGGAAACTTCAGTAACACAGCAATTCTCTGCCTTTGTGGAGATACAGCTGTTGTGCCACAGGATTGAAATGTCAGTGAGGCCCTGCAGGACACTGTCATCCTGTCATTTCCTGCATCCAAGTGTGTTTATGGTTCCTTGGCACATCTTTTCAGTTAGCAGGGCTTTGAGATCCTCCTGTTTGGAGTCTCAGTGTCAGAGTTTGCAGTGCATCTGGCAGTATTTGTGTATGAGAAGGCAGTTTTGTTTGTCTGTGGCAGCTTCTAGCAGTTGACAGGAGGTCGTGGGTGTTTTAAGATTTGATAGTAGCGCTACAGACAACTCTGCCTAACAGCCAGTGTTTCAGTTGTATGTTGTGTGTGCCTTAATTTTTATGCTCAGTAGAAACTATTGGCTGCGAGTAACAAAAGTTGCACAACCGAGACCATTTAAGCAGGGCTGGAGCATGTTGAGGGTCAGTCCTTGTTAAACTGGAATTTAAAAGAAATTTTTATTAGAGCTGAAATAATTTTATGGACGTGTGGGCC
The DNA here is from genome assembly GCA_910950805.1 of Acrocephalus scirpaceus scirpaceus. Classification (NCBI taxonomy): domain Eukaryota; kingdom Metazoa; phylum Chordata; class Aves; order Passeriformes; family Sylviidae; genus Acrocephalus; species Acrocephalus scirpaceus. Next base: position 28,524,854 of record OU383779.1, read on the forward strand.
ACAGCTGGTGCAGAACAGCAGGCACCTGCTGTGTGAGAGCCACAGCTGGTGCTGGTTTTGTGACTGGGATGTTTTCTGCCTGCTCTGCCCCCAGCCCCCCGAGCAGCGCGATGCCCTCAGCGGGTCAGAGCCTGGCCCCTCCGCCTGCTCCTGATGATGCTGAGCAGCAGGCAGCCCTGCTCCTGGCCTGCTCTGGAGACACCCTGCCAGCATCCCTGCCTCCAGTCAACATGTACGACCTTTTTGAGGCACTGCAGGTAAGCTTGTCATGTCACACCTTTGTGTCACAGGCAGCACTGCGCTGGGTGCCAGCTGCCAGTCTTAGGTGTGGTTTACGTGCATGGACGGGGATTTGTTTTTCCATAGTCTCTTTACTTTGCCTCTCAGATTCCTTGCCTTTGATTTGTTCCCACTGTTAATTTGTGGTTTAATGCCTGTTCTGATCCCCTTGGTCACAGAGCTGATGAGGAAATCGCAGCTGTGCAAGATGGGTGAACTCTTCCTCTGCAGCAAGGCTGCAGTGATTATATCAGAACTGAGGTTGACAGATTTTGACAGTGCTGCAGCAAAATAACTTACCTAGCATGGCCCTTCTTACTTCTCATGTTCCACCTGGGTACTTGAGGGAATACTTGGTCCTGGCATGCAGTGGGTTAACTGTGCTCACCCCAACCCTGAGGAGGCATTTAAGGTCACCTGGGTGAATTTTCATTGGGGATGTATGGCTGTGGTTCTCTCCCTCTCTGGCAGCTGTAGGGACATTGCATACTGTGAATGTCTAAAAATAGCTGTGAGAAATTCCTCCTTGATGATCTCTGTTATTGTGAATAGTCCTTGGGATTTTGTCTCACAGCTGTGGATACAGACCAGAGAGCTGTAATCAAACATTCATCTCATGTTTAGTCAGAATTGTTGTTTCTACGTTTTTGATGACCAATTATTGATTGCCACCCCAAGAGCAAAATGACTATTTCCTTACCATGGCACTCCCTTAGAAAGTGGAGTAAGAGGTGGTTGTGCCATGCTGGCTGCTGTGGCAGTGCTGGCAGGGATCAGCTCTCCCTGTGAGACTCCCTTTGTTCCCACTCTGCAGAGCTGGCACCTGGAGCATCCTGTGGTAGACAGAGGTTATGCACTGGCAACATGGGCAAATGTGTATGGAAGTGTGCAGGTTGTTTTCTGACATGCATTTCCAGGTGCACAAAGAAGTGATCCCTGCACACACGGTCTACGCTCTAAACATTGAGAGGATTGTCATGAAACTCTGGCACCCAAACCACGAGGAGCTACAGCAGGACAAGATCCATCGGCAGCGCCTGGTGACAAAGGAGGGCCTCCTGCTCTGCTAGAGCTGGGCAGCCCTGCCAGCCCTCAGGTGGCTCCAGCCTGCTCCTGGGACTTGTCATCCAGGTGCTCCTTACAAACCTGTGTCAGCATCTCCAGGATGATGTGATTTATGCGTTTTCCTATGGAAATGGGACTGAGCTGTGGGACACTTCCTCTGCTTCCCCAGAGTCATGTGCCGTGGAGTACTTGCAGCAATGCCACAGAATTGGAAAAGAGAAACGAGACACATTTGCAAGGACTGTTTTTAGGGAAAATAAATGTGAGAGTGGAAAGAGTTGGTTTTAAATAAGGTGTGCTTTTGTCTTCTTTTGTGGTCATGGAGAATCTGCCTCCTTGCCCTCCCCTCTCAGGTAGTTTCCCTCCTGAGCTCAGACTGCAGAGGTCTTGTCCAGCTTCTGTTGCAACTTGTGGAATCCTTTTTATTAACTGGTTATGGGGTGGGCTCTTGTGAAGATGAGCGATTCTCTAAGCTGATACTGTTCGTCTTCTACCAGGGAACCTCTGATTCAAAACTGTGAGAAAACAAGGCAAAGAGGGAAGTGTCTTGGTGTTGGAGATTCCTTGAATTTGCAGCATGAACAAATCTCTCCTATCACTTCCTTGTAAAAATATGCAGCTTTGTATTACTTTATTATGAAATTATGCAGCCACACCTCTTCACATGGGAGATGTGCAGATCATTGTGTAAAAGGAGAAATTCCACCTTTTGGGTTTCAGGTGCTGTATTCCTGAGTCAGCTGTGGGAACTAGCTTATTATAACAAGAAAATTCCATTGAAGTGTCTTAATTACTACATGACCTGGGTTTGACCTCAAACATGGAAGTACCTGCTGAAGTATGACTTACTGTGCCTCCAGATTAATGGCATTGAAACGGGGATATGGAAGGGGAAGCTCATGGTTCCACTGCATTCTGATTTTCCTATTTGGAATGTATTTGGATGGGAGACCTGTCATATTTCTTGTGAAGTTTTCTTCTCTGCTATACCCCCAGGACTGAGGAGGGTGAAGATCCCTGATGTGTCTTCCCAGTTACTGATTTTATATCTTCCTTTTCTGACCCCTGGGACTGTTCATGTTGCACCAGCTTTGTAACAAGGGGCTGTGCAGCTGTGTGTTCCTGGCTTTCCTGCATCCCCTTTGGGATGTGCTGTGGAGTCAGGCATAGCAAGAGGCAGTGTCTGGGCAGGTATTGGTGGCTCTCTTCATGAGAAGGTCACTTTAGGATTATGAAGAAACTGCGAAAGGCAAGGGCACAGAACTGCAGCAGGGCCTGGCAGAATGGGAGCAGTTGTAGGTAGGTCTGGCAGTGTGTGGTTAAGAGGGGAGAGGGGGAGAAAAGATGGATGGTTTCTTTTGGTCCTCTTCTTTCAACTGCTTTGTTTTTCTGTATTTAAGCTGCTCAGAGCAAGCCTGAGCTTAAAAGTTGACCTCAGTGGCTTTTACACGAGAGTTTTTAAAAGCAGTGTTTAACCTTAGTAATGTATGGTGGTGAGATCATCAGGCCACCCAAAATACAGACTGTGAGGTGTGGGAGGGAGATTTCCCAGATAGTTGTGATGCTTCTGGTGTAAAATGAAAGCATTCAGATTGTTTGCTAGAAACTGGGGGTAGCTCTGAGGATCTCAGATCTGAAGAAAGCACCTAGCCTCTGACAGCATCACAGGCGGGTTTTGAAACAAAATGTTAAGTGTGGCACTAGAATCCTGTTTGCCTGAGCTATGTTCTGAAGAGCCAAGTCATCCATTCCACACTGACAGAGTGAGGTATTTGGTATGCCTGCTGCACAACAAAGGCTCAAACAAGGAACTCATGTCAGCTGCATTGCAGAGATCTGAAAACTGAAAGGCACATGTTCTCAAAACACTTTCCCATGAAGTGTGAGTTTTTGGGAAACAATGCTTTATAGGCTTCTTGGGTCATAGAGCTGCAAGGGATCACAGAATATTCTGAGTTGAGAGGGAGCCACAAGGATCAGGAGTCCAACACTTAAAGGAATGGTCCATATGGGGATCAGACCCATTATGAGCACTGTACTCTAACCGATGGAGCTAATCCCTGTGGCTGTCTGGAGGCTGCTTTTCCACCTCCTGCTGAAAAAAGGGCAAAGCTCAAAATTAGAGCAGGTTGTTTATTTCCAGAGATGAGACCAAAGAAGTGGTGCCATTTCCACTTCTAGTGTTGTAGCCATATGCACAGTGAAGGTTTTCCTTGGAGCCCTGCCCTGAGAGCAGGGTGCTGGTACTGACAGGTATTACTGTTAGGCTGTGACATGGCATGTCTGTCTTCACTACGGTAGGCAGCCCTGTGAATAACTGTAGTTATTCACTACAGTTATTAACTGCTGAACTTCAAAGCAGCACAGAAGTTAGTTTGGCACGGTCTGTCTTCTGCCCCAAGATCCACCAGCCAGCTGTGTGGCAAGCTGAGCTTGAGCAAAACTTTTCCTGACAGATGTTAGCTCAAAAACCTTCAGTGGAACTTCAAAGTTATCTTGAGCAACTTGGTGTGTTTTTAGTGGCCTTCACCATTGAAGGCTTTTTCTCTGACTTGTGCCTCTTGCTGCAGGCCTGGAATTTGCTATATGCCAGTCATGCCAGAATACGGAAAGACAGAAGGGAAGGGATAAGACGTTACCTGCTATGTCCTCAAGACTGAGAATTTCCTCTTATGCTCTTAACCCTGTAGGAACTGTGCAGTGTACTGAAAGTTGCCAATTCTGGAGTTTCTATTTGCTTCTGCTTCCACTTTTAGATCTGAAGTGAGAAAACATTGGCCACTTCACAAACAGGGGGAAAAAGTGCTTGAGATCTTCACCAGGCTTGCTTCATGGCCTGGGTTGGGGTGAAGTTGTTCATCTCATCCAAGAAATGATCAATGTGATCTGCATCCCTGGGAGTGTAGGAGTCAGAAAGAAAATCTGTTACTTTTCAGATAGTTTCAGCTGCCAGACCTGGCTTCAGTCTGCCCAAACCTTGCCGCTTGTGTGCCAAGCAGGATGCCAGGGATATGAATGTAGCCCTCCTCAACACCCTCAAACAGCCAAACCCTTACCCCCCAGACTTTGGCCTTGCCTTGCTGGGGCTGTGTTGGTTATAATTAAAAAGCACTGTTTCCATTTGAATTTCTGAAACCAGTTTCCCAGCCATGGACTGGGTTGTTGTTAATTAAAGGCTCCCACAATCAGATATCTGCTTCTGTGCAACGACAGCCACTTCTGAAATGCCACTGCGGTAAGAGCAACGAGCCGAAGCTGGGGCCACTTTCATCTCACAGGAAGGGCTGCTGGCCCTTCCATGGAGCACCCTGTAACCTCTGAGTCCTTTGAAGGCTTTTAAACCTTGTTTTGGAATGTGTCAGCAGGGCTCCTGCCCAAGTCCTGGCAGACATGCATGTTCTTCCCTGTTCCTCTCTCTGGCCAGCTGGCCAGCTCTGCATCTCAGGAGGGGATTTGGTCCCGGCTGAGCAATCTTCCCGTTCTTCTATTTATATCTCACACAGGTGCTCCAGATGGATTGGGCAGAGAAGCAGCAGGTGCTTCTCTGTGCAGTGTAGTCTTTCTGTGAAATGTAGGCTTGATTTTCAGATATTTATAGTTTGTTGGTGTATTGTCGATGGGAGCAGCCACTCGATTTTTCCCTAGAGCAACATAAATATTTCAGACTTCTTTCTTCCACTGAAACTTTAATTTTCACTAAAATGCTGTTTCCCCACCACAAATAAAGCAAAAGGCAGCTCAACCTGCTTTATTTTCGCCTCTGTCTCTAGCCTCTCCAAAATACTCACCAAAAGTTTGTTCCAAGTTGTCAAATGTGGGGTTTCGCTCTGTAATAAATAGAGTATTGAATAACTCCATAATAAATAGTTTCAGAATAATTCTTATCCACTCTCTGCATCCCCTAAAGACAGGAAAAGGGGGAACAAGAGCCTGGCTCTGCTCCTGTGCCCTGGGAGTGCCTGGTGCAGGTACAGCCTTGCTGTTTTTCTGATGGCTCACTAACGTATTGGTGCTGCAAGGTCATTCTCTTTTCTCATGTGTTGGAGATGAACCTCTGAATTCCTCCTGCTCTGCAAAGTGTCTCAGCTGGACTCCATGGTTTCCCCTGGAACCTGTGAGCAGGGGGTGTGTGAGAGCTGGGCTGGGCCTTCCCTGTAGGCAGTAGATGCCACAGTGTGTGGCTCCCTTACTCTGCCAGTACATCCACCAGCAGTGGAGGGAGGCAAGACAGGGAGGTGTCAGAGCAGAGCTTTGTCTTGGTGTCCCTTCTGGAGCTGTCATAGGCATTGCACAGAGCCCTGCAGAGCCATCCTGGGGAGCAGCGGCGGCTGCATCTCACAGTTCTTTGTGGTGGTAGTGCTAAAAAATGGGGGCAAGAAGCCCTTGGAGCAAAAAACCCAAGTATTTACTCTGCTGCCTCAAACCAGCTTGTACACGCTGGTACAGCAAGCCCTAAATCCTGTTAGAAGAGAGCCAATACACATGCCCTTGCCTGTGGGACAGCAGGGCCCTGAGCAGCACATCCCAATGTGGTGAGGCTTCTTTTTTTTTCTTCATTAGAAATGCTGGAAAAGCTATTATGGGAAGCAAACAGAAAGGAGGGGTAGAACTCAGTCTCCATACCCCAGGAAGCATTGAGGGCAGCCTTTGCTCAGCTGGCTGGGTGAAGGGAGCAGCACGGGGCTGTGCAGCAGCTCCTTTGCTTTTCTGACTCTCTCACCTGCCCTGCAAAGGATATGGTGATGGCTGGGAAGCCCATCACCATTGCCAAAACAGTTCTCTTGCATTTTCCTGGAGCTTCCCAGCAAAACACAGCAGGCAAGGCTTGATTTAGGGTGTTCTCTCAAACCCCTCGAGCCACAGGTGCAGTCTCTGCCAGAGGGATATGTCAGGGCCTGTCAGGGCAGCTGCTCCTCTGACCTCGTGGCTCTGTGGGTTCCAGCTCCCCATCCCCTGCTTGGACACTGATCAGAGTTTGTGTCATTTGAGTCTTCAGGATGCCCATGAGTGGAAAAAGAACAAGAGAGGCAAAGACAGAAACCCAGCAGCACACACAGACACATTGAAAAACCACCTGACCACAGCCCAGCCATGGCTGGTCAGCAGCTGTGTGTGACAGACACCACTGTGTTAATGCCAGCAGGTGCCACTCTGAAAGTGCTGTTTTGAAGGCTCAGCCTGGCTGTTCGCTGCTGCATGGGGTGTTACAGCTCATCCCAGTCTCCCCTTTCCAGCTCCCGAGGACTTGGTGTGCAAGTAGTGGATGTATTTGCAGCTTTGGCATTGTAGAGAGCAAATCCATGCTCTGGATCTGTGTGAAGCGGCCTCCTCCACACCAGTGCCTGAGGGAGGAGCTGACCCTGCACACTGCTGATCTCATTAAAACTTAACCTATCCATCCACAGCCAAAAAATAGAAGAATAAAGCAAACAAAGTCTGAAGAACATTGTTAATACAGAGCAGCCAGAGCTGTTTGGAAATCACACTTTGAAATACTGATATCAAGTCCCTCAAGACTTGAACCAACTTTGCTATTTCTTTGTTTTAGTCATTAATCAGTCTGGCTATAGCCAAACAGTTATGATTAAACAATTGCACTGTGACCCTTTTAGGCTTGGCTAGTCTTTTGTTTTAAGGAAAAGATAATCCCAAGATGAATGGGCTGTCTGGACGAGAGACACCAGGACTGAGCTCAGCAGGACTAAGCAGTAACTTGATGAAAGGTAATTCTGACCACCAACCCCTATCTTGTAGAAATGACATGAAAGCATGAGCAGAGGAAGGAGCAGCCTCCCCAGTGCCATCCCAACCTGTGGCCCCCTACCCAAACTCTCACTGGCTCCTGAGAAAATGGTGACAGACAACTGGGGCCATGTGCCTGGCATGCCACACTGCTGCTGGCTCAGTTGGCCACAGTGGGGACAGGGGTAGCAGGGCTGTGCCTGCAGCCAGCCAGGTTGCCTGGATGGCAGTGATCAGTTCACCAGAGGGTGGGCTGGGCACACCTGTGCTCCTGCAGCCCCGGCCAGATCCTCACTGCAACATCAAAGCGGCGGAAGAAGGTGCACAAAGCAAATGAGCTGCACCTCAGAGCTGGTGCCGAACCACAGCTGTGCCTCTGTCTGGGCTGTAGGAATAATCTGATGGTCCCCTTCTGAAGCTTCTTGCTCAACCTCAAAGGTGCCTGAGGTCCAGTGGGGCAGAGGTGTCAGGCCAGGCGTGGAGCCAGCATTGTGGAAGCATAACCTGCATGTCCTAAGGTTCTTATGGAGACTGGGAGAGGAGTAGGCAGAGCACAGCTCCCATGGGTGTCTTTATTGGCATCGAGGTGAGGACACACATCTGCTTCCCCAAGCACTTCATGGCTCTTGCTTTTGCTGTGACTAAAAGAGAATATATGACGAATAAATGGATGGGCCTGACTGCCTAAACATCAGATTGCCCAGGCCATGGAGGAGTATCTTCGTGCTCCCAGCAACCCTTCACTCACTGTGTGGTCTCATTCCTATTCCTGTAATTGTATTTTGTTCTGATGTTAAACTTGGAGAAAACTCAAAGACCATTGGTCACGGCTTCTGCTTTCTGGGGCTTTCATTGTTTATTTGTTAATGCTTTCTGAAAATGGTAGCCACAGGGGAAAATGTGGTCCTTAGCCAGAGGCTGGGCTGAACTGGCTGGGATGATTTTGACCATCACAGTTTTTTATGAGAACAAGATTTCCAGTTCCTGCAGAAACATGTTCTTGGTCTCATGCTCCCCTCTCTGCTGGGCCAATAGCCGTGCTCTGGGTGTGTCCCACACCTGTGATTCCAGCACCCTCTGGCATGAGAATGCCCTGGGCATGGGTCTATGCTCCCTGTTGGTGTCACAGGTGAGAGGGAGGAACTGGAGCTGCTTTTCAAACTGAGACTGAGGAGGAAAAGAAGCGCTAGGGATTTCTATCAAAGAGCAGAGCATGAAGGCGTGTCTGGGCCATGTCTGGGCCATACCTGAGGCACATTTGCTCGCTGGGCAGGGTAACACCTACTGCTCTAGTGGAGCAGGTGCAGTTTGCTCCAGCTTGTTTAAAGTCCAGAGAAGTCCAGAGGCTGAGCAAGCAGGAAGAAGTGCTCCTGCTGGCAGCCATACAGGAAAAGGCTGTGGGCAGTGCCCATGCCTTTTGGGAAGTCCATGGAGCTGGGGATCTGGGAGGCTGCAGCTGCTCTCCTGTGGCACAGAAGGGGGTTCCAAAAGCCCTCTTTGGCTGCAATGCCCAGGTGGGAGGGGGGCTCAGCCTGTTCCTCTAGAGCAGCTGTGGTCCCTGAGCTACTGGTCTCCTTGATCACAGCAGCAGTCCCAGGGCTTGTCACGGCTGGGCACTGCCTTGCAGCTGCATTGACACAGAAAACCCAGGGGCAGGTGTGACAGCCCCACTTGTCTTCACTGCCAAATCCAGAGCTTCCATTCCAGGGACCCCAATCCATTCCAAGGACCAGAGAAGTGGTGGGCACAAAGGACAGCTGGGCACAAAGGCAGAGGGATGTAGCAACCACCATCACTGAACAGCTGTGGAAGCTCTGGGCTGCAAACCTGAGCACAACTACCAAGAGGCAGCAGTCTGGATGCTGATGCCACTTCACATCTCCTCCCAGCCCCTGTGGGTACCAGGGTATGGCCAATGTCTCCTCTCCATGGTGCACAGCTTGCTAAATGGGCACTATGGGGCCATCCTGAAGGGTGCAAATGAATGCCCACAGTGTCATGGGGCCAGCCCATGGTGTGCTGCTTCAGGAGGCTGCTGTCTGTGCTTGGGTCTTCTGGAAATCCCCTGGCACTGCGGTGGCTGTGTGAGTCTGGCAGAGGCTGAGGTGGGGGATAAGGGAGATCAGGGAGGGCTGTGGCTGCCACCACATCTCGATCTGTTGGGGAAATTCCTTGGCGGTTTAACAATATCTTTACATCATCCTTATCTCTGGTTTTCTGCTCACTTCAGGAGTGAGCTTTCTATTTAAGGCACATCGTCTAAAGTCTAATTCCTTCTTAAAATCACCAGGCAGAAGCCTATCACCCTTCAAGCACAAAGGCTGATGTATGTCCTTGACATGTCCCAGTCCCCCAGTTAAGAGCTTGCCAGGGGAAGGGGCCTGGCATGTCATGTGGCACAAAGATGCTGCTTTTGCCCTTGCTGGGCTGGGCACAGTCATTTACGTGTCTATAGAACAACAGAGAGGATTCAGTGCTATCTGGGTAAATAAGATCTTGTATGTGCCTCCTCTTGTAGTGTTTGCCACAGAATTGCAGCTTCACTTTGGTCGGGAAAGACCTCTGAGATCAGCAAGACCATCCCATGACCCAGCACCACCTTGTCACCCAGGCCATGGCACTGAGTGCTGTGTCCAGTCCTCAAACACCTCCCGGGGCACTGCCTCCACCACCTCCCAGGGTAGCCCATTCCAGTGTCCAATCACCCTTTCTCTGTAGCAATTTCTCCCAATGTCCAACCTGAACCTCCCCGGCACAGGTTAAGGCTGTGTCCTCTTGCCCTAACACAAATAGCTTGGGAGAACAGGCCAAACCCCACCTGGTTACAATCTCCTTTTAGGTGGTCTCCTGAACCTCCTCCAGGCTAAAAAACACAGATCCCTGAGGACACCCTTGATGCCAGCTGGATGTGGCACTTTTCACCACCACTCTCTGGGCCTAGCCATCCAGCCAGCTCTTAATCCAGCCAAGAGTGCTCCTGTCCAAGCCATGGGCTGGCAGCTTTTCCAGGAGTGTGCTGTGGGAGACAGTGTTAAAGGCTTTGCTGAAATCCACATCCACATGGATGCTGTGGACACATCCACAGCCTTCCCTGCTGATCCACCAGGCGGGTCAGCTGGGCATTAAAGGAGATCAGGTTGGTGAGGCAGGACCTGCCTTTCCTAAGCCTGGTTGGGTTTGCCCCCTTGGCTATCCTGTGTGTGCTGTGTGACTGCACACAAGGTGATCTGCTCCAGATCCCTGCTGAGCACCAAGGCCAGGCTAATGGGCCGGTCGTTCCCCACATTATTCTTGTGGGAGTGATGCCTTGAGAAGCTGTCTAGAACAGAGGCTAGACAGTGTTAAAGGAATAAAGTAGGGATTTATCAAAAAGGCCTTCAAGGGATGCACCTTGGGCAGTAGAAGAGCTTGGCCATGACTACACCCAAGATGGACAGTGGGTCATGAGTTTTCACACTTTTCTAAGTTTTGGTCCGTTTACATGTTGGGGTTAATTGTCCAATTACAGCTTCAGGTGATGAAGTCCCATCCTCCCAGATTGCTCTCCTCAATTCACTGCTGTTTTTTACTTTTTGGGCCTGAAGCTGCAATGGTGTCCTTGGTTCTCGGGCTGGAAAAGGATTGTTTTGTCTGACTGAACTGTGAGGAGAACTTGCTAACACTTTATATGAAGTTCAGAGTTACACACGAATGCAGTACAGAATCTGGAAAATGTGAAAGCTGTAACTTAAGGCATCAGGTGGGCCTCACATTGGAAAACCTCCAGTCATTCAGGACCCTCCCAGTTATTCAAGATTGATCATAAATGAGGGACAGCAGCCTAGCAAGCTCTTCCTCCAGCTCCCTCATGACTCCAGGATGAAAGCAGCAAGCCTCGCTGAGCACTTGAGCTCAAATTCATCTCACTGAGTTATGTTACCACAAAAGTACAGGAGATTCACCACCTTGGGCCCTGCTGAGGCTACCCCTGACCAGTCACACGTGGTGAGAAATGCTCCTCCAAAGCCTGAGGAAATGCAAATAGCTGCCCAGGGAATTCCCCCTGGCCCACTCCCACAGCCCATCTCTGGTTATGTGCAGCCCACCTGGACTTTGCTGCACGTGTGTGTGGAGAGCTGGAAGTGACAGTGGGGATGCCTGGGGGGAAATGAGATGTAAAGGGGAAACTGCAGTCAGTTAAAAGCTTCTCTGAGGGCTCTGCACCCATGAATAGGGTCCACAGCAAGCCTCATATGGTGGATGCATGACAGAGCAGTAGCCCTCCCACCACTGCCTCTCTGTGAGCTCATTTCCTGCAGTTTGTCTCCTCTTGGGCAACTTGTGTACTGTAAATCATAGTCTCATTCAGCTTGGAAAAGATATTTAAGTCCAAAGTCCAGACATTAGCTTGGCACTGCCTCAGAGAAATGTTGCATCCAGTAACTCAAATGAGTTAATTTTGCAGGAATGCACAGGAAACGTGCGAAATGCAGAATTATTTCCCCTGGAGTCAGCACCAACTGGCCCATGTGACCTGACTGCTGGCATGTATAAGGCCCAGAGAGCAGATGAAATGCTGCTCCCACAGATGGTTAAGTCATTACTCACTGCAGGGCTCTGCTGTCAGTGACCTGGCTCCCCAAACAGGCAGCCCTAACCCTAACTCTGACACATTGCCTTTCCAGCTGTCAGTGGCCTGAAATCCACTTTATTAACTTTATTCCCTTAATTAATTCCTCCCACATGACCTGTTGGAGCAAATCATGCTTCATTCACCAGGCGGTCACCAGAAGGCAAGGGAAGGTGATAAAATGGTCCCAAGATTTCTCAGCTTGTGCTGATTTTGAGCCAGGGGAGGGCATAGGCAGCCAGCCCAGCAAAGCCATCCAGCCCTGCTGCCGCCAAGGTTTCACAACCACGGGTGATGCTGTGCGGCACTTAGCAGTCATTAAATTTGCTTAAGCTGATTATTTGCTGGATTAGTTGGCAGACAGCAGGCTGCCAAGAGACTTTTTAAGCCCAGGAGGCATCAACTTGAGAAGAGGTATAACAGAAAACCATAAAAACCTGGTCTGGTGGGGAGGAGAGGGGAGACAGGCAGAGACAGGCACTGTTGGTTTGTAGGGACATTGACAGAACACAGCTCACAGGGCTCACTCCAGTGGTTCCCCTGCCACTCTATTTTGCTGGGGGCATCACTGGGTTATGGCTCCAGGGAAATTTCTCCATGCTCCCTGCATAGCAAAGCTGCTTGTTGTGGAAACCAGCTTGTAATTCCTCCTTCAGCCCTCATGAAACCCAGCAAGCACAGAGACAGAGGGATTGGTATTTCCTGCAGAGGCAAGAACTGCTCAAAAATAAAAACTGCCAAAGCAATCTGTGGTTTGAGACAGCTCAGTTGCTCTCAGCTCTCTGATCCTCCAATGCAGCTCTGCCTGGGCACAGACACACAGCTCCCTCAGCTGCTTGACTCCTTTCTGAGGCTTCAGAGCAGTGCTGGGGTTCCTACCAGGCTGTGAAGCCAACCTCAGGCAGCCCCTGCAGCGAGGGCAGGGTGGAGGACAGCACTGGGACAAGGCTGTGTCCCTGCTCCTCCTCTCAAGGACCTCGTGTCCAGCACAGAGAAACCTTCTGCCCCAGAAGACTGTCAGCATCTGACAGGTGGGGTTTTGCTTGTTCATCTTGAAAGATTTCAAAAGCCTTGAGGATGGCTAGCACTGAGTTGCTTTGACTTTGGGAAAATCACAGTATTAAGTAGCACATTTTAACCCCAGATTTGACTACATACATACTGTGTTATTGAAAGCCTACAAAGGGCTCTGCATGGGGAGAAGAAAGGACACCAACCCAAAACTCCCAGCATCAAACCCCCCTACTCAGCTTGAGGGACGCTGTACTGAGACAGCAGGGACCAGTTGGCACCCACTGTCTCTGGGATGTCTGCGTTAGAATCCTGCAGTGGTTTGGATTGGGACCTTAAAGCCCATTCAGATCCAGCCCTCTTGCTATAGGCAGGGACACCTTCCACTAGACCAGGTTCCTCCAAGCCTAGGATGGGGCATTCATGTCTCCTCTGGGCAGCCTTTGCCAGTGCCTCTCCACCTGCACAGTAAAATTTTCTTTCCTAATATCTAGTCTAAATCTACTTTCTTTCAGTTGGAAGCCATTCCCCCCTTATCCTTGCAAAAAGTCTCTCCCCATCTTTCTTGTAGGCTCATTTCAGGTCTCTTTTGCAGGCTGAACAATCCCAATTCTCTCAGCATTAGGGGAGCAGTGCTGCCCCAGGGCTGTCAGATTAAGGGGCTCCCTGGCTCTGTGTCTACACCTCTGTCAACACTTTCAGTGCAAAGGCACGGGAAGCTCTGCTCAGAAGTGCACATTTATGTTCATGCAACCAGAGTTAGCCAGAGACTGGCAAAGCTCCTGGCCTGCATCTGCCTCTCTGGCAGCCCCACAATCCCCTGGCTTTCATTTCAGCTGAAGGAGAACCAGCCATCTCCATTTCAGAAGCTGGAATTTTTCCTCACCCTCTGCCTTCTCCATCCCAGGGTCTCTCTGTTGGGGCTGTGCTCTCTTCTGACTGCTGGGGTGTGTTTGCACTCAGGTGTGGTTCTCAGGTAGGGATGGTTGTGCAGCTGGGGCTGCCCATTGTGGTGGGCTCCTGGGAGGCAGCAGACACACACTCCACCTAAAAATTTCCAGCTGACTTGAGCAGTTTCAGTTTTTCCATCCTATCTCCTGTCCAAGTCATAGCAGTATTGATGATATCGCAGGGTGGGGAGACATGACTGCACTGCTACTGCTCCTGGCACTGTGCAGATGACTCTGCCACATTATCAGCTGAACTTCTCTGGGATTTTCTTTTTTTTTTTCTTTCTTTCTTTCTTTCTTTCTTTCTTTCTTTCTTTCTTTCTTTCTTTCTTTCTTTCTTTCTTTCTTTCTTTCTTTCTTTCTCTCTTTCTCTCTTTCTCTCTTTCTCTCTCTCTCTTTCTCTCTTCTCTCTTTCTCTCTCTCTTTCTTCTCTTTCTTCTCTTTCTTCTTTTCTTTCTTTTCTTTCCTTTATTCAGCCACCCAATACCAGAAGAATTTTTCCAGAAAAAAAAAACCAACAAAAACCCGATGTTTTTGCAGTTAAGCCTAAACCTAACCCAAGTGTCGTATCATGCTAATGCTAGATAGCAAAGGGACCAAAAGGAAGCTCTTCATGCCACACTCCAGGTGGCATGATAAGATCCCAGGGGGACAGTGGTTTTAAAAATCTCTCTTTTACTCCAGTGTCCCCGTGGGAGGCAGGGTGGGCCATCAGACAGGGCTAAGAACATCACAACCCTGAGACACGTGTGAGTGCCATGGAAAGCCACAGGAGCTTTATTTTCCAGCACTAACCAACATCTCTGCCCAGACACGCATGGATTTTGTAGATGGCAAGTGTGCAACTACCAATGAGTCATAACCATAAATACTTCTGTCCATTAGCAAAATTAGCCTGCCAGGATTAATGTAACCACAGAAAAATCAGTGGAAGAATTAGAAAATCGACTGGGAGAATCTTTGTCTGAAAGATAGGCATGAAGCCTGGCAAAGCACAGCCCAAACCATTTGAGATTTGATGGTAGGTCACAGCTGGGTCTCCCACCACAATCCACCATCGCAGCAGGATGGGGCACCGGCTGGGAGGCAGTGGCCTGCCCTCCCCTCTGCCCCAGAGCCAGGGGTTCGCTCCCAGCGGGACTCACACAGCTCTCAGTGCCAAGGGTGTGTGCAAGAGTGAGCCTGAGTGAGGACAGATTTCCCACCACTTCCACCTTCAAAGCAGGACTGGAAAAGGTCACAGATGAGAGCCTGTGGCATTCAGAGCAGAGAAAGCCCCGCTGGCAGCATGGCTGCCTCCCTGCCCTGTCACTGCCTGCCTCGGTGACCTAGTTGAGTCATGGGGGGATGGCAGCCAGAGACATCCTGCACTGTGGTTGGCACTGGCATTCTGGGGACAGCGAGGGGCTTCTCCACAGCCCCACAGAGGCAGGGGAGCAGGGCAAGAGGGCACCCCGAGGCAGGGCCATACTTGCATCTGTGTCATGCCAGCCTGTTCCCCGTGCCGCAGTCCAAAAGGTTTTTGTGATTTGTCTTCCTCTGGCCAGAGTGAAGATCATCAGCTCCCTCCCAGCTGATGTGTGGGAGAGATGGCACAAGCTGAAGGCACAAGTTGGGCGGTGAGGAAAGGAGCCAAGCTCTGGGTGAGCTCCTGCAGGGCCTGGCTGTGTGCCTAAACCCTGATTCAAACACGCTGAAAGTGTTCAGATAAGCATTCACTGCTTGCAAGTGCTTGTCTTGCCTGAGTTTCAAAGAAAATATATCCACTTGTTGAGTCATTGCTTGGTGTTTTATCTGATCACTGTCACCCCATGGAACACCACCCCATTTCCACATGGAACACCATCCCTGTGGAGGCAGGACACGTTTGACCTCCTCCCCAGGCTGCTTGGACCTGGGGCAGTGGAAGGCAGGCGCTACTGCCAGCAGCAGCACCCCTCATGCACAGAAAGCATTTCCTGAGTAAAAGCACAGATTTATTGCTGTTCTTGGCACTAAGGGTTGCTCAGAATTGCGAAAGAAAGGCCGAGACAGACCTTATTATATTTTTAATTTTTTTTTCCCCTGAAATGCCTTTTTTTTTACGTGCACAAATGTGATTTTTTGCAGGCTGAAGGCCTCTCCATCTATGAAGGGAGCAGGACTAGGGCTCTTTCTGCCTGGGGGTTTCTCTGAAGCAGAGTCAGGAAAGCAAGGCTTCACCTCACCTCTGAGGTGCCACAGATGGGGTGCAGGTGACCCCTGCAGCCATGCCCCAGTGCTGACCTGTTCCCACGGGAGCTGGTGGGTCTGGCCACCACTGCTCCCTCCCTGCCTGGGACAGGCACTAACAAAGGAGAGGAGATGCTGTGAAAAACAAGGTAATCTGGGGCTCTTTTCCCCATGCCCAGCCTTGAAGGGGGCTGAGAACCTTGGCAAGGAACACTTGTCTTAGAAGAAGAAACTGTTTTGATCAGATCTGAGTTCTCTGTAGTGTCTGATCTTCAGTGTCTGTACTGAAGATGCAACTGAAAGAATCAGTTTTTCTAGGTTCTATGAAGCTGAAGACACTGAAAAAGCAAAGAATCCCTCAACAAGAGGTGAGGAAGAGATAAATTATCAAGATGGAGGTGGCATCAATTTCCTGAGTAATAACTCACTGATTTTGCAGTCATGCAATGAAAATATTTAAGGGCCGTTTGATGTCAGTGTGGGAGTCTGTCAGAAGGACATATCTGAAGGAAAATGAAAGGCACCAAGTGCTCCAAGGATTTGATTCTGTTTCACATTTGAGCTCTGCTGGCCTGATGGGGAGAGGACACTGCCTGGGTTAGTGCATCTGCCTTGGTGAGGAGCTGGGAAACCCCTCCCAGCTGCCAAGCAAAGAGGGTGATCAGCCAAAGGCACATGGAACTCATTGAAGGATGCTGGGAAGAGTCTTCTGAGACCATACAGGACTTGTGGGATGTCTGGGGAAAGGGATGAGAGGAACCAGTGTGGAAAAACAGAGGGAAAGGGGGACAAAAGGGATGGCCATTTCCTGTGCCTGGTGGTTATAGCATGTTAGTATATATAGCTATATATATAGCACCTATCTGCTTTCCAAACTCTCTTCAGCCGTGTCCTTGCCTGAGGGTCTCTCTTTGATGTGCACAGGAGGTTGGAGCACCCGCGATGGGAGGAACACCATGGGACAAAGCACTCTGTGTGCCAGAATAGCAGCATTCAGAGAGAGCAGGGTGTGGGTGGATGTGTTGGATAGCAATCAGCAAGCCAGGCCAGCTGGAAAACAGGATAAAAGGCTCAGGAGTGAGGAAGATAGAGTGCAGAGACTGTACATCTAAGACCAGCAGCTGAAGGAATTTATATTTTGTGTTTATGTATTCTGGGCTTTCATCCTAATAAGCCCGGGAGGGGAATAGGATGAGGCCACTGGCGTTGCTTGGGTGAGATTGTGCATTTTCTGCCCGTGCTGCCAGTGGCACATTGGTATGAACTCCCACCTGATTGCCTGCCTGCCTGCAGAGAAGTGTCCCCTCTTATACTCCCCCCTTCAGGGGATGCAGGCAAGGGAGCCCCAGCCATGCCCCCGAAGCCCAGATACGTCTGTGTGCCTAGGGGAGAAACTCGGCTGGGATGTTTTTCACCTAAGGACTAGCGAAAGTGGCAGATGGAGAAGAGAACAAACGCAGACCCGACTGCAACCATCAGCGCAGAGGGGCTGACTGCCCGGATTTCACACCGCGGCACCCCTTGCGCTCCTGCCCGCGTCCCTCGGGGCTGGCAGCGAGACACGGGCAGGGAGCCACAGCCGCGGAGCTGCGGCCCCGCTGTCAAGGCTGCCGAGCGCGGGTTCTGCGGTGTGTAAAACCGAGACAGCCTCTGGCAGGGGTTATTCATCTGGGGCTCTCGGTGCCGCCCCCCGAGCAGGGAGCGGGCGCACTCATCCCTGGAGCGCTGGGTGCGCACAGCCCCGGGCACGGCTCCACTGCCCGTCCGCAGCACCCACGGGCTGCTCCTGCAGCCAGCAGGGCACAAGGGCTCTGTCTGCCGCGTGTACAGCTGGGGGAGAATGATACAGCAGCTGGGAAATGCCTGTCTCCTGCTAGGGGCAAAAAAAAAAAAACAACCCAAACCCAAAACAAACAAAACAACCAAACAAACCAGAAGAAAACAGAATAATGAATTTGCAAGACTCCTTTGCAGCCTCTGGTTTGCACTTCTCCAGGCTGGAGGCTGTCAGCAATGGGCTCCCTTCTTCAGGGAGGAATTGGCAAAAGCAAATCAATAAGAGTTATTCTGGTGTTGAGAAATACAACTGTGCTGCTGGTTAATGTTGTGCAGACAGTGAAGTTTGAAGATTGAAAGCCTCAAGGACTGATCTGCCAGGAGCACCCTTGGCTAAGGGGGCAAGGACTGCCTGATTTTTGAACATATGGGCTCTTCCTCATCTCACCCAAAAGTAAAAGTTTAGGCCTACAGCAACCCTGTTGTGATGAGAAGTTTTCAATCATTCATCAAAGCTGCACCTAGATAATTCAGTGTTTTGCAAATAAAGGGATTTAAAAGAGAAAACGGAGCCCTTTTTTCTGTGTGCTGTGTTAAAACAGAGATTGGCACCACGTCCCAGCAACCTTCCCCCTGCAGGGTCCAGAGAAGGGAACAGTGATGCTGCGGGGAAAATCTCCATCAGGACTTGTGTGAGACCAAGGAGAATGTTAGGAGAGTTTACAATGGTTTCAGATGGGCATTTCCTAATATTGAAACAGTTATAGTGGAACTGTTACACTGGATGCAAAAGCTATATTTGGTGAGTTTTAGGTGCTGAAGTTTTTTAATTGCTGAAGAAGTGGTCAGGGCTTAAGGATTAGTGACCATGATCTGACTATAGTCAGTACAAGCAAAAGGAGGGCAGCCCCAGCCAGTAATACAGTTACTATATATTGCAAAAGAGGTAATATAAGTTAGGGGAAATTATGAGCTAAACTGACCAGGTGGAAAGAACAACAGCTAAATGACTGAATGGAAAGTTAAAGAACTCTTTAACATGTAGTTGAGAGACACCAAAGGAAACAATTTAGCCAGAAGCTTAACCTGGCAGCTGTTAGAAATGAGAAAACAATGTTGAGAACATAGAAGAGGAAAGAGTTCACAGTGTTCATGAAGGTGAAGAATCACCCTAATCAGTATGTTTTTATTGACACCAGATCCTGATTTGGTCTCTGAAGTTCCACAGCGAGTGGATTAACCTTTGCTGATGAAGCTGATGGTAAGAGGCAGGTGAAGTGGTACTGTATGCATCCTGATCAGCAAAGGATAAAATAAAATAGGTTAAAATATCATCCCAATAAAACACTCGCAAAGGGGTGAAGTGTCTTAAGCAGAAAATGGCACTGCATGTGGATCTTTCTTGCTGGGCTTGGCTGGGGCAGGAATAACATCTAGCCCTTCTCCACCTCTGTAATGTAACAGTTTGAAGTAAATGCAGGGCCATTGCCACTGATTAAAAAGCACAAGTCACCCCAAAACTGAGGCTGGGATTTATGGACAGAGCTGTTGCAGTCTCCAACCTGTCTCTGTCCTAGAAAGGCCACCAGCTCTTAACTCCCTTTCTTCCCACTGCAGTCTCTACCTGCCCACCACCCATGCTCATGCTTCAGCTATTTAAGGGAATTAATAAGGCTAATACCTTTGTCTGCAAATCTTTCCCTAAAATCTTCTTGCAATTCCTCTCAAGTTTAAAACAAGGGAACAGGTTAGAAAAACACAGGAAGACTCAAGAGCTGAAATAAAACCTCATTTTAAGAAAGGGATGACTTTGGGACCATCTTTGCTGGCCAAAAAACTCCCACAGGGGTGATTAGGCAAAACAGTCAGGTCGATGATGGCAGGGTCAGACAGGAAGAGAAACCACTTCCTTAACCCAGAGCACAGCTGTATCTGGGGCATCAGGGTCTTCATGCCCCTCTTGGGGGTTTCCAACACCACAGGAATGAGTGGGAATGGAGCTAGGCTACCCAGGTACCTCTGCAAGAGCTCCATTTCTGAATGTCAGCTGTAGAATTCTTTCTTTTCTTGTCATAGATTCTTAATTCTCTGTACCAAAAAATGTCAAAAGATGTACTTGGTTTATTCTCTCTCGATATCTTACAGTAGGATGGTGTGTTACAGTGGGATTTCTGGCTGAAGCAGCTGTAAGACAAAGGAAGGAAGATGTGTGTGACTAAGTTCACCTCAACCTTTCAGAGGTGCCACAGTGAATGCTTATGATGCCTTAAGTTACAGCTTTCACATTTTCCAGATTCTGTACTGCATTTGTGTGTAACTCTGAACTTCATATAAAGTGTTAGCAAGGTCTCCTCACAGTTCAGTCAGACAAAACAATCCTTTTCCAGCCCGAGAACCAAGGACACCATTGCAGCTTCAGGCCCAAAAAGTAAAAAACAGCAGTGAATTGAGAAGAGCAATCTGGGAGGATGGGACTTCATCACCTGAAGCTGTAATTGGACAATTAACCCCAACATGTAAACGGACCAAAACTTAGAAAAGTGTGAAAACTCATGACCCACTGTCCATCTTGGGTGTAGTCATGGCCAAGCTCTTCTACTGCCCAAGGTGCATCCCTTGAAGGCCTTTTTGATAAATCCCTACTTTATTCCTTTAACACTGTCTAGCCTCTGTTCTAGGCAGCCTCTCAAGGCATCACTTAGCCCTGACCCTCTTAGCTGATGGCTGATAAGGAGAGTCCACTCTGAGGAACAGAATAGCACAGTCCACAGCAGCTCAGAGGGAGACAGAGCTCAGGGCAAAGACCACCACCACCAGTGGAAAATTTCCTGTCACATCTAAAAAGCAGCTGCAGCAGCTAGCAGCTGACCTTTGGAACCTCACAAGTCTGGTGTGAGTTGTGCTGGCTGCCAGCTGAGGCAGTGCTGGGAAGGCTGCACTGCTGCCCATGGGGGCTGTGCAGGAAAACCGCAGAGCTGACGTGGAAAGCCACCCCTAAACACCACGCTCTTCCCAGACACTCACACATCCCACCCAGCCAGGCTCTGGAACAGCTGCCAGCACTGCCAGCTGGGCAAGTCCTCATCCTGCCTGGCTTTGCTGTGCCCAATGCAGTTCAGTACTGTGTTCTCTTGTCCCTTGTCTTGGCCCAGGGACTGTGACAACCAGGAAAAACGACTCTGCGCACAGCAGTTGCTGGAGGTGTGCCTTGGGGAACCCATCCACTGATCATCTTCCTGCTCCCATTAATCAGCTTCCTAGGAAAAATACCAGTGCAGCACAGCGGGATGAGGCACAGCGGGATTTACCCCAGCTAGGTGATCATGTTCCTCTTTGGGGATATGTCCACAGAATCCTGGCTCTGCCTAAATGTCAATATTTGTATTTGTGATTTCACAGTATTTTCAGCACTTCTGTCTCTAATTAACACTGCCAAAACTAGCCTAACATGAATTCCTCCTTACTGGCTCAGTGCCTTTGCTGTCAGAAATCCGAGACACATACACACCAGCCAAAAAGTGGCTGTACGCAAGGAGCAAGAAAGATTTCACATGGAAGTGAAATTAATCACAGAATCATAGAATCATAAGTTGGAAGGGATCCACAAGGATAATTTAGTCCATCTCCTGAATTTCTTTTAGAGGGGCCTCTCCACCTGCCACATCCAAGAATAACCTTTCAGCTCAGATTCATAAACTATTTTAGCAATGAAAAAATATATTTTTCCAGTTTAGAGCAAACTGAGCAACTAAAATCAGCCAGAAATCAACAGATTCTTCATGTGCTGGGTGTGAAAGACATTGGTGTCTTTTGCTCTGATGATCAAGGGAGACAAATAGTTAATGTGGTTCAGAGACACTGGAGCAGGACTTTGCAAACCTTTTAGGCAGAAGTCCTTGACTTTGACAAATAAATCTATTTTAATTATAAAATACTTCATTTCTGGAGTGGACAGAGACATTAAGCAGCAGTTGCTGGGGCACACAGAAATCTTGCCTTCATAACACTTGGCTTTTCTCCCCATCAAAGGCTTCCTTTGCTATTCTCTACTGTTTTACTAAATCAAACCATGCCACCAGTTACTCCTGAGGCCAGGACAGCCTTGCTGGAAGACAGGAACCCACACACAAGAAGACAAGCCAGCATCGAGAGTAAGTTGTATTACTGGACTGCAGAAACGAGAGCAGCTGTGCTGCTCTCCTGGTAATTAATTTCAAGTACAGGGCAAACCCTGAAATTATAGGTAAAAGGTAAATTATAGATACAAGCTACCAGCAAGAGCTGAGAGGCCATATCTCACCTGTGAGCATGTCTCCCTTCCTGCTTGACCTGCCAGAGGATCCCCAAGGAAAAGGGCATGATGCAGGAGGGCAGGTCCAGGGGAACAAGGTGCATCCTTACATTTTGTTAACACATGACCAAAAATCACTCAATCGCCTCCCCACCTGCTGTGAGCAGCAGTTTCACACAGGCCACACTTCACAGGTATTATGAAAAAGAGAAACAAGGCAATTGCTGAAGACGAAGTGCATGCCCACAGCTGCTCGTCTGCCCAAGAATTTTCCTTGTCCCACGGACAGAATCTGATTTTGTTCTTGGAAGCCTACACTGTTTGCTACTTGCTTCCCTTTTCTTTGTAGGTGTTTGCAAACAGTTTAATTGATTCTTCCACTGTTCTTCTGAGAAGTTAAATTCTCCTACATAACTCCCTAATTCCTCCTTTTTGAGGGGATGAGAGCTGGGGTTAAATGAGGGTGGGTGCCAGTAAGGGCTGCCCGGTCTTGGTTAAAGGCTTCTGCTCTATGCCTGTCACACACAGAGTGCCCCCCATGGGCCAGGGACTCTGGTCTGTGCCCTTTCCCAGTGATCTTGGGCACTGCCAAGCTGGGGCTCCAGCTGGGGCCTGGCACAGACATTGACACTGCAGGATTTAGCCTTGACTGTACCCAACATGCTTTAGCCAAAGTTTTAAATCACTCAGCTCCCCAGTCTGGGAAAGCCCAGAAATGACAGGATTGTCGTCAAAACCAAACAAAGCAGCATGCCTAACTACCAACTTGCCCTGGTTTCCTTCAGTCCTTGCTGGAACAAAGTTCCTGCATGTGTCACCAAGAGGCATTTCTTTGGAAAATTAACAAGGCAACCGGAGCACCAGCCTGCCCAAAGCCCTCCCAACCTTCCTGCTTGCTAGAATGACTTGATGACTACAAAGGGTTGAGGCAAAACCCCAAGAGACTCCATCTTTAGGGCCCCTGTGGAAGAAGGACCAAAATAATTCTGATAAACACAGCAGATTTTGGCAAATGCAGGCTGTGTGCAGCTGGTCTGCAGTGTCGGGATTCCAAAGGCCTGGAAGGGTTCAGAGGGAGAGCAGGATCTCTGAAAGCCACCAAGTAGCATGCACTTCCATGTGCAAGTCAGGAGGAGAAGCTGAAAGCAACCAAAACCATGGAAGAATCTGTGCAAGGGTGTTTGTGATGCCCCTGAACATGCTGCCATCTCTCCCATTTCGGATACAATGCCAGGAACATTACTTGAAATGCAGCTTTCGTGCTACCAGTGCTGCCAACTCAGCCTGAGAGACGCTTGCACTGGGGGAGTATGGAAATGACAAGACAATTTGAGAAATACATAAGGATAACCTTCACCCACAGTTTTTTTAGAGTTTTAGAAAGAAAATCAGAGAGGAGATGGGGAAGAGCTCGCATCTGGTTCAAAGGCATGTGTGTAAAATGTGAGAATTACAGGCTTCCAAGAGTTTGGGATGCCTTAGATCAGCATCCTGGCATTTTTGCAGAAACTAAGCAGTGAGTAGTAAGCCCGAGTTTCTTTTCCTGTGGGGAGCAGCTGGGGACCACTCAGCACAGCTTTCCTGAGGACCTCATAATCCCTAGACATGGCATTGCAGATCCATAGAAGCAAACAACCCTCTTGACATCCCTCCAGCCCCAACAGGCCTCTGCAGCACCTCAAGGCATCACTTCATTCCTCTGCAGGGCTTGGCCAAGCCTGGGTCCCACCCCAGCTGGTGTTCCCAGGTGCTGTGTGACTGCCAAATGTCACAAAACACCAAACTCACACTCTGCATCTGAGGGAGCTGCTCTGGGGCAGCACCAACCCTCCTTGCTGTGGCTGCAGTCATATTTCTGGTTGAGGAAGGAAGGTGAGGGCTGCTCCAGGGCCTCTCATTGGGCTGGGGCTCAGTCAGGAGTTCCAGCACATCCAGGAGAATGACCAGAGGTGGGAAGGGAACAAGAATTTCCATGCACTCAAAAGTGGATGATGTGGAAGCTGAACCTTCTTCACTAAGCTTCCATGACCTGTGGTGTGTTCTCCAGCAAACACCAGAGTTTTCCTGATCCAATCCACCCTCAACTCAATGTGGGGTGTCCTCACGGCAGGTTCTATCCAGCTGCTGCACTCCCCTCTTCATTTGGTTTATGTTCACAGGACTCCCTTGCCCAGATGGGAGAACACATGAAAGAACATTGCTCCTGCCTCCTCTGCATGCAGGTTACATGTCAGGACATGTGCCTCGTGACAGGTTAAGAGGGCACATTTTGGGGAAGGGAAACTTTCTGACAGCTCATCCCAAGAAGGCAGGCAGATAATTATACTCCCAGTGGGCTCCAACCTCACCAGGAGAAGGCAACGCCTGACTTCGGTCACAATTTGGTAATTTACAGCAGAAAAAACTCTGGCAAAAAGAGCAGCGGAAAGAGCAGTGCTGTGGCTCTGTATTTTCTTGGGCTTTAGATTTTTACTGCTAGTTACTGCTAGCTGTTTCCATGGGAACAAAATTCCTATTCTCATAACAATGTCTTTGTTACTTTGTAAATACTAAAGAGAGCTTTGCTCTTCTCACAGAAATTTCCCAAAACAATCTCTGTCACCTGTTGTTTGGTAAAGGAGAAGAGACGCAGTCCTTCTCTGACCAATCACTGCCCTTTCAGTGCTTCATGTTATAAAAGGAAAAGATTCAAAATAGTAAAGCCGCCTGAACATCAAGAACTGTCTGTGTGCCTTCTTCGCCATTTGTCACTGTAACGCAGTGCTCCCAGAGAGTGATGCAAAGTCTGTCACCCAAAATAAGCACAGGAGATGGTCCCCGCTTCAGTCAACTGATATTTGGCAGCTCTGGGTGTCACAAGCAAAAGTCACGAAGAGACAAGCCAAAGGTATCCCAAAGGACAGTCTTCCTTCTGCCAGGAGAGAAGCTTGGATGGCCAGGAAATGCCCCTTTGGAGGCATTTTCTTGACTACAAGTTTCCAGGTGTGCAAAAGGCGAAGCTGTTCTCAAACAATTTTCCATTTTCTCCCTCCTATGCCTTGCACAACATCCCATGGCCTTAAAACCAGAAGGGAAAAGTGAAAAGGGAAATGCATGTTTTCTCTCCAATCCCCTATGCTATCCACCTGTCCCACATCCTTTCCTATTCATTGCTTTTTTACAGAAAAGGGATTTCAGGAACATTATGAGATGCTAGAAAGGGAGAGAGCCAGCCCTGTAAACTCCCCACCTGAGGCTGAACAGAGAGGTGAGAGCTTTTACTGACAAAAGACTGAGTGAAGACAAGCACTGTCCACCCAGCTCTTTGCTATTGTTGGAAAGAACACATATCAGGTCATCCACAGTTGAAGCTATGAAGGAGGTAAACACCTCTCCTTTGAATGGTCCTTACTCAAAACTGAACTGGGATGCAATAAATCAGCCCCCACATTCACACAGAAAAAAAAAAATTTAAAAAATAAAAAAAAAGAGAGAGAAAGAAAAGAAAGAAAGAAAGAAAGGAAGGAAGGGGAAATTTAGATTAGTCACAAAGAAGTTCCCCCGCCTGCTTCTCTGTGCATAAAGCAATCTCCTGAAGGCACTGTCTTCACTTCACCTCTGCTCCTGCGACGGGAGCTCACCAGACCCCTGCTTCCTGCGGGCTCCTGCTGTGCCCTGGCCCTTCCCCAGCAGCTGCAGGCAGAGGGGCTGGGATGGAAGGACAGCCAGATGCAGAGCCAAGGGCTGGAGAGAAGATGCACTGCGAAAGGGAACCTGTGGAGGATGAATGCAAGCACTGGCCAGGAGGACAGGTTGGGAACACACTGCACCTCGTGTCTGCAGTTGCTCAGTGGATTTTACTGCTTGCCTGCCTGATTTACCTGGGTATAGATTTTCTGCGGCTCTCAGCGGTAAGAACTCATGTTCAACCCTCTGTCTGCTGGCCTGTAAAGTTTTGTGTGGGCCATTCTTTTCTTTTCTTTTTTTCAAGAAAAGAAAAGAGCTTTTAAGTTTATCCCTATCCCTATTCAAGTTTTTAATCCCTTCTGTATGATAGTATTTTTTAATTTTTTTTTTAATTGCCTGTCCTCAAAGTAACATTCAGTTGCTCAGTGCAGGGTTTGGGCCCAAGTTTCCAGCAGAGTGACTGTTCCAAGAATGCTCTTCTCACTGACCCCTGGGGGAGGGAGGTCTGACACCCTCCCACTCTTCCCCCTCCCTGCAGAGACTTGTGCGTATTTCCATTTAATTGAATAAGACTGTGTGCGTGAGTGACAACCCGATTTGCTCATAAACACCTCCTGAACTTTTTAAGTATACTAAATGGCAGGCAGCTGTGTGAGAAAGCAAGTTGCTTTCCTGACCCTTTGAGTGCTCTCATGGGTGCCCATAAAGGGAGGTTAGGAGCAGTCACCTCCCTCTGTGCATGTGTGAGAAAGGCTGGTGTGTCCAGAGAGTTTTGTGTGCCCGTAACACCAGCAAGCAAGCAGGACAAATAACAGATACTTGGAGCTCACAGTGCTCCAGCACAAGCTGCAGCAAATACATCTGCCTCTCCCACGTGCTTGCAGGCTGCTGGATTGTCAACAACCTTTCACTGCTGCTTCAGTGCTGCTTGTGCATCACCGATTTCTCCTCCCACTCCTTCTCCAGGAACTTTGCACCACTTAAAAGCTTGTTGTGCTTCGTTTTACCCGAGTTCATTCTTTCCTCCCACCTAGGCTCGTCACAGAAGCAAGCCAGGCAAGTAACCATGGCCTCATGCTCCAGGTCCTCTGCTGTTTAGTGAAAACCCTTGTGCTCTGCACAACTTTCACTGACCTGAGGCTCACAGTGGTTATTAAACTGCTGAACAATGATCCTGATAACACTGAAAGATAATACTTGTCATTCAGGTCAGTCCTCTTCTCCTTCCACTGCTTTGGGAGAGAGAAGTTACACTGTAAGCCAGCAGAGGAGGGCAAGCAATCACAGTGCTCAAGGTACAGAAAACTCTCCCAGGTCACACTCTGGCTGTGAAGCCTCATCTCTCAGCATCTGACTCTTCTGTAAACATTTTCCTCTTCCAGAGGAATATAGCAGGGCCTGGCATTGCTGTCTGTGAGCCTTACAAACCCAAGAGAGCAGCAGCAGGTGAGGGGACTGAGTACACGTCTGGAATTTCCTTTCCTCAATAGAAACAGCTGAAACAAGGTGCTCGAGGAGCAGCAATGGCAAAAGATGAGAAGTCCAGGTCTTGAGAATCACCAAAGGACCTTTTCAGTTTTAAACAGTTGCTAACTCCAGGGTTAGGTCTATTATTTCTATTATTTTAACAGATAACCCTGGTGTCCTGTTTGGAGTGCACTGTTCTGTGCAGGAGCAGTACATGGGGAGATTTCATTGCAGTGCAATCACAGGGCTCAGCTGGGTAATCATGAACTGACCATAGAAACGTCTCCTGAAGGGGCAGCAGTACGAATCTGCCTTGACTTTTGGGGCAGTTTAGGGATACTTTATGGAAGTAGGGGCACAGCAGCGTGAGAGTGGCAGGCTTGGGAGTGCTGGCCCATGGGAGTGAATGAGTGGCTCTCCCTACCC
Organism: Acrocephalus scirpaceus scirpaceus; assembly: GCA_910950805.1. NCBI lineage: Eukaryota > Metazoa > Chordata > Aves > Passeriformes > Sylviidae > Acrocephalus > Acrocephalus scirpaceus. The sequence continues at coordinate 28,552,347 of OU383779.1, forward strand.
TTAAGCGAGAGTCTCCTGTTCTCCAAAGGACGGAGTGCCATGCTAACTTTATTTGCAAGGGAATAACTGTGTTTTTTCACAGAGAGACCATATTTGATTCCTTTCCATTGTCCTCATGGAAGCATGGCTCTTTAAAAAAAAAAACCCTCCTGGACTGTTTTGTGAGAACAGAGCATAAATAATGACTCAATAAAGTCAGCATCCTCAGGCCAGAGTGTGCTTAACAAAAAGGGACAGTGATCTCGTTTTTGTCATGACATCACTTGGAGAACAAACCTCACCTGAGATTTCCAAATGAGGAAGTCAAAAAAAGGTCAGTGATAGTTTGCTTTTGCATCTGCAATTCCCACCTCTGCTGGAATTACCTTCTCTTGCCACACCTTTCCTGTTGCTTGGGAGGTAAAATTCATGATCCTGGTGAGGAGAAGGTACAACCCACTTCCAGAGAACGGTCACCTGCCACCTGTGGGACACCTCCAGGTGTGACACAGGCAGTCCCCTCAACCCCTCAGACCTTGAGGTTTGCGCTTTGTGCGGTCCAAACTTATTCCTGAAACTTCTGCCACGTGGCATGGCCCTGGACGCAGTGTCCCAGCCAGGAGGAAGTCTCCTGTTCAGGGACCCAGAATAGGCAGAAAGGAAGGGTCTGTGTGTAAATGGCATGGGGAAATCTGAAGCTGGCAGTAAGAAGCACCTCTGTATCCTCAGCCGTCCTGGCACACTCTCCCACATGCCGTACAAAGGCAGAGCAGAGAAAGGGGGGTCAGTAACTTTGCTTCGAGCTCCCAGAGTCCTTCCAGTACCACCAATACCTTGTCTCCTCAGCAGGATTTACCAGTAGGCACCTGCAAAGTGCTTTGAGATTACGCAATAGCTGCAAGAGATACGTAAAACAGGCAATTTGCATTCGTGACAATGGGGTTGATATTTTTATAAGTGCAACAAGTTTGTCACCCAAGCTGTCTGTGTTGAATACACCCTTTCCATCAGTGGCCAGATGGCACAGATTGTGGTAGATGTCATTTGATCTCAGACACTCAGAGCTTGTCTTGTTGAGAAACTACCTGGAAATCCCGGCCGCGTGAGCCAAGAGAGAAATGCTCGTGCACTCAGGAATAAGATCAAGCATGAGATTCAAGCTGAGGCAATGGATAGGGACAGTGATGCCGAGGGAGACAGTTCCACCAGACCCAGCGGGCCAACAAAGCTTGTGTTTGTCAGCGGAGCATCAGCCGTGGCAGCGCTAGAGGGTGCCAGAGCAGACCTTTTCAAGCACCAGCACCCACCTCAGCTCCGGCACAGAGCGGTCTGAGCTCCCGCTGCCTTCCCCTGCCGCTCGCCTTTGCCCCGAACCTGCAGTCTGTGCCCACACCCTGCACACTCCCTGTGCTCACAGCTGCTCTGTCCCTGTGACACCTGAGCCCAAATCCATGACAGTCAGCCCAATCCACATCTCACTGGCACACCTTCTCCCTTAGGAAGCCTTTGGCACGAGCAAAGAGAAGAACGCAGAGTGCTGAGCCCAAGCTTTCACTCTTTGATCAGGCAAAACGCTGAGGGCTTGTGGTTGTGTAGAGACTGCAGATTTGGGTCTCCTGTGGTTATGACGAGAGACAAGTTTGAGATGCCAAGTTCAGATTTAAAAATCCAATGCAGAAGCCTGGTGTTTTGCATATCTGACCAGTAAGATACACACTTCTATATTTGCACTCACTTTCTCTGTTATGTTCATAAAATACAAATCACAGAGTCACAGATTGATTTAGGGTGGAAGGGACCTAGAAGATAATCTTTGTCCAATCCCTCTGCCATAAGCAGAGATGGACACCTTCCACTAGACCAGGTCACTCCAAGCCCCTTCCAACCTGGCCTTGGACACTTCCAGGGATGGGGTATCCACAGCTTCTCTGGGCAACCTGTGCCAGTGTCTTACCACCAAAATCAGGGAGAATTTCTTCCTAATACTTAATCTAGACCTGCCCTCTGTCATTTAAAAACCATTCCCCCCTCCCTTATCACACCAAGCCCCTGTCAAAAGTCTCTCTCCAACTCTCTTGTAGCCCCTTTAGGTACTCGAAGGTGCTTTAAAAAGCTCTCCCCTAAAGCTTTCTTTTCTCCAGACTGAACAACTCCCTCAGCCTGCCTTCATAGGAGAGGTGCTCCAGACAATTTTAAACCCATCTCAGTGCACTTAAGAGCCTCTGAGAGACACAGACACCCAGTAACAGCCTGACCCAAAGTACAAGGAGCCATAAAGCCAGACCCACCTCGTGGTGCCCTGCAGGAGGGTGGGACAGCACGCCTGGCTCCCTGCTCTGCCAACGATGCCTGTTTGCCAGGTGCTGTAAGCCAGGCTTGAGGAGGTCATGCAGAAGAGGCTCTGCACCCTGAAGTCCTTCCTTGCTGTTTGCTCTGACTCGATTGCACACACCCAGCATGGTTTTCTAAACAAAACCAACACTGCCCAGGGTGGCCTGGAGGGCTCAGCACTGGGCTGGGAAACACGCTAAAATAGGATTCTACAATAATGATCTAAAATCAAATCCAGATCAGAGCTGGCTGGCAGCAGCTGTGATGCTGAGACTGCCTGCCGTGCTTTTGGAGACGCAGCTGCTCTGCCCCTGTAGAGAATGAACGATCCTGGCTGAGAACTGAAAGTGACAGCAGCAACAGTGAGGTGCCAGCCCGGTGCCTTAACGAGGATTCATCTGCTTTGTTTTCCAGACGCAGAGTGACAAAGTGCCGTGGACCCACATCCGGTACACAGGTGGGTGTTGGGCGGGGGGACCCTGGCCCCTCGATGATCCTCCAGTGTAGCAGCCACCACTGTGCCACATCCCCCCGGCACAACGGGAAGGCGCCTCACTCTACCATAGTCCCCAGGCACCCTCATGGCATCCTGTGGCCTCTAAAATACCTAAATGGCTCTTACGTGCTTGGTGCCACAGTGATGGCTATTTCTTCTGGTGGAGACAGGTGCCAGGAGAGCTGTCAGGAGAGAGGGGCCAAGCTTGCCAAGCCTGTCCCAGTGCTGCAAGGGGCCAAAATGAAACAATTGGGTTTTCCCAGAGCAGAACAAAAACCCTGAAAATCTACATGGATTTCTGCAGCCCTCACCTATCTCCTAAAACAATCTTTCACTCTGTGAATGAACAAGAAAGGTATTTTTGAGAATTTACTAGATGCACACAGCACGCTCTTGGGTTTTTCTGAAACAAGTCAATGGTTTCCTGATGTATGAAAAATGTAAATAACTTCCTTGGGAGGAGTGGTTGAGAGCACACACCATGCAGATATGCTGCTCGGCATGACAGCTACATTGGATATTTGTCCTATGTCACATCTCAAAGATAAAACCAATTACTATTTTTTTTTAAATACTACTGACAATATTATTGACAGTTTTACTTTCAGCTAAAAGCATGAGGCAGCAGTGAGTCCAACCTAATAGATACTCATGTTCTTCAAAAAAAAACTTGAGAAATTTAGCCCCAGCCCAGAGGGGTTGTTGCTTCCTGCCTGGAGGCCTTCTGGGTGCCCTGCTCCCAGGGGTTTCAGCTTGTGTGTTAAAAACCCAGGGGCACAGCAGAGAAACACGGCCAGCCTAGCCCTGGGAACTGTTACTATTCATTCTGTGAGAAAACCTTTCATGCCAAGTTCCGGCTTAATTTCTCCTCATTCTGCTCTCTATTAATTAGTTCCTTCTGCTTCTGTCTCTTTGCTACTCTTTCATCTTGTCTTCTGGAAAAAAAAAAACCCCAAACCAAACCCTAACATGAGAACTTATGTTACCAGCATCTCCACAGAAAGCACTTTTTGTCTAACAGCTCTGGACGCTCTTTTTCCTCATCTTATTTACTGTCTTAATTTTCCTGTTCTTTTTACGAACCTGTGCTTTGTAAACTCATAGTGATGCTTTACTTACTGCATTTTTCTGTATTCTAAGATATAGACTAAGTAAATAGTGCATAAATAAAAATTTGGAGGAGTAGTCCATACAAACTATGTGCCGAAAGGCAGAGCTTAGTCAAGAGCAGGAATCTGTAAATTTTCACGGTAGCTGATGTCTCGCTATAGTAGATGATATTCAAGCTCTGGTCTGCCCTGTTATCTAGTTTACTCTCCCCTTTTTTTATATTTTTCAATCTTCCCTGCAGTAAGGCGGTATAAAACAATCAATATCCTAGAAGCCATTTGTCATCATGAGGTCATCTTTGCTTCCTTCCATTCCAGGCAAAAGTATCAAAGGAGTAGCCGTGAATCTCACTGCTGAATTGGGCCCTATCCAGATCAGAAATGGTTCCATCGTGATCCCCTGTGATGGCCTCTACCTCGTGTCCCTGAAGAGTTCCATCTACCTGGAGGAGGAGGACTGGCTGAAGCTGACCCTGCAGGGCACACACAAGGCGAGCAGCAGCACCCTGTGGGAGCAGATTGTGCAGAGCAGCGACCGCACAGTGAACCTCACCACAGCGCTCTACTTGTTCCAGCAGGACAGCATCACCCTGTGGACCAACTCCAATGCCAGCATCTCGGATCTGTCCTTTAGCCTGGTGCTGTTAAGTGACAACAAGTGCTAGCTGGAGGAGCTGGCGTATGAAAAGCAGCATGGAAAGTACAGCCTTCCCCACCGACCTGTAGGTTTTGTACTTGTACAGGCAGACTGCTCTAGAATCCCTCCCTGGGGCTGTGGAGAGCCTCAGCGGGAGTGCAGATAAACCACAGTGCAGACAGGCTTTATGTAGTGCATGCAGGGTTCACCTCTTTGGAGCTCTGTGCAGCTGATTTGCTACCCAGGATGGATCTTTCCAACACTGGGGAAAAGGATGCGTGGAGCTCTGGAAAAGAACGGAAATGAGAGCCAAAGAAAGTGACCCAAGCTTAGCTCATACTCAGAGAAACCTCGGGTTTCTCTCTTTACTTGACAGTATCTGTATATAGTAGAAATATGTTGTACTTTTTTCTCAAATAAAAGTCTGGTGAGTCAGGAAGATACCTCAAGTGTCTTGAAGCCACATGGAGCAGGAGGAGCACAAATCTGCCTGGAAAGATGGAAAACAAGGAAGAGGCAGCAAGGGAATGTCTTTGGAGTGAGCCAGATAAAGGCTGTCTAAGAGGTAAAGGCCGTGAGAGAAGGTGGTATTTGGAAATGAGCTGACAGGCTCTGCGCTGACTGTGGAATTTTGGGGAGCAGCCTTTGAGAGCAGAGCCCCACTGGCTGCTCCAGCTGTCTGCAGACTACTGAAGCCTGACCCCAAGGAATATCTGGTGGGACATTTATATCTTGAGATGTAAGGTCTCAGAGGAAAATCTCCTCCAAGCACACACACACTGGCTTGACCTAAAAGTGATCCAGGCACATGAAAAGTTGGGCAAACGTGAAGACTTCTAGATTCGGTGACTTCTCTCTAGCAGACCAAGTGGAAGCTGCAGGTCTGTGCATCCTTTCCTTAGGGAGGACTCGAATGGTTCTCATGACTGCCCTTGACTTTGTCCCACAGGTGTGCACCAGAGGCACTCCTCCACAAGGCACCTGTACACATCTGCCTGGCTCCTGCTGCTCTCGGTGACCCTGGGCTGCTCATCCCTGTTCTCCTTGCAGCTTGGGGCTGCTGGAGACAAGTCCTGCCCTGCCCATGTTGCAGGCACCACCTGCCCTCAGCACAGCCAGCAGCTGGGGGATTTTTTGGTTAAAGTGAGACAGATTTTAAGGGCGAGTTGACTACGTGTCTCCCAATGAACTCCATCAACATTTCAGCGTGTCACTGATGCCTGTACACTCCAAAGTATTTTGTTAAAAGTATTTATGTATTTAAATGATAGGGATCAGATTTCGTAGAAACACGGGGATGGGTTCAGACCAGGTTGTCAGTACTGAACTCATCTTTGAAAATGCTCCCAATTCTCTGGACTGTTCCTGCTTTGCAGGCACCCAGATCTGGACTGACCCACTCATGGCTGAGCACTCCTGCAGACTCAGGTGCTACAGGCAACTAAGGACATCCTCCAGGCCTTGGAGAGCTTTCCTTGGTTTTAGGCTAATGAACTTCCCTGCCTGGGCCAGGCCAGAGCCTCAGGGGAAACGGCTGAAGCAGTTCACTCATGCAGTGCCAAGAAGCAGCTTTTCTCCTCTCAGCTGAGAAGCTGTGGCTGACTTGCACTCACAGGATGCTCATCATAAAGGGATATTTTGGGGTTTTGACTCTAGCCATGCTTACCACCACAGGGACTGAAGGCAGCTGCACCCTGCCCCGAGGCTGGGGATTGTCACACTCCCCAGCAGAAGTGAGAATGTGTTTATCTTCCTAAAAGATAATAAATTTTTCCTTTGCAACATTTGGGCTTGTAGTGTCCCTTGGAGGTGGGGGCTGGGGGAGAAGGAGGTTGGAAGTGACCGGTGAATTATACATTCAATAGACAATTATACATTCAATGAATAAGACATTTCCACTGCTATGAAAACTGTATTAAATTTTCACATACTTCCTTTTTTTCACAGTTCAGGTTTGGTTTCAGCTCTCCACGAGGGTATACAGGGCTGGTGCCTCCCAACATGTGCTAACACAGGGCAGGCCATGTCAGTGGTGTGTGCAGGCGTGCACAGCACAGCAAGAAAGATGAAGCCTAGAGAGCACAAATGGATTTGTTCTTTGGAAGGTAGCACACCTTCTTATTTAGAGCAGGAGAGGACATTTCACGCACTGATCCCACTGCACTTCCAGGCTGAACTAGGCTGACCTACATATATACACATGCATGCACTTGTCTTGAAATAAAGGCTGAAACGATTCAACTCCTGACATTGATTACTTGATGGACTGACTGTCCTCATCAGTAAGTTTCCATACCAGCTTTTGTTTGTATCCAGAGACCCCTTTCTTCCACAAGGTTAAAAGTCTCTTTGATATGAGAAACATTGATTTTTGTTACTGGGGTTGTTAAGGCCTTGAAGGAGCTCACAGATGGTGCTAGAGTCCCATCTTACAGCTCTGTTCAGCCAGGTCAGTGCACCCAGGGTTTAGGTCACCCCTTGAAGCCGGGAGTGTGGAAGTGCAAGGCTGGACCAGGCAGTTTCAGGAGACAATCCCTGACTACAGAGGGACAGCACATTCTTTTTCCTGTGCTTGCTGTCAATGAAAGGGGACCTTGTGGTCTGTCCTCCCTTTCCGTGAGGCCATTTCACAGGGCACAGTTTTGGTGTCAGGGCAGCCTCTCCCAATGCTGTAGTTGTCTAACACGTTCTTGCACAAGCTGCAGAGGTGGCCACTGTGGACTCCCTCTCTTCCCTTCCCTCTCTTCTTTCCCATCTCTCCTCGCTCACATTAAGGGTGACAAAGGTGATATGAGAGCCATGGCCACTGCTGGGGAAGGAGCTCCCAGCTGAGAAGGAGCTACTGAAGGTGATGCAGAGCAGAATGGGATGGAGGCCACTTCTCCTTACACAAGAAATGATGGGAAACATTTAAAGTCCATTCACACCTGTGTGAAAATCGCCTCATTTTCTACCACATATGGTTATCAGTAATAATGGATAACGAGCCTGTGGTTTTTCAGACACCACTTACATTTCCTCAGCCAGCGTGAGTCACAGCTATTGCCTGTCAGCTTCACTAGCAAGAGAGGAGAAAGCTGAATTGTGCTTGGCAAAGTGCAGCTGGCTGCTGCTGCTGTAGAGCCAGCACTGTCCAGCTCAGGCAGCAGAAAGCACAGGAATTTAGTTTCCTTATTCAACAATCAAAATGGAGAAGTATGACATAGACTGCCTCCTGCAGTAATTAGTTGGGAAGGTTTGGCTTATTAGACTTTTCTCAGCAACATCTCTAACTTCAGAGCTGCTCTCTGTGCTGGCAGTTGATTCCTGTTTTCCAAGGGATCCAGACCAGCCTCAGAGATACTTGCTTCCAGCTATGGGATAATCCACCAAAATAAGCAAATTAAGCAACACACTGAGGACTGGGAGGAGTTGGTGCCAGGCCAGAAAAGGACAGTGGTGAGAGAGTAGCAAAAGGACAGTGATGAGAGAGTAGCAGAAGGATTTATCATCCTCTGCAACTCTATATGCCCTAAGGCCAGGGAGGATCAGGGAGGTTATTTGCTCATTTTCCAAGTGGATGAGGAAGGCTGCTAAAGGTTCAGTCCTCCAAGCAGATGAGTAACGCTATTAAGGGCTAGCAAACCCAGAAAGCAGAGTGGAGACTGGGGGCACACCTCCCCATGGAGATGCCAAGCAGTGAGGCAACTTTCTGGCAGCTGCTCAGCATCCCAGAGCAGAACACACCCCACGTGCTGTGCTGGAAGAGGGTCTCTGTGCCCGCTGCACCAGGAAGGAGGAGCCTGAGGATTAGAAAACCCACAGGCCAGGGCAGGAGAGGACAGTGGGGCTGGCTGAGCTGTCCCAGGGGAGCAAGGACACTGGGCACAGAGCCCAGGCAAGCACAGGGAAGGAGAGATCAGGAGAGATGTGAAGCTGGGTAGGGGTCCATGGACTGGTTGTTCTTAGGACTTTAGGAATGTAGGACTGTCAGAAAGCAGGACTAAAAAAGGGTTTCTCCTGTGAGCTCACTCTCAGTGAACCAAACCTCTGAAACACCTAAACATAGTCACTGCCTCCTCAAACATCCACTTCCTCCTCTTGCATCATTACCTTTCCAGTGTGACAGGTCTGTACTCTTGCTCACCTGTTGTCCCAAGGAGGTTACGAGCCCCACCTCCTCACAAGCACAAGGGCACTCCCATTCCTGGGCCTGCACTTTCTCCGACCTATGCATTTCACAGAGTCTGGTAGTCCCTGCTGTTCCTTGGTGGCCAGCCAAGGCACAGGACAAAGTTTGGGGCAAGACAAAACTTGATGTGGGCACAGATGTACTTTCCTAATAATTGCTTTTGTTGTTTGCTTTAAGGCAAAATTCACACCCATTTACTGCTAATCCAGAGACCTGTTTCATTTCTTTACATAGAAAAGGTGGTACTGATCACACTGCAAAGACAAACACAACCCAGCATAGAATTTGATTCATAAAGGATACAGCAGCCCCATCATTTCATTGCCAAGTACATGCCTGAGACAAGACATAACTGGAGTCATCTCATGGAGTTCAAAGGATTCACTTTCCTGTGTCTTGTGTTGATTTAAGGTTTCTGTTACTGCCAGTGTCTGCTTATTTGGCTCACTGTCATCAGCCCAGGAAGTGAGCAGAATGCATACGAACAGATGAGACTTGGTTTCAGACTTTCTTAGGGTTATGTGCAGCATTTTGAATCATTGGTTGATCTGCTTCTCCCTTCGTCACTTCCCATAAGACCCAGAAACATTGACACACTTGCCAGCAAGAAACTTCTGTAATGTCTCCTGTGTGCTAGGACTTGATGGTCTGAAAGTCTTTTCCAGCTTAAACGATTCTATAGTTCCATGTGTTCCACCCTTAAAACATGAAGAACTAACCTTGGTTGGTTAGAAAAACCCTTAGCTGTTCATCCACTGTGAAAAGACTCAGATTATCCACTGTCCCCAGAAGCACCTACACTTTGCTCCAGCTCACAGGAGAAAAATCTCACTGCCTTTCCAGTTAGTTTCAATAACTCAAGTAATCTCCTTGTATTATGCTTGATCTTTTTCCCAAAAATGTCTTTTCTAGAAGCAGGGCTAGGGGCTGCCTTCCCAAGCCAGTGCTTCATGGCCCATGAGCCAAATCCTGAGGTTTGCACTGACTGTGCTGTCACAGATGCAGCCAGAAACCTCACCTGACCCATTCAAAAAAAATAAAGCCAGGATTCCTTCTTGCCGTTGTGGGTACAGTCACACACACCTTTGTCCCATGCCTGGGTTTGCAAAAATACCTGTAAAGAAACAGATGGAGAGACAAAACCCTCCTCTGACCCTGCAGACTTCCACAGGGATCTACACACAGTTTGGACCAGAGAAGCTCTAGCTGTTTGCAAGAGCCATGCTGCAGGTGGTGTTGGTCTGAACTGAACACCAGTCACACCATTACCACTCGCAGATCAGAGGTCAGCACAACAATGCTGAGTAAAGAAAGCTGTGTCAGACCAGAGAAGAGGCTGAATCAGTGATCAAAACCTAAACTTAAGTGGAAACAGCGGTGCTGCATAATTAACACCTGCCATGCTTCACACTGTAAAGAAAGCTGATGAAAAAAGCAGAGAGAGACAGAATCACCAAAGGGTGCCGAGCAGGGAAAGCTCTGAGGGGTTTTCTAAGCATATTATAAAGAGGGCTTTGGTGAGACACAAGTGGCTCCTCCATGTGTGTGGGGTGCAAGCTCTCGACCTGCAGGTGAGCATTCCTGTCCTGCTGGGAGCAGCTCCTGCACACAAACTCCTCGGGATGGTGTGTTTGGGATCCCGGGTAAACCTCACTCAGACCATATCCGTGAAGAGCAGTGAGCATTGTAATCAGCCCTGGAAGGCTTCTGGGAAGGACAGGCAGGCTGGACAGTGTCTTCGCTTAACAGCACCCCAGGGCAAAGTGCTAAAACATACAGCATCAGGAGTCTCTGTAATGCATGTAAAGTCACATTGTTTTAAATAAGAATTGTTGTGATGGAAAAACAAGCTAATTTAGTCAGAGAAAATAGTCATAAGGGAAGAACACAGTTCTCTCAAGTAATGAAAAGTGACCTTTTCTGTTGAGGGTCATCAGTGTGAGCACAGTAATTAAGGTGTTTTGATCAGCAGTGATGCCTATCAGATATCTCACTTCTTGTGTGTATTTTCCTTGGGCCTAAGGCTGTACTATAACCCCACCCCGAGGGAAATATTTTCTGGCCTTGTAATTCTGGAGCACAGCTCTGAATGAGTGGCTTTGTCTACACCAGTTCTATCCTTGAGAGACCAGCACTATCAGGTCACTGTGGCCCCAAGGGCATGTGAGACCAACTTGTTTTTTATCTCTTTGTCCTGTTTTGCGCCCTCTGAGCACACTGAGTCAGTCCTCGAGGTCTGAAACTTTGTTTTTCTCCTTGCCCTCCTGACCATGATCATCAAAAGCATGAGTATGTTAAAATACTTCAAATGAAAGTACATTTGGTCTCATTCTTGCAACACTTTTACACTTGCACTCTCCAAACCCAGGAAACTGCAACAACAAATTAAGACAGATTGAGCAGGGACTGCAGTTACGGGTATTGTGTCACAAATATCTGAGGACTGCGCATCTCAGTTTAGCTGTTTCTGAGTCTGTTCTGCAATGCTTGCACACCCTTGCACACAGGTGCAGATATGCCAGGCATACCGCGTTTTCCTCACAGCTCCTGTGAGACCACCTTCAGCAAATAGCAAGGCATGAATTCAGCAATGTGGTGGGAAAATGAAACTCAGGCCCACACTCACAGTTTTGTTTGAAATGGTCCTGAATTGCTGTGGTGGCTTTCCACAGCTTGAAATACCAGACTGGGGGATTGGCCACTGGGGGATTGCAGGGATCACTCTGACACTGTCCAGGGGATGGACGGGAGAGTTTTGCTCGCTGCTGTTTTGGTGACAGCCAAGGGATGAACACAGCGTGAGGTGACACAAAAAGGCAAGGGGCAGAAGGCAGCCTCAGACAGGCAGGTTCCCATCAACCACAGAGCTCAGAGAGCAGCCAGCATAACCATGACTTCACACAAACACACACACACACACACACACACACACACACACACTGCCTGCAGCCCCTGCTCCCCTAACCCAAGGGCTGTGAGAAAAGACACATTAGGATTGGAGTTCTGGTCTCTGTTCCTGGACCTGGTTTCGGTGTTTAGCCAAAACAAGGCCTAAAGCAAAATCCATGAAGGATGCGCCACCCATCACAGCCTTGCAACTGGAGTTGGGGTCCCTCTGGCTCTTTCTCCCTGTCCCGTTCCTTTGCACGGTGACACAAGCTCAGCAGGAAGGTTGAGGAGGCTGCCATGCAGCAGTGAGAGAGGCTGTGGGTGCATGTTACATATAGGTAAAACCTTACAAAAAAAAGGCCTTGTAAAATCAGGCCTTGCTATTTCAGCTAAGTTAACAACTAGCCTGAAAAGTTCCTGTGAGAAAAGAATTACAAGAATGAGAATCAGTTTGTATAACAGTCTATTCTTGTGAGAAAAACAGCTTGCACCTATGGGGAAGAAAATTCTACCCATATAAAACACTCACTTCCCAGGAGACAAAAAATGTAAACTATCTAAAAAGAGAAAAGTTTGATAAACATCTACACTAACCATTACCAACCAATGAACTGAGCTTCAGTAAATTACTGGCCAATTAAATTCAAACACGGGACCTTCTAATATTCCTGTAAATATGAGCTATGAAGCTAAAGATTCGAGTATTCTACGTAAAAAACAAGTGTCTTATCCATCTCTCTTGCAACAGGTGCAAGTCTTACCCAAGGCTGAACAATGCCTGTTGCTTGTCTTTCACACGGGATTTTTCCCCATGCAAAAGCAGGCCAATGTCACTAGCAGAGTTCAGTCTTTGCCTGAATTTTCAAGTTTCCCAGAGAAATGAAGGTTTAGGTTATTTTCCATCTCCATCCACATTGCCACAGAACTTGGGCAGGGTGAGAGGAACCCGGCATTGCTCAGAGCAGGCACACTGAGTCATGTCAGGGTGAGAAAATTAGCTGAATTAGAAAATTCAGGCTCAACAGACACTCTTCTAACTACAGTACATACCAGTATGTTTGGGCAGTCTTGGGGGGAAAAAGACACCTGGGATCTCCCTGCATTTCTGAGGTCTGGATGTCTCCTGATGTTGTGGCAGGTGATGCACTCACGAGAAGTGGGAGCTGGGATGTGTGGGGGAAACATCTGGATCTTTGTAAACAAAACAAGCACTGTGAGGATTTGGAGGTGGGAGCTCCCAAGGGATTGCTTCACAGCAGAAGTGAGAGGGAACGTCACAGCCCTGTCATCACAAGACCTTTCTCGCAGCAAGTTCCTGGGATGCCCTGAGGTCAGAATTCCTGCAAACATGAACATACCCCTCCTTTCCGGCTGCACCTCCCCTGCCTGCTCCTCCTCTTCGTGCCCTCATGTCAGGAGAGGAGCACCTCGCTGCAGCACATGAGATCATCCTGCCAGGTGCTGTGTGGGCAGCTGAGATCTGTCAGCAACCTGTCCCATTTTTGAGTCCATAAATTACATCTCGCTTAACCAAAAGAAGCAGGAAAGAAATTTCAGTTCTTTTGCCTGGGAACACTTATGGGAAGGGCTTACGAAGGAGGCTGATAATTGAATGAATGCAACAGCTCTCAACTGGTAATGCCAGCTCATCAGTTTCTGGGCTGGGCAGAAAACCTCACTATGGCTGCAAAACAGACTGAAATCTTAATTTTTCTTCTGCCTGAGTCTCCATCAGCTTTTCTGTTCTGATAGTAAGTAGACAAGGCAGCTGAATAAACAGAGAGGATCGGCTTTCATTTTGGACCCTCCAGGCACCACATCTTGTAAACTGCTGTTCAGCTGCTTGGCTGTGTTCCACAATTTCTGTGCTGTGCTTGGGGAATTGCCTTGTCTCCCTAGTCCCAGCTCCCTGCTAAAACAAACTCCTAAGCTGGTGCCTGCATCGTGGTAAGGGCGTGCAGAAGCCAAGCACAGGTTACTGTAAAACCTCCCAAACAAAGAGATGATCCCAGAGGCGAGAATAGGGTCAGGGAGCAGGGGTTTGAGTACACAGAGTATTCAAGTGGCAGCTCTTGACAGTCTCTCAAGCATTGTGCCTTTGAAAGGTCCACTGACAGGTTAGATTTTACGATAAGGTTGGTGACTGTCCTTAATCAGAGGAAAAATACTTGATTAGGGTGAAAATCCCTTAATTTCTGCCAAATCCTCCAAGGAATGCAATTCAGTAGTTGGATAAAATCAGTTGAAGGATTGGAATGAATCCTATTAACATAATTTTGATAAAAATGAAGACATATTCTCAAAGACAGTGGTTTTCTCTTAATTCCTTTCAAGATTGTTTCCATGATTCATGTAATAAAAAGGGCTTCATTTCAAAAATAACAGTGTTTTTTTCAAAGCCAAACAAATAAAAGCCTTAAGAGCAAAACAAAATGTCATACCCTTATGTCTGAACTTGTAACATTTTTTGTCTGCAAGAAAGAGCAGATGTTCTTCCTTCTCGATCTTTACAAATTTTCAGTTCTTAAACCAGACAGTCACGTACTCCTTGGGAAGTTATACATACAAGCCATGGGATCTGTCCAGGACATCTTCCACATGTCGGGAAGTTTGTGCAAGGAAGCACAAATCTGGGGAACTTAGCAGTGATAATGCACAAAGGTGTCTGAAGGGGTGGATTTTTTTCCTTGCCCCTAGTCTGGGCTGAGGACAACTCCTGTTTTTCTAAACCTTTCTAGAGACAGCAGTAACAGGAGCTCAGCTCTGGGAAGAAAGACAAAAGCAAATGTGCAGAGAGGGTGGGCAGCAGCCCAGCTCGGTGGGGAGGCTGCGGGCGCTGGCTGAGCTCAGTGAGGTCCAACACTGAGGTCAGGGTTTGGATGTCTCTTCCCCGGCTTCTTAGCAAGCATGAGGGGAGAAGGGGCTGCCTTGGGTGGTTCATGGGGATCCCCTGCCTGCTTTCCTTAAGGAGTTTCCACTCTGCTCTCTGGCCTCTGGACAGAGTTCAGAAACCATCCACCAAGTGAGCATGGGAAGGAAACTCCTGCTGAGGAGTTCTGACCCAGAGCCGCAGGGTGTCCAACAACACAGCGTGGTCACAAGCTGCCAAGACAAACCAGCTCAGAGCAGGAGAGGCTGCTGTGGGTCCCAGTCCACCAGCCAAGCCAGCCAGGGGCTGGTCACAGTGTCTCAGGCTCTGGTCACACATGTTCTTCCTGTCTCCAGGGAGCCTAGGCAGGATGAGGGACAGGCGACTGACACGTGCCTGCTCAAGCCTGTGGTCAAACGCGTTTTGAGCACGTTTGTGAGGGCTACAGCACAGCATGGCTGCTGAATTTATGACATAGCTTGCTCACCACAAACTGCACAGGAGGCAGTTTTTGCTCTTCTGGATGGCACAATGCTACAGATTCCAAAAAACCCTGCACTGGGTTATCCTAAGTCCTTACTCCAGAGATTTTTCCTCCACCAGACCCCTGCCTCTGTCCCAGGATCATGGATGGTCAGAGGAGGAAGGAGCATCCTGAGCTGCATCACTGGGAAGATCAAAGAGTACCCTGCAGCTGCAGGACCCTGCATGGACCCTCAGACCCACAAGCACCAGGAGGATGGCTTGGGATCTGTGCTGGCTGCTCCTTACATAGTGAGCTCAGATAGAAGGGAGCATCTCATTAAATGAACAGATAGCAAGACGAAATGGAAAACAAGGACTTCTAGAAGTTTTTTCATGCAATAGGCCATATAAAATAACCTGTTGAAGTTATTACTATAAGAGGAAGCGAAAAGGTTAGACAGGCTCAGAAAGCAGCAGATTCACACACAAGGAATCCCTCAGAAACTGCTGAAAGCAACAGAGTGCACCTTAGACCTGGTGCCTAAGGCAGGATACCACACTGGATGGGCCTCTGAGCCCACTCAGCTTAACCACTATTGTACAAGGTTGAATGGAAAGGGCAATCAATACTCCAAGAAATAGGTCCCCAGAGCTGAGTACTGGCAGGCCAGGCTGTGTGTGCCCAGCGTGGGCAGCCCTGTGCTGCATGCTAGGACTGGATGTCCCTCCCTGTGGCGGTGCTCGTCATCTGCTGCCCTGCCCAGGCAAGAAAACTCCTCTTGGAAAGCTCATGTGATTAAGGGCAGGGAGTTGTGCAAAGCAGCACTGGAGGTGCTGATGACACAGCCCTGGCTCCATCATAAGGCAGTGGTTCTTCAAATGCATGGAGGAAATAAAAGCAGCATCTGATGATGCAATGGGGAGAAAGTCAGGAGGGGGGAAACTATAAAGACATCCATGCAGAAGGATAAGAGGGTTTAATTAGCACAACCACCCTTGAGCAACGCTGTGGGAAGGAGGGACAGCCCAGGGCAGGGGCTGGGGGCTCACCCCACAGCTGGACTGTGCCCGCTGGGGAGCACCGGGGTAGGCAGGAGGTGCCTGGCTCACACTGCACAGCACCCTGACATTGCTGAGCTAACAAGCCAGACAGGTTTTCAGCCAACATTTTCAGAGCTGGGTTTCTTGGCAGGCTGGCCCAGAACAGACACACAGCTCCAAGGTGAGTGACAGCAGGAGCAGGGCAGTTTCATTTTACCAGGGAGGGCAGAAGCAGAGAGAGGCTGGCCGCCAGACGCTGATGCAATGTGAGATGCTGAGCTCTAAGTCTTTCTGAAGGATTAGAAGAAGAAAAATTTCAGTGTCCGGGTGGGTGATGCAAGCCTCCCAGCCCCGGGCTGGGGAAGAACCATGCCAAGGTTTCACAGCTTTCAGAAGGATTTCTTCTTTCCCATCTCAGCAATCTGGGATCTCTGCCAGAGAAGGAGTAGGATGGGTGACTAAACAAACAATACTTCACTTTCCTAAAGCAATTTGTAAGGCAAGTGAAGGAGCCAAATGAGGTTACAACTGCTCTTTTTCCTCCACTCCTCCCTCTGGGCTCCTTGCCACAACATGCCCTGGGTATGCCAGGCACCAGTGCACTCCACAGCACACCCCAGAGCTCAGAAATGTCACACAAAAACTAAGTCCCATCCTTCTGTACACAACCTCCCACACTGGAAAAGACATTGCTACATACTTGTTCCATGCCAGAACATCACCACCCACATTGTAAAAAATTTCTTCCATATATCTCACTGACTGAACTGACTTTCTTTTAATTTAAAACCATTACCTCTTGTCCTGTCTGTATAAAACATCAGTCCTCACCTTTCTTATAAGCCCCAAAAAGTACTGAAAGGGCTCAATGAGGTCTCCCTGGACCCTTCTGTTCTTCAGGCTGAACAACCCCAACTCTCTCAGTCTTTCTCCACTGGAGAGGTGCTCCATCCACCTGCTCATTTTTGCGGCCCTCTTCTGGACTCACTTCAACAAATCCATCCAGTCTCTCCTGAGCTGAGGGCCCCAGAGCTGGATGCAGCACTCCAGATGGGGTCTCACCACAGCAGGGAAAAGCGGCAGAACCCCCTCCCTTGACCTTTTGTCACATCTCCTTTCATGCAGCCCACGTTTTCCTACAACCCATTTGGATCAATGTGCTATGTGCAGGGCTGAGTACAGAAGCACAACTGTAAGCTCTTGAGCCTGGGCATGAGACCAGAGTGCCACAGAAGGGCAGGGTGACATTCAAGGGCAAGTCTCTTTAAAAATAAGACACAACTGAGGAGGAAGAAGGTGCAAGTTCCTACTCTGCATAGGCAGGAATGGTCTGCAGTAGAAATGCAATAAGGAGAGAATAGTTTGTGAGAAAAGCATCCGGGGCCTGCAGAATCCTGGGACCAGGCTAAAGGTGACACTTGCTGGAAAAGGCAGAAATCACTCTGTACATGGAAGCTGGAAGGTGTGTGTGGGAGGGCTGAGTCTAGAACCAAGTATCCCACTTCCTGAAAGGGCATGAATCACACATAATCCAATGGAAAACTGGGATGTTTGGAGATGTGGGAAGCGTCTCCCAAGAGTCTCATTGTCCTCTGAAAAGATTTATCCATAAATGACTGATGTGGAGAGAAAGGAATAACTTGACCATGAGGTCAAGATAGAAAAGGGGATAGAAAGGGGATCGAAAAGGGGCCACAGGCTTAATCTGGAAGTCCATGGGAGACTGAGGACAAACTCCACATTGTTAAGGAGAATTAAGACCTAGAGCAGAGGGCCTCTGGGGTCTTCAGTTGGACAAATTCCTTTCAGGTACCATATGCCAGAACCAGCTGGTGCTCCTGCCATGGGATGGGGTGAGGTGAAGGGGTAGAGGACCTCCATGGTCATGTGATGCTTGCAGCTGAAGGAGAGAACAAGCATCAGGTTTCTGCAACAGCTCTACTGAGACTTGGAAAATGAACTCACCCATCTATCTGCAAAAATCAAACAGATTTTCTGGGACTAGTGCAGAACCACTGTGATTTTCCAGATTAGCCATGATCACTGATACTCTCTGGGTGAGGAGAGTGCAAATATGTGAACAACCACTTCTCTATTTGGTGTCTTCAGAAGACCATAATTAGCACTTTTTCATCCTGTCCCATTCACACTGTTTCCACTTACGTTCACTCTCTCATGCCACAGCTCCCCCACTTTTGCAGCAAGAGGCAGCAGAGAATGAGGTTGCACTGCTTCCTCCAACCCCAGTGACAAGGGCTGAGAAATCAGGAAATACTTTTTAAAGTTTTGGACTAGGCAAATCACTCTTTTCCTACAAGGTGTCAGACAGAGGACCAGCTCCCTCTCTGCAGTCCTCTGCTCCTGTTTTGGTTTGAATGCAGGACTTGGGCAATTGGAATGAGACTGTCAATCTCCTCAACAAATCTGCATTTACAACAAGAGATCCCAAGTGCTGACAGCTTAGATGGCCCTGACATCCTTCACCCAAGTGAGCACTTCCAAGAGCCTGGAGCAGGTGTCCCTCCACCTGCATCCCTGGCCCAAAGGGCAACTCTTACCTGTCACTAACCCCAGCACATGCTGAAAATACAGTCAAAGACAATATCATTCTACAATTTCTCTAGGTTTCACTCTTTTTCATTAGGCTGATGAGGACACTCAACCCTTGTGGCTATACCCAGATGGCAAATTTCTAAGATCCCATTTAACATGAGACTGTTGCTTCACTCACCCCTAATTTCAGTCACTATTCAGATCATATCCCTCATCAACCTGGCAGCCAGGGGCTGAATGGAAGACAGATACAAAACAAGGGCAGACAATGCATGAGAAACAAGCCAGGAAACAAGCCAAGGTGCAAGAGAACTCCAATCACTTCCTTCACTCTTAATACCCAGTATTTCCCACCAGGGTCTCACCACTGTGGTCCCCCCAGTTTGGCACTGTGCCAGCTGCACAGCCTGTGGCCCTGAGATTGGGACTCAGAGTGCCCAGGGGCTGCCCCAAGAAGGTATCCTGCTGTGGCTTCCTACCAACAGTTCCCCCATGGAGCCCTAATTTTTTTTCCATTATTGCCCATTGGTATTGTTGTGACTCCAAAACACTCAGTTTGGGAGAAACAAGGACAGCAGGAGTGCGCAGACACAGAGTGCAACAGAGAGATCTGAAATTCAAATTAATCAATCCTTCTCTTTCTCTCCTCCTGTAGACTAGGGCTGAAACTCCACTAGGGCCTTCCTATGCTTCTTAAGCCTCTCTCATATTCTTGGAAAGCTGTGGCAGCTGGAAACATGCCCGTCTTCCCACAAACATAAATGCAGGCTGCACCACAAAGTAAAGATAGGGCAATCTTTGTTTTGACAGAAAACAAGCTGGTCAGGACTTGAGAAACCTGCTTCAGGGTTAAAGCAAACTTCTTATTCATACAGGTGGTGACTTATTTGGTAATGAAAAATGCAGGTATTTATGAGGCTGCCAAGGCTTTGGAAAGCAGCTGCCCAGAGGACAGGCTGCAAAGCACAGTGTGGTGGCAGCTGAGAGAGAGGGGCTGGGACAAACATGCTAACGAAGGCCAGGTCGTCACAGTGCCAGGAAGAGTCATGGAAAGTTCCTGCCTGAAAATGCATGTGGTAAATTTGCTACTTCCAGTCTGCCTGAGGCATTACCACAAGTCCCCAGGGCTGGGCTTAGGCAGAGGAAGTGAGGTCCCCAATGGAGCACATGACACTCCCTGTAATCATTTGAACAGATATTTAGGATTAAAAAATTGGCAGGGAGTCAAACACCTGCACCTACGCACTCCAAGACAATGGAAATTCAAAGTCACAAATTAACTTAATGTGTTTTGAGCTGTGGCATTTGCAGTGTGAAGCCTGCCAAAGACTTGTGTTCTAAAGATACCAGAGAAGGGAAATAAGGGCAGAAAGGCAGGTAAGAGTCATACCCTGCTCATTAGAATAATTT
This sequence comes from Acrocephalus scirpaceus scirpaceus, assembly GCA_910950805.1. Lineage (NCBI taxonomy): Eukaryota > Metazoa > Chordata > Aves > Passeriformes > Sylviidae > Acrocephalus > Acrocephalus scirpaceus. The sequence goes on from OU383779.1 coordinate 28,572,297, forward strand.
AGGTTGGAAAAGAGCTCTAATATCATGGAGTCCAACCATTAATCCGACACTGCCAGATCCACCACTAAGCCATGTCCTTGTGTCCCTTCATGCAGGGCACAACTGCTTCGACAATAAATTTGTTTCCATGCCTCCTTACAGGCTGTGAGGAGGGAGAAAAAGAAAAAAAGAAAAAAAAAAGGAAGGACAACAACAACATCCAGTGGGTATCCTGTCAATTTACACACTGGTTGCAAAATCCCATTCCGAGAGCTGAGGCTGCTTTTGAGAAGTGTGAGAAATGAGGAAGAGAATGAACCCAAATCTGGCTGTGATTGCATCTTCTGCTCTGCTTAGCCCGAGTCCTTTTTTTTTTCTTTTTTACTGAGAGCAACAAGTTAAACACTGCCTGAACAAAAACTGCTGGGTCTACAGGCACAATCCAGTTGAGATGCAGCCATAAATATCTTTGCAAGTACAGAGAGAGAGTGCCTTAATTTAAGCAGTGATTTCACTGCTCCCAAGCTGGCCGAGGCTGGTGGGACTTGAAGAATGAGATGATGCTTGCTGCCTCCTGCCAGGGCTCCTGCAGCCCTGCACAGGGCTGGTGGCATCACTGGCATGCTGGCACAGGACTGCAGTGCCAGGGCTCTCTCCCCACCATGCACTGGCAGTATAGTTACAAATAACACGATGGAAAGGCAGATTTACAGTCCCTGGCCCCTGCCCTCCAGTGCTGCCCCTTAACAGTGCGTCACATAGGCAACTGTATCCATGCTGAATGTAACACAATATCATTAATATAAATTAAATATAATACTAGCTAGACTCAAGGTAGAGTCCAACCTGTTCAATATTTGGAAGCATTCAACTCCAGATCCTTTTTGGTCCTGTGTGATCCCACCCTTGTGGGATCATTCCCATTTAAACCTTGTATTTATTGAAGTAACTGGCAAATTTTGCATGCCAGGACTGACATTTTCTGCCCTGAGCTCTATTACTGGTAGCAATAATAGCTCTGTGTTTGATGTAAAAGTCTCCCCACATAGGCCAAGTCCTTAAATTATTTCCTTTGGAAGGAGTTTATGGAAAGTACCTTGTCTTTTTGAGATCAATTATGTGAAATTGCTACACCAAGTCAGGTGGGAAACCTCCGCAGGCTGCGGGGGTGACACAGGAAAGTCATTCCGAGGCTCCCGGGGGCTTTCCTTTTCCACAGTTTACCCTAAAGCTGCCCCCAAAGGGTGCCCTGAAGGGAAGGCAGCCCTGCCAGGGCCCAGCCCCTAGCAGGCAGCTCGCCTCTAGCACCATACAGATATTTAATTTTGGTTTTATGCAGCCAGAAGAGCTGAGGTTTTGCCCACAGGTTGGGAAGAGGCAGAGAAGAACCAAGGGTAAAGTTTAAAAAGTTTGGTTTTTATGCATTCCATCTGCAGAAAGGGAGTGCAGAAGAGCTGCCAGAGATCTCTTGGTGACATCTTTGTGACATCAGAATTTCTTTTCTAAATAAACACCAGTGAAGAGCACTTCTTCATATGAAAACTCAAAAGAATGTGCAGAATGTAAAAATAGAAACTACTTTCAAAGTTGACAGTTAAAATATTTCTTTTAATTTTTTTTTTTTAGTTTACTTTTTTTTTTACTTCTCAAGCCTCTTTGCTTTTTTTACTGCCTTCTCCACACAACACTTTAATCAGAGTTTTGTTCCCACAATAAAGAACTCAAAAAGCAGGTAAGAAAAAATATAGAAAGAGAAAAGCTAAAAATTATTTCAAGAACATCTTGAAACTCAGCTCATTTCAAACTGCGAATTGAAAGCCATCTACAAAACCCTAGCTCTTTTCTTACTCTTCCTTGTCCTTGAGTGGCGTCAGGGGAAGTGGAGGATGGCAGTTGGATTCCATTTGCTGTTTCCATTTGCTGCCAAGACTGTTGTGTGGCGTCACATTTTGGAGCATGTGTAGTTTCACTTTTACTGCGTGAATCACATCCCCTGGGGAACTGGAAAAATGTCTTTCTGCCATCAGCACTCAAATCTGCTGTCAAAATGAGAACCAGATCCCATCTGCTGCCAACTCCTCAACTAGGAAAAAAGGCAAGCGCTGGCACCTCCAGAGACAACAGCAGGTAGGGTGAGGTTCCTGTGCTTGGCACCTTTTCTCTTCATCCCTCATCCAGTGAACTCTGTGTTGCCTGGAGGGTTTTTAACCTTGACCCCTTGCACTGACATTCCAAGGTGATTTTTGGAGCCTGTTGCCGGTTTCATTTCAGGCCTCCTGGGCCAGGAGCCAAATGAAAGCTGCCTGCCTCAGTTTCGTGAGGAAGTGCTAACTCACTGCCTTTTAGCCTGGGCTGATGATGAAACTTGATGGCTCCTCCTCTTGGCCTTATTAGCGTGAGGAAATCGCCAGCATAAAATGCTGTCCATGTCCCGCTGTGGCAACACGGACCTCGGGAATTCCGGCAGTGCCTTCTTCAGCCCTGGTGCTGTTTGCATCCTCATCCTCACCTCCAGCTGTATCAATGACAAGCATCATGGAAGCACCAGCCATGCTGGAAGATGGGAATGCTCCACGGAGCAGGAGATCCCTGTGTTTGAGAGTGGCTTTTTATGGTCTCTTATTTGTGTTGATTATTGTTTCAACCCTGGTTTCCACAATCTTCTGTTTGCTCCATCATCAGCAGGTAAGGACAAAGCAAAATTCTTAACTCTCCAGTGTAGTATTCCTAATAATTAACAGTGCTCTGTTGATGCTATCAGCTAACTCCAACCTAGTAATTCTCTCCTCTTTGAAGAGTGCTAATGCTTTTAGTTTCCAAGATTTCAGCTAATAATGTTTTCACCAATCCCTTATTGTCTCACCAGTTCCTCAATATCTTCAGTGTTTTCCATTCATTTCCTTGAGCTTAAAAAAAGGTCAGGTTTTATTTGTCTGGTTTTTCTTCTCCTGCACCAGTGATGTGCTCTGTTCCAATGTGATACTGAGTGATGATGCTTTGTAGGGACCAGAGAGGCTGCGAAGTTGTGATAATGCACCAGACATAAAGCCTTTTCACACTTGGTTTTACCAGTCTAGCACAAAAACCAAGTTACTGAACCAAGTTTTGTTCTGCATTTCATGAGCTAATTCTTATGAACTTTTTCTAACTGTACATACAGTACTAAACAGAAATACAGGGTGAGCCAAGTGATTCATGTGCTGAGGGACAGCTTCTTATTTCCTGCTTTCCAAACTGTGTTTCTGTCTCCTGGAGGAGCCAAGAACCCATCCGGGATGCGGGGTTGAGATTTCCCACTGAAATGTACTTCCCTCCAGTTCTTCAGGGGAAGATACAAGGAAAAAGCTCCCTTCTGTTAAGAGGAAGGGTAGTTTGTCCTCATGGTCTGGGAGCTGCTTGGGGCATAATGATGCCAGAAACTCCTATGAGGACTAATCCTACAAGGCACTGATGTTTAAAATAAAATAAAATAAAATAAAATAAAATAAAATAAAATAAAATAAAATAAAGTACAAAGACTTCTAAATTCCCACAAGAGAGGAATATGCTCTGCACCTTATAGCAGGAAAACATAAAAAAAACCCAAAATAAATTAATTGCTTTTAATTTAGCCCGAATCCCACTGCTTCCATCATTTATTTGGGAGCTGTGACGAAGCAGCTCTGTGACCTGCAGTCATAACTACATCTCTCTGATGCCAACGAGCACATAGATGTTCACACACATTCCATGCCTTCCCTTCTTTTTTTCAGGGCAGTGACTTTAGTAAACAGAAAGTTTCTTTAGTAAGTGAGAGGAGTGCCTTCAGTTCTCTTGATTCCTGTTATTTGGTGAAAGCAGGACCAGGCAATGAAAGCCTTTCCCTGCAAGGCAGCCAACAACCTCCCCAGCACTCAGGACAGCAACTTCCTAAGGAAGGAATGAGGCTGTGCTTCAATAGCAAATTTAAGCATTTCAGAGCTTGCATTCATTAAGATGTGAGAGATGTGAGGCAGATTCAGGTCCCTGTAGCTGTAAGCTGATCCCAAATCTGCTTTTTACGGACTCTGTCAGAGAGACAACAGAGCTGCTGTGTAGGAAGGGCATAAGCTCCATGAGCAAAGCCCAAGCCGTGAGTCATAGGAATAGACAGAAATCTCTGGCCACTGACAGTTTCCCACCAGGGCACCAATGGAGACAACTCCTTCCCTGGGCTGGAAAGGCACTGCAGAACTGACTACTGGATCAGAAAGCCTGTCACCCTGAGCTAAGCATGTGCAGCAGTTAAAGAGAAGAAGGCTTAAAAGTCAGCAGCTGTCTTCCCTGTTCTGGCTATCTGGTGTGATAGTGCTGATTTTATTTGCCTGAGTGATTATAAACTACTCTGCACAGATGCAAGGTTCATGGCTTTAATGAGAGTGAGTTGGCACAATGCTGTGCTGCTTCCCACATTTATGCACTGGCTTTAAGTCAAGTCCTTGTCCACAGAGTCATCACTTGGGAGTACCCACAAGAGCTTAGTCCAGGGATGGAATGAAATCCTGTCACCCAAGAGGAATGTAGAGCTATTACCAGGTCTACTGCAGGCCATTGCTGATTGGTTGTCTTTTTTTTTTTTTTTTTTTAATTTCGTGAAAATACCACCAAAATGGATAAGAAAAGAAAATGATCTATTTTAAGCATTCCAAACTTTCTTGGAAAACATCCGTTCTTTCATAACAGAACAGTGCTTGTGTTTGTAATGGTGAGTAGAAAGATAATTCTTCCTCCTGGGAGAATGCTTTTGTGCTCTTGTAATGATAATGCTCCTCTACTGAGCTCACTGAGAAACGGAAAATTACAGGAGAAAACACTGACTGAGCCCTGCTTCTTTCCACAGGCGCCAGAGTCATGCTGGGCACATGGATCTTGTAAGTATGGAGATTCCAGACCTGCTTTCTGGCTTGTGCTGTGAAGCAAGACCACTGTGTCACAGCCTGGTGCCTGTTTAAGGACAGGGGTCAGCCCTGACAGACACAGGGCACTGTGGCTGTGACAGATGGAGCTGCCCAGCTCTACTCCCAGGGCTGGCAACCAGCAGCCGCCTCTCTGTGTGAGTCAGCTGTGAGCACCTCCCCAAAAACAGCCTGTGAAACCAGCACTGCAGTGATGCTTTAAGTTATATCTCTCATATTTTCCAGATTCTATACTGCATTTGTGTGTAACCCTGAACTTCATATAAAGTGTTAGCAAGTTCTCCTCACAGTTCAGTCAGACAAAACAATCCTTTTCCAGCCCGAGAACCAAGGACACCATTGCAGCTTCAGGCCCAAAAAGTAAAAAAAACCAGTGAATTGAGGAGAGCAATCTGGGAGGATGGGACTTCATCACCTGAAGCTGTAATTGGACAATTAACCCCAACATGCAAATGGACCAAAACTTAGAAAAGTGTGAAAACTCATGACCCACTGTCCATCTTGGGTGTAGCCATGGCCAAGCTCTTCTACTGCCCAAGGTGCATCCCTTGAAGGCCTTTTAATAAATCCCTACTTTAATTCCTTTAACTCTTCTCAGCCTCTGTTCTAGGCAGCCTCTCAAGGCTCATCAAATTTACTGCTGCTGGGTGTTAATCACCAGCTCTCTAAGCAAACCCCAGAGCACTTCTAAAGTAATGCCCTGTAGAGTAGCTGAGACCTTCAGAGAAGTTTAATTAATTTAATGAAAAATTTAATTTCAGCTAATGACTGTTCCCCTCATGACGGGTTATAACCACAGCAGCCAGAAAGAAGATTACTGTAATCCTCATCATCCTCAGATTCAGATTAAATTCCACCTAGGGATTTTTTTCGTATCAGAGACCAGCTCAGACCCAACCCTCAGTCTTGAAGATCCTTCATCTCCAGGGTGCTTTCCAGAGCTAAGCTGTCCTGGCAAGGAGCACCTTCAAGCCACCCAAAACCACAAAGGTCCTTTACAGCATCTCCTGGCAGATTGAGACCCCTTTCTAGCACTTCTTAGAAGTCAGTAAACTCAAAAAGAATGATCAATATTAATCACAATAACAGCAACTAAAATAACAAGTGAATAATAACTATTAGAAAGTCAAGACGTGAATGGGGAGTGAGAGAATGGGAAACAGTGATAAAACACGCTCATGTACAGAACAAGGTTATCCTTGGACGTAATTAATCACCACACCATTTTGTCTGTGCTTTCCTCAGTGAAAGAGTCTGCACAAGAATCACTAAATATGAGCTGGAACTGGGAATTCAAGCACTGCAATGGGACGGTGGAGGGCCAAGAGCAGTACCTCATCATCAGGCAGAGTGGCACCTACTTCATCTATGCTCAGCTCTACCGTGAGAAGATGGTCAACGAGACTTTTACACTGACGCTTTACAGAAACAAAGAAAACCTCCTCATCAAAGCTAAGGGAAATGCGAACGGCACAATAAATTTTGCGAGACCCTTTGTCCTGCAGGAGGGAGATCAACTGTACTGTACGAAAAACAATAAGAACAACATTGAGCTAGTGAGTCAGACTTACTGGGGCCTGTTTAAAATGTAGCAGTACTCTGCTCTGAGTCAGCTCCTCCCTTATTTCCTCCAGGAAACCTTAGGTAGTGGATGAGGAATATGCAATTTCTCTTTGGGTGACATTCAGCTTGCTGGAATACGTGCCATTGTAAGCTTGTATCCTACAGTGACAGTGAACAGCAAATTTTGGCAATGATGGATGGCTGCTGATGGACACAAAGCACAAACAAAAGATGGAGGGAAAAAAATCTCCATGCATTGTGGGATTGACTCTGGGATCCTGGAAAAACAAGTCCCATATTGAACTTGTTCTGAGCTGGGGAGGAGCTCTACTCTGCAGCTGGCTGCATTTCAGAACTGGGTACCTATCAGTCCCTTGGGTTCCTTCTAACAAGAGGTGCTACATAAAGACAAGATATTTTATATCCTTCTCACACAACCTGCCAGTGAAGCAATGTGTCCACAGCAGAGGGACAAAATCGTGCAAACACAACACAAGAAAGCTTCTCAGCCCCATCATGGCTTTGCCACTAGCAAGAGAAACATGACAGGGAAGCTCCATCTTCATGGGTAGTTCAGAACACAAGGAGTTTTCCAGTGAGGAACAAGCAGGGTAAATCCATGCCAGCTCCATGCTATGGTCCAGACACCCCCATTACAGGGAGTCCGGGATGCAGCCCATGCAGATGCTGCGGGGGGGATGGATCACTGCTGGCTGAGCAGCACAAAGTCGAGGTTGCTGAGTGTAATAGAGGTGGTGGAGGAGAGCTATTGGTAGAAAGACACATTTGAAGAGAGTGAGCACAGAGTGGAGACAAGAGGATGGAAGCTTGGAGAACTGTTCCCAGAATTTTCTTTTTCTATGCTGTGCAGTGGGTGTTGCAAACAGGGCAGGGTTGACACGGTCCTGCCATGAAATGGGGAAGGGCTAAGCATCCCTCACTGATGACCCCCTTCCCACAGACCCAGCTCTGATATCCAGCACAAAGCACTGCTGACACCACAGCAGGGAAAACCTGAGCTAGCAGGGAAGCAGGACACCCTTCACCTGCTCCCTTCAGGGTCTGTCAGCAGTGCTTTCCCAAATGAGCATCCAATCACCTGCAGATCACAGGAACACTTCAAAACCTCAGCGAAGGCCAAGTGCTCTCAGAAGAGCAGGTGGCTGTGGCTGCAGGACATCCCAGCTGCCTCTCAGCCTGGTTCCTCCTCTCCCTTGCCTGGGCAGGCTCTCCCAAGGGCTCTGGTTTTTTGCTTTCCTGCCTCCCAGTCCTTTGTGGGTGACTACTCCTACCATTCCTCACAGCTTATCACAACCCTGGGGATGGACTTTCATGGGAAAGCAAAGTAACTGAGAAGTTGGATGGAAATAAATGATTATTTGGGGTGGAATGAGGGCGTTAGGAGTGCTATTTGCTCTTACAACTTTATATTTTTATGTATTGTAACTTCAGAGAATGTAGAGTCAAGTTTTTGCAGACATGTCTGCAGTCCTGTGTTCAGTTTCATACAGGCTGTTACCAATTAAAATTATACATTAGTTCTTACATTACTTTGTTGATCTCCTTAATTTAAAATCTAAAAAAAAAAGGAAAAAACAAAAAATCCCCACCCTTACAAACCACAAGTGTACCTCAGTTCTTTGATACAGGCTGAAAAAATAACTGACTGACACATTTTTCTACCCTTTGTCTACTTCACAAAAGGGCCTCTCCTTCTCCTAGAGGCTGGCAGTGGCAGCACAGAATGAGATCAGTTTGCATTGCACAGTCTCAGGGCAGAACTCAGACATTTTCCCAGCACACAGGGGAGCTGCATGCACTACCCACCCTCCCCACTCACTTTCTGAGGCAAAGAAAGGCCAAAACAGTCTGCTGGTGTTATAAATGGTCAGAGGCCAATTCAAAATAAAATAACAAAATTTATTTAACACAATTTCAACACCGAAATAAAGCCACAATAAAAAGAAACAACATTGATCGAATGCTGGGTGGACAGAGAGGCGGTACAAAAGTACCTTCCGAATTCTGCCACACTGCTATGTTTCAGCTCGTGGGTTTTATACAGTTTTTTTTTACCTTAAGGCTAAGTCTATTGAAAGTCTAGGTATGCTGTGTTTCCAAAAGAGTCCTGTCTGCATGAAAAGGTTGCTTGATAGTTTTTCCGGAATTCATCTTGGGAGGGGTGATCTTGATCGTCCAGGATCTCCACCAAGATTGGCATCTGGTGTTTGAGGAGCTGTGAAGCGAGGGTCTACCCTTAATGGCCGGGCCATCTTCTGGCTTTGTCTTGTTGTTACAGTTGTAGGTGTGTTTGGGAACTTCGGAATCCTGGAGGCATTCTCGGGTATCTTTTTATTAATAGCTTAATCCCACACGAATTTATTTATTCTACTTATTACAGTCTCCCACCTTTTTATTTACCCAAATAAATTCGTGTGTGTTGGATTGCCCTTCCTTAGTAATTGCCTTTGAGTCGTGGCATTCTACCCCTTTTTCTGATCTACAAAATTTAGTATTGAGTGTCATAAAAGAAATAATACCTTTTTCCCTTATCTTTGGGACAATCATAATGCTCTTGATACTTCAGGTTCCTTCTGGTGCCATGTTTAACTATAGTTCACATCTCTTCCTGAGGGTCAGCCTCTGTGGGCTCTTGGGGGGGTCCCCCTGTCTCTCGGCTCGGGACTACGAGGACTTTCTATCACAACATGCCTCTGCCTTTCCCTTCGCCCACGGGGTAGCAGCCCGCGGCGGGGTAATCCATCTTCTCGGCAGCAGGCATATGCTTCTGGAGTCCTGTTAGTCTGAACTGCAAACCTTCTTTTAAAGGCACTCTACTGGGACAACTTGATTGTATCGGACTAGCAAGGTACTTTGATTGTCTTTCTGCACTCGACTTTGAGCACTTCAACTTTAGCGTCTAATTGCCCTTTTGTCCCCTTTTCATATATATAATACCATTCTGGAGAATCTAACTCCAGCAGACCCAAGTTAGTGGCAATTACTAAGAAATAGCTAGTCTCTTCTTGTTCTTTTTCTAAACAGTTGGTACATAATCCTTTTGGCTTACGCTCCCCTCTACAGTGAACAACCTAAATCAATTTACAATATACACACTTGAAGTGAACAAAGGGAAGACATTCAAAATCTGGTCTTTCACACTTTATCTGATCCCCCTCATCTATCGGTGTTGTTGCAACTTGACTTTCAGCTCTCCAGGTGATGAGGTCACTCTCCATTTCTGAGTAGTGTATTGTGAGTCTACTTTCTTCACTCTCGAAGCGTGGGTCCACTCTTTTTCTGCTGTCCTAATTGCTGTATCTTAGGTAAATCAGTGAAATCTACTGGGATTCTTTTGAATGGGTGATAGGCAACTAGTTAAAGCTTAGCACAATTAGACAAATCATGTATTTTAAAGGGGGGTTCTTTAGCATCAATTCTTGCATAACACAAAGTAAGAACAATATTAGTAATTAGTGAAAAAATAGGAAGCATCAATCTACTGCTGAAAATAATTACTTAAAAACTGTTTAAAAATTTGAAACATCTCTCAGAGCAGTTTAAGGCTAAGGCATATCTGAACCCTTCTAACTACTAGGGCATTGTTAGTGCTTTTATACTCATGTCAACAAAAGAGAATTATTTTGCTGAGGGAGATGTCTACATGACACAGGGCAGGACTAAGAAAACAACAAATAGGGTTGACAAGAAGCAAAATGTAACAGGAATTGATTCAAACAACTGACATATGTAATTGTGACTTAACAAAACAAACAATTATAACAAATGGGGTAAGTGGGTCAATATTGCAGATTTTAAAATGAATAATGAAACGCATAATAGGTACTTAAAATGAAGCTGTTTATGAAGCTAAACATGGGCTAGTGCTTTAAGGACTCTGAGGTCTTCTCACAGCTAAGCTATTTAGATTCTTTGCTTTGTAAGCTAATGGGTATTTAGGGGCACTTTGAGTGCATTTCTGCAGCTAACTTAGTGGCTTTTAAGCTCTCGGCTCTTGGCAGCATCTTCTTTTTCCCCCTAACTGGCTTTTTCTCAGCTATGGCTTTCACCTCTAGTTTAGGTTTTAGCCCTCGCTGTAAAATAAAACTTGTAGTTTCTGCTACTACCTTGTTAGGGAACATCGGCTACAACTAAAAAAACTAAAAACTGTTCATACTTTCTTAGGCACTATCTTAACAGGGTTGTCAGTCACCCTTGGTAAGCCTTAACTAAAGACAGCATAAACTCAACAGCGTTTTCTTGTTTTAGTAGCTTAATGCTACTGGAACACACGCTCTTAAGAGACAGTTTGAAAATTGCCTCTTGTAGGATTTATCCTCGTGACAGGCAAAACTCTTAAAACTGAAAACGGGACAATCTGCAATTAGAGGAAACAACATAAAACATTCAATTGTAAAGACTATTCTATGGGGATTGGAGGGAAGTGGAAAGAAGATAAGGTATTGCATAAAAAGGTATAAAGGATAGAGGATTTTGGGTTAGGCGTCTTAGCCAGCGAGCTCTTTCTGGTCAGGACTAGTGGATAGGAACTGGGAACTGGGGGGGGGGGTCGCAGGGAGCCAGAGAGACTGCAGACATCCTGGGCTACTCTGCGCTGTGTGGTTTGCTGCTAACGACCTACTTTTGAAATAGGAACGGGGGCAGGGACGATGAACAGGGATATGGGGTAGCAGAAAGGCAACAGCAGCTTCAAGCTTATCTGTGCTCATTCGGCAAGTTCTACTCTTTATCTTGCTCTCTGAACAATAGGAGAGAGAATCATGGAATAGAATTCACAACTTGTTTATGTTTATAACTTTAAAAGTTAACAGGGTAGCTAAAACTGTTAGACACTTCGGGATGGAGTGACTCTGCAGTTGCTACGGTAGTATCTGGTGGAAATGGTTTAGCAGGGTGTGGTTGAGAAGCTGAAACTACTGCATTTGCATATGAATCTCTCCCCCCCCCTCTTCTTCTCTTCGGTTTCTGTTCTCACCTCGGGGGAACTGAGAATGGGAAGAGGATGGCTCTTTGGGGGAAGGGGGGGCTAGAAGCAGGATTGGGAAAAGGGGTCAGAGAGAGACAGAGAAGGCAAACAGGAGGACAATCGTCTGCTGGACACGAGGAGCCTATGGAGGTGGCGGTGCTGGCCGCGGGAAGCAGCGGGATGGATGCGGCGCTAGACGGGGCGCACGGGTGGGGGAGGCGCAGCACGGGCTCGGCGCGCCCGGCCTGACCTGCTATCTGCGGAAGGTCTGCGGGCCCCCGCTGTACTTGGCTTACAGGCGCGGAGGAGGGCCCGGGCGCAGATGGCGGCCACCCTCTCTGCCAGCGTGCCCTGGACGGCGGTCTTACACCTCGCGGGCTGGCCCTCGGCACGCAGCGGCAGCAGTCGCGGCTTGGCGCAGGGGGCTCCTGACGGCTCAGCGGCCCCCCCCCAGCGGCACTAGCAGCGGCTGGCAGCGGCGGGCAGCGGCACTGTCTACTGGGCTCTTCACTCTCTCTAACTTCGGTACAATAATAAATTAGTTTTTCTTAGACTTACTTTTCAAAATGGGGCACTCTCTCTAGTGCTCTAAGATCTATCTCAGTGGACTTCTGGTGGGATTTCAAAAGCACCTTTTCTCTTTCTGGGAGCACACCTTTTTCTTTGATTCTTTTTGATGTTTACTCTTTCTTTGCTCTTTTTTTTTTTTTTAAAAAAATTTACTTTTTGGTAATGGATCGCAATACTAAATCTTTTCTTAGCCTTAGCTCTGGCTAAGAGCAGGAATCTTCTCCCTGACTGTTACAATTTGCAAACCGGGTCCCGAATCGTTCGGCTTACTTACCCGTCCGGTGAGCTGAACCGGGGGTCTGTTCGTCCGAGGAAAGAATCTTCGGTTTGCGTCCTGGGCGTATCAGCCCGTAGCAAAAAGAGTTTACCAATTTCCTGAACCCAAAAGGAACGTATCCTTCCTCTTTTTGCTTCCTGTGATCGATTCCCCCAGACTCCCCTGAATCTGGGCTTTGATGAGTGAACGAGGTTTCCCGATTCGCTTCCCCGTCAGCCGACCAAACCCCTCGCGGGAAATTTGGAACTGCGGCTTTCAGGTCCACTCTCGTTTCGTGGCCAGGCCACGTCTCATTCACTCACTCAATCACACCCACTCAACCAGGCAGTACTTACAGCAATTTTCCTGCTTGGAGATCTTCGTGCACGGAGAATATTTTATGAGTGAAAAAATTGTTGCCGCGGCTCCGAAAAGACCTTTCCCTGTCTTTTCCCGGGTTCTCTGCTGGATCCAGGCCTTCTCCCTTTTTATTGTGGCGCTTTTATCTAATTTTTGGGTTCGTAATACAATAGGTGCGAAGGGGTTTCCTGCGTTGCCGGGCTGCCGAAAATCCGGCAGGGCGCCTCCCGTGCAAAGGGATTCCTCCGCAGCCAAATTGTATCCGAGTCACGGCACCAAATCTGTTATAAATGGTCAGAGGCCAATTCAAAATAAAATAACAAAATTTATTTAACACAATTTCAACACCGAAATAAAGCCACAATAAAAAGAAACAACATTGATCGAATGCTGGGTGGACAGAGAGGCGGTACAAAAGTACCTTCCGAATTCTGCCACACTGCTATGTTTCAGCTCGTGGGTTTTATACAGTTTTTTTTTACCTTAAGGCTAAGTCTATTGAAAGTCTAGGTATGCTGTGTTTCCAAAAGAGTCCTGTCTGCATGAAAAGGTTGCTTGATAGTTTTTCCGGAATTCATCTTGGGAGGGGTGATCTTGATCGTCCAGGATCTCCACCAAGATTGGTATCTGGTGTTTGAGGAGCTGTGAAGCGAGGGTCTACCCTTAATGGCCGGGCCATCTTCTGGCTTTGTCTTGTTGTTACAGTTGTAAGTGTGTTTGGGAACTTCAGAATCCTAGAGGCATTCTCGGGTATCTTTTTATTAATAGCTTAATCCCACACGAATTTATTTATTCTACTTATTACACTGGGATGAGGAGCTTCTTGTTCTGCATGTCAGACCAGCAAAATCCCAGATCCTCCAACAGCTGGCCTGAAGATCTGGCTCCAAGGCTCCAACGATCAAGCTAAGCCTAAGGAGAAGAAAATCATTACAGTGCACCAGTTCCTCCTCTCTTTTACTTAGTAAATCAAAAATCATGCAGGCAGCAGAGCTGGAAGCATCATCCTGTACTTTTAGGCAGAGACACAGCTAAGTCCTTCCTGGGATGTGAACACCCTGAGCATCCCAGGGCTCACAGGCAAACCAAGGAGCTCCAGGCTCTGCAGGGACAGGGTCCACAGAATCCCCTCCTTGGAGGGCTCTGGTAGGGACAGAACAGTCCAGGCTGCTGGGTCTCCAACCTGCCTGGGTTTGGGTCACCACTTGTGGCTGCTGGGTCTCCAACCTGCCTGGGTTTGGGTCACAGCCTGTGGCTGCTGGGTCTCCAGCCTGCCTGGATCTGGGTCACAGCCTGAGGCTGCTGGGTCTCCAACCTGCCCGGGTCTGGGTCCCAGCTGTGGTCAGCTGTGCCAAGATGTTGATGGTTAAATGCTCCAGAAACTGCCTTGGTGCAGAGCATGCAGCTTTATCCAAGTGCTCTTCCAGCAGGAACTGAAGCCACCAGATCTCCTCTCCCCAGCCACCCTGTCCCAGGCTCTGTCTCCTGCATTTATTCTCTTGCTGGACCCCCACACCTATTTCTTTCTCCTGCTACTTCCCAAAAGGCAGGTAACGCCCTCCCTTTGTGTTTCCCTGGATCAACCTCAGCCCACTTTTCTGGTGTCCATCACCTGCAGAGCCCTCCTGGTCAGACAACCAAGATGTGGTGCTGTGTCAGCAGCACTGGTGGGTACCAGTGCTGCTGACACAGCACCACATCTCCAGCTCCTTTCAGCAGGAGACATTCAAATGTGCTAAATGGGTCATGCTGCTAAAACAAATATTCCGAAGGTAAATTTATGAAGTAGTGCAAAGGGGCAGTGTCACGATCCGCTAATACAAGTGGAGGTTGTGATAGTTTGTTAGTGATCTCAGAGCACAAAAGACACAGCAGGGGATGACAACAGTTAACTCTCAACAGCAGTACACTTTATTGAGTGCACACAACATGTGATAGAGGGAGAGGAAGAGAGAAAGAGAGAGAAAGAGAGAGAAAGAGAAGAAAGGAGAGAGAGAGAAAGAGGGGATTATAGCTAACAATGGAGAAGGACAAAGTCCTCGTGGTGCACGCTGACCAATAGACACGTCTTCCCATGGGGTGTGCACAAAATGGGTCTCTCTCCTTTGATGTTTTATAGTATTTTTCAAAGCAGGGGCAACTGGCCAAAAAGGTGGGGTTTTGTGGTGAGAAGCAGGTGCAGCCGTTAGTTCGGCCCAGACTGATCCAGGCTTGCTCGCTGGTTCAGGCAACAAGCACCAGCTTGCCCAACTGTCCATTGTTCTTACACTGGTAAATGCATACCAGTCTTTGGTCCAGTGAGCACACCTGCAGACAGAACTTGGCAAACATCCACCAAGATAGAAAGCCCCCGTCCCTCCAAGGGTCTCGGTCTCAAACCTTGACAGTGGGTCATGAGGCAGATAAAAGATCTTCAAGCCACCTCAGGCAGATATGGGAATGCTGCAGCATCCAGAGCCTCTGTCTCCTGCAGCCGCAGCATCAGATGCCAGAGCACCAGCTGCAAAATTGGAACTTGCACACATGGCAAGTTCCTGCTTGTCCCTGTCCATTCCTAACAGTCCAGCCAGGCACTGCTGGACAGCAGCAAGTGGGCTTTCAGCTTGAGCATTGATCCTGACCTTAAAAGAAATCCCGAGATTACAGCACATTTACTCCATGGAGCAGCTGTATAGTCTGACCCAAAAATTATTGTTGTCTCACAGCAGCAAATTCCTGCTGCAGCCTGGAGTGGAATCTCTGAGGTCACAGCCTATTTGGCCCCATGAACAGCTCCAGACCCGGTATTTCCAACCTGACAGGCACAGCTGGGCACTGGCAGAGCAGCAGCAGATTTGGAGGATAGAGGTGCCACCCCTCACTCACTCTCATTCTCCAGCCTGGCCAGTGAAAAAGCCAAATGGACATTGGCAGATTATGGCTGATGACCAGCAATTGAATGCCAGTACTAATTGTTTATCCTTCTCTAGGAGTAATCAATGCCAGCATGAACCAAATGCCAGTGTTTGGATTCCTTCAACATTTAAGTGTTCCTCCTTTCCTCACCCCTGGCATCTGGGAATGCACAGCAGATCTAAAAGACATGCTACCCCACACACCTCAGGATGGAAATGCTGCCTCTCTGCAAAAAAATCTTATGCAGAACTATCAAATCAATAATTTACATTAAAACCTCTCTTTTTTCAACATTTTGAAATTAAGACTTGCCTCTTGAAAAGCCTTTTCATTAAGGTGCAGGGTTGTGAAAAAGTAGTGTATTTCTTTATGTCACAATGCATTTTAATTAAATGTGCTTTCAAATCTATGGGAAGTATAATTTAAAAGAAAATGAATACATCATGAGGTTGACTGTATAAATAGACAGTCATGTGCCTTCAACTATGAAAAAAAATTTGGTGTTTTTTTCAACAGGACTAGGGGATTTTTCTGCTTTGCCAAAAGCTTACTACCCTGCACAGGATCAGAGATGCAGATGGCCCTTGATGGAGACATGTCAGTCTCTTTAGAAGTTAGCCAAAACACAGTCTTAAAAAGAAATAATCAGATTTTTAAACAAATAAATACTTGAATGCAAGTAACCATAATCTAATCAGCAGGTCTTTTGTTCAACAAATAGCCACAGCTACCTATCACCCACACCTCGATTCTTTACACTCTCCCTAGCCAATGGAGGTTGTTCAAGGATGATCTGAAAGTTCATCCAGAAAGTGCCACAAAACACGTCCAAACCAGCACAGTAGGCAGAGACATTTCAGATAGTGCTTGTGTAGACCCCTGTTGTCAGGGACACTTCCCCTACTTCTCAGGCTGCTCTCAAAGCCACCACACCAAGTCCGGTGGGGTGAAGCAGTCCCAGTCCTGAACTGCCCAAAGACACAGTGGTTTCTGCCTGTGTGCCAAAAACAAAGGAAACTTCAGTGAATCAGTGAAATGTGTGGATGGTGCTATCCCTCTGTTCACAAACCATGAGCCCAGCCAAAGAGGAAGGGTAAATGAAAACCTTTAATTTGGGTTGCTTCAAGTAAACTACTGAAGACCCAATTTTACAGAGTAGTCTATAGTGTAAGCAGAACTATAATTAATTTTGGTTCTAACTTCCAGTGTTCAAGACTTCTGCAGCTCAGGGCAATAAAATGGTGCAGATAAAGACATTGCAGCTAAGAAATCTGGCTTTGGTCCAGGAGGGATGATGGCTGCTCTGAAAAGCCTTTCCTCTGGATGACACAGCCCATGCCTCCAGGGCAAAAATAAACTGTCCCAATAGGATTTTTCCAGGGAATAAATTCAGTCTGGCACCACAAATTATGGATTGGTAATTTCAGCTCTAAAGACAAGCGCATGGAAAGTTCAAAACTGCTGAAACAGCGTGCCAAGGGAGCCAGTGGAGATGTAACTTTGTTATTCCCATCCCTGCAGAGTGACAACAGCTTTTACCTCTTTAATTATATGTCCCCTAAATCCTCTTTAGGTGAATGAAGCAGGTCATTGTTTCACAGCTGAGTGGAGGTTTAATGTTGCAACCCAAAAGGCACCAGGTTTCTGGTGACAAGTCACACACCTCAGCAGAGGCACAGCACTGGTTTTCTGCTCTTTTCTCCCAGATTAGAGAAGGGCTTGCACCAACTACAGCTTCTCCACCTCCCAGGCACACCAAAAGCTGCCTCACCATGGGAAGTGACAGGAGCAGAGGTTTTGTGAGGAACCAGCCACATCCAGGTTTCTCTGTGCTCTCAGGATCCACTGTGCTGGGCACAGCACCTTTGCTTGTAGTACAAGAGAGCCCATGTCATCACAGATTTTGGTCTAATAGGCAGAACACTGCTTGGAGAGGATGACAGTATCGTCAGCACTTTAGAGATAGGGAAGAAAGTCACAGCAAGATGATGTGATTTTCTTAGGGTCACCAGAAGTGTAGACAAGCAGAGATGAAACTCGACCACGGGACTTGGGGGAAGACATCCTCTCCTGTTATCAGGAACAGTGTGGCCAGCAGGACCAGGGAAGTGATTCTTCCCCTATGCTCCAGCACTGGTCAGGCCACACCTCGAGTTCTGGGCCCCTCAGTTCAGGATGGATATTGAGATGCTGGAGCATGTACAAAGAGAGGCAACAAGGCTGAGGAAGGGTTTGGAGCACAAGTCTGATGAGGAGTGGCTGAGGGAGCTGGGATTGTTTAGCCTGAAAGAAAGGAGCTTGGGGAAGACCTTATCACTGCTTGAAAGGAGATTGTAACCAGGTGGGGTTTGGCCTGTTCTCCCAAGCTATTTGTGTTAGGGCAAGAGGACACAGCCTTAACCTGTGCCAGGAGAGGTTCAGGTTGGACATTGGGAGAAATTGCTACAGAGAAAGGGTGATTGGACACTGGAATGGGCTACCCTGGGAGGTGGTGGAGTCAGTGCCCCTGGAGGTGTTTGAGGACTGGACACGGCACTCAGTGCCATGGTCTGGGTGACAAGGTGGTGCTGGGTCATGGGATGGTCTCGCTGATCTTAGAGATGTCTTCTCCAACCAAACTGACTCTGTGATTCTGAGGTTCTGTAATCAAACATCCTCATCGTGGACTATAAAACAGTCAAAAGAGCACTGAGAAAATAACCCAGAGAGTGCCACACATGGACTCAATTATCAGTTTGTTTTTCCTCTTTTGAAGAAAACTGTCCATTCAGAGTACCCCAGGAATGGACCACAGTGCCAAGAACATGACTGTGGTACAGCCTCGGGTGATGTTACCAGGCTGGCCAGCACAGTGGCTGGCTCACCCACCACTTCTTCTGGCCTCCTTGGACACTTGCCTCTGCTATGGATCCCTGGACTTTCTCTGGCTCAAGAGCAAAATTCGTTTCTGTTTCAGGTCTTTCAAAGTTGGATTGCACACTGAATGGCTCTCCCAGCACAAGCTTGGCAAATCCCATGTTTCATCTCATTTGAGATGGAAACATACAAAAGCATTTCTTTCCTTTGCCACACAACTTCAATCTTTGAAGAAGAAATTCTGATTTCATGCCATCCCTCCCCACATCCCAGAGCACCTCAGCTGCCAGTGCTTGTACAGCAGCCACTGGGTACTCCCACCTCGGTCCTTATTGCACAATGCAGAAAACACCTCTGCTTTTGGACTTTCTGATAAACACTACAAGGGCTCCAGACAGATTTTGGGAGAAACTGCTTCATGGTGTGGCCTGCTGCAGAAAACATCTGCTGACATGGCCAGCAAGCTGCCTCCCCTTCTGGCAAATCTCTGAAGAAGCAGAAAGGATTTGGAGGCAACACATCCTGTCCTTGTGAAGTAAACAATTCACAGAAGAGCCACAGAAGGGAAGTCACAGGGGCATGACTCACTCCTAGTATGAAAATCAGAAAAAGTATTCCATTACATGATGCTGTCAGAGGGGTCAGCTGGATGCTTTTCCATCCTGCAGCTCCCAACTCACTTCTTGCTGTCACAGGTAATACCTTCCCCCCAGCTCCATCCTTGTAGGTTGCCTGGCTCTCACCTTTCCAGCTGGAGGGCTTTGGGTCATTCAAGTCCTTCAAGCACTTCCAGGAGAGGGATGGTTGGTGCCCTCTCCTTTGTGAACAAGACTTCTGCTCCCAGTACTCCTTGACTCTCCTGGAATGGTGACAGCTCACTGCCACCTCTCCTCAAACATGGTCACAACATTTTAAACAGGAGCCTTGCCACTGACTTCTCACAGCACCAGCTACCAGCAATGCAGGCTTCAATTAAAGGGTTTGCTCTTTTCCTGAGAGGCTTTGGAGGAAAATGAAAAAATAAAAAGAAAACAAGGTATCAAAAGATTCCAAGACAGCAGAAATAACGTATTTTCCTTCTGATAGTCTCCAGATTCTATACCTGCTTTAACAGTATTTGAGGCCTTTATCAAAATTTTTGAATATTTGAGATTAGCAATAAGAGAAGATCAAGTAAACCATATAAAAATACTAGCAATATTAAGTAAACATTTAAGTGTTCCCTGCTATAGACTCCATTATGAGATTTAACTTTGAAAAATCTATACAAACTTTTGAGATGCATGGAAGGTGTTACAAGATGCGGTGAAGAAAGCAATACAACAGCAAGCTCCAATTTTAGCTATTTTTGTACTGATCTCAGCAGCCCAGGAATTTATGGGGGTCTTGAAAAGAATGCCAGTCAGGAAAAAAACCCAAATTCCTTCAAATGTGTGTCATAACTGCATAGCTGGAGCTGAATGTTGGGAAGGTCTTTCAAATTTCAGATCTAAAGCTAATCCTGGAACTTGCATTTTATGTCAGGGTGAGTAATACCACTGGCTTTTGATCCTCATCCGATTCAATTCTTAAAAAATATTTGCAGATCAAGTCAATTGTACCTGCAGCCCATCTCCTAGACGGTCATGCAAATTATTCCCTCCTGAGCATTCCCTTCACATACTGCAAGTCTACACCCATGATAAGAGAAGGGAACAGGGACAGGTCATTTCTCATGAGGGAAAGGAAACATCTGAACAGAACCTTATGATCTGGCCAGTCATTTAAACACCTGCCTGAACAGCAGTACTGAAATTCGGAGGTGTGTTTAAATACTTTTAAGAAAAGGGACTACAGAAAAACTAGTGGGAATGGAAACCAGGGGTGAATCTGGTTCAGAGTTAAGTCCTATTTGGTGCAACTCTTCTTGAGAGAAAGCTGGAAAATCTTACAGTGCACAATGAAAAATTAGAGTTGGCTTAATCCTTCACCCCTTGTGCAAGAGGGAAAAGCTTTGGACTGTAGAAACTGTATCTGAAAATAGATAGAGCTCTGAGAGAAACCCTTCCAGAACTTGGAGTTTATAGTCCCGTGCAATGGATTTCAACTGAGCTCTGTCTTGTACTCATCAGCCCTGCTGTGTCAAAACTACAGCAATTTGGAATGAGTCCCCTTTCCAACTGGGCTGATATCAGCTGTGCAAAAGAGCTGGATTATAGTCAGTACAGAGACACATGCAGAGAAACAGCCTAATATCAGACTCTTTCTACCCCTGAAGAATACACAGCTCTATCATGTAACTGATATTGAAATATTTTCTGGAAATCTGACACTTTTATAAGCTTTCTATTCTCACCATATATATGCCTTTTGATCTGAACATCTTTTGATCTGATGTTCCCCTTTATGTGGAGAAGATGACAATTTATAACTAGCTTAGTCAACTGCGAAGAAACACACCACGAGATCAAATATTTGGGGATCTAGAACAACATGCACCAAAATCTATTGTTCAGGCACACACTGATCACCTGACAGTGGGAGCAGGAATTTCTTTCTGTATTGTTAAACACACTGCTCTATGAAACCTGCATTACAGACTGAAGAGTGGTACACATTAGTAGCAACATTCACATTGATTTCAGAATGATTCCTTTGGTTTTTCTGTACCTGCCACAAAAACCCTGCAGGGAATTTTTGTCCTACCCCTCTGGAGAAGCCCTGTGTGGCTGGGAAGACTTCAAATAACTTGCAGTCACTCTGCCCTAGCCCTGCCACTTACAATCATATTTATATGGTCTTAAATATATACTCCCTTTGTATTCATTCATTAGTATGTGCATTTTCTACCCTAACAATGGAGCTGCTCATTGCCATCCTCCCTTTGTGCCAGAGCCACTGAAGAACTGCTCAGTTTGATGATGAAGACACCACAGCCAGATCCAGAGAAGCCAGCTAACAGCCAGCTTCCCTTTCCTCTCACTGCAGACAATTGTCTAGACAAGCATGAAGCCAGAAGTGAGACTGAAGTGAAGAACAGAAAACCCTGTGCCATAAGCTCTTCCTGGCACTGGATAAAGAACAGACCTTGCTTCTCTGCCTACCTGAAGGCCCTCAGTGCTGCCCACAGGATGTTCTGGTATTGCCTGGCAGCTGTAGCAGGTACCCAGGACACCACAGTGAAAGGCTCCCATCCTCCCTGAAGGACACAACCAATGTTAAGAGATAAGAATTTTTTCAGAGATAAGAATTTTTGATTCTCATGCCTCCTTTGAGGGGTTCCACAAAGAATGTGCTCAGGTGAAGCTGCTACCTCAGACAACAGAGTTACAAGCCCTTAGATGAGCCTCAAAAGGAATCCAGTCCTGCTCATCCCCTCTCTGGGATGGGCCTCTACCTCCAAGACAGGCCAGTACCTGCACAGGAACAGCAGAGACAACAAAGACATTTTGAGAAAGCACTGAAAAAAAGACGATCCTAGAGACCACACCTACACTAGATTTTGATACAAATCACTGTGGATTTTGCTCATTCTGAAAATGAAAATGCCATGAGGTGCTTTAGGCTTCCAAGACTTTCAGGCTTCAGCCACAGGGAGGACATCCACACCCTGCTGGGCTGGAGTGCAAACCTCAACCCTGATACACAGCTGGGCTACTGACAAAGAAAGGGAAGATACCGAGGAATCAAAACATATAAAAGTGCATATCCTGCAGGCCAGCTTATAAAATCACTTATCACCAGTCTAAGTGAAATAATTTGTTTTCACTGTTGATGAAGATCTATAAGGAAATACTTTCCTGGCTGCCAACATGTTTATATGTATGTTTTTAAAATATGATATTTGTTTATGTGCTGAAATGCAGACGGTTTCACAACAGCCTTGACACTGGAAACACAAGCTGGGTTATATACTAATATTATTTGGTGGGGAAATCCATATAAACAATTTATCTCTAACTGTTTATAGTAATTCTTACGTAAGTGGGGCGAGACAGAGGACACCAATCCAGCTCAGTAACATCATCTTAACCATGTGGCCTTTTAATATGTAGGGGCTGAGGACACTGCCCTGCCCTCAGCAGTGGTCATCCTTAGCTCTGTATCGACAGTTCATCTGGATAACTTTAAAAGGAGCAGGAATTTAAGTATGCCTTTAAGGGCAGAGACAAGATGAATTTTTTAGTAGTAGCTATTAAAAATTTGTTCCGTGTTGCTCTTAATTAGATGTGCAAAGAAATGCAATAAGGATATGGTTCTTATGGTTACTTCAGTGATTTTTCCTGGAATCCTACTGGAGTACTGCAGCCCAAAACGGAGCTGTCCTGACTCTGCTGTGATGAACTTGGACCAGTGCCATGAACATAAGATCAGAACTGAGAGCAGGAGACATTTCTGCAAAGAACACTCAGAAATTGGAACTGAATTCCAGAATTGCTGGAATTCACCTGCATACTTCATATCTGAGCTCTGCTTGTTGGATTAAGCAGGTAACTCAAGTCTCCCTTGCTCACTCATTTGCTTATGTCACTGGTGGGACAGTTCCTGATGTGCCTGGAGGGGTCCCTCCCTTGTGGATAGCCTTTGCCCTGCTTACTCTGCCTCTAGTTTGTTGCTGATGCAGTTTCAGTAAAAGGGCTGTGGTAAGTAGGACTGCATAATCATGAACCCCTTGCCCAAAATGCCTTCTGTTCTAAGTACAGAAAAGGAGAATTCACATTCTAGCTCGTAGGGAAACAAAAGTGGTTAAGTAATGAGCATGAAACCAGATGAGCTGAAACAGATCTGGAATTATAGCACATCTGCCTTGATTCCTGAGCCAGGACTTCAGTGATAGCTATTTACCCACTGTCCCCCTTCCTCTCAAAGAGCTTTATTTCACTTGTTCGGAGACAGAGAAAAAATATGGGGACACACAAAAAAGATGGATGTCTAATATTCAGGTGCAGCCAGGAATATGCAGAAGATGTGATCCCTGCAGCACCCTGCATCTAGTCTAGCCATTAATGCCTTTTGAGTAATACTAAGCAGCAAAGACCACACCTTCCACAGAGCATAGCTCTTTTGTCACTGGCTGTGGCACTCGAAACTGGCAGATTGGGAATTTCAAGCTTCTTTGAGAAGACCCAAGTGTCTTACATTAAAGACATTCTCATGACTTTTCCCTTCAAGGCAGTGCTTGGGTCTCCTTTCCCTCTCATTTAATGTATTACCATTATTTCCCTCTGTGCATGATCCCTTGGGACTGTGTGTCCTTTGGAAGGACCCAAAGTTTCCCAGTTCTTCCTCCTATACACTTCTGTGGGTCTGTTCCCACTTGGCTGGGCTATATGAGCAAAGCACACAAACAGGATTCTGTGTGTCTACCTCCTACAGTTTCCTGGGAAAGTAGTATAAAGTAGACAACAATTTCTTCTGAGGGCCTGCAGCTGTTACACATCAGCAAGAGATTCCACAGGGTCTTGAGGAAAACGCAGTGAACTGGAGATGTGCCTTCTTGGGGCTTTCTTGCTCACCCTTCTGCCCTTTTCAGAGTGGAGGTGACAGCCAAAGAGAGTCTCTGCTCTCTTTAGCCACAGGCAGTTAGCTTCTGTCTCTTCATTTGGCCAAAATTTTCTAAGATCCTGAAAATGTCTGCTGGGTAAAGCCCCCTGGAGACACTGTAAGGGAGCAGGCAGGTCCTCCTCCACCCCAGCACTGCCAGTTCTGCTTTGCTTCTCTTTCAGTGTGTGTTCGTTTGGCACAGCCTGGTTTTTGGTAGCAGGGGGGCCACAGAGGTGGCTGCTGTGAGAAGCTGCTGGAAGCTTCCACCATGTCCAGCAGAGCCAATCCCTGATGGCTCTGAAGATGGACACATTGCTGGTCAAGGCTGGGCCACTTATTGAGGCTGGCAATGCCTCTGTGATATTCTCCATATTTAAGGAGAAAATCAAAACAAAATGGGCACATACAGTTTCTTTCTTCTAGTCAGAGAAGAGGAGGAGATGAGAACATGTGAAGGAAACAACATGGATACACCAAGGAGAAGAAGGGGCAGGAGGTGCTCCAGGCACTGGAGCTGGGATTCCTCTGCAGACCCTGGTGATGACCATGGTGAAGCAGCTGTGCCCCTGCAGCCCCTGGGGATGCACAAGGATGCAGAGATTCACCCACAGCCCATGGGGATCCACATAAATTTTTTTCTCTCCTCTGCCCAGCTGTGGCAGGGGAGGGTGAGCTCCTGGGTGCCTGGCACCTCGACACAGTGTTAATACAGAGGTACAAAACATTTAAAAAGATAATATTTTCACATCATCAGCTCGAGTATTCAAAGTTGAGGAAACATTAGAATGCAAATTGCTTTGCAAATGCTAAATATAATTCTGGTTATCTGTGTGCAGGTGAACCACACATTCTCAGGACACCAGGTCTCATTTGCTGCACAGCAAATATAATCCGTGAGAGATGGGTCTGATCCAGTAAGAAAGGAAGGTCTAGTCTGTCCGTATTTGCCACAGAAACTAGACCATATATGAGGCACAGAGCAGAGGACTGCCAGCTGACAGACAGCAGACTTACAGATGACTTCAGGATAATTTGATCAGTTTGTTTTATCCCTCCCCAAACAGCATATTTATGTGTTGCTGAGAAAAAACAAGACCAAAACTTCTTAAAAGTGGCTGCTAATGGCACATACCTCATTCTCTGAGATGGCTCTTATTTTTACAGCTACACGGATCCATAGCTGCAGGTTAGATGAAAAGGCCATTTGAACTCCAACAAATAAAATAAAATTAAGGAACATCCTCACCCTTGCCCTGAAGGCAGTAAGGTCCCAGAGCATGCAAAGAGAGCAAAAATATGACCAGCAAATAAAAGTTTGCCCTGATTTCTGTACACAGCAACCAAGTCAGGCATCTCTAAGGCTGAGTTTCCCAGCTTGTAAATGCCCGACCCATTAGCCTTCACAGTAATTTAACACAGGTGCAGTCTGAGGTATTCAACAGAGATTTCTGCTTTGAATTTGATGTATGGACAGTGGCCACTGCTAGTATTAATTTTCAGTTCTTTTATAGCATTCCTAGTACCAGTAATTATTTGACATAGCTCACAAAGATTCTTCTTGTGCACAAAGACCTGCTTACTCAGCATGTACAAACAAGAGAAGAATGGTCTCTGATTTAGAACAACCATACTTGTCCTCTGTTAGCTCAGCTCTAAATAAGACATTGATTCATGCATACAAAGTAAAGATACAGCCTTAGAGCCTACCTTCTGCTAAACTGGTCCTCAGGCACCTAAAATTAGACTAAATTTTAAGTCAAAGTACTTAATGCCATCTCCACATCCCACTCAAACCCCAAACCACAATGTCACACCCAAACACCGATGACACCTTTCTAGATGTGAAGTGGCAGCTGCCTGTTTCACTTGTAGTTTGAATGGAGTCTGTTCTATTGGCATAGGTATCCTCCTGTCCAAAAATACCACCAGTCCCTAATCAAGCGGAATCCTTCCTCCTCAAGCCATTTGCAGCACCAGGTGTCAAAATTTCACCTCTCCTCTTCCCTGATCCAGCTCTACAGGGATCATTTTCAAAGAATAAAAAACCACAAACAAACCAACCATAAACAAACCAACCAACTAACCCACAAAAACACCCACAAAAACACCACACTCACTGCTAGTTCTTTACACCAGGACAAGCTGGGACTCAATGTTCTTTTTCCTCAATAAACAAAGCCCACAGCAGTTTGAAACAAGTAATTGTGGATATACTACCCAAGCACAGGACAGATGTGAATCACAGACCACAGACATGGTACCGCAGCCAACAGGGATAACTTTGGGATGACAACTACTAATGACAGCAGGGATGGGTTTTGATCCCTACAGGGTCTCACCTAGAATGGAAACAGTGCAAAAGCCAGGAAGAGTTAGTTAGTTATTCCTGTGGGGAGGCATTTGCTTACAGCTCACCATTTGCATCGAAGTTAGCACAGGTGTCCTTTCAGTTGGCTACGTTTAATTTATGCCAGAGTTCTTGTTCCGAGAAGAAATTTACTGCTTAGGGCACACAGAAAAATCAGCAACTTCAGCAAGATACCCTGAGTGGTTCCCCTTTCAGATTCTGATGAGATTCGATTCATTACATTCCTCCCTTCACCATCAGATGGCTTCTCTGAAACTACACATAAGAATCAGGGACCACCAAAACTTCACAAATGATTGGCTCCTTTGGCTTATGAAAGTTTGTGACCAAAATAGATAACGGCATCAAACAACAGAAGAAGTGATGGTGAGATTTTCAAATGGTACTGAAAGAGAAAAACACACTGCACTTCAAACACAGAAGCTTTTCTGTATTTAAATCTCAGGTCTTGGGTTTATTCAATGTGAAAACGTCTCAAATACTTCACATGCCGTAATGTAATGACTAAGACTAGGATTGCAGGACAGCACATAAAAGATGTGGAATAAACAAAGCCAACTGAAATTGGAAATCACCTTGTACTTTTAAGCCTTTTCAGAGCATTCATTGGGGTTTATTTTTAAAAAGGCTGGTGGCTCTGAAACAATACCAAACAGACATGACCGAATTATCTGTTTCACCTTGCCTTTTATGGCTCAAATCCATCACATACAAATTACTACTGTTAAATTTTAAACTTACTTATCTAAGATTTTAACTGGTTTTAGGCATGGGGTATTTGAAATAGTGGCAACTCATTATCCTAAAATCCTATTTTGGCTAGCAACAAAGGGATTACCAAGGAAATTATGGCAGATCCCAGCAAAACAGTTTTATCCATCCCTACAACTGAACTTCCCCCAGGCCTAGAGCTGGTCTGTGAATATGCAAAGAATCTGTGCCAGAAGATGTTTAGTCAGTCTCTCTCTTGTGTGGGTCTCACAGCTTTCTTCCCAGTACTATTGGCTGCAGAGAGATTATTTGACATGGAGACATCAGACGGTGCAAAACCCCCTCATTTCCCAGTGAGAACAACACGTCTCAAGACAGAAAAATTCTATTTAAAAAACCCAGTTTTTAACCAGCAAGGCCAGGTCCTCCTGCAACAGCTTCAGCAGAGCTGTGTTAACTGATACAGGCTGACAGGTGCTTCATTTAGAAAGATTTCAGGGAAATGCAGGGAAACCTCCTGCCCTGCAACTGAAGGGACATTCTGGTTGCAGACTTTTGTATTTCTGCCTCATTTCCAGCCCAGCATCATTCCTGGCCTTCTCTGTAAGGAGGCTTGGATGGAGCAAATGTGTGACACCTTCACAGGTGCTCCCCATCAGAGAAAGGAAAGCTTAGCTGTGATGCAGTTTGTAAGGGCCTTCCTAAGGACACAGCTCATTAGATTTTAGACGTAAAATTTTTAGATTTTTAGAAATAAAGATTAAAGAATTGCCTGTCTTTTAGAGTGGTTAGCAGTCTGTTATAGCTGCAACACAGGAGATACCAAAGACACCAGTTTTGTGCAGATCAAAACTGTAAGAGCAGCTCAGATCAGGGCCTTGTCATTGCCAAAGGGAGTCTAAACTTAATGTCTCTTGCTGCAGGCACTATGGTTGACCTCAGGGAGGGATTCAGGAGTGAGAGAGCTTCTGAGAGAAGAGATCCAGAGCTGCCCCTGTTTTGGACAGAAAAGAGTCAAGAGTGAAGCTGAGCCTGGGAAAATGGGGCAGGAGGAAGATTTTTTAAAAATTTTATTTTATTTCTCACTGTCTCATTCTGGAATTAACTGGCAATAAATTAACCAAATCATTCTGAGGTCAAATCTGGTTTTTCTGTGATGGTAATTGGTGAGTGATCTCCCTGTTCTTATCTTCACTCATGAGCTGTTCCATCTGATTTAGTCCCCATGTCTTGTTGAGGAGGGAGACAGAGCATGGCAGGGTGGGCACCTGCCAGACAGGCAAGTTTAATCCACCAGAGTCAGCACACAAATCCCTAAAAAGAACAGCAGTGCTCTCCCTCATCTGAACGATGAGATAATTCAAGTCACATGGAAATCACGCTCTCCCCATTTTTTTGTTTCATTTCTGTAAGACACTTCTCTTTGATTTCAGGGTATGAAAAGGTCACCCAATGGGGATGAGAGAATAAAGAAACACGTGTTTAGAAGTCTCAGCAGCATCTCAATAGAGGTCTAGAGAGGAGCTGGAATTGTATGTGGCCATCCATGTCTTTCTGCATTACTGCACAACTGTCCTGCACAATTTGTTGTGAATATTTGGATCCTGTGCCAACCCTTTCCCACCATGCAGTAAGGCCATTGGTCATGGAACAACACATGGAAGTTGGGCTGCCTCATAATTATGTGCAATAAAACACAAGGAAAATAATTAAATCCTAATTTCATCGGCTGCTTGAATAAGTGAGGCTGAAGAGCTCTTCTTACTTCTTGAGATGCTGCTTTTCTCTTGAGGCCTGTATTTGACAGGTTAGCAAGGGGGAAGCACTGAGTACAAACTAAAGCCTCCAGGAGAGTGACAACATTCCTCAGGGTATAATTCAATTCCTTATTTTACGTGGTTAGAAAAAAGGAAGTAACTTGCACATGGCTTTACAAAGGAAGGAGAAAGCAGGACTGCATAGTAAGTTTCAGCATTCCTTCTCATGCTCTCTTTTCCTCAGAAAATAGGGAGTAAAAAAGGAAAAGTAAGAAATCTTTCAAATTGAAAGACTGCATGTGAAGAAGTCAAAAGTTGAATGTGCCTCCCATGCAGCTGAGTAAATTTTTAACAGACTCAAGTCCTCCTCTTTTCTGCCATTTCCAGATGATGAGTTTCCAAGAAACGGCTCCCCTTAATATTAGCCAAAAGAGGGGCCTGCAGTCACCAGGTTAAGAGATGCTTGGAGACAAAAAAATGTTCTCTATTTGCTTGGCAAAAGAAGGAAATTTTTCAGGTGGAACTCCCTGCTTGTGGCTGGGGTGTGTCTGTGCTCCACACTGCAGCTGGCGTCAGTCTCAGAGAGAAAAAATTCCCTTTTTTTCTGCACTATGGTCTTCTGCCACGTCAGAAGTGCATGAGTAAGGCAGATCACTGAGCATCAGAGCCTCTGTTCCAGCAAAAGAACCAGCACATCACAGTCTTCCTGGCTCCAGTGGTCACCCAGGCCTTATACTGGCACCAGACGCAGAAATCAGCTTGCACCAGGGAGAAAAACAGGAACCCCCTGGCTTCAGTGGGTGACTAACAGAATCCCAGAGCAGACTATCAGTACTAGCAAAGATTAACAACTGTTAAATACCCTCCATCCCTTTCTCACCACAACAAGCTCTCCTGGTAAACTAAGGATCAGTGCCATTAAAATTTCCACCCCTTATCCTAATATTATCCTCAAATTATCTCCTCTTTTAAGGAGCAACCTCACAAGTCTCCCAGAAAGCTCTTCAGAATGGTTACAAAAGTTTTGGCAATTTTCAGCTGCATGTATTAATGAGCTATTACTTTTGGTTCCAGAATTGACCTTAAACTGAAGGAAGCACCCTCTTTACATGTTTATAGAGAAACTTTGCCTGCTTTGTAAATCTATCATCTGGCTAGGCTTAAACCACAAAAACTCCCCACTCTTTTTTATTTCTTGGAAATGAACCTCTAAAGGCTGACCTGACCATCCTAGGAATCCTTCTGCACCATTCGAGGTTATTTAGTTATTTAATTTCTTTTAAATATCAGGGATCAAAACTGTATACAGTACTTCAAATAGGGTCCTCAAACAGCTTCTACAGTTATACTCATACTTGAAATTTGTCTCTACTAAGAACTTAAAGCCTTATAAGGTCTTCTTACGTCTGAGTCACAGAGGCAATCCATCCTTTTCTCTCGTACTCCACCCTCTCTCAGGAATAACTTCCCATGATATTGCAAAATTTCTTTCTCCTTTCATCCTAAAAAAAGCATCTGGACATTTGATGTTGTTGCCTTCAATCCTCAGATCAAAGAAACATAACTGAGTTTTCTACAAAACAATCCTCCACAATAAGGACATTAATCCCAGCTGCATCATCTGCAAACTTCATGGCCAAATTTTTATACAACCAAGGGATACAATAAATAAGATCAGTCCTAGCTTGAATCCTCCCAGTGCCTAACTTGGTCCATCTTTATCTTGTAATTTCCATGATTTATTTCTGCCACTAAAGAGAAGATCCTCATGGAGGTCACAGATCAGCATTTTGCTTGACTCTTGGTCATGTCCACAGCATTACCCTATAAGAAGTTAGTCATCTTTTTGCAAAATATGATAAATTAGTTCTGAAATTACTTCCCTTGTGTGCATCTGTGTGAACATTTTTTCTTTATCCCCTTCCACTGCCTCCCCATCCTCAGTCATCCTTCCTCTTCCATGTCAAGGATTGATATATTTAGCAGAAAATTAGGAAATGTATAAATTTCAGGGCAGAAGATTTTCCCATTTTTGGAGATAGGCAATGTATCTGCTACTTCTCTGTTTCCAAATTTACAGATTAGTAAAAAAAAATCTCTTCGTATCCATCTGCAGTTTCAAGTGCCATTTTTTTCAGTAGCCAAGAAAAGAGCTCACTTGGGGACCACCATATTTTCATAACAATTAGCCTAAATTTTGCTTCCATTCCAGATGTTAAATTTACCTTACCACACTTACATTTTCACTACAGACTCTAACATGAACTTTATATATCAGTCTTACCAAAAGCTGAGTTAAGGCGTTAATTCAGGATTTGGGCCGTACCTCAACCTATATGACTTCCTTCAAGTACATCATCTCCACTCCTCCACAGCTGTTCTCTCTCAGTTTATGAGGCCAAAATTTCTTCCTTCCTCAACTAATTTTTCTTTTTTCATGTTTCATTTCAATTTTTTATCGATGACTAGTCTGAATCATGTGTGGTTCTTAGACATTCATTCTGTCCTTGCACTCCATGGAGGTTCTGGATTTCCCCTTGCTTGGAGAGTGTGTGCTCAGCTGGGGAGGTCCATCACTGTTCTTTATGGTACCTTCTTACTTCGTGGAAATGAAGCTGAAGCTTTGTGATTTCAGCTGAAACTCTATATCCAGTCTGATACTCCCACTTCAGTTTAAGCTCAGCCAGATGTTTCTGTGTGCTATCCCAGCCTACCTTTTGAACAAATACCTATTTGTGCCAGGATTTTCCTCTTCACCTGCTATCTCCATGTAAGAGCCAGCATCCAGAGTCTTTTTAGTTAGACTAAACTTGTTGTGATAGACCAAAACAGTATTAACCTCACCATGGCTATTCCCAGCAAGCCACTTCTCTCACTAAGGCAAACAGCTCTTTCTCACAAATGTAAAACAGCATCAATCAATTCTGAAGGGGCAGGTCTGATTTTCATTTTAATGCATCCAAAAGAAACCATGCTGTTCGTATTCTAGAGTCTAAAGTCATACTGGGATACAAAACCAGTTTGGGTTTAACACTTCCTAGTTCCTTGCTGAAATAGTCTCTCTAATCAGGACTCATCTTGACTTTCTTGATTGTGTTTTTCTTGAATTTGTGATTCCTCCTTAACATTATTCCAAAATAATTGATGAGAAGGTAGGATACAACACAACATAAAAATCTAGATAATTTTGCAGCCCTGGTATTTTTAGCAAACATGATGATAACCCACAAAGCACTTTGGTCTCCTTTACATTCCTCAAAGCTTTCTGAGCTTGGTGGTCTTGTAAACAGATCCAACCTGCTTCTCCTGCAGTCATGCACAAGTTGCCCAGCTCTCTTTGCGCCTCACCTGAAAGGGCAAACTGATGAAACACTTTTTCGATACAACTTCAGGAAGTTTAGCTGCATTTTATTCCCCACTTACACCACAGATCTCAGCAGAGAGGATCAAAGACCTCAGGCTCATCAGCCCAGGCTGTGTGGCACAGCATTGCACACACTCCTCCATGGGCATCCAAGCCCAGATGGTGTCTGCTGACACAGTTTCAGAAGATATGGGACACTGCAGTGTTCAGATATCAGAAAGGTACAAAAATGCTCCATAGTTACAAAAAACCACAAGAGCAGAGCATTAGAAGTACCTCTGCTGTGGGAAAGAAAGCATTGGAAGTTTCCACCTGTCTTAAAGGCTGATGCAAAACAAAGGGGATGAAAAACAGTGTCACTGAAAAGCAGTAATATCCTTCCTACGTTGGAAGGATGATCTTGGGTGGGAAGATTTAGGTCATGTTCATAGCATTCCAGTTAAGAACACCCAAAGTGAGGAATTTTGGCAGCAGCTTCAGAGGAAAGAATAAACCCACAGGAAGGCAATAGTTTTGAGATTCTCTCATTCTGGTTTTGGCAACCAGGAAGGTTGGAAAGGGGAAGTTTCTAGACCGATCCCATGAAGTTGGCTATTTCCAAAGGGTTGGGCAGAAACCACAGACCCTGAGATCTTTCCACCCCAAAGATCTTTCTCTTTTCCTTCAATCACCTCACTGATTTTTGCACGCTTCCTTTCACACATCACAACAGCTCTGTGGTCCACCTCACCCCTTTCTAAAGACACACATTGTCTCTGCTGACCCCCTCAGCCTGTCCACACTGCAGTTGCTCATGTTCAATTACTCTATGCTAGTTGTGCTCCTACCCATGGGGACTCAGAGCTGTACACAATTTCTGTGTACTTTACACTTGAAACACATCTCACACAGGATCCCAACCTCAGCCAAGATATCCTGGCATCACTGTAGCTTGAGTGTTACTGGTAAAGTCTTCCTTACCACTACCCTTTTTTTAGCTTTGGCCAGACAGTGAGGCCGAGCAATGTAGTTCAAGCCCCAAGTGCTTTCAGAGAAATGTTAATATAGTGTCAGGGTACCCAAGATTCCAGCAGCTCAGGCCTAGATGATTTTCTCTTTTGCTGTGTTGCCCATGACTTTCACTGCACTTGTTCCTTGGACTACAGCTGCTGTTTTCTTTCCCTAGCTTCTCTTACCTCCTTTGAGATAGTCACGCTTGCCATTTCACTTGTCTCCTTTCTGTCCCTTTTGGTCCCCATCTAATTACAAAGACCATGGAGGCACCAATTCATTCTCATGCTCCTGCCACCCTCTTTTCAAAAGGCAGCTGTGACATCTCCAGATTCACCAACCTAACCAGAAATAAATGCTGCCATTCAAGCCAGGAGAGTGAACAACCGAGCACATGAATGCAGGCAGCACAGAGAAGCTAGACATAGATAAATCCTTTTGGAAAGGAAGGATCATTCTCTAGTAAGTTTTGTCCCTAATGCTAGTGCAGCTGTGCTTTGTTACCCCAGGCTACACACACAGCATTGACTGGGGGAAAAGATCCCCCAATTGTTCCCCTGGTAATTCTTTGTATCAACCCAACAGTATAGATTTCTGCAGTTAATCAGTCCTAGGAAATATCTCAGGGAAAAGAGAAGGCTGAATCAGCAAGAATTCAGCCTTGAATTTTTTTGCCTAGAAAAGTGACTTGGGACGACATCACCAACTGCAACCCCAAGGCTCACTGCTCACAACATCTGAGGGAAATCCCTGAGCAGAATCCTGCAAAACAAAGACAGCTTCTCCAGTCTCCTGATTCCCTTCTATTCACTTGGCTTCCACTGCCTGCATTTCCAGTGCACAGCTACACTCCTAAAACCAGAAGGAATATGGTCCTCAAATGGGAAGTTTAATATTGCGTTCCTCAGCTTCTGCAGTGTAAGGACTTGAAGCCTTTATGAATTAAAGATAGATAATAGAAAACAAAGCATCCAAGCCCAAGGAATGTAGGACATAAACTCTCTACTAGCCCACAGCAAGATGATCATGGCAGATATCAGATATGTTTGGCACAACCAGCTTGGCTCTGTGTCTGAGACTGAAGTTCTAAATACCCATCCTCTTCACTCATGGATCTGAATCCAGCTGCTGTGATGAGCCACCAGCCTTCTTTGGCTGCAGACTCTCTTTGAGCCCAGAGGAGATGGATGGAAAAGCAAAAGGAAGGGCTAGGCAGAACAGCCCCATCTCCTCATTTCCCATACCAGGCTTTTGTGACTGAAAAGCCCAGGACACATTTTGCCTTTCCTTAGCACAAGCAGGTACTTGGTTGCATGTGAGTTTAGGACAGGACTGGTGTCCCCAGGGACATAATGTGCCCCCTATTTCCCTGCATTTCTGCCCAGGGTTTTACCTGGAGAGTATGCCCCAACCTCTGAATGTGGCAGCACAGAGCTGCTGCCAGGCACACCTTAACAACCAAGGCATAAATATGAAGAAATGATAGTATACAGAAACACTTCCACTTCCCAGTGCCAGACCTCCTTCCTTGTCAAACAAGAACAGGAATGCCTGCTCTGGCAGAATGGACATTTGGAGAAATGCAATATTACGAACCACCCACACACTGACACAGTTCTGCCACCCAACACAAAAACCCCTTTATGCTGACTTGAGCAGTTACCCTACTGCTACCCTACCCTCACTTCTCCCATGACGAGACAAAAGCTGGGTGGGTGCAGGGAAGCTAGTGGGATGGATACCAAAAAGCTTGGGAGCCACCAACCTGGTCAAGGGGTCACTGCAGAGAACTGGGAAGATCTTCAATCAGCTTCTTACCAGTTACTTGGCCCTTTAGTGGTGATCATGACCTTGATGTGTTTTGGAGGAAATTTTTGACTCCTGGAACAGCTTACTAGGGAAGGTGATGAACAGTCCACTTGGTGCTTTTCCATTCAGGATTTGTGTACCCAGCAAATACTCTATTAATATAAGCATAAGCTTGTGTTTCCAACAATCCCATTTAATACCAAAATACTCTGATTTTCATCACTGGCCACCTCTCAAAGCTGGGCAACATTTTGTCATGCAGAGCATTTCAAAATCCCCACTCAAACTGTTGCAGAGTAAACAACTAATTATACTAAAAATCCCAAGATTCATTCAGATCCTTTTTTTTTAGATCCAAAGAATTCTGAAAGCCAAAGACTAAGGCACCTTTGTGCCAATGTTGACTGCAAACAACAAAACCAGAAGTTTTCTATGACTTACAGGTGAATTTCAGCATGGACACATTATGTTTGCCACTATCCTTTCTGCAGACATTGCAAAAATTTCTGAGATGCGTCAAATCCAGAAACTAAGTGAAAAAAGAAACTAAAACACCAAACATGCAGAAAACTGAAGAGGACCTGTTATGTAATTATTGTTACTGGCACAGGAAAAAGAGAAATGGATTCTTTCTCTCAGTGCCAAAGAGGACATGCTGCAGACAGAGTGCGCCTTCAAACATGGGCAATGGTAAGGAAATATCAGCAGGATAAAATAAGAAGCTGATGTAGCACACAGCAGAAAGGACAATTCAGCAGGTCATGAAGCAGAATGCCAAATTTTAACAAAAATATGTTACAATCTATTCTGAAAGCAAAACAATTACACCGAGGAAAATGAATTCGTTTTGGGCAATGCTGGAAATCAGATTTTTGCTCTGCAGCCCATCCTCACACAGTAACACTTGATTTAACAATTCTCAAGATAATTTGCACAGCTAAAATCATTAATGTTGAAGTGAGGGCGGGGTAAAACTAGTTAGGAGGTTGTTAAAGAAATAGAAAGCCACATCAAATACTGCAGAGGGGCATTGCTCCCATTTCTACCTAGCTTGGGAGAGGTTCCCCGGCAGGTGACTTGCACAACTCTGCCTTTACTTCTTTCAGCACCTGGGGAACTTCCTCCTTTGGCTCAAGTCCCCTTCACCCTTCCCTGTGGCAGAGGTTCTGCCTGCCTGAGTGCTCTTACAGTGAGACCATCCCCAAGCCTTGCGAAAATGTCAGAAAGAAAAAGGATTCATAATGAATTAGATGTT
The DNA here is from genome assembly GCA_910950805.1 of Acrocephalus scirpaceus scirpaceus. Classification (NCBI taxonomy): domain Eukaryota; kingdom Metazoa; phylum Chordata; class Aves; order Passeriformes; family Sylviidae; genus Acrocephalus; species Acrocephalus scirpaceus. The sequence continues at coordinate 28,608,474 of OU383779.1, forward strand.
AGACAGTAGAAAGTGATTCCATTATTATAAAGACCAAAAATACAGGCATGGTCAACAGCAGGACACTTAATAAAATAGACAGAAATCAAAAAAGGCAACCAAAACAAGCAAGTAATAGGAGAAGCTTAGAGCCTGAATACCCACCCCCAAGCACTGCTCAGCTGCCTGTCTTCAAAGCATCACAGTCGATGAAAACAGCAGAACACAGGAACCCTCTCCCACTCACTTCATTACCAAATCACAACTTTGAAACCGAAAAGCATTTCTTTTTTTCACAGATGTCAGAGGACATCTGAAAGCAATACACTATCTGGCTAATAAAAACCCTCCTATAAATAAAACCAGGAAAAATCTCACATGCTCTTAGTTTTTTTTCAGCTGAGCACACCAAAAGCTTGTTTTCATGAACTCTTTTGATGTCTGAACCATTTTGGCTGTATCTCTGAAGAACAGGCCATCCTCAGAGGTATTCCCAAACAGCTCAGTACTTGCTGTGTTAGTGGCCATGTCAGTACATCATGTTTGTGACCTCCAGAACATCTCATTCACATGGCATTATCACAAAAAGGACTTACTTGCTTGAAATGTCAGGGCAGAATCTGACCACTGATCACCTGGGAAAACTGGATACACTTTCAAAATTATAGGCCTTACTATTGTGTGATCAATACAGCCTCACCTATGCTGCTCAAATTCTGGCAATCCCCAGGTGCTTTATCCTTGGAGCTGAGATGCATTGGCCGCACTATGGTTCTGTGTGATAATCGGTTCAAAGATCATCAGCCATCAAGCTCAGCTTGCAATCAGATAATTAGCGGTGGGCAAGCCTCCAGAGTAATTCCATGTTTAACAACTGGAGCATGATCTGACTCTTGTGACAATGAAATATTAAGCATTTGGTGGGGGGAAGCCTGAGTTAATTCCTGCTGTGGTAGAAGGGTTAAGAGCAGCAAATCTGAGAACAGGAAACCTGTTCAGGAGCTGCAGTGATTCACAGCCACTCTTGTGGTCCTTGCTGCAGTTTGGGTTGCAGGAGACAGTGGATGATTAGACAAAGGTGGAAGTGGCCCTTTCCCACTGTTTTTTCAGACCTTTCAGCACTCTGTCAAAGCCCTGAAGGAATTCTGAGCTCATGGACACAGGAGCTTCTCCAGGTCATTCCATCCTGCAGCTTGTGTATAAAAGCAGCACCATGCAGCCTCACACCTCTTTTCTTTCCAAAGAGGCTAAGCACCTACCCCTGGTGGCTCAGAACACCCCATTTCCAGGTCACTGCTTAGGTTGCACTGCGGCAGTTCCACTTTCCAGGCACAGGGATATTTTCATTATCTCTTTCCCTTCCACACTCCCGTGTTTCCCATATGATGAAATACTTGATAACAGCACCAAGGCACCAGAAAAGCAGGACAGACTGGTAAAGGACACATGAGCTCTTCTGACACTCTTACTCATGCCAGGATCTTTTGCTGCACTGTCACTTCTCAATTTATTTGGGAATTTCCCAGCTCAAATGCAGGGAGTGCATGTGTGCAGACCTACATGGGCTTAGCCCAGCAGCTGGAGGGGAAGCGTTCTGTTGACACAGTGCCTCTTTTCTGTGTTGAAATAGCAAAAAGAAGAGCACCACATTTTCACATAAGCATGCACCAGGATACCACAACACGAGGAATACAGGGGAGTACGTGACAAAGGAGAAAGTCCTGCACCAGAGAAGCCAAACAACACAGAACTTCCATATGGAGTGAAATCAGTGCAAAAAGGGTGTTCAGCCTTTGAGAGGATGAAAGGGATGAGAGTGCAGCTGCACTTTTATATGCTAATGAAAACATCTGTCCTGTTTACGAGCAGCTGCACTTGCCTTGTCCGGAAAAGCTGTGACTTTGGAACCTCAGCAGCTACCATGGGTGACTGATGACAGTGCCTCACCGTCCTTATTACTAGAGGACATCTGCTCCAGTTCATTAGCTTTTTTGCCCACTCACAAAGGATCTGGAGAATATTTTACTCTCTTGCACGTAGTCATTTGCTTGTTTGAATACTGTTCAAACTCATCCTTCTTTTCTTATTATGGAGTAGTCCCAAATAATTTGAGCTACAACAGCACATATTTAAGACCTCCAAGAACAAGCCAGCTTCTGTTCCACATCACAATCAAGAATTGTCAGGTTGAGTTTGTTAGGCACCGTCTTTATCTCTAGTGGTAACATGAGCTGTGACAGGAGCTCAAGCTCCAGATCTTAAAATGAAGTTAGTAACTAAGAAGCTCTTCCCTTAAAATTAAACATCTTTGATATGAAGTTAATGACAGACTAAACATGGAAGCCCAAACTCATTCTTCTCTGCAGGATCTACGTCAGGCAGGTACAAGGAAAACATTTGTGTTGTTGACAAATAGAAAAAAAATAAGACACTAGAAGGAATTTATTTATGCTGTGCGCTGCTATTTCTGGGTCCTGAATTGCTAACACCACTCAGGAAAAAATGAAGGTGGATTGCTTCGGAAAATTCAACTCAAACAGCTGCTCAGGAGACATCCTGTAGGCAAAGTAATCTAAGTAGTCTTCAGACAGAGCAGAAAACTCTGCCACTGTACCGTCTGTGCATCCCAAAGGTTGCACAGCCCTTCATTGCTGCACCTCCCAGCCAGCTCTTCCTGACTCCTGGCTTGCTCCTCCCGAGCTCCTACATAGCCTTGGCATCCTCTGTGCCCCACAGTGGGACCACTGCTCCTCAATAACCTCACTGGCAACACCAGCTCCCTCTCCCAGATCCACACACAGAGCAGCTCTTCCACATCCCCACACTTCCCTTCTGGCGCACATTTTATCCTACTCGCCTCTATAGGATTTTCCCCTCTTTAAGAGAGGAAAAGCTGGCAGCATTGAGAGTCCAAGGCAACCCCTTGAACCCATAAAGAGGAAAATTGCTTGATGCAGAAGAGAAATGACATGGCAAACCCACAGTCCAGACATGGAGACAGACTCACTTGAAACACAGACACTTGGCTGCCAAACAGGAACTGCTGAGGAAATGCAGACAAATAGTCTTAATCTGGTTTGCTTTGGATTTGTTTCTGCTTTTCCAGGGAAAACCCTGATCAGCACAGGAGATGCAGAGGGAACAGGTTGTTCTCTTCTGGGCAGAGCTGGACAGTGGCAGCTCACATCAGTAAGTCTGGCAGACTGACAACTGAACACAGCATTTAATTGGAAAGTATTCCCATTTCACATTACTTCCCAGCAAAAGATGAAATTCCAGGAAAAGGTGTATTAATTGCTAATCACCTACTAATACAGGAAACTCAATTTGTGTGTATACGGTTCTAAAACTAAGAAAGACTCTCAGAAGTCTTTACAGCTGACAAGTAAGTGGAGGGATTTGTGAATGCTTGAGATACACCTAACCCAACTCAAAAGTTAGTTTTAGATTTCATTGTGGATAGCTCTGAAAAGACACTGACAACAAAATGAGACATCAGAGAATGAAGATTAAAAATGTCTCTGTCCCCAGAGGTCTCCAAATAGTTTCAAGTTCTCAATATTCTAATTTCAACACGTGAAATGTGTGCTTCTCACATTGCAGATCAATGAAATTCAGGGTGATGGGTGAGATGATAAATTTTGCTCAAATATTCCTAATAGTGAAACATGAAGGTGAATTTGAAGAGTCACAGAGGGCTCTTGTGGGCCAGGGTAAGTGAACAGAAAACCAGCAGACAAAACTCAGTGTCAGTAAATGCTGTGTAATACGACTGGGGGAGAAAATCTGCCAATGAAAACGCATGCCAATAGTTACTAAACTAATTTGGAAGGAGAAGCCAGTGTCCTCACACAGAACACTGAAACTGGTGACTCATGAGGGGTAACAGAGCATTAGGAATTACCCTTATAGAAGATATACTGGAGTTAGGCAAAGAGAAGGGCCAGTGGAAAAAAAAAGCCTTAGAAGCTGAATAAAGATTAGGCAAAGAAGGATTTTCCAGTCTAGAAAACTTTACTCTAGGAAGAAGAGACAATAGATAGACATACAACTATAAATGACAGGAAGATTCCTCTTTGCACAAAATCCAAGGGCAGCCAATGACTTTTTCAGGGAGTAGATTTATAAGAAGCAAAAAGAAATGTTTTCTTTACTGCATACTACTACACAGACTGTGTGAGCTCCCATGGGAAACTGCAGGGGCTAAAAATAAAAGCTGGTTTGCAAAATAATTGACATCATCATGCCATCTCCTAAAATCCATAAACATCATGCTGATAAACATGATGTAATGCACTGTAAACCAGAGAGTGCTGAAAGTGAAGGAGTACATATGGTGCTCTCCTCTGAGAACATCCCCCCATCCAGAAGGGCAGGATGCTGGGATGCTGTGTGGGTTGGAGGCTTGCAGGAGAGCCCTCTTCCTCAGCACTGGACATTTCCATATTTTTCCAGATTTGGTAAACAATTTTTCTCTTTGCTTTATTATGCACAGTTATTAACTCATCTTGATTTTTCACTTCCTTGTGATTCTCTTATGGTAAGAGAAAGCACCTATCTCCCAGGAAAGGAAGTGGCTCTTTTTATACCTGTGCCGATAGAAACTTATTTCCCTGAAAAGAGCTACTTCCACTTGAAAGTGCCTTTGGGATTTTCAAAGCTCTGGCTGATACCTGAACACCAATTTCTATGGTTCCTACTGGAGAGTTAACACCATCTCTTACCTGGGAGGAGAGCAGGGACTGTGGGGTGTTCTGATGGCCTGTATTTCACTAAGGCCATCAGTTCCCAAAGAGAGAAAAAAGGAGACCGAGAAGAGCAGGTGCAGAGAGACACAAGGAGCTGAACAATCATGAGAATGTGAAGCACTAAAAGGCTAATTTTCAGTGAACGAAGCAGAAATATTTTTTCAGGGTATGAGTTTTGCAAAATTGTTCAATCTCAAGCAGCATTTCAGCCTCAAAATAGCTGCCAAAGTAATAGAAATTTGGAGAAAGCTTCAACAATTGAGAAGGAAGACTAACAAAAAGTGTGTATTGCTTCCCACTCTGCAGAGGCTGGGTTGTTCCTCAGGCTATCCCAATTTCAGTACCCTGGGAGCCTCTGAAGGCAAGACTTTGTGTTTTGGTTACCCTTGAGGTCTAAAGAGCCCAAATCAATTGACAAGCCTTGGTTATTTGTGTTCTCTTAACAATGTGCAGATATTCTTTATGGTTTGGAGAGGAACTAATGTGAGTCACTCACAGTGGCAGAAGGAAGTCCCCAAAGCAAGGTGGAGCCCTTTATTTTCCATTTCCCAAATCCCAGCTCCTGCTGTGTGCTGATGCCTCGAGCAATTGAGCTTTTACAGCTGCAAGGGTTTGAGCAAAGCCTCAAACTACAAACAAAATTTGTGTGGAAGGAAGATTCCAAAAAACCACATGTTAGTAAAATAAGTGAGTAGATCACTGAAAATCTCACCTAGGCCCTCCCTTCATGGGTGATATCACATCCTCACTGCCAGGTCTGTGACCAGGTTAAGCTTAGTTCATACAGCTGGGGATCTGCCTGACTTTAAACTGTCAAACTCACAGCCATTCCTTAACACCAAATCTCCAGAACACCTACCAGCAATGCTAAAAGCACAACAAAAATTTCCCTATGAAGAGGGCAGCCCCCCATGAGTTATGGATTTCCTTATACACGACTCCAATAGGAGTATTTAGAATTTACTGTATAAAATACAGAACAAGTCTCAGATTTACTCTTAGGATTCCTTAGAGACTTTCAAAACCAGTAAAATATGGGAGGACTGAGAGTCAGAAGGAACTGAAAAGCACTGCAGAACAGTTTTGTGATGGCTAAGATGCATTCTACCCACCATTACTAAAACAGAGAGCAGGTGAAGTCCCTTCTCTTAGAGGAAATTAATGGCAGTGACTGGAGTAGGGTCAGGATTACAGCCTATAAAATTACAGGGATAGAAGACAGTAGAAAAGCAGGTAATTGGCAGATGATATTCTGATAATGCACGAGTTGCAGCAATTCAACACTGCATTAAGCATTTAAAATTTGTGGTTTGCTTAGCTTTCTTGAAAGGAGAACTGATGTGCTCCCCCTCAAGGCTGGACAGAACATAATGGAAACACAGTTTTCTCACAGGAAAACTCAAGTTTCCACAAAAATCAAATTGCCCTCTCCCTTTTTTATCTTTAAATTTTGTTTTGAATTTCTGTGAAGAAAATTACGAGATGAACAGCTGTAATTTCTGACAAAGTTTTGGTCAGATTGCTCTTTTCTAATTAAATATTTCACTTTGCTGACCTGTGCTGCAGCTATTTCATTTCCAGGCTATATTAAATTATGCAGGGCTACACCTTCATTGCAGTCTGGAAAAATTACTCTTCCTAGACTCTTTAGAGGACTGTATTTCTTGTACAATTTTTAATTGTTTCAAGCTGTGTATACTGCCACAGGAGCCAAAATCCCCACAGACAAAACTGTATTAAAGCAGCATAATCCCAGGCTGTAACTCATGAGTTAAGAGGCTCACAGAAAGACTGTACTTAATATAGGACGACAAGAAAATACATAGGTCTGACTCGGTTTTTTTAACCAAAACTATTTTTATCTGGAGAAACATCAGAAATAGCTCAGCAATTTAAAATGCATGGTTTTTTCTGACTGGTTTCAGTCTAACACGAACACTTCAGATTTTGACTTGATGTGGAAATTCAGAATTTTGATCAGCTTCTTTGGTGATTTTGCAATGGGCAACAGACATAATCCAAACAAGGCATGACTCTCTCTGAATCCACCTGGACCTCTCTAACCTTTTTCTTGGGAAGAGAACAAGAAGTCTCTCCTGAGACCAACATATTTATGATTTCAAGGCAATCAACCAATTTTGTTTCTCAACAGAATAATTTCTGGGACATATTTTCTCCAGCCACAGCAGGAAGTGTAAGAATTGCTAGTGGAGAGAGGAATGCTGTGCTTAAGAGAAGCTGCATGCCACGGCTGAGAAGCAAACAGCTTTCAGCAAACAGAATTTGCTCTGCAAATTCACCTGACCAGCAGCTTCCCCCTCCTCTTCTGATATATCACTGACAACTCTTCCCAAATCATCACACAGCCCTGCAGCCTTATTTGGACTAAAACCCACAGGAATGCTGAGTTGTATAACTAAAGATTGCCAGTACTTATTACTGTTAGTACTTCCTTTTTTTTAACAAAAAAAAAATGGAATCTTTAAAGCCAACACCCACCTGACAATGGCTTTACTTTGGGCAAAGGCACAGCAATCAAAGACTAAAGGGAGAACAGAACAGCAACAGTGCCCATCTTCTATAGGACAACTTGGGGGTTAGATCACTGGCTAGATCACCAAAATGACAAATCTCACGTCTACATCTCATATCTAAGCCCAGGAAAACCTGTCACTCCCAGTGCTCAGGGAATAAGAGAGGAATATGTGATAATAGAAGAGCCAACAAGTGAAACTAGCCACAAGTTATTTTCCTTACTCCCTCAGTTCTTCCAGATAAGTGGGAATATCACTGGAAACTCTCTTCTTACAAAAGAAAATTCTTGAGTCAGAAGAATTAAATAGTTTCGCACTAGTTAAAGACATTTATATGAGATGGGCAACAACTGAATCAAAGAATGTCTTGTACATAGAGTCCTTAGGAAAGTTCACTGCACAACAGAAATCAGCAACTTCCAGGCTATTTCCAGAGCTTCTTGTTCTGTGAACTGGAAGACAAAGTGTCTTTTTCCCTGCACCACCCATGTCATTTTCCATGGTGGTGGGGCTGAACACAGAAAACAAGTGATAAGCTGTGATGCGAGATGATGTGTCCCAATTGCCCCTCTTCCAGAGCCAAGAGGCTGTGGGTGGCAAAGTTCTGGGTCATCTTGGCAAAGACAACTCAACAGGAGAACAAGAGGGGAAAAGAAAAATCAAAAACCTTCTGATGTTAAAAAAAATGCTTCCAACCAAAGGCAGAGCTGTCCAGCTCAGGACATGGGCCCTGCAGCCACACCAGGTACCACAGGCAGCTCCTGCAGCACGAGGGGCCCTGGCTCACTGCAGCTCCTTGCTCTGGAAAACCAGGCTGGCAGTAGACAAAGCCAGCTGGAACAGGGAGTTTGAGGCTACCCTTGATATTTTGGGATGCAGGGCTTCACAGAAAGAGTTCTCAGAATATGTCAATATAGTCCCTTGATCTTCCACACACACCAATGAGAAGGTGAGACAGGTTTCAGGCCTCATCCTGCCTTACCTCTTCTGAAAAACCTCAGCTGAGTCAGAATGACTCACTGTGCCTCTGCCTAATCACTGGTTTAAAAATAAAAAAAAAAACAGACTGTAATGCTCTATGTTGAAATAAAACCTCATTCATTATTTTCATGTTCTGAGGAAACAGAATAAAAAGCCCCAACTAGCAATAGAATATAAACACTTGCTTAAGACCACAGAGATGAAGAGCAAGTTGTACAACTCAACAGAGCTCTTTCTGCCAATGCTTGCCAGACTGGAAGGCTCCAGCTCTATTTTGGAGACAGCCTGGAATGTATGCAGGACCAGACTAAGCACACTCCTAGGGAAATCATCCTACCCAAGAAAATCCTCTCAAATCCTTGTATCATAAAACAGTAGGCCTAAAGAATATTAAGGATGTAGTCCTAAATGCCCCCATCCCTGACGAGATGAGCAGCTGTAATTTCAAGTGGCAAGAGCATGAGCTGGATTTAACTGAGCAGAGTATGGCAGAAAGTAGCAGATCCTCCAGAGACTAGCAGAATTAACTCAACAGCCTGTTTTCTACTACTGTCTTTAAGACTGGTGGTTAGCAGAAACAGAGTTATGAACCAGAGAGCAAGTCATCAAGAAATATCATCAAAAACCACTTTTCATCAGAGCAACCACAAAACGGTATTTGAATATGATTTTGCCCATACACTTCTAGTCAAACCTCACAAAAAAATAAAACCACAGATTCTGCCCCTAATTGTTGAAGGAGGCAGAAAGCTGCTAATATAATTCTCCTAAGGCCTGGATCAGTGCAGCTTTACCACTGCAGAGAAAGGAAGGACTGGACAGAGACCGACACAGAAAAATCTTATTGGACAAGAAGACAACAAAGAAGAACAATGATCCTGACAGCAATACAACTTCTCATGGGAAACTCGAGAAAGAAGAGAGGCAGATGTGAACAGAGGGTTGTCTAGTTCACAGGAAGCAGCCTACAGTTTGTCTGGAAACATTTAGAAAAGGAAACAATTAGAAAAAAACCATGCAGCATGAGATCCCAAAAGAATGTGATAAGCTTATCACAGAAGCCTCATCGACCATGCCAGATCAAATCCACAAGGGTGGAAGGGATCAGGACAGAGCTGTGTTTTTTCCTGGAGACAAGGGTCAGAGGGAGGAGTTTGGTTGGAAATGTCCCTTGAACAGGATAGAAAGAGAGAGCCATCAGGGATACATTGAGAGCCTGCGGCACAGGCCTGGCGTTCTCTGTCCTCCTGTTCCTGCCAGAGCTGACAGAAGAGGGCCACACACACGACCAGGAGGGGATGGCACCAAGGAGGCAACAAATGGAACTGGAGCCTGGCCTTATGAAGCGAAGTTTTAGGACAAGAGCTTTGCTCAGCTCTGCATGGGTTGAGCCCCACACAACCCACTCAGGGCAATCATTCTGCTGCTGACCACTGAAAACTTGCTCTGACTGTCCTGGAGGGACAGATCAGGTAGAGAGAACTCTGGCAGGCAACACGAGGAAAGGGCATCACAACCAGAGTTCCCAATACAAGCAAGATTCAGGCAAATCACAGACTCACCTTCGTCCTGCACCTAGAGAAGGGCCCTGGTGCCACAACCCAACACTGTTAGCTTCTAGTGGGATCAGGCAACTTCCAGCAGGGCTGAGAAGGGATCTGTGACCCAAAATGCACTACTGCCTCCTCAAAACAAGTGAGAGACTGAAGCCAGGCCAGGCACTGAGGAGAATTCAGACCCTGCTCCCTGGGGAACCCACTTCACAAATCGAGGGGGAAATGGGCAGCACAGACTTACAAATATGTCAGTAACAGTGTCTGGATCAGGCTTTGCTGGAAAGGCTTCGTAAGACAAAGACCTCAAAACTCCTGACCCCGGGAAAAAAGGGACATGAAGTATGATTTCAGCCACTCTTTCCAGATGTGTGCCTGGCTTAGGGACAAATGGCCTGGGCAAGTAAAACTAAGACTACAAAAAAACAAGCAAGAAATCTTGTCTGTGGAGCTTCCCAGCAACACCACCATTCATGATTCCTCACATTTCTCATTAGCTCACATCTCAGGAAGGCAAAACCCTGGATGTTTCCAGGCACCCAGAAGGAAGACAGGAGCACATTCCCTCCATGCTGTGCATGCATAGCTGAGAAGCAGCAGAAGCAAACAAGCCCAGCTTCAGTGTTTGGGAAAAATGTCACATCAGAATATGACCAAATTTGGGTTATAGGACAAGATCATAACTGATCCTGTGCTTTTAACTAGCTGGGAAATTCAGTTTCCATCCTCTCACATGTCATCAGCAGAACTGAGTGTGATATTTCCCACACAGCCACACCCCACAGTGCAGACATCTCCTCAGGCTACTCCAGAGATCTGCATTATTAAGTAAGCCTGAAGTCATGGCTGTTACTCACTTGGCCTTGCAATGTATTAGTGTCTATTAGTACACCACTATCCACGTGAGAAGCAAAACCTCCAGGTCTGTTGATGTCTTAGTAAGTAATTTTTTCTTTTCCATTGACAGTTAAGGTCTTTTAGCTTTCTTTGTAAAGTTCCAGAATGTATATATAGATCGATCTCTCTCTCTCTCTCATATCTGACTACTTACTACATTCAAATTCCATGATACAAACCTGTTCTATCTCCACTTGCACCAGCTCCATGAGGAGCTGTGTGCCTGCTCTCAGTGCAGAACACACACCTCACCACACTCATTTCCATGTGACTGTGACACACTTGCTGCTTGCTCCCCCCCAATAAGTTGTGCCTTGACAGCTGCTTTAGCTCGAGTAGTGCATTTCCAAATCGATGGGGTTATTGTTCATTAGGCACTTGGTGCCTGCTGAACTAATGAAACGTTGATCACGGCTTTCATCTGAATTTCTGCCAATCTTAAAAACTGTGTGGAGTGGGATCAGCACCTTCTGGCGTGCGGGCATGATAAAACTGCCCTCTAGTGAGAAAGCACCAATGGCATCCACAGTCGGCATGCAGAGGAGAATTTGGGGGTCCAGAGCACAGCACTGAGCCTCAGGGGATGGGTCACACAGTAGCCCCAGCCTGTGACACTGTCCCTGTACCTGGGGCTGCACTCCCAGCATGCCAGTGTGACCAGAGGGGACACTGCTGGGGCTTTTTCCAAGACTGCCATTCACCTGGGCCTGCAGGGAACATCCTCTGTCAGCTGGCACCTATTAGCTGGGGAAAAATAACTTAGTGGGAGCAAACTGAAAAAAGGCAAAAAAAAGATGGGTGAGTATTGACAGGCAGGCAGCTCAGCACTGTTAAAAGCCTTGCACTCAGGTGGGGCCAGCACCAGGGCTCAGTGCACATTGACAGCAACAGCTGGAGCCCTAGAGGTGGAGAAGTGCCCTATCCAGAGAGATACCATCACACTGTACCAAAGAGCTGAGCCCTGCCACCTGCACCAGACAGTCCAGAGCCTTAAAGATCTCCAGTGTTTTCCCTTTTTGCAGAACTGTGGGATGAGGTATAACCTAAGGCTGGAGATGTGTGTCCAACACCAGCCCAACACTATTTTACAGTTCCTCATCTACCAGAGGAACTATACAACAGCCAGGCTTCAGGAGGCCTGTGTGGAAAGAAAATTAACTCCAGATAACGGTATGGCTCAATAGTGAGAACTTTTACGAGAAGGTGGAAACAGGGATAGAGAAATGACGGCACAGAAACAGATTGTGCAATGGTTATGTCAGCCCTCTGCTTCCAAATGGGTCTTACCCATCTTCAATTTTCAGGGCAGAAATTTTGGAGTTTGGGGGGATCACACACAAGGCCACAGTGTCTCTTTCTGCCCAGAAACTTTGTCTGGCTGGTTGAACTCATAACACATGCTCAAATCAGCCTTCCTTTGCTCCTGCAGGCACACACCCAGGAATTCCTACACTCCCTAGATGCATCCAAACACACACATCCCACTTCTGCCTCAGACATGCAGGCCTCTCCCAGAGAAGCATGCTTAGCCCATGAAGGAGCTGTGCTCAGTTTATAGAAGGCTTTTCATTAACAAAACCTCACACAAAGCATCTGCCATGGTTTACTCTTCTGGGAAACTGGGTTGTAAGCTCCAGTGCCCTCACTGGTGTGACCTTCTGAGGCTCCCAGCCAAAGGATACCAAAGGTTAACCAGTTAGTTGCTCTGCAACCATCCTACCCAGCCTCTTCTACAGCCACAAACTATTTAAGCTGCCACAGGCTTGGGATCCTTGTTTTTCACCACTCAGACCATCACAACATCCCTCCAACAACTTCTGCTGTCCAACAATATTCAGTAAAGCCCATTTCAACTAGCCCACTTCCAAACAACAGAGCAGTAAGAGGGATGGAATAAGTGCAAAGCCAAAAACTGGGTTTCATTGGGAGAATCCAAGATTGCAGCACTACCTCCTCTTCCTTTGTGCAGGGATACATGGAGAAATGAGATTGTATTTTTTGGCAAGATGAGGCAGCACAGTAAAGTTCCTGCTGCCGATAGGTTGTAGTTAAACTCCAGACTTAAACTCTCACATTTAAATGTGACCACAACAATGTCACACCATTCCTCCCAGGCCCTTCTTCCTGTAAAGTGAGAGCAGAGCTCAGGCCACCAGGGCCCTGCATTCCTCCATCCCTTAGGCTTCTCTCCCTGGACCAGAACAACAACAGGGCAGTGTTTAGCTGACCCTCCACACCTGAACAATGATCCCAACTTGGACTCTGCTTTGCATTTCTACCCCACAGGATTTGAGGGCTCTGGCCCAGACACCGCAGAGACACATATTTGCAGCTCCTGTGCAGGCCCACCTCCTTACAAAGGTCTGTTCATACAGCATTAGGTTATAAAAAGCCACCACAGCTCTTTCCCATAAAAAAACCATGGGATCTAATGCCCTGTGTAGCATTCTTCCCATCCTCCAAGAGCCTAGGATCAGGTGTGAGTGTGCTAAACCTCTTACAAATGATTTCCTTCTTGAGCTAAAATGATCACTGACTGGTTTCCCACTGACTGAATCTTGCAGTTGAATTCTTCAGTCCAACTCAAGTCTTATTTATTTTTCTTTACAAACTTATACATATCTGCTCCTGTTTGCCTTAAGACACATCTGCAGGTTGTGCCAGTAGATACTTCATGCTAATAGCAGGGCACAGGCTGTTAGCGTTAATCTTACAACTGAAAATGCTCAGCACTGGCTGGGACAAGTTCTCAGTATTTGACTCCTGAGCTCCCACTCCCCCACTTGAGCAGGTCACCAAATTAACAAACATCTGCAAAGTGGAGTCACTTCAGGGAGCATTTTTAGGCTGTTTGCTATTCAAAGATAGGATCATTCTGTACCACACATCCAGTGGCTTCCTTTGATGCTGTGACAGTCCTTTGGGAGAAACCTGGAATTGTCCTCCAAATTAATTCACAACCTGATAGGATCAAATTACACAAGACAATTCAAATATTCAGATCCAAGCGGTTTTGCCTCAGGCCTTTGGCTACAGCTGTAGAAGTGGCCGTTCTATAGAGTGACACCACATGGTCAGCAGCCCTTTCTTCTTTGAGCACTGATTTTTGCAATGGCTGTAACCAGCTGTTCCTCAGGGCCAGCAAAGGAGAGCCCCAAGGTCTATGCAAGCACTTTCCTGCTCATTGTGTGCTCCTGAGAGTGGCTTCTGCTCTCCAATATTAGGGCTAAAGATTGGATACAAAACACAAAAAATTCTGCAAATGAATGGAGCTTGCAAAAGGAAGATGTGCAAGCAAGCCTTCACTTTTCCCTCAGCTCAGACTTTCATCCTTTGCTGTCAACTTCAAAATTACATTGACAACCAACAAGGAAGAGCTTTGCCCCAGACTTTGTCTCCACATTTGTGATTTTAGAATGATGTTTGGATTAAGACATTTCAGTGTCTACTCCTACATACCCTTAGAATTTAATTGCAGAAGTATTTGCCTGATCCACGTGGAACCACCAGTGTACTTTGAAATATGAGGATTTCAGAATGAGGAGGGTGTCCTTTCTCCAACAATGATGACAGACCAATCTGACATTAATTGTTACTAGAGATTTGCTCAGCCCAGGTGACAGCTGTTTGTCTCAAAACATGACTTAGAAGCTCTCAACTGAAATGCACAGAGTTATAAACCCGACTAAACCTACTTACTGCATTGACTTGAAGAGATAAGGTGTTACTGGCACTTATTCAGATGCCCTGGGTGAGCTTCTGCCAACTCCACTGCCTCTCTCAACAGGTCTGCACAGGGGACAGCGAGAGAGCAAGCAGTGACCTTCTGCATCCAACAGTGGTGTCTATTTCCTCAAAGGCAACATTTGCCAAGGGACCTGGGACATCAGAGACACTTGGGAGGATTAACCAAGTGAGTGATGCACTAGGAGTAACTAGACCACACAGGTTTCACTGTGACTCCAGCACCAGCTCAGCTCAAAGTCATTTTGAAACTGCCCTATACCACAGTGGGAAACTCCTCAGGGCTGGCAGAGCAGCCTGGCCTGTCCTATTTGAGCAGATATAAGCAATATCTTAAAGTCCAATTGGGAATCACCACTGTATGTCAATCTTGCCTTTATGTCTTAGCTTTCCCCACGTAACAGAGCATACATTTCGTGACAGGAAGATTGGGTGTGGGGTTCAGCCAGTCACAGTGAAACTCAGATGCACAAGAGCAAACACTATCATGATTCTGAGAGCTTTTCCTGAAAGCACAGCAGGGAAGACTGAAAGAGAGGCTGCCAAGGGGGCCAAAAGCTCCATCAGGAGCTCAGTCCAGGATGGACATGGCACACACTGAAAGCATTGACAAGAAGAGAATCACTTTTAAAGGGGGAGTCCTTGGTCTGCCCTGGCATTTTCATCACACTGTGATGGCTGGGCAGAAAGGAGGACTGTAAACTACAACAAAATTTACTTATAAACCCACTTTTATTCAGGATTTGGTCAGTTGCAAACCAACTATTTTGCCTGTTGAACATCACACCAGAGCAAGAATTTCCCCTCCCCTCCTCTCTGCCCTGTAGCAGGGGAAGGTGACAGATGAGAACATCTCATTATCTTTCCTTTTAGGCAAAGGACAGAAGCAAAGAGAAGTGCTGCCACCAGCAGTAAGGCAGAGATTCCATGTCACCAGTGTCTATAGGAAGAGACAGCAACAGGTCAAACACAGGGAGGTATCAGCACAAAACCAGCAAGTTACAAGGACACCAGGGTTTGACCCAGAGATTCTGTCACATGAATTACAGGAAATGTGTGCACTGACCAAGGAAAGAGTGGGTAAGTAGGAGGCAACAATAACTTGGAATTTAAAAAATCAGAAGTCAAGATAACTCCTACACAGAAGTGGTTTGTGTCAAGCAAAAGTGAGGTTTTAAAGAAGGTATTGTAAACCATGAAGCTGGAAGAATAAGGGAAGTGAAGACAAAAAGTCATTTTGCTCTTCCCATTAAGAGATTGTCTCCTTTTCAAGAAGTTTCACAGGGCAACAGAAGGAAGGCAGTTTTTTCATGGCCTTGGGGTTGGTTTCAAGAATAAGCATTTGCTCATTTAGAGCTCTGCAAACCTCAGGCAATATCACAGTGCAACTCTCAGGTGGAGAGTTTTGTTAGTTCACAGAACTGGGACAGGTCCTGCCTGAGAGAAGAGAGGTTCAGTAGCGGAAGTTTCCAAGTGTAGGGGGATTTTCTCTTTTTCCTCTTCTGAGAATATCTGAAGAGAAAGAGCTGCGGCAAGGATGGAAGGACTCCCTCTCCTAAACCATCCTAACCGCGTGTGACAACATGCAATTAACAGCTCATCAACAGAGAGGTGGGGCTGTCAACCTCCTCAAAGCATTCCCTTGCTTTCAAGGAAGCGGAAGGAAGATCAGCCATTTATCACCTGATACAGGAAGAGCAGAAAGAGTTGATGCATCCCCATCAGCTCCTGTCTCCTCCCTCGCCCTCACAGGCACCTACCAGAAATAAGGACATCCCCGATGGAAAAGCTCGGTAGCACCAGTAATCATGAAGCTTTGCCTGAAACCTAAAGCCACAAAAATATCCTGCTCTGCAGTCATGTGAGAGATGTCAGGTTCATCAGAGGTAAAAACAATGACCACTCTGCGGGTCATAAAATAAAAACAAATGTCGTTCAGGGAGGGGAGGGATTGGTTATAAAACAATGTATACCCATTTGGATTATGTGCCATCAGACAAGAGTCCATGCAGATTTACAGTGCAGCAGCCACACATCCAGCTTCAAAGCAAACCATCAGACAAGGTGCAAGCACCACTGCCTCAATCGCTGTAGAAGTTTCCCAGTTTTCTGGGATTTCCCTTGGAATCACCCTTGGCTACAGCAAATGCTCTCACAGCATTTTCCAAAGTCATTGGCATGTATGAATATTTCCATTTCCATTTCTTGTCTCTGCTGGTGACACCACAGTGAAGCTGATTTTCTAAAGGTCTACCACTCAGCAAGCTCCATTTCAGGTGTTCTCACCTGGCACTCATAATCAGGTATGGCTAAAAAGCCCTTCCTCTATTACTGCCATAAAGATGAGGTACTAGCACAGGCCCAGTGTTATAAACAGGGCAGGAGATTCTTCTCCTTTTAAAAGCCTTTATTGTGATCAGCTCATGGTGAGGGCCCGACGGGTCGAGTGCACGCCGCCACTGCTCCCAGAAGCATCTCAGAGGATGAAATGTGCAGCATCTTCGTCCACTGGGTTGCAGGCCACTCTCAGAAGCAACTCGGAGTGGGGGAGGTGTGCAGCAGCCTCATTCACAGGAGTGCAGGCAGGGTCGGGTTCTCGGTCCTCACCACCCGTCCCAAAGGCTTGGTTGGCTCTTAAATTCCAGGGGATCTCTCTCTGGGCACTGTCTCTGTGAGTCAGGGTGAGGGGTGAAAACCACTCAGCTTTGAGAGGAGGCAGTCTCACTCCTTGCATGGTCTATCTATGTGTCTTGGTGGTTCAGTCTAATAAAGATTTTCTGGTCCGGAGTAATAATTTCTTTTCCCAGCTGGCACTGCATCTCTTCTATTTGCATGTCTGCTGGATTTCTCCTCCTCCTGGCTTCTTTGGTTGCTATGTTGGGTGTTGGGGTAGCCAGGGGGCTCGAGGATGCAGCAGAAAGGGAACAAAAGAGGCGATTAACAGGGTGGGGGTGACACATTTAACAAGGAGCACTGGACTAACAATGACTTCATTTGCAACAAAATTACCTTGTTTATCTCACCAGGAAAACCAAGCATGAGAAGGACAGCCCCAAACACTCCCTAAATTCAGAGGCAACTTTTGCACATTTGCAGTTAAGCACGGACTTAGCTGTCTTGCTAAACCTGTGTGCTATCCAATGCAACAAGAAATATGCCCCAAAGTTATTATTATCATGTTTAAGTGTTGTATTCTGCTAACACAGCCAGAATTTCTTTCCTGTTCTCTACTGGTTTCATCTCATTTGAATGCAAATAATGATACCAGCACTAAGAAGCAAAAATACTATGTTCTTTCCATCCCTCTGCAAGATGAAAAAAATACAAAGAAGTGAAATTCTTTTGCTTGGCACAGGCAGGCAGTCATAGAAGGCCAGAAAATCACCACTGCACCTCTTCCAGAGCTGTGCATGCCAGCCCCAAGCCCCAGAGAACTCTGACCAGCCCCAAAGACAAAAGTACTACAGCTTCCAGAACAACGGGAGCTTGCCAGGAAAACTCACTCATACCAGAATAAACCACAGTCCCTCACCGTGGTTCCCCGCGTCCAGATCCAGAGTAAATTCTTTCTGCCTCAGGTTCATCACCACCAGTCCTCTGCTTCTGGGAAGGAGCACAGTGTCTCCAGGGACTATACTGTAAATATTAGGCAGGCAGTAAAACTTTCACATTCTTCTTACTAGGCTGCCCCAAAGTTCCCAACTGTTAGCTACCTATTAATAGTCACCAGCAACAAATTTAACACCAGGACAACAACAGCAAAAAGCAATCTCCCTGCAGAACAACTCAACTTCCCTAAGGGTTCCTTCCCTTTTCTCTTAGGCCATTTGTGGTGGGCAGTGATGAAAATGATAACCTGGGGTAGATCAACCGGTGTGCTTGATTGACCCCAGAAAAAAATCTTGATAGACACATAGAGCTTTCTTCAACTGCTTCCTCTGCTCTCACAATGAAATAATTGCCAAAATATTTCCCACTGCCTTTTCATCTTCCAGCCAATGACCTAAAAATACATTACAAGGTTTTAATGAGCCCCACGAGCCCTGTCCAGTAGAATAAATAGATTTTAGCCCCCAGAAACTGAGAGACAGGAAAAATTACTTGGACCAGACCTACTGGCAAAACTACAGGGAAACAGGCAATAAGCACAGCTTCGTTTGTTTTAAATCATAGCTTAAGATCCTCAGACTAACAGGCAGCAGACAGTGCATCTCTCATGGGCATGCCTACCTGTAAATAAATGGGTGGTTGACAGTGACCTCCTTATACTACAACAAAACCTGAAGCGGGGGAGAAGTGAAATATCTCCCTGAATCCAGCACTTGGAAACCTTTTGTCACTGCTGACACTCTCAGCTGATGCTGTTCCCCCAACAGGCTGCAAGACCAAGGAATGCTTTGCACTGCCAGGCTGGTGATGCTGCAGAGCTGATGCAACTGCACAGTTCTGCTGCTGAATCACAGCAACCCCACATCACAGCAGGAGAAATCCCCACTGCTGGAGAGGGATGCATGAATCTGTTTGTCACAGAGGCAGCTGAAGGTGGGGTGTTACAACTGGGGCATAAATGGGGATTTCACACAGCCCTGAAGAAGAAAGTTCAAGTGAGCAAACAATTCAGTTAGAAAGATTAACCTGACAAATGTCAAACATTACTACTCACGTATTTTTCTCCACTCCTTTCCTACAACCCTATCCCTTTTTCTTCCATCCCCACTTCTTTGCTCTCCCATGTAACATCTCAGCTACCACAAGTCTAGCCTAAAAGGCAGATTAAACCATATTTGATGCTATCTGCATTAGTAGATGGCAGTGGCAGATTCTGCATCAAATTTGTCAGCTGCTAAAACTGAAGGAAGTACTGGTCCAAGGTATAAGGATGCCTAAAAATAATGCCAAAAAAAAAAAAAAAAGCAAAAATAAAAGAAGGTAGTAGTTCTAAGTTGAGGAGTTTGTAGTTTAGATAACAGATTGCTGCAGGAAAGAATTCTAACTATTTCTGTTTCAGTGTCTTAGGTTTTGCCAATTTGGACAGGTGAAGCAGCTCTCACCTAGCTTGGATCCAAGTCAGGATGAAATCAATGAAGTCTGCTCAGTGTCACAGGGCAATGGAGACTCCCTGTCAATTGTAGCTGCCACAAAGCTGCTCCTCAACTTACCAAACTTGTTCGTTCTTGACTGTGTGTGCAATGCCTCATAGCTATAAGGCAATAAAGAGAAGGACAAAAACTGACCATGGAGAAGAGAAAAAAGTCTGATGGAGTGGTATTGGACACGGAACTTTTAAATTATCTCTTTCCTATGGCCACGTTAAAACTGAGTGCTGTGGTCACTACTGAAAACCTTAGAACAGCTGCTGTTAACAATTCTGTTAATGTTTCACGAGTTTTGATAGCAGCTTCTGGGAAATCCTTGTGTAAGTCCAAGGAGCCACAAACACTGTGACAAAAGCAGAGAATTCTGAAATGCAAACACTCAGTATTCAACACTCACTCAGCCAGATATATCTGTCCACGAGTAGCTTGGCAGGCTCTCCACACACCACAGTGGATGCCCCATGAAAATCCTGCTCACAACATTTGTAGGAATTTGAAATCTATCTCCTAAACACTGACAGCTAAATCAGAAGGAAGCCTGCCCATTTCTGGGTGCCCTGATAGCTGTGGCTTCATCTTGAGAGTCACTCATAAATCAGCTCATAAGAAAACACAAGACAATGCAGACTCCACTCGAGGCAGATGACAAAAGATTTACCCCATAACTGAGTCCCAAGAGAACCCAGAGAATTGTCTTCTTGCTTCAGGGAGGATAAAGGACCTGGTTTTCAGAATGATTTGAGACCATGTTCAGGCTGCCAGCATGGCCCCTGCCAGGTGCAAACCACAGCACTTAAAATCGTTGTGGTGAGGAATTCAAACAAGCAAGAGCTGCGCTGGTACCATGCTGAGTGAGCGGCATCTGAAATGAGCACAAAAAGACAAGAGGGCAAAACACACAGGCAGGGGGAATGCACAGATAGGTGATGCTCCCAAACCACTGAGGCTGGAAAATGTATTGCTTAAGTGTGTCATTAGATGAATTTTTTTAATTTACCATCAGGTGAATTTAAAGACATTACCTTGAATGACATTACCTCAATTAACTTTGTATAACCACAGACTGGTTAATTGATTCATTAAGCTCTGGTTTTAAGGCTTAATTAAAGCTTTTCCTCTAGAAAAATATCTTAAATCACAACAAAGCTCATTTCAAGGTTACTTGCCTCCATTATTACCTAATAAATAAAACTATGTCTCCCTATAAATAATGTATTTTATATTATTTTTAATATAATTTATATTATATAAATTATATTATCTATAATACAATTTATATGTTATTATATAAATTATATTCTAAAGGTTATCATATCCATTTTAATGTTAATTTAACATTATTATAATGTTATAATAATATAATACTTTATATTATAATATTTTGTATTATTATAATATAAAATGTTTTATATAATATATAAAATAATAATTTTATTATATTTATTATTTTATAAATAATATCTTTTTTATATTATTTATAAAAGTAGGAGGAATTTGGACACCACCCATCTAAGCCAGCTTCAAAAAGCTTATCTTAAATTATCTTATTATAAAGATAATTTAAAATAATGGTATATTATATCTTATATTTAATGTATATATTATAAATAAATCTCCCTAAAAAAACAAATGTCTCCCAATCTCTTCTTCAAACTTTTTTTTTTTTGCTAGATATTTCAATATTTAAGCTACAAGATGCTTTTTTTAGAGAACAATAAAAGTTAAAATTCTGCATATGAGAAAGCCTGGAAGAATTGGAAAAAGTTCATCCACAGACCACATTCTTTGGTGCTGTGCTAAACAAATGCAACCTGGATATTTTCTTTTTCCCCCACCCACTGTAATTCTCTGTCCAAACCAGGTGTTAAAACAGCATAAAGCCCTAAAGGAAAGCAGTATTTGTGGCCTCCTAATACTTTTCACAAATCACCACTTATTACTTATTTTTCCCTCCACCACGGTGAATATGGAGGTTCACTGATTTCATCCCAAAATAAATTCTCCTCCTTAGAGCTATGACTCCAAGTATGTGCTGGCAGCTCTAAGAATGTGAGAGAAACATATTTCCACAAACAAATAGAAAAAGCTGCAACAAAAGCAGGTAAAATCATTTACACATGATGGGGCAGGTTTGCTTCCAACTATTTTAAAATTTCTATTCATCAGTCCAGAAGGGATGAAAAAACTATTTTCAAAGACCATCAGGAAACCAAAACCTACAACACTTTTCAATTTAGGGAGAGGCTCCGTTCAGTGGGCAATGTTTTTTTTATTTAATCCAAAGTAAACAATTCATGCCTGCTTTATTAGACTATTCTCACCCCTGTGACCTTATCATAAGAAAGCCATTACCAAATATTTGGGTTTATATTTATAATTCAACGTATTTAGAAGATGACACTTATGAAATCCCCTGGTATCAAAAATATTGCAACATAGTTCTGCAACAATTTCCAAACACATCACAGCCAACATCCTTTGTCTAAGATATGACAAGCAGCATTCATCACAAATGACTAAAATGAGCAGTGATCATCACCATCACTTCCAAATCATTTTTAAAAATTCTAATCAGCCCTGGACCTGAGAAAATTCCATGGCTGTTGTGGGTGTCAGGGATTCTCAGCCCCTAAAGGCAGCAAACTGGGGTGATCTCCTAAAGCTCAACAGGAAATATTTTCTTTTGTCCAGGCTAACTTGCAAAGCAATTTTTAATTCTTTACAGAAGGTATGCAGAATAAGAGAAGCTTCCCATGAATGCAGAGCCTTTGGACAGGGTTTGCTGTCCTCTGTGTGGAAAAGGACTCAGGAGGGGAAAAGGGTAAAATGTGAATAAATGGCAGAGAAGATGCTGCATCTGCAGGCATCACAGGACAGCAAGAGAAAGTGGCAACCCCAGAATTATCAAGCACATGTAGGGAAAGGAGATTGCTTGACGTCACTCAAACAGAAAGAGGGAACTTCCATCAAGGATGTTCCTGTTTGTCAAAATTTCTCATTCAAGTGGCAGTGCTTTGCAAAGAATTCAAGCAGCACGGGCCAAGCACTGGCCCAAGATGAAAAGCTCCTCATCTCTCAGCTGGGGGAACCCTGGGCTGCTGGGCAGAAGGAAGCACAGGGGTGATGTGAAAATCCAGAGTTAGAAGTAGGAGGAATTTGGACACCTCCCATCTAAGCCAGCTCCAAAAATCCTCCATTTCTTTGGCATTCAGATCAGGAAGAGCCTCATTTCAGAGCCATGATCCTTATTTAGAAACCCTACTGCTTTGCTAATAAACTGGATAAAATAACACTAAACAGAGGGACTATTTTTGCCACTAAACATGATTCTTACAAGGTTATATTTTTTTAAAAAATAAGAAAGACATAAGCAGTTAGTTCCACTTATGAAGTGAACAAAAATAAAACCACATGGGAAATTATTAGTAATACAAGATTCAGGAAACACCTGAATTAAGCTTGCCTTTGTCCCTTCAGTTTGGCTTCCCTTCACACACGCATGGTATAACTTCCAATTACCCCTAAAAATACTGTTTTTCCCAGAGCATCAACACACACAGAACAGGCAAAAGATCATTTGCTGAATGTTAGTTGTCATTTGTCACCTCCTCATTGTTCAATAGACAACCCTGACCTTATTTAAAACCACTGACAACTTCCACTGATTTAAGGCTATTTAAAACTTCCACTAAAAAGGAGTAATTATTCCTCTTCTCTGAGGACTTGCTATAATTCAAAACAACAGCAGAGAACTTTGTAAGCACTGTGAGCTGTGCACAGACATAAGAGCAAGGAAGGACAGGAGAGCCTGGAGATGGACAGAGCAGATGTGGCACACCACTGACACAGGTGGCATGTCCAAAAAGAGTCAGAGCATGATTTTCTGGGAAAGTCCTGACAAGAACAAGGATTAGGCTGCAGGCAGCTCCTGTGCAGCACAAAACGTGGGTCCCACCTCTCAGACCTCAAGGCAACACAACTCCAAACAACTCTGTTACGATGCAAGAGTTCAGGAAGCTCCTGGCTGTGATCCTATCCCACAGCTCTCTCTCTCCCTTCGGCCTTTGGACAAGTCTGCTTTGGCCCCTGCTATCCATAAAATCCAGGTAGGCTTGGACACAACCTCTTTGATTTCAGTTTCCTGGGAACATTCTGCCTCAGGACAACTCACAGCATGGATTTTCAGCATAAATAGTTAAGATGGTCCAGGTTTTAACAAACTGAAAACATAAGTTTTCCAGGCTGAGCCCTCAACTATTTCATTGAAAAGAAACCATCTGCACCTCTTCCCAAGAAGTCACGCCACTGGGAAACAATATCATTGTTTTACAAATAATTGTTGGGGGTTAGCCTTGTTTCTTTCTTTCACCTATAGAATTTTTTCCCAAGAGTTGCAAGGGTACTTATCAGTGCTCAGGTGAAACAAAGCATGGAGGCTAGGTGGAGGCTGGCACTTAGCTACACCCTTTGTCTCTGGGAATTTACCCCCCGAGGAGGGGGGAGAAAGACGAGGGCTGGGGGGCAGCTTCACTTTTAGTTTAGTCTACATCGGGAGAGGACGAGGCTGCCGTTGCTGTGTGGTTTTTTCACTGGCACCACCGGGATCTGATTCTGGAGAGAGCTACCATCATCTGCTCGTGTGCCCAGGAAAAATCCTGATTTCTCCTTTTGCTGCTCTGCTGGAGCTGTCTCAGCCCTGTCCCACTGCCTCAGCGCTGCTTTAAAGCTGCTCTGCACCGTGGCCCCGCACTGCCCTCCCTGCCAAACATCCCTGCCCTCCAGTGACCACCGACAGAGCTCCGAATTTCATCCGATCCACCAGCCCGGGATCCCCCACCGTTCCAGCTTGGTACCTTTTTTTTTGGAGTCCCCAGAGACCAGACTGCCCCGGGTTTTGTGAAACCAAGCTCCGTCAAGGTCCCTGGTTCTGTTTTCGCTATTAATTGCTGTAGTTGTTGTTGTTTGTTTGCCTTGTTATACCTATTAGTAAAGAACTGTTATTCCTATCCCCATATCTCTGCCTGAGAGCCGTTTTAATTTTCTAAATTATAATAATTTGAGGGAAGGGGATTTGAATTATCCATCCCAAGAGAGGCCCTGCCTCTCTTTAGCAGATACCTGTCTTCTTTCAAAACCAAGACAGATTTTGGTGCCCAAACGTGGGGCTTGAGGGCATTGAGAGAAAAAAGGGAATAACAGTTCTTAAGCGACCTGATTTCTTGTGCACTGGATATAGAAACCTTGATAGGTAATGCCATGTGGTCTAACTTATCCTGGTTCGGGTGGCATGTGGTTGTGGCTTTATTTTGCCCATTTGCAGGCCCTTACCTAAACATGGGCCCTGTAACAAAAGCTACTGTGGCTGTTATCCAGTTTGTTTTATGGGCTGATAAGGTGAGGAATTCACTGATTTTTAACTTGCTCTGGACAGCAAGTACGTGGATACGTGGCTATCACACACTAAGTGGGTGTTTTTGGGGTTACTTTAAGAATGGTACTTTCTGTGAGGAAATGACAGTGAGGGAAGTTTTCCAGACCTTTAGCCAGTTCCTTATGCCTACTCCACCAGCTTTTGAAGAGTTCAAATTTCCTCTAGAAACTAACCAAATGTTGCTGATGATCCTAGCTTATTTAGCTTTCAAAGATAAGGTGAGGTCAATTTGGAGCACGGCACAAACTAGGGATATTGCTGTGGGGCCTGCTACTGCCCCAGAGGCTAGAGATACTTCTGTAGGGCCTGATACTGCCCCAGAGACTAGAGATGCTGCCATAGAGCCTGGGGACAATGCCCCAGAGACTGGGGATACTGGCTCATCGCCTGACCCTGCCCCGCAGCCCACCCCAGAAATGAACCACCCCGATTGGGTGGGGGTTCTAGTGAAAGAGATACGTGAGATGGGCCACGTGCTGAAAGAATACACTTCCCCAGCTAGTGAGAAGCCCTCCCCTTGCCCTGAAAAGGGAGAATCCGATGGTGCAGCAGTAGAACCCACAGACGTTACAACCGTCCAGGTCCCAGCTGAACCACAAGAGCAGTCACAACCAGCTGCAGTTGCCCCTGTAGAAACAAAGAAGTATAAGATGAAATCAGAGCACCCAGGTAATAAGGGTAAGAAAGGAGGGCCCTCACAGCCCAAAGGGGAGCCAGAGGTTGAGATTATCACTGAGTCCCTGACATATGAAAGTCTACGTAGTCTGCAAAAAGATATTGCACGACGGGGACGTGAGGCTTATACAACTTGGTTACTTCGGGTTTGGGACCTTATAGGTACAGGCGTGCAACTGGATGGTGGTGAGGCATGGAATTTGAGACCCTTGACCCAAGACTCAGGGGTGAATCAAGTATTTGTAAGGGAGCAAGGGCCCCTTCCCCTCTGGCAACGACTTTTAATGAGTGTAAGGGAGAGGTTTGTCCACAGAGACAGAATGCAGGAGCACCATCAAAGAAGTCACTGGAAGACCCTTGAAGAAGGGATCCAACAGCTGAGGGAAGTGGCAATATTAGAGGTACTCTTTGGGAGGGGTGGACAGCATGACAATGACCCTGACAAGGTCAGGTGCACAGGGCAGATGTTGTGGAACCTGGCAAGTAAAGAGCCATCTCAATACACCACCTTCATTGCAATGATCAATCCTGATAGCAACCGAGAGACAGTGAGTTCTGTCGCCAACAGGCTCAGAAATTATGAGAGCATGATCAGTGGCCCAATGCAGGCTCAGGTCTCTGCCATAGCTAAAGAACTCAAAGAGGAGATAATAAGGGAGGTGAGGGGGGAGGTGAGGGAGGAGGCGAGGGAAGAGATGAGGAGGAACAGTTCCCACACGGCACCAGTGCGAGTCACAGGCCCCAGAGCCAGAGCCCAACACCCTCCAGCTAGAGAGAGAGGGTACACCCCAAGGGTTGACCTGTGGTTTTTCCTGCGTGATCATGGGGAAGACATGGGAAGGTGGCATGGAAAACCCACTTCTGCCCTGGCAGCACGGGTGCGTGAGCTCAAGGAGAGAAACACTAACCGAGGGGGTCCCGCTAAAATGAAAGTAGCCTCAACCTCCCATGACCAAGCCACCAAGTATTATAGAAGTGAAGATGATATGTCAGATCCCCTTGAAAGAACCTCTACGATGTATGCCCAGGAAGGGAATAATAACCAGTGCTAGAGGGGCCCTGCCTCTAGCCAGGAAGAGGCATGGGAAAACCGAGTCTTTTGGACTGTGTGGATTCGATGGTCTGGCACATCAGGGCCACAGAAATATGAAGCTTTGGTAGATACTGGTGCGCAGTGTACTCTGATGCCATTGGGACATGTGGGGGCAGAACCCATTTCCATTGCTGGAGTGACAGGGGGATCACAGCAACTGACTCTGGTGGAAGCCGAGGTGAGCCTGACCAGGAAGGAGTGGCAGAAACATCTGATTGCAACCAGCCCAAAGGCCCCGTGTATCCTGGGCATTGACTTCCTCAGGAATGGGTATTACAAAGACCCTAAGGGACTCAGATGGGCTTTTGGAATAGCTGCTGTGGAGGCAGAGGGCATCAAGAAATTGAACACCTTGCCTAGACTATCAGAGAACCCATCTGCAGTAAGACACCTGAAAGTAGAAGAACAACGAGTACCAGTTGCCACCTCAACAGTGCACCGCCGGCAGTATCGGACCAATCAAGATGCCGTGATCCCCATCCACAAGATGATCCAAGAGCTGGAGAGCCAAGGAGTAGTCAGCAAAACCCACTCACCCTTCAACAGCCCCATCTGGCCTGTGCGCAAGTCTGATGGAGAATAGAGACTGACTGTGGACTATCGTGCATTGAATGAGGTGACACCACCGCTGAGCGCTGCTGTGCCGGACATGTTGGAACTCCAGTACGAGCTGGAGTCCAAGGCAGCGAGGTGGTATGCCACTATTGACATTGCAAATGCATTTTTCTCCATTTCTCTGGCTGCAGAGTGCAGGCCTCAGTTTGTGTACACATGGAGGGGTGTGCAGTTTACCTGGAACCAACTGCCCCAGGGGGTGGAAGCACAATCCCACCATCTGCCATGGACTGATCCAGGCTGCACTGGAGAAGGGTGAGGCTCTGGAGCATCTGCAGTACATTGATGACATCCCTTGTGTGGGGAAACACAGCAATGGAAGTGTTTGAGAAAGGGGAGAAGATCATCCAGATTCTCCTGGAAGCCGGCTTTGCCATCAAGAAGAGCAAGGTCAAAGGACCTGCCCGAGAGATCCAGTTCTTAGGGGTAAAGTGGCAAAATAGACATCGCCAGATACCCACAGAAGTAATCAACAAGATCACCGCAATGTCTCCACCAACGAGGAAGAAGGAAACACAAGCTTTCCTAGGTGCCATAGGCTTTTGGAGAATGCACATTCCTGAGTACAGCCAGATTGTGAGTCCTCTCTACCTGGTTACCCGCAAGAAGAATGATTTCCACTGGGGCCCTGAACAGCAGCAAGCCTTTGCCCAGATCAAGCAGGAGATTGCTCATGCGGTGGCCCTTGGCCCAGTCAGGATGGGACCAGAGGTAAAGAACGTGCTCTACTCAGCAGCCGGGAACAATGGCCTGTCCTGGAGCCTTTTGCAGAAAGTGCCGGGTGAGACTCGAGGCCGACCACTGGAATTCTGGAGCCGAAGCTACAGAGGGTCTGAGGCCAACTACACTCCCACGGAGAAGGAAATCTTGGCCGCCTATGAAGGAGTTCAAGCTGCCTCAGAAGTGATTGGCATGGAAGCACAACTCCTCCTGGCACCCCGACTGCCTGTGCTGGGGTGGATGTTTAAAGGAAAGGTTCCCTCTACCCACCATGCCACCGACGCCACATGGAGCAAATGGATTGCCCTCATCACACAGCGTGCCCGTATTGGAAACCCAAACCGCCCTGGGATTTTGGAAGTTATTACCAACTGGCCGGAAGGTGAAGCTTTGGTCTCATGGATGAAGAGGAGCAGGGACAAGTGACACGGGCCGAAGAAGCACCACCGTACAACCCAACTGCCAGTAGAAGAGACACAGTACGCTCTTTTCACTGATGGTTCCTGTTGCATTGTAGGCATGAACCGGAAGTGGAAGGCAGCTGTATAGAGCCCCACACGACAGGTTGCGCAAGCCACTGAAGGAGAAGGTGGGTCGAGTCAATTTGCTGAACTCAAAGCCATTCAGTTAGCCCTGGACATTGCTGAAAGAGAGAAGTGGCCAAAGCTCTGCCTCTACACTGATTTGTGGATGGTGGCCAATACTCTGTGGGGTTGGCTAGAAAGGTGGAAAAAGGCCAACTGGCAGCGTCGGGGAAAACCAATCTGGGCTGCTGATGAGTGGAAGGACATTGCCACTCGGGTAGAGAAGCTACCTGTGAAAGTCCGCCATGTAGATGCCCATGTCCCCAAGAGCAGAGCTAATGAGGAGCACCGAAACAACGAGCAAGTAGATCAGGCTGCCAAGATAGAAGTATCAAAGATAGACTTAGACTGGCAGCACAAGGGAGAGCTGTTCCTAGCTCAATGGGCCCATGATGCTTCAGTACATCAAGGCAGAGATGCCACCTATAAGTGGGCACGAGACCGAGAAGTAGATCTAACCATAGACAGTATTTCCTAAGTTATCCATGACTGTGAGACATGCGCTGCGATCAAGCAGGCCAAGCGGGTGAAGCCCCTATGGTATGGGGGATGGTGGTCTAAATATAAGTATGGGGAAGCCTGGCAGATTGACTACATCACCCTTCCCCAGACCCGCCAAGGCAAGTGCTATGTGCTGACCATGGTAGAAGCCACCACTGGATGGCTGGAGACCTACCCTGTGCCCCATGCTACTGCCCGGAACACCATCCTGGGCCTTGAAAAACAAGTCCTTTGGAGACATGGCACCCCTGAGAGAATTGAGTCAGACAATGGGACCCATTTCAAGAACAGCCTTGTAAACACCTGGGCTAGAGAACATGGCATCGAATGGATATATCACATCCCTTATCATGCACCAGCTGCCGGGAAAGTTGAACGATGCAATGGCCTGCTTAAAACCACCTTGAAGACACTGGGTGGGGGGTCTTTCAAGAACTGGGAGATTAATTTAGCAAAGGCCACATGGTTAGTGAATACCAGAGGTTCCACCAACCGAGCAGGCCCTGCCCAGTCTAAGCCCCTGAGAACAATGGATGGAGATGAGGTTCCAGTGGTACACATGAGAGGTATGCTGGGAAAAACTGTTTGGGTTAATTCTGCTTCCAGCAAAGACAATCCCATCCGTGGGGTTGTCTTTGCTCAGGGACCAGGTTGCACTTGGTGGGTAATGCAAAAAGATGGACAAACCCGATGCATACCTCAAGGAGACCTTGTTTTAGGGTGAATTACCCATTCCACTGTATCCGTACCCATATCTGCATGTATACATGTATATAATTAAGGTAGTGCATGTATGTATATAGTTTAGAAGTTTAAATTCAATGTAATATGTTGGTATGGGAAAAAATTCGGGGTGGATTAATGTTGAGGGTTAGCCTTGTTTCTTTTTTTCACCTATAGAATTTTTTCGCAAGAGTTGCAAGGCAACTAATTGCTGGGTACTTATCAGTGCTCAGGTGGAACAAAGCATGGAGGCTAGGTGGAGGCTGGCCCTTGGCTACACCCTTTGTCTCTGGGAGTTTACCCCCGAGGAGGGGGGAGAAAGACGAGGGCTGGGGGGCAGCTTCACTTTTGAGTTTGGTCTGCGTCGGGAGAGGACGAGGCTGCCGTTGCTGTGTGGTTTTTTCACTGGCACCACCGGGATCTGATTCTGGAGAGAGCTACCATCATCTGCTCGTGTGCCCAGGAAAAATCCTGATTTCTCCTTTTGCTGCTCTGCTGGAGCTGGCTCAGCCCTGTCCCACTGCCTCGGCGCTGTTTTAGAGCTGCTCTGCACCGCGGGCCCGCACTGCCCTCCCTGCCAAACATCCCTGCCCTCCAGTGACCACCGACGGAGCTCCGAATTTCATCCGATCCACCAGCCCGGGATACCCCACCGTTCCAGCTTAGTACCTTTTTTTTGGAGTCCCCAGAGACCAGACTGCCCCGGGTTTTGTGAAACCAAGCTCCATCAAGGTCCCTGGTTCTGTTTTCGCTATTAATTGCTGTAGTTGTTGTTTGTTTGCCTTGTTATACCTATTAGTAAAGAACTGTTATTCCTATCCCCATATCTCTGCCTGAGAGCCGTTTTAATTTTCTAAATTATAATAATTTGAGGGAAGGGGATTTGAATTATCCATCCCAAGAGAGGCCCTGCCTCTCTTTAGCAGATACCTGTCTTCTTTCAAAACCAAGACAATAATTGTCTCAAAAAAAGTGAGGATGGACACACCTCAAATATGAGGCAGTTCCCTTGCACAGTAAAACACTTTCCTCCTTCAAGTTTCCCTCAGAGTCTGACAAAGATGCACAGTTTAGTTCTGCCTTGACATTTGCCACAGAATCAGCTGAGGATTTGTAAAACGCAGTCATCTGTTGTTGTGGAGAAAAAGCTATTTCTTCTCATCCTCTATCTTACAGCAAACACTATTTCCCAAAGGAAACCCAGTACGGGAAGCAGGAGGTGTCAGAGATCACATTATTCATTCCCCATTGCTGCTAATTCCAAAAGACGTTCCGAAGTCCTGATGAAGATTTGCACTCTCTTCCCTTGCTGTTACACAGTCACCAAAGCATACACAAAAATAAGATCAAGTAGTTCTGTTCACTCTGATTAAGAAAACTGATGTTCATAATTAATTAATCTCTGATTGTCTAAGCAGTTTGTATCTGAACTTCAGTGCCCAGACAAGAGGAAACCTACAAAGATGCTGCTACTGCTACTGACTTCCCACCTTTTAGGGCCCTATGATTCCCTCTTGGGAGTGTTAGGACAGCAGCTGGACTTCATCTCAAAGGTCTTTCCCAGACTAAATGATTTTATGATCCCAAGAACATCAGCTGCCCTGAGGATTGACCACTGATAGCCTTTAGGGGCAAGTTAGCTCTGTTTTCACTCCAGGTAAGCATCACCCAGGGTAGTCTTCAGAGCCTAAAGAATACTCAGGGATTTTAATTATCATCCCAAAGGCAGAAAACATTTATCATTCATGACAAAAGTTAAACCACATTTATGCTGATTGAAAGTCACTGAAGGCAAATGGAGCTTTATCAAAATCAAGCCTGAAATAGTTCCTGTGCAATGAAACCATCTCAGCCTAGAAAACCAAGGCTCCTGCCTGCAGGAACATTCTTTAATGATTCTGGCACACTGAATTCAGCCAGGGTGCTCAGTCCCTGAAAAATTGAAGAGCTGCTTCAACTTATCATTCTCTCCCTAGAGGGTAGACATACCATCTTCCTGCTTGGATGGGCTGACACTCTAAAAGTCTGGCTCTAACCATTCCAAAGCAAAATTCCAACATTATCCTGAGTGATGAGCTGTTCTGACAACACACCCAGAGAGCTCCAATCCTGCTGTTCATCCTCAGAGCCTCCAGCAAGTGCATTCCTCCTTCCACTAAAGACAGGCAAAGGTTTTGTGTTCCCTTACCAGCTGTGGACCAGAGTCAGTGTGGACCATCCAGGTGATGCAGGGATGGCTCATGAAGAAGCTTTCAGCCACCCAGACTTTGTCAGGATCCAAGGAACTGGACAATATTTATTAAAAAATATCCCTCTCAGGCTGTCTCTTCTACTTACCCCCCAGTAAATCCAGGCTTAGGCCTGGAAAAATTCTCTCTGGGAACATATTTCTTCAGGAAAAACAAAGCACTCCATTTTCCCTAGAAAAATCACCCTTTTTTGCCTCATTTTTTTTTTTATTCCAGAAACATCAAGTGATGCTACTGGTTAGGTTTTCCAAAAGAGAAAAGTAATTGTTTCTTTAAGTGCCTTTATTCTAGTCCAATTTTCCCATACAGATACATCAACTTGAAAGTCCTGGATGAAACACCAGGGCTGTGATCCAAGGCTGTTTTACTTGTTCATTTTTATGAGCAGACCAATGCTCCCACAACGCACCACAGCCTCCTCTCCAGTAGCACTTGCTGAGACTTTACAGGAATTCCTCCAAAATGCAAATTCCCCCATACCATATTCCCTGGAGCAAATGATATCCCACTTTCACAAATAGTTCTGAAATTGTTGATTCTCAGTTCAGGACAAAAATGGGTATCTTTAAACATTCACATTCTCCATGGGAAGAGGGTAGATTTTATTTTTTTATCAGTTAAACCTCTGCAGAAGGTTCTGCTTCTGCAGTGTGATTCTTACCCCTGCTCAGGGACAGATTGCATTCTCTGACAAGCTGGAGGCACCAGTAGGTCCATCCTGTGGGGAGGCACAGTTCATCAGCCCAATGCCTATTCTCATTGATATATTTATTAAAGAAAACATTCATTTACCTCAGATGAGGCAATTTTCTTCCAGTGAGGAAAAAAACAGAAGTGATCCATGCCTAGGAGATATCATAAATAAAGAGCTTGACTCGGCCAATATATCAAGCAGCAATCAATTTATTAGTTAATACAGAATGGTAAAGTGTGAGCAAAGCAGCGCTGGGTACCGTGGGGGTTTCCCCTCCAACTGCACACCGACTGCTGATTTCTGCTGGTATTTATTGAGAATTTTCATAAGCACTTCTCAGCAATTTTTTCTCTAGTTTCCTCCTAATTTCTATTTTTGAAATCAAATTTCTATACCCATTGTGATCAATGTGAAATCGGTGAAGTCAGAAATAACATCTTATGATGAGGTTCCCAGGACCATAAATTAGTGGTGGTAATGTCCAGATTTCCCTCTTCAGAAGAAAACACCAGAGATGAGAGATTCAGCTTTCCTTCTCAGGATCATAAATCAGGGGGTTTTTTGGTGATGTCCAGCTTCCAGATGGTGGTCTATCTCTTTTTCCAGGACTGTCCAGCCTTCCTTCTCATGATTAGCTTGGGATAAGCTTACTTCCTTCTTTTATTTAGGTGACTACAACTCTTTCTATATATATTCTAAAGCTATAGTTCAAAACTTTTTATCACAAAGCAGCTTAAAGCTTATAACAATCTTATTTTCAAAGCAAACAACAATATTTCTGCATTCTTCTATCCTACGTGTCAAAGGCCTATAAAACCCACACCAACCAACCAACAAAAAAAACCCCTTAAAACTTATATTGTGAAACTTTAAGGCTCACATTATTTACTTATAAGTAAAATATTTGTCTAAAAGCCTCTTTCCATGTTTTTTTCCATTTGTTCATTAAAACTCATTTTTATAACTGCCCTATGGCCTCTTTCCACACATTTCACAACCAAAACTACACAGGCCACCCTTCTCTACCTGACACGAAACACAACCCCACATTTCACAGAGACCAGAGCATCTCCCTCATTTGAGCTGTGCCGTGTCACCTGCTTCGCAAAAGGACTGTGCCTTTCTGTGACAAAACTTGTTTGAAATTCAAAAAGTATGAAAACAAAATAGTTCCAAAGTTCTACTTACACAGACTGTTCTGAAATGCTCCACCAGAAATTCAGGTAGTAAAGGAAAGTACCAAGAGGCATCAGACCTCAGCTGTGGAAGGATGAAACAGGAAGGAAAAGTGTTTCTTTTCCATGTCCCCATTTAATAAGAGAGTAGAAATAGAAGATAGGATTTCTGCTCTGACAGGATATTTTTCAATGCTGCCACAGCTGTTCTACAGTTAACCACAATTTCCCTGGAATATGAACAACAGCAGATCTCTAAAGGAGGACCAAAGCAAGCACAGTGTCATCTGCAGTGTCAGACTGCAGTCAGATCACACACCTGGATGCAAAGGACAGTTGTCCAGGTGCAACACAGCATTCCAAAGCTTCAAACCTCAAGGCCAAGAGAAGTCTGGATGGAGAGCCATCAAGTAAAGCCTGTCATGGGATCTATGCCTAACTGCCTGACAGCATCAGTAGAAAAGAGGAGAAATGGAAAGCAGAAGTGACTCTCAAAGAGCAACATCTGCATGTGCAGCAATAAATTCTTGTAAATATTTGTGCTGGCAACAGTAGTGAGAACAAACTCTCAAAAAATAACTGTTAGTGATGCCTTGGGAAGGCTGACTTGAAACAGAGACTGAACAAAGCTAGAGAATAAAGTAGATATTTATTGAAAGGCCTCCAGGATCCACCTTGGGCAGGACAAGAGCCTGGCCTGAGCTACACCCAAGGTGGACCCAAAATGGACACAAAATGGCTGGCCGGTCAAGAGGTCTCACACTTTTATAAGTTTTGGTCCATTTGTATATTGGGGTTTAATTGTCCAGTTAGAGCTTCAGGTTGTGAGGTCCAATCCTTCTTGTTTTCTTTCTTCAGCCCACTGTTGTTTGTGCTTTTGGGCCTGAAAGTTGTCCTTGGTCTTCAGCAGGAAAAGGATTTGTTTTGTCTCCCTACTCTGTGAAGAGAGCTGAATGCTTAATGTGAGGCTCAGACCTGCACCCCTAGGCAGCACAGAATCTAAAAATATGAAAGCTAAAACTTAAGGCATCATTAGCACCTCTCTTCTGACAGGAAAAAGCAATACTCCTGAAATAGAAAATAAAACTGCAAAGATGTAAAGGTAGAGAAGGAGAAGGATCGGGCCACAAGGTGACAACAGGCAGAAGGGCACCAGTTTTGGCTGGCAGCTCTAGAATAATAACTCATGACTTAACTTGGTCTCAGCCCCACTACTCATCTCTCCAAGATAAACACATGAGGGAAGGTGATTTCAGAGGTGGCTGTTGTACCTTGTGCACCAGGAAATTTATCCTGAGGTAGGTGAAGGACATTGATCACACACTGATAAGGGCTTAGCCTTGTGTTTACCTCACAAGAGCTTCAAGGCCAATTGAATCTCAGCTCTTTCATTCCTGAGATACTTCTCTCAATGTTTCATTGACTCCAGTGGATGTGTCCCCCACTCACATCAGAGCAAAAAGGAACAATCAGTTTCACCAACTTCTCTCAAGATAGGCTTATTTTTCCCCTCCTCTGGTCTAATGCCACCATATGTTCTCCAATACACGCTGTGCCAACTTGCATTCCCTACTTTGGGCCAGAAATATTTACACCTACTCCTCCCAAAAGCCATTTTGAACATATGTTTACCCAACAGTCAGAGCAAAAGAATGACAATTATCATATTAGCAGGATGAGGGACACTCCAGTCTTGAACAATTGCACAGAAAATGATCTTGTATATGAGAGCAAAGACCAAGAGACAATCACTGATCACACAAAAAGCTGAGCTGGTGGCAGCATGCAAGCCGCATAAATAAAGATAAAAAAATGAAGATTTCCCAACTCAATTCCTTAATTCACCCTGTAAACTCCAGGAGGGAGCATTTTTATAGCAGAAGTGGGAAGCAGAAGTCATCACACAAGCATCTGAGTCAGCTTTTTACACAAGTGTGGGAGAGGACTAATACCCAAGTATAGGGTCAAGACATCAGGAAATCTCTAATAAAAGGTCAGATTATTACTGTTATTACTGATTATTTCAGATTACCCCTCTGGAGTGAGTCAGCACCCTGCTATGTCCTTCCAGAAAGATTTGTTATCACCAGCTTCCTTACTTTTAGCTTGACAACTGCTTGTTTAGGTGGGAATGCTAGGCAACAAAGAAGAGCAAAGATGATAAAATAGAAGCCTTTTTCCTCCTATTGCAAATATCCTGTGTAGGGAGACTAAAAAGTCAGAAACAACACCTCAGCTCCCCAGATTTCAGTAGCCAGGTGAGATGAACAAGCCAAGTCCCCCCCTGCCCTCTTCAATATCATTGCAAGAATTATTTGTGTGGCAAGACACAGATCTGTGCAAGCCACATCAATCAGTCACATTCACAGCTCTTGCACAGATTTAGGAGATCTTCTGCTGGCAAAGTCACACAATCCTCCGAAGAATGTGTGAGGCTCCACATCACCCCTTGCCCACCGTGTGACCATTTGGCTAAAACCTAAGCAGCTTTATTCACAACTGTACTTTCCAGCCCTTGCAGTTTGGAGATTTCAGCTTGGAAAAAAGCTTTGCATCTTGTGTAGAGCTTTCTTGTCTCCCTCTGCTGCTCCATCTAGCTCTGTGAGAGCCAGAGACCCTGTAATTTGTGAGCAGCTTATTGGTGGGAAGAACACAACCATTTTCACTATGATTCTAGTAGTCCAAGTGACAAGAATCCACTTTGAGGGTGAAGAACTCCCAGAAGCTACCTTCAAACCAGGCAGTGGAGTCAAACATGGAACACAAGTGTAGGACTGACGGAAGCACCCCAGCTTGGCTTGCAAAGGCCCAGCAGGGAAGGGCAGATCCAAGTACCTCTCCCTGCACTGGAGACCTACACTCTTGTCTCAGCTATCTCTCAGGTAGAGCATTCAGCTTCCTGCAGGTCAGTCCCCTGGTGGAAAGGGGAGATAAAGTGGATTTGCAGGCAGATATTCACTAATGACCACTGTGTGTCTTTAAATCCAGGCACAGGATCAGACAGTAAAGGGTAATTGGGATGAGAAATCTCATTTACCTCATCTAGCAAGTGCTTTAGAAGGAATATCACTGTTAGGATACACCACCTACATCCTTCTGCTGATCTTCTGAGCTCAAATAGCAAACTGTTGTTATGCTTTTCCTAAAAGGAAATTATATCAGGGTCCATGTGTGAGATCCATTTCTTAGTGCTCTACAACACACTGAAACAACGAAATGCCCAAGTCAATCACAGATTCCTGAGAAATCTCCAGCCCTTTCTTAGGAACCTCACACAACCAAATGCCCACTCTCACTGTAAGTCATAAATATATGGAGAAGTACCAGAACACCTGGTCTGCCTTCTGAGAGCAGATGCAGGGTCTGAGGGGAAAGTTCACAGGACCAGGGAACACCCACCACACCCAAAAAGGGCAGCTATTATCCCAAAGAGAGGAGGATGTCATGCAAATGGGAAATCTAGCTTCTTTTGTGGGTGAAACCACAAAAATCTATGTGGAGCTTTTCCTTCCTTCCTCTTCCTCTCATTCTGCCCACACACATCCTATGCAATCCAAGCATGACAGCAATGAACAGAAAGCAACTGAGCATTACTGGGTCCTCTGGGAAGAAATCTCCACAAAACATCAGACATTAAGAAAGTTGCAGGCTGATCAGCAGATAATAAAGTTCTTATGGTTTGTTCTGAACAAGTGTTCAGCTTTCCTCATTTACTCTCCTACAAGATCCTCTGCCTCTGGATCTCAGGGCTCATGCTCCATGCCATGAAGGAGAAGGGGCAGCAGGTTGGAAGACTGACTCCTCTTTTTCCCTGGAGTCCTTAGACTGATAAAGCATGTGCAAGACCGTTGGCTTGATTTTTCCCTAACGTTTATAGGTAGAGCTTGTGTAACCTTTGCTAATGTTTCCCTGCTCACAGTAAAAAGTGCCTGCAGAGGAAAGGAGGTACCAGAATATTGTGATTAAGCATCTCGCAAGAAACCTCTTCCAAGCTGTCCACACGATGTCACTGACCACCACAGTACTCTCAGTTTACACATAAACATTTATGGCCCTCAGCCAGGACAGCTGGCCTGTCTAACCCAACAGCCTCTTTCTGACAGTGCTAAAAAGGGGGTTTGCAGAAAGTATAAAAGAGAGTGTGTGCATAGACCCTGCTTGTACAGGACCCTGCTTGATCCATCCCAGCAAGCAAAATTCACTGACTTGCCGAGCTGAGAAATTTAAGTAGGTCACCAGTCTGAGGTGACTCAGTCACCAAATTTAAGTCAGACCTACTTTCCACAAATGTAACCAACCCCCATGACCAGGTACATTTCTGGCCCCAAAAATATCCCATAGTAATTTGCTGCACTTGGATGGGGTGTTGTGAAAATCCCACTTCCTTTAGCTCACCTGCAGCTGAACCGTTTCACCGTATGCCCCTGCACTTGTGTTTCACCCACAATTGCTTGTAGCACATTTCAGTTCTCTGTGAATTAATGCACCTCTCTTCAAAACTGCCTCTTTCTTAACAAAGAAGCTTTGTGAGGTTACCTTGCACATGAAATTTCACCACCCTAGCTGCCCATCTCTGCATTTCCTACCCCTCTGCACTCAGAGGGGTTTCTCTGGCTGGAACCAGCATTGCAGATGTTTGGGGTTCTACTTCACTTAAAATTAATATGTTTTATTTATATTAAATGTGGATTTATATTTTACTTTGCTCCAAATTCTCCCTGTTTGCCTTTTCTGCTCCCACTGAGAGCTGCAGTGAGGTTTTCAGCAGGACATAGGATTCCAGCTGCCTTCCAGAGAGGAAAGAACCAACTGCAATATCGATTTCTATGTGCCTAAGTCAAGCTCTTGTTCCCCACACACGTTGCTTTGCAGTGACTGGTAATAAACTTAATTTGTCATATTCTCATCCAATCATATGGATTTTGTGACATCCTCTGGCACCCTCCCTGTTAATGGGCAGACTGATGCAACTACCTTTTTTTGCAAATATTTGCAGGGTTTTGTGTTTTGTTGTTACTCATTTCCAAGGAAAGTGTTGTGCTAGGAAAAACCCACATATTTGTTAGTAGATAGTGGTGTTAAATACTTTAAATAGTCTAAACCCTCATTTCCTAACTTCACCATTCCCAAATTCCTTTTCATTCCTATTTTCAGGCAGCCTAAAGAGAAGCAAACAGTATCAACAGCTAATGAATAAACAAAATTACAATCCAAACCACAGCCCAGAGCTAATTGAAAGATTTCCACCTTCCCTTGAACTGCAAGGATGTGTATGGCAAAAGCTTTCCACTCTTCCCTGGGGTGTGGCACCTCTGCTTCTCTAGCCAAATTCCCAGGATTTTAAGCATCACCCTCTGAATGTCACTCTGTGTCAAAAAATTAGCCCTGAGAACCACAAAGTTTCATAACCACACTCAAGAATCCAAGGACTCCACCAGCACCCAAAAAACCATGACAGGAAAATCTGGCTCAAGGTATAGGCCACCATCTTCCAACTGCTCCTGATTAGAGAATTCAGGAGCAGTTTCCTGCTCCTGAAATTCCCTTTCCAGGGCTCTGACAGCAGGTACAGCTTCTTGAGCCCTGTCTGGAAGGAGTCTCCCACCCCTAAGAAGGGAAATATCAGGAATCCCACACTCTTTGCAATAGCCCCAGGAGAAACAAGGCCTAACACTGCCCCAGCCAGAATCTCCTGGCATTCCAGCATCCTGCATTTCTCCAGTCATTCCCCTGTCAGTGCTCATGAGCTTCTGATATTAAGGGAGACAAGGAGCAGCATTTTAGGCACTGAGCTCACCCTCCTGCCTGTCCTGCGGTGCCAGTTGTGAGCATCCTTTATCAGTTCCTGTGCCTCTGGGAATCCCTGTTCCTACAAAACCAGATATGACACCTGGCTTACTTGTGAAGCTTCCTGCTCACAGCTAAGCCACGTGGGTAAGTCCTGACTGTAGCCATCATCACTGACTGACAGGCTCCCTTGTGTGTTCCCAGCAGCTGAACTGTAGTGGCATGGCCAGCCTGGTGGGGTGGGGGACAGCACCAGCAGTGTGTCCCTCATTGATGCCTTAGGATTTCAGCTTTTATATTTTTCAGATCCTGTAGTCCTTTAGTGTATAACTCTAAAGCTCCATAGCCTGTTAGTTACTGTCTTCCCATTTTTATTCAGACAAAACTATTCCTCTCTGGGCCTGAAACTCAAGGACACCTTACTGCCTCAGGCTCCGAAAAGTATGAACAAAAAGTGAGTTGGAGGGAAGCAAACTGGAGGTATGTGATTTCTTTACCTGAAGTTGTAATTGGAGGACTAACCCCTGAAATGTAAATGTACCAAACTTACAGTTGTCTGAAAAACTTCTGACCATCATCCACCTTGGGTGCAGCCCCTCTGTGAGGCTTTTGACTGCCCAAGGTGTATCTATTGAAGGCCTTTACTAAATACCCACTTTTAATCTTGTCTAGCCTCTGTTCTAGGTGGCCACTCCAGGGTATCATCAGCACCAGCAGACAGGGATCACACAACCCTCACAATCCTGTTGAGGTCTGCATTTTCACATGCCAATAGCAGCACTATCTTCCCAAGATCTCTGCAAATTGTTTGGACTGCAAATGAAAAGTGGAATCAGGAAGACCCAGGGGCTTTTCCCACCCACACAGAAACTATTTCTACACTTAGATGCCATGGGGAGAAATCCAAGCAGATAACACCAGCAAGGTGTGTCTCTGATGTGTCAGAGTCCTGGCATTTATTTCCCCATCATCAGTGAGCACAAGGTAGCAAGCTTGCCAAAGTTCATGTGCCTGTGTTTAGGATGGGGAACACCTGGCTAGTCCAGAGCCTCAGCAAGCAGCGCAGCACTGTTGCAGTAGAGCTTATCTGCAAGGTACAAGGTGCAAATCAAAACAACAACACAACTTTCTTTCTTAAGGAATTGCACATGAGATGCACATGCAATAACCAAGTTGTTTAAAAAAGCATTTCCCTTCCTTCTGAATCAGTTAGGAATAATTAGTCAGGAAATCCTACAGACACAGCATCACAATCATCACAGTTATTTTTCATATCAGCCAGAAATCAAGAGGATTACAACTGTACAGAATATTAATGTGTTGCAGAAGGAAGTTAAATCATAAATATTTAAACAAAGGCAATAAATCTGAAGGGACCTTCCTGCTTTAAAAGTAATTTGGGTCATCGACTGATTTTGATTTAAAGGTGATGTGTGCTGGTTTTGGCAAAGCCACCAGTGCTTCCCTCGTACTTACTGAGATATTTCAAGACACTGCTTCCAGCTCAGCTCTGCCTGACTTGCAGCCCCAGATGGCCTTGGGGAACAGCAGCATAATCAAGCACAACCACAACGGCAGCCCCAGCATTTCTGTTGGGCTGCCACAGAGCAGATCACCACAGGAAATATTTGTTCTTGCTGCACAGAATATCAAAATCCAACTGCTTTAAGGATCAAAGGTCCCAATATCCTGAACCACACCACCACCACCCCGTGACTGCCCCAGTCACAGAGGGGAAGTGCTGCCTACAGAGAGCAGCACTGTTAGGGACAGGAAGATGGTCTCTGAGTGATCTGCAAAAACGCAAAGTTACCAATACAAAAACCTAAGTAACTGGAAAACTGAGGAGTGCTGGAAACCCCGTGAGCAGAGCCAGAAGGGTCCCAGCAGCTCCCACATCATTCTCTGCTCAGCAGATTCCAGGAGGCAGCCACAGCTGTGCTGTATGGGATGGAGGATCCGCCCCAAAGCCACCTAGGCAGGGGACTGGGATGTGTCCAGGCTGGGCCTGAGCCCAGTTTTAGAGGAGGAAGAGGGATAAAACAGCCTCCTGTTTTATCAAGCACTAGTCTGCCCTTCTGTCAGGGGCACAATGGGGGCCCTACAAAGGACATGAGCAGCCCCTTGGCATTTACAGATAAATGCATACAGGGAAGTAAAGATATATCTCTATAGACAGAATATTTAATTTACAAACACAGAGTTAAAAATAGAGATAAATTGAAATAGCAGGTGGAGCCACTCCTCAGCTGGAGGCAGAGCTGCCAGGTCACACATCCCTCAAAGGGTGCATAAGAAAGCAGTGTATCTGTCAGGAGCAACTTTCAGGAAGCAAATCTTTCCCACAAAATATTCCACAGCCTGGGAAAACAGAGTTAAGCTTTCCCTACACTGACAGGCTCTTCATGTCCTCACCAACCTAAACTGATAAATGGCAGTAATTAACTGAAGTCATCTCTTGCTTGGGGAAGAAGTCAAATCTGCACCCAGAGAAAGGCCAGATCCTCTTCCCATTGTGCAGGGGCTGGAATTCCAGTTTCATGTTTCCAGCACCAGTTTGGGTGTCAGTCTGTGCATCTCACCCGCTGCAAACCCAGGCCAGCTGCAGCCCAGGCACATCTCCTGAGCCATTTCCTCCCAGCAGCAGCAAACATCATATTCCAGTGCTCTGCTCTCAGTGCCACCAAGGAGCACTGGACCCAGAGGCTGACTCTAGAAGCTTTGAAT
Organism: Acrocephalus scirpaceus scirpaceus; assembly: GCA_910950805.1. NCBI lineage: Eukaryota > Metazoa > Chordata > Aves > Passeriformes > Sylviidae > Acrocephalus > Acrocephalus scirpaceus. The sequence goes on from OU383779.1 coordinate 28,650,980, forward strand.
CACACTGGAAGAAGAGGTGCCAGCAAAGCCACAAATGGAACCACAAAGAGCTGAGCAAGCTGGTCTGGTCAGTAGTTATTCCTCTGTAGCCAGAGCACGAGAGAGATTAAACCTGTCAAAACTGCCCATGGTTCTTATGCGAGGGAAACAAATGCCAGTGCACACTCTGGAATGAATAATTCTAAATAAGCACATGGATTCTCCACGTCAAAGCTGGGGACAAGGGTTGTCAATTTAGGCATAAAAATGACACAAAACCCATTGCAAAGCAGCAGTTGCATTGATTTGCATGGAATGACAGGGATAGAACCTACAGACGTTTCTCAATCACTGTTTTTCTCCAAATTCACCCTCACACAGCTATTTGTGGGAAGATAAACTTTACTGTCCCTGTCTCCTAGGACACTGAGGGTATCATATTTGTGTTGGATTTGCTGAGCTCCCAAGCAGCTCCCACAAAACAGTGAAGGAATTGCTTTTCTCCCAGGAGCAGACACAAGGAGGCACCTGAGCTCAGGGCTACAGCTCTCAGCACAAGAATTAGGTTAAAGTTGCTCCCAGTGCCAAGTCAAGCTAAGATGGCTGGGAGAGGTTATGGTGGCATTCCTATAAAGTCTTGCAGTTAGTCAGGCTCATCTATCCAAACCCTCAGTATTGCTGGCGCACAATACCTCCAGAATCAGAATTCCTCAGCTGAAGCTGGCAGTTATTTCCAGATAAATACTCATGCATATGAGCAAGTGCTGACAGTCTAAGTAGCCTTTCTTTTTGACAGAAAAGAAAATATAGAAGGCTTACAGTAAATAAAGATGACGGTTTAATCGTCTGCTGATAAAGTCTAAGTTTCAGTATGTTTCTTGGTTTAATATTAAAATCACACCCAGCTCAATCTCTTTATCTGTAATAAGATAGACCACATCATTAATATCAAGCCACAAGGAATTTAATAGTGGTGCTGTTTGAGCAGAGACTTGGTTTCGTACCATTACAGTTTATCATGTTGCATTGCCAATTTATCTGTAATTTGTCACTGTTTGACTGGAAGCTATGAAAAAAGAGCCTCTGCTTTGCTAAGTGAAACCCTGAACAATTCATATTCTGTTGCTAAAGAAAGCTTGACCTGTTTAGACTTTACTGTAGAAAAATCAACCTTTTCTGACCCAAAGACACTCCTGCACTCAATTTTCAGGAAACTTTAACAACAAACTCTGACTATAAAGTCAGTCTTGGTAAACCAGCTACCGGGATGATTTCACTGTCTGGATCAGGAAAACACAAGGTCCAACCTGTGCTTTGGCTTATAAACACTGTCCCAAAATAAAAACAAACACACATGCTGTTAACCATTTCAGACTCACCTCGGAGTTTGAATTTCACAGGAATTTAAACAGATCACTTCTAAAAGGGGCTATCCCAGGACCTGTTGGCTCAAAACTGTATCAAAAAAGGAGTCTTTGTGGTGTTCCCATAAAAAGAAAAACAGCCTTAGTCAAAGTGAAACCCTAAACTCTCCAGTGGTTCTTTTAAAACCAGTGGCCTTAGAAGCAAGCTTGATATTTTGACAGTTGCTACACACACAGAGCTGCATTTAAAAATACATGAGCTGCTCCTGATTTTACTCACATCCAGGGGGGTTAGAAAAACTCCAATGAATTAAACAAAGTTACACCTCAGAAAGGAGGATGCAAGCAGGAAAAGAATGAAGCCCACAAGGAGACCTCTCTAAATGAGAATTTCTGTTTAAAAGCCATTTCTGAGTGACCCATCCAGCACTGAGTCACTGATAGGTGCTCCAGGCTAAATACACCTCTGGTTGCTAAATCACAAACCCAGCTCACTTCCTTCCGGCCCTGCTCAGATCGGCATTCTCCAGCCCCTCCAAACAACACAAGGAGAAGCCAGGGCCGGGCAGCCACTTCTTCACACTTCTGTTAAAATCAAGAGCACAGATAAGGTGTTCCCAGACTACTCCAGCAGCTTCCCCTTTGTCTTACCTACCCCTGCAGGAAGGAAACCAAGGAAATGAGCCATGGAGAGCTGCCCAAATTTCCCAGCCCAAACCACTATCAGCAAACAGAAAGGTGGAGACAGCAGTCCTGCTTCAGCAGGACCCCCTAGCTCTGACCTCAGCCCTGGGCTGTTTCCAGAGGGCAGCCACATGGGGCTGGAAAAGGCACCCGTGGGAAACAAACTCAGCAGAAAGCAGCAATATGGGAATGAATCAGTACCAGGGAGCTTGGAGCAATTCTCAGAACAAACAGAAAACACATGGAAAGATGATGACGATAAAAAAAAATAAAGATGCTGGGTTTGCTAAGGACCAGCTGCTAGACATCAGCTTTGGAACAAGTACTTTGGGTTGCAAAATTAATGTCCACAGGGATGAGTGAACAGTGCCCTAACCCACAAGACTGGATATGCAAGCCTGGACTGGCAGTGCAGTGGATGTCTGCTCTGTGTAAGAGCAATTACAATGGCAGGGACATAGACTTTGGAGTGTGGCTGAAACAACATCAGTTCACAATGGTTGTGACTTCACACCACCCCAGCTGCACATGGATGCCTTCTCTAGGCTTATTTCCAACATGGTCTCATGAAATAAACACCCAGAACCTCAGACATCCACAGCATCATTCCTCACAACTGCACCATGCAGGGGGACTGGGGCTGGTCACAACTCACCTGCTGGATCCTCACACTGAATTTGCCTTTTTCATGGAACATAATATTGAAGGTTCATAGTCATCCTGTGATCAGTCACTACACTGGCATCTTTTCTCCTTCTCAGTATTTTCTAACTGATCAGGCTCCTGCTAAAGAACAGTTTTTCATTTTTAGTCACTGCTGAGTTTCACCCTTTTCTTCTGCTCTGGTCTCAGCATTCCTGGTATGATGTTCTAGCTCTTTTCCATGCTGAAGCTATTCCCTAACTTCTATCCAAGGCATATTTTAACCAGCATCAGAGGAATTAAGGAAAATATTTGATAAAGTTGAGCCCTAAGGAGCAACCCTCACCTCCAGCCATGCCAAGACCCTATTTTGCTATAGCCAGTTGCCTCCCAATGGAGCAACTCCTACTGAACCTTTTAGCAACCCCTCTTTTCTAACTAGGAGTTGTTTTCCCGTATGGAATGCTGCCCAGCTGGTGATGGGACAGAGTGAGCTGTGCAGGTTTGAACTGGGAGCTGCATCCACTGAAAGCTGGGCAGGCACAAATGCTCTGGATGCTCATTCTCATTTAGGAAATTGTCTGTTTCCTGCCAGCTTTAACTAACTCCTAATGGGCTGAAACCAACCCACAGCAGACTTGGAGTCACTGCCTGACAGGAAAACCTCTGAGGGTTTGCAAATCATCAGAGGCATGAGAGTGTCCATGCATCAGTGGGGAGAGGCATGACCTGCCTGTGATACCTTAAGTTATATCTCTCATATTTTCCAGATTCTGTACTGCATTCGTGTGTAACTCTGAACTTCATATAAAGTGTTAGCAAGTTCTCCTCACAGTTCAGTCAGACAAAACAATCCTTTTCCAGCCCGAGAACCAAGGACACCATTGCAGCTTCAGGCCCAAAAAGTAAAAAACAGCAGTGAAAAACAGAGGAGAGCAATCTGGGAGGATGGGACTTCATCACCTGAAGCTGTAATTGGACAATTAACCCCAACATGTAAATGGACCAAAACTTAGAAAAGTGTGAAAACTCTTGACCAAGTGTCCATCTTGGGTGTAGCCTCAGCCGGGCTCTTGTACTGCCCAAGGTGCATCCCTTGAAGGCCTTTTAACAAATCCCTCCTTTATTCCTTAAATTTTGTCCAAACTCTGTTCTAGGCAGCCTCTCAAGGCATCACCTGCACTCAGGTGCAGTGCCCACATGGTCAAAGACAGCCAACCACACATTTCCTGCTGCTCAGCAAATCCACTTCACCTAAAGGCATCCTAAACAAAGAGGACACCCAAATCCTGAAGATTCCTCTGCAGGCTCTACCCCAGTTTGACAGACAAAGATTTTAATCACAGTTTTAATTAAATCCAGGCATCTTTCTTCCTTGTTTGCCTACACATGGATCCCTGTTTCAACCCACAGAAGGCCCAACACTTTAATCCATCATATGGTCAATTCACTGAGAGGGTCAGTCTTGTGTTCTCACAGTAAGGACACACCCTGAGAACGAATTGTCTGCCTTGGCAGATGGGAGAGACATGACATGAAGCCAAGGAAACATCTGAATACACATTCCAGATACCCAGGACCCAGGCCTCATCAACCTTCAAAATAATGTAGGAATACAGCTGCTATTCCTGTAGCTGAGACAGAAGGTACAGCTTCAAAGAGACTTCTTTGGATTAACTTCAGAATTTAGGCTGCACTTTCTTCATAGCCTTTGGAAAACGTTGCCAGATGCTCCCAAAGTTGCATTTTTATGGAGATAAGTTTTCTCTTCCCAGCTTCCCGTCTGGTTTCAAAGCTGCACAAAACACAGATGGAGCTCACATGCATTTAGACCCAGTCCCACTGGGAGGTTGATTGGGCTATGCTCAGACTCCTGACCATCCTTGAGGGATTTTGCACCTGTTGATAGGTAGAGTGACCCACATGTCTTAGCCAAGCTCTCTTCCTTTTACATGGCTATGATGAGCCACAGCAGCTCCTACCCACATCCTCCTCCTGCCTGGAGGGATGGAAATGGCTACAGCACAGAGACCACTCAGGCTTGGAACCCTAGCAGTGTTTCAGAGCTCTGGGCTACTGCTGCAGTCAAAAAATCAATGAATTCCCATGGGCAAAACCCTCCTGGGCTAGGAGACGTGCAGATGGGGAACTCACTCATCTCCAGCCCTCAAAACAACAAAATGAGAGGCCTCTCATTTTGATCTGGACAGCCTGCCCTGCAGACAGCACTTAAATTCACTTCTCCTTAAAAATCACACTGGGCAGAACCAAGGCCCCCTGCCATTGCCCATCCTACAGCACTGGGACATTTTTCACTCATGGCCAGCCCTCTCCATCCTGAGAAAGCTTCTTAGACATAGTCAGGTCTGACACATGTCCATACAGGATTTTTGAAAGGGGAAGCAGATGCATGAGGAGGGATTGTTTTCCTCTCTGCAGTGCAGTGTCACTGGGGCCTCACTGAGCTCCCCAGCCTCTTGAGATGGCAGTGGCAAAGCAAGGGCACTGGTTTCCGTGGTGTACGCAGAACCACCAGCCCACACAGGGGACATCAGCTGCCACAGCTGTTATGCCTGACAGGCTATTAATAGCACCCCAAAGTCACCTGAGACTGGGACTTCTTACCTCAAATATCACCCGTCCCCAAAAATATCTACAGCATCAGAACCCCTTAGTGCTCTCTGTTCAGCACTGGTGTCTTCTTGATACCTCATCAGATATTGCTGCTGGGTTACACACAGAAACAGTGAAATGAAATGAGAAAAGGATGCAGGAGCCAAACAAACAGGGTGTCTGCCTGGCATTGCAGCTAGAGGCAAGGAAATTCCTTAAATTCAGGCCAGGCTGGTGAACGGCCTCAAATGCTGCCACAGCTCTCAACTTCTAGGATCTTTATCTGTCAGTGATAGGCAAGAAAAACAGGTGGGATGGCAAAAAAATCACAAAAGAGGCACCTCCTCACCACCTGCATGGCTGAGGGGAAGGATTCTGGATAGGATCCCCAGAGCCCATGTGGCACCAGAAACAGCACAGGCTGTTAACTGGTGACAGGACTGCCACAGGAAATCTCAATCCATCCTTCAGCATTGGGTGCAAACTCTGTAGTGAAGTCCTTCCTCCCTGTGCCTGCCAAAACAAAGCCTCTTGCAGCTCAGTAAGAGATAAAGGTCACAGCAAAACCAGCAAGTTTCACAAAAAACAGATAATTCTAAAAGAAAAAGAGGAAAGAGCTTCGTTCATTTCAGTGAATCTGAGTCAACTTTTCATCTATGTTTTTTGTGAAACTCCTCTGACTTTCGGTGACCTTTCTCAGACAGCTTCAGAGCGCTGCCAGCCTCTGATATTGGAAGTTAATGCATTATTGCACAACACAACAAAAGGAAATGGGCTAGGCCCTGGGAGATGGATCTGAACATCACTCAGGTCAGAGGTCTCAACCCTCAAATCCACAGGGACCCAAACTCTCTGCACTTCCAAATCGAATTTGCCAATAGGAGCATAAGGCATCTATCGACAAGGCAAAAAGGCAAACACAAACACAGACATTTCTAAGGATCTCATAAGTGTTTGACCTAACCAAAATATAAGAAAACATTTCAGGAAAACCTTGGCAGACTGAGGAGTCCAGCCTCTAGATATGCTGCAAAGATTTGGCTAATTTGCTTCATATGGCTTTTCCCACCCCCCTCTTTAAAGGAGGCAGCAGAGGATGGTGAACTCAATGGCAGGAGGAAAATACTATAGGAAAACATCACCTCCTTTCTGGAAGAGCTAAAGAGACCCTTCAGTTCAAGAGAATGCTCCCAGTATTCCCTGGTTCGTTTCTCATCTGTCAGGGTGGGATCAGAAGCCAGGTTTTAATGCTGACATTACCTCTTCTCCAAGAGGCAGTTTTATGGGAAATCTCAGGGTCTTTACAAAATAAAACATTCATCTGTCTAAAAAAAAGTCTTTAATTGTATTCCTGTTTTCATAAGAAGTCTCTTCTCAGATTGAGTCTCGATTCTGGGTGACTTCAACCACCAGTTTCTACTTCTCACCTCCAGCTGCACAAATTCCTTCTGTTTGTGCCTGTCACTGACCAATTTTTGTTTCCTTGTGTGCTATTTTGGACCAGAGCTGCAATCCCCTTCTTATCTAGGGCACCCTTTTTCCTATCATCCTCCCACTACCACTCAAACACCCTGCACATCTACTGCCATTGCCAAAATAACACCCTATACCTCTGGCTACTGTTCAACGAAGGTGAGAGGAACTTTCATCACTGATTAATGGGGTCAGGCCTTACTGAAGGCTCCTCTTGCCGGTTTAGCTGGTTTTGCTAACTTGCTGCTGGAAACTCAGAAGGGTGAAGATGCAGTTAAGACAGCACAAGAGACAAACAAACTACAAGTTAAAGTGTGCTGGGAGGGCCCTGTTGTGCACCAGCTCCTGTTCCTACGTACCTTCTTCTCTAACCAGCATCTTGCTTCATCAGCTTATTTAGATCACATTTTCATGTCAATGTGATAATGGCACATTTTTCACAATCACCCTGCTAAGTCAAGAGAGGCCCCTCCTGGGCCTGTGTGATTCATGGTCCTTCTCTGCAGATGCACCAAATCCAGCTCCTTGTGGTGTCTCTCTGCAGTACAGCTCAGGATAACAGGACACAACATTTCTGAGTGAGATACTTCAGGGTTTCGACCAGGGTTTGCATCAGGGTAGTAGCTCCAAACTGCATCTGAACCCTCAGGACCCAGGCTCTGACACAGCTGTGCCTGACCTACAAATTTAGAGAAACCAGGGCTCCTGCCAGGTTTACCCCTCACTGTTTACTTTGCCACGCTTTAGCAGAAAAGGCACAGATGTTCACACCATGTCTCAATGGCAGCATTGCCTGGCCTCTGTCACTGCTGTGCCATGGCTGGTTTGGCAAATTGGGACACCAGTGCCTGCCTTTTATTCACTTAATGCACACAGAAAGGCCAGCAGTAGAGCAAACACCTTCAAAGCTCCCGTCATGTGGCAGGTCAACACCAGGATTCTTGCAGTCTGACAAAATTCAAGCTTGTGGCAACTTGGCAACGAAGAAGCAGTAATTGGGCAAGTGGGGAATGAGATTGGCTATCATCTGACCCAGGGGAGTTCCATCCCACACTGGAGGGTGGCTGGAGTCCCCAGCAGCTCAGTGCAAGGGCTGTACCTGGCAGGGTGTCCCTGGAGCTGCAGCAGAACCTTGAGGCCACGTACCCACACCTGCTGTGGGCACAGGGACCCCTCAGGTCAGGCTGTAAGAAGCTGAGCCTCTCAGTCTCCCCAGAGTATTTACACACATCATCTGAGCAAGGCTCACACCTGCCTGTGAAAGTGCACTTGTGCTGGTGATTCAGAAAATCAAAAGCACAGGAGGGCCACATGAGCAATGTTACATGTAACCACAAACCACATCAGAGGCAGCCAAGCAGCTCATCTGCTGGGAGAACCTACAGTTCTGGGCTTGCCTGAAGGATGCTCAGAGGAATTAAAGTGTTTTTAGGCACCGAAAGAACTCTCTGAATAGCAAGAGTGAATCCACCAGACTGGCCAAGAAATGGCTACAATGGTTGGTTCATGAGGGATTTCAGCTGGTTCTCCCTTAGAGCAAGACTTACAGGATGAAGAATAAGTTTCCAAGCTTGCCAATAGAATGGTGTCAGCAGTTGCCTTCAGGTGGGAGCCCACCGAGACTTGCTCAGCATCACATTTCAGAAATGTCAGAGGTACTCAGTGCAGGGCACTGAGTGTTGGAGGGTTTGACTCATTTTACTGGCATGGTTTGTGTTTTCATACTCGTGGCTGGCTCTAACCCTGCATTTTCACGATGCTGTAAAACAAGCCTTGGGGTGTTTAAAACAGGGCTGGGCACTACCCCAAGCTTAGGGGACATGATACAACTGTGAACACAATTGGGAAGGCCTCACAAGGTCAGATGGTGAGCGCAAATCTCCCACCTCCAGCACGTGATTTCATCTTAAACCTCCGGGAAGGATTTTCCCTTGTCATCAACATCTCCAAACAGAGATGTTGCTCACCCACACATGGCAGAGCAAAGCTGGGCTTACAGAAAGTCACTGTGACCTTGGGTGGCCTCCAGTCCTCCCCCAGTATCTCCAATGAGAATGCCACCTCAGCAGTGATGAGGCCAGACCACAAGAACAAGTCCCACCTGGCTACAATGTGCACCCAGCCAAGATTTGCTTGTTGGGGACCAACAGGCCAGAGGCAGCTGCACAGCTGTGGAGCCAGCAGCCAAAATGACAGAACAAATACAATAAAACAGGGAAGGTGTTGAGATGGGATCTGCAACCCAAAGGTGGGAAATTATTCGTGAATTGGAAACAGAGCAGAAGCCACAGCTGCAAACATTGATGAAGGATTGCAACCCCAGATCCTGCTGCTGTCAAACCTGTGCCCAATCCCCATGGCACCAGCTTGCTCACTCAGGAGTTACTGAAAAACCTCCTCAGCTGGGAGTCAGAAAACACAGCTCTGACCACTCACAGGATACATTTATTTGCCCCCTTATCCTTGTGCTCTGTGCCCTGTTTCCTCTCTGCTCCTTCACAACCTGGAAGTGCAGCCAGGCAATGCACAGAAAGCAAAACAGAGGCTAAGGCAAAGAGAAAGAAGAAGAAAGCTCAAAAGGATAGAGGCAAGTCAGAAAAAGGAGATGGCACCTAGCAAAAGGACTGCAGGCTTCTGAACTCCTCTGGTTTTATGTGACACCTCTGCTCAGCAAGAAACAAATCATGGCTTGCTCATCACTGATTTCAGTGGTGGAAAAGGCATCCTGTCCCAGAGAACCCGAAGTATTTTTCTACTTCTGCTGCCCTGAGGAGGCCTCTCCTGCTCACATTGTTAATTTGCATCCAACTGCAATCTATTCCTGCCATTTAGGAGACTGCAGCAAAAGGTGCCAGTTTTTTTGGTGCTTAATTTTGGATACAGAAGGTGGTCTAGTACTCTCAGAAAGCACAAACAGTGTTAATACATCTGCTCTGCTTGGGAATACATCTCCAGGGCTTAGACATTAAAAGCCTGGCTATTATACAGCCAAATACATCAACCTGTAGTGCTTTAAAGTTACAAAAAAAATCTCTGTTATAAAAAACATCTATGTGACCAGCCTGCCTGAGGATACACATATCCATGCTGTGGGCACAGGATGAAAAGTTCCAGTTTGGCCCAGCCCAGCTGCAGGGTGACAAGCTGAACCTTAGCCCTGCCTCCACTGGGCTCCATGCTCTGTTCCCAGCTGTGTCAGAAAGGCAGGTGTTCAAAATTTATTTCCTAGGAAAGAAATACGGTCCGTTCCCCTTACACTTTCCCACATCAGCTGGAAAATGTATTTTCTGGATCCAAAATTAGGTGCTACAGCAAAGGCCACACAAGAGCAAGCAGTGGATTATTTGGTTTCCGCAAAGGGTACATCAGAGGTTGTCCAATACCCTCATTTAAACAATTCATTTGGAAGCTATCTGTCCAAACTTTTGATAGAATGCCTTGCTAACTGGAATTAAAGAAAAAAAACAAGAAGAGAAGATCCCCAAGAGACACACGGCCTGCGCCACACTTCACAAAAACTGGCCCTGACAAACACCATTGAGCAATACCCTAATAGGGCACAGACATCTGTGGGCAGAATCTTCCTGAAAGCCCTTCAAGAAAAGTCAGACAAATGTTCTTTTAAAGGTGAAAACAAGAGACAGGGCCAGCTTTTCCTAGTAACCCTTTCCTCATCTGCACCCCCTGCTATGGCTGCGATGCCTCCAGTGCAATTCCCCAGCTCGCTCAGGCTCATCCTCCAGCTGCAGCCCACTCTGAGTTCCCAAGGTCCAGGAACATCAAATGCCAGATATTCCTCAATATGCTCAGAGGCTTCTTGTCCCTCCTCAGAGCAGCCTCGTTATTCTCTACAGCAGTGCTCCAGCCCGGCCTGGAGGGATAGAGCAGAGCAGGAAGCGTCTGGGCCCATGACGGGAGGTGTTAGCAGAGCACAGTGGGGAAAGATGGAATTTGAGCAACGAAGGGATTGCTGCTGCCCCAGCCCAGGCTGCAGCAAAACCAGCTTTGCCCAGGGCTGCGTCCGGAAGCAGTATCCTGCCTAAGGCGCAGGGTGTCTCACCGCAGGGATGGCTAAGCCGTCTCCACCCTGCTCTTTCGCAGAGCCTCCCTGCCCTCTAGTGGGTTCAGAGAAATTGTGCGAGAGAAGAAGCACTGGAATACATTAAACCGTTTTCCATGTTGCATGCTGAACCTTGTTCTCAAAATACATATGTTATACCAGTGACTTCTACTGTTAAATTAGGGAGAAGCTTGTTTATTCTTCATATAAAGGTAGAAAAATTTTGGCAAAGCTCTAGCGTGGATGAAAATCCTATGAACATCAATATCCTTTAAACTTTTAAACATAAATGAGCTCTTTTCTTCATATCACCTTAAGTAATAACGCCACAAAACCAGCAAAGGATCTGCAGTCTGGGTGTCATAACCTTCCTGATAGTAAAAGGAACGATTCTCCCATTAACATTGAGTTATGTGCAGGAGGGCAGCTGCCCTCTGGTACTGGCAGCATCTCCCTTGTGGGGCAGAGCAAAGCCAGCTGCTCTGGCAGGGAAACAGGTCCAAACCACTTTGGGGAGATCTGGGGAGCAGAGAGTTGTTCTGCCACTGGTGAGGGACTGGGGAACAGGTCTCCTTCTCACCACCCTGACATCTCTTTCCAAAGAGACTCACTGGGCTGCTGTGGAGAGAACCACCTGAACCTGGAGCTTTGTGTTTTCTCCTGTGGCCCAGAGTACCCGAAATGTTCCACACACCTTAATGCCCACCTCAGGGACACTGCCAGCTGGGAGAGCATCTTGTTCCCTGCACTGATTTATTAAAATATGAATATCAATCTAATATCGATACTTAACTGTGACGGACAAAAGACTCCCTAACTGTTAAAGTTACAAAGTGTATGTTTATTACAGCGCCGGGCAGCGCTGGGATATTTCCCTAATGAGCGCTACAAAGATCACAGGTGATTACAAAGCCTTTTATCCACAATAGTGTTGAATACACAAAATACAAATGCATATTCATACCCTTGTCACCTCCTCTTCTCCGCTTCGTATGCTAATTAACAAAAAGGCCATTAAGCATGCGTAGTTTGTTCTCCGAAATGAGTCGGGGGTCTATTCTGGGGAGGGGTCACTAGAAATGAGGAAGTAAAATGAGTCTTCCTCGTTCTAACCTTTTGCTGTGTCATGATTCATGGATCCTTGGTAGGACTCCCTGTTTCCTGTTTTCCAGGCCTATTTCAATAGGTTGTTTCTGAAAACAGGAGGTTTGCAATTGTTTTGTATTCTTGGGGTATTGATTAGCTTCTGCAAGGAAGCTTTACACAAACACAGAGTTGACAAGCAATGAGTTATTTGATCTGGGATAACTTATCTAAAATCCGGTCTCTCTTTAACCATCCTCTAAGTTTTAACTGATTTCAGCAAAGCTTATCTTTTCAGCTAAGTCAGCAATATACATAGTTTTTCTAAAGTCTTCAAAATTAGTGTCTCAGCACCAAACCCCTCCCAGAAGAGATTGAGCCGTGCAGGTGGGGTCGAGGTGCTGCTGGAAGGATTCACTGCGGACAAAGAGCAAAAGCCTCCTCTGCCATTTAACAAAACAAATCACAGCTTTCACTGCACTTGCAGGAGTTTCTTGCTGGGAGATCTGACCACAGCGGCAGAGCACGTCTCACTAGAGCGCTGTGAAATGGTGGCTTTAACCTGACGCCAGGCTCCTCTGAGCCACCTCCTGGCCATGCACCATCCGCTCTGTGCTGCAGGACCTGCCCTTGAACCCCGTCCTTCACTGCCGCCCTTCTGTGCTTTCCGCCCGCCGCTGAAATTTATCCTCTCCGCTCCTGATAAGTCAATAAAGTCGCAGCGCCACAGCTGGGAACGCAGCTTGTCACAGCCTGGTCTGTACAGACATCTAGTGGTCTGCGCTCGAACTCCACCAGTTTATCTGCACTGTCACAGGCGTGTCCCCGTCTTGGGCTTCCACGCACTCAGAACAAACCTGCGTGACCCCAAGGAGCTGCCAATTAAATAAGGAAACTCTTCAAATCCCATCCCACCCTGCTCTGCTCCCCCGGCACCTTTAGGGAGCCCATGCCACAAGACAAATTATTTCAGATCAACCCAATGCCCTGGGCATTTTTGAGAGCTCAGTCCTTATGGCAAGAGAAGGGACCATACAGCTTGTGTGAGGCATAGCTAATAAACATTTATGCATCCCTGCACACAGGAAAGACAACTGATGGCAGTGCCCTGATAACACTAATCTTGCCCGCCCAAACTAAAAAGCACCGAGGAGTGACAGGAAACCCAACAGTGAGAGATTTCAGCAAGCACAGCCCCCCAGAGTGGCAGGACTGAAGGCATCACTCGGTGATTCAGTGCAGGGACCTCAGCTCTGCTCTTCTCTGAGCAGGGATTTTCTCCAAGAATTAGAGCATGGGCCTGGGACCCTGACAGCTTTAAAGAGTTTGCATTTCCCTTTGTGGCCCGAGATACTTGAAAGGTCCTCAATACGCACCTTAATACCCACAGGGAAATTAATTTCACTTAATTTCACAGGGAAACTGCTGGCTAAGAAAGCTGTGTCCTGCAGGGCATGCCTCAGGCATTAACATGCTCAGCTTTGTCCCACACCCCCGTGGCTGTGACCTTTGGCTGTCATCCCCTGGTGGGACAAAGATGCAGCACTGAATTCACACAGAGCAAGGCAGCTGACACATCTTGCTGGAAAAGTTGTATTCACACTACACTGACAGATTCTTCAGAGTACCCAAACAGGCAGTTCCAGCCTTAATCTGTGTTTCTGCATCTCCACTTTGAAATGAGGATAGCCTGTCTCGCCTCAGCACACTCGATGACAGCAAACTCAGTCTTATGTCAGAGTGATTTCCACGGAGTGGAAATGACACAGGTGGAAACTGACTGAGGGTTCACACCTGTTCCCAGTTTACAATCAAACACCATGGATCACCAGCTGGATACCATCACCAGGCCTCCAGGACAGACCAGAGAAGTCCTGAACATCCCCTGTTTTGCCAAGCAAAGCAAAAATCTCAGGTAAAAAAAAAATCAAAAGCCCAATGTATTAGAACTGCCAGACTCTGCACCCACAGCCTGCCTTGGTTTTCTGCAGTTATTTAGAGTGGCTATAATCCCAAAATAGAGCCAGCCTTCCCACCCTGCTCTGGGTATCCCCATCAGGCTTTTCCCCGAGCACCCTCGCCTCGCTTTGCACAGGAACGCCGTGACTCTTTGTGACAGCGTTAGACACGGCTCCCACAGAGGAAAGGGTTGGAGCACAGGGCAGAACAGCCCTCAAAGGGTTCAAAAAGCCCAGCTCAAAGCAGGAAAGAGAAAAGCCACCTCCGGGAGGAATCCCCGCCGGCTCCGTGCAAAGGTGACCTGCCGCGGGCTGCGGAGGAGGAGTTCGGCTCCTTCACCTCCTGAGCTCGTATGAATTTCAGGAGGTGGGGATGCCCCTGCAGCTGCTGGCAGCAGCATTTGGGATATGTGGGAGCCCCTGTGAAGATGAGGAGGAGCTGCTGACAGCGCGATGAGCGCTCGGTTTCCTGCAGGGGGGACAGCGTGAGTCACGGAGCGGAGCGAGGGTGGTTTCTCACCGCGCTCCCCGGAGCAGCCGAGATGTAAAACTCGTGGGCAGGGTAACAACAACGCAGATGCAAGTGATTACGGAGAGGCAGTATCACCGGGAGGATGGGGTTTTTCCTACTCATCTGGGTGTCTGTGAGGCTGATGGCATCAGTGCAGCACGCAGAGCTGCTTGCACCTCTCCCTGCCCTGTGCCAGGACAGGTAAAAGCCTTTCTCTCAGAGTCTGGGGGCCTTTGCTCTGCTCCAATGCCCAGCTACCAGCATTTCCCTTTCTCCCTGCTTGCCTGGCATCCAGAGAGCCCCTTCCATGTGTTTCTTCAGAGAATTCACCCTCCCTTTTTGCAGCCCTCAGCCCAGGGCAGCACAAATCGAGTGGGTTTCTTTATGCCAGGTGCCACCTCGGGCAGAGCAAGCAATGCCACCCAGATGAGCTGCCTGCATTCATTTCCCCACATCCTTGACACCAGCAGCATTTTCACCAGGAGCAATGTTCACAGAATTGCAAATAATCACAGTAAAAAAAAAATCAGAAACATAGTGCAAAACCTCAGAGGAAGAAGCATCACAAGAATCTTGCTATTCTACAGCAGAACTCCAGCTAGAACAAAGAGTTTATACCTTTGGGGTGGATTTTGCAACAGATTAAAGAAAAAACAACTCACTTCACCAGCCAACATGGGAAAGTAAGCCACTAATGTGTTTTTCAAACACGTATTTAAAAGAACAGTCTTCTGTTATCCTGGAAATAAACACCATGTTGTCCCCCACGCTTGGTGACAAGCATCCCCTGGCAAAAGACCAAATATAATTAAGCCTGGGCAGCTGCAATGCTTTTGCCCAAGAAGGGAGTTTTAGAGCAGGAGAACAGGGCTTTGAAAAGAGAAATTGTATTTCTCCTGCTTATTTTAAGTAAGCTCATTTCATACATAAAAATAACAGCTCTGAAACAAAATACTGCGTCTCAGGAGTGGCAGAAACCACCTCAGCACTGGTGGGAGAGTGAGGCATTACAGGAAGGAGACTGCACTGCAAGGAGCTCACCTCACTCAAAACCTTAAAAACCTTCTCAGCCACTTATGGGAAGAGATCTCCCACTATCCAGCCTCGGCAACCCTGGACAAGCCCATTTACCTGCTGTGGCAGTGCAGCCTCACTCTGAGCACAGCTTTGAGTTCCCTGTCAAGATGCTCAGCCTTGGACATTCAAAGAAACCAGGGGAGGACAAAACAGCTAAAAAAAAAAATCAAAGTAAGCGATGAAGAGGGCTTCGAATTCCACCCCCCACAGCTCATCAATAGACACGCAGAGATTCTCTGCCCTTTTCCAGCCTCACTGTAGAGAAGGGTGGGGTAGAAGCACACTCATCTGAGACACAGGGTGGGTTCAAAGACCAGTTGTGTAGGGGCTGCTCACAAACAGTGCTGGAGCACCGGGGGACACCCATTCCTTGTGAAGCCTGCTCCTGGTTCCATTTCCCGTGCAGGCTACAGAGCACTCCTGGGCTGCTGCTAGACCCTGGGTCAGCACTGGGCTTTAGCTCTACCCACTCAGCCCTCCTGCCTCCTCTCATCTTTTCCCCCCCACCGGGGATGGAAGAAGTGTGGTGGTGGTGGAAAAGAGATTATTTTCTTTTATGTCTATTGGAAATGTCTGCCTCACAGTTTATCTCCCCAGATCAGCTTTCACAAGGGAAGCACTTGCACTACACTGCCTCTGATCTAACAGTGCTGAGTGGTTTGAGATGAACTGCACACAGGTGTCCACAAGCACCACTGCTGGACCCAAAACACACCGGGCACAGCAGCCAACCCCACCCTGCGACAGGAGCCCCTCCACACAGTACAGCCAGAGCCCCCTTTGCCCTTACCTCACACAGCAGCATCCACAGCCAGCTCCTGCGCTGCTTCCACTCCAGTCCAGCATATCTCAGCCAATTCCCAGAGGATATATGGCAGGAGAGTTGGGACTGCTCCCTGTTCCCTATGAATTTATGGCAGGAGAGCTGGGAATGCTCCTCTGAAGGTGCCTGTGTTGGGGCACAGCCTTGCACACATCTTGTAGCCCCTCTGGCCTGTGTGTGCACCAGTCTGGGGCAGTGACAGTGCTTGAGCGGAGCTCGCTCATCAGGTAGAATCATCAAGGGTGATTTCTCAGGTGGCTTCCTTTCTTGTAAACACTGTTTGATCCCTAGGTGACTGCTGGTAAGCCTCGCCTCGCTTGCTCTCATGCGAGATTTAAGGTTCGTGCTTTGGTTTGCGACCACAGAAAAGTAGCTTTTGGGGCCACAGGCCTGAAAATCGTGTAGTTCCAAGGCCTGGAAACAGGGTAAAATGGAGCGGCACAGCAGCCAAGGTCACAGAGGCACAGCTTTCACTGTTTTTGCAGCTGGGCATCCTAGACAGGACTACAGATTTTAGAGCCAAAGTGCACCAATCCCTCTGTGCTCCAGGTGTCAGCAACAGAGGAGGGAAACAAAGCATCCCTTGTTGGCTGGGATTCTGCTGCCTTTGGAGTTTGTCTAGCCTCAGTCCCACCAGCTCTCCCAAAGAACTCTGGACATGTGGGTCCAAGGAGTGACACTGAGAATGTCATGTCCACTGGGTCACACAAAAGCCTCGCCTGCCCTCTGGCATTAACCACAAACATAGTTGGTGCAGTATTAGGACCTCAAGTCTCCTTTTGAAGCACTATCTCAGCAACCAGAGGTGAATAAGAACAAAGCCAGGCCACTTTGAAACACCCACAGCAAACTCAAGTCCATACATTGCCCCAGGCCCAGACAGGAATATTAAATTACAGCCTTTAAAGCAAAAAAAGAGAGAAAAGCACACAGGCTTACCTCCCAGCCAGCACAGCAGAACCAAACTAGCTCCCAGCCACCTTACCCCACTTAAGTGATTTGCCCAGTCAGGGCAATTAAGCTTTGCTGCACCTCGTTCTCCACACAGGTGCAGAGAATGAGCAAATCAGAATTCCTCAGGCTACTTAATCACAAGGTGTTTCATTTCTCACCCAGATTAGGCTGGTTTTCACCAGTGGATCTCAAGCCTTTCTCTAGTAAGGGTAAAAGTTTTCTCTATTTTTTTTCCCAAGAATGGTTAATTGTGAACTAGAGTTTAACTACCAAGGTTTTGTTACTAAAATCTTGCCACACAAATCCAGTAAACTCCTCTCACTTCCTCCTGCTTTTGCTGCTTCTTCAAACAATATAGTCCTTTCCAAGCCTGTGACAGTTTTGTTACAAATCCCTGACTTTTTTTGGGACAGCTTTTTGCGTGCTGAGCCATGAAGAGAGCAGTGCCCCATCTCTTGGTAAGGACATCTCAGTTAAATGGGTTCTCAACCACAGAGGAAGAGCAAGGGAAGGCTGCAAACCAACCAGGTATTGAAGGATTTCTCTTCTGGCTTTCTCATCTGCTTGGCCCCTTTGCCTTCATATCACTTTGCTGATGAGCCAACCTAAAACTTTCAATTTGATGCATATCCTATCACACTCAACCCACACTGGTCCCAAGAGATCAGTATGACAGATCTTCAAAAGAACTGGGAAAGCTCCAGTCCCTAAGTAGTTTAATGTCACCTTTTTTGTCTAAAGCTCTTCAGGGACACAGCTGGCAGTAACATTCCTGGGCCTAACCTGGTGAATAGCCCCAGTAACACAATACTGGCAACAGCCACCTCCAACTCCTTTGAACTCAACAGATGCTTATTTGGATCCTAATCTACTTTTGAGTGTCCTGCGGATTTTACTTCTAAGATTACTCTGAATTCAGCTTCCCACTTAACATTCTCAGACCAGCCTGGGTATGATTTTGCCTGAACCCACTTTGGTATGCTTACATCTGGTACCTGCCTCCAGAAGTCACATCTCAACAAGCCTGCAGGTTTGCATGTGTAAGGCAGGGTGTTCATTTAAACAATGCCCTTTTCAGCCTCCCTTCCACAGCCTTCAAGGCCTCCATATTTTTTTATTATCAAAGCAGTGTGTAAGCTGCCATGACTTTCAGATTCTTCCCTGCAGAGCTGTTTCCTGACAATGCTGGTCCAGCCATGACTGGGAGGTGCAGGATGCACAGCAGAGCAGTCTGTCTGTCATCCCTGCTTCCCCTCAGAAAGCCCTTTGAGGCTCCTCTGTCAGGGAATTAAGGTGGTGACAGTTCTTTGGAGCAGCAGTGGATCAGCACCACCATCACCAGCAGCACATAGTCCCCGCTGGATGTCTTGTCCCTGTCTTCTGTAACCTCTGCTTCCTGCCCAACGCGGCTTCGTTTCCTGTAGCTGCCTTTCCACCAGATAAAGAGGAAGCATGTTCTGTTTGTATCTGCTGTGCTATTTAGACCCTGAGCTGTTTATCACCAGCTGTTTATTGTGGCTGATTTTATCCCTTACAGGTGACAGAGAGGCGTCACTGGGGACAGTGACAGGCACTTACAGCTGGAAGAAGTCTGTCACAGCAGAGATGTCTGGAGTGGGGAGGAGCTGTTCATCCCCTCCTGCACATCCCTTCCTCCTCCCTGGCTTCTGGAGAAGGCTTTCGCTGCCTGAGAGCATCCCTCTGAGGAGGGACAGCTCTAGCTGGGACCTGGCACTGAGCTGCAGGATAAGAAGGTGAGAAAAAGCTCTCTGGGGAATCCCTGTCCAGCCTCCTGTGCCAGGCAGGGCTAACAAGCAGAGCAGAGTGCTGACACGTGTAATCCTACCCTGGAGTTCCTGCCCCTGCCACCACCAGGTGCCATGGAAGCCTCTAATCATCAGGGAGCAGCAAGAGTGGTCACCAGGGCCCTGCAGGACATGTGGAGCTTTCCAGGACAGGGCATGCACTGTATGGAGGGGAGCCCAGCCCATGGGGGCCAGGAGGCCACGCTGGACACCCTCAGTGCCATCCCTGGAGGCAGGGAGTGGGCACTGCTGCAGGGTCAGGCGGGCACCTCGCTCAGCGTGCAGGAAGGAGCTTCCAAAAGGCCCTCAGCTCAGCACTGCCCATGGAGCCAGAGCACCTGGGGCAGGGGAGAGTCCACCAGTCCAGCCTTCGTGGAAGGATGGGCTTTGTCCCCGTGGAAGGATGGGCTTTATCCCTGTGGAAGGATAGGCTTTGTCCCCGTGGAAGGATGGGCCTTGTCCCTCTCAGCACCACGGCTGTGACTCACCCGCCCCGGTGAGGAGTTGCTTGAAGAATGCAAATGTTGGTGAATCAGCTGGGCCTCAGCATCTCCAGGCTGTTCTGGAACACCCCTATGTCACAGTGCCACAGCAGCCAGGCAGCTGAGGGGGTGTCACAATTCCTCCTGGTGGCAGCAGGCAGGACACTGGGATAAATGAGTGTTAGTGGTGCACGTGGCAGGCAGCTGGGACCTGCCCAGCTTTCCTTGTGCCACCAAAGAACCTGCTGACAGACAGGTGTCTTCAGCCAGCATAGAGACCCCTCCCAATGGCTGCCCAAATCCTGGGCTCCCCTCAAATCCCTGGCTCCAGCCCCTCAGTTCACTGCAGGGTTGATGTGTTTGGCCACACCTTTGCCCTGCTCCCCTTGATGCCTTTTGGGGCCACCTAAAAACAGAGGCCAGACAAAATTAGGGGAATAAAAAGTGGGTATATTTATTGACAGGCCTTCAGGTGCATTTAGGGTAGATGAATCCCTCAGTGGCTGCACCTCAAAAAATGGACCACGGCTCACAGGTTTTTACACTTTTATAAGTTTGGTCCACTTGCATATTGGGGGTTAATCTTCCAATTACAGCTTCAGGTAATGAAGTAATTTATCCCAAGTTTGCTCCTCCCCAATTCACTTTTGGTTACATTTCTCAGGGCCTGAGGCAGTGAGATGTTCTTGATTCCCAGTCCTGGAGAGGAATTGTTGCGTCTGACTGAAATGGGAGAGCAGTAGCTGACACTCTGTATGGAGTTTAAAGTTATACACTAAAGAATTGCAGGATTACAAATATACAAAAAAATATAAAAACTGAAATCCTAAGACATCACCCTTCTGCTGAAAATATAACTCACAAAGGGCACACTGAGAGTTGGTTCAGACCAGCGTCCCCAAAGTACCAGATGCTGAAGGGAAACATTTTGTATCTGTTTTGTTCTCCCTCCCCGCTCTGAATTGTTCCTTACTAAAAAGAAGCATTTCCTAGTTTCTATCCAGGCTTTCCTTTCCAGCTGTTAGCACAGAAATTTAACTTTTGACAGAGTTCAGACCACCACCCTCTCCTCAACATACTCATAAGGATTTGGGTTGATGCATCTCCAGCACCTCAGGTGGCTCCAGCCAGAGCCACAAAACAAACAGAAGTTCCCATATAAGTCCCCCAGGCCTTCAGACTTTAAGTGTGATATTGGGGGAACTCACTAAGACAGCAAATAAAAGTATTACATCAATTGCAAAACAATGACATTCAATTTCCTTGCAAATTTAAATGCAACACAATTCAAGTGTCCTGCCTCAAGTGCTGACAGTTTTACCTGCCCTGGCTGGCTGCAGGTTAGATTATGGGTAGGTTTGATTCATTTAAGGAGGAAAATGCCTGTTTATAGCAGAGATAGTATTTATTAATTAATAATGAGTGTCACTTTCCACACAGACCGTTTCCCACAGCTTCTAACGGCTCAGCCCCACGTCATCCACTGCACCAGCACAGCCCTGCTTGTCTCACCCACAGCCACTTCCAGAGCCTCCTGTGTGCCCCACCCTAACACCTTCCTTCTCATTAATGCCTTTCCAGGATCCACATCATGGCAGGGGAATGCATGAGGAGGGAGGAATGGCAAGGAGTTCAGTTTTATCAGCTGGCTGCAGCTGTGAAGGGAGAGGCAGAGGAGCTGGGAATGAAGGCATGAAGGGGAAAAAAATGGGCTGGAGGTGTGTGGAAGGCATTGCTTTGTCTTTCTTTCTCACCATCCAAACCTCTTTGAATTGGCAATAAATTAGTTTCCCCCAGCTGAGTCTGTTTTGGCAGTGACGGTAACTTGTAAGTGCTCTACCTGCATTTATCCCAACCATGAGCCTTTCCAACTTATTTTCTATGCTGTTCAGGAGGGGGAGTGAGAGTGGCAGGGTGGCTATGGGGAAGCTGATTTGGGTCAGCCCACTACAAGTGCCCAATATTGAAATTTCAAGCACAGAGAGGTGTGTGCAGCTAGCAGGTGTCTCTCCTGTAGCACACTCCAGGTGAGACTCTGAGTGCCTCACATCAGGCTCAGCACACAGGGATGCTGAGAGGGAAAAAAAAGCATTTCCATCTGCATCTCTGGCAGAAATGTATTTTCAACCCTGGCCGGCCCTGGGGAGGGAGGCATTCCCAACAGACCCTGCCCAGCTGACCCAGCAGCTCCACGTGAGGCTGAGGGTTTACTGGAAGGCACCACAGAGTCTCACTGCCCAGCTGCTCCCTTTTATACTCAGCAAGAGAGCACAGAGATGCTTCACATTTGTGTTTGATGTGCTCTTGGAGACCACAGGAAACAACACTTTTTAAAAGTAGGTCTTCAGGGGAGGGGTAGCATTTTTTTTTTCTTTTTGTCACAGAGGAAATTAGAAGTAAAGAATGAGATGTGTAAAAAGCAGTTAAAGAAAGACTGAATTTCTGAACCAGTTACGTGATGGATTCTGCTAGCAGGTGATTCAGTGGTTCTGCATGAGGTTTTCACACCTTAAGAGCAAAAGCAAAGTGTTCAACAGTGGTACCAGACTTACAGAGGGTGCAAACCACTAGTAAACAGTTTCAAGAAAAGGAAGGGGAGACGTTTGGTCACCAAAAATGGTCAGTGTTCTGAAGAAGGCCGTACAAAGAAGCAACACTTGCTAAGTGATGTTCCTGGAGAGTGAATGGTTTAAGATAGAAACCATGAAATTCTTTTCTCTAAGCCATGTCCTCTATTCATAGAACATTATTCTCACTCTCTCGGTGGCTGAGGGCTGGTGGAGGTGATGAGCTCACCCCTGTCACCATTTCCACACACATTTCTGGTGCTGGGCATGACCCCACCACAGGCACTGTGGGAAGTCATGCCAGTTCTCCTCAGTGCCCTCCAAACCCAGGGTTTCCGGGCAGTGAGCCGAAACGCGGAGAAACGAAAGTGCTGCTGCCAAGCACCAGTTTTAGAGTTTGGGGTTTTTTCAAAGTTTTCAGTAGTTGTGTATTTCTGCTGGCAACTCTGCCTTCAGCCCCAACATCCCTAACAGCATTCTTGAGCATGGCAGCCTTGGTTTCTGCCACCATGTCTCCATGTTCTCTTGCTTTGTCCCCTCAGTGCATCCTCCAGCTTCCTTCAAGCACCAGGGTTGGGGTTTTGCTTACTTTTGTCTGCAGGAAGATAAAGGATGGCAGTGAGTGGAACAATTTTGGCTGAAATGCTGGTCAGGACTTTCAGGTATTGTCCTGCAGGAGAGAGGAATCAGCACTTGGAGGTAGAAGTTCCCAGTGCCACCTACGGCCACCAGCAGCCTACAGCAAAGAGTCTGATGGCAGTAGTAACCTGTGCAGGTGGTGCTCTGCTCCTCCCAGGGAACAGAGCATTGGCACTTCTCCTGTAGCTCTGCAATCCCACCAGCTCTGGAACATGTTTAATCTGTGACTTGGAGGGCTCTGGAGTCATGGATGCATAGGCTGGCAGATGGATCTCACCCTGTCTTGTTACTAACACCCCCCTGAGCAGAATAAAATGCATGTCGTGACAAAATAAACTCTTCAAGGGCAGGGAGACAGGACCTCAGCATGGTTCAAACTGGATTAGGAAATTACTATCCCCTTCTTTCCATTGACAGCCTTATCTGAGTCACCTCCTCCAGCACAGCAAGCAGGGTCTCCACAGGATGTGAGGAGGGAATTTCAAGCAAAATGATCATTCCTTTCTGCTGCTTCAGGAAAAAAAACAGTCAGCCAACCCACCCTCACTCAAACCAAGTGCAGCAATGGGATTTAACTACTGAATGTGCTGAATTCCTTCTGGTCTTTCTTTGCTGGTATCAAGCAGGGAATCTGAGAAAAAAGCATTCTCTTTTGTGATTCTTGATCTTCCATGGTTTGGATTTCTTTTTCAGGACTGTAATGAAAGTTTGTCCTAGGTTACAATGTAAAATTGTGCCCAAGGTTTGTATTCTATCCCCATGAGCCGTTGGAGCCAAGGTGGGGCAGTGTTTTCCTTATCTTCTGTTAATGAGCCTAACAATGCCTTGCCCATGACTCATAGATAACTTCCTCCGGGAGTTATCTCTGTTTAATGGGCCATCAAGGACCCACTGCATGACTCATAGAATGAGATCAGCTTATTGGGAGATGCTCTGCCCAGGGGGAGGAGCCAAGCATTCCCACCTGGATAAATCCAGGGTTTGGGACAGCACAGGGAGCTTTTTATCCACTGGACTCCCAGAGGAGACAAGAGCTACCAGACCTTTCTACAGGATCACTGCTTCGACAAGATCATCTCATCTGGACTGCTGCTACCACCCTAACAGGGTGTCAGGTTGTATTCTGACTCTGTCAGTGTTTTTTTTTTTTATACTATTACTTTTATTTTACTTTCTTTTATTTCTTTTCTTTTCCTCTTATTAAATTGTGTTTCTGACTTGGAGTCTTTCACTGGTTTTGCTTCCAAACCAGCACAAAGTTAAATCTCAGATACGTGTTCTTCATGCAGAAATCTTATTAGGAGGCACAAATGTTCCTCTCTGATGCCTTTTTCTCTAACATATTTTGCCTCTGTGTTGACATAAACCTCACAGTGGTGAGGAGAGAGAAACATCAAGGGAAATGCATGTCCCCGGCACCCCAGAGCTGAGGAGAACATGGAGTCCAATCCTGACAGCCATTCAGATTACTCAAAAGATGCCCGCCAGGACAGATTTCCAAGGTGAAGGCTCTAGGGAATTAGGTGAACAGCTAGCTTTCATACCCCAAGAATGACCTGACAAAGGGGAACCAGAGGAATCCCCAACAACAAAATAAATCTGGACAGGGAGACTTTTTCAACCGTTGTTGGAGGAAACTGGTTATGGGATATGGGAAAAGGAGAGAGAGAGATGTAAAATATCTCAGATGGTTTATAAGCGGGGAGAGAAGTTGATTCTCTCATAGACCATGCTGAGGAATGGGGAGGCAGCTGAGGGAAAGTGTGTTGTGGTTTGAAATTCCACCTGGAGCTTTTAGTCTCTTTGCTATCCAGAGGAATGAGTGTCTTATTTCCAATCAAACCTGCAAGTCTCCAGAGCAGAAAGCCTTTGTGCCTGTTCACACAGCTGCTGCTGGCCTGGCAGGGGCAGTCCCACAGCTCCTGGGACAGGCCATGTGCAGGGAACAGAACACCTGGCTCTCCTCACTACCCCAAGAGATGAATCAGCAACACTTTGTCAAGCTTTTCTTCCTCCTCTTTTCCTTATTTTTTAAGTCATTAAAATCAACCAGAAATTCACATGCAGCTTGCCTCACCTTGCAGCAAAATTACTCTGTCTTTACTCATCTCATCCTCTCTTCTGTGTTGAACCTCAGTCACTTAGTCATGCCTAAAATTCCACTTCTGCAACCATGATGTAATACATCCATGTGTCAGAGCACTAGGAGAATAACAGCAATACCTAAATCTACCCCTCTTCCCTTTCTCCTGTCTCTAACCACTAGACAATGCTCCTTCCCAACTTGGCAAAGATTTGCCAGAGTCTGTGCAAGTCCTCAGGCTGGAAGAAATGACCCCACACAGGACATTGTAACAGAAACTCTGACAGCCCAAGGCTGGCTTCAGGCAAAAAAAAAGGAGGTAAAAGGAATTAAAAAAAGAAGTCTGTGATGCAGTTCCTTCTGCCCCCTTGGTTACAGCACATCCTGAGCCTACACAAGGTTTGCAAGGCACTGGAACCTTGTCTCCCTTTTCCTCCAGCAGGGCAGGTAAATAGGATACAGCATCTAATGCACATCAACCACAAGATAGGCCAGAACTCTGCCAGCAGCTCTCTGTGCTGAACAAAACACAATAAATATTTGCCATGCAGAGCCCCCATTTGGGCTGCTGCACATCCAAACAGATGGGCATCTTCTGGGAAGAGTTCAGCTGCCCACAGGAGTTTTCTGTGTGCCAGGTAGTGGGAGCAGACCAGAGAACTCTTATCAAGAGATGATCTGGGCTTGCCACTTCTTGCCAGCCACATTCTCTGCAGAGGGAGTGTCTCCGGAGCCCTGTTAAATGGTGCTGAAACCCCTGAGGCCTCAACACCTGACCCAGGCAGCTCCCTCAGGAGGGAAGATGTCAGCTCAGACCACTGCAACCATGGCCTGCAGGGCAGAGAAAACCCAAACATCCCAATGGTCAGTCCTGCTGGTGGACCTGGGATATCCTTTCTCGTGCAGAGACCTCTCCCTTGCCGAGGAGATAATAAAATACTTGGTAAGCTCAAATTAAATTTCAATAATTTATTTTTATTAAAAAAATTTAAGTACAGCCCAAGAGCTATGAAAAACCACAGAATGGTTTGGCCCAAAGATAGCTCCAACAACCCCTGTTTATGGCAGGGACCCCTTCTGCTAGAGCAGGTTGCTCAAAGTCCCATCCCACCTGCCCTTGAACACTTCCAGGGATGGGCATCCACGGCTTCTCTGGGCAGTGCCAGGGCCTCATCACCCTCACAGGGAAGAATTTCTTCCCAATGTCCAATCTAAAGCTACACCCTTTCAGTTTAAAGCCATTCCCCTTTTTCCTGTCACTCCATGCTCTTACCACAAGTCCCTTTCCAGCTCTCTGGGAGCTCCTTGAGGCACTGGTAGGGGCTCTGAGGTCTCCCTGGAAACTTCTCCAGGCTGAATAACCCCAACTCTCTCTGGCTGAGAGAGCCAAATGTCAGCATTAAATACTCATTGAGTATTTCATGGTAACAATTAGCAAAAATTTCTTTAAATGAACAGCTAATTAGCTAGATAAGCTGATGACTTTATTATAAAGTCGGTGTGGCACAAGCAGCCTATGAATTGGCTCCACACAGCTTGAAATGGTATAATCCTGCCATGACCTCGCTCCAAATCTTAAATCAGAGCCCAGGAGCTCAGCACTGGCTTTGTTCTGGGCACTTGAGGGATAGTTGAGGGAGGGATCACAGAGCAGAACCGCGTCTCACTGGCAGCTGTGCCACTGACTCAGGAGCAAGCCTGGGAGCCCCATCTTGACCCTGCACCAGTTCTGCCCACCTGAGGAGGCCCAGCACTGTTTATAACAGCACTGCCCACCCCCTGTGCCAGTGCCTCTGGAACACACAGGTCTGTGGTGCCTTTAGCATTTCGGGTAAGGACAGATCTCCTCCCCTCCCAAGAGCAAAATTTCATCCTGCCCCAGAGCTGACTGCAGCCACAGCCTGCATGGATTACTGTGTGGTGACCTCGAGAAGCCTTTGGGATCCTTCCAGCCCTTCCAACACCACGCCAGCAGACAGAGGAACCTCAGGGCAGGTTTCCTGTTGGCCTGGAATGCCCTGCCTCTCTCCAGGCTGCTCCCCAGTAAAGAAGAGAAGCACCTGATGTGCTCGGCCGGTTTGGCTACAGAGACGGCTGTACAAAGAGCTTCCCACTCCCCTCTTGGATGTCCCATCACTAGGAGGGCAACACAGCCCAAGCAGCAATCAGGGGACGACAGCAATTTCCAGCCTCTTCTGGAAAGGTCTGGATTCAGCAGCTCCTTCTCTGCCCTGTGCAGTTTTATCCTCTGATACATGCAGGGGAGAGAATGGTGAGAAAAAGTCAAGCCAGGAAATCCCTAAACTTCATCCTTTTGAGATTTTTTTCCACCCTGAGAAATGCAGTGGAAACATCAGCAATGTCTGCATGAACAGGGGTGTAGTTTTCCCCCCACACTGGCCAGAGCAGTAGCCAGACCAGAGAGGTTTTGAAGAAATGAACTTCTCTGAAGCAGACAACACAAACCACAGGCCACCAAGCTGAGAGCAGCACCGTAGAAAAGGAAATAATGCTGCAGGCTGCTGAAGAGCCACTTTCACTGACACCAACAGCAGAGCTGCAGGAAGGAAGGAGCACAGGCAAAGATGATGATGGACCACATCTGCAGCCTTTGTGTCCTGCCTGGTGGCAGTGGCAGTGACAGCCCCAGGGTTAGAACCCTGTGGATCTGACACCAGGATGAACAAATAGGTTTTGAGGTTTTTTTACATCACTTCATTTCTTTGCCCTTAAGACTTCTCTGTGAGAAGTGCCTCTGGGGCCAGAGGTCACACAGATGGTGCCTTTGGGGACAGCAGCACTTCTGCTCAGCCAGCCAAGTGCCTGGTTCCACTCAAGCTCTAAACTATGGTTTGAGATCAGCCCCTTCCTGATGGCCAAAGTGGGCTTGGGCTGCCTGGTCTATGCTGCCCACACCACACCATCCCAGTCCCCAGATCCTGATGTTTTGATGCTGGAGCTCCAAAGCCTCATGGAAAGGGCCCTGCTCACTGCCAAGCAGCCAGCAAAGCGGGATGAGGCTCCCAGATTTCTGCTGGAGAAGGAATGAGGCACTGATGCCCGATCACAGAGGCCTTGCAGTGCTTTGGCCATGGCAGAAGCCTGTTGCACCAAATGAGGAGAGGACAGCATCACTCACTAGAAAAATATATATTTACCATTGGTGTTTTTCTCAGGAGAGAACATCTCATGGCAAGGGGCCCAGCATTGACAAGTGCCAGCATGTCACTCCCTGCATCAGGAGAGGGGTGGCAGACCAGGCCTCAGCAGCTCTATCTCACATGGTAAAAGGGCAGGAGAGGGGCTCGAGGTGCTGCTTTCACCTCCAGCCCCACTGCCCTGCCCTGCTGTGCTGCTTAGATTGCACCAGCAGAGCCTGTGGCCACCCCACCATCCCTACCATCCCCACCACCCCAGTGTGGTCACACTGTCACTCCTGGGACACCCCTCACAGCACTGCTGCTTCTGGCATGCTCCTTGCAAGGCAGTTGGGGTGAGACAAATCCAGTGGCTGGGGAGCATTTTCTGGGATGGGAAGGGTCCATAACTTAACACAAAATGAATGCAGCACCCATCCAGCCCAGCTAGCAGGAAGTGCCTGTGGTACAGTAGTCAGTGCTGGGCAGGGGGCCAGCCATGGCTCGGGGGGAGCAGCTGTTCACACTACTCATCCCCACAGCACTGTCTGTGGTGTCGTGGCATGACCCAGACACCTTCTTAACACCCCCACCTGTCCCCACCAGGGCTGTGACACCATGGGGAGCAGCAGGTCCCACCATCTTCTCAGGCAGCAAGTAGCGAGTTCCAGCAGGGTCTTCAGCACACCATTTCAAGTTTGTTGGGGGTTTTTGTAAGGAGAATATGTGCAATTCTGCTCAGGCTGATGCAGCACAGTCCTGGCTTTCCAGGTGTCTGCTTTCAAGCCTTTACTTGTTGCTTGAATCCCCTCATGGTGAAGCCCAAACATGGTTTCTGGGTGGGTTTTGTGGTGCCATTGTGCCCAGGCAGCACTCAGCCCTCACAAGTGTGTGTGTCTGTGTCTGTGTCTCTGTGTGTGTGTGAGTGTGTGTGTGTGTGTGTGTGTGTGTGAAGGGGCTGCCAGCCAGGCTCCCTTTCAAAGCTTAAACAAGCCGAAGAAAGTCTTGGATTCCTCAAAATTAACCAGGGCGATTTTGGAGACATTGACGTGCAAACTGTCCATCTTCCTGAGCTTGAAGACGGCCCCCAGGTAGCTGTTCCGGGCCCACATCCTCTGCCCCATGCAGAAGTTGATGGCTTTATCCTCCATGAGCACGAGGCTGCCCGGGGAGGCCGGGTTCCTCTTGTACACGACGTGGGACAGGAGCTGGCTGTCACAGGTGCTGCCGCGGAACAGGACCTTGGAGTACACAAAGTACAGCCCGGGCTCGCTGATCACCAGCCCCCGGTTGTGGTACTGGATGCCGCTGCTGTAGGCATGGCCAGAGATGGGCTCCCACTCCAGAGGGAGGTCCTGCTGGGCTGGGTTGCCTGGAAGCCGAAACAAGACCGAAAAAAAGGGTGGTAAGTACATTCAGTTGTGCATTTTCTCCGCAGGTCACAGCCTGCATCACAAGGCAGCCCAGCTGTTCTCCAAGCCTTGTCTGCAGCGTGGAAAGTCCTCCTCAGCCTCACACCTCACCAACGCCAGCCCCCAGTGACAGCTCCTGCCCTGCACACCCCAAAAACCAAGCCAAAACCAGGCCTCACTGAGAGGCACAAACGAGGGGGAGGGTTTTATCTGTGGAGCAAATTTCCACTGCCAGAGCAGACATGCCACCCGAGGAGAACATGAAAGCCTGTGTGAAGTGGACTCCTCCAAACTCGCAAACTGTGCTACCCTCTGATGCCACCACAGCTGCCCAGCCCTGCTCCCTCAGCCCGTACCTGTTAGATGTGCTGCCTTCCTCTCCTCCTTTCGCACTGGCTGCTCCTTCTGCCCTGCACAAGGATAGGGAAGATGTTGGCCACATGCTCCATGGAGAAGTCAGCCCAGAGAGCAGAGGGGAGGCAGCCACAAAGCTGCCACCTGAGACCCTGCAAACCATCCCACTGGCCAGGCAGGAAGTAGAGCTGTGCTCGGGAAGGGAAAGCATAGCTGGGAAAACACTGCCTTCCCTGGAGGGCTGAGTTCCCTTTGGAGAGATGGGCCAGTTCCAGTGACTGGGTATTTGGATCCCATCCCACTCCCTTCACTTTTCCTCAACATCTACTTAATGTTCTCAATTTTAGAAGCAGCCTTTTCTTTTCTCGAGCCAATTAAATTTTCCTCTCTGCTCACCCTTCTCCTTTACAGTATTTCCCTGTTTCTATTTATTTATCCAGCCCCCTCAAGGAATTCAGGCTTATTATTGATGTTCAGCTTCTGCTAAAGAAGCCTGTGATCAAAGCACTGAGCATCCGGTTCAACTGACAGCTCCCCTTCCCCTAAAGGGGAAAATTTATTGGTATAGGAGTTGATGAGAACCAGGACTGCCCTTTCCCAAGAATTTTTCTATTTCAAATATTTTTTGATTCAGTATCAGAACAAATTTGAAAATAAATTTCTAATAACTAAAATTTTAAGGGGCGGGGAAATAAAACTTTTCAGTTGTAGGAAAAACTGTCAAGAAGACTGAAAATTTCTTTCTGACTTGGCCATTTTTGAAAAGGATATCCTCCCTTATAACATTAACATGGAATGCAAAAGAAAAGCAATAGTTTGAAAGTTCAAACCACAATTTTTAAATCCTTCCACCCAAATTGAAACTTTTTTCTCCTAAATGAAATCTAGAAAAATCGGCAGGTTCTTGTGGAAAGTTTCAATTTCACTGGGTTCCTCCTCCAGGCACAGACTCACCCGTGAGTTTCTGAGAGGCTGGAGGGATGTGCTCAGCGCTGGCAGACTGTCAAGAGAGAAGAGGGACATTGGCTTAGACTGAGAGCATCAGCACCAACCACTGCCTTTGACAGTGGCTAAATCTGGGTGCCCATGGGGAGCTGCAAAGTGCTAAGAAATACACAGGGAGACACCTGGCAGCACCCAGGAGCACAGAGATATCCGGATAAATCCGTCACCAACCGAGCAGCCCCTCACGGGAGCAAGCACTCCCGCTTTCTCTGTGACAGCAGACACTGAAATGCCACCATCTTGCCCCTTGGGGAGCACTCAGACACGATTCCAAGAGGTTCTTTTTCCGTTTCCCCAGGGACCTGTGCCCAGTCAGGCAGACCTCACCTCTCTGAGTTCATCCACTTCCTTCTCCAGGTGAAAAATCCTAAATATGCTCAGCCCCACTCCCGTGAAGGCCACCAGGATCAGCAAGAACATCACGAGGAAGCCGACGCTCCTCCTTTCCCCGTCCTTCCGCGGCTTTCTCCTCCGATCGGGCACGGGCGGCGGGAAGGGAGCCACGGGGGGAGCCGGCGGGCAGGCAGCCCCTGCATCAGCGCAGCCGTCCACCCAAAAGATCTGCGGGTAGTAGTTCAGGTTCTGCTGCACGGGCGGCAGCGGGACGGGCCGGACGTGCCTGGCGGGATCATCCTTGTGACATCCGAAACCTGCCGGGCTCGGCGCGGCCCCGAGGGCTGCTCTGCCCTGGTACGGCTGCATCCCTGCGGCGGCGGCACCTGGCCGGGGTGCTGCCGCTCCGAAAGCCTCAAAGCAGCAGCAAAGCCCCTTCCACCCGGCCGGGATGCTGCCGCTCCGAAAGCCTCAAAGCATCAGCAGCAAAGCCCCTTCCGGCCCGG
The DNA here is from genome assembly GCA_910950805.1 of Acrocephalus scirpaceus scirpaceus. Taxonomy (NCBI): domain Eukaryota; kingdom Metazoa; phylum Chordata; class Aves; order Passeriformes; family Sylviidae; genus Acrocephalus; species Acrocephalus scirpaceus. The sequence goes on from OU383779.1 coordinate 28,682,524, forward strand.
CTGGGCTCGGGACCCAGGCGCTCCTCCCACAGCCCCGCTCCGGGGCTCCGCCGTCCAACACTCACAGCAGCTCCCCAGAAGCGCACGGGCTGCTGCTGCCTCGCCACTACCCGACCGTCAGCAAGTCTGTGGAACAAAAGGAAAGACAAACTCTCCGGCGTCCTGCTCCGCAAGGGAGAGACGGAGCCGAGGAGTTCTCCCCAGCTGGAGGATGCAGAACGGATTCCAGGTGGGATGCAGGGGGATCGCTCCGTTCCCTACTGCTGGGCATCCCACCCTTTCCTTGGCAGCTTCGCGGGGCACGGATCCCGAGGCACAGGACACAGACGCTGCCCTGCTGCGGTAAAAGTCTCAGTGAGAAGAGGAAGAGCAGTGAGTCTGTGCAACCTGAGCAGAGCTGCCCCAGCAGAGCCAGCTCAGGGGGCTGCCCTCCTGTCTTCCAAGCAAAAACTCAGAATCCAGATCCTGCTGCAAGGGCCAGCACTTTTAAGAGCTCATTACAATATCCTAATGAAGAGAGGCAGGAACGTTTCCATTTCTCAATTTCCATTCCTCATTTATTGCAGGTTTCCTAAGTGGGGACAGTGAGTTTTTCCTGTAGATTTACAGGTGTTCACAGGTGATTATAAACATTTTTCCTTGCACTTTACAGACCAGTGTTGAAGTGTGTATTTGTAAGGGGTACTGTTAAAAAAAAAGGAAATGCTTAACATAAGCACAAACCAGAGATTTGTCTCCTGTGGCTGAAGGAAGCAATCACAATACACAGGCTTTGATCTTGAACATCAAAACTGGGATCTGAAAAGGGCACATTTGAACAACCTTTGTACACTTGTTTCTCCAAAGCAAGGGCTCAGCTTTGCCGGCAACCACACCACTAAATCAGATGTGCTGACAAAGTCTTGTCTGCACCACCAGACACCCCACTGCTTTTTAAAGATGCTCACCAGCCCTTTGCTTCAGCAGCAATCCACAGCACAGGTTTCAACAACCCCATCTGGCTCTTCCTCACACTTCTGGGTTTAAAAGATACAAAAGCAACAAAAATCCAACTCTAACAAGTTCAAGCTTGGTCAGCCTATCCTGGCTCAGTCCCCCTCTCTCTATCCCAGAACAGCCACCCAAGGACAGGTCCCCATTCCCTTCCACAGCCATTACAAGAGAGGGTCACATGATGGCTTTGCCTGGAGAGGATCCACTTCCACATTTTTCTGACACTGTGTTAACGCCAGCAGCTTATTGAGGTGGGATTGAGTAGAGAGTAGCATTTTCCCTTAAATGTCACAAGTGTTCTTACTCCACACCCACTGCTCCCCACTTTCACAAAGGTGCTTTCTTAAAGGGTGGGTGAGAGGGAGAGACAAGGAAACCAACTGAAGCCACTTCAGCTGCACCTTCTTTTTTGGATGCCTAGATCAAGAGCTTGCTGATACCCCATGTGGTGGCAAACCAAAGATTTGGGCTATTAAACCATAAGATGCTTCCAGGGACCTGTCCCTGTGCTGTGCTGGTCTTGCTGTCACTCTCCATTTTCCTGTCACCCACTTCAGACAACACCGAGGTGACAGACACTGATTGGAACACGGTGCCAGGCAGGGCTGTGTCTGCACAGCACATCAAGATCACAGAGCCACAGGATGGTTGGGGGTGGAAGGGACCTCTGGAGATCCTCCAGTCCAAAAAAAATCAGGTTCTAGTGCCTGCAGGCTCTGTGTTCTGCTGGCTTCCTGCTGCTCAAATGACAGAGGATATTAACAGGAGTACTGAAATAATGGCAGGACAATTTGATGTAGGCAGGAACTTCAGTCACGTGAATTTTGCTAGAAGGCCTAGAGCCAGAATTTAGACAAGGCTGAGCCCTCCTAACATGTGGGGCAAGGACAGCTGGGCAGGAAAACAGGGCATAAGAAGGACAAGAGGGGTGTCAGATTTGCCTCCACCACCCTATTGCCCTCTTGAATCAGTCTGTACACCCTGTTTCCAGCAGCCCTATTATGTCATTTGAACAGGAAGGAACATTTTCCAATGGAAACACCTTCCATAGCCCTTATCAGAGAATTGTTCCCCTTTACCAAACCAACAAAAAATAGACTGCAAAAGAGGATTTGCTCAGAACACTCTCCATCCCCGACTCACCCACAGAGGAGAGGTGGGAGCCCTTATTAACAAGACACACAATTTTGCCGAAGTTGATGGCAAAGAATCAGCCAGCAGCTAAGAGTTTGTATCAGCAGGATTTAGGGACAGAAGGATGACCTGCCTGAAATAGCCCAAAGAAAGCAGGACTTGAACAATGATCCAGATCTAATACTTGACAGAAAATAAACCCTGAAACTCAAACACTGAAGTGTGAACCTCTGTGTAGGAGAGGCTCTCTCTGTGTTTTGGACAGTCTCTCTGGAAGCAATTAACAAATATTTCACTAATGACTTTCACAATTAACTAATATTACACTAATGACTACTGGAAATGTTAAAAAGCAACTCTTGAAAGCCAACAGGGCTGCAGGAGTTACACCCAAGAGCAACTGAGAAAGTTGAGAATCATTTGCATTCAAAACCACAGGATTCAACATCATGAGGACAGAGAATTGAATCAGAAGGCAAGAAATGAAGGCTGCAGATCAAGCTCTTTGGGTAGAAAATGATGTGCTAGAAAGGAAACAAGTCTGAAGCTGAGAGGCTCCCTCAGCTGGACACGATATTCCAGCAGGGAAAGCCCACAGGCTCCTGTGAGAGCTCACTCACAGCTCTGGACAGCTACAGACACTCCTGGAACTCAAAAGTCTTTGTCCAACTCCAGAGAGGCTCTGAAAGAAGAAAGGAGGTTCAAATCTGTCTGTTCAAGAGCAGATTGGCAGGGAGGGATGGACAGTGTGTGGAAAACTTGAGAAGAGAGGGATGATTTCCAGCAGCAGAGAGCTCTCAAATCTCACAGAATAAAAACCCTCCCAAGGAGCCACTAATCGTGAGCCAAATATGAGGGAATTTGATTTGAACAGAAAGATGGATTTTTAACTGAACATTGGTATGGATGCTTGTGAGAGCTACCTCCAAAGGGAGATGACCTCCACCTGCTGAAGCCTCAGAGGAGCATGGAAGGCACCAGAAGTTCCCCAGCCTTTGCAGTTAGCACTGACACTGTCACGTTGTTTTCTTTATTACATATTTATTAACAGTTTGGGTTCTCAAATGAGGGTGATGCTTCTAATTTCCTCAACAGCTGCTCTCCTTACCAGGAGCATTTGTTGCACGTCTAAAGCCATGGCAAGGACATTCAGATATTCACACTCAAGAACAGCTTTTAAAGTTCACTGTTAACAGCTCTGGCCTGGAATTACAGTGCTTAACACGTCCCTCTTCCAGTGAGCAAGGTGCTCTGTCCTCTCAATCCTGATTCCAACAAGCAGCCAGCAGCCCTGAATTCAGCAAAACAGGGCTCTGTCCTGAGGTGAGAGAGAATCCAAGGAGCCAAAGCAGATGAGAAAAAGAGGAGTAACTAAAACATTACTCTGCTGCTTTCATTTCTTTTGTGCCTGTGGTAAGAGCAGGGAAATGAGGCAGAGTGGTAATGAGGTAATGGGATCTAATTCTGAGGAACAGAGCAGCAGGGTCATTTCATGGTGTGCAGCTTCATTGTGGCACAAAACACAACAAGGTGCTGTGGCCAGTTGTGAGGAAGACCAAGAGAACGTGCAGGTGTTGAGTTCCTGTCCCTCCCAGCCCCATTCCCAAGACCTTCTGCAGGGTCTGTGCCCTGCCCCAGCCTCTGGGCACAGAGCCAACCTAGGCCCTGGCAAACACCAGCTGGCTCTGCTGCCTAGGGGAGCCTGGTAGGTTCTTGACAGTTTTATTTCTTCTTGGGAGCAGCCAGTCTCAGCCCATTCAAGACAAAGACACTGTAACTGTGTCATTACAACTCACAGAAGCCTCAGTAGCTGCTTCCAGATATTTTTCTGGGAAAACAGAAATAGCAGACAGGGACTGTTGTTTGCTGCAAGCTCAGAGAGGGCCCTGCAGCTGGACAGAAGCTCCAACTACATCTAATAAGGGAGAAAAACAAGCCTCAAGGTGGCAAACTTTTTTTTCATCTAGGTCCACAAGGGGCAGAGCTCAGTTCCTCTCCATGGCCTCCCAAAAGCTGCCGTGCTGCATGGGAGTTCCTGGTGACTCGAAAGGAAAGCAGCACAGCCAGGGCACGCTGCAGCTCCCAGCCCGTGTTCGATGTCAGACATCAGGAAGGCAGCAGAAGCCTCCATGGAAGCTTCTTTAAAATCTATGCTTAAATTAGGCAAGAGCTAAATGAGAAAGATGAGTGAGTTTCAGCACTCCTTCCCAACCTAAGCTTTTATCTGGACAAGCTCTGGGAAGAGGTTCTTGCTGAGCTGTCACAAAGCCCAGCAGCCCCTGCAGCAGCTGCTGTTGGACACTCAGGGTTTCCAGGAGATGAGACACCAGGGGCTGCCCACAGCACTCTGTGTGCGGTCAGGCCTCTCCACTTCACTGTTCCAAATGAAGTGGAACATGTTTGTAGCTAATTAAGCAAAACCTGCTAAGCTGTTCCACCTGGCGCTGTAACTTGGCAAAAGCAGAAGCTGCACATCACCTTAGGCTTGGGGTTTCTGCTTACATCACCACACAGCTGATAGAGTCTGCATATTTAAAAAACCTGGATTTCCACTCTGATACTTAGTGTATATAACCTAAACACCTTACTTTGGCAAATACAGCAGTTCACTTACACAAGGTGTGTGTTTGCACCTATCCAGCCTCACATGGAAATCTTCGCATTTAAGATTTTTTTGACCTTGGGCTCAGGACATCATCCTCACTCCAGCACAGACACTGGCTTCTGGGTGTTTAACACCAACAGCAGTCCAACCTTTGCTCGTAATATCATAAGACTGCCACACAGGAATTTGAGCCGTATATATCTCCATTAGAAACTATTATCCCTATGTAAAATCTATAACCAATTTAAGAGAGACTCAATTCCAAAAAACCAAATTTTGAAAGCTAGATTGTGTGACATTAATAAAACTGAAAGTAAAAAATTACTCAAGAGCCCACATGAAAGGAAAACATTAGGCAATAATAACCTGATGGTACGAGACCTTTTTTTTTTTAGAAGCGGTTACAGATAACTAAAAGCAGGGAGGCAGCAGCAGGTGGAGGCTGTGGTTCAATCTCCAATCTCTTAACAGAACAGTCTCAAGACTGCAAAAGCGTAACTGGCCCTGTAGGTTCCTTCAGATGCTTTATTCCCATGGAACACTTCTCATGTCTTCATTACAGGGCAAGCTTTGTCACTGGTACTTTTCCACAGAATGCATCAACTCCTTAGACCTAAGTCAAGCCCAGTTTTTAACATGTATAGAGGGAGCAGGTATTAAGGGAACAGTTTAGAATGCATTTGATTCCACATCTGCAATTGTTAACTTGGAAATCTGAACGTGTGCTTGGGATTTCAACATGCAGCCTCATTTATCAGCAGAGTCTAGTTCATAGGCAGAGTGGCAGGAGAGGCTGTTTTAAGAATGCAGTCACGTCCAGCTTCAGGTGATTCTCACTGAAAAACCCAGTGGTTGCCTGGGCAATAAAAGTACACATGCTTCTAAGAAGCAACATATCAAGAGGAAGAAGTAAATAAAAAAAACCCCACACTTTTCTCCCACCCAAAAACACCCAGCACTCTCCTCCCTCAGCAAACTCCACATTCAGTTATACTTTTAAATCGGTGCTGTGTCGAAGCAGAACGTCCTGAGACACTCAAGTGAAAACTCAGTGCTGGGGAGGTCTCCTCTTGTTGCAGCCACGGAGCCTGTGAGGCCTCCCTGGCAGTCAGTGGCCTGAGATAAGAAAATGCTATGTCATGATGAGTGGCCAAAAAGAAACCCCTTAGAGCCCCCAGACCTCTCTTATCTCTCTGTAAGACTATAGGCCAAATTGTACCCCAACTCCCCCATTGGTCCACTTTTCAAAACCCCTCTACCCTATATAAACCCCGAATATTGCCCTGTTAAGCCAGAAGAGCTGTCACTGCAACTCTTCGAAGAGAATGCCAGAATAAAGGAAATCATCTGAGGAACTGCATACAGCCTTCTCCTCTCTCTCCCGGTGTCTGCCAGGGCACTTAGCAAGAGCTGATACTCACTGCTAAGAGCTGAATTCACTGATAGTTGCTTGCTAAGTTTGCCTGACGCTGGATACCTCGCCTGAGCTTCGGGTCGGGTGATTCCTAACGGTGTCATTCTATCCGGGACTTGCGGCCAGGATTGGACCCTCCATAGAGGTATCGAAAAGCCTCGATTATCCTCTGACAAGCAGATGCTGGCCAGCCTGTGAATTTGGCATTTGGCTGCACACAGTCCTGCTGGGCTTGACAGAAATAAGTCAGAGGAGGACGGAACAGTAAAGGGCAAACTTCAAGCCAAAAACTCTGGTTTGAGATAATGACTCTCAAAACTTTCCTTTCAGGGTCTTTTGTGTCCTTCGCAAGCCTTAGTTCTGAGTAGCAATAGGTCATTTCATGCAGTTCTTCTCACAGAAAGCCACCACATGCAGGGATCGCCCACAGCAAGGTGTGAACTGACCTGCTGGAAACCTCTCCAGCAGTTTCACAATTCCTGACCTTTCGGACAGAGCACCACAGCCCTCAGAATCCACCCCCACTTTTCTTTATTGAAACAGAAAAAACACATCTAGGCTGACAAGTTTATGAACTCCTTACTACAGCCCAACAGATCCCATGTCCAAGTCCTGACTGAAATTTTAATACTAGTCCTTTGCAAAGAATATAAGCCACAAGTTTCATTTTCAAAGGAAAAAACACCAGTAAATGAAAGACAAAGTGTTCAGATTTATTTGGAAATTCACAGTTTCTAATGGCACTACAGCTCTGTAGTTACATACTCTTGCTCCACAACATTGGATGCTGCACTCTGGTGGTATGAATTTTCTTCATCCAGTTTGACATCCTTCTGAATTCAGGTTCAACACATCCAGTTCATGTGCTCTGACTGGCTAATTGTGCAGATCAACTCTGAAATTACATCACTTTAAAGTACTCATAAACTAACAGGAAAGCAGCAAAAAACCAAAGGCTTTAAATAAGTCACATTACATACAATACCCAGGAAAGGCATTAGATCTGTTAAAAAGGGTACCACTAAAAGTGCTCAATACGTTAACTTATTTTGTACAACATGAACCTGTAACACCTGTCAAAAGGAAAAACCTTTTGTTCCACTCACTCAGAACCACACTCAACAGTTCAGCAACCACACATCCTATAGTATCCAAATATACAGTCACAGTCAAAATAAAAAAAACACTTGAGTATGAAATACCAGCCATACCAACACTGCACATTTCTTAGCCAATACAAAAGCAAATCTTATGGGAACACCTGCTGTGAACCAGCCCAAAGACTGAGACTCCCAGGCTTGGCAAACTCAACATGCCCAGAGCAGGCTCCGGGAATGCAGCCTCACATTCTTCAGCACAACAGCAGTGAGCATTCCTCATCCACCTCCTCCAGAGAGCTGCAGCAGGCCATTCAGGTGACAAATGCATTCCTCAGCCTCAGATTCCATCACTAACAGGAAATTCTGAACAGCCATCGTCACTGATTTTGCACATCAGAGTAAGCTCCGATTGTGACTGAAGGTGCAAGTAAACACAATTGCCATCTCTGGTGAGAGATTTTCCTCAACAGAGTTTGCAAAACAAGAATCTAGTCAGGCAAGTCTATCTCTTGGTATCTTTACAATCCCACATTACTGAGTCCAGCTGAAGGCCAACACATGTCCCTTTACAGCACTGTAGTGTTGCATCTTCAAAAAAAGCTAGAGAAATTACAAAATAAATCAAATGACAAACAATTGTATCTCCCCTCTTCCAGTGGCATTATAAATAGACAAAAGGCACATAAATATGGGAAGGTGCAAGAAATAGGAACAAAGCTAAAGGAAGAGGATTAGGCTTTTATCCCTATTCCACCCAACAAACTGGGCTTCAAAAAAATCTCTGCCCCAGGAACTATGAAAAAAACCTTTATAAAATGAACCCTGCCCTCCCTCCCCCCCAGCTGTTCTCATAGGAAATTATCAGCCTTGTAAAGCTGCAGCTTATAGCCAAGATTGACACAATCCCATCTATTTAAAAAGGCAGAAACCAAATTTCTGAATACTTTCCAATGAGTTGAGCTCTTCGTCTCCCACTAACCTCCCACAGAATACCACAGACTGTTCTCAAACGAACAAACACTCTCCTGTTTGAGAAGTTCAGCTAGGTTTAGATGTGTCCAGAGACTGTCGTGACACCGAGTGTTCCCACTGTTATATCTTTGTTTCCTTTGATTATGTCATGCAGACTTGGCATCGACCCCGATTTAGTCTGTATTAGAGTTTTTATGAGCTTCCCTTGGTCTGAAACTTTCGACCGTCTTCGTTTTATAGCTCTCTTCTCAGTTTTTGTCTTTTGGGTCTGCCCGTTGCACAGACTCGTGCACGCCGAAATGCCACAGAAATAGGACTCGTCCGACTGCGACGATGTCTCGGAGCTCCCTTCGGATGGAGGGCCCTTGTAGGAAGAGTGATAAACATCCCCAATGTTAGAGAAGTCCCTCTGGTTTGTGAAGGGCTTCCTTCCTTTGATCTCCCCGTTGGCTATCGGGTGCAGGGACTCCGTCGTTGGCTTAATAGTCTCTGGTTTTTCACTTTTGTATTTGCAACGCTTTTTCTGAAACCACAAGTGAAAAAAAGAAACTGTGAGGTTATGGAAGACAAGCAGAGCATCCAAGTCAAACCTAGGAACCAGCAGGGAGAGCAGCTGAGACATGCACCACCTGCCAGCACAAACACCTCAGCCCCACCAGCTCCCTCCCCACAGCAGGTGAGATGGTACCTTCTTCTCTGGGGAAAACTTCAGGGGCTCCACAATGTACAAATCCTCTGCATCCACTGTAAGAGAGAACAGACACTCAACAGTGCTGACACTGCTGACTCTGGAGCAACACAGTCCCAACTAAACAGCAGCATGACAAAATATTCCACTGAGCAGGCACGTTTTTCCCTCTCTCCCTTTGTAAATTAAGGGGGGCACAACACAAACACTGAAAGTATAGTCAGCACACAAGAGAAATTACCCTGTGCTGTCATGGCAGCTGTCAGTGACACACACTTGAAAACCGCTGGCTTTCTCACAGTTATGGCCATGGGAGAGGTGCAAAGAACATCCTCTGGGGAAGAGTCAGTGAGTGCTGAAGTCTAGGAAACAAACTGCTCCCACAGTGTAAGTGTTTGATGTGCAGCCTGCCCGTGACAGCACAGATGTGCATCTACCAACGAGGTAAGTGTTCACACTGACATGCGACCAGCAGGGAGAATTTGGAAAAGTGTCGTTTTGAAAAAAAAAAGTAGTCTAGGCCTTAGCCTAGATGATTCATGGCATCACATTGCCAACTCAAAGGTTTTATACACAAAACAAAAACCTGTGAGGCAAGTTTGCTGCACCCAGAAGAGCTGTGTCAGCAGCATACCCAGTAGTTACTATGATCTGCAACACTTGCTTTTGCATGACACTCACGGCCTAAGAAATCCAAATTCAGTCGTCCCAAATCTACCATGAATACCGACTGCAAAGATCAGATCATTCCTCATAACCAAGCCAAGATAAATGGTCTAAGTTTTCTTACTGAAGTTGCTAAATTTGAATCCTAAATGCCTGCCAAGTTTCAAATATAGGCTATCAGGACTTCAGAAAAGTAAGACACTCAGACTTCCCACATCTGGCATTTCCAAGAGGAAAAAAAAGCTACTTTCTGCAAGCTTCACAGCTTTTCAGACCTGAGTGCCTGCACTGATTGCTCCTAGCCCCAAAAAACCATCTGCAGAGCAGAATATATGTGTAGCAAAAACTGCATCTAAGGTTTTAGCATAATTCAGCACAGTTCTGTGAGTATCTGGTAACTTGTTCACAAACCACCTTATCTTACAGAACACATACACGAACCACACACACATTGGGCAGCACTAGGAGCAACACCATAGAGCACATGTATGATATGAATAATACCTTCTTTACCAGCTAGCTGAAAAGACTGGGATCTAACCAGTGGAAGGGAAGTTCTTCTTTTCAAATTCATATCATCATAGGAAGAGAAACACCTAGGAAATTCCAGAAAGCTTTTTTTAACACATTTTTCTCAGGACTTTGTCATGTACATTTCTCATTAAAAATCATTCTTGCCAGAGATGTAACTGTTTGCTGAGGTGCCCAAGAAAGCCTGGCTAACAGACACAGTACTGTGTTTGCTACAAATTATCAAGGCATGTTTTTCAAGTGCAGTAGCCCCAAAACGAGAGTGTTATGATCGAGAGCCCTTTGCTAGCAATTCTGAGTGTGCAGAAAGAAAACTCAGAATTAAAGCAGATGTGCCAATACCAGCAGACTTAGGAAATAGTAATAAAAACTGCAGGAACAATTAAGTTTCAAATATAAATACATTACCTTTTGGGGCTAGGGTAGTGATTGCTTTTGGGAATTTTTGAGAGGTAATCTTCACAGAACTGAGAAGGGCTCCTGCACCGCTGCACAAAAAGCACCAAGCCCAGAATGAGGCAGAGAACCAGAGAAATCACCAGGTAAGTCTGGCGATCAGAAACCTGCAGGGATTTGAGACAATTTTTGAAGACAGAACAATTCCATGATAATGCCATTCTTATGTTTTAAGCTCTAAAAGACAAATGCTATGTTCTCAACACACTTTTCTTTAATTTCACTAAACACCTGTTCATATTTGAGAAATTTTTCAGAGTTTTGATGCAGTCTATCGGCTGTGCAGCACTCGAGGAGTGAAGGCTGAATCCCACTAACGGCTAACAGGACAAGCTTCCCCTGAATCCCCAAGATTCCAACATCAGCATAATTACAGAAGCTGCCGCCCCCTGCAAAGTGCATCCAAACCTCCCTGAAAGCAATACACTTCCCAGAAGAAACCATGCTCAGAAAGTAACTAGTTCACAGCTGACATGGATGCAATACTATGGCAAATCTAAACTGTGCTTTTTATCAGCTGACACTGCAGTACTTCACAAAGCACCATTATAATCACTTGATTCATGTGGTTTCACTGACCACAGCACTCATAAACAGGAGCTTGGCCAGCCGGGCATCAAAGGAGGAGTCCTCATCAAGTGTTAGCTCAAGGGAGGTCTTTGGCAATATGCACAAAATATAAAAGATCATGTTTATGGTACTGCTTGAAATGCCAGGCAGGCAGAACATAAACATTTGAGAGAAAACGTTCCTAATACTGTTGCCAAGATTTCACTAATCTCTAAAGATGACAACAGCAAGTGGGGGAAGGAGAAGGGTGCCTTGGCTCAGACTACAATCATGGGAGTAGTGGGGCTACAGTAACTATGACCAATTTTGCCGTGCACAAGACAGCCTGTGTTACTCAAATTTGCAGCTAGAAGTTTAGGATAAAGTAGGCTGAAAGCAACACTACAGACAATTTAAAACTCCATTTGAAGACTCTGGTCTCTTCAAATAGAGATGTGATTATGCATCAATTTCCTCTGAATTGTGATTACCTCACGTTTCAGTTCTGCCACAGTCACCGACAAATTGGAAGCCAGCTGGGTCATGTTGGTGAGCTGTGCTTGTAACAGCTGGATTGCCTCTGTCTGACGCTGATCCTGTGGTGAACAGTCATGGCATGCTGTCAGTGGCCAGGTTCACGGTCACACACACGGCTACAGAGTTAGCATTCTGTCTGTCTGACACAGCAAGGCACTCAGCAGCCACATGGCCTATCCAGCATTGTTTTCAACACTGTTCACATTACATTTTTATTTGTCAACTAACATTTCCTAACATTATGCCAAAGTGCATTTCATTAGAGACTTCCGCTGCCCTCACCACAGGCAGAGTGAGCAGGCAGCTCCACAGTCACTGTCAGGAGGCCACAGAACACACACACAGCTGCCCAGGCACAGCCCCAGGCTAAGGCTGATGCACAGGCAGCCAGTCAAGGACAGGAGCCCAGACCAACAGCTCCTGCCCAGCTACCAACTGCTCCCTGGGAAGAGCCCTAACAGGACTCAATCCTACAAGAAATGAAGGAAGGTGAGCAGAGCACCAGGGAGACTAACCTCAGACTGATCAGCACTCTTCCAAAAAAACCCCAAATCCAACCCAGAAAAGGCAGCACATGAAAGTTGCCATTTTCTTCCGTATTCAGGGATGAAGAAACTCCAGGCTTGGAACTGCACTTCAGAAACTTTCACACAGTTTGGGATCAAGTCTGCTATGCTACATGCACAGCTGCTCTAGTGAACGTTTAGCACAGCAGTTACTGCTCTGTTTCACAGCTGCTCAGGAAAGCCGAGATGGCAGAGCAGGGAAAATCCGTATTTTAAAGAACGAAGTAAAGTTTGTTACATGCATTACATTTTTAAATACAGATTTGGCCTAAGCCATTACTGTAGCCCTCTGCCTTTCCACAGGCTCAGTCTCTTCAGCAGCAGGGAAACTGTCTACCAATATTTTAAATCAGATATGAAAAATGAACCAAGTTAAAAAAAATTGTTTTGAGTGCAGTTACAACCAAGAAACAAGGGTTGAAACTGACCTGGTTAACTGTTCATTGACAAACACATTGAAGAGTTTTAGCCATTACCAGCTGACAACTGATCTTTTCTTCAAGTACAAAATCAGGAAACAAAGCTGAAAATGGCTTTACTCTGAAACAACTGAGAACATGTCTGAAGATCTTACTATGGAGAAAAATAGGGAAGCATGGAATAGATGTTTTTAAAAGGCAGATATACACCTCAATTGAAAGAGGATTTCTGCACCTCTGTGCAACTCTTCATTAAAAGTAAACCTTTCTAACTAGGAAAACACCTCAATACTCCAAAGAAATCATACCTGCTCTTCTGCTATTCTTGAGGTGTTCTGAAGTTTTATTATTGTTTTATTGAAGGCCTTCTGCATTTCTTCCATTTGTTTTCGGTACCTAAAACAAAAAGTGTTTAAGGCTGAAATATCAGTGCACAAAATTCCTCAGCTTAGACTTGTCTTCAGAAAACATGACTGTTCCAGCAAAAGCCTTCTCTTTGCCCAAAGAGCTTTATTTAAACATCAAGTGGTACCTGCTTTTAAGTTTCACAAATAAAATAGATTTGCCTTTTGATTTTTTTCCCCACGGTAATGGTCAAATCTATTTCAACACCTTCAAGCTTAGTGCCAATTTACTGAATTCACTCTGCAGAGTGAATTTTTTTGTGACCCCCTTCCTTGGAACCAATTCTGAAATGGGTACATATCCCCACTCTCCTGTAGCCAAGGAACAGTACAGATAAACACTCGTACACAGAGACAACCCTCACAGTAAACACTCAGTTCCCTCTCCACAGCCACTTATTCCACCAGAGTTGCTACAGATAACAGGGTACTTTAAGTGGAAACAATTTAATAAAAAAGGCATTGTAGGTCTGTGACATTCAGCTCAACAGTAACAGAAGGATGTGCCCTTTTGTAGAAAGAATTATGGACAGGATTAGTGCCTACATCCTGACAACACTTTATCCTTTTAAAAAACCCACAGCAACATTCCTCAAAATAAAACAAACAGGATTTTATCTGAAATACAAAGAGGGAAGCCCTGTCTCACACAGGGTCACTCCAACAGCCACCTAGGCTTGGGTCCTTTCCTCAGTTTTCAACGAAGCTTCAAGCTGCGATTTACCCTCTGCCCAACTTCCCCTGTACTTCATAGGCTGGACTCTTACCAACCCTCCTCAGCCTCACCTCTGACTGAGCTCTTCCAAGTAGCGGCTGCTGAGGGACATGTTGACTTCCAGGGCCTTGATGCGGTTGTTGAGGCGCATGAAGACAGATTCCTTCTGATTGGATCCATGAACAAGGTTCCCGTTGGCGTAGCCCAGCTCTGTGGAGTTCTGCAGCTCAGCATAGAAATCTGTGGCTGTTCTCTGCGGGCCCCCTGAGACCGGAATCGCCATCAAAGCTTCCTCCGCTGCCTGTTCGTCCTCCTTTGTCTCGGCAGATACAGGAGGCTCGACAGGAGGCACAACAGGCTTCTGCACTTCTGGAGTGCTCTCCTTTCCTTCCACAGCATCGCTGGCTACTACGCCCACTGTGCTTTCAGGCTGCAGAACAGCCTCTGTAGGCTTTGCAATCACTGGAGTAGCAACAGTCTCTCTTGTGCTCATCTCCTTTACCTCAGTGACCACACTGGTCTCAGGGCTTTCTTCTACAACTGAGCTCTCAGCCTTTTCTATTTCAGTGCTAAGCTCTGGGACATCCACCTGGGGAGTCGCCCTTGGTGCCACCTGGCCCGAGTCTTCTTTTGGAGGCTCCAGTACCATGTCTGTTGTGGGGGATGGCTTCACTTCAGAAGTAACTTCTAGGAGGAGGGACGGAGAGACAGTTTGAGGATGGCTTGGCTCCAGCTCAATGGATTCTGTGGTCTCATTACTGATCTCCTCATAGACTGCACTGAAGTCAACTGCAACAACAGACGCAGGGGGCTTCTCAGCTTTGCTGTCCAATTGCTCAGGCAGAGGCTCCTCTGCTGCAGTCTGGGCAGATTCAGTCAGAGCCAGCTGTGGCTGCTGCACATCCACAGGGTAAGGTGGCCTCTCCTCACCTCCAGTTTTACTGTGCTGCCGATGCATGGCTGCTGCAACTGAACACCACTTCAACAGGTATTCCGAGAAGGTGGAAATACAGCACACTGCTGCCATGTCACAGCAGTACTTCTCTGTGTCTCTGTGTCTCTGTGTCTCCAGTTCAAACCATGCTGCTGCTTCCTCTTCCTGCTCATCGCTGGACAGTAAAGTTACTGTGGACCGGCTTGTGTCTTCTTCATACTCTTGCACTAGCTGAACAATTGGGCTTTCTTTAGTCAAATCCACCATTAATTGCTCTCTCTCTATCTGCAGAATATCTGTAGTAACAAGTCTACAACAGAGTTAATGACAAGGTGTTAATTCAACAGTTTTACATCCCTGCTCTAGAAGACTCTGAAAATAGTCTTTCAGAAAATCAGCAAAGCTTAGTCCAGTGACTAAAGGCCAGTTTTGAGACAGAAATTCTGCAGGATGGTATTTTCTCTGGTGATTTTCAGTCTCAATAGGCAAACAAATTATTTCAATCCCTGCCTCTTAAACACCAAGCCTTCTCAATTAGATATTGCCCCTTCCCTCACCCTGGAAACAGTTACCAGCTCAAATCCCCTTTTTTACACAGCAGGCATCCTGCTCTGCTGATGCAATCCTCAAATGCAATAATCACGACATTCCCACTGACCTTCCTCAGCAAGAGTGATAGAAAACCATAAAGCCACTAAATACAGCACAAGTCATGTCTTAATATTTAAGAGGTAGGGTCTTGGCCTTAAGCATCCTAATTTTTAGCAATTGTAATCAACTGAAAACAACAGAATCTATAAAGAACTTCTCAAGCCCACTCTGTACATTTGCATACATGTTTTCATTAAGGGCAGTCTACCAAAATATAGGCTTCTAAACCCAAATTTTGGCAATGTAATTTAACTGAAGTTTCAGAAATACAATTTACATTCCTAATTAGTCTCCCTTGCAGGAGACCACAAAACCTGGACCACTATTAAGCCAGTTTCTGTGTCAAAACAGAACACACCACAATGGAAACAGCTGTAACAGACAGTAACCAAAACACTAAATTTCTCTGGTTAGTGCCATTACCATACTACTGATTTTACCAAATACTTGCTTTTCCCCTTGTTTAAGTCTGCATGCCATACCTGAGCATTCTACTACCAAGGACTGCAGACTGGCATATGTTTGTCTCTGCTTGGAGCACATTACAAAAACCCCAAGAGCAATCACTTACTCTGGTGAAGGAACAGGTGTTGGTTCAGGCAGTCTTGGTGCAGCTGTTGAAGTTGCAGGGGTGGCAGTGACATTTTCAGACACACTTTTGTTCCCAGCTGCAGGAAGGAGGAAAATGTAGAAGTGGAAATTCAAGAACCATCTTTGTTTTCAACAAATTTTGAGGTCTGGGTTTATTATTGGTGAGGATTTTTATGATTAACTTTATTAATTGCTACCAAATTAATTGCAGATGTCATCCAAAGTTATCTGAATGAAATGCTACTGACAGTTTTTGAGTATGATGTTGCGGACAGTCACAAAATACTTCCAGAAAGAAGCAGCAATTTAGGACTTTTCAACTTCAGCTGGGTAACACAGAGAGAAAAGATCTCCAAACAAAGCTGAACAAGCACATGTGTTGTCTTTGTATGGGTTTTCTTCTCAGCAAATTCAGCACCTTTGTTTCACTTTTCACAGTCACTAGGTTCTATGACACTAATCAGGTGTGCCACAAAAGGTGAAAAAAGTAATTTAAACCATCATAGACCATCCAGCTCTTCATCAAAAAAAAAAAAACCAAACAAGAAACTTAACAAAGAAATGCAAATTTTCCAAAATGCTTTTCATCTAAAAAAAGTACAGTACCTTCAGTTTCAGATGAGTCTTCAGTTTTGGCTCCAAGCATATTAGCAGCAATGTTCACCATACTCAGGATAGCATCTAAAAGAGACAGCAACTACTCAACAAAGGCACTCTCAGAGGGCTCAAAGATCAGCGGCACTGAGAAATTTCCTATTTTGCAAGACTTGCTTGAAAGGAATCACAATGTAAGGACATATGTGGTCATTCTATTACACTGGAGGCAGCTGTTTCTTTTAAAGGTAAGTGTATAAGTTAGAAACCTGTGTTTGAAAACCTGTATCATAACATCCACAGATCTGGCTTACACATATATTTATTTTAAGGACCTGTTAAGTAGAACAGTTCCTCTCCCCTCTGAATTCACAGAAGTAAATTCCAAGAGGGCCTGCTCTACATCAGCACAGATATTAAATACAGCTACTCTTTGGTCTTGATATTGACAACAAACATTATTGCCAGGCTTATTTAGAAGATGAGGAACAGGTAAAGAGCACTGTATTGTAAACACACAGAAGCTGGCTTGATTTTGCCCATTTCTCATCCACCCACTAACATAGGGCAGTGTATGTCACATGGCCAAGGTCATCACGTTAGAGAGGCATTTTAGTAGCAGTGACAAGTTCCTCGGGCTCCAGGAAGCTGTGTTCAAAACTTAGGTTCTACCTTTCCTCCAAAACACGTCAGAAGCTGCATTCCTGATTTATGTTAATTTATAATGTTTGTATAATGCAAAAAGTCACAATAGTCAAAAGATGCTAAACTTCAGCTATGGAGGGTTTCTTACAAAAAATGAGGGAGAATACAGAGTTGGTATGGAAGCTTAACAGTGAGCCATCCTCAAAGGTTCAGACTCATGGAAGATTGCAGAATGCTTCTTAGGAGATTAAATATCTGAGAAGCCTCCATCTCCTCCTCAGAGGACTCTCTTTCTCACTCTACATTTAACATGCAAAAGGGAAACCTGTCACATTTGCTTACATGCATATAAAAAAAAATCTCACCAAAAAACAATATCCATAAACTCTATGCTTTCCAAAGGAAGAGCACTGACCATCCTGACAGAGGAAAGGTCTCAGTAACAAAACCCACCAGTCAGAACTAAATATTGGTCACTGCAATGTCTCAGTGAGTGCATCAGAGAGACAGCTGAGCACAATTAGCAACAGGTGTTTCAAATCTTTTAATCTTAGCTTTAGTAGTCTAAAAAATTCAATGGAAAGTCACTGCATTTTTCAGACAGTGAATATAAACCTGTAATATTGCCCTTGAAGACACATCATGTGAATATGCATCACCATATAGCTTGAAGATAGAAAGTTTAGAAGTCACAAATAAGAGATAGTGAGTGTCAGGAAGAATTTGCTGCTTTATCTCATCTGTGAGAGGCACACATTTAGAAATAAACTGCCTTTTCCACTATCTATTTCCTTTTTGAAAACTGTTCTAAGCTCTGAATATTCCTAGCCATGACCTTATTCTCAGGAGACAACAATGTTCTAGGAAAAAGTAGCTCTGATCCACTACAGGACAAAAGCAAAGCCTGACTCCAAACAGCATTAACTGAGTGTAAATCTACACTAGAATAACACATCTTCATTAGCTGTGACAAAGAAGAATGGTACAGTACAAGAGCTCCTTAGAAAATGGTGTGTGGACGTGATACTACCTTGATTAATTCAGCAGTGAAGAAGACCATTAAAAGTGAATATTCAAGGATTCTCAGCCAAACAAACCCTACACACAGGTTTTCCAATGGGAAAGGTGAGAGAGACAGTCAAGAACATTTAGTTCTCTCAAAAAATTACACAGCCCTTATGAAGAATGTAAGTTACAGTATTTACATAAAGCCTTCTCAGAAGTAGTATTCTCCATACTTCTCTCCCCTTAAAGTTGTACAAAGTAAATTTTTATATTGCCACCTGTAAGTTAAGCATTTCAATTAAACACAGATTTCCAACTTCCAAATTATTAAGGTTCTACAACACTTTAGTACTGGTCGTTTACGTCCCTATGCAACTTTTGCTTGCTTTTCAGAATTCAGAATCTTTAAGTACAGAAAACAAAATTTCCACAAAATAGATATCCCCACAAATTGAAAATTCATTTTTAGAACACTAAGAACAATCCCCCAACTCCAAATTTTTAATTATTCCTATGAAGCTAAAGAATAATCACAAATTGCTTAGCAGAATATGAAAGTTGTAGATGTCTCACAACAAAATGTCATTCCACTTGCAATCAGCACATCTTGTTTTAAGCACAGGAATAACTTTTTCTAATAAATCATACTTACTTGTAGCAGAACCAAGAAGATTTTTTGAAGATTTTTCTTCCCCTGTGTTATAATCCAACAGATAATCTATGGACAAAGAAGAACAGCTTGTGACTATTAAAATTTAATCTGTTATGGGCAAAGAATATAAACCTCAAGATTTAACATTCAATGATGTCAACTTGACAGTGTAGAAATAAAACTACGAAAGCTTGAGGCCATATATTACAAACTGAAATGGACACTAAGAATAGAACTGTTTTGTGTGAGCTGCTTTATTTTAGTAATCCTTTCCTACTGTCAGCACATGAAGAAATTTGTCTTTTCTACCAAGTGAAACGCAGACTTATTACTATCATGTTAAAGCAACCCTCTACATAGCTACATTTAAACACATAGTTTAAAACTTCAAAGAATTGTTGGAAAAGCCCAGAAATACTGTAACACTGTAAACAAGTATATTTAACTGTCAAATCTTTCATCATAGGCAGGAAGCGATGAGCCAACAAGACTAGCACAAGAGCTGTCTGAATGGCTAAAAATGCACAAAATATTTGCTTACCATAATCTTCATCAAACAGTTCTTGTCGTTCAGACTGATACTGAGAATCTGCTATTTCTTCATACTCTTCAACCATGCTAGTACCAAATACTCTATGATCCAAGTTTTAAAATAAAATAAAAACCTAGTATTAGGAATTATGTGACATAATTGTATTATCTTTATGTAACAAAGAAATTAAATAGAGTAGTTGCAGTCAGTTAAGCAAGATCAAGCAGCAGGGATGTTTATTTTCTCTAAGATGTATCTACAAAGAACCGAAACAAGATCCTGTTTCTCATTCTAACTCCAAAGAGTCTTTCCTTCCTTTTAAACTCACACCTAGACTTCCTTGTCTTTGGCGTTGCATGAGCTTACACCTCCTCTTCAGTTTCACCTTTGACTAGCTTTAAGTATGTCTATTCAGAACTACCTCACTTTGCATCCTATATTCTCTTTGACCTCTTCTGCCAAAATTAAATCAAATCAATCCAATTTAAAGCACTCTTGTGAACTAAAAATATGGTTTGATTTCTAACACTACAGCCCTCCCAGGTTCAAAACTTGTTTTTTAGGAGCAGTACAGAGGTTAATGGTTCTCTGAATTACAAATTCACAGGTGTTTCTAGTCAGCTATTGCAAGCATAACTGACTGCATGTACGTGTGGTGCCAAACAGCACAGCAGCTTCCAAAAAGCACTCACCACACCTGCTCTTTTTAGTTCACCATTTGTTCCCTGTTCTGCTTGCTCAGCCTTGAAATGCTCATGTCCTTCTCTAAAGCTGCTCAAGGCTCCTGTTTCCTCCTCCCCTCCCCCTGCAAATATTAACTATTCCTTACATTCTGGAGAAGCAAATAAAAAGATTCAAAGCTTCTTTAAACAAACATGAAAAACACTACACAGCAGGCAGGTCAGACAACTACTTCAATCCACAATACTTATGAGTAACTGCAATTGAAAATTGGAATTGTTGCCCACCTATTCTAAAAACAGACTAATCCTCGCTGCAAGGAGGCAGAAAGACTAAGCAAAACACAAAGTATTACCTTATAAGACTTAAAGGACAAAAGTGTTCTGATCCAAAGTGTGATATCAACTCCACCTAAAGAATAGAAGGTACTTAAAATAAAACTCCAAAGACCCACAGAACCAAAAGCTCACTTAACATAAACATTCAATCTTGAAATTGCAAGTTTTGTTTACTCCAGGGAGTTGCAGACTGCCCACAGCAGAAAAGCCCAGATTTATTCTTGCCATGCATTAAAGAGCTGAGCCGCAGCAGAGAACACCCCCAGCCCCATGCATCCATCACTCCAAAAGAAGAGGTTGCTAACCTTTATGTACTTGATGAACATCTGAAGCGAGAGAGAGGAAAGGAGAAAAAAAAAAGTAGACGTCAGTACAAAGGCTGAACACATGCCACAGGCAACTACAGAGTCCTGCTGGGTTTAATTCAGTACTCTAAATGCCTAAGATGACGAGCTGGGAAGGATTAAGTTGTAATACAACTTCATCTGCCTTGGGTAGCAAGATTTCATTTAGCCCTCGTACCTTGCAGATTGAAGGTAACATGCAACAATGTTTTATTAAGCAATTGAAGTTATTCAATTTTTCAGGGCAGCATGACTGCAGATAGAATACTGAAGTGTGTTAAACGTACTAAGTGTATTTTTTCCCCTTAAAGAACAGAGACTACAGAAAGTGACTCAAAAGGAAAAACAAACCCATGTAGCATGCACTCTATATGTACTTCTGCTGCTTCAGCTCAGTATAAAATACTTCAATTTATAGAAGCACAATTGCAAGAAATAGAACAGCTGATGACAGACTTGGGAGCTTCAGACATCTGTGTATTTCTAGTGCAACCTTGACTACATACTGGTATTTATTTCATCTGAATTAATTTGCAAGCATTTATTAAACCACTCTGTACACACTATCACTGAAGGACTGGAATAATCTGCAAGTGAGACCAAAACAATCCCACAAAAGCACACTCACAAAAATCCCATTGTTTTTGATACAAGTTCAGTAAGCCACTTCAAAAAATTTAACTTTTGTCAGTATTTTGGACTCATTCTATAGACGAGACATACTTAGAAATTCCTTACTTTTTGCCCTATGAAGTGAAAACATTTTAAGAACAAACCTTTGGAAATTTTACCATGCTGTAGTATTCAAGGCAAAGCACTGTATCCACCAAGGGATTAAGTGCTGCAGCATCTACAGGAATTCTGCAACTTCAGTGACAATGGCAGTTACCTCAAGGCATTAATTCACCCAGAAACCAGAATTAAAAATAAATATCTGTTCTGTGACTCATGCAGAATTTGTGGGTAAAGAACTTAGACAATTATCATTCATAGCTGCTACTTCTTAAAAGCACAAAGCATAATTAAGGAGCACAAACTAATTTTTTTTTTTGCAATACCATAATTGGAAGATAATGTATCACTGAGGAGGACCTAAAAGGTCTGTACTTTACTTGAATTTAAACCTTCACTATAACCCAGTATTTTCACAGAAGCTTTTATCCAAGTTCAAGTATCACATTAATTATTTATGGAGTTTTGTTCCCTTTCAGTCTCCTGAGTAAAGACAGCTTAATGCAAACTATTTTGAAGGTGGCAGTATCATGGCAATGCTTCAGTAGCAGTGAGCATAAATAATTTGCCTGAGTCAGAGTTATGACTGAATAACTACAAAACTGCACTTGGAATCTACTGAGACCCAAGATGCAACCACTTACACTTTCAGATTCACTAGTGTACTGCACAACAGGATACAAAAATTTCAAGGCATATTCTGATCTGTGCTCCAGAGACTGAGTGTGCAGTGTGTGTATATATGTATCTATATCTAAATAGATATAGATGTATGTATATATATGTAAAGCAAGTACAGCCAAGAAACAAAGTAGGTCAAGATTTTCTGATCTTACATTCAGGGGACAGTTGGTTAAGTCAAATAGAACAGAACTTTGTCTAGATTTCTCTTAATTCAGGTATCAGCTAAGTATGTACTTAGACCCAAGGGGCTTCCCAAGAGCCTCTCAATTACCAAAGTGAGCAAGGTAGTAAGGTTACGAATGTGACAAGGATTTAGTACCCAGACAATCCCAGCTGGGGCCACTAATTAACCAAGGGCAATTAAAGGCTTTGATAACACTTTATGGGATGCTGTTATACAGAGGAAACCCAGAAAACCCCTCCTTCCCTGAGGAACATGGATGCTTTTGCAGTATTGAGTTACCTTCACATATTTTGCATACATCTGTTCATCCAGAGGAAAGCTTTGGACATTCCTTTCATCTCTGGCATGGAAAGTACCTAATTTAATCCATTTGTTTGTTGGATACCTAGAAAGGAAACAATGGAGTCAGGTAATGAAATGCAGGAACAAACTGTTTACAGGTATTTCCCAAAGTTTCTCCTAATGCCTTTCCAGAGCAGAAATACATTTTGTTCTTTCCAGCTGCAAGGTAGCAGCAATGTTCCCAACCCAAAACCTCAGCAGGACCTTCACACAATAACAGCAGTGTGCAAGCCCTTGAAGCACAAAAACCCAGAGTTATCCAAGCACTGAAATTCAGCCAGTCTACAATGAAGCCCCCCAGATGAACACAGATGAACAGTTAAGAACACAACACCTGACAGGTTGTACTACTGTAAGCAGGCTGTAGAACACTGAGCAAAGCAGAGCTAGAACTGTACAACAGAACAAGTGTTCAAAGTCTAACCCTACCTGCTTTAGGCATCCAAGAAGGAATTTTTTTCTGATGCTCTTTGAATGTCTGCTCACTTGCAGACCAGAACTACCTGCTCACTCCAGAAAGCAGTGGGGGCACAGCTTAAATAATTGTAAAATCACCCTTTAAGCAGCCATCTGGCCAACCTGTAGCACTCTCACCCCCTTCCAATTTCTCAGTGGTGTACTACTCTTTTTTCTTTTTGAATAATTTGTGGGGGTTTGAATAGAGTTCAGCACTGAAGACAGCTCAAACCATGTGAAAATGGTTTGAATGACAAGGGAGGGGAGACTCACAACCTCAGTAGTATTTTATTAAGGAATTTTATAATTGCCATCCACTACCCAGCTACTGTATAAATTCTGCTCCTCAACAAGTTTTTTCCTTTTAATTTTTAAGGTGGCAAAGGAAAAAAAACTGCTAGCAACTGACAATATACACAAAGAAAAACCATGTGACTTCACATTACACTACACTTTGCGTAATAACACGCATACACGGATCATGCTTCATAAAGCCTTGCATCTAATAATTTCATTTTTTTCATTCAGAAGGATGAATTTAGGTAACATACCTGTCACTAATCGACACCAGAAAGTCTTTAGGAGTGGAAGAGAATAATTCATGATTTGCAATGTCAAATTGCTTTACTTGCACTGGTTCACAGAGCTCAACAACAAACCTTAAAGACAAAAAGTAGGTTTTTTTAAGAAAAGACTTCTCCTTCTGCAGTTACAATCTTCAGTCCTACACTTCATTGTCACATCCTTCAGTGGGTATAAGGAGGACACTACAAAAATGTTACACCATAAGAATCACTGGTGGTGCTTTTCTGAACATCTACTTTAATAACACTAGGTAGCATCTAAAACTACAACAGCTTCATCCATCTTGTACTCAAAGGCATCAAATCACAGAACTAAAAACTAAGGACAGCAAACATAATTTAAGTCACACCTGAAGTATCAATTAATGTATGGTAAATTCTGTTCACCTCTCTTACAATTATTTGACAGTAAGGGAAAGAAACCAAGAATCTTCATTTGAATGCTTAAGTGCTTTATCTGCCATAAGATAACTATGCAAAACTTGCACATATTAAGATAAACATCACCTTAATATTATTTCTCAATACCAGAGCTAGATTTCTATGGAAGACACAATAAACCATCTTGTGCTAATTCTGTCAGAGTTCCTCACACACCCATTCCAAGGAGCAACACACCAAGGTCAAGTCAGTCCCACAGCAAGGGAAAACTGTAATCACTCCTGCCACAAACGTGAACCTCAGGAACCTACCAGATTTTAGTACTGCAAGGATTGAGCATATAAAGGTCCATGTTTTCCATCAAAATAGCTGAAGTGCTCTGTAGAAAGAAAAAAACCAGTATTTTAAATTGCATGGTAGATACCAACAGCATCGAGTATTTTTCCCCTTTCCAACAGTAAGTTTAAAATTAGGTTTGTAGACTAGTATCAAGTTTCACAACACTCTGAGCAAGACAATTATCCAGGACACAGTATGCCATACTTTGGGGCAATCGTGGATTAACTGTGGTGAGCTCTTTAATATAACTCTGTTCAGTTGTTCAGTTTCTGTAGGAAGTAGACTCTGCTCCCATTTTCTGAATTCACTTAAAAAGACATCAAGTTCTATAGCAATCCCTCTTAAAAAAAGCACTGATCACTGTTTATATTCTATTTTTATAAATCAAAATCCCAATAAATCCAACTTCAAATCCCAAAAACAACTTCACAAACCAGTGTTCAGTTTTAAGTGTACTTTGTGCTACTTGTCGCATAACAGTACACTAAAATAATGCACACTAATAATTAATAAATGCTTACCTTTGCCTCTGGATTTGCTGCCAAAATTTTGGCACCACACTCTACAGAGGCATAGTTATTCCTGTTTTTCTGGACCTTTTTAGTGGAATGCTGCCCACCAACAGCAGAAGGGTGCATTGACTGACCTAGGAACAAGAAAATATTGCTATTATAACAAACCACACAAACAAGCAGTATTTGCACTGTCAGGGAATTTCTGCTCACTGCTTTTATATAATGAAGGCTATTAATTATGTAGTTCTAGCAGAAAAATGAAGTTCCAGGCTGCACTCCAAATTGAGACAGTGCTGCTATTCAGCTCTAGTATGAGATAACAGTGGTCTGTATTTAGACCAAACTAATGAATCCTGAACTTACTCTTTTCTTTCTCTACTTCCATGACTTTCTTCTTCCATTCATCAAATGTTGGAATGTCTCCAGGGTCCTTTGGAGTTATTACTGATGTAGGGTCAATTTCTCCTGTCTTCCTGAAGTCTTTCTGCAAAAAAAAAACCCCCACCGATTGTGAATATTTTTCAGGACCAACAATGAAAACAGAAGATGAACTTGAAAAAACAAAGCATGCTCTGATCAAATCAAGAGCAGACACATCATTTGCACCATGTTAACAACTTAGAGCCAATGTAAGCAAGATTATAAGCCAGAAAAAACATGTGATGATTTTCTCTCAGAATTACAGATTATTTCACTGAAATACTGGCAATTTTTGTGGCTAAGCTAATAAATTTTAAATAAAATGTAGGCCTTCTTGTCCAACACCTGCATTTTTTTCCCAATTTTTGGGTTTCCTCTTCCTAATGAAGGAAGGTTTCCCTGTAGCAAAAATCTTTAAATATCAATGCTTGTCATGGCAGAATTCCTGAGGTTCCCTGGAATTTCTGAACATCTCAAAAACAGCAGAATGTTTAAACATTAACAGAACCATTTTTTAGTCTCTCAGAAATAATGTTTTGGACTTATATGACAAAGCAAAACCCTGTCAACTAAACTGTACATTCTTCCATTTCAAGTCTTCACTTCTCCTTTGTACAAACATTTTCAGCTCACCATCAGATGAGTGAACATTTTTAGTAGACATTTCAAGTGTAGAGGTTATTTTGTAGAAAATATTTTAAAGGTAGTTGCCAAGTAACAGTTGAAACATGATCCAAAAGCAGCAAAAAAATGGTATTGCCATGGTCTTGGTCATTCCAATTTTAAAAAGAATCTTATTTAAAAAATTCAAGCCTTAGGAAGTACCTCACAACCTGAGCATGAAGGAAGTCATACAGCTAAGCACAGAAGGCCTGGCTAGCTACATATCCCACTGTAACAAGGGCCACCTGATACCTCTGTGACAGAATAAAAACACACCACATGTTTTACCAGTGGTAATAACCAAACAGACAGCATTACTCCTGTGTGTACTGAGGGGACACCAGCACTGCTTACCTCCCTTTTTAAGTTCTCTGAAGCATTAAGAGCAGATTTTTGCTCATCTGCCCCCTTTTCAGCTGCTGAAACTTTGGACTCAAACTCAGATTTTGTCTTCTTTCCCTTGCCACGTGAAGATGATATGTTCTCTATATGCTGGCCTGCAAGGCTGAAAGTTTAAAGAGTATTAGGATCTGTAATATGGTCAGCCACATGCAATATTACACGCACACACAGGTATGTAGGTAAGCAAGCACATGCAAATGTTTGTTGCAAAGCCAGCACAGAAAACAACTCCCTTTTAAAGTATTCAGTCACACACAACCTGCTTGGATACTCACCTCTCTGGTGGACTGACAAAAGAGGAAGGCTCACTCTGAGGGTCAGCCTCAAGTGTCCCACCAATATCACAGTCAGGTTCTGACTGCTCAGCTTCACTAGAGCTGACTACAGCGATATCATCACGGGAATTCTCTATTGCACTGAAGGGAAACAAACAACATGCTTTTTTAGCCTTCTGATCATACAAGGAACCCTGACAATCAACCACAAAGATATGTGAAAGTTTTAATGAAGCAACAGTCTCACAGAAATAATTAGGAAGAGAAGCATGAAGCATGCTGTACCTGGGGAATTGCATTCTCAGCCATACCCATGAAAGAACAGAATTTCCTTTTCCAGCCTGTTTATCCCAGCAAGAACTCAAAACAGGCTTCTCATCTCCCACAACTCTCATCTAACACCTCACCAAACACTGCAATGGATAATTCTTCCCAGCATCACTACAAACTAGCAACATCTTCATAGTTGCCTGGCTGCCAGCAATTTTCTTTTCCCTTTCAACAAAGGAAACAAAGGCAAGATTGAGTTCCCTCACTAAAAGCTCCTCATGTTCCCAAGTCAAGAGGCAGCAGTCGGAACAGAACTTGGCTAAAACTAGAGGAGAATGGGGGAAGAAAAGCAGAGCCAGCCAGACCTCCTTTCTAACTGATTTCTTTTTTGCTGGTGTAATAAAAATCAGGTAAGCCAGCAGACCATTTATCCAGACCAGTTGTAACAACAGCCCAAACCAACTCATCTGCCCACTGCTTCACCTCCTCTTTCCCAGAAAAGCTGAGCACACATCAGACAAATCCTGAGGCACAAACTAAACAGAAAACCTCCCATCTGCTCTTCAGAAATGATGGAATATGCGAGGAGACGAAGTTGGACAAAGAGAATCTTTCAAGTGATAACTTCTTCTGACTGTCCTCTCCAGCTCAGGAATGACTTTCACACTGATCCAGGCTACAGCCAGATCTAAGGAAAAGCTTTACTCTGCCTTCTAAATTTCCACATAAGCTTTCTTTAATGGAAGGAGCAAATTAGGTTAATCCAATTTCATGACAGAGCTGCCAAAACACAAACAGCACGTCAGCAACTTAAAAGGGGATCTTTTTGGTTCTCTGACTGCTACAATTATCAACAGAAGCAGCTGCAACCAACCCAGGGAGACAATTTTAGTACCTTTCATATGATAAATTTCCAATGGTATAAAACAAAAATCTCATAGGTATTCCAAGACATTTTGCTATGTGGTAAAATCCAACAAACATCGTGAATACAAGAATTTATTAGCTTTTAACAGGAAGCATTCACCCTGTATGCCCCAAAATGCCTCCATTGGAGACGCACAGCATTTGGCTTGGCATGCAACTCTTTACTGAATAAATAAGGCTGACCACTACACAAAACTGAAAAGCTCCACATATTCTCCATTTCAGTGGATAGGTGACAGTATGAATAATTATCAACTGAATAAAATATGGGACAAGAATGAACTTAAAAATTCCTTGCTCTCAGGGTGTACCTGAATGGCCTCAAGTAACTAATTTTGGCAGAAGGTGAGTCTAAATGCTGTAGTGTTCCCTTTCCTTTGGGTACCTTAATTTGCCTTAATTTTTAAAATGCATTATTAAGCTCACTTTGCACAGCAGGTTCCTTACTCCCAGACAGAAAGAGCTCAGATTATTTTTCAGTAATTTTTCCTCATATTAGACTTAGGTAGAAAAGTTACACTCAGTGCTGTTCTAAAAAACGATTCACTACAAAGTAAAACCTGTTTGGGATAAAATTTCTTTCAAAATATTTTGACTTAGAAGTCCTGCTGAAATATTAGACCAGTAATACCTTAGAGAGCTGGACTTCCTTGCACTGTCAGGAATCAGCATCTAAACCAGCAAAAAGGTAAAAAATGTCTGAAGATAATAAATGCAACTGAGTCTTTTTAAAGATCTTGTTTAAGTATGGAGCTGGACCATAGCTGGTTTGGACACTGATCTGTTCAGTAAGAGACCACCTATGACTACTAAGAGCTGAAGTGCAGTTTGAAATACTGTCTAAAGATGCTTCTCTGCCACACCAGGTCTGCTCTTTTTTCCTGAAAATGGCACTGGTGTCACAACACCACTGCCCAGCATGAACTCATCCATCAGGTGCTCCAAACCAAGTTTCTATTTTCATTCATTTCACAGTTCAAGTCTTTGGAGTTCACCACTCCAGTACTCCTCAGCTATGACAGCCAGACAATTTCCAACAATTACCAGACACCAAGCTGAATGTTTCAAAGAAAATAACATCCTGTCTCCTTCTAGAACCTGACAACAGTAGAGCTTACAACACATTACACAAATAAATCAGCGGAGAAGTCAAAAAAAAGCTATAAAAAGAACAGGCTAAAGCTACATTCCAGTTTTACTGCAAATTTTGGAAGGCTTCCAATTAAAGACACTGATGAAGTACCAAAATGTGTTTAAAGTGTTAGCCCTGGCAGACTAGGCAAGATCAGCCAGCAAACATAATTTCCATACTTTTTCAATGGTTAAGAAACAAAATTCGGTAAAGCAGAAAAACTGAACTCTTAAAAAACCCAAAACATCAAAGACAAGTCTACTTCATCTTCAATGTGTTCAATTTTTATCTAACAAAATATTTCATCTTTATCAGCAGCCAGAACAAGATTACTTCCCGTAGCACACATCAACAAGCCCAACAGGACTTGGTTAAAATCCTTGGAAGATGCACACGTGAATTTCCATACTACAGTTCACATTTGACCGTACAACATCCCACAAGAAAAGGGAAACAAAACAAAGTACAGGGACTCCAGAAAGCTGCCTGCAGAGGCAGTTCTGCAATACACTACCAAGCACTACAACTAAAGTGCCCTGACTGTTTTTATATGAGAATTTGCTATTTTGTCAAAAGTCTCTTACCAGACCTTGAGCTATTTTTTGAGTTTTTTGAGCTATGTTTGAGTCCCAAGATAAAATTCTGCAGAGTTCTTCCTTAACTGAAAGCAGAGGCCACTGCTGAAGCAGCCTCAATGCTTGTTGACACAGATGTGAAAGCACATTTGTGAAGGGCAGAAATCCTAATGGTAAAGCCCTGAAAGCTTTTATAGTACAGATTATCTAAGCATGTTGGCTTTTTTTCAAAGCAGCAGCTTAGAAACTGGTCGTGGCAACAGTATTCCACCTCATGCAAGTACACAACTGTTTATCCACACACTGAAGAAACGGTGGCACACTCCACGAGCACTAACACCATAAACCAGCAAAACAATTGTGGGGAGCAATCCCATCTTATCCCTACTAAACATTTTAACAAGAGCAGAGTAGGTGATATTCTCTCAAAGACCAAACCAACAAAACGGCAAGAGCTTACTCGGGCTGTGAGACTGGAGGTACCTCTGAGGTAGGTGAACTAGAAGTGTTTTCAGTGCTTGGGACTATGCTGGAGGAAGCTTCATTTACATCTGCTGAAGGTGGACTCACAACTTCAGGCTGGCTTGTTTCACTTATTTCTGTTGTCTGTAAAAACATTCCAGGTGAATATACAATTTTCAACACCTGAGTAGAGAAAAGCATTCCCACAGTAACATCTACCATGAAGTTCTAACAGTTCAGGTTTCTGTCAGACTAGACCTAGGTGGCATTCTTTGCTACTCTGGGATAGCTGCAATACTCTTCTGTAGTCTGCAATAATCATGTAAAAATATCAATTGGAGCAGGCCTGTGCAACAGCTTCCTCAGTGATGCATTCCTATACAGATTGACATAAGAGAAGCAGCTTGAATATTGCATCAACTAAAAGAAACCGTTCCATTTGCATGTTCCATCACAATCAAATTTACTGTTTTCATCCTAAACTAAATTCTAGAGAAGACTCTTAATTTCATTACTCCAATGGAGATCCAAAATTATTTAAAGCCTATTCCATGCTGTAAGTGAACAAAGAGATAAATCACTTTTCACATTTGAACGCTTTGTAGTCTATTTATTCTAGGTCTTCAGTTTCCATAAGCACACTCAAAATAAGGCTTTGTAAATCTGAAAGTGCACATAACCACTGCAACAGGTCAGATTAAGCCCTACAGCGAAAGGAAATACTATTGTATGAAAGTCTCTTGTCAATAGCTACATTACTACTCCAAGTCATCTCCCTAAACATGAAGGTTTAACAGATTTAACACCCAAACCATGAAATAAATATTCTGAAGTATGTCCTATGTATGATGTCTTGTAATCTACGAAACAGAAATATGCAATCAAACAAATAATCTTAGAAGTGGGTTTGTAACATTTAACACCAAGCACTGATTTAACAGTATCAATGGCACAGAGCTGAAATACAATCCTTTTCTCATTTTTACAAAGGAAATGAAAGTGATAGAAGCCATGAACAATCAAAGCCAAAATGGACTGCTATAATCACCAAGTCTGATCTACATAAAAGACCTCAGAGAAAAGACCTTTTCTCTTTTATTTATAAATAGACATCCATACCTACAACATCCAATTTTAATTTATCTTGGAAAGTTTTATTCAGTACCTACAATACTAAATTACTCATTATTTATGCACATGGGAAATACAAGGTCTTTCAGCTCACACATTTTCTCTTTTACTGGAAACATGAGTCTGACAGCAACCCAGTGTACAGGTGAAATGTGAGAGATGGTTACTATGAACTTTAGATAGCCAAAATGAAAGACTGAAATCAGAGAAGCATTTGAAGACTGTATGAGGACAGTGAATGAAACAGCCTTGCCTGGTCAGATTTTGTCAAGTCATTGAGCAGTTCTTCCATAGAGTAACACCGTGTACTGGAGTCTGCATGCTCAGGCTCCAGGCTGGGAGCAGCCTCTTCCCCCTGGGATATTGAAGGTAAAACATCAGTCAGTCTGCAATCACACGCCTTCCACGCTCAGCCAGAGCAGCTACCTCTGGGACACACTGCATAACAGCACTTCATCCACCAGCAAAACATCAAGAAACTAAGCTACATTAATTTTCAGACCATTGCCCACCTGTGTGTAAAATCTCATCTGCACAAAGACTACCACAAATTAAAATGAGTCAGTTAAATCTTCCCCAAAAAGACTATTTTAGCATTGTCTTAAACCATTGTTTGTTTGCTAAGCAAAGTTCCTCATTCTGCTATGACTTGCCATGTTGACAAACCCTCCCCTATCTCCCTGCTGCCCAAAAGAGGAAAAAGAAAATTCTAAGCTGACTTGCATCAGACAACCATTAGAAAATAACACGTGGCACATTTCAGTTGTAGCAGTCTTATCAGCAGAACTACAGTAATTACACAAATCTGCCAGAACCTTTTAAAGCAACCTTCTCCTCTAGAACTAAAGATTCACCATCGAGTGCAGTGAATTCACAAAATAGAAAGTATCAACACTTGAAGGGAAAAAAGTTTTAAACTCACCAGTCTAAAACTACCAAAAATTTACACTCGTCCTTCAAACTTTAAGTTGTGACTACAAAATATGCAAGTTGTTTTTGAGCAGTACTTTAAAATACAGCAAAAAATGTGGTAGAAATTTACATCTATTTTGTTTTCTAAGGGCTGTCTAAAACCCTGTGGCCAAATACTGCAAATGCCAGTGTTCAGACCCAAAATGGACTGCTGTGCTATACAACAGTACATGATATTAATTTGAGAGAATTAAGGCATCCGCTGAAGAGCAGGAGCTACAAATCTGTGCTGACAAACCTTAAAGACAACTGAGCAACATCTTCCCCCCAATATTATTAGCTTGCATCCTAGTCCCCAAGATAAAATAGCATCAATGGCTGGAAGAGACAACTGATCTAAGGCAAACTGATCAAGGGCGGCAGAACTGCTCCTCTGGAGCAGGACAGCTCCAGCAGTCTAATTACGAGTAACAGACACATGCTTAAGATTTCCCATCCACTCAACAGATTTTCTTTAATGAGTGAAAACCACAGTCTAACATTAGTTTCCACATCTTTGGGTTTAAGTTCAGAAATCTACTGAACAATTCAGCCACATTAACAGAATGAGTTAACACAACGCAGAGTAGGTAATCATCCACCAGTGGCTTCCCATCTCAAAGCTTACTTAATCTTTCCAGTATTATTGCATCAGACATTAAATTCAAGTAGAACTTAGTTTTTAGGCAGCCAGAAGAATAGGACTGAGTGCTATTTGGCTGCACAAGCTGGCAAAAAATAGAGGTACCCTAGTTGGTGAAATACTTAAGAAACCTACAGTATTTAAAGAGATATTTTTACGGTCAGGCAGCTCTCCACTTGAGTCAGCTAGAATGCTCAACACACATTTTCCAAGTTTATTGTGGCATATAAATGCTTTTTTGGAATGAGGACTGTGATTAACACTGCTACAGATTGCTGAAAGAAATAGGAAAACCAACATATCAATACTACCCATGTTTAGAACAGGACTGATTCTGTACCTGGGTAAATAAATAAATAAATGAAATTACCATGACTTTCTGACTCAACAGCTTGGGAACTCAATGCAATGCAGGATGCAGAAACTTGTAATGAGTTAATCAGGGTGGGACAATTACAATTAACCTAAAGTGCTGAGTAAAGTAAAACTGAAAGGAACCACAACTTATTTATTATACCTTTCAGAAACACATTTTAGCCTTCTCAATTTTTACTGAACAGAAGGAATGCAAAGTGATAAATACTGACTTAAACCAATTTATCTTAAATCTTCTCTTTAGGATAACAAACATCTGTACACTGTTTTTAATACAACACAGATGGAACTGGCATAATGTGGCCTAGACTTCCCTAGTCCATCACCTCCTGTTGTGGCACTACAGAGCCACACTTCCCCCGATGCCCACTTCTAACATTTGGCCCCCAAATTAAAAAAAAAAAAAACCCACAACAAAAAAACCCACCAAGCCACTAGTAGCTTTACTATTTCCTTCTCTTGCCCCAAACTATCCACCTGAATTGTTGCATAACTGCAACAAATGAAGTAAAGGAAAATAAAAACTTGGGAAGATATCACAGCTCAAGGAACAACTGAGTACATTAAACATTCTGGCCAAGAAGACCCTATGAAGAATCTCATTTTACAATTTAATATTTAGTCAGACTGAGCAATTAATGTGATGTATCCAGCATACCTTTTCCTGGACATTTTCATCCTCACTGGGCAGGGCATAAGCATCACCTGAGGCATATTGCACTGCCAATGAGAGACTGTCTTTACAAAAGACATTCCAAACAGGAAGCCTATAAAAAAAAAGTCAGAAAGCTTTATTAAAAATAAATTTTAGAATTCCCTCAGCATTGCCTCCCACAGTCTTCTTCAGCTGGTCCCATGAGGCATCTAAAAAATACACATATAGATCATGGATACTCATTCATAAAATCCATTTGAGGTTTCACTAGAAGAAGTTAGCAATAGAAAACACCATAAATTTACTACAAATTTCTTTTTCCAAAAGAAAAAGTATCACCAAACCAGAACCCGGAGTATCATCACATCACAAAGCGAAAGCTGACACAAACTAGCTAAATTACTGCAAGTTAGGAACAATTTGAATCAACATCCTTTGTCACAAAGCAGTGGGATATTTTTAGTAATCATTATTACTAAGCAAAAACTTAAGTCACATACTAAAAAGCAAAATCTCCTTAATCCCCTGTACAGAGCCTACCTGAGAAAGTTTTGTATGGTCAACATCACCAAGCACATTTAAGAAAATTAGAGAAAATAAGTACATTTTAAAAAAGCGCCATTCAAAACTTCCCATGAGATTTGTTTTGTACTTTTTTTTCCCAACAGCTTTATTTGTCAATAGAAATGGATTTATTTCTGCAGAAAAGCAGCCATCACCTCTACAAGCACTTGTATTAAACCAGCATCTTTTCTCTCTTATCTTACATGGTCCCTTCACAATCCTAGGGAGCATCTACACAGTGAACCATCAGGCTTGGAGACTCAAAGGTTTTCTTGCTGATTCCAGCCAAGTCCAGCAGAACATGAAGCAAAGTGAGCTTTTATGGAGTCTTCAACAATGCTGGAACACCAGTTATCCACCACTTTAAACACAAACATTTTCCATTCAGGAAATACTGTTTACATAACAATCAGGTGATCAGAATTACCTCTTAGAACACACACAAACATCACCCTGCACCCTGAAAAAAAAAGCCACCTTCTCCTCAGAGGAGAGACAGGTCTACAGCACAGAAATATCTGGATGCAGCCACCTTCTGACAATATCCTCAGAGATATAAGGACTCCCTGGTTCTTCATAAAAATACACCAGAAACATCAAATACTATAGAGCATCATCCCACCCCTTCATTACACAGGCACACACATTTGTTTCCCTCTGGGGGGGCACCTCGGGTGAGCTGCACTGAACAGCAGTAACTCCCTGGGTACAAAAAAGGAAAGATTTCAATGGCTGTGAATTAGCATTTTAAAACACCAGGTCTATCCTCACAAATGCATGAAGCTTTAGCACAAAAAGCACAGAAGGCATATATTTCTTGCCTTAATCTATTGGGAGATTTCATGCAAGAAATCAGGCTTTATCAGGTCACAAACACAGCTTTTAGAAGAATGCAGTTTGGCAGCTCAGATTTAAGCTACTCTGACATGATCCGTGTCTAATGTCTTATTTTCTGAAATTCTTCTTGGTCTACTCCCCAACTCCAACATGATGCCTTAAGTCTCCCAAAAGCCCTCCAAGCTAGGGAGGAGACTGAGAACTCATTTTGTGCGTATGCATGCACCCACAGGAAAACCTGATCCCTACTGCAACAGAGCATGCAGCTCCCAGGATGTATCACTCAACTACTGCCAGCAAACTCTGACGGAGCACTCAGGACACAAACCCACGTGAGACCAGCCAGTCTAGGAGAAGTCAAATTAATAATCTCATCAAGACCACCAGCAGTAGTGTTTTTCTTCTGACTTTTAACGTTTTGCATATTAATCCAACAGGCTTCTTTAGATGAAAGGATAGAGCTCACATTAAAAATTAATTGCCAAATGGCACAGCACCTCTGTTAACCATTAAAAAAAAAAACCCAGAACAACAAAGATGAGAATCCAAGTGTTAATTTACAGACAGCAAAATTCCCCTTGAGTTTAATCGACTTGCAGTGTACACCCAATGGAAGTACAGCAAGTTCTGCACATACTAATCTATCTTTTCCTTTCTTGTGACCCAGGAGTGGGATTTTAATGCTGACTCATAACTGAGCAGACCTGATGCCCAAATGAGATCAGTCACTAGAGACACTGTCTCAGGTATTAGGTAGGTCTTCAAATTAAGAGATTGTTCCAAACACATAACCCACAGTTGGTGACTTGCATGGATACAGAAATTTTTAATAGTTCCATTTTTGTAAGCATGACTCAAAACACCACCTGCTATTAAATCTCATCAAGAACAAAGGAACTTAAGCATGACTCTTTGTCCTATCATTAATGCAGTTTAAAAGCTATTTTCTCTAACACACCATGAACTTTCCAACTTCATGTGCACAACCCCAAAAGCAAAGGCTACAAGCTCAGACAAAGCAGCAGGGGTGGGTGGGGGAATCTTTACTTTCTCAGGGCAGGCTCATACTGTGGTTGCCCACTGAAGCAAAAACGCTGATCAGCCCTATCTGGATGGTTCACTACACTCATTGCTACACAAATTTGTCATGGTCTGTTGATGAATGTTCTGCTTTTGAAAAGGAATGCACTGAAATTCAAAAGTGCAGGTAATTTTGAAATTGCAGTGTACGTTTCATGTGAAAGACCATCCACTTCTGATTTGGCTGAAATTCTTCAAGTAATTGTGAAGGCTGCAGAAAACTATCAGAGACAGTGAAGCTACGGGTAACTGTTCTGACAGGCATAAAAATAGATAATAAACAACTAGTAAGAAAAACTAATCATACACCTTACAGCTAAAAAAAAATCCAAAATATGAAGGTAAGAGGAGTTTTTCCACAATTTGATCAGACAGAAACAGCTTAGGATTTCCTTTCCAAAGACTTCATACAACACTGACACACAGCTTCAGTTCAAACACACCTGGTCCTCAAAATTATTAATTTCATAAATTCTCCCAAAAAAAAGACCTATTTCTGGATAGTGGAGATGAAGCAGTTCGGAACAGTTTATATTTGATATCTGCAAGACAGAGGAATTTGAAGCAAAGGGAAAGTAAAGGGAATTTATCACCAGTGCACTGCAGGCCCTCCCTGCAGGCCCAGGGAACAGTTTCCCTCCAGGGTAACCACTGACAGATCTCAGAGGGTTGTTACCAACAGGTGTGGGTGTCCCAACAGCTAAGAGGGAGAATGAAGATGTCACTGTCCCTTCCATGTGACAATTCCCTACTCAAAACACTCACAGATCATTTCAGATAGGCTGTGCAAGAGGAGGGGTTTGGGCCGGGGTAGAGCCAGCAGAGCAAGCCTGTGAGTGTGGAAGAGGCACCTGTTTGATGAAGATCACCTTCTTTATTAGAGTAATTGACTTTAAATTGATGAACTTAAAACGACAAAAGCTGTGAAAGGGCAAGGAAGGCAGCAAAACACCTTTTGCTGTGAACAAGTCCTACACGTCTGTGACTGCTTTCACCAGCTAATTGACAAAGCGAAAAAGGCTCTGCAGGAATGAGGAGCTCAGCAGATCCACAACCAAACTCTCCAGTCAGCAGCAACCTGCCTCGCAGCCACTGGCAACACAGGAAAAACAGCAAAGGCAGGGAATCATCCTTCTCCCCCAGCAACTTCATGGGACCAATCTTTCCCTCCCAGCAGTTCAGCCAGGGGGACTTGTATTTAAAAGGGTCTGCAGAACAAAGTAAATGGCACGGAAAATGAAGACCAGGACATTATTTCAATCAGTCACAGGATGAAAGGCACTTGCAAGACACTGAACTGCTGCAGCACAAACTCCCCAGACGCAACACTCATTTCTGTATTTGAAGTGGAAATACATCTGGATAAATGCAAAGAAGAACCATTAATCTTCTTTAATACAAGTTAAAAATAAAACCAAAACAACAAGACAAAGCAAAAACCACTAATCACTTGGAAGCCATTTATTACCACTCTTCTTACAGAAGAGTAGCATGTGTTCCTAAGACAATTTTGAAAGTTATGATGGACCTTTAAGGGAGAAAAAAGCTGAAAACTAAAACTACAGATCTAGCCTAAGCAAGGCACTGGTATCAACTCATTTCCCACCACTAACTTCATTCACATGCTTAAAAAAAACCAAACCCAAAACATCTGAAATTTGAGCTTTTTTTGCAAATCCTTTACCAATCTGTGGTATTTTGCAATTAAGCTTTTAATAGCTTGCCCACACTTCACAAAGAGTGTGCTCCTCAAACAGTTATTTCACTTATTCAGAGGAGCCAAACACAAAGATGCTTCTAACAATACTGAATTTCATAGCTGCATACAATGAGATTCCAACCATTGGTTTAAAAGAGGGCTTTCAGCATGTGAAATACCATTAGTATGCAAAGCCTGTAAAAGAGTTCCAGGAGCACCAGATACTTTATCAGATTGAAGTGACTGACTGCATTCCCCCTCCAGCCACACAGGAATCTGCAGCCTCTGCTCTGATCTGGAGATTGTGGATACATTCCAGTAAGTCCTGAGGGGCAGGGGGGTGGAGGGGGGGAGAGAAGAAAGTCAGCTCTGAGCCAAGGTATGCTCAGATATCAAACCCAAGAAGACACAGGGAGAATACACTATTTGCTCATGACTGTCCACTGTTGTCCCAAGTTAAATAACAGAAACCAACTTCATTCCCTGCTTGCTCCCAGGGTTACCCCCATTCTCTCCCAGAAAAGGCTGCTCGGATAACAGCACCTTCACAGGACTCTATGACTGTAACAAACAACCTACATTAAATGCAGGTTCCAATGTTAACACTGAAATAAACACAAACCACTTCTTTGCCGAACAGGGTATCCAGATGCCCTATTTCAGGTACTTAAAGCAGGGCAGAAGTCATAACCCCCAAAAGGTATCCCTCTGGAAGCATCCCAAGGAACAGGCAGTTCCTGGTGCTTCTTGGAAACAGACTTCTGCAATACTGAAGGAAGATTGCAGCTTATGAGAAGCTCTCTGCATTCTCAAACTCTAGTTATTTTCTCTGATGCAAGAGCACATGGAAAAAAAACACCATAAAACCTAATACCAACCACAAAGACTACAGGAAAACAGAACAGCCACACTGTGAGCAAACTTAAAGGCTTTTAGAGTCTGTAGTAACATCAAGACTTCCCTCATTGTTTAAATTCATAAGATTGTCATACAGGCACAGCAACAGCAGTCTCAGAATCAGCAGCTGCTCTGCAACAACTCCTCATGTTAAAAATCCACCCTAAGTGTAACACAGCTTAGCAGAGTGCCTAGGAGGGGGATGTTACTGTAAGTTTAGCAACATGCATTTCAGCCTAGATCATTGTAAAGCTACTATCACCTGACTCCCAGACATGTATAATGTATTTTTAATAGGCTTCTTATTGGCAAGGGATTTCAGCATTACCTTGATTGCCATTTCAAAACCCAGCCAAGCCAAGTCATTGCCATTCCTTAGTGCACCCGAGCTCATTTTTGAACTGTTGGAACCTTTTACTAATATTCTAATCCAGTTTCTCATTCACATCAACATTTTCACTCACCCAAGCTTTGGGATGAGTCTGTTATACCAGCTCAGTATTTCCACCAAGAATTACAAGAAAGTTTTTAGATTTACAGTTTTAGGTTAACCTGTTCTTGGATAAAACTTTTCATGCACACCCTCTCCAGGCAGAGGGCTGTAGCACCTCCAGAATGAACTTTAAAAGACATGTCCCCCCCTTGAAAGGGGCACAGAACTTCCCAAAAGCTAGATTAGTAATGAAAACTGAAGACAAGAAAAAAACTACTCTGTACAAGACTCACAGTAAGAACATCAAAGTGAAAAAGAACTAATAGCAGGTTAGAGAAAGATATTTCAGAAAGAGTTCAAATTAAGTGCTCAAGGGAGAGACACTTCACTGCAACAGGCAAGATCATCTACACCAACACAACAACCTCGTGATGGGATAGAGGGCACTTCAGTACACCATCTGCATAACAAACAAACAAACTTGAAGTTTCTAGGACAAATCTTTTAGAAGATACTGCATGAAAGCAGTTCACTGATTTTCAAATAATTTTAGAAGGTAAAATATTCAATAATTGATTGAGCCAAACACTTGTTTTCCATAAGATATCAGAGCCCCTGCTTGCATGTACCACCTTCAACTTGAGCAGGCCGTAAGCTGGGCAGATTCGATTTTCATTTTTAGAAGTCCAAGAGTTCCAGCTTTTGTCTCAACCCTAACCACAGAGCAAAGACACTTCCAAACAAGATACTCCATACCTAGGAACATACTTTCCACTCTGAAATCAGATGCCTGGAACAACAGTTCTGATTATATCAGTGCTCAAATAATTTCATTTCTTCCTGATATAAAATGCACACGCAGTGTTTATTTTAGTGTCAGCCTTCTGAAGAGATTTAAGTACACAAGAGGAGAATCAGCAGATAAAGTTCTGAGCCCCACTACAGGCAAGTTACTCTTGTAGTCGTATCCAGATCATAAGGGCACTGTGCTGAAAAGAGGATTTCAATGGTAAGAGGCACATCGGAACACAAACCTCTCGCTCCCCAGCTCTACCACTCACACACCCTTTCTGCTATTAACAGATGCCAGCTCTAAGTTTGAGCCACAAGTCAATAATGAGGCAAATAAACGTTCAATCAGCAAAAGCCCCACTGGTGTGATCCCTAACGCGATTTGCATAGCTCTCACCTGTGCAGCAGCACACAGTGAACCTGGTGGTGCTATTGCAGTGCCAGCTCAGCACTGAGTTTTTCAGAGCCTCTCATGTGTTACAGCTTTCAACAAGCTCACCTTCAAAACCAAAAACCAGGCATTGCTGGCCCTGAAAATGCAAACCCAAACTAGAAATATCTTCTCTCATTAAAATCCACATGAATCTACATATTAATAGGTGTGAATAAAAACCAGTATCCCTTCTGACTGTACTTGGCAACCCAGGCTTCAACCCTTTTTGTGCTACCAACCCAATCCAACCTTCACAACTTTCAGGGTACACTCTCATGGTGGATTTCAATCAGAGCTCCTAGGCCAGGGGTCTGCCATCAAAACCAGCATATCATGCTCCTAAATCACTTTAACACAAGGCATTTCCTGATGCAGTATATTCATAGAGTAAGGAAGGATCCTGAAGTGTACTTGCGCTGACCCCCATCCTCCTTTTACTCACAGCTGTAAACCTAAGTAGCAGAGTTAATAAAAGCTAAGTAGGTCAGGATATGGCAATGAACTTTCCAGGATAGAAAGACAAATTATTGGATGCACAATTTCTTTATTAAACCCCCAACTAACACTTTGGAAGTGCAGCTTATTGCAGGCAAAAGCTGATGTCAGAATAATTCATACAGGTTACTCTTCAAACAGCTGTCACAGCTGGTCTCACTTCAGATAGTCCTGGTACCCTACAAGCTTCTAAACCTACTCCACTTACTCAGCTCTGGATACTGGCAAACTACAAAGCACTGCAAGTTTTAAACGTATTTTTTACATTATGATCCTCCACACAAAGGGATTAACTGGAGCATTAAGAAGATCTCTGAATTCAGGACAACAGCAGTCATTTGTCACGCACAGTGGAAGCTCCAAACTGCACAGATGCCTATTATTTTTGGAGCACTACATTCCTGAGCCATACCTCCATCTGAACTATTTCCCTAAAGCCATGCAGCCATCCCGCTCTTTTCAAACCTGGAACAATCTCCTTGGCTCAGGTCTGCCAGAGCTGTGGCTGGTTCAACTTCAGAAAGCCTCAAGTACTGATAACTGACCCAAAGAGCATCACATTCCCTTTATTGAAAAGGCACTGGCTAACAAATCCCTACTCAAGCTTCTGCATTTTTGTGCATCTCCTAAAATACAGTCACATTTTTAAAGCCCAGGATGACAGTTTCCAGCTCAAGTGTCAAATCAATTATTTTTTTCCCCCACTTGATTTTTAATAATCACTACTTCCCCACTGAATCAACTTTCTAAGGTGAGCTTGAAAATGCATGATGAGAGATTTTAAAAATTCCTATTTTAAGCTTTGTTTCAAAAAAAGAAGCAACAGCTACTCAGAAAGAAAACAAAGCCCAGGTAAAAAGAAAAGGGCAAGAAGTCCAAACAGCCCCAAGTGCTCTTCAGCAGTTGTTTTGTCTCATGGGTTTTTCCCTGGTTTTTGGGGTTCCATTTGATCATCTGTTGACCACCAATTTCACCAGTAAGGAAAAATTTCTCTCCTACTAGCATGAAGCCCTTTGAAAATTACATCTCAAAACAACTAAATTTAAAAAGCCAAGATTTATAACACAAATCCTTCCATTTGCTATTTGAAGTTTCTTAATTACTGAAGTGAACAAAGGCACTGATTTTCTTCATAGTAAAACGTTAAATAAATCACAACTTATCAACTTCCATAGTCCACCAACAATGTACAAACCGACAGACTTCAAGACTAATTACAACTGTGACATGACTGCTGAAATTAAACCAGGTCCCAACGCCATTCTGCACACAGGATTTCAAACTCTCTAATGAATTCATATGTGGACAGCAGACTAGGAAAATGCAGTTGCACCCCCTCAACATTTAAATTAATCCACTGGTTCCTAACCAAAAGCAGCCAGTGAACAGGGTGAACATACAACATGAATCTTTTTTTTTTCTTTTTTAAATTCTAAAAAGCTTGGGATACTCCAGCGCAAACTATGCGATCAGTTAAGACACTGCTTGAAAGAGCAATCCCTTTTGAAGAGGAAGAAAAAGAGCAGCTCCATTTTCCTCCTAACCACACCAAAGAAGAACACAGAAGTTGTCAGAGATTTACAGAACAAATACATTATTTCAACAAGATAGCTGAACATGATATTCTTTCGTTAATATGGAATTATCCTAAAAAAAAAAAAAACAACCTGAATGTTTTTACAAAATCAAGTCCTGGTGAAACAGCAGACTAAGAACACAGCAACAAAAAAAATCAACCTGACCACCTATTGATCATTAAGCTAAAAACCCCTTCCACTAACAAATTACCTGGAGGCACGAACAAATTATCAGCCTTCAGGCACTCTAACCAAGAACCAAAAACTGTTTTCCTAATAGGAATCCTAGCTACACAACTAAAACCTACTGCCAGAACAAACTTCGGTGTCCAGGGAGTAAAAGCAAAGCTGTCTGGAGACAGTCTATGAGGCTCACAGCTCACCTGATCAAACCCACGTGGCCAGGAGGATTTCTTTTGCTTTTAAATTTTGCTAAATATAAACACAGCAACTCAGTTTTCAACCACTTTTTAGATCAGCTTTTCGTCTCCAAACCCCAAAAATGATGACACGAACCAGGACTCCTTCAGGACTGTCCAAACACAGTAACACAAGCGCCAGCACCAGATTTGCAACTGATTGTGTAAAATAGAGATGCCTGGGCTCCCGCTCCTCACCCAACGGTTAGACAAGCCAGAACTTCAAGATGATTTCTTTTTTTATGCAGACTATCTGAACAATCTATGGGAATTGTACTGTAGTAATACACCAGAGTGTGGCCATTTTATCTGCAGTATTTACAGTTCGCTGTTCAAGTTGGCTATCAGTTCTCAAACAGTGACTCACCAAGTTCAAAGAGGGCCAAAGTTTAAGAAGGTTGGTTACATACCGGTAAGAAGAAGGTTACCATACAGAAATACATTCTACTAATATTAGTATTGTAGTAAATGTCATCTCTTAAAGGAAGTCTGAAAAGAAAGTAAACAGGGGATGCTGGAACAAAGTACAGTTGAGGTAATCACCACAAAAAGTACAGTCAAAGGCATAATGAATGCAAAAATAAGAGGGTTCAATTGGTTTAACTTAACACTACTACTGACAGAAAAAGGGTTTCAAGAATGAGGCACCGTCATCTTTCAGAGGATAGTGCAAGAGCTCAGTCTGAAACTGGAAATGCAAGGATGCCTCCGCTAAAAGCACAGAGAGACAACAACATACACGTAACTTTGAACCTCGGTGTGTGGCTTCAGCCCTCACCTGAAACGCCGGGTGACTACTGTCGCTCCTAGCAGCGGGAATCGCCCTCCCGAAAGCTGTCACCTTCCCCAGGGGAACATCGCAGGAGAACACATCCCGGGCTGCCCAAAAGGAAGCGCCTTACCTTCCCAGGCTGCTCAGGGAGGCCGTGGGGTTTCTCCGCTGGAAGCATTCAAAACCCACCTGAACGCGCTCCTGTGCCACCTGCGCCAGGTCACCCTGCCTGGGCTGGGGGGCTGGACGGGATCACCTCCACAGCTCCCTCCCAACCCTACTGATTCTGTAACTGCCCAGCGCCCCATCCCCACCTCCCGACCCCCGGCTCTTCGCATCCCTCCCAGGGAGCGCTCCCCACCGCGGCAGCGGGCGCGGCCCGGGATGCCCGGCTGAGAGGCCGGCACTCACCAGAGCAAAGCGCAGAGCAGGAGGCAGGAGCCCAGCGCCAGGGGCCGGCGGGGCGGCTCCCTCATCGTCTCCCCCGTCTGGCTGGCGCGGTCGGGGCGAGGCGGCGCATCCTCCTCCGGGCAGCGGGAGCGGCGAGAGGCGCTGAGGGGGATCGCCCGTTGTTGCACACGGCCCCTCCCCGCGCGCGGCCGTTACTGCCCGCCGAGCCGGGCCTCCCGCCCCGCCCCTTTCACCGCCTCACGCGCTGAGCTGGAAGGATGCGCGTCACCCGCTCCCAGCCGCCAGCCAATGGCCTGAGCGCTCCGCGGGCTGGCCCTGCCTTCCGGCCCCGCCGATTGGGCAGCGGGCTCGCCTCTCCCCGC
The DNA here is from genome assembly GCA_910950805.1 of Acrocephalus scirpaceus scirpaceus. Taxonomy (NCBI): domain Eukaryota; kingdom Metazoa; phylum Chordata; class Aves; order Passeriformes; family Sylviidae; genus Acrocephalus; species Acrocephalus scirpaceus. The sequence goes on from OU383779.1 coordinate 28,727,109, forward strand.
CCCTCCAAGGACCCCGCGCTGTGAGGTGTCCGCGGCATACAAGCCGTTAAAGGGAAATCGCCATAGTGATAAACGATGGCTGGCGGCCAAACCACTGGCCGCGAGGCGCCTGAGGAGCGTCGCTGCCTCCGTTTCCAGGGATATTTCAAGCACCGGCGCTCCCAAGTGACACCTCTTAATTATTTTTTTTCTTATTTATTTTGATCAGGCTTCTCTGTAGGCTGCCGAGCGCTGAGGCCCTCAGAGGGAAAGCCGCGCGGGGGCTTCCGGGAGTTGTAGTTTCAGGCCGGAGGGAGCCGAAGAGCATGTGTCCGACCGCCATTTTGCGGGCGCCCTGAGGGGTCCGTGAGGGGCAGCGGGGCCCGGCTTCACCCCGTGCTCGTGGGCGCGCCCGAGATGTGTCAGCGCACATTTATATCCATCGTGGGAGCGGGGGCCGAGCAGGGAGTGCTCCTGGGAGACGGTCAGGAAATACAGGCCCGGTAACATCTGGGAAAGAAGAAGGGAGCCTCCCCTGGCACTGGACCGGTAGAAGAACACACCAGTTGTTACCAAAACACGAGGCGTTTTGTGGATAACCCGGTCCAAACCTGCCCATCTGCAGCGTTGGTCTTCACACTGAGGCAGGAAAACTCTCCTTGGGGCTCAGTCCTGCCAAAAGCATCCCTCAGGATCAGGGATCCCGGTGACAGGAAGCGAGGGCGAGCAGCAAGGCCCGGCACAGGGAGCCCTGCAAGGTGCAGGTGCGTGAGTCAGGAGTATGCCACGCTGGAAACGTGCACATGTCAGGACTCTGAACGAGGAAGGCCAGCTCAGCCCACAGGGAAGGTGTGAATCACGGCAATCCCAGCAGCAGCCGGTCACAGCTGCTGGTTTTCCCAGAGCAGCTCTGGCCTCATGACCCGGCCCTTACAGAGATAGCATGACTGGAGTCAGCCAGCAGTGGAAACCTCTGGAAAGTCTTTGTGTCTGTTCTTTCCCTGATTTTTCACCCTGTAACTTTGTGCCTTTGTGCCTTTGTTAACACCTGGCACTCTGTGGCCTTGTGAAATTCCCAGAGGGGTGGGAGCAGTGGTGAACATCCCACCCGCTGCTGATAGTGAGACACTAATTTTGAAGACCTTAGAAAAACTATGTATATTGCTGACTTAGCTGAAAAGATAAGCTTTGCTGAAATCAGTTAAAACTTAGAGGATGGTTAAAAAGAGACCAGATTTCAGATAAGTTATCCCGGACCAAATAACTCATTGCTTGTCAACTCTGTGTTTGTGTTAGCTTCCTTGCAGAAGCTAATCAATACCCCAAGAATACAAAACAATTGCAAACCTCCTGTTTTCAGAAACAACCTATTGAAATAGGCCTGGAAAACAGGAAACAGGGAGTCCTACCAAGGATCCATGAATCATGACACAGCAAAAGGTTGAAAGGTTAGAACGAGGAAGACTCATTTTACTTCCTCATTTCTAGTGACCCCTCCCCAGAATAGACCCCTGACTCATTTCAGGGAACAAACTACGCATGCTTAATGGCCTTTTTGTTAATTAGCATACGAAGCAGAGAAGAGGAGGTGACAAGGGTATGAATATGTATTTGTATTTTGTGTATTCAACACTGTTGTGGATAAAAGGCTTTGTAATCACCTGTGATCTTTGTAGCGCTCATTAGGGAAATATCCCAGCGCTGCCCGGCGCTGTAATAAACATACACTTTGTAACTTTAACAGTTAGGGAGTCTTTTGTCCGTCACTGTTGGGTATCGATATTAGATCGATATTCATATTTTAGTAAATCAATAGAACCCGGAGTGCCTCTCCCCCATCGGGCTGGGGTGCCTTGGGGCATTTGCCCATCCCAACAACACAGCCTTGGCCATGAAGTACGTGTTGGGGATGGCCAGGACCAGAGCATCCATCTGTGAAGCACTGGAAATTCAAACAGCTGCTGATCTGGCTGCTGGTAAACATTCATTAACCCATTGATGAGTACTGCCAGCCAGAGCTCTTGGCCTCAGCACTGCCACAGGATATTGCTGGGCCTGTCTCTGTTGTCAGCCTCTGTTGTGCTCCCGGGAGAGGAATTCCTGCAGCCTCCCCAACAACTGGAGAAGGCTCTGAAGTCACACTGGCTCAACCCATGGGGCTGCTCCCTCCTGGCACAGCTCCCACATGCTGTGATCCCATTAGCAGCTGGGGGGTAAGCACAGCTTACACCAAACACAGCCAAAGAGCTGTCACAGAGGACACATCATTTCAGGGGAAGCTTTACAGTACTGGGATCCTGGAGAAAAAGCCCCTTTGAGTCAGTCCCCACCAGATATGGGCATCCCCCAAAAGAGCATGGATCAGCCAGACAGGGTCTTATATCCCCACCTCTGCCATACCCACATACCAGTGCTTGCTAAGCTTGTTTCTCAACCACTGATGAGCAATATAAGAGTCAAAAAATGACAGATTACCTAATCTCCCAACTAGAGCCCCTCATTAACCCAAAACCCAATAATGGCCTGTGGGGTTACCAGGGAGCAACTATTTGTATGAGATTCTCAAAAAGTGCTGCATGTTTGTAGCAGGGTGGTTTGGGGTTTTTTGGGGTGTGTTTTTTTTTTTTTTTTTTGCTTGCTTGCTTGCTCTTGGCCAAATTTCTCATGGAAAACCCCAGGACGAGGCAAACTGATGCAGTTCCTGTGAAGCCCTGGGGCTGAATTTGAGCTCACCCTGCATCCCCTGGGCAGGGAACATCACTCTGGTGACCAGGAATAACACCTGGGCTGTGGTGCTTGGCACCCCAGGTCGGGAAAGCTGGAGGAGACCACCCAAGGGACACCTTCTAAGCAACAGGAAAGAGAAGGTGGTGCTGTTTTACCTGCACAGCAATGGGGCAATGCTTGTCCATTGCACTCCAACACTCAAACTGGCTGTGGAGTATCCCCCAAAGATTTGGGCATTTTGGGACTGACTTCTGGAGAGACACCTGATCCTGGGGTACACCCTGGGCCTTTGCCTTTCAGCACTTTGCAGCATTTGTTTGCTGCAGTGGCAAAGCCTTCTCTCCCATTCATCCCTATCTGCTTTTTACAAAGGCTTCTTGTTTTCCCAAGTGTTGCCTTTTTTTTTTTTTTCACATGTGATTTAATTCACACAAACTCCTTCCTCTTCTGACTATTGATCTTGGCTCCTTACTGGTTAAAATAAAGTAAATCTTTCATAAGCAGGTTCTGACAACGCAACTTTTGTTCCTTCCAGACACAATTTCCTGTTTAATTTCCTGACTGTTTCTTACTTGGTAAAGGAAAAGCTGTAAATTGCGAGATTGCTTCAGAGACCTTCCTCTGACTTCAGATGAACCGTTAACCACTTGCAGGAGAGAGTCCAGCAAACCAGCATAAAACTTGTAAAAACCCCCTCAATTTCTCTTATATCTTCTGCGATTCGCACCAAAAGGAAAGGTATGCAAAAAATAAAGGTTGGAATCATTTTCCTTGGAAAAATCAAACAGGAGCAACTCCACCTCCAGCTGAGCAGGTAATTGCTCTTTCATCACTCAGCAAACTGCCTGTGACACATGGGCTGTGCCTCTGTGGTCCCGAATGTGGACATCCCCCTGCACGGGCTCTGATTCCCACTCCCACGCTCCTTTAAATCCCGAGAGATGCCGAGAGATTCCCGGGGTCACAGTGACCGGCTGACCCAACGGCACGTTCCTGCAGGCGGGGTCACCTGAGCGCTCTGTGCGAGGAGCCTGCTTAGGGTAATTAACGTAGTTCGGGTTAATTAACGTGGGCTGGCGCCGGACGGCTCTTAGCCTGAAGGGACACGGTGACACCCGGCTGGGGCTGTGTGACCTGGTGCACGAGAGCCACTGCTCAGATCTCCAGCCAGCAGCCCCAGCCCTGCCCGAAAGAGCCCTGAATTCTGGCACAGGTGGCACAGTGCCACGGCCCCCAAAAGCAGGATGGAGCCAGGAGCAGCTGTGACAGCCCCTTGGGCAGTTCTTGCAGGGCACAGCAGGGCCCAGGTCTCCTCCACCTGGCTCTGAGCCTCCTCTTTAGTAGCTCAAAACCTGGAAGTCAAAACTTTATGTAAGATGAAGAAAATTAATTGAGGTGGGAATGTCACTTTGGAAAACATTTATATTTCATTTTCTCATTTCATGTGGCTAAATTTTAACTTTGCCTAGAAATAGGAGATAAAATGATTGCTCCAGCAGGGATACCCAGGGAGGGTACAGCAGGAAGCTGCAGCATCTCCTGGCCTTGTTGCAGAACCACAGAGCTTCTGTATGACAACAAACACTCTTCTACAGCCAGTGCTTGGGAATGGGTGGAAAACAGCTTCCTGAGGAAGGGATCCACCTTATCCTAGCCTGGCCGGCAAGTGTTTCAGGCACAACTTCAGCAGCACCTTGGCAATGCTGTGACACCAGTGTAGAGCCCTGGTGCTGGAGAAGACAAACGTGATCAGCCCCTGGGAGCTTCTCTTGCCATCTGATGGGGCTGATGGAATGGGGAAAGTCCAAAGGCTGCTGACAGCTGAGACACAGAGAATCCAAATTAATTCTTGCTCTTGTGATATGATGGAAATGTGGTGTGGGGCCAGGGGCTTGCAGTGGAGTGAATTATGGTGAGTGCCTTGGTGCCCCTGGTGCTTCCCAACAGCTGCTGTCTGAGCCCCCCGGGAAAAGAAAAATCAAATTTCACTCCAGAAACCAAGAAACGGCAAAATTTCACGATGAAAGTGTAAAGCTATTTTTAGCCTTTATTTCAGCGTGGGCTGAAGCTTCCCCTTCCCTCTTCAGGCTCTCCCTGGGGTGAGAGGAAGGGCTGGGAAAGCACCTGGTGCAGCCCGGGGCTGGTTCCCTCTATGGCCCTGTGCAAATCAAGGCCACAGGGGGGGATGTCACAGGTGCCTGGTCCAGCAGGCCAGTGCATCCCTGGCCTTCTCTGCACAAACCCAAACCTGAGACCCACCCCTCACATCCCCGGGGCTCAAGGGTGCTCACAGCCCTGGTCAGCAGTGCCAGGAACATGGCGGGGGGGCACAGCCCACACAGGAGCATCAGCACCTCCACTAGAGCCCAGTGGTGGGGCTGAGAGAAACAAAGGGCTGACCAGGCAAATACAGGGAATGCCACAGGCTCAACCGCTTCCCCTTTCTGCCTAAAAATAAACTAAATTCCCCCCTGGCTCCACCCCCTCCCTGCCAGATATTTAAAAATAGGGAGAGGGGTAGGGGGGTGTCTGGCAGCAGGGCTGTCACTCCTCAGGGACTCTCATGCTTGAGGGGAACAGGCACGTCCCACAGCAGCACCAGCCAGGCACCCCCTCCCTGCGGTTTGGGACGAGCTCCTCTTGCAGGGAGCACTGTACGTGTAAAACACTCCTCAGCCCCGACATCACTGCTCTTACTGAGCACGTGGGCTCCTGCTTGGAGCTCAAGGGAAGAGGGCAGGGAGAGCTCCTGCTGTGAATATCTCCTGAGAAATGGCTGTGTTTCCAGACTGAGGCCATGCTGTGTTTGAACAAAAACTTCTTTACTAGGCAAATGGGAAGGTGAGCACAGAGGAGCATCCTCTCGCTGCACAGCAGGCTGAAACAGGGAGTTGCAATCTCCAGGCAGCACCTGAGAGGGTGAGAGGACACAGTCATAAGGTGCACCAAGGGAAATATAGGTTGGATATCAGGACAAAGTTTTTTATGGCAAGAGTGATAAAGTACTGGAATGGTCTGCCTGGGGAGGTGAAGTCACCATCCCTGGATGTGTTTAAAACAAGACTGGATGTGGCACTTGGTGCCATGGTTTAGTTGAGGTGTTAGGGCTGGGTTGGACTTGATGATCTTGAAGGTCTCTTCCAACCTAATGATTCTGTGATTCTGTGGTTTTGACCTGTGCACACCAAATTTCTCCCCAGTTACACTTCCTAGAAAAACCAACAATGTTTATATACACAGTTTGATCCAATATCCCCCTCCCCATTTATAGAACAAAAATATCTCCATGGCAGACACTAAAAACGTTCTAGAAACTCTGGGTCCCTTCACACTTCTCGCTCTGTATCCCAGAGCTGCAAGGGGAGGGAAGTGGCTGCTGCAGGAGGCTCAGGGCAGGGCAGAATTGGCGCTAGGGGCTCCCCTGTGGCTCCAGCCACCATCCCCCTGGGGGGACATTGCTTTTACCCTCTGGGGAGTTGGGGTCTTCAGTGTTTTGCCACCTGCAGCTCTTGATGTCTTTCCACCAACTGTGGAAGAGCTGGGTCAGCAGTTCATATCCCATCCCTACGCTACACATTTAGGGCTAAACAAGGGGGGCCAGAGTGAGAAACCACTTGGCCTCAGCTTTGTTTTGGAGCCCCAGCCCTGCTCTGCCAGGTCTTGGAGACACCCGTGTGGACCATAGGACCCTCCTTGTTCCCAAATCTCAGTTTTCACCTTCCAGCTTCCATGACAACCTAGGCTCAGGTCCCACGGGTGGGTTTTATTATTTTATCCCCAAGGTCTGGTTTCCTCCCTGCATCTCTGCATTAGAGATGTGCCACATATGACTGAAGGTTGAGCTGAGCTTACCTGAGCAGCTGAAGTTTGGATTCATCCTGGAGCACCCTGCAACTGGCAGAGCACATTGCTGATGTCATTTTTGGCTGTAGTTTCCTAGGGGTTTTCTTTTTTTAAAGCAGATTAAAAACCAAAAAAATGTCTTTACTAGGTGACAGCTTGACCCTGATGGAGTTCCCCTACAAAACAGGCCCCGCTGACCCACTGCTCTGGAGCTGGCCAGGCCCAGGCTGGGCTGGCTTGTCCTGTTTTCCAGAGCCCAGAGTGGGTGTTGGGGAGGGTGTTTTGCCAAAGGGCTGCAGGGATCCATGCTGACTGTCAGGGAATGCCAGGAGTGAGGGAGCTCAGTTTCACAGCCCCCGCCACGTGCTGTGTGTTCCAGAGGTCACATCCCTGCAGGCATGTGTCTTTCCACATCATAGCCCTCCTGCCCCAGATCCTCAGCCTTCCCATCTTTCTCCCCCTCAACAGGCTCAGGAAATCCCAAACCTTGCCCTGGCAGATGCCAGTCCAGTGTGGGCTTCTCAGACCCAATCCAAATTTCCTGGACTGTTCTACCCAGCCCTGAGCAGGGTTTCTCCAGCAGCCTTGTTACTGCCTCATCTCCACTCAGGAAATCTGACCTGCACACAGGGAAGGGAGATGCCTGGGAGAGCTGGAGCAGCACCAGACTCCTCCATGTCCAGGCCCTGCAGGGCTCCCAGGGCAACCAGCCCTGTCTGCACCCCACTCGGGGCTCAGCCCACTTGCAAGGCACTGGGCTGCTGTGTCCCAGTCCATGCTGGGGCTGAATCCAAGCAGTCCTTAAATAGGTGATTGCAGGAGAGCAGGCACAGCCTGTGTCACGGGGCCTTTTAAGGCAGTAGACAATCTCTGGACACAGAAAAATGTAGCAGCTGGAGCTGCGCCAACCTCCTCCCTCCCTGAGAAACATTCCTGTGGAGGGAGGGATTGGCTCCAGGGTCAAAGGGGAAGGCTGGGTGATGGCTTGGCAGAGAAGCGAGGCCAAGAGAAACAAGGATCCATAGCTGTGCCATGTCATTCCTGTGGGGTGACATGCAAGGATGCAGGGGAAGAGCCCTGTCTGAAGGATAGGGAGGTGCAGGATCCATCCTCATCATGCAGCCTCAGGCCAGCTCGGACCCTGAGCAGAGTGTGCTGTTCAGTTATTTTGAAGCCTGTTTCTGCAGCGCAAGTGATGGTCCTGTCCCATTCCAAGGGGAATCAGACACACCTGGAGGCAGCCCTGAGCCAGTGGTGGGGGTGCAGTGCCGGCCATACTTTGATATTCAAATATCTCCAGTGGAGGGCCACATCCATCCCAGCTATTTCAGTCCTAGCCTGTCACCCTTTCCAGCCTTCCTTCCAAACAGTTTTAGCAGTGTATTCCAACATTCAGAGCCAGCAGACACTATACAAACCTGCAGTGGGGTTCCTTTGCAAAGGGCAGGGCAGAGCCAAGCCTCAGCACACCCAGAGTTTGTAGTGCCATGGCACAGCAGAGGGGCTCAAAGCGCTCACCATCCTACATCCTCTCCAGAGGCCAGTGGCACCTGGGGACACCTAACTGTGAGGTGAGGGAGATCTTGTGACACGGAACCCAGAGTGGGAATTTCGATGCTCACAGAGGATTGTTGTGTTTTGTATTGTTGACCTTAGCTATTGGTTATCCCTGCCAGGATAGCTCCCGGGAGAGAAGAGGGATGACTCCATGGCACAAGGTCCCCTCGGAGCAGCAGGGCCGGCCAGTGATGGTGACGTGGCGGGTCCCGTGATGGTCCCGCCGGGACAGTTGTGAGTTGTGCAGGCAGGAGAGTCCCTGCCCTGCGGCAAAGTCTGGGCCACCTGGGCAGGGCTGAGCTGCCCTTTGCACCGTGGGCGGTGCCATCACACGTGGCAGTCACATGCTGTCCCCTCCCAGGGACACGGTGCCAGCACAGCAGTGGTAGCTGCTTTGTCCCAGACCCTGCTGAGGTCTCCCAAGCACCAGGTGGATGCCAGGCCTTGTGGGTGTAGGCACTGGGCTGGCATTGCCAAGGGTGCAGAGCCAGACCCAGAGAGATCCCCTTGTCTGGGATCAACCCGTGTGGGCTCCAGCTGCTGTGCTGGCACCTCCCAGAGGGGTTTTGCTTTGCCCAGTGTGGCTCAGGAGTGCTGTGAGTCACTGACCAGCACCAGCCTCCCACCTCTCCCTGCCTCCAAAGGGCACTTTGCTGGCCCACAGCAGAGGAGATTTGAAAGGGCACACGAAGTACCCTTCACGTCTATCCTCTCTACTCCACTGGGGTTTCTACATGGACCTGACCATGTGGAAGCAGCCTCCTGCTTCAGCCCAGCCTGCCCTTCTTGGTCCCCACAGCATCACAGATGTGCACGAGAGCCCAGGGCCAGGCTGCAGCAAACCTGCTGTCAGTACCCACAGCGAGAGCACAGCATTGCCCTGCCCATCCATGGCCGTGGGAGGTGGCGTTCCTCTTCTGTGGTGGTCGTGGCACTTGTCAGAGCAGCAGGAATGGCACTCACCCGCCCAGCTTCCCTTCTGCATGCCCCAGCTTTACTCCATTACTTTGGGAGAAGGACATTTAGTTCAAAATCTCAAGTTCTCAGGCCCTGGGCACCAAGGCAGTGCCAGCAATCACAGGAGCTGGCAGCACTCCCTGTCCCTGTGGGCACATGGAGGCATGTGCATGGCTCTGTACAAAGTGTGGGGCTGGGGGCTTTTAGGGAGGGCAGCTAAAACTGAGTCCAGCTCCATCCTGGCTTGGAGCCTGCTGGCATTGCTCCTTGGCATGGGGTACCTGCACAGGATGAGCAGCTGCTTCTGCCCTGCTGAGCAAGTGCAGTGATATGGGCTGGGAGGTGGCACCTTTTAGATGTCGCTGTGGTGTGGCTCAGCCTGAGGCCCCCCTAAAGGCACACCAGCAGTGTGGGCGTTACCTGGTGCTCTGCACGTATCTGGATGAGGTGGGATCTGTTTGGAGAGTCTCCTATGGCAGGTTCTGGGGTGAAAACAACCAACAGCTCTTTTGCCTGTTGCTGCTGTGACAGCAGGGCCATGAATGCCCCTTCCCCCAGCACGAACAGGGCACTATTTGGGGCTGCTTTGACCCGGGCCGAGGCCTCTTGGGTGAGGCCAAAGTAAGCAGCTCCTCAGCAGCAAGCACCTCTCCGGGGCTGGGAAGGCTCTGACTTGAGCACAAGCAAATACAGACTTGGGGAAAACACCTCTGGCCTCTGTGAAACCTCCCTTAATATGCCCCTGCCCCTTTGCTGTACATGCTGAGTCCATTTGGCATGGAGATGGGCAGCACAGGAGAAGGATGTCGCTGCAGAGCTGCACCTCTCCAGCCCTGCTTTCCTCCTCCTGCTCCACTCTGGAGCAGGGCAGGACTGAGCTGTGAGCAGGCAGGAGGTGCAGGGGAAGGGCGCCCTGTAGCATCACGCCCACATTCCTGACCTGGCTGCTGGAGCCTGGTTTGGCCAGAAAAGCAGGTGCCTCGCTGGACCGGGACAGGAGTGGGGCTTGCAGCAGCGGCTGGGGTCATGCTCCCAGCAGAAAGGCTGGGCACGCACCGGGATATCCAAGCACAGAGAGGCCCTGGCTAAATCCCATCGGCCGGCTGTGCCCTTCTCGGCGGCTGCGTTTGGGCTGCAGGGGGACAGCCCTTCGCCACGGTGTGGGACCACGGCAGGAGCATCCCTCCTGCCCGCTGGGCCGGTCGGCTTGCGGGGCCAGGCAGAAGAGAGATAGCCCCCAGCACGCACTGGCAGCAGCCTGCGTGTGGGGCAAGGACTTGTGGCTCTCGGCGTGAGCAGATCCCAGCATGGAGCTGCGGTGTGCCCTGAACCCACCCCTAAATGCTGCTGAAGCTCACACGGAGCGGGGAGCGCAGCCCGGGGAGGGGGAGGTGACCCCTCTCAGGCGCGACGGTGCCCAGCTCTGGGCCCCGGCACCGGGCCCCGGACCCGCGCTTGGCTCCGGCCGGGAGGTGGCGGCCGAGAGCGCCCCAGCGTCCCTTGCGCCACCTCCGGCGGCGGCGGCGGCGCGGCCGGGCCGGGGCTGCGGAGCTCACCGGCCCGGCCCCGGGGCCATGGAGCCGGCCCCCGGGCGGCGGTGGCAGAAGGTGCTGTACGAGCGCCAGCCTTTCCCCGATAACTACGTGGACCAGCGGTTCCTGGAGGAGCTGCGAAAGAACGTGCACGCCCGGCAGTACCGGTACCAGGCTGTCGTCTTCCAGTCGGGAGCGGTGGTGCAGCAGCTGTGCAGCGTCTGCGTCTTCGTGCTCACCTGGTGGTACATGGATGCCGGGATACTGAGCCCTCAGGGGCTTTTCGGAGCGGCCCTGGTGTCCTCCCTGCTCGGCTACGTCCTGTTTGACACCGTGGACGGCGGGGCCGGGCGCTGGGCGAGCGGGCGGACGCGCTGGGCTGACCTCAAGAGCACACTGGTGTTCACCGCCTTCACCTACGGCTTCTCGCCGGTGCTGAAGACGCTGACCGAGTCCATCAGCACAGACACCATCTATGCCATGTCGGCCCTCATGCTCCTGGGTCACCTCATCTTCTTCGACTACGGCGCCAACGCTGCCATAGTGTCCAGCACACTGTCTCTCAACATGGCCATCTTTGCCTCGGTGTGCCTGGCCTCGCGCCTGCCTCGCTCCCTCCACACCTTCGTCATGGTCACCTTTGCCATGCAGATCTTCGCGCTGTGGCCCATGCTGCAGAAGAAGCTGAAGGCCCAGACGCCCCGGTGCTACGTGGGGGTGACGGTGCTCTTTGCGCTGGCAGCGCTGGCGGGGCTGGCCACGGTTTCCAGCGTGGGTGCCGTGCTCTTCGCCTCCCTGCTGCTCGCCATTTCCTGTCTCTGCCCCTACTGCCTCATCCGTCTCCAGCTGCTCAAGGACAACATCCACGGACCGTGGGACGAGGCTGAAATCAAGGAGGACCTCTCCAGGTTCCTCATGTAGGCCTGGCTCAGCGGGACCCTCTGCTGTGGGCAGTGCAAAGGTCCTGGCTGAGGCACAGCCCTGTGGGGGAGGACACTTGAGCCAATAAAGTCTTTCAGCAGCGAGGACCCCTTTTGTGTTCCCTTCAGGATCTGTTCCCAGACCCGACTTGCGTGGGTTTGGTAAAGAAGGAGCTGAGCCCTGCAGAGCAGGGCAGGCGGGGAGCAGTCAGTTCTGGCCATGCAGACCCAGACTCGCAGCTCAGGGGACAGGGGGATGTGTCCCACGGAGTCCTCAGCCCCAGGACCCTCAGGGTGTGCTGAGCACTGCCAGCACTCCCCGAGGAGAGCAGGGCTGGCTGAGGTCGCTGTGGGCAGGGCTGCTGATGGACCTGCTGGGCTGAACACGAGGGTGGCTTGAACGGGGGCAGAGCCCGCCTCACCTGCACCCTGGCCCTCGTGGGTGCCAGAATAGCCTCACACCACCGCCAGACACCACACTGCCCTAAATCCCTTAAGGAGATGGGGGGTGATGAGAGGGCATCACACCTTCCTCTCATCCCTACCCCTTTACAGAGACAGATCTGGCCTTGCTGCAGATCCACACCCCGAACCAGAGGGATGGAGCTCAGCACAGCCCCCCATGGGTGCACACCCACCTGCTGGGGAGATGCCCGGCTGCTGGGACAGCGGCAGGGCCCGTAGAGCTCCCATCCGACCCCCTCTGTCCTGTGTCTGTCTCTCCGGCGTCGCTCCCACCACAACAGAGGGCGCTCCCGGCAAACAAGTCCCGCTGGAGGCCTGGACAGGACAGACAGCCCCGGTGCCGGGACCTCCCCGGCGCTTTCCCGTTCCCTGTTCCCGTCCCTCGGCAAGCCCAGCCCTGCTCCGGCCAGCCCGGGGAGCAAAGCCCTCCGGAGCCGGCACCACGGGATGGAAGGGATGCCCACACCTGCCCCAGCCTCATCTCCCAGGGCTGCATTTGGCATCATCCCAGTGTTCATGAAACTTCTCTTTTGGAAAAAGCTGCAGGAGTGCAGCTTTCTGCTCGATTCCCCATCCCAGCGAGCAGGCGCTTTTCACGCGCTCCTAGGGCTTTCTCGGAAATGAGCAACCCCCGGCGGAGTCCCCAACACCTCCAGCGCTTTGTTACTGCTCTTGCCAAATGTTAAATGTTGCTGTTGTTGTCGTGGTAACGACTACATCTCATTTTGCTTTTAATTAAAACCTGTAGAAGTTTGGAGCCCATACTCAGGTCTCACAGGGAGCACAGAGTAGCCAGATGCTCACAGTTAAGACCATATTTTTTAGCTCTGAAGAAAGGAGAGCTGGGCTGTTTTTTCACAGGGTGGTTTTCCAGAAAGCTGCTCAGTTACCCTCATGTCCCATCTGACACTGGGCTAATGCCAGTGTAACACGACCATCCCAAACAGATTCACAGAGCCTATTGGTACAGGGGCAAGGCTGGAATGTAAATCAAAAATAAATCAAATCTTGTCTGCTTGGCCCCTGGCTACCACAGCAGAGGCTACAAGAAAGAGTTTCTGTTGCACCCACTTCTCCATGGAGAAATTTTCCCCACAAAGTACTTTTCTCAAATTCACACTGTCAAAACCAGTTCTGGGCTAGGAAAACTGCAAGCATCGGCCACTCAAACATTTCAGGTGGTGGAGATGGGCCCAGGCTGCCACCTTCCCCTCAGCTGGAGCAGGGACCTGTGCAGATCACCCGTGGTCACCTGTGTAGACCCGCAGACTCTGATGCAGCAGGCTCCATCCCCCAGCTCCAGGGGGATGCAGCCTGTGTCCCACCCTGCCCTGCCCGCTGCCCACAGCCCCAGACGTCTCTGCTCTGCCCCAGGTCCTTCCCTTCATCTCCTTAGAACGAGTCGTAGAATTCTAGGATTAGATTAGAACAGCCTCAGTCCTCGCCTGGAGACCCCCTGGGGGATGGCTCAGCCCTCCCCTCAGCTTGCCTACAAAGACATCCTACCCACCCAAACCTGGGAAATGAAAACATAGGTCCAAAGCCTGGATGCACAAAGGGACATTGAAGGAAGGAGGAATGCAAAAGGGAGCCAGGGAGAGAAGCAGACACAAAGGGCAGGCAGGTCTTCCCTAGGACTTCCCTGACCTTCTCCTGAGGACATGTGCTCTGCAGTCCTGTTGCTATTTAAGCTGATGTATAAACGGCCATTATTGGTATGTCTGCATGCCTGAGGTCAGAATATCCTCTACAGAACAGGAATTTGCCATAACTCTATACCTATCCAGTAAAGCTGGATGCCCTTTGGGCATTTGCTACCTGAGCAAGCCTCCACCGAGACCCAGAAAAGGGGTCCTTGGCTGTTGATGCAACAAACACTTCATCAACCAATCCTAAGGAGTTAAATGTTCTTTTGCTTTCCAAGTTCCTTTCCCTTAAGGTTCAGTCCACTGAGATCAGTCCTTCCATGGGACATTTTCTTTTGATTTGAAGCTGGCCAAATGTGAGTAGCTGTGAAGTGGCTGGGGATCAGCCTTGCTCCTGGGGGAGCTGCTGACACTTGCCAGCTGGAATCTCCATCTCCAGCTTTGCTGCAGGGAAAGGCCAGTTTCAGCCACCCACACCATGCTGTCAGGGGGCCATATCCTTCCCCACGTGGGGGACTGGATCTGGGAAGGCTGTGAAGAACAAAGCTTGACTCTTCGATCAGGAAACCAAATTAGGATTTTGGTCCTAACCCATCCACTGCCTCATAATGTTACTGGTGCAGCACCGTTGTCCTTCTGCCCTTGGCTGCAGAGTGACCACCAGGGCAGGCTGTAAACAGCACAGATGAGGTGAAACAGCTTCTGCAAAAAGTCACCCTGTGAGCTCATGTTAAAGAATGTGTCAGGGGTTTCCAGCGCACCAGCTCCTGTGCCTTTCTACTTGAGATATTTTGGAAATGGCTACCATAAACCCATGGAGTCTGGAGTCCTATTTTCTACAATATTTTTTAACCAATATTTCATAAAAAGGTAAGGATTTGTGTGGGGGATTTACCACCATAAAATGCAAGAAACCAGTTTGTATCTTCCAGCCTAATGCGTGGAGGCCAGAGGGCAGCTGGGAGCTCAGCAACAGCTCCTGGCTGGGTGCTGTGGCCAGGCCATTGAGCTAAAATACCACCCACCTTTTTTTTTGTTGTTGGTACCGTGCTGTAGCACAGAGGGATAGCACTGTTCCCCCAGTGCAGAACAGATTTGTGAATAACCTGGAGAAAAAGCAGCTTGTTTAATTCAGCCTATCCCCTTTCCCTTTTACCTGAAGCATGAGCAGAACTCCTCAAGAGCTTACTAGGTATGAACACTGTTGTCTCTGTAGTAGTCCCGAAAGTGCACAATTCCTGAACTCTGCTGAGGTGTTTCTGTCTCAGCACCTGACAGGTTCTACAGGTGAAAGCTGCAGCCAACCTCAGCTACTCTATTCTTGGGACAGTTGTTTTCCTGGAACTGTAGGTCTCCATTCCTCCCTATCTCAGGGTGCTGGGAAGCACCTCACCCAGTCCCAGCAATTCCTAGTTTAGCACATGCAGTTCAAAGGTACAGCAGGGTCTGGGGTTTTTCCCCACTTTTTACTACACAATTGACGTTTCTCCCTCCTGCTCTATTAAAAGACCAGGTCTAAGTGAGAAGACGGAAAAATGTCTGTAAGTGTACAGCTTTCTGGGCTTAAATCCCCTTCTATTTTGAGCAAACTCAGAATCTGGTATTTACCAGCTCATGCAGGTGGTTCAGCAGCTCCCTGGATATTTTAGAGGTCAGCAGGACCTAAATCAGCTGCAACAGGAGGAACTGCCCAAATTCAGCTAAGTTGTGTCACACCAGGCTTGAAAACAAGCATGGGCTGGGTGTAATCTGGCCCTTCTCCACATACAAAGTGATCTCGTCCCCTCCCCTGCCCACATCCCGAGCAGCAGCACTGCAGCTCCCTCTCACCATCACTCCCTACTACCCAGGAATATCTTGAGCGAGCCCCTGAAACACCAAGCTGGAGTCCAATGCCCAGTGGTGCTTCCTGACTTACCTGCATGGCTTGTGGGATACCCCCTTTCCTTTCCTGTGAGGAAAAATAGCCAGTTCAACCCATCAGTTTTCCCTTTTTTCAGGTTGACTCTTCATAGACTTCTCTGGCACCCAAAACAAGCATATCATCTGATTCCCAGATTTTATCTTTCCCACAGGGATGGCCACATTTGGAATCTCAGAGGTAGCTGGGACTTGGAGCTACTTACAGCTGTTTGAGCTCAGATGCTCCAGAGAGGTCGGCTTGCAAGGAATTCAGAGGTTTAGCTTGAAGAAAATGGCCAGAACAGCTGCAATTTATTTATAATTGTGCAGATTGATCAATCTAGAGACTGTCTAGAGACTGCCGCAATCTTCTCCTTTGAGTTTCCGCTCAGCCAGGTGCTGCTGCTGGTGCACTGAACATGTTTTGGAACTCTGCTGGCTGTTCTTCCTGCTAATGCTAAGCCAAAGCCATTTATATGGAGCAATCCTGGTGGTGAATGAATTCAGAAGCAGTGCTGGAACTCCAGCAGAATGTCCATCCCTCCCTCCACAACCACAGAGCCCAGGTAATTTCTCCCACAGGGTAAGAGTGTCTCCATGCGAGAAAGAGTCAGTAGACCCTTCAAGAGAAACACAGAATACACTCACTCCTTTTGTAGTCAGAATTTTATTTTCTTTACATCCAGCCTTATAATTGATATCTGAAAATAAAATCTTTCATTTACAAACAGCCTAGTGCAAATTAAAGGTAATTTTGGATTTAAAAAAAAAAAAGTACATTGCATGTAACACAAAAGAAATGTGTGTGTTAGGATGATCTTCCGGGAACAGCTGGTGGAGGTCACCTAGGAAAAAACCAAAAAATAACCCAAAAAATCATAGGGAGAGGGGAGACTTAAAACAAAACGCCAAGATACAATAAAATGACTCATATACGAAATTATCTTAATAAAATGGGTTAAGAGAAAAAGGCACAGAACATGCATATTAAGGAAAACGGCAAGAGCAAGATTAGAATCAGCTGGCTCTCAGCACAGCCTGGCTTTCATCCTCACCCCCTCCCTTCTGACTTGCCAGTGCCAGAGAACCAGAACAATCCCATCCCAGGTGTGGAGGTCACTGGTCACAGGCTTTCTAATTTTCTTGCAGCAAATTATACCCTCTGGAAGAGCTTTTCCCCAGGCAGCCTTGAAATTCTGACCACTATCTGCTTCAAACTCTGTTCTTGCAGTAGAACTTTTGTGAGATCCTGATGAAATGAGGAATGATCAAACAAGATGGGCTGTGGGGTGGAGTGTCTGGAGGGGAGATTGCTGAGAAAGGTTAAAAACAAAGCTGGAGAGCCCCATGGCAGTGAGGGCCCAGAGCAAAGAGCAGCTGCTCCTCCTGGTACCCAGCACAGAGCACTCAGCTCTACCTGACCAACATTTCTGGAACCAGGCTCATCCAGGGGGACGTGACGTGCTCCAGCCAGAGGGGACATGTGGACACTGCTGTTCCCTCAGGGGGAGTGCACAAACTGCTTCACCCATGGCCATTAAAGACCAATAAAGAAATCTCCAAATGTTACAGGATACAGCGGGGATGTTCCTGCTGTGCTCATCCCACCTTTTGCTCCCTCTTTTCCCAAAGCCTGAGGACCCACTTAGCCACTGTGGTGCTCCCACAGGAAGCTGTTGTGCTCTTTGTGCCCTACAGACCATCTCCAAGCACTAATTGCAGCTACTTGGCTCATTCCTGATCTGCAGGAGGAACTGAAGAATCAGGACATTCGTACACAACCTTTTGGGGGAAATCCCTTTCAGGCACATTTTAACTCTAGCTCCTGCTTTGGAGGATTCAGTTTGGCCTTCTGCTCAGCGCTGAAACTCCTTTAAACTTGCTTTCCTCAGCAATGAAGTGAATCCCAGGTACTGCTTGTAAAACATTCATCCATTTCCCAGCAAAGTTATCTCTGCAGCACTCCAAGCCTCTTGCAGGGAACAGGCTGAATGCTTCCCAACGAGTTCCATCTCCCCTTTAATGACAACTCTAGTGATCTCAGCACAACAGCACCTCCAATAAATAAATCCTCCCCGCAGTCCCCACTGAGGCAGTGTGGAATGCTGAGATGATGGTGTAAGAGACAGAAGACACCACTCATAAACATCCAGAAAGTAATAATAAAAGCCCATCAAGAAATACAGTTTATTTCAGGTTCAGAAATGCAGTATAACATTTTTACAGCAGGTGTATGTGATGCTCAGTAATGACCACGGTTTCAGGAATCCACTCGCTGTGCTCAAAGGTCAACACCAGGAACCATTTACAGATTACGAAACCAAAGGCAGATGTTTTGGCTCACATGAAGTAGGGCATTAACATACAGAGAAAAAAAAAAATCAGAAAGGAATTAAGCGTTTGCTTCTTACAAAAAGAAGTCATCATTTACCCCGTCCTGGAAAAGTAAAGAGACAGCAGTAAAGCAAACGGCTGGCAAGGCGGGACAAATCATAGATCAAGCAAGAGTGGAGGACTGTCTGGACGGGAGGAGCCATCAGCATCAGCTCGCCTGCAGACAAAGCAAGAGGAAAGACGGGCAGAGTAACATTCATTTACACAAGGGAGCTGTTCTGCCCCAGCCTGGGAGCAGGGGCAGCGCCACAGCAGGAGGAGCTGTGCCAGGAGTACACCAGGAGGCTCCCCAGTGGCACAGGGACAAAGCAGGTCTGCTCTCAATTCGGGAGGTTTGGACTATTTTAAGACAGAAGGACAGAACTAGTCAGGAATCTCAATGGGCTGTACACATCATGGCTAGTGGACCTGTCTGGAACAGAGAGGATAATATTCTCTATGTTATACTTGAACACAAAATGCCATAACCTATAATGTATCTTCTTTGATATAATAAATAATCTACTTTTAGGAGGCTTACTTAGAAAGTGCAGCAAGATCAGCAATAAAATAAGCAGACATTAACTATGTACATAAGCCTTTTTGTTGAACATAGAATCTTTTTAACCCCAGCACAAGGTCCCTTGAGATCCAAGGCTGAGAGCTGTTCATGGCACGCGCAAGCTCTTCAGCTGTTGGTCAGCCATGGTGGGGTGAGGTGGAAATGTTCTCTAGGCAGAGGTCCAGTCTCAACCTAAATGCTAAAGAATTAGATGAGCACCTTCCTGAAACTTAGCAACTACACCACCCAGATCTTTGTGTACCTCACATAAGATCAGAAACATCCGTGTTGCTTCATTATTGTTTTACTATGCCCTGGCAATCGGAGCTGTGCCAGAGGGAATCAAAGAAAGGCAGAGCAACCTGCACATCTCAGACACGGAGTTCAGACTTGGCTCATCCCACCTAAGTAGGTCTGCAGAGGTTCTCAGTCTCTCTGGCAGATCCACAGGGTGCTTGCCCTGCTTTCCTTCAGGCATGGAGTGAGTTGCTGCCAAGGCTGCTCATCTGAGAACAAGGGACAGGATGGACGGGACTCACCAGCATCAGGAGTAAGTGGGACAAACAAACCCATTCCGGGCACTCTGCAGCAGAAGGAAGTGGGCCAAGGCTGGAGGACAGTACTTACTCAATTGGATGTGGCAATTTCTTGGGAAGCATTTAAGTGTTTTTCCTAGAAACAATTCCATGTGGTTTATTCTCAGAAGCACATACGCAAGAAGAGGTGAAATCATCAAACCCTGGATTCATGCTCACGGTTATTTATTAACCTGCACACCTCAAAGTGTTGCATTTAGGGCACAGAGCCAGATTTATATGAGATCTGAATGAGGATGCAGAGGAAGGAAGGAAGGCTGTGCAGCTGTGTCCTGCACCCTCAGCATCAAGCACAGAACCAGATGGTGCTGACACCTCACTGCCTCCTCCTCCTCTTTCGGGTAAATCTGCTCTTGAGAGCTTTCTTTACAATTCAGGATTACTGCTGAAAAATAGTTTCTTGGGGGCAGAGTAAAGGAGAGTGCTCAAGTGTGCCACCTACTTCCTTATGCTTGGCAGAAACAGTCATTAAAGTAAATTAGGGAGTCTCAAGTAGAGAGCATTTAAAAGCACGTTTTTAGGCCAGGATCTGTGTCATGTAATTGAGGCTCTTGACTTACCAACACTGCCCTCGTGTCCCATGCAGCCACACTGGCCTGAATCACCTCCTGGAGGTGATGCTCTTCCCACTGAACAAAGGACAACTAAGCTGAGTCCTTGGGGTATGGTGGGATAAACCCAGACTTGCAGCATCCTAGAATGGATTGGGTTGGAAGGGACTTTGGAGCTCATCTTGTTCCAAGCCCCCTGCCATGACCTGCCAGGGACACCTTCCACTAGACCAGGTTGCTGAAAGACCCATCCCACCTGGTCTTCTATCACCAAGTGAGTATCAGAATTCGGTATTTTGATATCAGAAGTGATATCAGAAGTGATATCAGTGATCCATGTGGCTCAGCAATTAAACCTAGCTTTCCATCATCAGGCAGCTGCCAGTCAGTAACAGAGTTCTGATGAACCCTGTTCAGATATACAGGAGTGCTAGTGAGGCAACAATAGGGGTTCCTGTAGCTATTTACAAAAATATATCCAACAGATGCAGCACAGGTTACAGCAGAGAGCACTAAACAGTGGAAAGCTGTGTAGAAGACAAGAGGAATCATCAAAATATGTTTTCTTTTTTGTAGTAAACATTGGTATGACTGTGGTTGTGTTTGCAACCTTTTCTTCTCATTTAAAGCTGATTCTGTGCACTTGGCATTGGAGATGTGGACCCGTTCCCCAAACAAACACCAGCCACCTCAGCAGTCTGCTGAGATCACCAAGATGCCAGTGCTCTGACAAACTCCATCTTCACCGTGCATCAGATGTGACCTCCAGACTCCCCAGGCATGTGTCACAAGTATGGGGCTGACAGGAAATTAACGTTAAGCTAACATACAAATCATGATGCTTTCCCAAGCTCATCTCTCTTCTGCAAGCTGAAACATGATGTACTGCACTGGTCAGCACAGCTAATCAGCAGCCTGGGAATTAACAGGCTAAATCCCCATTTGTTGTGGATCTTTGATTGGATTTTTCCTAATCATGGGGCTACAGTGTACTGGAGCCCTACAAGCAGTCTCAATAAATACATTTATTAGACTGATTGTACTGGGGGCTTTTGAAACCACCAATTGCTTTGCCTAGGGGTCGGTATAATTGTAATAGCAGCAATTCATATTTTCTGAAGGAACAAGGTCAAATTCCTCTCTAGTTTCATTCTGTTAACTCAATAAGTTCTCAGCTTTAAGGGTGATACTGACCCTAAGTGTTTAAAGTGAAGTAATGCAGTTAAGACAAAAGGTTTTTATAATGCATTAATTTATAACGTGCAAAACAAGAGGCAAAGACAACCTCTGCAAGTGAGCAGCTGCTAAAATAATCCAGGATGCACAGCCAAGCACTTCCCAGAACTTAGCTGGATAAAGCAACAGTAAGGAACAAGGTGTGTGCAAGGACCATGTAATGCAAAAAGAAAATCTTTACACAGAGGGCACAGGGAAACTTTATTGACTGGTATGTGAAAATATCACAAATATCTCACATCCAAACTCGGCCCTTGGAAAGCTCAGATGCCAGTCTAGGCTGGAGCTCTGTGAACTGGCTCCCACAGTGGGCAGAGGAGGAGGAGCCCATGCCCAGCTGTGTATGTATCTGTATCTCTGTGTCCTTCTGTGTCACAAAAGGACCAAGAGCAGTGCTCAGTTCCCTGCATCCTGCACACAGCACATTTCCATGCACTCACTCCCGTCCAGCACTTCCCAGGAGTGCAGTGGGAGCAGGAGGGTGAGCAGGCACTGGCACAGGACAGAGGGAGCTGGCACACACTGCTCTATCACATCCCAGCCCTCCGAACCACCCTGTCCCATCCTGGTGGCAGGGTGGGACGGTTCTGTGCTGAGTCCTGTGAGTTGGGGCACCCCAGCCTGCTCCTCACCAACCCAACCAACCTGGCACTGCAGCTGCCAGGATGGAAATAAAGCTAAACATGCCTTGTCCCACGCACACCCTGCTTGTTTAACAACATTCCTTAAAACCAGATTTTGGATAAGGAGAATTTATAGGAGAAGCAAGCCTCTTGCAAGAGAGACCTGAAGTGTGGGGCCTTCAGAAGAGCTTGGTAAGAAACCACATGGCTTTTCTTTGCCCAGTTTAGCCATTACAAGAGAAAACAGAAAACCTGGAAGGTACAAATAAAAGCAAGATTCCCTTCGTAAGAGGGAAAAAAAGCAGCAGATCAAATCAACACATACACAAAACACGGACAGAGTCAAGCCCTCCATTTGCTGTAGAGGACTGCGAGCACAGTTGTCTGGGTGGAGATATGTGTCAGTAAGTTAGCTAACATCAGTTATTGCAGAAGGAAAAGTCAAGGCAGAACAGACCTTCCCCAAACATTGAAGACCTCAATAAACACTGCAGAATGGACAGAGTATATCAGTAAAATTGGTTACTTGCCTATAGATGTCCATACATGCGACTATATATTGGTTATTGTGACAGTTACCAAGCAATTTGTTTCCACATATTTGGTTAACAACGAGTGACATGCCAGAAATCCTTTTAGTCTAACAGGGACGAATCTAACGGACGGATTACAGTGGGCCGAGTAGGTGAAGGGGGTGGTCTTCGACTGGAGAGAGAGAGAGAAGAAACAATAAGCACAAACACTGAGCACAAACCTGGCACCTCTGGCTGTTGTTACACAGACATGCATGTGCTCATGCACACAACAATCCTATTGCCACGTACACTGAAGCAAGACACCCCTGAGCATTGGCAGGCAGGCAGGCAGGCAGGCAGGCAGGAAGGAAGGAAGGAAGGAAGGAAGGAAGGAAGGAGGAAATGGGTTTGACATTTCTGCCATGCTTTACCATGTCACCCATCACTGTGCAAAGCCTGGGGTTCTGCACACACCATTACCTTCTGGAGCCACGCAAACCAGCAGGGGAGGATTTTGTTATTCCCTGGTTTTAGGGGTCAGTCCCAGCCTGGACAGTCATAGAGCAGACTTACAGGCACATTTCAGAGCAGGCAACAGGACTGGGGAAAACAGCCTGCAACAACTTCAAGGCCGCTTTGCAGAAGCAGGAAAATCTGCAGGTTCTTGCATACCTGGGCAAACTATAGCTCTATCAACGTGCCTGAATCTAAGGCACATTTTGAGGCTTTGTATCCATTTTAAAAATGCTAGTTGTGGCCAGGGCTGCTGGATTCATTAATTTACCACTAATGCATTTTTCTATCAACTTCAGGAAGTGCTATGGAGTCACAGATTTTTTGGGCAAGACTTAGATGCCTTCATTCAATTTTCCTGTGTACTGCAAACCCCTGTATTTTAATTTGGACTGTGTCATCCTCTGATAAGAGACCCCGGAGCAAGAGTTAGCAGCAGTGTGATCTCCAAGCACATTCAACCTGCAGTCCAGGCTGGCACTTATCCCTCCCTCCCTTCATCCAAGGATAACACCCCAACTCTGCTGGAGCTGTAGACAGAATCCCTCTGGTAGCTATGTAATACTTTACCTTTTTGTGTGCTGTAAGGTCCATCTCAGGGCTGTGTGGAGGTAATTCCATCAGCTTAGTTACAAAGAGTATTTTGTTGATGCTCCATTCCACCTGGGCCTGCCAAGCTAGGCCCATGCAGAGTCTGAGCTGACAATTGCCTGCACCAGCTTGCACAGTCCTGCCTGGCACTGCTCTGTGCTGCATAAACAGCCTAAGAGACCATTCCTGCCAGCCAGCCTGCTCCCTTAACCAGCTGTGCAGCACCCTCCAGCAGTGCTCTGTTGCTGCATTCATCCCAATCCATGTCCTGGCACAGCGGTTTTGCTCCCTTTCTTAAGCAGGAAGTACTACGTACTCTCTCTTAATTCCTTAACCCAGCCCAGATAACCAGGAGAATGAATGGCTGCACCGAGGCTCTGAGCAAGGTGGAAGCTGAGGCTGGTTCCCATCAGCTGCAGCAGAGCTCATTAATAATTTTTAATAATAAATTAATAATTTTCCCCAACAAACTGTGCAGCCCTTCCTAACCCATCCTGCACCTGTGCTAGTAGGGACAGTTGTGGCTCTGAAGAAAATTACAGAGGAAATGTGTCTCATTCTGCTAAAGCTAAACTGAAGATGAAAAGAATGTAACAATGTGTTAATCTTCTTTGAACTGGAACAAAATATGTGAGACAAATTTACACTTGACAAAAAAAAAACCTCATTTGGCTCAAAGTGCATCTTGTGCGACAATATTCTCTTTTGGTGAAGAAACGAGAATTTTAATCCCTACCATGCAACAAATACAAAATATGCCAACTAAAGCATTCAAGTAAATCAACAAGCTAAAAAAAAATAGGCAAAATATAATTTCTTCATGGTGTATTTTTCTTACAGGAAAAATGTTGCTATGTTAACTATTGTTTCTTGTGTTGCTCCAGTGTAGGTCTTCTGGACCCATTTCCAAAATTTGTAGTTTCATAAAGAACCACTTCTAAGGCTCTGCATTTCTGCTGGGTTGCATTAAATTATTCCTTTGTTGAAATGCCTCACATTGCATTGTTTAGCGCTTACTGAAAACATTGTATCATATGTATACAATTTACAAACAAGGGAAAATGCATACAGCTGTCTTCATATCAAATTTAAAAGATACAAGCCCAAACATGCATTTTAATACCAGGTTAAATGCAGCCCACTGGATTCAAATAATGCAATTTAGCCAAATTGCTATCTAACACAGCAGGATCAGAAACTGGAGAGCACAGTGGGAGGATTTCCTGGATATAATCAGTCAAAGAAAACCTGAACCCAAATCAGGACCAAACCCTGTTTCCTCCTTGAACCGGAGCTGTTACTGCACACTGACAGCTATTCTGAATTTCCATTCAAGCCCAGTGCAGACCTGAACAGAAAAACTCCTCATCAGCTCTCCCCCACTGCAGAGTACCAAGCACTTCAAGGGGAAGCTGATACCCCCAAGGGGACGCTTGCATGAGGAGCTGCTGCTGAGCTATCCCATCCTTCTGTCCCTGTGCCACTGCCCTACAGACGGGTGTGCTCAGCGAGGGGACGCTCCAGCCATGTTCTGTGCCTCTGTGGATATCCCACGTGTGTCTGGGATGCTCTGACACAAACACCTGCGTGTGTTTTCCCAGTGGGCATGGGCAGGCACATCCATGAGGAACGGGCAGAGCCCTCCTTAGCTCCAGCCCCTCAAGGGTGCTGCCTGCCTCCCCCACACTTCCAGCTCCTTAACCCTCCACACCATGACTGGGGGAGCAGGACCTCCAGTGGAGAGCACAGGTGCCTTCCAGAGGAGTGGCAATGCTCGGGAAAGGCAGCACCTGGAAAAGAGCTGCAGCAGCACCATTTCCCTCCAGCCCTGCTGCTGGTAGTCTCCTGGGATATCTGCACTTCCCTGTGCCAGCAGGGGAGGAAGGGGGACCGTGCTCCTGAGGCCCTGGGCAGAGCACAAAAGGTTCAGCTTGGGGAACAGACCTCACTTTCCTTTGCCATGGGCACACAGGATCAACTGGCACGAGCTGCTGGAGCTCAAGTCCAAGTGAAGGAAAGAACAAGCCCTAAAGTTGCCTGTCCTAGATTTCTCTGTCAAGGTGACAAGTCATTCTGTGACCAGTTCTACACTAGTGGTAGCATTCAGACCTTTTTTTCACCCCATAACAGGAACCTCAACGCCCAAAAACAAGAGGAGAGGCCAAGCCCCGTGTCTCTTGCCTCTCCCTGGCTCCTTCACACCCGGAGCAGCGGCCGAGAGCTCAGGGAGCGGCGCAGGAGCCTGGGCCACCTTGAGATAACAAAGCCAGCAACCAACTCCGGGGCAGCTGCACAAAGCACAGCTCTGAGGAAGCCGAGCGTGGGTTCGGCACCACGGCATCCCGAACGAAGGCTCCCCACGGGAGCTGCCAGCCGAGGAACCGGGACTGCGGAGCGGCAGGGGGAGCTCCAGCTTGCCCGCGGCTCGGCCGAGGGGGAAACCAGGGAAAAACAACCTCCCCCGCAGGCCTGCTCCGCTCTAGCTGCCATCCCAGTGAGTAAATATGTGACTAAGCCCAATTCAATGTTTAGTCTGAGGCCAGCGGATGATAGCGGCGCAGACGGCGCGGGCCGGGGCTCTCCCCGCGTTCCCGGCGCAGCTCCCGCAGCCCGGCAGCGCTCGGCGAGCGGAACCGAGAGGCGGCTCCTGCCGCGGGGAAAGCTCCTGCGAGAAACGCCACTGCTGCGGGAAATCCTTTTGGTTATTGTCGCTAACATCTCAGCTGCGTTTTCGCTTTTGGGGCCCTGGCCTGCTCTCTGGCCCGTTTAACTCACTCTCTTGTCTTTGGAGTTGTTGTTATTTGTTTTGGTGCCTTTTTTTTTTTTTAAGGCAATTGTTTGTAAAAGTTAGTGGTAAAGGGGCAGGAGATCACAGGTCCCCCCGGGGTTGAGTAAACGAGTCTGCAAAAAGAATCAGTTTTCCTAACTAGCACATATTAAGCAGACATAAAGAATTTACCAATGAAAATTGTGGACTAAGTATGTATTTAATAACTCCCTGATGTTGCTGCAGAGACTCCTCCTTTGAAGAGCTCAGTGGGGTTTTGAACGGAGGGGAGCTCTTATCCCCGTGCAAAAACTTTTTTAAAAAGGAAAAGTTTTTACATTTATTTTTAACGTAAGCAGCAAACACTCTCCTCACCCCCCCGCCCCCCTCCGCATGCTTCCAGTTTTAAAAGAACTCCTAAAAGCTTTAGCTAGGCAAATGCAGAGCAAAAGAAACTAAATAAAGCAAGTCTAGACTTAAAATTCGATCAGAAACATATGGGAGTTCTTCGAGCCTTTGCCTTTTGAGACGTCCTATCACTCCCCACACGGAGTGCACAAAATGTGCTTTCAGTAAAGCATGGCTGTAATTACCATGGGAGGCCCCGCTCGAAGATGGCTTCTCACAGCGCAGCCAGAGGACTTCGAAATAAAAGACTTTCATTTCCACTTATATTTGACATTCTTGCTTGCTTGTGACCACCAGAGAACACTTGTGGAAGGCATGCACAGAACTCTATTTTATGATACATCCTATAGATCTGAAGCTGTGAACAGAAGCCCATTATTCTCTCCCTTTTCCATCATCTTGGTTTCCTTATAACCCAGCCCTCTCGGAGTGCCCTGATATGTGACATCGTCCTTGTAGAATTTAACAAGAAAATACTTCAAATCTCTAAGCAGCTTTAAGACTGACTGTAGGCAATTTTGTTTTAGGTGACAGAACAAACCTGGATGTGAGGCATACGGTAAAAGGATGAACAGTGACTTACTGCGGGTGAGGAATAAATCTGGTTTCCTGTTTGGGTGATTATTTAGAGAACTAAGTGGCTTGGTCTTGAGAAAGTTATAATGCTTTGACTGACTTTATTTTTATACTGTTCCTCTGGTTTTCTCTGTTTCAGTAAAATCCTGAGAGACACACACCCTCTATTTTTACTAGTTCTTATATCAACCTAGCTTTTAAATGGCATCTCTCGACTTCCATCAGCCTGAGGATTTGAAGGACAATCCAAACCAGAAGTGAAACTAATGTACCCATCATGCTTGAAAAACAAAGGCAAGACACAGTTTGTAGATCTTATTAATTAGTAGTCTTCAGTCTGTGCATGCTTGAACTCTGTCCTACAGCAGGTGCAGCACAGCTACTGCCATCTCCCAAACATCAGCACAGGAGCTGAACTGGAGTGGAAGTGGGAAAGCCAAGGGGAGGGAGGGAAGGCACTTGACCCTAGTGACACAGGTCATAACAAAGCAGGAAAAGCAGAAAAAGGATGATGACATTAGGAGGACTAAAGCAGGAGTCATAGACAGGGATCAGGGGCAAATGAGAAACCGCACTGAGTGGTGATGAAAGGAAAAAGGAGCTGGGGAATATCTGCCTGAGATGGTCCCTTGTCCCAGTGTAATGGTCCAAGAGAATGAAAATTGCTCAGATTTTTTTCTGTACTGGAAAATGTCATTTTGTTCAACACAGAATGTCTGCAGTAAGCATTGCCCACAGGATCACTAGCACTGGGCAAGTCAGGAAGGGAAGCCCTCAGGCACAGAGCACAGTTTTTGAGGGTGGCTGATAGTTCTGAAGCAGTTCTCCAGCTGAACTCAGGCTATACAAATGCAAGAGACGGCGTGCTCAGACTGAACTGCCAGGAATTGCCTTGGCTGTCCCTACAGCTGAACCCCAAAACTGCAAATGACCCAGCTGTGCAGTGCTCTCTCAGTGGAAGAATTTTTTTGTTCAGTATAAGCAAGTTAAGGTTATTAGATGATGCTGTTTTATCAGATATTTATTTCTTTTACATGGAAGAAACAAACAAAAAGAGTGAATGGGAAGACTGTGTCCTTCCACTGGACACACTCCACCACAGCAGTATAATCTCCATGAATTCAAAGGCTTACACTGTTTGAAAGTACTAGTTAGTGAGGTTCCACTGTGTGTGAAGTGGTCCAAAATACGATGTTCCAGCAGAATAATTTATTATCTACAACTCAAGCTACGTTTTCTATATGACCATAATAAATTAACATCCATCACACACACATACAAATATATTGTATGTTTATGTGAACACTGCATTTTCAAATTAGTCATTTCAGGGAATTAATGTGTCATATGAAAAGCTCAGCTCGAATAAACACAAAATTAATTCAACCAAGTGACCGAGACAGACTATTATTCTTATGAAACTGTGTGTTCTTGTTTGCCCTTCACCAGGGAACATGTCAAGTAAGCAAGTGTGCAGTGCATCTGGGCAATACAGTCCCAGCCTTTCAAAAACCCTAGGTTACGATGGTCCAGAGGGCCACAACCGGCCATGAAGAACAGAAAGTTAGGAGTGCTGAGTTGGAATGTTCAAAATGCTGTTCTGTGCATGGAAGATGACAACAGAAGGGCCACAAAATCAGCAGGAAGAACATCTGATCTTTTCACAGTAGCTCAGGACCTGTGCACTGGTCTGTGTGTAGCTGCACTGTTTGCCATCAGTGGGAATCGCATACCCCACTTCTGAACACATCTCTGTTCTTCCTTCCTACTCAGCTGTGACCTTCCTCTGCCTTGTTGCCTCTCTCCTCTTTACTTACCTTGGTGCAAGAAAGGGAGCAAATGTCCTGGTTGTCACCTCCAGCTGGAGTTGCACCTCTTCTTGTCCATGATGCCAACTAATGGGATTACCACTGTTGTTAATGGAGCCATGGAGTGCCCTCATTCACTACTGATCCAATACAGCTCGTGGGGGACAGGAGAGTTTCAAGAGAGCCTTTCAAGATGCCTGCAGGTGCAGGAAGTTCAAATCATCACTGTTTCTCTCAGTTTATTCTCAGATGTTTTCTCTTCTAGCATAAGGCACCCTAGAAATGCACTGCTATTTGCCCACTCTTTCAGACAAGGCAGGAATTCCCTGCTCAACACCGTTGCTCTAATCCTGCAATGCCTTCATGGCAACTCTTATTAAACTACTCCGATATGAAACTAAATAATTCCTTGGGACAAAAGACATCTTCAGGTTCCTGTATTTCTGTTAAACAACTGCTATTGCTTGACTCTACTTTCTTTCTTCAAGTAGTGAGATGTTAAAAATAAAACCACTGCCTTCTACTAAATACTACTTTCTCTTGAGAGAGAAAATGCTAAGGAAGAAAAAAAAGAATTGAAACCAAACCAAACTCAAATTTTCATTGAAATTCATTCAGTGCATCAGCTGACACTCATACTATGTTTGAGGACTGCACTTGCAACATCATCTTTATTCCAGAATCACTTCCTTTTGATGCTTTTCAGGTTCCTTGTTTTTCTGTCTTCCCCTTCTTGCATCTCTTTTACTTACCCTTCCCCATAACATAGGTCTGATTTACACTAAGTAATGAAAAGCCATTTCACTGCCAGATCCTCTTTGCTGAACTTTTAAAATTATTTTCAAGAGTCTCAATGAAATGTCACTTTGTTTTAAAACAAATTTTTTTGTTGAATAAGGCAGGAGCAAGTAGCTCAGGAACAATACTCAAGATGATTACAGCTACCTGAGGTGCAGTAAATAGATCAAACCTCAGCCCTATGCAGAACAAGTGATTCTTCAGATACTTTTGTTCAACTGCCACAGTGAACTGCCCATCAGAAAATTCCTGGGCCACTGAAGATATGGACAGCCTGCCTCTGGCTGATGAAGGGAGATGCTGAAAGAAGTTAAGAGTCAGTGGCAGCAGACACGGTACCCAGGCTGTAATGTCTGGTATCCCATGAACTTTTGTTTTCCTTGATCTTCAGGACAGTCATCTGGGGGAGAGGAATATAAAGGAAGGCAGTAACAAAATTCTACTGCCAGTCTAAAAAAGAGCCATCTTTTTAGGGGCAGCAATCACTGAAGCTCCTGGAGCAGACGTGAATACCCTCCTGTATCTCTCATGGCATTACAGCTCAGGCAGCTGAAGAATCAGTTCAGTGCAAATACCATTCCAAATTTCTCCCAAGATCAGTACTGCAGAACTACAATGAAACTGCCAGGCTTGCTGTATTGTGACATTTTACATGTTTTTACAACCTGCCGGGATCTGCTTTCCGGCCAAGCCCTCCAATACCCATCCTCATGCAGAATGTTCCTTCTTTCAGTGCTTCTGTTGTCCCTATTCATTGCAGGGGGGTTGCACTAGATGACCTTTAAAGGTCCCTTTCAAACCAAACAATTCTGTGATTCTATTCTTTGATTCTATTCCATGACCAAAGTTGCAAGATGAGCCCAGGTTTGCACCTAGCAGTGTGACTGCCCCAAGGAGTGGGGCTCATGTTTCGGATGGGTGTCACAGCCACTGCCACCAGGCTACTGTTAAGAAAGATTGCCAAATATTGCATTCTGTGGCTTGAAAACTGTCTGAAAAACTCTAAAAGACAGAAATGCGAGGTGACTGATTTACAAAGGTGGCAGGGAAGGGATAAGTTGGAAAGAAACCAAGACAAGATGGTGAGAAAGAAAGAAATACATGGGGGAAGGGAGACAAATGTACCAGGCAGGAAACCAAGTGAAAGGAGGGAGGTGAAAGAAGAAGAAAACAGAATAATCGAGAAAGGGACAGAGAGAGAAAGGCTGAGAAAAAAGGGAAAATAGTGAAAAAGGACCCAGTGGAGGAGGGGATAATGCAGAACTTCTCTCTAAGAGATAAGAGAAAATAAATTGAGTCTGCTGCTCTTGAAGCAGCCAGCAGCAGAAGTAACATATTACTGGGTGTGCATTTCAACAAGAAATGTACATTAGACTGGCAACGAATTACACAGGGCTGTTTTCCCTCTGGGCAGAAATCACGGAAGTAATAACTGATATTCTCATAAGTCTTGTGATTTTGGGGTCCTCACACAGGTAGTTGGAAACATACTGTCTACAGAAGGGCAGTATCCTCCCCTTGGAGGGGCTCTGGTTTTGCCCACGTAGCTGTATATTCTTTTGATCACAGACATGAGATGCAGAATTATTCTTTGGCTTTCTTTTTTCATGAGGTTCAGCAGGATTTTGAATTCTGTCATGTAACACTTTTGTCTCTTTGCTTGCATGGAACAATCCTAATTGCAGACTATACTTTCTGAATATAACTTCTGCCAAACATCCATTCAAAGAGAACAGAGAGCTGTGCTCTCCTACTTGGGTGTTCAGATTAAGATCATCCAAGTCAGCATGCAAACACTGTAAGGTGGGCTCTCACTTACCCTGCCAGAAGAATTTGGTGCAACAACTATTTGATTACAATTTATATTCCATTAAAAAATACAGTAGTAAGCTTTTAAGGCTGCAAGGTCAAACTTTGAAGAGAAAGAAGATTCCCAGGCTCAGGCAGGATAACCTTTCTGGCCTTGTATGCTTTATGCACCATGACAGATTTTATTCAGAGGATCATGTGACATTTTTGCACAGAATCCCTTATCATTCAATGCACAGGGTTAGACATTTCATTACATCTTTTCAAAGAACTCTAATCCATAAAAATCCATCCCAGAAAACTTTGTGAATGGTTGATATTTGGCAATCAAAGAATTGAGTGGGAGCCTGTGGGCTGGGAGACGTCAGGCAGTAATGCTTTTCTGCACTGCTCCTGACTTTGTCTGAAAATTTCTAACTGCAATTACTGTCAGGTAAAAGTACCTTTTAGTGCCAGTTTGGCAGAAATACGTAATGATGGCTTAAAATGTAGATTAGCTACCAACACAGCAGGTGATGGAATTAGCCTTGGTGGCATGACAAAGGGGAGCTGCAGAGCTGTCACCAGCCCTTCCCTGCTGGCTGGCTGTGGGTGGAAGTAAATTGTAGGGACAGCATGTGAGCAGCAACAATGTGAATTCTCTCCCCACGACTTGCCTCACGTGCGAAGAGCAGCCCCAGCCTGCCTGAGGGTGACACACGTGCTCCAGGGTTTCACATCCTATGGGGTCACATTTGTCTCAGTGACAAAGGGAGGAACCATCTCCAGGGCTTTGTTGTGAAAGCCTTGGTGAATCCACAGTAGCATTGCAGAGCAGGACACAGGGAGAAAAGGGCAGCACCCTTCCACCCCTACAAACGCCATGGGCTCTGCTGCCAGGAGAAAAAACCTTTCCAATTCAATTGTTTTCCTTGTGGCAAAGCTGAGATTCCCATTCAGGACATTTAAAAGCTAAAAATCAAGCATCCACAGTAGAACTTAAATTGGTCAAGATCAGGCTTTCCACACAGGCAGGCAAACACATCAGGATAAGCTGAAGTGCTTCTAGTGCTTGCTTAAAGCCATCTTACCAAAGCAAGCACACAGCTGCATTTTCTTTCAAAATACTACTGAAGCCTTTTAAGAGAGAGGGGGAATAATCCAGATTCTGGCAGTGGGGAATATTTCACAAATCATATATGCTTTGGCATCAAGCCCTTAAAGCCAGGGGCCTTTACTCACAGGCTTCGCTGGGAGAGATCCACCCACCTCAAGTGGGATTAATTAAAAGAGGCAGGAATCATGCAAATACTTTCTGTTTCCTTACAGAAATATTCAGAGCACATAACCCAAACCAGCTTTAGAATCAGAGCAAAGCAGGGAAGAAAATTATTTCCTGCTCTCCTAACTCTTTTTCTTTCCCTGTACATTAAGGGAGGAACAGTGAGAAAATGCCAAGAGCTCACCATTTCTGTACAATTCCTTTGATTAAATGCTAATAAAGTAGAAGAAAAAAATTGTGTTTTCAAAGACAGGGGCTGTATCTCATGGTAATTTTCCACATTTTCATGCTAAATTTTCCACACCAAAGGTGTGATAATCTGCACACTGGACAAGGACAGTCCAAGTCTTACCCCTGATCTTTTTATCTGAAGACAGAAGAAAATAAAATGGAAACTTTGTATTTCTTCAGCATGTCAGGATTTTCAGCTCCATGTGACAGGTACAGGGGCTGCCACAGAAAGCTCCTTTGGAAAGTGAGATAAACTTTAAAAATACTACTTTCTTCTCAGGAAGCTAAACGATTTCCTAGGTAAGAGAGATCCCAGCACTTCAAGGAATCGCTGCACAAAATGGTGGTGGAACAGTCAGAGCACAGAGCACCGATTCAAAAATAAGTCACAGAAAAAGCTCAAGTTTCCACAAGAACTCTTCCTCAAAACTCCTTTTTTCCCCTTTTAATATCTCAGACTCATTTTCTGAATCAATTTCCTATGATCCTGCAAAGGCTGTTATTAAAACCAGACCAAGCGTAGCTGAAATTCCAGGGCTCAAAAGAAACATTTAATAGGCGCAGGAGCTGGCCACACTGTCCCCCTCAGGTGATTTCCCCTGCAGCCCCTTCCCTAGGATTTCCTCCCTCGCAGTTTAGTCAGCAGGAGAAACCTGAAGTTTCAGCAGAACAGCAAACCCTTCCTTCATGCTTTAGCACTGGAGACTTTTTCTGTCTGAGGCTTTCATAGCTCTAGAAGAGAGAACTAGGATCCAGTCCAGAAGATGTGTATTGCAGATTATTTTTTTCCACAAAAATGTCAGGCGGTCTCACATTCAATTCTGTATCCAGCCACAGTATTTTAAAATCACTGACCTCCTTTATCCACCACTGCTGTTCATGCCACCCCGAACTGAGTCGTTCCCAGGCTGCTTACCCACGTGTCTTTTGAGCACTAGAAAATTCCTTTCTGGTCTCCATCCCACCTATCACTTTGGCACGAAAAAGATGATCATCAGACATGCTCTTGGCAAGGCACCCAGGAAAGCAGTGTCCATGCACAACCACAGCGGGGAGGGGGAAGGAGACACGCTGGTTTGCAGGGTGAGGGGACAGGAGCCATGGTTCTCTGTGGCAGCACAGCTGGAAAAACTGCACCTCATCCCTGCACCTCACTGATTTGGCCTCTGATGGCACAGAGGAAACAGCAAGGCCAGCGCCCTTAGACTCAGCCCCAAGCTGTCCCAGCGAGGGGATAAGCCTTGGGCTTCTTCCCTTTCCGTGCGAAGTTTGGAAAGGCAATTCCAGGTTTCTTCCCAGCGGCCCCTACTGCAAGCTACAGGATATCCACCAAGGTGAAAGAGTGTTTCGTGGCTGGACATTGATGCAACAATGCCCTTTTCTTTCATAGCAAATATATAAAAATACTTCATTCCTTTGATAGACCTCATTTATTTATGCTTTCTATTATAAAGGGTAATTGTATTAGAAACATTGAGCCTCAAATTTATGTTACTGACAACTATGACAGATCTCACCTATTTAAAGAAAACATTTTATCTTTTAAAAGAAAATTCTCCTCCAAAGCTTCTCTTCTCAATTACCATTTTTAAAATTGAAAATGTGCACATTTTATTTTTTTCCTATTTAGCTGGCTCTTTTTTTTATACTATGAGTACTTTCAATGTAACAGTTAATTTATCAAAAATGGATAAACCCCTTTGTTCCAACATTGCCTTATCTGCCCACGCCTCTCATAATTTAGAAAGTTAATGAATCACTCAGAAACAGAGGTTTTAACATATATATACACATATATATATATAAGTGATTATGTGTATTACATCATAGTGAAAATAAACATTAAGGACATTCTATTCATATAACTTACATAAAAAAGGAGTTAATGCCATAGAAAATTATACAAATGCAAAGCTACTTTAAAAGGTTCCTGATAAATGCAAAGCCCTGGGAAGGAAAGGAAATAATGCACTGGAGATAATCTTGCTCCTTAACTAATTGCTTGGTACCATATGATGTACTCTGTCAGACGACTAGGGACTCTTCTCAACTGGCTGGAAATTATTGGCTTTGCAGGACAAGAATCAGACTCCTACCAGTTTGTTCCACTGGTTCTGCAGGAATTGCTCTTGTTCTCTCCCAGGAGAGCCCTTGCTTCCTCTGGTGAGGGTTCCGAAGGGCAGAAGGGAGGAGCTGTATCCCTGCCCCTCTCCTGGTGTGAGCAGGTGACCTCTCTCTGAGCCCTTATGAGGGTACAACACAACCAGAACTGGGTTTCTTAAAGTAAGCAAATTAGGGTCTTCCAACTGACTGACTAGAATTTTTTTACATTAAAAAATCTTCCTATCCTTTCAAACAGAGCATGTGCTAAAAATTGGTTCCATCAAACACCTTTGACTGTGCAGGGAATGCCCAGCTTTGCTTTGCTACAAGACTTCTCAACAACAGCGCTTGCCTCCCGCCCACGCAGCAGTGCACAGTCTGTCTGTCATGCCAGAGCGAGAGAACCATGCCCCCACCAGGAATACCAAACTTACCTTGGCACGCTGGGAGGAGCCCGGCTGGGCCGAGAGGGAACCTGGGGAGGTCCTCCATGGGCTTCAGCACTGGGAAATGGAGGCAGTGGTCCTGGGCGGAACGGGACTGGGGGAGCCCCCGACTGAGGGCCTGGAGAGGGAATTGCAGGAGCGGGTCCTCGGCCAGATAAAGGTCTGGTTGGGGGATTGTTTAATGTTGGTCTCCTTGGAGTTGAAGGACTTGGAGGAGGTGATCTGCTGAAATATCAGAGATTTTAAAAGTTCAGTAAGGTGGGGGTTTGGGCTTTGGGTTTTCTTTGATGTATTTTATTTTACTTTAGACAAAAGTTAAAACCTTTGACAGATGTTTTTTATTGGCATTTTCCTTTGCTGTCAGTGTCAGAGGATCACATACAATTAAGTCTCACATGTTTCCCACTGACAACATACAAGCAAAGAGGTAAATATAATGGATTTTATTACTCAAGTCCTACTAAAGTTTTAAGTGGAATTTCTAGGACATGGAGCCTGAGATGCTAAATTATTTTAACAGCTTGCAAAAGAAGGCTGAGTGGATACACAACTAGGGTGACAGAAGCAGCTGCTATTTGAAGCATCAGAGAAGCTGTAAGTTCACTGGACTGTCTTTTGCAAGGCAAATATCCTGTCTGGTGCTCACATAAACATACCCACAGAATAGGTATATGTGGGAAAATGTTTTGATTTTCCTCACATATGTCGGTAAGACCTGGAGGAGCATCTTCCCAAAAGGGGAAGGAGCAGGGAGGAAGGGAAGGCAGGGAGGGAGCCCCTGATGCTGACTGCATCTGCCAGTCCTGAATTTCATGGCAATCCAGATCTGAGGCTCCTCACCTGCGTGCCTGCTGAAGCCACGAGTCATCTACAGGAGGGGGAGCAGGGGTGGAGACAGTGCTGGTGCTGATGTCCCCAATGATGGCCAGGGCCTCCTTCAGGGCCTGGTACATGCGCAGGGTCTCATCCCGCCGCTGCACCTGCTCCGCCGACTCCTCCATCAGAGTGTTCTGGTCCTCAGAAGAATACAAGTGAGCCAGCAGCTCTGCGTTGATAAATTCTTTTACCTATTTCATCAGACAAAAAAAAAAAATCCAAACCACCAAAGAAATAAACAGAAATCGCCACGTAAAATACAATGCTGAACAAATACAGGGGGAGATCAATGGAAGCAGGAGATTTAATCAGTTTCTCTTACTACCTCACACCAGTTCTACTGCAATTCTGCATCTCTGAGGTGACACCTCTGCTTATAGTTCATTTCAAACAGGTTTCCCAACAGCTCCCAGGAGCCAGCTGGCATTATGGGCCATTTCTAAAGGGCTGACTGGGAAGTAAATGGCGGTACCATCAGATATAAATTCCCCAGGGAATGGGAATTTCAGGCTTTATGACATACCTGTCAATTACTTTCTTAACAACAATTTACCCTACTGTAGACAGTGTCTTTCATTTCCAGCAAGTCTGTCAGATTCTAAATAACCTGTCCACACATATTCAAACTGAAGGGAGAAGTCTCCAAGTAATCTAATTTACTATATTGATTTCCTGCTATGCCTGCCCTGGTTATGGAAACCTGGGCCACATTACGAGACATAAAAAGCTAGAAGTACTCTGATTAAATAAGACTGTGGTAAATAGACCAACTGTTGACCTACTAAATCCTTGCATTTGAGTCTTTTGTTGCTGTTCTGATCTATTTCTCATCTGGTGCTTTGTTCCATAAAGGTTTTTTGAGCTGGAGATACTGATGATGATACATTCCCAGGATTCTGATTACATAAACCTGAGCTCTGTTTGCATGTGAGTTTGTGCTAGCTTTGTGATTTAAACCATGACAGTGGGACTAAGGCAATGTTTGTGTTTAGACAAGGTCAGTGAGAGCAGTCAGACAGCGCAGGTGTGGGACCCCTTCCAGTCACCAGCAATGAGCAGGCAGCCAGGACAGACCTCACAGGGAAACAAAACCATATTGCCTGGGCTTGGCTGTCATTTCCCATTCACGTATGACAGGAGATGCACAAATTCTTAGCAAAGCCTGCAAAACTTTTCCATGAGTTTCATGCTGTTTTCCAGTAGATGGTACTGATCAAGAGCCAGAGTAGACTACTTTCCTTGTGATTGCCAAAAACTCCACATTAAAAACAGATATCATAGTTAAACAGCATCACATTCTGCTCAATGAAATGAGCATTTTAATGGCATCACTTCAAAAAAATAAGTCCTAAAATTAGATTAAGGCCAGAGCTGATTGTAAATGCATTGTTAAACCACAAATATCTATTCGAAAAAAATCAGCCTGTGACAATTATCATGAGAGGTCTCTGTCATGGGCAGAGGATTTGAGTAAATCCCTGAACTCCTCTGGAAAGGGAAGACTGCTGTGTTAAGGATGGTCCTTGGATCAGCCTCCTGCCCTCCCCTGTGCTGTACTAGACAGAGGAAGATCTTCCACCAGAGCCACTTTCTCCAGCTGGGATATGGAAGGGAAAGTGATGTTTATTCATGTTTTCTCCTTTCTGGAAAGCAGACTCACAGGAATGGTTTAAAATATTTCCCTTCACAGACATCAGGCCTGCAGTCAAAGCTGAACTGTAGTAAGCATCCAAATGCCAGTGCCCCAAATGTGCCCTGGCACTCTGAAATGGGGTAAGGTGGGCTTAGAACCTCATCAGTGGGAAGACAACACATGGCACTGCCTCAGATGCAAACACAACCCATCCCTTGACCTGCACTTTGGCAGTAACAAGTCCTCTGGAGTTTTGCTCCTCAGCTGAGATCACTATCAGCACTGTTTATGGAGCATACCCTGACTACTCTTAAGACCACCCCTCTTGTGTAATCCGGGATACCAAGGCACCATGAAATACAAATTTGTGTATGTGTGTTTTGTTTGGGCACATTTGAATTGGTAATGGTAACTCAATGCAGTTTTGTGTGGTAAATGTATTTTTTTAAGGTAATCAACATCCACCCTAGGAGAAGAACAAGGGATGCACTTGCAATACAATAATCTAGGCTTAGGCCCCAAACTATGCTCAGGGACAGCATCTAATTATTTTCTGTACACTGAGTTGGAATCCGATACTTTCCTTGAATTTTAAGTATTTGTTTATGGGCCCACAAAGTGGAAAAGAAGTTCTAGGAAAACTTGGGAGGTTGCAATTGTCATGGAAACAAATTCCTTGGGATCGATTTGTTTCCAGAGTTTTAGAGGCAAAATGATGGGGCAGCAGAAAATACAGAATATGTTCTTTAAGGGGGAGGGAGGGTGTTTTCATTTAACTCCTGGTGGATGGGTTGGACTTCTGAATACTGTAAGGAACACACACACAACTTAACATGACCCACCTTCCATCACAGCTCCACTCCTTTCCAGATCTTTGCACAGCCTTATGGCAGGGTCAGCACTCTTGATTCAACCATTTATTTCTCTTTTCAATAGCCCTGATTTTTTAAAATTGCTATTTGACCGATTGTTTTCAATATGGTCAATAATTAACAAATTCATTAATGCTTGTAGTGTCACTCTTCACAGCTCTTTAGAATGTTTTGATTCTTTGCCACAAATTTAAGCTCTGGGATAGAGGTGTAGACCTCAGCTCATTAGGAAGCCCAAATGCACCTTGGGACTATGAGGTCAGCTGAAAGGTAGCTGATATTTTAAGTGTGTAGTTTCTGTGTGCCAGCCTGGCAGGCTTTATCAATGTCACCAACAGCTGATGAGACTGAAAGCACAAAATCTTACAGTAATCTACTTCTGAGGGACGCACACACTTCAGAGACCCCTAAACAATTCCAGATGAGGAGGTGAGTGGCAGAAAATTTAATGGAAGCTTTCAAAAGCAACTGTTCACTGAGCTCTGCTGTTTATGAAATAAAAGCTAAACCCCAGCCTTTCCAAGGGCACTGGAGATAGGCTAAGTCAAAGCAGAGAGCTGCTAGTAATGGTCTGGAAAGAGCAGTGAGGACACACACTCAACTCATGAAGTCTAGAGCATGGCTGATTTCCAGAAAAAAGGGCAGTTCCATTGTTCCTATGGTTTTTTTGTAAAAACTCGCCCATGACTAGAGCATTACTTAGATTTTGACTCCCCTAAACCCAAGGAAGTTAATGAAAAATCTCTTGCCCTTGTGCAAAAATTCTGCTTGTATTAAATGTACCAGGAAATCCCACTGAAATTTCCTGTCCAACCACCTAACTCTTAAGTGCAACATGAATTCCACAGGGCTAATGAAATCCATCAGATTTCAGAAGGCTAGAGGTGGCTCTGAGTCAAAAGTAAATGCTACCTTTTAATCACGTTTGCCTCACAGCATATTGCACTTGTAAAGGCTGATTGGTTTGATGACCTCTCAGAAATGGTGCTGCTCAGAACTAGCAGGGGCTGCGCTTCACATTAGTAATTTATATGGCAGCAGTGGCACTAATATTAAGCTTAGTTTTCAACAAGGTCCATTCAGAACTCTGCCAGGATGTGAAGGCGGAGATCCCACTGCAGTGGAAAAACAATGGTATCTCAAAGCCATTTTTTTAACCAAATAATCTTCAGATCTAGGAAAGACACACACAATAAATCAACCAACCACATATGCTTATCTAAACAACAGTGTCCAAAGCTTCCAGATTTATTCCTTGAAAATTGTAACCTGAAAATATGAAGAAACCCAAACAAAATATGAATTGCTTTATGAACCCATGACAAAGGCCTGCAGATTGAAAATCAAGGAAGCACAACTCTGCTCTGCTGCTCTAACACATGGAGCTCCCAATTCCTTTTCCTGTTATATCAAAAAAAAGACATCAAATAAAAACCAAAACAAAACCACCCCCACCTTTATTTACCTTTAAATAATAACTTATGTTCTGATTAGGATGTAAATTAATTCAGTCTTTAGGATTTTGGGATAAGCACTCAAGGCAGTGTGCCAGCCTTTGAGAAGGCTGCAGAACTTCCAAGTACTATGGAATACTGGAATATTTTGTCTACGAGTGCGACATTTATTCTTCTCTGTAGTACCTGCTGTATTCCAGAGGTGTGTTTGAGAGTGAGAGATTTGACAGACACATTAAACTAATTTAGAACCGCGGCTGCTACTTACATTATTGATCATGAGGTGCATGATTGTTTTCGGTATCAAATCTCGGATACATTTGTTAATAATAGACATGTAGGAGTCCACAAGATTTCGAATTGTCTCCACCTGTCTTTCCAGCTGGGGGTCCATTGAAAAATTATCTGCTTGGCCATTCTCTTCAGTTTCAGTCTGCAAAAAAGAAAAAAAGCCTTTCAGGTTGCAGTAAACTTGAAATATAATTGAGGGAGAAACGCCTGGACTTAAAATGTAGTTATCCAGCGACATAACTCATACAAAGACTATCCACAGGTTAAAATAGGAAGTCTTGGCCTGTTTAACATTAGCGTTCAGCATCATGAAATTTACACCTTTAAAGTTTAATGCCAAATGAGATCTTTTGCACAAAGTACATGTATGTATTTCCACACCAATTTGTAATTTTATGTTAAAGAAAGTTTTAGGACAAAGACACACGGTGGTAAATGCCACACCAAGAAATTATCTCAGATCACTTACTGCAATACTTATTATCAAATTTTTTACCATTCACATTCAGCCAGCTGGACTCATGCAAGAAAGCAGCACCACAAGTCTGGATTTTGAATTTTACCCTTCTGTGGGTTAAACCCACCCATGTTATTTAAGGCTGACTCATTTGTGACAAATTTTGCAGTTCAGTCTCAGACCTGTTAGATGCGAATGGCACCTATATAAACAAAGGGTTTAAAAAAGATAACAGCAAAAGCATCATTGCTTCCAGTGCTCAAGGCTGGATTATATATTTCAGGTGTCTTTTTCATTGGACAGAAGAAACCTTCTTTGTATGTAAATAGCTGACCTAATTAAATACCAGGAACTTTAACTGGAAGCTAAAAGGCCTATACTTTGCTTCCGTCTGGCCTGTATAAATATAGGAGAACCTTAAAAAAAAATAGTAGCCTTTTGGTGAAAATCAAACTACTGTCTGAGGCTCAAAGG
Organism: Acrocephalus scirpaceus scirpaceus; assembly: GCA_910950805.1. NCBI lineage: Eukaryota > Metazoa > Chordata > Aves > Passeriformes > Sylviidae > Acrocephalus > Acrocephalus scirpaceus. The sequence goes on from OU383779.1 coordinate 28,768,461, forward strand.
TGCCAAAAGAATGGAATTTCTACCCAGAGAGTACAAAGAATAACATGCCCCAAACTCTGATATAATGCTTCTCCCTGAAAACGACTGCCAGGGCATTATTAGCACTGACTATAAAATCTGAATCTGTTCTGTGGCTAGCTAGAAGCATAAAATCATAGAATCACAAAGTGCTTTGGGCTGGAAAGGGCCTTGCAACTCATCTTGTTCCAACCACCTTCCAGGCAGGGACCCCTCCCACCACACCAGGTTGCTCAGTGCCCCATGCAGCCTGGCCTTGGACATGACAAACATGAAGAAACAGAAAGCACTTGCAAAAACTGAAGAAGCCAATAAGGAGAACAAGTTATGTATCAGCCAGAGCCCTGCCAGCACAGCTCCATTTACAACAGAGCTTTTAGCTAAAACTGGCACATGGCTGGTGCTTTAAAGATTTCTGGAGCAGCTGAGATCAGTATCAAACCCACCAGTGAAAGGCCATTAGTGCTGAATATGCAAATATGTCACCAAAGAAGCTTCTCCCTGCATGAAACTGGGCCAAGAAGGGATTCCTAGGTTCATGTCCCAGTGCAGGGTCTGCTTCTGCTCATGCAGCATTGGCAGGTAGACCACTTGTAACCTTTTAAACTCTAGCTTGGTCAGTCCAGTCCAAATGAAATGGCGTGTTTGTGATGTGTTAAGTTATAGTTTTGTTAAGAAGTAAGACTCAATGTACCATTTAGAAACAAAGCTGAGTGTTTGTAAAAGAACTTTCTAAACTACGGGTGAATTACTGGAAAAGCAGCTGATCTTTAAAAATAATTAGCAGTGCTTCCTAAAAATCTTGTGACTGTGGAGGACACTGAAAAGAGCTCTTGATGAAAACAGGGTTTTCAATGCTGTAACACTGATACACACTGCCTTATAAACCTTAATCTTTTTGTTAATTAAACTGCATATAGCCAATAGTCACAGTGCAAAGACTGTTTTCCTTAGCCTCCATGTCGAAAGAAAAACTAACAGTAATTTTCCCTATGAAATACCAAATAAATTAAAAAATCATACATCTATCATATATCTGCAGATTTTAGCCAAGTAACTGCAAACCAAAAATGCCCCCTTTCCAGTTCCCCTGTATTTGACATTTATTTTCTTTCTTTTCTTCTTTGCTGTCTAAATAAAGTGCAGTTTGTTCATGTATTTTTTTTTCCTTTTTTTTTTTTTTTCTCTTTAGATTACAGATTGCAATAAGATTCCTAACTGGCTAAGCAGCAAAGTGACAGATGTTTATCATTATCCTCATCAAGAGAATGTAAAGTAAAAATAGTAATTTGTCTCTGATCTTTAAGGCAAAGGGTAATAGTCTCTTGTTTGAAACTGCAACAAAACTGACTTCATACTGTTGATTTATTTTCTCTGAAATCAAAAAAGCTCAATCTTTCATGACTTTACAGTAATTTATTATGAAAGCTTCTGGCCATAATATTCCTAATGATTTGATGTCTCAACTGAAAGCTTTTCATGCCAGAAACCATCTTGTTTGCATCGCATCATGCAGATGGAAATGTGCTTCCAGCAGATTTCTGTGCCCTCCAGGACACCTCTAAGCATTAGAAAGCTTTCTTTGCTCAGCTGCTTCTGCTCTGTGCCAACAGCAGCAGCCAGAAATGAGGCTGCCTGGTAAGGCTGGGCATCACTAATGTCAGAGATGCCCTATTCCACCTCCCGGCCATTCTTTCACAACAGCTCTTGTCTCCCTGAGCCTCACAGTGACTCCACCTTCAGTGCAAGTCAGCCCTCAGCCCAAGCCCCTGCCACTCTTTCTAACAGCAAGGTTCCCGCAGTGACAAGTCTGCTCAATGAATAAACCCAAAGCAGAACATGGGAGCAAACCCTCTCAGCTCTCTGACCACTGTTAACAGAATGGCCAAGCTGAGCAGGAAAGGAAAACAAAGAAGGTGCAAACAGGTTTTCATGCCTCTCCCAGCAGCCAAGGCAACCTCAATCCTTTCAGCTCCTCATCCCCAAGCCAGAACTCACAAGTTCCAACAGCAAGTGGTATGTGACAGCACATGAATCTGGACTAAGTTTTTAGTCAGTTGACTCTTGCTTAATACTGCTATTAATTGTTGGCAGGAATGGAATATTACTACTTCAAAGGAACGCAAATGCAGTTACTTTAGAGAGTTCTGTAAACCTCCAACAATGAAGCTAAGGAAGAAGCTAGAGTGCTAAAAAACAGGTAAAGGAAATCAATTCATCTGGGAAAGCTCTAAATCAGAGTATGTGATGAAAACACACCACGGCTACAAAGAAGCAACAGGTGAAAAAAACACAGATGAAGAGAAGGTAAGGTGGGAGCCAGGGTGGTGCTTCCATACCCTTCCAACACACACACAGACATCCTTCCCTTCTGCTCCCTGCACTTCAAAAGACTAAAAATATTGATTTCCTGCACTCTTCTGTGGGTCTCACCTGTCATTCAGAAACTGCTCTGTGATCCCTGCATAAAAAGGTGCTACTGAAACCCAAGGTGCACCTACTCCGCAACTTCCCTGCATTTAGACACCTTCTGTACTAAGAATGTGTTAAGGATTAACTAATATGTCATACAAGAGCAGACTAAAAAGTGCCTGTGAAATCCAAACCACTTAAGTTTGTGGGAATTTTATTGCTGGCTCAAGTGGGACTAGGATTTCATCATTTCTACCAGAAAAGTTATTGATCTTCTGAAGATTGTAAACTCTTTGCTGCAAGAGGAATGATTTAGTGTGGTACTGGGGGATACAGGCATGAGGAACTGTGTGCAATCCAAAACAAAGGAGCAATACCTTAGGATATCAGGGTCATTTTTCTGATTGTAGAAATTGTAAGCAAGTTCAAGAATGTCCCAAGGAAACTTAATGAAAAGTGATTCCTTTTGAAATTCACAGTAAAACTGGGTAACACACTGAAAACAGTCCTGAGCTGGCCACACAGAGAGAGCAATACTTCTAATTTCCATGATTTCATTACATTCAGGGCAGCTGCCAGCATATTTAAGAATGTCTTGTATAACATTCCTGATGTCAGTTCCAAGAAGGAGCATTTGTCTAGCATTTTCATTAGAGAAGTGTATCAACCAATTTTCTGTAATCAAAAAGGCATTCTATTAACAATGACCAAGAGGAAGCAGACTGGAAGGTGACTGACTCAAGGGTAAAAATCAGAGCAGCAGCAAAGCAATGCTCTGTACAGCAAGAAATATGTCCATGGCTGCAGTAAGAAATTGCTCATTTAAAAGCTGCTTTCTGCTCTTTTATTTGCAGTTCCAAGTTTATAACAACAGCAACCACCTGAGAATTAATTATGCTAGCCAGATTGTATTTATGTTTAATTCACGGCTGCTGAAAATACATATAAAATCTATTTTATGTATCCCTGTCCAAGTAAGTTCTTTCTTTAATGCACCAACTCTCAGCACACTGCAGTTGTCCTAACCCCCCCCCGGCTTTTCCCTAAATCTTTACAATTGATTCTCTCTTCATTGCAGTTTGATGCTGGATATATAATTTAGCTAAGATCCTCTCAGCTGTACATAGCGTGCCTTTTGCCAGAGGACTGCTGAAACCACATGATGGCTTCACACAGTGAGGTTTTCTTACTGGAAGGAACCACAAGTAAATGACAATACATTACTTTTGTGTATTTACAACAAAGCAAGCAGCAGAAAAAGAACACTTCCCGGGTAGCTTGGAAGCTGTCCTTTTCCCTCACAGAGGGTGACTTTGCCACTCTCTTCCATGCTTTCAGCATGTCCTGACTTTGTACTGCTGTTCCCTTTACTGAGCCACCCACAGGCTGCCCCTTTCAGTTGCTATGCCTTCATTAGCAACCTTGAACTGCTCCAAGCAGAGGTTATGATCTCGCTTTCCCTCACACACACCATCTCTCTCACACCATAGCCCCCAGAAGAATGATACACCCTAGCGCAATTTGGTTCACAAGTATTTCACTCTCTGGATTAGCTTTAACAATCATTTACTCCAATTCTGCTCTGTGGTTACAGACATTGCCCAGCACAGACCATTAGCTAAATCCTCCTGTTGAATCCACATACTGCTCCCCAGGTATCTGCATGGCTTTAACCATCTCAAACATGTCAGGTTCTCTCCCTGCCTTATTCCATAAAGAAGCTGATTTGGAACTGTGAGACTGAGAGGAATGATGTATTACCAGAAGTCCAAGAAATCTGGACTTATATTCATCTCATAGTTCTTAACAGGTTGATAACTAATCATGGCAATCAACCCAATCTCCTCTTAGAGCAGGGATTCAGTTCTTATGACTATTAACACAGATACCATACATTTCAGACTTCAGTAAAGCTTTCTGATACAATCTCAAGTGACATTTTCATTAATGGAAGTGTGCTTTCCCTGGTTGGATGCCCACTGCCATAGAAAAGCTGTCAATGGCTTGCTGGCAAACTGGAAAACTGTATCAAGGGGACTTTCATATGGGCTGTGGTTTATAATGTGCTTATTAAAGTCTTAATGCTCAGGATGATTGGTTATAGCCTGGGTTTATTACACGTACAGAAGAGAAGAAACTGGAAAGGGATGTGAACAAGTTAGGTGACAGGACCAGAGTTCACAATGACCTAGAGAAACAGGTTCAAAATCTAGAGAAATTCATTATGAATAGAAAGTATTTGACTTCACAGATTCTCCTGAGTTGGAAGGGACCCACAAGGATCATCAACTCCAAGTCCTGGCCCTGCACAGGACACCCAAAGAATGCCACCATGGCATTCCTCAGGCAGGAATAAATCATTTATTAAGCATAGAGTCTGAGAACTTAGCCACTTAAGGAGCAGTTCAGCAGAAAAGGAGCTGTGTCCACAGTACAATATAAAGAGAACATGAGTCAATAATGTCTTGCTATTATGAAAACAGTCCAAGAACTGTGCATCCAGGGCTGGTTATCACACCACCAGAAACTGAAGGAACATTTTGAGAGTGTTCACAGGAAGCCATTGAAGATCGTTCAGGGCTCTGTAAAATATTACCTGAAGGGAAAAAGTAAGATAAATTGGGACTGATGAGTTCAAAAGAAATCACTTGTGGAAGGGTAGAGATGAGCATCCTTGCAGACAGCAAAAGATGTCAAATAAATATTTGGAAAGTGTTATATGGTAAGAACCATGAAGCACAGAAATAGATGCACTAGGAGAGCTGCAAATATCTTCCACAGATTAGAGCAGCATCCCTCAGAAAAGACCTAGGTACAGAGATTTTTCATTGAGAAAAAGAAATGGGCAACCTCTCACATCCCTTCCATCCAGTGGGTGCTACTGGTGCAAAATGGTGTGAAATAACCCACAACACTACAACAAGAGGGATTTCTGAAAATACAAAAAAAATTATTAAAAATTACAGTATCTTGTACTTTTTGTTCTATGCAAAAATCAAGTAAAAAAAAAAACTTACTGTGAATAGCTTTCTCCCTTCAAAGAATCTGCACTCCAATTTCACCATTTGCTGCCATGTACGTCTCTCACACAAAGGACTTTTACATAACCCTCCCTGCACTGCAAGTTTTGACTGAGGGCCAACAGCTGCTTCATGCCTTTCAGAACAGACTGCTGGACAAGCAAAAGCAGAAAGAGGCTGGCATAAGGAAAACAGCACCTTTGTTTATAAAACAAATACTACTTTGGAATTTGCAAACTTTTCAGTCAAAGAATTTCCTTGTCATAACAACATATGAAGTGCCCCATATTTATAAGAGCACATTAGAAAAAAAATCTAGGATATGAGATACTATTGGCATGGTATTTACTATTATTTCAGCATAGAAGGATGTCAGTGGATACTGGGAAGCTGCAAACATGGTGAGTTACTCTGGAATTCAAGTCATGATCATCATGATGATGATGATGATGACGATGACAACTCCAAGTGTAATGATCAGCCCGGATGATGTTCAGGCTGAAATTTATTGTGGATTTGTTACCAAATGCATGAAACACATTCCCAGAGACAGCAGCCTGAACCAGCAGTGGCCATTAACTGTGAGGGGAATAGGATCATTTGCTGTGAAAGGAGGCAATCAATGGGTGGAGGCATCAACCGGACATGTGAGGATTAAAGGATTAAAGCTACTGGCTGTGGTATGCAGTCCCCTAAGAACCAAAACAAATACAAGTCCCGGAGTTTCTACCAAAGATGATGAAAACAGAAAGCAAGAAAATTAGTCATCCACGAGGCTGATCAGGGGAATATTAACACAAAGACTGAAATCACACCTTGCCTCTCTTCTCTGTTATATACCTCCCTTACTTAGCAGTAACCATGCAAGAGAGGGTCACTAACAAAATTCTCCTTATTTCAGCAACAGTGCACAAGGCTCAGCTGAAGGATTTCTTTAGGAACAAGGAATTTTCTTATTTATTTTTGAGATTAAAATGGAGCAAGTAAGTGCTCAGTGGACAGACAGAGGCTGAGTGAATACTTTGCCTGAGATGACATGTTTAAAGTGTAGCTTATGACTTAACGTGTCTGTCTGTATGAGTTGCACTTTCTTCACCAAATGTAATCATTTCAGCGGTAGGTACCCAGAATAATGAATTACAATCATAATTGTTTGAAATGAATCCTGTACTGAACTCCTATTCCATGGTCCCTCCTCATTTGTTCCAGCTGAGGTAGTAACTTCTGGGTACTCAGCAGCCTGGTTGAAGTAAGTGTGACTAGAGGAGGAGGAGAAGGAAGAGGAGGAGGAGGGCAGCAGGTCCTCCATTCCAGGAGGGATGGGCTTGGAGGGGCCTTGCAGTGGGGGAACTCTGTACAGCATCCAGTGCCGGGCTCTATAAATTAAAACCCTGTCTTTTATTTTTACTTGATCTAATGCAATGTGTCCCCTATAACTGTGCTCTTTTCCGTAATTAATGGTTTCTAGGAAAAGATTCTGAAATTCTCCCCTGATAAGCACCTAGACAAACTTGATGTTTCCTCTCTGAGACACAAAAGAGGACGTTAAACTGTTTTCACCCCCACATCCCTCGAGCCATGAGAAGTACCAGATCCGTCTCTGCTGGGCCAGACTAAGCCCTGGTTCACCACAAACTCAGTGCAGCACCGACAAACGATCTCCATAGTAAATGATGCAAATAAGAAATGTCAGCATGTTCCAAAATTCCTCACTTAATCTTATTGCCAGTTGTATAGTCTGGATAATCAGTAAATAAATCCCTCTAACTTTGCTCAAACCCTTAGGGGCTGAATATACTTTCTGAGAGCACTTTCTAATTCATTCTCATTAAGCTTCCCAGCTCTAAACAAAAGTAATTTCCTACTTTTCTTAGTGTCTGAATTTTCCACTGGCCTCTGCAACACCTGATTTAGCAGCAATGATTTCTCACTTGTGATTTCTCTTTCGAACTGGCATTGTTCTTTTTCCTCAGACATATGCTTGCTGGAATAGCACGAATCAGCAAGATTTAAAACCTCCCATTCTCAAGTTTGAAGCCCCTAAAGGGAAATTGCAGTCATGATGCCAAGGAACACAGTCGTACGTTATTTGACTTTTCCTCGGCCAGGCTGAAAGCAGAGGGGGAGGAAGGGAGGAAGGAAAGGGGAAGGGAGAGGAAGATGGCATTTTAATAGCACCCACACTGGTTTCACACAGTTGGATCCCTGTGCTCTGGAGCGGCACCATTTCCGTTCCCCTCTGCCTCCCATTCAGCCAGCACTGCTCAGCCAGGCTCTATGGGAAGGGTTCTCAATTTTGTTTTCCCTGCATGAACCACATCGTAGTACAGAAATCTGTCTTGTGGACAACCCCCTAGCCCACCTTTCACCCGAATTTTGACAGCCCATTACCAACTCAAGCCTTGCAGGGACCACTCCACCCGCAGCCCAGATGTGACTAAATGAGCCACCATTCCTGACAAAATGGATTATCCCTCCACCTCTTGGCCCAATTCTCATAGTCTCTGTACTACCCACAGTAACTGCCTATCTGAAAAAAAATTAAGAAGAAAAAGGAATGTATTTAATCTAATTTAGTAAGTGGACACACAAAAACCACCAGCATCTTATGTTGATAAATCTGCCTTTCCCAGATGTTAATCATATCCCAAACATAGCTTGGCTGGAGTTCTCATCAAAACATTTCATTTTATAATTCAGGTCCTAAGATTCAAAGTTCTCATCCACATCAGTGGGTTTTCCTTCCCTCTGTCAAGGCTTATGGAAAAAAAATCTGGCAGGAACTCTTACCCCAGTAGAGCATCAATGATCACCATATCCATACTCTCCACTTTAAGTCCCCTTTAAAGCTGCAAGCAAAAATGGGACCTGCAACATTCCTGTAGCAAAAAAGCCTCAAAGCACAGCAGAGGAGGAATTTGAAAACATTGAGCCCTTTACTGAAATGTAGCAAATATTTCTAAAAAAAAAGATCATCCACAGAGGAGCATTTTGGATTCATGAAACAAAAACAGAAATTGAAAATTATTAGGGAAAATTATTTTCAGGTAAGTAATGAGTTCTGAGCAACTATGCTGTATTTAACATTTATGACATGGCTTCCATTTCGTATAACTATGACAAACCCCTTCTACGTATTCTATAAAAGCGCAGAAAATGAAAGATTTTTTTTTTCTTCTAAAAATAAATTTTATTTAAGAGAAGGTGAGATTTTGGTTAGTTAATACACATGTCTGTAAGCAACAAACATAAACACTTCATGTTATAAGACCACATTCCCCTTAGCACAAACCACAATGAAACTATAAAGTTTAAAGCTTAAATCACTCTGACCCCCTCTCTGTGGCAAAGGTAAAGGACATCAGTGATTAGGACTATGACTATATGGAGTTTACCTTTGCAGTTAAAATTACCTGGCTTTGCTGTTGCTACAAACAACCCTAATCTGGAACTTCAGTTGGTTATATCTGTAATTTAACTTTTTAAATGACTTACGGTGTTTTCAGTTCAAAAGGATTTATTGGTTTTTCCCCCTTCTGTCACTGATCAGCAGCAAGAGGTAAAGTCAAGACTCATTCTTCACAACAATGCCAGAGAAACCCTCTCCTCGTGGCAGCATGATGAGCAGTAGCTCACATACACAATCCTGAGGATTACAGCTGCTTTTGTCAAGAAGAAAAAACTGCCACCCCCATGAGGGCTCTCCCTCCCCTACTCCAGGGTTTGTGCCTGCTGAACAAAGCTGGGGGGAAGAGCTGTGGTTTAATGTATTATCCCAAGGACTGAATGTCTCACAGTGGAGCTACACACATGAAATTTCCCTCTTCTTCCCCTCTGGTTCTAAATGTTTTCTGCAACAGAATTACTGGGAGACAGCTATATCCAAGGGCAGGCACGGAATTTGAACCCATGGCCTTCTGGCTTGGAGGTGAGACTACTCCTAACTGAGCCAAAGTGACACATACATAATATGCTTTCAAGGTTTTTAGAGAGCTCTGTCATGATTTAAAAACACTAAGTCTTTGTGGTACAAACCACAGGGCAGGAAAGAACTGGGGCTCCCTTTTTACTGCTAATTTTAGCCGATGAATTGTTTATAATCTCCTGCAAAATACATAAAGCCTTATTCTGCCTTAAGCTAAGAGAGAACAGCCTTTCAAAACTGATTCTTAATTATACTGTTCCCCAGATAGATGGGATGGAGGCAGGTTCCAAAATTGTGTCAGAGTATATGAAGTGATAAAATGAGGATGGATGAGCTATTTTTAAACATACTCAAAGACTTTGAGGTCAAAATCCCTAAATTTATAGGCCTTATGGCTGTATTAAAACTCACGGACTATTAAGACTTTTGTGGCAAGACTCGAGTATCATTTCATTTGAGGCACCCTCTGCCTTCAGAGCCGTGTTGTTCCCTACCAGTCTGCCAAACTGGGGCACCCTGGGGAGCCACCTTTAAGCACAGGTTATTTCCCTGCTGCAGACAGGCATTTGGGAGATAAAGGGGATGAGACACTTCCAGCTCAGCACATCCCCTCCTCCTCTTTTTTCCCAAGACATTCTGCAAGTGAGAGGCTTGCCTTTCCAGATGGCCAGGAAGGGAGTGAGTTAGAGAGAGCTGGAGGAATCTCAGGCAAAAGTACATAATTGCTCCTTACTCTACCCAGTCTGGAAAGCCAAACCAGCCTCAGGCCTGGTGATACTTGCTCTGCACAGTCATGATTCCTAACTGAAGAGGGTTGCTGCCCAGGAACACTCAGGTTTAAACAACAGTCTAATGTTCTCTCCTACAGCTTCTTCCCCACCACAGGAAAAGAACTCCAGAACAAGTCCTGAAATACATTTTTGACTGTTTGGAAAATCCAGACTTGTACCAAAATCATTGTTCTACTCGTGGAAATAAACCAGGCACAGGCATCACCTGTGAAGGACTGGCCCTGCCTCTGCCCCCACAAGCTCCCCAGCAAGGAGAGTACCACTCCTAATCCCAAGTTTGACTCAGGATGAGTAAAAGCTGTCACCTGCTATACACACATTGGTTTCTTTCAGTAATGATCAATATATATGCCTTTTTTTTTTCAATAGGAAAAAGCCACACAGTGAGAAGAAACCAAGTTGGAAGACCTTTCCTGCCTCACAAGTTGAAGTGAAAATAACTCTCAGACTCTTTTCCCCATCCACATTCTGCATCACCTTTAGGTGTATCTTACTCTAGAGGCCAAACAAGTGGCAGCAAATGCTTCAGGGCTCTGAGAACACTGCAGAATTATTTGCACCATTTGCATTGTTCATTTTCTAACTGAGGTAAGGTTTTATGGGAAGCCACTGCACAAACAGGGGCTGCTGTTTTAGAAAAGACTAGATGCAGGTTAGAAACACCAGAGGAACACAACAGACTCTAAAGCTGTTTTCAGGTGAGGGGATTTATTTGTCCAATTTTTGCAATTGCATTTACCTGAGCATCATTTAAACCTATAATTTTTTTCCATTTGTATTTCCATGCAGTGATGCATAACATAAAATACTAATGAACTGTAGATGGTCCAATTAAAAGGAAAAAACTAGTCAAAACAAAACTCAAATCCTTTTCTTGATTGCATATGGATTTTTAAAGCCGTAAAACCATGTAACAAGCACAAAACAAAAGCCTTATTAAAAAAAAGGTTTAGTACAAAAAAGGCCAAGCGAGCAGTTGAAAAAAACAGTGTTCTCAGTCCTGTTAGTAATTAATGTACACTCACGTTTCAATCAAAAGGAGTCACTGGAATGGGTTGTGCATTTTATCACAATGCATTTATTATCATGAGAAGGTCTCCCACTTGGAGCAATGCTGGATGGATCCAGGTTCCTACTTAGGCATTTTGCACACATTTCATATTTTTACGAATTCACAGTATTAGTGCATCCTATAAGCATTAAAGTCTAATCCTTTCAGAACTTCCCTGTGTCAGTCTGAAAATCTTTACCTTTATAGGAGAATATGGTGAGTTCAGGGACACTTTCTCTCCTTGAGGTCACGAGCTGTCATTCCTGGATGGATACACACCCCCACTACTTACATGAGAACTGCTCCTTTCAGGAATTGGGCCCAATCCATCCCCAACCACAGTCACCAGGAATCCCCTTCCCAGTATCCACTGGCATTTACTTGAGACTCCAACTGCTTTCTTACATTGCTGGAGTGGCAAAATCAGTTTTAATGCTTTTCCTACAGGTGCCCTTCATGAGTTTGATTTTCAGGCACAAAGAATTCCTTAACTCCACACTGCACCACAAATCATCCTTCAGCTACATCCTGTACTCCTGCATCCCACTCTGCTCAAACCCCTGCCAGATTTCCCACCGAGTTTAACAGTCCTGTCCTATTCCCCCTAACTCCTAACTGAAGTTAATTTCTTTTCTCCAAGTATAAACAGAAACCAGCAGGTAAAAAAGTTTTATCTAATGTGGCACTAAGGCTGTGGAATTTACTCCCATGTGAGAATGGCACAATAAAGTCATTTGTTTAAAAGTAAATTGAAAACATTCCAGTCTTCTCAGGCTTACAACTATTAACTTTGGTTTCTGCACAGCACTGTAGAATGTCTGGCATCAAAGACACTTTGTACATTGCACTGAACTTGCACTGGACACTGTTAGTGGACCATTAATCACAGCAAACAAAGATCCCATGCAAACACAAAAATTACTGATTTTTCACATGTTCAGCATGGCCTAGCAAAGGTTAACACCACAGCTGCTGGATACTGCATATTTTGAGACACAAAGTGTTGACAAGGCATCTGAGAGCATGCAGATTTTTCAATTGATAATTATGTATTCCACATTAAACAATTCTTATTTGTGCCTAATGCTGTCTAGAATTAGACACCTACCTCAACATGAACTAGCACAACTTCAATTCAGATGCCTACAAAAGCATGTCCTTCTTTCACCCACACACAGATACAATCTGTGAGTGCAGGGCCACGGGTTAGTGGCAAGAAAATCTACGAGGATGTGATCCAAGGTTCACAGGAACCACTGCTGCAGGAACTGAGGGCTTATGGAAACAGGCACTAAGAGATCAACTCGCCTGAGGAAACGTGGAAGAGGAATGGGAACAGAACCAGCAGAAAAATGAAAGAATCTGAAAACAAAAACCACTCAGTGGCCAGGGAAGCAGCAAAGGAAGCACAGAAGAAAAACCATGGTCTGGAATCACAGGCTGTGTTTCAGGGTGCAGTTCACGGATAATGTCAAAGGAGAAATGTCTGTGTCACAGGAGAGTGAATTACTGGCACTCACAGGCAGTTCTCTGTCATCCAAAGCAGGGCAGGGGAAAACCTGAGCCATGAACCTTGAAGCTTCCTATCTGACAGGATGATTTCCGTTGGGTTCCTCAGACCACGCTTTCACAGACAAAATTCTTGCACCAGCTTTCTCAGGTGAGAGAAACTTTACTGCAAAATCATCATTCTCTCTTAACCAGGGCAGGAGGTAGGAATGGAAGCAGTGAGGGAATAAATTGCTACCTTCAAAAAAACCAAACCAACCCAACCAACCAACAAAACAAAAAAACCCCCAAAAAACAAAACAAAACAAAACAGCTATGCACAAGCCCCTGAAATTATCATGGATATCCACCCATACCCAGACATCAGCTCCCAGCAATGTAGCAGCTCCTGCTACTGCCCAAGGAGTGGGTGCAGAATCACAGCATGAAGGTACCAGGATGGTACTTGGTTCTGTGGAACAGTGAATGCAGCATGTAGACTCAACAAAATGAGGAGAAAATTGATGCAAGGACAGGCTTGTTAGTCAAACCATGACTATATGCAAGGCTCTTGAACATGCTTCTAAAGAGAGACCTTAAATAAAATTTAAAAAAGAAAAAAAAAGATGGCAGAGCATGCCAAACTCAGTAAGTTAACTGGTTTTCCTAACTGAAGAAAACTTGACAGATTTTTGGTTCAGCAAAGTAATACCCTTAGGAGACTGGCTAATAAGCTTATAAAGATGAGTATTAATGAAAGAATAGTGCAGTAAAACAACTCTCTAACAGATAAATAAGTTATAATGTGCAAAGAAGAACTAGCAGCCTTGAAGGATTTAATCATCAAGGTGTTGAATGGATGGGTCTTACTGAAATAAAATAGCATAAGCTTGCCAGTTAGATTTGATTCTGCCCATTAGACAGAATTGTGAGGTAGTGTCAACACAATGGGAGATTGAACACTGTCCTGGAAGACACAGATAGCTTCAAGGATGGGAAAAACAGAAACAGGATCAAATCATAGCTATATGCTGACAGACCAATGACAGCGGCTGCATGGGACAGGGAGCTCATCAGCTGGCAATAAAAATGGAAAGGAAAGCCCAGGGACATCCAACTGAGCATCAGATGTGGCCATGGAAGGAGCACACATGCTGGTGCTCTCTGTTCAGAGCAATGCATGTCCAGCAGAGGTAACACTGTTTTGTACAGGACTGACGGAGGAGGCCAGGAGACTTCTGGTGACAGATAACACTTGACACTTCCATATTCTCAGGGCTGCTGTGCTATTTCCTTAAGAGTCAAATGAAATTCCATGTAGAGAACAAGAGTATTTTATTTGCATTGAAAGTGCTTTTCAGCGTCCCCCGGGTAGAGCAGTGCAGCCTTTGAGAGCCTTGGACAGTTAAACTGGAATAACTCTGCCTCTTATATGAACTATATGGCCCTCTTCCTTCCTCCCACATGAGATCCTTGTCCATGTTCCAAACCATACTCCCCTGCCTTCAAGCTGGAAAGTGCTCTGCAGCAGCTCTCACATTAAGCTGGGGAGTATATAAGGGAGGAAAGAGGAAAGGGATTTGGATAGTACTCTCCAAAAACTCCCGTGCACTCACTGATCCACCCAAAGCTGCTTCTGCTGCTTAGTGGAACTGGAAAAAGAGGAAATATGGCCTTTAGAGAAGACTTCTCTTAGGCTATTGGGCAAGGAGGTTTTTGTTTGAGCACTTTCTTCATGTGGCTAGAGAAGCAGTGCATGTTCCAAAGGTGTGTGCAGAAGAATTTAGGGAGCCGGGTCAGACTAGAGTAGAGCAGCAGTGCAAAGAAACAATTCCTGACTTTTGAAGCAGGATTTTCTATTGCTGTCTCCAAACCAGAGGATCAGTCCTCTGAGTTTTCATCTTGTGAGAGAAGAGCAGGCAGCTGAAAAGGCAGGTAAATAGCTGACTACAGATGTTGATGCTCCTGTCAGCTGCTGGTTACAGCTTCCATGTAATGGAGGAGGGAAGGAAAAACTTTTTCCAAGACCCTAAAATTAACATTTAAAGCAATGAAAGCAAGTTGGACTGGACTATCAGTACTACGGACACTTGAGACAGTGACCATGTCTGAGACTGATCTCATCTAACAGACTGATCTCATCTAACTTTTGATCCTTTGATCCACTTTAGTGGATCAAATGACACACTTGAGGATCTGCTATTCCAGCTGAAACTCCATATCCATCTCATGAAAAGTTTTGGGGTGTTTATCAGAAGGGGAATGGTAGAAAGTGGTGAGAGAGAGGTAAACTCCTCAAAATATAATTTGTTTTCTGACTACATTCATTTCATAAGAAAAAACCAAAAAGGAGTTCATCTTAAATTACAAGCATACAGACAAGCTTTCTCAGCCCCAGAAATTCATCCTACACGTTGATTAATGATCAAACTACTAGAGCTTTAGCATGAAAAATGGGCTAGGCTTCAACTGAAGATTGCCTGTAGCTAATGATGCAGTGGAATGAACATTTTCATTCCAGCTAAACCATTCCTGTTCCTGTAAAAATAAAGAAATCCAATCTTGGGTTATGAAAAAGACTCTTCAAATTCTGCATACGTCTTGGGTTAAAATAATGCTCTGCATTTTAACAGATCTGTAAATACAGAGTATGTTATCTGGGAAGTCAGACACCCATATGATTACACACATGTACACACAGTTTATAAATATCTGAGGTGAGGTCAGGGAATGGAAGAGAAGTTGGTAAGTGTAGCCTAGAATTTCACACGTATGGGCACATTACTGAGTTAGTAGATTTAACATAGCTCCTGTCGCAGGCTCAAAAATGCAAAATGTAATAAAAAACCCCACAAGGAAGTGCAGTGGGCTGCACAGCATCTGCCTGGCAAGGCGGCTGACACGGGCACAACTTGCCCGGAAATCTCCTTGTGGTTCAGCCCCTGGCGCCATCAGTTGGGCTTGAACTCAAAAGCTGTGGAGGGAGGTAATTAAAAGTGACTCTGCAGCACTGCTGCAGCCACTGAAAGAGGATGCGAAAGGATTCAGGCATATGCAAAGGAAGGGATGTGTCTATCCAGCTCTAGTGATTTCCATTATGGAAACACAGCACTTTCCAGCTTTTAACCTTTATGCTGCTGAAGTCACCTATCAACGTTCTTTAAAATTTTGTTTTCATTTCAGCACATGAAATGCAAACTCCAGTTTGGGTAATGTCAACAGCACATTCTCCCTTAAACCACAAGGAAGGTGCAGAGTTGAAAAAGCAGCACAAGGTAGAAAGCCGAGAAGTGGAATTACACACACACAGTGATCACCACCAGCACGTCCGCTGGCCAGAAGAGTGATTTTCAAGACTATGGAACTCAGAGAGAGTGTGAGGGAAAGCCAGGAGGTTCAAACCATCCTGCTGGCTGCAGGAACAACTATTAAAAGAAATTAAAAGGAAAGTCAGACCCCAGAAAGAGCACAAGACACTGTGTTCCAACTCTAACCAGCTGAAGGAAAGTTTATATAAAAACAATCACTTTGTTAGTGACTCATAAGGAAAGAATCCCCAAGCTTTCTTCAGGGAAACCCCAGTAAATAACATGTCTAAAAACACATTAAGATGGTGCTGTCTGTTCTGTTACAATGTTCAGTGCACATGACAAAACCTTTGGCATAAGAACAACCTACCAAGCAGAGATCCTTTTGGGAAACCCAAAAAGAACTGCTGTGGCTGCTTGCTAAGTCTGCCTCATATTCCAGCTCTTGTGTGACATGTCTAATGCAAACTGGGAGAAAGTGGGAAAAAACTCTTTTTTACAGCTCCTCTGTTGACTACATGCAGGTGCACTCTCAAGATAAATAAATGCCTGGATTTCAATGCATTCTGCAGGTTGAAAACTAAATGTTACATTCAAGTATCCTGCCATACCACATCCAAAGATGGAGTGGAAAGGTCACTGCATCTCTCTCTGAAGCATGTTATCAGACACAGCAGGCTGGGCAAAGAACAATCCTCTGTCCAAAGAAGGGATGGATATACTTTGCAATGTAGAACTTCTTTGGCTATGAAGCGGTTTTTTCCTTTTATTTTCTTTCTTCTTTTTTTTTTTTTTTTTAAATTAGCACAACATTTTGGAAGTATGTTACGTGTTTTTAAGCATACCTTCCAGAATGAGACTTTAAAATCAGTAAATTTGTAAAAATATCAGAAATCACAGTGGTTTCCCAACAAATGACCAGATCTGAACACTGTAATGTCTGAACCTGGACTGACTAGGAAATTCCAGGTAGGAATATTAACAGAAACATTCTGTGCCAAGCAAAGATTATGTTCTGTAGCAAAACCACTTAGTTTTGCAGATATCCAAGAGGACTGAATGGGAACCTGGGAACAACTTCTTAGCAATTTTATCTCACTATCTGGTGAGCTTTTAGTCCAAGTGTGAATGTGGATATTTTATTTAGCTCTGGAAACCTCCCCTGACCAAAGTTATACCTTTACATACTGAATAGAACATGTTTTAGTTTATTCTCAGCTGCTGTAGAGCCATAGCAGACTCCAGAAGCCTTCCAGGATATAGCTAGAAAAGTGTCAAAAAATATATAGAAAGTTGAAAGCATTGAATAGTCATTGCCAAGGGGCTGAGAAGTTACCATAGTAAAGCAGTGTTTTTACCCAAATGTTCAGCAATAAAAGCAGTAGCATCATCAATATTTGAACTGTAATTTTCCATTGTCAGTTGGGGGTTGAATTTGGAAGGAATGAAAATCTATCAGGTATTTGTGACTACAGCTTAATGTTCTTGTCCATATGATGAAACATGTTTTATAAAAGGCTATGAAACATCATTCTAAAGGCCACCAATGCTCAAGAAGCTGCAAATAAGATATAGGAAACTCCTTTAAAAAGGGAGCATCTTTTAGGTCAAGTAAACCATTCCAACATCCCTAATGGAAGATTCAACAGGAAGACTTTGCCTGAAAAAAACCCTAGCAATGCAGGAGAGAGGAATAGGTTACACTGAGAGAGTCACTAGAGAAAAGATGTGCATTTAAGTACTCCATTGGAAATTTGAGTTCCCTTGCTTTACTGCACAAAGACAATTGCTTAAGAACCTGGCACTTCCAGGGACCCACCGTGAATGAAGAGACAGTGAAGCAGTTCACAGCCAAGAGATGCAGACTTGGAGGGAATAATCATTGATTATTCTAAACACAGACTCCTAAAAATACAATTCCCCAGTAGGAACCCATCTGTAAAGACCAGAATTTTGATGGGAAAATGTTGATGGTTATATACACTAAAAGAAGCCCATCCAGTGTGCCTGAACAAAGACATTAACAAGGGTCTTGGAAAATACAATACACATCCAGTCCTGGGTACACAAAAGGAGGGAGAACTTCAAATGGATGCCTTCATCTAGGACATTTCAAAAGGATTATTGATCTTTTATCACTTGAACAACTGATTCAACACACGCTTTTGCGCAATTTTCAATCATACTCTAAGCTGAGGTGGATCCACCATGTAAGGATAGACACTCAAATCAACAAGTGTCAAATTTCAGAGAGGAATTGAAGAAGATCTGGGAAATAATCAGAACAGGTTGATTAATCACCTTTATGTTTAAAAGACAGGCAGAAAGAAATTCCTGCATACTCAAAACATGTTGGAGTGAGGTATTTTTAAAGAACAAATGTCCTTTGCTAGGGAGACTAGTGCCAAACAGGTAGTGTTCCCCAAAACCTTGTTTCTAGAAGCACTCTAATGCTAGTGACAAATCTTTAACAAACAACGCTGTCCTGCAATAAGTCATTGATTCTCTCATGTCATTCTTGGACTGCCAGGAACCATGTTCTTACTCTCAGTTTGTGAAATGGGATCCTGGTCTGCAACTGCAACTTCTAGACAAATGGTATCTATTCCCAATATTAAAACCAGCTGCTGGAAAGGCATCATGCTGGGGCTTACAAAAGAAACTGTACAAAGAAGAGGGAGCTCAATAAAAAATGGGACATGGGGCAGAAATCACAGCCCCAGTGAGACAAAGACAGGATTGGTTTTACGAAAGGAGAACTTTATTTTAGTGGAACACTAATCTGACTGCAAAACACACTGGAAAAACTCAAACAGTCCCCTAAGTCATGCAACGCTAAGAACAACACCCCCACTCACAACAGGTGAAATTCTCACTCTCCAGAAGCAACGCCATTGACTTCCCCATGCCCATCCTCTAGCCTCTCCATGACCCAGACTGACTGAAATTAAACCATTTGTGAGCACACACATTCACCCATCACAGTAAGAGATATTTTGTGCAGAGCAGTGTGTAACAAAGAGGGAGCTGATATTTTCAAACTACAAAGACAACTGAAGGTGAAGTTTCTCAAAGCAAGAGCCTTGATTTTCACCACACCAAGGGCAACACAGGTGGTGTTAAGGACTGCAGACAATGCTGCATTTTGCTCTCACGAGAGAGACCATCACCTATGTCAAAGACCTCAGCTGAGGAACAGCAAGGAACTCTGCTCATACAGCTGACATGAACACATCTCTTGAGCCACATCTTAGGGCACAGGTGATCTGAAGGAGAAGCTGAGCTTTTTGAGGATGCCTGCCCTGTATGCAGCTGCAAAAGTGAATAAAAGCTAAGCTATGCAGAGCTAAGGTCAGTCCTTAGGAGAGCTAAGCACAATCTCACTCACACTACTTTTGAGAATTTGCTCTCTGAATCTGCCAGATAAGCTTTAATAACTATAATTTAGAAATACGGTACAGCAGTTGTTTCAAGACCGTGGTCATGAACAACTACATATTTGTACACAGTGCCAGCAAAACACAGCTAGGGACAGCTGGCCTGTGTCTGGAAAGGCTTCTGGTCTCTACAAGAAGGTTCCTGCTTCTACTGGAAGAATACCTGGATCTGAAAATCAAACAGTATTAAGCCAAACAACAACTGAACACAAAATTACATTGCACAAGACTAATTTTTCTCATGGACCTTATCTTCCATGCTCTGTGTTAGTTTCTTTATTTGATTTCCATAAATGCCCTCAGGTTTGCTGCCCCCCAGTTTAGAAACCCCAGATGTTGAACAGGTCAAGATAATACTGTGCAGCAAATGCAACCAGGAAGTTTGAATATCTGTTGCTAAAGAGTCTGATAGGGGCCTGACACCATGTGTTACAGCTCTTGGTAATTTTGTACCCACCCACCAATGAGCTTCTACCTACCTCAATAATGTGACCTGTTACCTGAACTCAGTAGCACATACAGTGGTAGGTAATTCTCTCTTTTAATAAACTCTTCTATAAATAACTTGCTTATAGAAGAGGAAGAGCAGAGGTTGAGTTCCAAAGAGAAGAATATAAAGGAAACAGAGTGGGATCATCTGTTTCTCTGCTCCAAGAACAGGGGCTTCAGGAACAAAGGTATGAAAGTCACCAAAAAACTGCATTGATCAGACATCTCAACACATCCACAGACAGCTCTTCCTAGTGAAATCACCATTCTCCAAAACTGCCACACTTGATATATCAAGTGTCATACATCTAACAGAGAAGAACAGGGAAGACATGAGTCAAAGGCCACAATGGGGCTGGGAAACAGGAGCTGAGGAGTGACCACAGAACAGGAACACCTGACATCATGGAAGGAGAGTTACATAACTAAAAAATGCAGCTCCAGAATGGAGGACTTTACACCCATAATATGGGGCTTTATTCTGACTCAGCACATGGAAAGTAATTATAAACCTGTCTCCACAAAAAAAGGTAGGTAGAGAAGGTTAAAGAAATCCAGGATGAACTATGTGTCAGAGTAGTCATTGCATATCTTCATTTTAGTCCAAACCGGAGTCAGAGAAAACAACATTCAGTTTCTCCTGATCATCTTGTTTTCCCTTCTAGATGAGAAAAAAGGAATATCTGCCTGTTCACCAGGTGCCCTCCACCCTCATGTCCAATGATGACATTTCCTGTTACACTGTACATGCTATGGAAGAGTGAGCCTGGTGACAAAAAAAAAAAAAAAATTCCAATTTTTATTTACTCCTAATTACTATTCAGCTTTTGTGCAATTACTGACTTGGAAGACAAGGAAGATATTTTAGGATTGTGTGAAACCTTGTGATAGTTGTGTGTTTCTCCTTCTGTTCAGTCCCCCTCAGGAGGACTAAAGGAGCAGCCTGCCCCTCCTGACTACAACTATTTCAAGATCTGGAGCCCCAGGGACTCCAGCTGCAGTTATCAGCCTGGGCTCCAAAGGACCTTTGTGGCTGAGATTGGTGCAGCACAGCCCAGAAGCACCTTCCTCTCCTCCAGCCAACTTTCAGTGCTCATTGACCAGGTCTGGGAAAGCACCCGAAGAGTTTGGCCACCCTCACTGCCTTCCCCAGGGCAAACCTCACTGAATGTCCAGAATGGGGCTAACATTCACGCTTCATGACCTGAAACTTCACAGCCAGAGAGCTTTCACCTTTCTGCAGAGTTTCATCAAAATCCCTTGTCGGTGTGGAAGTAGTGCAAAAACTAGCTGCCCCATAAATAATGAAGAATTTAAAAATATTTTCAGTATGCAGATGCCTTGCCAAAAGCACAGTAAAGAGCCCACCGTGAATACATAACAGAAATAAAAAAATGTTTGCTCATTTCTAAATTTCCTGGAGTTTGCATAATGTCAGCAGCCCCAGTAATGAGCAGGAACATAAAACCCTGTGGCAGCCATTGAACCCCCGACCCCGATCAGCAGCTTTGCCGAGACTGGGTTTGGAATCATTCAGTACATCAGCCTGCATCTTGTTACGCTCACTGCAACTGATGCAATCCTGTGAATCTCTTCTCCTCTGGACATTTTTAACTCTCTCGGGACAGCAGTTATTTGACTCTTACAAGAATATGAACCAAGGCTGCTCTGTTTCTTCGAGAACATTTGGAGAACAAGGTTTCATCTTGTGTTTGTTTGAAATAGTAAATATTTAGGAGAAGCAGAAGATAGCTTTCATCTGAAACATGTTTTCACATCCTTGGAGCAGCAAGGCAGTGAGAAAGGGACTGGAAAAGAGCCTGCCATTTCCTTTCCTCCCTGGCTCTTGGACTGCTTTTGACCCAGCGTGTGTGCGCATGCACTCTCATCCCCTCGGGCTGCTCTTTTACACTGGGACTTCCTTGTAAAATCCAACTCATCTGTTCAAAGCAATGACTGAAACACTGTCTATAAAATTATGGCATTTTTCCACTTGAAAAAAATAAATAAATTAACACTTCATTTAAGAATTATTTTTAAACCTAGTTGGCTTGAAGCCACCTTTAGTCACAACTGAAGTGAATTCTTCTTTTCCTAGAATTCAATGCCTTCCTTTTCTAAAATATACTAGTTTTAAAAAACTAAACTCAGTAAATGCAGAGTTTACACTTCTGACTACACTGTTTTGCCCTCTGACATATCAGCAGTTTGCTTTTCAACAAACCCAAACAAGTCTTTACTTTTTCTCCTTTAGAGACTTATCCCGAGCAGGGACTTGAGCAACCCCAGAGGAGAACCACTCAGCTCCAGCCTGAATCTGGCTGGGGCACTTGCAGAGCATCACCACAGCCAGGAACAGAGCTATGTCTGGGAGGGAACTGAAGCCCCTTCAGAAACATGGCCAGACTTGAAAAGAAAGCACCAGAGCTTTATTCCAGTGCAAGACACCTCCGGCTTCTGGCACTACACCTGCATTTACATGAAAGAGCCAAGCACAAAACACATGAACTGAAAGTACTGTTGTCATATAAGCGGGGAGAATGAGGGTCCTGACTTCACTATGTTCCCATTTTCCAGGACTGTCTCAAGAGACAGGAGGACATCTGGACTTCTTAATGAAGTAGCTGATCTGGAATCTGGGTTTAGTAACACTAACTCCCCTTAAAATAATTAAAAAAAAAAAAAAAACCAAAAAACGGGGAGAGGAGAGAAAAGAAAGACTTCAATTTAGGCCATTATTATGTCACCAAGAAGTATTTGAAGGACCAACAGGTAAGCTGACCTGACAGGAAGAGTATTTTCCTTCTCTTTTCAGGGGGATTCTGCTTTTCCTAAGAGAAAATTCAAACTAAATTACACTGATTTTATATTCAGTGACATTTGCATGCGAAGCATTACCTGCACTGTGACAGCTCCACTGAGATGTGAATATGGAATTTATAGACTTCAGTCCTACACATTTTGTAAAGGGTATCAGCAAGCACAGCAAAGCAAAATAATAATGAGGCAAGAAATGTGTAGTCACTATCTGTAAAAAGTAATTTAAAGAGATTTTGGTTTTCCAAGTCAAAGTTTCTCAAGTCTGAGTTCACGGTTTAAGTGTTTGGTACTTTGAACCAAGTAGACATTATTGGCTAACTCAGGGCTTAATGATGACAAAGGAAAGGTAACTTTTTATATTAAAAAGTGGCACTTTAAGGTTTTGAGATTTTTCTGTTGAGTGCCCAGGGATTCAGAATCAAAATTTCATACGGACCCAGCATCTATCTACTCTTTTAACCTAACAATGTTAGAAGCACATGGATATGGACTCTGGAAGAGTGGTTCAGGTTTTGATATTGTTTTCAAACAGTGGCATCTGTAGGGCTGTTTCAAGGGGATTTGTTTTTTAAATGGGGGTAAAGAAGATGCACAGGGTAAGCAGCAAACCCACAGTGGTGGGTTAAGATAGTCAGAAGCTCTCAGCTCCTCTGTCTTCTGGGCTGAAGCTACAGAGCTCTGCACAACCCTGAACAATTCAGTAATCATTCCCCATGCAAGGCTGTGGAGTTCAGTGTTAATATTAGCAAAATGCAGCTTGCCAACATGTGCTTGCTGAATGAGGTAGGTCTCCATTACCTCATTCTACACGACCCTTTTACAGATTTTATCCAACAAAGCTTCTGAAGATATATTTATCTTTAACCATGTGAGAAATCTCACTTACAGTAATGATTGTGCAACAATAAAAAGTAAAAATAAAAATGATTAGTAGCCTGTTGACGATTATAAACCCTCTTCACTTCCCTTCCTCCCCCTTTTTCTTACGGACTCATTACTCCAATGTTTATTTTTATTTTTGCAAGTCCAAGAGTGCAAAGCTAAAGGCAGAGGTATAAAAGCAGCCACAGTCTGAACAGATGGGTGAGTACAGGATCTTGACATGTGAACATGACAGGATCCAGTGCATGAACACCACACTGGGCAGCACTGGAGGAGGGTTATAGCTCTGGTAGCAACCCAGGAAAGCTGTGGCAGTAGGGACAGTAAGGAAGGATTATGCAGCTTTTCAGCATAAAGTTGAATTAGAAGCTTTAAGACACTGTCATCGTTTTCAATCTGCCATTTCTCTCTTCCCCCTGACCTCTTCTCAGAAACTCTCTGGTCACCTCTCAGGTTTATCCATGTCATTTTCCAACTCCACTAGGTACAGAAATCTCAGTAAGACTGTGGGGTTTGAGCCTCTGCAGGCAGCTGCAGGTTGGTTCTATCTGTCCAGCTGGGATAATGTGATCTCCAGACTCCAGCAGGAATGATCTGTGTGAAGGAGAAGGGGGACACACAGATGACGAGACCCAAATCCTGACACAGAACTGGGTCAAAGAGAAAGATCAGGATGGTTTCCTGGAGATTTCTTTTAAAGCTATCTTCTGGCTGGTAACCCAGGCCAGATGGAGAATGTTTCTGAACATACAGAAAGGCTTGCCCTTGGCTCAGAGTGGAGGAAGAGTTAAGAGCTCCCAAATCCTCAATCTCACAGGCATCTCCTCTCCCTGCTCATGGGTATCCTGCTGAAATCTGTCAGCTGCTTCTGGTGCTGACCTCCCTGGGATGCCCCACAGCTCACAGCTCTGGAGAACAGAGCTGGTCCACACAACTCCTGATCTCCAGACTCAGTTTGTACCAGCCCCAAGAGCTCAGTGGTGTCCCACCTATCCCCATTTCCCTTAACAGAGCACCTACAGTCTCCTCTGACATCAGAGCAGCATCCACTGCAGCAGCAAAGCCTTAAGCCAGTATGTCGTAAAGAAACATTATAAACACCACCTTGACATTTTAGTGTACACAGTTAACATTTACATTTCACACCACCTCCTGTGTAAAGTTCCTCTCTCCATGCCATCAATACACCAATTCTCTTAACCCCTCCCCATCCAAAACTAAGAGCACCTTTTCTCAGGCAGGCCAACAAAACAGAGTATTTTTGGTGCTTCTGAGCCCAGCCACTGTGGAGACAGGAGTGGTCAAAAACTGGTAAAAATACAAAAATTAGAAGCAGACAACATTCCCCAACCTTCAAAATCTTTAAAACCCACCTGGGTCTTTCCCAAATATCCCAGAAAGCTTCCAGCTCAAAGAGATGCTACAGGCAATATTCAAAGGCTACCTTCAACGTTTGCTGTGAAGCACCTTTTGATGCTCCAGATTCATCTTCCTAAGGGTTAATATACCGAAACAGGAGGGACAGGGGAAAAAAAAAGTCACAAAAGCTCCCTTCTGAGCTACGACAAACTCTCTGCATCTTATTCCAAAATGTGAGATGCGCATCTTCCATTGTTAAGCTCAGTAAAAATGGCATTAAAAAGTCATAGCCCTGGGAACTGCACAATTATTCGTCTATCAGATCAACATCAGCAAAACTGTCTTTTTATGTGCTGCTTACTTTAAAAAAAAAAACCCTACCATGCATATTTCAGTTCTCCCTCTCCACACCCCACACCCTTCTGCTGCTGTCCAGCTGGAACACATCAAGGGTCTAGAAGCCAAGTCAAATGTTGACCCCACCCTCCTCTATCCATTTTAAGGCACCTTCAAAGCCAGTACACTGATCTAATTCAGCTTAGCCAACAACGCCAGCAAATCTGTTATTTAAGACTTTAGTGCTGGGTTTTTATAACTGCCCATTAATACAAGCTTTGATGTACGGTCAAAAAACCCAGCTGTAATGAGTTTCATCAGACTGTAGTAACCTTTCCTCAGAAGGTCTTTATTACTATACCTTCGTAATCTTTGGGCCCAATACTTACTTTTATAGTATCATTCTTGTTGAACCTTCTTAAAAACAGCTCAGCAACAATTAACACTCTTCCCCCAAAATTAAAGAGCCAGTAATAGTTTTTCTTGAAGACACTTTTGCACTCACATTTTTAATTACATTTTGCCCTTAAAAGCATGCAGGCAATAGCTGTTACAAAGTCCTTCAGACAGGATACAAAAGGATTTTGTAAAAGGACAAACAACTTACTTTGTTGCTCCCCTTTGCAGGATGCAGCAGGGAAGAAAGAGGGGGAAAAAAAATATTAGTTATATTTATTTTACATGCATTCAGCCTAACTTGAACAGTTCTGGAAATGGCTCAAACCAAATGAGGAACTGACTCAAGGAACATTCACTGAATCCTGTAGTCAGACAGCTTCCAGGGGAACACAGGACATTTGCAAAGAACTTAAAAGTTCAGCAGAGCTGCTTTCCTCACTACACAAACATTCTGATCCCACTTTTGCTTCCTTTGGGGGAAATCAGGAGCAGCTCCTGGGAAGTCGGTGGATACAAATACAAGGGAGAAGAAAATGAGGCCTGAAGTGATCTAGGGATGGGATGGCAGCCAGAGGGATTTTCGTTTGTTGGGAGCACTGAACTTCCAGTATGCAAAGCAACCCACTAAACATCTCTGCTGAGCCTTCCACGACAGCCATTCCCTACAACTTGCCAGCAAATGGAAAGTTTCAAGATTCAAAGCATTTTAAAAGGCAAATATTAAATTTTTAGATTAGTAATAAAAATAAGGAGGAGATGGCATTGGGGAGGGCATGGTGGGGAGAAGGAATGGGCGGTGCTAACAAGGTAAAGTGTGCCGAGCAGGTTACGACAAACATCTGGGCTATTATTTTGGTTTAATTGTCAGTTTTGCCATGAGCTGGCATGAACAGTGTATATTATACAGTGGGAAGCCAGCCAAAATAAACACCAGCCTACACCAGTTGAGAAATACAGTCTGGAAGGGTTAGTCACAATGTTGTAGTCATTTTTTAACAAAAAAAAAAATAGAGTTTTGGATGCATTGGTCCAAAAAGACAGCAGTAAAGTCAGCTGGTAAATGGATATCCCATTTCAAACTGAATTGGCCACAGGATGATTTATATCAAGCAAGCTGACTTGCATATGGGTTGGAAAAATAAAAACACTGATTCATTGCTATCTGGGTGGCTGTCAAAGTCCACGGCCTAACAAAGGCAAATGGATTGCGGGAAGGAGGTGACTTGGCGAACTGCAAAGAATTCAGGGGCTCGCAGAGCAATGCTGAGGGCTGATCAGAGGTAATTCATGAGACAGTGAATATGCAAACATATTCACTCTGTGCATCCCCACAGGCAGAGGGACAGAGAAGACAAGCAAAATGAAGCAAGGAAATGGAAGAAGGGAGTGATATATGGCCTTTAAAATAATAACGAGATTTGCTTAGGCAAAAAGAAAGATTATAAATCTAGAACCTTGGACTTTAGCTTACAGGATTAAATGATCAGCAGAGACTCCATGTTAGTATCAAGTACTGAGACCCATTACTACTGTAATCAAACAATTGTATGTAGCTCTACTTAAAAAAAAAAAAACAAACCACAAAAAACCCACCAAAACCAGAAAAATGAATATTCTTAATTGGGAGATTTGTCCTTGATGAGAATTCAGACCACATCTTTTTAATTGATGCCAGATTCCTACTTTTCCTTTAGTTTTCACTTCTAAGCAGCAACTCTTCTACGGCTGGTGCCAAAGCCCTGGATACTCAGAGTTCCCAGCTGTGCTCCACAGGTAAAAGAGAGCAAGAAGTTTGGTCTGGGAAGGGGCTAAGGCACCTCTTCATCTTTTTAACTCTGGGATCACAAAGTTGGGGGGAAGCACTGAAGTAAACTCAAGTTGCTGCCACTCCCTGGCAGTCCCTCCTACTTAAAAACATGGTCTCTGAAGGAGAATAAAAGACTGGGAAGTGTCTCTAGAACTATTTTATATTGTCAGAGGAAGGTGTGAAACTGAGGAGCATGCACAGGATTTTCATGAAATGCTGCTCATTTAGGATCCACTGGATCTTCTAAGATACCTGGGGCCTTGGAGATTTTGCTTTGCAAATTTCAAAACTCTTAACACCGGACTCACAGTCCACATTTTAACGTCTGGTCCTTTACGAATAAAGTTTTGGAGGCCTGGAGTAGCACAGGGCATCTTTCCTGAGCAGCCTGATAAACTGCTAGGAGAATTTCAAACTACAGGCATTTGGAACAATAATATTTACTCTTTTCATAAAGTAAAGATAATTCCAGCCCAAAGAAGAATTGTATTTTGACTATCTTCTACTTCTTTCAAGGAAGTCTCTCATCTTGCATCTAAGACTCCTTTGACAGACCAACTTTAAACAAAACTAAGAATTCTTTGTAAACATATTTTGAATACCAAGCAGTTTTAGGGGGAAGGGAGACACAGGAAGACAGAAGAGCAGTTCAGAAATCCAACTACTCTGTCTTGTTTAAAGATGAAGTAGCAGATATACCAATATGATAAAACCATCACAGAATACAAGATTAAACCAGAGGCAGCAACAGGCTTTTGTGAAATCATCATTAAAACCTAAGCAAGAAAAAACCAAAGCAATGCAATATATTCGTCCAAGTAATTAATTGGGTAACCTCTCATAACAAATCCTCATTAAGTGGTTTCTGATACTCTTAGGTAGGAACAGATCTAGTGGAACAGGCAACATACTAAAAAGTCACCAACACTGTTTTACTTTTTGAAGATAAAATCTTAGATACCTGGTAGGTCTCCTGCTAAATGCATATTTGCACTATTCTCTAAAAAAATTATCATCGTTACCATCATCACTGTTCATTTCTATAATAACTGGAGAATCCAGCAGTACAAGAATTTCTTATTTATGTTTTTATGGTAGTCTTGAGCTTGTTTGCATGAATAGCTCCTGAAGGAGATGTAATCAGAATTGTACTGGAAGCCATGCAGGCATCATAACCATAAGGGAAGAAAAAAGATGAACACAGAAGACAGCACAAGACCCTGGACTCAAGGAACCTGGCATTCCCATGGAAAACAATCAGGAAGAAGAGCAAATTCATCAGAATCAAAGTATCATTTCTTGGAGCAGATCTTCTGCTAAAGGCATCCAGCAGAAAGGTGAGCTGTGCATTACAGAAACTTTCAAAGGCTCAAATTCCAGGTATTTCTGCTAGTCAGCCTTCTCTTTTGATACATCTCCTCAAACCTTCACCTGAAGTAAAATATCAAGATATCTAGGTCCAAAAAATATTAAATAGTAGCTGGACATATACTGTTTCCCAACTTTCTGTCACTTCTAGTAAATTAATAGAGGCTTTTTTATTGTATCCTGTTCAATTTGCTCCACATGATGATTAGCTGAGTAAAACTGCCTTTGAAAGCTTTAGCATGTGTTTCATACACAAAAAATGATGCAGTGAATAAGTAAAATAAATATACATGATTGCCTGGAATGCTTCTATCAGTTCTGTAATAGAGAGCTTGAGGGAATAAACTCTTCAAAGCACATCTTTACCTTAGAAAACATTAATAGAAACAACGAAGCTCAGGAAACCCCAAATTGCTCAATACTTTTACTACACAGATCCAATGAAAAACACGTTGGAAGGTTTGGTTTGTGGTCGGTTGGGTTTTTTTACATTGAGGTTTGACGCACAAATTGGTCTTAAAATATTTCATTATGAATATTTTGGAATTACCACAGAGTCGTACAATGAAAAGGCTGCTCTTTATTGAGATATCTGCAGACACTGTGTTTTCCCAGATGATACAGTTGTTTTTTTTGACTCAAACAGAGCAGCTACTGGCAAACTAGTGAGCTTTTAACTTACTGAGGATTTATCAGGATAGACACCGGCTCGCAGCAGAGATGCCTTCCAGCTATCCACCTCCTCTTGGGAGTCACAGGCTAGCTCAAGGAAACGGTAATCCTTGTAAACATTCCTAGAACAAAGAGCACCACATTGTAAAACTAGCATTTTACTACTCTCTATCATGCACACAGCATTTTAAATTAAAAATCCTTTGGGATCAGAAATTACTTGGTGATTGTTTTGGACAACAGACTTTATGGGACAGGTGCTTGTTTAATAATTATATGGAGTACTTAAAAATATCTTAGAATGTTATAGCACAGCTCTGGAAATAATAATCAGCTGAAAGCACTGTGAAACTACTTAAAATCAATTTTCCTGCTTTTGCTAAAACAGAGGACTTTTAGGGAAAAAAGTGATGTGATGAAGAGGACAAACACATAAGACATGCCAACATAACAGCACAGTTTGTGATGGATTGCTGCTGTAATCAATAAATACCAAAATCATCACTGATGCAACTTCTTCCCATGGTGAGTCCTTTCAGTCCATTTTACACCCTTTTTAGTTTTTTTAAAAACTAAAGGGTATAAAAGGGTATCATGCGTAAAAGAGGAAAAAAACAGCAATGATAATCAAGGTATTTTTAAACAAACCTCTGATGTCTCTCATCATAGTAAGAAAACTGGGACATGTTTAAATAAAACCTTTACAGGCAGTTCACATAATGAGATAAATACAGGAAATCACTTGATGGAAGAAAAGAGAAAGGAGGAAAAATACATCTGTAGGAAGGTGGTACTTGTAAATTCTTCAATAAACAGATTTTCCCCTTACGCTTTAGCCATTAGTTTATGAATTCCAGTTCTATACACAGACTAGATCACTGTACATTTGTCAGCCAACAGTCTTTTTAGGAAAGGCTACAAGCTTAGCTGAAAAGGGTTAGGAAACCACATTTTTGCTAGAACTTAAGAGTTGCACAAGGATCAGTCTTCCATCCCAACCAGACTGTTTTCTTCCCTTGGAGCAAGCTGTGGAGGAGAGGGGCTGCTGGAGATTGCTTCACTCTCAATGACAAGGGGCCCTTTGGTTTCATTATGCAACTACAGAGGTCATTTCTCCCACATATTTTGAGGGGGAAAAAACCCTGAATTCACTATAGGACAAGGAAAAAAAGCTATTATTGTCACTGCCTAGACATATTTCTTTAGCATTCAGGGACTGGTGGGATTTCACCGCCACGCTGCTGGAACACAACTGACCTGATGTAATTCCCACTCACAGAAGTGATTCCCTCTTAACCAACAATGTCCCCAGGCAGCTCACAGCCTTGCTTTTTAGGGGCAGTCTTAGGAAACAGGTTAAAAAAAGATAAAAAAAATGTAGTTGAACCTGAGCATGAAGCAGCCATGACACCAAATCATTAAATTATCACCTATGAAACCACAGTACAACAACCAGAGCATACCCATTCTGAAGAGAGCAAAATGAGGTATTTTTTAGCGGGCTCATAGGTTGAATTTGAAACTGCAAAGAATAAAGGACATACTCAGACTTATTTCCTTACATTGGTGACTCAATTCTCACCAATTCAAAGGCTAAATCTGAGCACACAGCACCAGGCTTGCACTACTCCCTTCAAAAACCCAGACTGGAGGTGCCACCAGGACATTTCCTTCCCACAGAAACCAGCCCCAGAGGTCACAAAGAGGCACCTAGGGGCCTGATCCTACAGTTCAGCCAAAGCCACTGACAGGATGAACAACTGAAAGCTCTGTGGATTCTTTCACTGACTGAGAAATTTAAAATGAATCCCTTTTCTTCCCTGACTCCAAAAGTACTAATCCTGTCTTAAGACAAATAATAGCCTGAACGACCTTACTAGATGCTGTTACCTTAAACTGAGCAAACACCTCAATTTTATTCAATTTGCAATATTGTGGAACTCCAAGCCAACATTTACTGAACAAAACAAAGAAGTCAATTAAAAGAAAAAAAGAAAAAAGAGAAGCACAATGAAATTACCAGAGAAAAAAATGCTTTAATTTATTGTCAGGAGAAACCTTTACTGAGATAAGCTTTTCTGGCTAAGATAATGAAGCAGCTATAACTTTGAAGAAATAGGAAGCTGAAACGGTAAAAGGGTACTCTCAGCAAAGATGACTAAAAACAACAATACAGCAAATAAAGGCTGTAAAACATAGTGATAGGGAAGTTCCAAAAACACTTATCTGCAAGAGCAAAACAACATGACACCAGCTTGTGAAAACATTTTTTCAGGCCTGTCATGTTATATATTACACTTTTTGGCATTTTGTGGCTTGCTCCAAGCAGCGTGGTTGTGTGAGCAGGGATTTCAGCCAAGCGCTCTGAACACGTGGGAGCTGACAGTCCTGCATTCTGTCTCTGTGTCAGGACTTCTCCTGGGGCTAGGGACACCTCATGGCCCAGCAGCTGATGTCTCCAGATCTCCTGGGCCTTTCCTTCTCCCTGTAGGATCTGAGAGACCTTTCTTAGGGCAGCTCGTTCTACTCCACCACCACTGCCAAAGGCACAGCAGGTGTGAGGAACTGAAGGATGCACACCCTGAGTGCTCCCAGGATCACAGCAGGGCAGGTAAGGGGATGCTTGTCTCCCCAGCTGGCTTCCTCACTGCTAGACTGCCCCTGCCTGTCTTTCTCCCAGAAGGCTGACAAGCATTGGAACTTTCCAAAGGAAAAAAAAAAGCCGAAGTAACTTCTTTCAACTTCTGAAAAGAGTGTTTCCTTTTCCCCTTACCAGTGGAATCTTACAAAAACATATTAACATATTTTAGTCATTAGGAATCCACTGGCATCTCATGGAAAGCTGTAAAAAGTTCTTGAAAACAATTCAGATTTTCTGTTTTTTTCTCTCTTCCACTTCTTAGAATTGCTGAAAACATCAGCACAGCAACAATTACTACTAAAGCCTCACCTATGTTCTCCATATGGAATACTGTGAAGTCATGTTCTCACTGTCATCTCTATAGGAGCTAAATGGGATGTTAGACATCAAAGACTATGACAGAATGAAGGATACCATGAAAGATGAACTCTCCACAATACCAATC
Organism: Acrocephalus scirpaceus scirpaceus; assembly: GCA_910950805.1. Classification (NCBI taxonomy): domain Eukaryota; kingdom Metazoa; phylum Chordata; class Aves; order Passeriformes; family Sylviidae; genus Acrocephalus; species Acrocephalus scirpaceus. The sequence continues at coordinate 28,801,129 of OU383779.1, forward strand.
TTGTTGATATTCAGGCATCTGTAAACCTAACTGCAGAAACAAGACAGATACAGAAAATGGGAACATGCCCAGAAGTACCATTTTGAAATAGTATTTCCCTTGAGCATTTAACATTTCTTAAATGTTAACACATAAATGAGGAACTGCAAAGCTGTATGCGTCTACCATATCGACCTACTCCCTCCTGGCATCTCATCACTGTAAAGTAGTATCACACCTAATACATGAAAATGTAACTATAGTGGCATTACTGGAAATGAACACAATACTGATAATACTGCCTTTTTTTCCCAGAGTGAAAAATACAAAATACAAAAATACATTTGTTATCTGCAGATTTGATTATACTCCAGATATATAAATCTCAACTTGGAACTGCATTTCCACTAAAAATACAACACAACTGCTCATGAGGATGAACAGACAATTGGACTAAAAGCATCATTTCCAGTTCCGAAAAGGTTCCACACTCAGGACATGCCTTCTCCAGGCCAGGCCCATATCACCTGAAAGTCCAGCAGCCACCCAGCTGTGACTGTGCTTACCCTACAACTTCTTGTATTTTTACCTTGATTTCTTGATTCCTTTCCCCTGTATATTTCAGGGCCTAATACAGAAATGTTCATAGGTGTTTCCTGAACTCCTCCCATCACAAAAGAATCCTAACAGGACTGGATTAAGGTATTTGAAAATGCCCAAGAGGAAAATGAGAAACGCCAGGTAAGTTTGAAAAGTGACCCAGCTGTGAGTTACTGAGATTTCCCTTCTACCCACCCTGAAGCCTGGGCTGTCAGCACTGCCTAGGGAAGGCTTGACTGCCTATAAACCAAATCTCTGCAGTCCAGGAACAGGGAGTGAATACTACACCTGAAAATCACCCAGAAAAAACAGCCCTTGCAACATCAGTGGGTTTCCCTCTGTGGGTGGCTGCACACCATGCCACTGCTGCACATCAAGATGTACTGTATCTCTTGTAATTTCTTAATTCTAAGAGAAGGTTAAATCTTTATCTCCAGCAAACAGAAAATTTTGAAGGGCAACCACTGCAGGCACATTATAAATCCAGTTAACGTGTGTGCATATATATAAATGCATATTCACATGTGCAAGGAGAGCTTCACATGTGCAAGAAGAACTTTTAGGCGGAGTTGGATTTGGATTTCACTAGAAAAAGTTGTACTGGATATGCATGAAATTTCTTTTTATAGAGAGAAAATACAAACCAAGATTAATTAAAATGCATTTATTCTTGCCAAGGTGGGAGGAGACAGAACAACCATTACACAGCAAGAATACTAGTGACATTTTTTTAGAATTGGGCCTATAAACTACTTTAATCCTCCAAAGAACACAAACCCCATATTTAGCTTCAGCAGTCACACTGACACAAGTGAAGTTACTCCCAGACTGACAGAAAAAGGAATATCTTCTTTTACAGAGATTTCAAAGTGACTTTTCGTAAACATTTTGTCTCTATTAGAATGGAAGCAGAATTGAACATCAGAAATCTAGAACTAAATGCAAATTGATCCCATTTTACTCTGTGAAAAACACAGAAGATTCAATTCTTGGGTATTTCCTACTTGATTGAAACTGACAACATACAGAATATATGGGTTTAATGATTAGTCAGCTAAAATGAGAAGGAGAGAAAATAACACAATCCAGACACTCCAGCTATTGGAAAAGGTAATCGTAGATGAAATTTTATGTTCTGTATCTATTTAACCTCCAACTCCACTGTGCACACTCTGCTCACTCAAATTTAGTCTTAGTCTGTGATTTTTGGACACCTGTAATTGCACAATGGCTGGTCTGAGCACATGCTTTTTTTTTTCCAAATAAGAAAGCCCTACCAGAAGCTCTGCAAATCATATATTTTGAAGAAACAAAAATGGTCATCTGCTCTGAGTTAATAGCAATGACTAACATTTTCTATCAAGGCATACCATTTCAGATCACTCCAATATGAATGCTAATTAAAATTAATTACACATGGCTCTGAAGATTCTTTTTTTCTTAATACCCAGAAAAGCCAAGGAGAGAATCTCTGAGACAATGTCATGAGATTTTGCCACCTACATCATGTGAGTACTCTCCCAAAAGCATACAGATCTTTTCAAGTATGCACACCCAAAACACACACAAATTCCCACAACTTTAAGGTGCAAATGAACAGAAGATATGTTGCTCAGTATATAGGCCAGCCATGGCAATGAAGTATCTCAAGTCCTGTATGTAACCCAGAACAGAACTGCAGCCAAAACTAACACCACACAGGCCAAAATCCACAGTAGTAACAGTGACTGCCACTAAAATATTCCATAAGTCCCTGGAGGAGAAGGTTTGATGCCTTTGGCGGTGAGGGATGGAAGCCTGGTTTGGAATCTGCCTTGGGGCCACACAGGCACAAAATCTGCTCCCAGCTGTCAATACCTGCACCATACTCTCTCTTCTTATTTGTCATGCAAAAAATATTTGTCAATAATGACAAAAAAGAATATATTCCAGAAAAAAAACAGCCGACCTTTTTTTTTTTTCCCCCCCTATTTTTTTAAGGGAAAGCTGTTGGCAATAAAGGCTAGCTATTCTTTGGGTTTGTATATTTTTCCTGTTCTTAAATATTGTACTCTCCAGCATTTTAGCAGTTTGTTTAGAAATGTTAGCAGCTTTTTTTCTGGATTAAATTTGTAGGGCTTTTTAATTAAACAGATTCTCTCTCTTCCATTTCGAACAGAGACGGCTCTGAATAGCTTACAGTCCAGCTCTTCCTGGGGCTTAGCTTTCTGAGTAATTCAAAAAGAGTAACTAAACATACATCTCATTTTAGGCTTTCTCCTTTAGCCTGGCTTCTATCCAACACCTCCTCTGACCCGGTCTCCTTTCACTAGTTCCCTTTATCTTGGCTCTTGCCCAATTTCCCTTATATATGGATAGCAGTTAACCAGTTGCTGCCCACGGCCAGAAATTCAGTATTCAAAGCCCTAGTACATTTGGAGTCCCAGAAACAACTTGTCCTCCATCCCCTTCTAGATCAACACACAGCCAACAAGATCTATCCAAAATATGCAGTGATACCTTTCCCTGAGTAGACAGAGTGTAATTTCCTGGGTCCTAGCAGACACCACAGTTCCCTGTGCAATATGATTCCTGACAGACAGAGTGTACTCAGGAGTCAGTAGCTACAATTCCTCATCTGGCAGTTCTAATTTTAGTCCTATTGTGTGCCCTCAAAATGGCCTTTTGCTCACTCTCCTCTGGACATTCATCTGTTTGTCAGATTAAAGATCTACAGACAGGCAGCTCTGGACCAGGGATGGCATATTCTGTCCCACTGCTTCATGATTACTGAGGGGCATTTTGCTCTCAGGAACCCACTCTTGTGAAAGCAAAAGAAACAGTTCTGCGTTTTGCACTTGCTCCTCACACCCCTCCATCACACAGAACCATAGAGGTGAGGAAAGCAACGCCGTTACTCAGTTTCATCTGGGTCCTGCTTGGCAGGAAAGCAAAAGACAAGGAGAACTGGTGGCATCTTCCTCTGCAAGGAAGGCAGAATTTCACACTGCCCCTGCTCCTTTGGCTCTGAGGAAAGGAATGAGTCTGAAGAGGAGCAGAGAAAGGCTTCTGATCAGAGACTCTCCACCAGGTAACCTTTCCTCACTCTGTGGCTGCTACTCCCAATATTGGTAGGGAAGGCTTGAAAATTCACCAACTTAACAAATGCTTCAGCTTACTACCATTTATAACCCCCAAATCCTGTACCTAGTAGAATCCTTACTCCTATAAAAGAGAATTCATCTCTCCAGAGTCAGAGAAGAGGTAGAAAGAAGCTTTTTCTCTGCTTCTAGCAAATGAAGACAAGTCTTTTTAGTCAGCATCATTTCTTTAATTAAAAGGGAAGTATTATATAAATGGAGCTATAATACAGTAATACAATTTCTTGACCAGTAAATCAGGGAAAAGGCAAAGGCAAGAGATTACTTTGGAACAACAGACAATCTGTCAAAATAGTACCACGTGGATCAACAGGGCAAGATCATGAGAACTAATGACTGCTTGCCCTTCTCAGGGGAGACGGTGAGCTGGGACTTGCACAGATCCTTAAGGGAGACACATTTAACACTACAGTTCTTGTCCCAGGCCACAGTACTTGGGTAGCAGAAAAAATACCAATAAGTGAATAGTTTTTACAAGAAATACATGGAGAATAAATCAAGTATTTGGAATGAAATCATGTAAGGAAAGTAGATTTTCTGAGATGGACAGAATTTGTTTTCTTTGTTCTTGAGCTCTGAAGAAGAGTCTTACCCACTCAGCAACGAGAACCCAACAGGTTAATGTACTGGATGTGAGCTGAGATGCTGACAAAATCTTCTCTTCTCCATTCTTAGCTCTGCCTAGAGAGTCAATCAGTGGCTACATCTACACAACTTCACAATAAGCTCTACAGCAGTACTTCAAACATTCCTTCTTTTCCTATAGCTTAATTATTTTAAAATACTCAATATATTTGATCTCTTTTTCCAATCTAAAAAAAACAGACTTGCCACGAGTTTCCTGTGGAGAAGATGGTTAACACAAAATAACACTCACTTGACAGCTTTAGGTTTAGATACATACTGCTTGAACCCACAGCTCAACTTCAGCTACTTAAAGGCAGGCTCTTATAGATGGACGCAGCAAAAAATGACCCAGGAATCGCAGGGCACTCACTTGAATTTACTTTGTTTTAATATCTAGTACTCCTAAGGTAAGGAAACTAGAGGAGTCCATTGCAAAGGTCTTCCATAGTGTCTGTAAATTAAGCAGATGGCCCATTCAAAACCTTTAAATTTATTACTTACTTTGCAAAAAAACAAACCTAACCTCCCTGTTCTTTAAGTAATACTGTAAACTATTTCAGGCAAAGTTTTCTTTTCCCACCCTCACCTTTTTTAAACTTTTTTTTTTGGTCTTTTTTTTTTTTTTAATTTAATTAGAAAGTAACATGAAAATAATTTAAATTTCATAACACAGCCTTTTCATAAACACACAATTATGTTCATTTCATGAGAATTTATCTTCACTGTGAAATCAATCGTCACAGTCTCCATTTACTCTACATTACCAAGTCACATTTGATTCCTGTCAAAGAACTGTTGACTTCTGCAGTAAATCAAAATGACAGATACTGTTAGTTTCCTTCTCCATCTATCCCCAAGTTTCAGCTAGCTCAAGATGGTTTTTCCTTCTATGCAGTGAAATGAGTATTTTTCTGGTAACTGTATTTCAGAGCTGGAAAGGTTTTCATAAATGGAAAAAATGCAGTGCATAATCCAGGAAACTATTGAAATGTACAGTATCAGAAACATATGGCTGGAGCAAATACCTATGCAGTGAGGGGCTGGGAATGAAAAAGAGAACAAGCTCATTAAAATTCTTCTCCTAAAGGGTTTTTGCTTGAAAATTAAAATAATTTAATTGAACATTAAGAAAGATTTCAGATTCAAGGAAAAAAAATGCTGCAGATTAGGGGTGGGGGGCCAGGGGGAGAGGGAAGAGATACAGAATAATCTGCATGCTATCATGGAAGCTGGAACAGATGATTTTGCCTTTGTTCTTTAACGATCTACAACTTAAATAGCAAAATGGTTCCATAACCAGAACCCTCAGTGGGCAGACTTCGAAAGCTGATTTCTTTCTCAGTTGCTAAGGTTTTTTTAATTAAAAAAAGTAACCACTCCACCACCCCCCAACAACAACAAAAAAAAGCCAACCAGAAACTAAGTTAATTTTTACATGATCTTTGAAAAGCAAGCCACATACACACATCAGAAACCAGGATTCAACAGATTACCAGAAAGTAAATTAACAATAAGAATTCTTACTTCAGTGTATCTTTATTAATTCCTTCTTTCAATTTCCTTAAGAACATGGGATAGGGGACAGAGTCCCAAGCCAGATCATTCTACTCACAAAAAAATATTCTGTTTTTGCTGACACATCTATAAATTCAGGAAAGTGGAAAGTGATACTTTCAGTGGAAAGTGATACTAATCTTGTTTTGATCAATTTGTGCCAGGAGGCAGATTTTTAGAAATATCAAAAATCAGCTGTTTTACTGTAACAGAGAAACTGCTGTTTTAATTAGAATTCAATAAATATTTCTTCAAAAACAACTTCTGCCTCCCTTAGAGCTTCAAGACTGACTCCATGATCTGCCTTTCCCAAGGCAAAGGCATTTTGTGGTCTTACTGCTGTGCTGTCATGTCTTAACATGCCCATGTGGATGGAAGGATGTTTTTAGAGCAGCTTGCAGAGGCTGTAAGGTCTACTCAGAGCCCAAAGAGGCAGGGCTATTACAGACACGGCAAACATTTTAGACATCTGATTTTGAAATCCTTGATGTCTTGTACGGATGAAGATCAAGTGAAAATATGAATGTCCAGCTATATACCACCTAAATAAATCCCAAACTTGCCAACGGAAATGCTTCTCTTGAATTTTCACAGCAGTTCAATGATTAATATTTATGATGATGATAATATTCAAAGCCATGAGTCAAACCAAAGGAGAAACAATGAGCTGAAATTAACAAATTTCTCACAGAAGTAACCTAATATGTACAGCTGCTATCAAGCCACCAGGACAAAGTTACCTTTCCTGATGGATGTGCACACAATACTAGGATGATCCACACATAACTACAGCAAGAATCATCAGAATTACATTCATTTCCAGCATCTGAAGATCATTTATGTTTTTAAGAACATGAAAAGCTTTTCAAAGCTTTTTTTCTGTGCTCCAGAAATGCAACTGGTCAAGCATTTGAAATGTTACTCCCAGCTAGTATGTGTGTGACATGCTTTCAAAGGGCATCTCCTGGCAGACCATGCCCCCTTGCAGGACAGCTGAGGTGTCAGCAGACACAGGCAGAGTCTTCCTGGGCTAGTTCAGACTGAGACTGACATTGTGTCCTAACATTTCTGGGGTCAGCAGAAACTTGACAGGCCAGAAATCCTGTGCTTTGCTTCTGCTTTGCAGGAGGGAGGGGCACTCCTCGCTTTTGAAATTCTGGCCACTATTTCTGGCCAGAAGACACCCACCTCTGCAGAGAGGCACACCCAGCCCTCATCATCTTGAGTATCTGAAGGTAATACCAACCTTTGGTGATGTGAGGGAGAAGCAGGTGTGAAGGAATTTAGCAGAAGAGGGAAACAAGGATATCTATCCATGCTACCCCTGCAATTTGATTTACTTACTTGCATGAAAAAAAACTTACAGAAATTGCCCCTTATCTGCTAAAATGCAATCCCACTGAGACAGCTACAAATGCAACCCTCCTCCTCAGTTAAAAAAAATAAAAATTACACGCCACTTTTATGTCTTTTGTAACATTTAAGGAAACTGTTTGTGCACAGTCATCTGAACTGGCTGTGCATCAGGAGTAACCTCCATAGAGCACCCACCCCACTTAAAACAGAGAAGAGTCTGGGAGGAAAAGTGTGGGGCAAAAACTAAAAAGCAAAGATTTTATTAATTAGGGAAGTAGAGGAATCTAATTTTTCTCCATTCAGCAGTGTTTAAACCCAAACAAACAATCAAATGAGTCCCAAGATTAGTGACAGGCAAGATTTTCCACTGGAGAAAGTGAAAAGCAATGACGCCTTTGTGATTTACACCAGTTGAATCTGGTCACAAGGTACAGAAGTCATGACAGTTTGGGTAAGCCTAGGCGACTGCCAAATAAAACACAAATAGGATCAGGAGATGATTATTCAGCCATAAGGAAGGACTGGCTGACTCATCATGGAGCTGTTTTACCCCATGAGTAGCTCAACAGACACCAACCTTTCATCCCATGGTTATGCAACAGCAAAGCAGCAAGAATAAATCAAGACAAATCAAGAACATCAAGACCTTGTGTACTCAACATGGTGGAAACAACAGAACTGCAGTCAGAGTTATTGTAATGCCCGGCTACATGCCATTTGATAGAAGTATCTGCAGAATAGCACATTTTCTTACCTTTGCTCTGTGTTAAACAATGCAAAGATGTGTTTGCTGGACATGAAGCTCTTTTCAACATCTCGCACTTTCAAGTTGTCCAAAGGCAGCATATACTTCTTCTCTTTTTCCTAGAAAAAAAAATGGATTAAAACAACACTGTGTGAGAAGAAGCCTGATGTCAGCAAGCTCTGTTGAGTTGGTAATGACCTTGGTACATTTGTTATCATAAGGAAATACTCAAATTTAAATGTCTGCTTATCTTTCATAGACCTACCTGCAAGAGAAATGAAACCTCAGTTTCAATTCTGTTTTTCAGTGACCCTTTAAAAACATTTCTTAATTAAAAAAGTTCACCTCAAACACATAAACATCCACATTTGTTATTTTTCATTCCTCTGAATTCTAAAAGGCAAGGGTCAGACTTAACTAAAATAAAAGTGTCCGATCAAAAAAGAACTCTTCTATGTCTGCACAGCAAGTGAAGTAACTGGTGACATAAATTCATCTCTACTTTGTTGCTATTATTAATTATGTAAGCATGGCAATCAATAAACCCACACAGAAACTTTCATTCTGCCAGTGAAAAATACAAACCCCATACAAATCAATCAAAATAATACCATTATCAAGGTTTTATATGTGCCATGTACAAACAAAATCAGACTCTAATCTAACCACCTTATTTCTCCAAATAGGAATGAATTATTCACTCTTGCTGTAGCTAACTGCTTTGCAGTTTCATCACAACCCTCTGTTGCATTTACAGCACAATCACTGAAATTTCACCTTTTCCAGGTTTCTTCCTTCCTGTCACTTCCAGTTAAGGGGTAGCAAGGTAATTTATTATGTCAGAACAAAAAAACACCTGAGAATATTGGCTGTTTCCATCATGTTAAACTTCTTTTAAGTGTTTGCACTGGTGGATAAACTGAAGCAAATCTCTCCAGTTTGCTTTGCAAACACACCAGATGTTAAATAGGAGGATCCAAAGACAAGAGGCCGTCCTCAAAGCCCTCAGTCTGGGTTTGCACATCACAACGGCACTGCTGACAGGGGTATTAACGCAGCACAGCTGAACAGCTTCTAAAAGTCATTAAGGTACTGTTAAGGATGGTGCCACTATGGAAGCAATGGAGTTCAGAGAGGCTTTATGCCCTTGAATTCCTCCAGTGGATACCAAATAGGGTTTTTGTGAATTTGGCTACCCACTGACCCTACAGAACTTCAATGAATCACCAGAATTGGAGGGCTTAGGTTCCTTTACAATCCCCTATCAGCCAGCATGAAGCAAGGCTGACTGGTCTCTGCCTAGCCACCACCAGAGCCAGCTCTAAAGTCCAGCACCACTGCACTTCCCGAAGTATTCTGGGCTGGGACATCACTCATGGGGGCTGGCTCAAGGGAGAAATATACATGGGACATCAGCTTGTTGTATGCCACGAGACAGAACAAAGGGACACACCAAACTAGAACTCAATCTTCTCAAGATGTGTTTCCCAGAATACACCAAGCAACTTGCAGTGCACATAACTGGAAGACGTCCTGGCTGAACTGAATGTGTGTTCTGTGAGGGCAAATGCAATTCATCTTGGCTGAGCTTCAGCAGATTGCAAAACTAAGCTGGATGAGAAAGGCCCTAAGAGTGAAACTATAAAAATACTGTGACATGGCCAACAAAGGCTCACTTTCCTAGACAGCCTCCTTGCAGGCCTCCGGAGAGGAAAAAGCAGTTTTCAAAAGCCCTTCTGGAAAAACAGAATACAAAGTTGTTGAATACAAAGGTTATCAAATTCTGTGTGTTACATAAAAAGCATCTGATGGATTTTGAAACTGCCTCTATCTTATCCACCCTAGAAATTACTCCTCACAAAAGAAGATACACAGGTACATTCTTCACTCTCTCATCTAACCTCTGCTCCCATGAAGGAGTCTAATTCTATGCCACTCTGTAGCTGTTTATCACAGTTCAGATCTATATTCTGCTTCCAGGGAATGTGTATGATCTGAAGCCTTGGGGCTCTCCCAGAAGGAACTCTAAACTATCACCCACTCAGTGAGAATCACCACTGAGACAAATAAAATTAAACCATGTAAATTCATAAATTATCAGTTAAAAAAAATAGTAAACAATACTATTTAGTATCTTATAAATATTTATGTACACATATTAGAAGTACCTATCCTCTAATACTGATTAGTATTGATATGATCTGTTTTCCTATTTATGTCCTAACTAGTATAGTAAATAAAAGGATAACAATGTATTAGCTCTGCTGCCATGACAAATGGACAGACTCTTGAAAAATACTCTAGCATATATTAAACTTTGTGTCAAAAAAAAAAAGCAAATATTTTCTTTTTCAGCTGAAGGCTGGACTGCAAGGCAATGTACGATACTTTGTACTTAAGGCAGGTTATATATAAAAAAAGTCTTTTGGGCAGAAATATTCCATTTGGGCAGATATATTCCATCACAGCTAAGAAAAAATCTCCAAGATAAATTTAATTTTTTCTTTAAAACTTATCTTTCAGTATTACAGAATAGGCTTATCATGATTTACGATTCAATTACTGAAAATTTCAGAAATTTCTGATGAAGTGTTTCTTCTGACAGGCACTATTTACTGACAAACCAAGCAACACAGATGAATAAAAATAGAAACTGATGAAAAAACTATACCAAGAATCTGATTGTCTAAACAAAAATTCCACAAGCAGGAGAATTATATAAATGTTTGATGCCAAACTGTGAGAAAGTGTTTCTTCTGCAGCCACCAGGAAAAAGGAAATGCATACTGAAGGCTAAGAAGTGTTTGGTATTTATTTACATGGCTTACTACCCACATGCTGAGACAGGGCAGTTTCCATGAAAAGGAAATCACAGGGTGCCTGTGCTTGAGGCAAACAAAGTCACACAGGAGAGGTCAAAATTAAATACTGCTTAATTCTAGGAGAAAGGTATTCCTGTGACATTAACGTGTGGCAGAAAAACTCATTGCAATTTTCTTTTCCCTCCAAACTGGGGCAAAATATACAGAAGTGGAGAACGAGCTAATTCAACAGCAGATGAGCCCAACATTTCAGCCTAAGCTCAATTAAGTACTATGTTATGGTAGGGCAAAAAAAGCTCCAGCCAGGACTGTTTGTGCATGTTTCCCATCCTGAGAAGTTGACAGCATAAGAAACAGGGAATGCATGAAGCCTGGGAGGAATGGGGCTAGGCACACTTTGACGAGTGACTACATGCACATAACTGTGGGTCCAGTTTGTCCCCCTCAGCATTTGTTCTTTTTTATTTATAGATTTTTATTTTTATAAAGGGGCAGAGAACTTAAGCGTGACATGAGGGGAAAAACTAGCACATGCTGATCTCACGGAGAGACTTTGCCTCTCTTTTTCCAGAGTAGAGGAGAAGAGGGAAAAAGTGGGAGGTAGAATGGCCCATTCCTGTCCCTGTGACATGAAAAAAATTCCCCATGCTCCACCTTAGAAAAACAAACGAACCTGCTGGCCTGGGGAGGCCTTCCCACCCTGGAGACGATGTTTCACCACTCGTGGGCATAAGTGGCACTCACATCCTTAATGGACCAATTCTGTTCTCCGACAGGCAAGGGAGCTGCCAGGAACTGACAGCATGATGTAAATATGCCATATTACAACTGCCTCTTCCTTCTGCACTGTTTAAATGTACTAAAAATAAATACTGCTCAAGTCCAAAATGGCACAAGGGATACAAAAAATACAACAGCAGCTGCCCTTCCCCCAGCAGGGTCTCAGCCAGCACTTCCAGGCTAATGAACTCCATTGCATTTTCAGCCAAGGGCAGAAACCGCTTCAAAAAGCCTTCTGTGCTTTTGGAACTTTCAGGCTCAGTCAAAACAGCAGAAGAAACCCTGGACACATCAGCAAACCGGATGATAAGAGGAACAGAATTCCTATGCTTCAAAGAAAAGAGATTGTGAAATGACTTCAGCTTCTTCCAGTTATCAAAGGGGGTTCTTTTGTCACTTCAGGCTGGCTAAGGCACGGCAGCAGCAGCAGCACAGGCTCTTCTCCACAACAGAACAGAATTACAGTTTATGCAGCACAATTCAAGCACATGATGCTCAGGTTCTGAAATGCAGGACTGAGCCAAGCATTGACACAATTGCACTTTCAGCTACATCAAGAGAATTGATCTGGTTTGCTCACCAGTTACCAATGCCTTATAGAACACCAGCTTTGAAATGGAGGGTGGTCATGACATCAGCCAAAACCTGTCTATGTAGGGACCTCAAGTTCAAAGAAATCAAGCTCCCAGCTGGAAGCACAGGCCACACTTGAAAGGCTGGAACAAAGGCTGGTTTACAGCAGGATTCATTCTCTGCATCAGCCAAGAGTACAAATCTCAGGAGTATTTACTGCGCACTGAGAGCAAATGCAGATATCCAAAAAACACCTCTGCCATTAGGATGAAACATTAACAAGTATTCAGCACTAATGAGGCAAAAGGGTGAACTGCCTTAAAATCATAAATTGAGGAAGAACAGCTTTGAAATAAAGCTGGGGAACAGCAGAAAAAAAACTTAGCATTTTTGCCTCTGGACTAGATTTCCAGACCGGCACTCTACTGGTCTCTGGATTTGTTTCTGCATTCATACTTACTGCATTCAAACATACAGGGGATAATACTTACGTGACTCACAGGCATTGTGCTCAACCTTGTTTCTGTCAGCAGCCACGGATAGCAGGGCATCACTAAATATCCTGTAATCAGGGCTCTAAAACATGCAGGTGAAACACTTAAGCCAAGCAACTACTTGGCAAAGCGGTTAACCAGCAGAGGCAGAAAATAATCCCAAACCAAAGATATTCTACAGTACTGAACTATTTTATATGGCCAGAGCAGTATCCACATTCTACAGAGACACAAGAAGCAGTGGCTTGTGAACCTGCTGAGCCAGAGTGATCCATATAAAAAAAAGAAGAAAAATAATAGAAGTGTAAGTAAGGAACTGCTGGTGGTCTGTGACTGTTTACTCCCAAAAAGGAAAGGCTCAGCCTTGTTTACACCTCAGAGCCCTGGCTGCCAGTGCCAACAGCCTACTCTGTGGCATTTGATGAAAGTGAAAACTATTAAGATGCCTCACAGAAACCTTTACAGTATTCAAATCAATATCCAAGGGTTTACCATATTCTGACTTTAAATATACCCAAGAGAATTTTCTTGTGTTTCTGTTTCAGTTTATATTTCTCTCTCAGTTGACAAAGCTGCACAACATCTTCACAATGGTCTCTGTTTCACCACACTTGGCTGTAAAGCATACTTTGAAAAATGAAGCATGAGATTCGCAGACACTACTGCAAAATCCTGAAGAAAAATAAAGCAAGTTATTTTATTACAGACTACTTGGCAGTGTGGGATTCAGGCCTGAGCATGCTCCTATGTACAGATGTAGAAAACGTAACTCTAACGTCTATAAAATGAAGAAGGAGCTGCTTTACCAGAAAAACAATGCGTACCTAAATATTCTAACATTTTTATGAAAAGCACTGCAAAAGAATACTTAGTAAGTTGCAGATGAGAACATGTTTCTTCTATCTATGCACCTCTCCCCTCCAGTCTTCTAGAGTCAACTCCAAATTGAAAATCTCATGACAAAAATGTGACAGCAGCTCAAGCTGATGAGCTAGGCTGTTAGAAGAACAGTGCACATGGCACAGCGTACAAATACCAAATCTTATATTCCTTCAGTCTTACAAGTCTTTATCTTTTGCCATGGTCAAAATATTGAGTTTCTTACATAAATCAAAGCTGAAAATGCCAAACCTGAAACCGTAGCTGAAAGAAAGATCTGATGATAAAACCAAGCCATTTCAGATTTCTGTATTTTGCATTTGTACTATCTTTTTCAGGCAATTATGTATACTTCTGGCACTTGCAATTTTTTTCCCAATCTTTTGGTATCTTTTTCCACAAGATATTATTAAAAAAATTTAAGAGCCTTGTTAAATCTCTGCTGTTCCTTCAGAATTCAGGTATGGGACTAAATCTGATGCTAATGGTAAATTAGTTCCTTAGTCCAAACTTATTCATTTTACAGAGTGCCGCTCATTTCTCACAGTGTTTTTCTCTTGTAAGAACCAGCATTATTATTTGCTTCTGCACTTTTCTTTTGCCCAAATTTCTTCAGGAACAGAAAAAAACCAAGAGTTTGCAACTCTGCATTTGAAATACTTCAAGAAGAAATGGTCACTTGAAAGCAGTTTTCTATAATGCCACAATTCAAGATTTCCAAGAAGGACATAAGTATAAGCTGTCTCTACGGCTCAATTTTGCAGAACAGGTTTCCAGGGAGCTGAAGCTGCAATTTCAATTCCTACAGCACACCACCAAGCAGAACTTCACAACCCGCTTGCTCAGAGCTAGGCAGCCCCAAATTCCTCCTTCTCCTTGCCTGGAAGAGAGGATGGGCACAGATTCCTTGGGGAGAGCTGTGCTGAGCAGCTAAGCTGGCCTTGCAGTGGAAGCTGACAAACCTGCTGTACCTGGCTAACTCCATGGGGCACCTGCCTGCAGATCTTTCTCCCATTTCCCTCAGTAATGGGGGAGGGGGGGGCTGTCTAGGCATCCCACTGCAGAGTCTGAATGGCTATATTAAATAAAAAAATAATTTTTAAAAAAAGGAAATCTAGTAATTCCACTGATACTGCCCTCTGCCTTTACATAATCAGCATATCAAACACAAGGGCAATAGTTTCTGGACTATATGACAAATTCAATGTTAAGTTTGCACCTCTCCAAAAGAGGTGTTTATTATCACAAGTGATGGGCTGGTCTTCCACTGGTCTGTGCTGTCAGTAAAAGGATCAATCTGAGAAAGGGCCTGATGAAGAGGAAATCTCTGTTTAGCTCCTATTAGTCAGGATCTTGAAAGGTCATTTTGAATTTGGGAAATCTTGTCTGGGAAAGAAGCCAGCAATTCCTCTGAACTGAAGTGATGTTGGCATTTAAAACAGAGAGAAAGGCCCGACTGATGAACCAGTGACAGTCTGGAAAAATTCTGCTGGATGCGCCAAGTGGCTGCTCCAAAGGTAGAGGGGGATAAATGTATCCTTTGACCTTTTTATCCCTTGCTACGAAGCCTGCTTAGGACAGCTTGTTTTTCTCTGCTGGTGCTCAAGTTTTTGTTTTTCACTCCTCACCTCTGCAGACCATCCAACAACCACAGTGGTTTGTGGGAGCAGGAGTGCAGGATGAAGGGCTTTGGAGCAGCATGTCTGTGCTGGCACAGAGGGACAATGACACACCAGGGTCTGTGAGATCAGGCTTCTTAGCTGGCAATTTGCATTAACAATTGTGATTATCACACACACACATGTGTGTATAAAAATATTGTGGGTTTTATATATATATATGTATACACATGTGTTTTGGTGGTGAGATTTTTTTTATTTACAGAAAAAACATAATTCTTGAAACCTCTTCTCTTTGAATTGAAGTGCAGCTCAGATTTCAGTCATGCAAAGGTGATGGTCAGGGTGGATGAACCTCTCTAGTTCTAATGATCTTTTGCATTAAGAATACTAAGATAATATGGAAAAAGACCCAGTAAGTTGCACTGTATTTTCAGCTTCCTCAATGCCCTTAAGTTGAAGATAGAAAAAGAATCTTTAAATTATAAGCTTCCTGAAATTCCTTGGTAGGCACATGAAGGAGATGCACCTTTGATACAGTACCTTTTTGTCTGCCGGAATGGCATTTCCTAAAACTCCTCAGGCTTTTTATCCATATCAGTTTCTATAAAGTGAACCCTAGGAAAGCTCAAACTCAGGAAGCCACCAGAGACCTCTCCCTGAGTACCAGCTGAAGTATCTCCACAGACCCTATATCCTTTGTGTATGTAGTAGAAAGATCTTTCCTGCAAGATGTAAAATGATAAATACGCAATTACAGAATTCTGTAAAAAACATTAAGCAGGATTTTCCTGAGGTGATGCATCTGTCTCTGCAGGACTCCTAAACATGCAACATAATGCACACACGCAAATTAGTTCATGGCACTTATGCTGCCCTACTTGCCTGTTATCATTAAAAGCTTTCAGACAGCAATCAATTTCACTGTGGTGGAGATTACTGCAAAATGCATTAAGAAGTTCACGCCTGTGGCAGTGGTCACTAAAAATATTTTGGAAAGCATCCCAGAAGCGTAAGACTTTTTCCAGACATCTGAAAGAAACTCTGCTGTGACAGAGCTTCTGGTGTCAAGACTTCTCCCCCAGCACTCCTCTTCTTTAGTTGTTTTTGGTTTTTTCTTAATAGCAGCATTTTTTGAAAGGTATATTTCAGCTTTTTCCTTTTCCTCTTTTTTTTTCTCAATCAAGCCAAGATACTTGCTTCATGGAAAACATGAACTTCTGAGACAACTGTTTGAAGCTATCTCCTTCCTTGCTCTACATCATAGGTATTAATATACTCTAGCTTATCAATTTCATCAAATAAAAACTGTTGAATTATAACACCAGTGATAAAATCACCTGACTACCCTATCACAATAACATATTTGGGGTTTGGTTTTTGGGTTTTTTGTAAAATAAGTAGCCCTGGGGATGTTCCTATAACTAATAAACAAAGAAAACTGAATACACCAAAACCACCAAGCACTATTTCTACTTCATATCAAAAACATTACCTTCAAATGCTAAGTCACATAATGCCATCAAATCTTCAAGGGAATGCTTTGAGATGTGTCTCAGAATTTGACAAAAGATATCCTAAAATAATTTCAGAAATATGCAGGAAAACCTGCAGCCCTTTGTCCTTGGAAATCAATATTAGATTTAAATCTCCTTAGGAATATTCATCAGGAATGTTCCCGTGAAGCTGTCCCAGACTGAAGCACTCCTGAAGCTCAGTGCCAAATCTGCTCCTCAAACTGACCTTAAGTTTTCTCTGTTCTTGAACTGTCCTCCGTCAGAAGCCACCTCTGAATGTCCATCACCTGCCCCAGTAAACACTGGAATGTCATTGGGGATTGACTCAACTCAAAAAAAGGAACCTGACAAACAGGGGCACGGGAATGTGGAAAAAAAAGGTTAGTAGAAATTTTTCCAAAGATCCAGTGTCAAGGTCCTCTGGTTCAACTTGAGGCCATATCCTCTTGTCATGCTGGCTGTCTGAGAGAAGAGACTGACCCCATTTGACTACAGCCTCTTTCACATAGTTGTAAGAGCTAAAAGGTGATCTCTGAGCCTCCTTTTCTGCAGGCTGAGCCACCCTAGATCCCTCAACCTCTCCTCATATGACTTGTGCTACTTCACCAGCTTTGCTGCCCTTGTCTGGACTAGCTCCATCAAAGATACTGCTATCAAAAAAAGTGACTGCAAGGTACCAGGCAGTGCTGGTCTCCTCCTGACCCCTACCACCAGGAGTGTGAGCAGAGGAAAGTGTGTGTAGGGAGCTGCTAAATATGGTGGTTTTCAATCTGCAGATGCTGCAGATTAAATGCAAATGTCCAAGTGTTGCTCTCTCCTGATAACTGTATGTTAGTCTGGCACAGGCAGAAGTGTGTTCCATGAGGGACACTGGACACATTGCAAATAATTTTGATTGTGCTGCTCAGCTGTTCCCTTGCAGCATAATACAGAAAACAGAGGGCCTGTTTCAGCATCACCCTAAGGGAAAGTATGGCAACCCTACAACACGCCTTAAAAACACACAAATGAAACACAGGGACAAACACCACTGCCTTGGCCATGTGCTCCCTTTAAATAGCCTGGCAGGTGCTGAACTCAGGCAGATACCTGAGCAGGAGGTAGCATGCTTTGGGGAAGCAAACAGCAACACCTCTGGAAGGACAGAGACATCCTCAAACTGAAATAACCACAAATTGTTCAAGTGTTGCACTGCCTTTTGTGTGGTGGCAGACCCTGGGTTATTTACTTTGTCACCTTTGTCAGCTTCATCCAAGCCCACCCTTGTGCCCTTGCTGAATCACAATGAAGGATGACACCCCTAACACCAAGGCCTTAGAGCCTGGCCATCCTTGGCACCACTAGCAGTTCTCCTGCAGGCCCAGAGCAGGCTGTGCCATGTCCAGGACAGATCATCCAAAGCCACCTTTGCAGCCAGCTTGAGCAGAAACAGGCAAACAAACACTCTGCAAGCACAAACTCACAGCAATGCCTTAAGTTTTAGCTTTTATATTTTTCAGATCAGCACTGCTTTAGTGTATAACTCTAGAAGCCCATAGCCTGTGAGCTTCTGTTCTCCCATTTTATTCACACAAAACAATTTTTCTCTCGGCTTGAAACTCAAGGACACCTTATTGTCTCAGGCCCCAAGAGATGTATACAACAGTGAACTGGAGGAGCACACTTGGAGTAAATTACTTCATTATCTGAAGCTGTAATTGGACAATTAACCTCCGATATGCAAATAGACCAAACTTATATCTGTCTGAAAATCTTGTGACCATTGTCCACCTTGGGTGTAGCCTCTTCGAGGCTCCTGCACTGCCCAAGGTGTACCCTTTGAAGACCTTTCAATAAATACCTACTTTATTTCTAACTCTGTCTAGCCTTTGTTGTAGGAAGCCTCTCTCAGGCATCAACAGCACATCCTCAGTCATGTGGGATCAGTTTCTCTGTGTCAGAGGCAACAGGCTCTGGTTTATGCTGAGGCAGATCACGCACTGCCACAGCCAAGAGCTCGGAACAAAGCCAGATTGCCACTGAGCACTGCGAGGGGCACAGGGGGAAGTGGGGTGCTGAAGTCAAGAGACAACATCTGTGATGCTTCTGGCTGCCAGACTCCTTCTTAGAAATGCAGCAACAAATTCTCAGCCTACTAGACACTCCATCATCATCACTGTGAACAAGCATGAAAAACTGGGCAAGGAGAGTATCTCTCAAGAGTATCAGCACTTGGGAGGAGGCATTTCCCTTGCTTTTGCATGGGAGGTCTTCAGTAACTACCAGATTTAAGACTCTACAGTCATATTCTTTGGCTATCCCAAAATAAAAACCTTACTAAGAATTCAATTGTTTTTCTACTTTTCTCCGTATCTCTTCCAATCCAGACTAAGGCCAAACCTTGTCTTTTCTTGTAATGACATTTAAAAATACGTCATTTCTCCTCTGCATAAAATAACATCATCTTTAAAGAATTCCAGTTCTCCCATGTCTGGATTCCTGCAATCAACTACTACTCTGATTCATACCTAACACCCTCTTCTATTCCATGCTGTTTGCTTAAGGAGGGAAATACAGATTGAATGCTCCATTGTGTAGACTGAAAGTTGTGTTAAGATGACAAACACCTGCATTTACTTAATCATCTTTGTTAAGATACTGTCAGTTGGCTTCCCCAAGAGCACGATTAGAAAGGAGCTCTTTCCTAAGGAAAAAACCTCTAACCAATGATCACAATAGCTGTAAGAACTTTCTTCTTCATGCTCTAAAAATTTGTAATATGCAGCTTGGATAGCTATTGTTGGTGAAGTGATATTATGAAAATAAGATTTCTAAATATTCAATAAGCAAGGTAAAGTTTTGCTTCAGCAGCACTGCTTACAGATGCTTAACCTCAGCTGTTTCAAAGAACCCACAAAAGGTACAACAGCTTTGAAAGTCTCCAGGAGCTTGAGAATTCCACACAAACAATGGTAATGCAAGAGGTAGTGACATTATTGCAAACACAGAAGACAACAAAAGAGGTGCATTGAAATCTGGAAGTTGAAACATGCCTGCAAAAATGGTGAATTTTTACAGTACGTGGATAAGAAAGATGAACACTGCTGCCTCTCTAGAAGAAAGGGAAATATTTACTGTGCAGCACTTCCTCAACAGTGTAAGTCTTAATCAATGCTGACTCAAAATATTGGAGACTATCAATTCCCTGGCCCTAAATTGCAGGACACTAACAATTGTAAAGAATCACTGCAGTGTACATACACCAATTCTACGTAACACTGACATACAGCACTGAATTCCCAGACAGTCAGTCAAAGTTCTGGGCAAGAAACCAAATTCCATGGTTTTTTTTTTTTTTTTAAACACTATGTCAAAACACCCCTATTACTCATTACTTGTGCTTTAAAAGACATACTCCATTACTCCTTAATGTTATTAACTTTTACAGATACTGCAACCAATGAGGAACTGCTGCTGGAAAAATCAATTGTAACTTTCTAACACTGACATTTTGAGTGTTGCTTTTCCATGGGAAAGCAACATGGTCACAACAAAAATCCAAGTGAAAACAAGACAGCTAACTTACAAATATACGTACAAAATCACATTTCAGTACGGAATCTAGAATAGTGAAACTATGAAACTCCCAAGTCTATAATTTTTCACAAAGAAGTTGGTTCTACAATGGATTCTGAAAACTGAATTCATACAACTAAGCCTTACCCGTGTAAACCATCTTATTAGCTGTCAATGAGCTCATTTCACACACAGTTAATTCTATTATCAGAGATCATCCTTTAATGTGTTCTAAAAGAACATTTTAGACAAACATTTTGTTTTCAGGACACTCAAAGATACAAAGCAGGGAGGACAGCTTATTGCAAAGTTGTCCATGAAGCAAAATTTTAAAAATACAATACATAAAACAAAGAAAACAATTCAGCTGGTTCCCCTCTGGCTTTCAAAAGCCTCAAAAGTATTGAAATAAAATACTGAAATAAAAAGTTCATTAAAAGTGTTCTGTCTGCCCAAGCACTATTTTAACATGGTATTCAGCAATTTGATTTTCTGTGATACATTCTTTGCATTTACATTACTCAAACTAAATGTGTATTTTAAGTATTGTCTCAATAATTCCTTTTTCTGAAATAACATTCTGTGCTCCTTTGAAGATATTCCCAAGGTTACAAAAACAAGATTGTCTAGCAGTTTAGAGTTGTTTTAAATGTCTAATAATACATTATACTGAAATACCTTGAAATAATGAGGGTTTTATACTGATACATTACTGAAATATAATTACTAGTAATTCCCAGAAAAAAGTACATGACAATAGACAAGGCTAAATGCATGTATATTTAAATAGATGTATTAAGGAACTAATTGCCATTACTCAAAAAAGAAATAGAAAATCCTCCCCAAACCAAGTGTCATAGGCCTGGAAGATGTACATTTAAAAGAAATTCACGTTCCCTAATGAAAACGGAAGACCTCAAAATACATTTTAAACTACCCTGAAATTGCACTTTGGAAATGCAGATGGGGAGAACCTAATTCAGAAGGGGAAAAATACAGTTTAGTCTAAGAAGACAAAACTATGGTTTAAAATCAAATTCATTTGGCAGCTGCACAGAGCCTTTACAGGTGAATCCTGAGTCCCCTTGTTTTTCTTGCACTCACTTCCTTTTCCCATTCACCTCCCACATCTCCTGCAAAAGACGTTTGGTGCAAGAAGTGTTTTCCAAGTTAGGAACTAGAGAAATGCAAAGACAACTCTGGCCAGTTTGTGTGTGGACAAAGACCACCACTTGTAGGTCCTTTTAGCAGAGAAAGGCACTGTTTGTAAAGCAACTGGAACCATACACTGCACTCTTACAAAACTGACACTACCTCCTCCTAAAAGTGAAGTGAAGATGGGAACCTCTGATATCAGTGACCTCTGATATTTTCTGCAGGCATAAACAAATCCCAGACCCCTTCAGAACACTAAGACACAAGGTCACCTTGAAGAGAAGCACATTATGGAATTTTTCTTCTGCTCACTGAAAAGGAGGAAAATTTTATATACCATAACAGACACTCTTCAATCTAAAATAATTATACTCTAATTACCATTGGATACTAAATTCTCTCAGCTTAAACAACACAGCCAAAAAGTCTTCATTATTTCATGATTTGGATCATTTAGCGCAGAAGTTGACTGATGTCAGGCACTGAGTTCCATAAGAAAACATTTCTAATTGATTTGAATTAGGTTGCAAATTCTCAGCTTACTCTGCAGTTTAAGAAAGTCCTCACTGCCCTCACACAAACATCCATACAGACACAGCACTGCTTCAAAAGGAAAAAATCCTACCATAGAATGGTTTGGGTGGGAAGGGAGTTGAAAGTTCCTCTCATTCCCAACCCCCTGCCATAGGCAGGGACACCTTCCACTATCCCAGGCTGCTTCAAGTACCATCCAACCTGGCCTGGGACACTTCCAGGGATGGAGCATTCACAGCATCTCTGGGAACCTGTGCCAGAGCCTCATCACCCCCACAGGGAAGGATTTCTTTCTGATACCTGATCTAAACTCACTATCTATCAATTTAAAGCCATCTTCCCTTGTCCTATCACTCCAAACCCTTGTCTAAAATATCTCTCCAGCTCTCTTGGAGGTCCTTTAAGTTACACTTTAGCTGCTCTAAGGTCTCCCTGGAGCCTTCTCCAGCCTGAAGAACCCTATCTCCCTCAGCTTGTCCTCATGGGAGAGGTGCTCCAGCCTTCTGAGCATCTCAATGGCCTCCTCTGGATTTGTTCAAAAAGAACTGTCAACTACAGAATCTAGCAAGGAGAACTGTAAAGCAGTTCAGAGTACCTCAAAGATGAAAATGAGAAAGTAAAAAGACCTATTGATAAGTATAACACATGGTGACCTGGAAAAATGGCTGTAGAGGTAGGAACAAGGTTAGGAAAACGTTAGGGAGAAACTGCTGCACAGTTACCTAAAATATCTGTAGACTGACTTAGTAATGGCACACAAACAGGAAAAGCTAGAAATTTTTAATACAGAATCAAAATTACTACTTAACTGATCTAACAGAGATCTAGTGGAGTAATTTATCTGGAAAACTGACATATCTTTATAGCCTTGTTTAGAGAGCCGGACAGAAAATTGGCAAAGCGTCATCTTTGATATGAAAAGCACACGGATTGGTGTGGGCTTGGCACAACAGAGAACATTCCCAAAGGCAGTAAAGCAACAAAGAGCATGTGCCTAACTATCACCAGGACTTTCAGTGATCACGGTGATACAGGTTCATGATAGAGAACTTAATGAGGTATTTTAACTAAAACAGACACACCATGGAAGAAGCTGACATTCTGTTTGGTTGAGGGGGAAGCCCATTAACAGGCAATGTTGAGATGTTGAGAAAGCTCCAGTGTTCAATCCTCCTTTTACATTACTAAAAAGTCTATAAAGCAGTAAAAATTATTATGCCTAGGTATTAGGAAAATAAAATTAAGTTAAAGAAAACTAAGCACAAGTATAAACTGCGAAGTTCAGTTAAGCCCTCACCCCATTCCTTCAGCTCTCTTGTGTCTAAGTTTTAAATCAACAGCCTGAAGTCATAAGAGAACTCTGCAACTGATATGTGTAAACCTCTTACCTAAATTACAGAGAGAGAACAAAGCAGGAAACCTGACTTAAAGTGCTCAAGAGTTCCTTGGAACTATGCCCTGCACTTACTCTGCTATTTACACTGCAAGCAGCATCTCTGCTGTTTAAGCTGACACACAGACTTCACCAAAAGGAAAGCCTGAGAGTCTCAAATGCTTTTGTATTTCAAGCACATTCTCTTTTCCCCTCTGCTCCATCCCAGTGCAGACAATTTTCCATGCTGTAGGCCTGGATCCACCAGGTCCTTGTCTCCAGAACTTTTCCAAGTCCCAGCTCCCATCCCATGCTCCTCACGAAGGTGCTCAAGGTGGTATGTTAGATGCAGCTAGGCAGAAGTGCTTGAGACAGGCACTTGAGACGGGAGTTGGGCTCTACCAACAGAACTAAAGAAACTCAGTTTATCAGAAATGATGCAACTTCTCGTTTGTGTGGAGCTGAAAGGCACCAGCACCCTGTGCTCACCCAGCATGAGAACCCTCACTCTGTGGAATAAAAACTGTGAGTTCAAACCAAACCCAGGGAAGAGGCGCAAGTCCAGCTAAGCAGGAGACTCAATCCAGAGAGGCACCTTTATCTTCCATTGGGGAGGTCAACATCTGGGTCTGCTCCAAAAGCAAAGGGCTCAAGGCTCTGGGAAATAAAGCACCACACCTTAATTTATCCCCTCCTGGCTGGGTACCAGCCTAGCCCAGGAGTAGCTACTCATCTTTTCCATTTGGTAGAGTAGGGTGTTGGTCCATCATCTCAGGGGCAAATAATTTATAGAAAAGCATCAATTCACATGTCTCACATGAAGGTTACAGGAACTTGTGAGCTGTAGACAGCAAAGAAAATCATGACGGAAATAATGATGAACTTAGAATTCTATGTTTCACATAACTTGTGCCAATAAAGTGTTGGTTATCCCCAAATTAAGCTTGCTATACAAACTGTCCCTAAACTGTTGAGTATTTTTTTTTGTAAGCAGGGAGAAACACAACTATAAATGTCTGAAGTCCATGTCCACATTTTGACCTCAGATGCCTGAAGGCACTCGTTCTCCTCCCGCAGTGTGGAATGCCCTCCCACAAAGCACCCATGTGGAATCTTCAGAGGCTATTTTTGCAAAGCATAAGAAAAAGACATTTCTTGCTAGACTTTTTGCTGTTAGCAGCACAGCTTATTGACCACCTCTGTGGACGTCTACACCTTCCATAGTATTTCATACAGAGGGGACTTCTTATGTGTTGCTCCCATTACAAAAATCTAACTGAAAATTTACAGTTGTCGACAATGAGACAAAGGAGGAAGCAAACTTTTCTTTATGTAGGGATGTATCTATCTTCACAAAAAAAGAAAATATTATTTTCATGAGGTTTACTGCAAATTTATTACAGCAATTAAACTGTCCAGGGAATCTGTCTGTATCAACTTACTTCCAGACCCAAAACCAGATGCAAAAACCACCTTTCATTTAATTTGATTATTCTAACTTGTGTGGAGCATGTAGAAACAGATATTTTGGCAACTGGTTGCTAACGAGCTTTCCTAACTCTTTAAAGCTGTTCTTGCAATGCTTTTTCTACAGTATTTACCAGAAAAAGCTAGTGATTAGAAAACAGTTAAAACCCTTGCTCCTCCTGCAGCAGAAATCACTGAATCTCTCCTGCACAAAGAAGGGTTTTACAAAGAGAGCTCCCTGAGAATCCACTTTGCTGCTGGCCACGGCTTCAGTGTGTTTGTCCTGCAGTTGCACAGCAAAGAGTTAGCAAAGCATCCACACTCCAACACCCATTGCCTACTCCACCCATCAGGGCTTCTAACATTACCAAAAATGTGCAGGATTTTTAACCCATTGTTGGCTACTGGCATTCAAATGCTCAGGAAGTATTTGCTTTCTAACTTAATGCATTTTGTAATGGATCTATGCACTCTCTATAAAGATTAATTATCAAATAGAAGTCTTACAGGGAAGATGCACAGGTTTTTATCACTGAGTTTGCAATCAAAGAGATATTTATTTGATGTTTTAATCTAAAAAACACTAATACTGTATTCAGGAGTGTAAGGTTTTACCTGTTCCTCTAAGCATCCACCTACCATTCTGTAGCTTTAAAATTAATTTTCCGTGTTTGTGCATATTTTTTTGTCCAATGTAAACAGAAGATGAAATCTAACAAGTCGCTGACTGTTGCATTTCCTCTGTGAAAGCTGATAAACAGAAGTTTCTTTAAACAAAGCACATACTTAAGCTATGACCTGCACTGATGCCAAGCATCCTTGAGACTGAGAAATCAGTGTGACGCAAGAACTCCTTTCCTATGGATGCTCCCAGCTGCATTAGAAAAGGAAGAAGGAACCCATGCAAGGAAAATAATGTTCATAAAGCCAGGGAGGGAGCCAAATGCTGCCCAGCCGTCTGCAGTGGGGGCTGCACCACTCTTTTGGATTTAGCTCCTCTTGAGCATCTGGCATTTGCTGCTTTGACAAACACACTGATCTGATTCAGGTCAGGAATTGCTACTTTTCAAAATGCTGTCATATACACTATGTCAAAAGTGGAGATTTTTTTTTCCCTTAGCTTTTTAATTATGGTAAAGTTTTGTTTATATCTAAGAGATAAGAAAATTGCAGACTGGTGTCTGATTATATGTTGACAGTATCTCTTTACAGTGAGTTTAACAAGATAAACAGTAGAATCAGAAACCAAATCATAGCTTTTAACTTTTCATCTTACGTTTTAGATACAAGACTATTCTTTCTTGCAAAATGTTTAAACCACTACCCTGAGTTTACTTCTCACTTGTTAGCCAGGCAATAAAAATAAAAGGGTATTGCAAAAGTGGGAAATGAAAAGACAAAAATTTAGCTAGATAACACATTAGATATGCTTAGAAACACGCATCAGCACATGGGATGTCTCTTGTAACAGATGATGGATCACATAAAAGCTACTCACATCAGTGAAAGTTACAGTCCATTTTCATGACATTTATCAATAGCCTAAGGTTGACTAGAAGTTATATAAAAACAAATAACAGAAGAGATACTGTACCCAGTCCTGTAGCCAGCGTCATCTGCAGTGATTAATGCCACATTAATTAAACTAGAACATTCCTTATTTTCAGACTGGAGTCATTGCCATCTTTTACAACGATGCTGATTACCATCCTCATGCCATCTCCAGTCTCTCCCACTAAAAAGTGGGACTCCATGAATGGGGAAAAGGACTCCATGAATGGGGAAAAAATAACGAATTTCACTTTAAACACAAGGATACATCAACTCATACTTAAATGATTTTTTTCTATGCCTGTTTCAGTGTCTTGCTGAGGCCCCACATTCTAGCAGTCAGTAGAACAGATGTGTGTCAGCTAAGGCACCATATGCCAACACTGCCTGGAAGACTTGTTTACCCCATGGTCACTTTCCTAACTAGAAAAGAAGGGCCTTGGTCACTTATTCAAGATTCCCAGAAGCCAGATAGTCAAGTCAAAGCTCCTGCAGACAGACTGCAGACACAGCTGAAGCAGTCTCCATGTCCAGGGCACAGAGTGCTTCAACCCAACGTGTGTTCTGAGGTCAAAATGGGACCAGTGTCACCAGAGCTACACTCTGTGCATTCGTTACCTGCCTGACCTTTCCCAGCTGGACCTACAGGAGCTTCAGTGAGGACACTTAGAGGGTTTTTGCTATTTCTGCTGCAAATGGCATCAAGTTTCAGAGACATGAGGCTTCAGGACTATTTTCATTCCTCTCCAGTTGGGTACACCAAGGTGACCATCAGGACAATCCACTGAGCTACTCAGCGTAATATTCCACAAGAAGAGGGAATGTTGCTTTCAATGGTGATGGCAACCATGGGCACAAACAGACAGCAAGATTTGAAATACAAACAACAATTCAGGACAAAATTCAACAACTCTACCTACAGCACAGGCAGATGCTGGTCTGTCCCCTGAGTACCAGCAGAGAAAGGACATTAAGGCAAAAAAAAGCATTATGGGAACTCTTGCAAAGTGAGTGCATTCAAATATCAGCCTCTCATTTGCCATTCTAAAGAGACACAGAATGAATTCAAATACCATTATTTAAGGAGCTGATCTATGAGTAAGATAGCCCCCAAATGAATGGAAAAAAGGAATAATGGAGCACATGTGCCATACAATTTCGCAATGGAATGTTATGAACAAATCAAAAAGAGTGATGCCTTTTCTCTACAGACCAGGATAAAATCACCTTCAAAGATGTACAGGGGAAAACCCCAAATGTTTGCAGCAGAACACAGAAATGATCATGACAACTACCAGCCTGACATACTAACTAGTTTTCTGATCCCCTTCCTCATAGTTTTTGCTCCAGTAGATATGGTGTACTCTGACTGCCAAGACAATAATTTGGTTGCCTCAGCTAGTAGAAAATACCTTTCAAATATCAAACCATTATTTTAAACCACTGGAATATTTAATAGGCCAGCTCACTCACCCAAGATATTAAAATAAGCGATTAACAAAATGTTTCAGCCAAAAACGTGTTATAGTTATTTTGTTTCTTACTTGTGGTTAATGAAGAGAAATGGCTCAGCGGAACTCAAGTCATATTCTGATAACTGGTAAAAATATACATTCAAATGTGTGGGTATATGATGCAATGAGAGCAGGAAAAGGTGGGCAGGTCTGAGAATTGCAGATTCTGTCAACCTACTGCTAAACTCAAGACCAGTAAGTGGACTGTTACCATCACCTGCACTGTGGGAACATCTAAGGAATATTCTACACTGGCACTGTAAAAATATTTTTAACGTTTCTTGCCCCAAGGGCTGACAAGCCTTGCCACCATGAGTAAAAAAGTCTGGAGGCCATCTGGCAGTGTCCCAGTAACATACGCTCTCCTCTGATGTTGGAGCTAGACCCTATTTCAAAGGTTGCAAAACCATGTCATGTTAGGACAACGAGGATTATTTACAAACTGGTAACTGGTAAGATTTGCCTCCACACAACCTCACACAAAATAAGTATGAAGTATAAAGCTGTGCAACTGCACAACAAACTGCATGGACTAGTAACAAAGTAGTGCTCAGACTAGAGAGTTTAGTAGGATTTAAAGTCTATTGAAAGGAGAGATTCCTCCTTCATCACTATTATTTCAGTTTTTTCTCCCTTGTCCTCAAAATTCACATATATCAAAGATCCTTTACTAGACTGACCAATACTGGCAGAGAGAATCCAGCATCACCTGTGCTAAGGACAGAGAACTCAATGCAGTAAGCCCTGCTAGATCGCTCTTTGTCACCAGGGTATCATTCTACATGTGGCAACTCTGAACTGAATGAAGAACTGGAAGTAGGACAGATCTGGTTCCAAAGGGCTACACCCAGGTTAGTGAGCCCTGAATTTTAATCAAGTTATCAGCACAAGTGCCTGAAATATGGCTGAGCAGGAGAGATGCTTTGGAATACCCTCTGGTCCTGAAGAACTCAGCAGCAGCAACTCCAACAGCAACTTAGGTACACTATGAGTAACGTCTACAGTATATTCCATAGCTCCATCAGCTCCCAGGCACAAGAAACATTTCTCGGGTCTGTCCAGCACACTTCAAACCAGCTCCCATAGACTGAGAGATCACAAGGAGCAGAAATGTGATCATACCTGCTGAGACAGCTCTGTCACAGAATTCCTCAGCTCAGCACTAGAGGCACCACATCCCACAAGCAAGAGCACACAATGGAGCTTGGAAAAGCATGCAATAATCATTGTGGTATGCATGAACCCCTGAGAGGATCCAACAGTCCTGGACAATTTGGGCTGGCTCCAAGCTGTTTGCAGTAATTATTAACTAGAGCTTTGGGCAGCATCATGTACGTTTGTTTTTTGAACATTGCAACTGAAGTCAGTTCTTCTTTAATTTGCACAGGACTCGCTGCTCTAACCAGGTGGTTGTGATTTGCAGGGTTTTCACAACACTTGCTCTTCTTGCTGCTTTTTTCCCCTCAGCTTAAGGTTCATGCCATGTTTTTGTTCAAGGGTTTTTTTGGTTTTTTTTTAGATTTAAGTTTAAAAGCATGAAATAACCTACCCCCTGGTTTTTGCCTGGTTTCTAATTAATGCCATTAAATACCGCCACCCAAAAAAGACACAAGGTGATCTGAATCTTTGTCAAAATTGACCAAGAAGTGGTCAAGAAGAACTTACCAATTGCAAAGGTAAGTGAAAAATTTACATGACCAATCTCTCCACCATGACGTACTTTGTTAGTAAATAAATTCAGAAAAGAGCCTTAAAGATCTTTTGGAGGCACTGGTCATAATAGATTTGAAGTTCTCTGGCTGAATCCATGATATAAAGGATCAACAGACATCTCTTGTGAATAGTGAGGTGAGAAATGGTTTTATGTTTTATTAAATTAAACAGCTGTGGGAAGCACAAAGGACTGGAAAACAACAAACTGGAAAGAAAGCACAGTACCTGTGTGTCACCACAAAAGACATCACCATTTAAATGCCCGTATTTGTAATGCAACCATAACACTTGGCCAATTTCATCTTTGGGGGCTTTCTCTGCTAAGTTTTAATACATTTTTCTAAATATTGCTGGCTTTCATGACTCAAAACAGTGAAAAAAGCTTGGCATAGAAGGTATAAAAAGGGGAGCAAAATGACTTTAGGTAAAGCATTAACTGCATTGTGATCCTAAGTGTAATTAAAAAAACCCAGCTATACAGAGACAGCTTAACTCCAGCATACAAAGAAAAATGAATGAACACAAACTGGGGATTCCCCCCTCCCTTTTCTTCACTGAACAGGATTCAGCAGTTGAGCTTTCTGGGCTCCAGGAAGGCTACACTGAGTAAACTCAGCCAACCACAAGGTTGAAATTGTAGCACACGTACCATAAAAATTTAGTAATGCTTTTAAACTACTTCTCACCTCACTGGTTTGATGGTGGTGTGGTACTGTTATACAATATGTGCTGTTGCCAAGGCAATTCCATCTCACCTCAACAGCTGCTGCAGCTTCAGCAAAGCAACACGACGAGCTGTGGCAACTCTGAAGTGTACTTTTTTTTCTAAAGAGTCTTTCCAACTATAAAGCATTTTCAAATGAACCTCTGGAGCTATTTATCCAAGGACTATGACTATTTTTCAAAAATATCTATCATATTCTAGTGGAAATACTGTGACACTAAGTTCAAAAACACAGTCACATATTCTATTAAATCAGATTTGTGCCAGGCACTTTGACACCTGGTGTAGAAACCGTATCTGTGCCTCTGTGCTTGCTCAGTGTAAGTGCAAGAATTTTACGTCCCTGGCAACACTACAAGCCTGCCTGGACAGATTAGCATGTCCTTTTCCATTAGAGGAGGGAAAAAAGTCTAACTTCTTGAAGCATGGAAAGCCTAAGTTCTAACCCATCCCTTCAACAGGAGCCAAATTGTAATATTGCTTCAATCGTGTTTTAAGCAGAGCTAAAATAAAGGGTGAAGTCCAAAACAAGATTTTGTGAAAAGAAATTGGCACAGAGTCCTTCTGTGATAAAGGCTTTAGTGGAGGGAGGTGGCTAACAGTCTCGTGGTCCAAACCCCAAAGAATTTCTTTTATTTTCATGTCCTTGGCTTCAGGGACAGTGCTGTGTGAGCAAGGTCTAGAAAAAGAATCAGAACATTACACGCCTTCCCCGCAGTAAGTATTGATCGCAGCTTTTAAGAAGATTCAGTGCTATTTCTTTCTTTTTTCTCAACCTACTTGGGTACAGAACCAAAGTAAACATAAGACAGTAGAGCAAGCTGGTGAGGGTGTTTTGTGAAACTCAGCCGAACTTTCTGCTACTTTAATTTGGGGAGAAAAATAAGTGTTACAAAATCTCTAGGAAAAGTTTGTGCTGAGAAAGCACACAAGCGTTTAAAGGTGGGCAACACGATTTATTGAAGACGAAGAATAGAAAAAGTGCATCAAAAAAATTAGGGAAATGCCAGATTTATCTATTTCTTTTTAAATCAACAAAGCAGTAAAGCAAAAGTTGACTTTTCTCCAGTCTAGGCTTTTTTTTCCTTCCTTTCCCTTCCCCTTTTCTTGCCTTCCCTTGCCTGTAGTAGGAGCAAACAGCAGTGGCAGAGGAACGATGCTGGCCCTGCCTGCGTGTGCTGCGAGTCCTGAGCCTGACATTTAACCAGTTCTGGGTAACAGCATGTTTACCACCTTCCTTTCCACTCCAATCTGCAGATACAACACAAGGAACGGCCACTTCTTTTTATTTTTTCCCTTTCTGTTTAGTAAATTCTCTCTATATACAAACTTTCAAGTGTCCCTCTGCCTCTTAACCAACTTTCACCATAAAAATATCCTGATACATAACTTACAAATGCCTGGTAGCGCTCATAAAATTTTCAATGCATAATACACAAACACACATGCAATCCTTGTGATTCTCCTCTACTATCCTGCAGCTCAAATCGGCAAGGCAAAAGCTCCAGCTGTAACACTGAAACTGCAAAGAATCTGCTAAATTCTCTGATACTTAAAGAGTTGGAAAAAACCAAAGCAAAACCAAAAAACCAATGAGCAAAGAATGTACCTAATTACCACTAATCCTGCCTATTAGATTTCATTCAGACACCACAACTTCTTTCAAATAACCCCAGTTTATTTTTGAAAAAAATTCCTTTCTTCAGGCAGGATATGGGGGAGGAGTCAATCAGTGATGTTTTACACATGCACATCTGGATACAGTCCAATTATTCCCCTTATACATTCCTCCAGTTGTTTTCATTTTGCTCCATGCTCTGGCATTCATAAATTTGTGAGATTAATTGTGTGTGAGCGTCTGCAGTCTTGGATCTGGGCACGGGTTTAGCTGCAACACAGCTAGAAGTCAACATTAAAGAGGGCTCCAGTTCAGAAAACACAATTTACATTTATACATCTTTGGTACAGTAAGGATTGAAGCAGCCATTATCCTTACCACATGCATCAAATTGGTAAGATTAATTCAGTATCAACTACATTTTAATACCGTAGTTAGTGTGAACCTCATGAAAACTTAGTCAGCGTTAACTGCAAAAGAAGGATTTTTTTTTTTTTTTTTAGGATTCGGTTGGTTGGGGTTTTTTTTTTTTTTTTTTTAATAGTTTTTTATTTTTCTTGGTGTGATTTCATTTGCCTTTGCAAATCATATGCCATTGCTAGGACAGAAGCATTTTAAACCTGGGGCCCAGCTAGCCTAGCGGATTATGCCACTCTGGCCACCACCAGGGTCTACATAGCTGGCAAACCCCGAATGCTGGGAAATGCCCCTGTCAGAGGCATTCTCATGGGCAGCTCCCACCCCTTGCTGCTGTAACTCACTGTTTACAATCTCCAGCAAAGGCAGACACAAAGGTTGTGACTGAGCTTCTGCAATGCTCTGACTATTCCAGGCTGCTGGAACAGCCCCCTTTGGGGCCAAAACCAAGTGAGCTCAAACCAATCACCAGCAGGGAAAGCAAGAGGGCTAAACCCTGCTTCTCCTCTCCTGGGGCCAAGCCTTCCATTTACTGATGTTTTGTATTTTATGTGCAATTTACTAACCAAAACCAGCTGTTTCCTCAAGTTCTCTGCAATTTATTGTTTTGCAAAATCAGTTTCACATTACACTTCTGATCAGTGCAGTTCCACATGAGAGCTGCACAACTGAGGTGAGGTATTAAAAAGCCAGGGGTCAAAGACCAAGAATCTGACCAAGCTTTGTGACCCAAATACAGTGCTGGATGCACAAATCCCACTTGGGGTCCAAGAGCACAGGCAATTCCAGGCTGTGATGTAGCAGTTAAGGCAAGGTTAGAAGGGAGACAAACTGTGCCCAGTTCCTGAAGCTTACCCAGAAGCAGTTCACTGCTTGCAGGAATAGCTGGACAGCCACAGATTCTTTTGGTTTGGCTGGTTTTGTGCAAGATGGCTGTTATATTTTTGAGCAATTATCCATCAGATTTGATGGGATTTTTACAGAAGATAAATTGAACCTTCTTACAACCACCTAGTCTTTTCCAAAAATCTTGATGAACTGTGCAAGAGTCAATCAAGTTTTAACACTATTTCAAATTCAGCAGATGATACTCATCTAAAATTAACTCCCTCACATTTCCCATTGTAGATCCATCTTGCGGGTTAATCTTTGAAGATCTCTCAAATCTGTAGCTCTTGATAGGACACAGTAGAGGAAAAAAAAAAAAACCAAAACAACTCTTCAGGCCAGAAGATTTTACAATATTTTTTTTCCAATCCAGGAAATTCTTCTTTGCTTTTCTTCATGCAGAAGGAAAATATCTTGCGTTGGGCATTTGTCACAATACCTGACAATGAATTGCCACTGAACTGACTATCTTCTCATCCTGCCAGCTACCACTGCTAATCCCTGCAACTCCTCCAGCAGTGCTGAAGGCTGAAGGTCTAAAAGGCAGAGAGAGTGGTTACAGTAAGTTTATTACTGGGGCAAACACAGCTGATCTCCCCAGCACTGCAGTGCTCCCACAGCTTGCACTGTGACACTTGAGAATTGGACCAGCTGTGAAGCTCAGCCCCTCACCCTGAACCTCCATCCGCAGAGTTGCATCCAACCTCAAGATTTGATTAAACTCTTTTAGTCTTCCTTCCTTCTTAAAGTTCAGAAATCACACCCAAAACGAACTAATGTTAGAACTTGAATGAAATTCTTTCAACATCAAGTACCTGAGAGTCAGGGAACGTCAGATTTATGGTTGTACACAGAACCTCCATTCTGCTCCATGTGTGTAGGCATTGTGATTAAGTATCTGATTCTGTGATTGTGCACTGCTTTTCTCCAGGACTCCTGCCTCATTCACCGTGCAGAAAGCACATACAAGAGGAGAGAATTACATTTGTACAAACAACCATAAATCTACTATTTCCTAGCTTCTGAGTACTTGACTTTGCAAACAATGTTCCTTTCATGTAGACTTCTGGTGGTAATACTCGTACAGCACACACCTAAAAACATTGCAACACCCAGATTGACAGTCTCGTCTAAGAGTGCAGAATCAATTTTTGAAGCCTACTCATTTTATGTCAGTAACATTTACAAAAGCTCTCTTTTCATGCTTGCACTATCATGCTTATAAAAGTCATATTTTCCACACAATAGAGGCAGTGTAAAAATTAAAACAAGCTGCAGACTGATTGACCAAATTGTCTGAATTATTCTCTTTCTTCCTAACAATGAACTGTGCTCTCTGAGCTCCAAGTAAACAATTAAGAAGGGTGGGGGTTGGAGGGCAACCTATAGTAAATAGCATTTTAATTACACTCTTACAAAAAATACAAGGAAAACAGTAACACATAAAATAAACCCCATTTCTCTTTAAAGCTACCAGAGACCTTCGAGCTGTTTTAGTAAAGCAGAAGCTCTGAGCTGCAGGTGAGGGTACAAATCTTACCCAGCACAACTTGAAAGAAAAACAGAAAGTAGCTCATACAAATTTCTGGCAGTATAAAGTAGCCTTTATACCTGAGTTAGACTATCAGAGCATCAACTGCTACGATGGAAGAGACCCAGTGCACATTGCAATTGCTGGCTCAGCAGGTGGCACCGGATAAATACACACACGATACTTTTACTCCATAGCTCCCAAGCAGATGCCTAAAAGCACTGCTTATTAAGCTGGTTCTGTTTCAAAAAAACAACCATAAAAACAGTATTGAAGGGTCCCATATAATCAGGTCTCATTGGTTTTACTTTGAGAGCTCATGCAGGAAAACTCCATACCAACTCAGCCAGGGATCTCTGCCACACCTCCTGAAGTCACACACATCCTGCAGTTTCTGGTACTTGGCTAAATCTGCCTCGCTCACCTCCTCTAAGCACTGGGGTATTTTTTACTGGGCAGAAGCAAACAGAACTTTGCAAACTACTATTTGTGCTTTACTCTCTCATAGCTGTGTGAGCAAGTAAGGCAGTGAGCATCACAAAGCAGTAAAATTAAAATCTAGTCCCCAAATAGTCATCCCTAAGAAGATTACAAGCAGAGGTGCGATATCTCCCTGAGTATCCATCCCCTTTTCTGGTTGCTTTCCATGCTGTCCAAGGCTTGAAAGAATTCTTAAACTTTCCCTTTGACATTGGGAAGAAACTGGCACAAAGTTCTGAAGTATCCTTAGCAAATTCAAGATTTTCACTAGACAGAGTAAATGCTTCAGCTAAATTGGGTTTCTCATTTCTATTGGAAACAGGTAAGCATGTCTCCAATTTTGCCATTCATTCAGGAATTTTCATAGCATGGCTTACAGTGAGCCTTTATGCAGATGGAAAGCAGATTGCAGCCTTTTCCAGTGAAATGTGACTTTAGTACAAAAGCCATATGGAAGGCAAGGAGAGGTCTCTGATAATGTACATTATCATGCTTTAACAATGCCCTCAAATACATAATGTCTACACTGAAAGGCACAAACAAGGTCATTCATTTTCAGGAGTTATAAGAGATAACTACAACACAGCAAAGCAGGATTTTTCCCCATGTGTACACTAGAGAAACAACTTTGTTTCAAAATTAATATTCTTAAGAACAATATTAGCAAACTACTATAAATAGCAAGTAATGAATATACAGAAAGAGCCTCTAGGACTAACCCTTAATTGTCCAGTGGAAGTGTTCAATGTCCTTCACCTGCTCAAACCAGGTCAAGGTGAACATATTCATGTACAATAGACACAAAGTGCCAAATTTAATGATCTGTGTTTGCACACAGCAGAAGACAGAACTAACTCCTTCCTAAGCAGCTGCCCAGCTGTGACTGAAGGGTTATAACTAAAAACCAACGCCTTCCTTTCTTAACTTAGCAAACAAAGCCTTCAAAAGCACACCTACTCCAACCTTTGGATGCTCTTTCGGCATCTGACACCTGCATTTGCACCACAAACCCTTGGAGTACGTAGCTGCTGTTGCCAAGATGAATTTTCATCATTAAACTTACAACCATCATATGAAGATTTCTGGGAGGCTGCCAGTATTACTGAGGCTCCTTGTGGATTTTCTAACAACATATAAGGCTTGTAGTGCTACCTGTTCACGAGACAATCTCCACCACAGAGCCTGCTCCCTTCCCAAGCTCGTTGTCCTCTCCACTTCTCCGTTCTTTTATCTGATAGCATTTGCTCAGCATCCTTCCTGCTGTTTTTCTTTTACTGACATAGGCTCCACTTTCCCCTTCTTCATAAATACATCCCAAGGTCCACAGAAAAAAGAACCTGGAGATTTAGCAAATCATAACAAGATGAGACTACTTCTATAACATTTACTCCCACAAGCCATACTGAGCAATTTAATTGCCTCAGGTCAGGTATATCACTATCATTGCAAACCAAGTCACAAATTATCTTGGGGATGGTCATTAGGGGTAAACAAATGAGACACAGTTATGATTCACCTATGAAAAAGAATTAAGACCAATCCCACCAAAAATATTTAACACAGACTCAGACAGATAAGCATGCTCTGATACACAATACAAGAGAATAAGATTCATTGATAGTAGCAAAGCTACATTAAAAGAATGAATCAGCAAGACCTTCAAAATGTAAGCATTTATGAATAGTATGTAAAATATCAGATTCTGCACAGACAGCTGTGAATTGGGTACACATTTAATAGCTCCCCCTGATGTTATTTTCTGATACTATAAAGTAAGGTCTCATTTCTGACTTCTGGGCTCTAGAGTATGTTTTTTTTTAATTATATGCACATACCCTAGGTAAAAGGAATTTACCATTAGTTTTTGGGCCTTTAACAGACATATTTATTAAGTAATTACTTAAAAATATTGACACTTATGATCAATAGTGAAGATAAATATAACCTTTATGCAAAATTCTGTGGGAGATTTAGACAGCAGCAGGTGAATAATGCAGGCATGATTTCCATAGGTTCCTCTCCAGAGGATGTTCTTTCCAAACTCAATTCCACGTAGTATAGAAAGGTCTCAGATTATGAAAGATTTGCCACAATCTAACAGTTTTTCCTTCTATATGACCAGATGAGTACAAAGCAACAAAACAACAGAAGAATAAAAGGAAAAATAAAAAACAGATGTCCATGAGATGTCTGATTAATGGTTAAATGGTTAAATGGGACTAGACTGATTCTGGGGAGCAAAGAGACTGGGTGCAGAAAGAATTGCAATATTAAATCTTCCAGACAGCAATTCTTTGGAGATCATGGCTTGCAGATACAATAGTAGAAGAGCGAAAATCACTGGGGGAAGGAATTGAAGGTCCCGTAAGTCAGAGATCGATAAATGTTCAGGACACTCAAAGATGATACATGTGGTTTTGAAAACTGATGGAAATAGATGGAAAACTACGGCCTTCAGGCAAACTATGACAAAGGAGACTCTACTCAAGATCCAAACTGAATCCAGTGCATTGAAGTTCAACGTAGGCAAATT
Source organism: Acrocephalus scirpaceus scirpaceus (assembly GCA_910950805.1). Lineage (NCBI taxonomy): Eukaryota > Metazoa > Chordata > Aves > Passeriformes > Sylviidae > Acrocephalus > Acrocephalus scirpaceus. The sequence continues at coordinate 28,838,866 of OU383779.1, forward strand.
TTAGAGGTGTTAAGGATCCAGAAGCACTAACTGACAGATAATGTTCTAATCAGGCTGGATCCAAACAAACCAATCTCTGTAAACCTCTTGTCCCGAGACAGAGGCAATATATTATATAAAGACTTTTTTTCCCTGTAGCTGCTCAAATGCAGGAGTTCTGAGAGTTATCATAAAGGGGACACTGCAGGAGATTCTGTGGGACAGAATTTAATCTTACATCCCATAAAACATACCTTTACACATGAATCACTTCCCATTGCATAATTCCCTAGTGTCTCTTGCCTAACTTCAAACATTCTCTACTATCTTTTTTTTGCTACTATTTTATCACAGCCCCAAACAAACACTTTGCATTGCATTTCAACAAGTTTTTCTGAAGGCTTTACAGAAAAGAGAAAGAACTCAAAGGAGAAATAATTTGTTCAAGATCATGTAAGTTTATGACAAAGGCAAGAGCAAAAATCTTGATTCAGTCTTCTCTCCAATCACACCGCTTATTCTCAACATGTTATCAATAAATACATTTAATTCTTCAGAATGTTTCCAGCACTGATGTATTATGGAGCTTCCTTGCCTTCTCTCTTCCCAGAGCCAATGCTTTTTCAGCATATCCTCCTGTGGATGGAATCATTATCATTGTGTCTCTAAGTCTCCAAGTCTGTCATGAAAAATGATCAACTTGTTAAAAAACAAACCAACCAACCAACCCAAAGCCCCGCTGGTTTCTTCATTATACAAAGCACTGTGCACATATACAGGTGAAGTCTCAGCTCAGGAGCAGGGGTTTGTGCAGACCTCACATAGCCTCTCTTTGGAGTGCCATCTGTAATATCTTCCTTGGTTTTTGCAGCTTGCTCTAAGAACAGGTTGGTTTGGAGGGACTGTGGTGGATGGGAGCAGAGTGGAACTGTAGTTAATGAGCAGACTGAGTAATCCATCACATCCAATGGCTGCTGTGGTAATTCCTTTCAAAGTAATCAAATATTGCCCTTATGCTCTACTATCTCTCTGCCTCCTGTCAGTGATCGCCTCATTTCAACTCCTATGTTATGATTCTATTCCAATTGCTAAAGATGTGCAGTTTTTAGAAAAAGAAAGCTGCTGGTGTAATAAACAGACAATGAACTGTAGCCATGAAGAGAAACAGTCTCATTACATGGAGATTTATGCAAACTTGCCCTCTTGTACAGAAAATTTTCTATCAGCCCTTCTATGAATGAACAAAACACTAAAAGCTCTGGAATTGAATGTACAGTATATCTAAACACAACTGAGACTACAAAATAGCAGCGTATTGACTATACATAATCAAATTCCTCATGGATATTTAAAGTCAAGAAGGGAAGGACACCACCAGTGGGTTTTTTTAAGTGCCTGTGATTGTTTTTCCTAGTCAAGGCAACAGTCTGTCAATACCTCAGAGTATGCCAAATTTCAAAACAGGAGCTTAAATTATGAACAAAAGCTAAAAAAACCCAAAAAATACTTCTAAACAGGTGGAACGCATATAAATAAATATTTAGATAATTCAAATACATTCAAACAGCTAAATTTTCCACATAAGAACATGTTTCTCCCTAGGTAACTGGAAAACTTCAGACTAAAGACAGGATTTTGATTTATCCAACCTGAAAAACAGAATATTTCCCATCCCTCCAAAATTAAGGGACCCAATAGAAAACTAAAAACCAAACAAGATTCTGTGAAACGATGCTCAAGCCAAACATGAATAGTAAATATTTTTGTTACAGCAGTATCTAAATGCTGTAACTTAGGGTCCCGTCTTTATATGGAGATTTGGATGCACACAGAGGCAATCAATATTTGTAAGTGCTTACAGTTTAAAGATACAAGCAGAAAACATTAAATGGGAATTAACTATTCCAGGCAAACATATTTTATAAGGATTAATGTAATTTTGTTAGAGTTCTTTGGGATTTTGATGAGTTAGATGTGTTCACATATTATACTGTGATAATCAAAATAAGATCTTACATGCTTTGTCAATAAGACACAAGGATACAATGATTACATCTCCTGTCCACTCGGCACTTCACAATTACGTAAGTTAAAGTATCCTTTTTCCCCTCTCACAGTGCAAGGTTTTGACCACACCAACCACAAATCACTCTATAGCTTCTCTCACAGGACAGGAATCTCAGTGCATTTTTTAAAAAGAGCCAATACAGGAACCAGGTATATATAATTACACCTTTTTGAGGAGAAGGAGAAAAACAATTCTCTCCTGTATTTGATGTTCAGAAGGCAGGAATTCAGTTACATTCCATTGAATCACGTTTCCATTTTTTTGCTGCTCAGAATTCAAATACTCTGAGAGATTTGAGTTGTGTGACACTGACACAGAACAGCAGAAACATTCCCTGGCTTTTCTGACTTGCTTTTTGGTTATGCCCTTACGTGTCTTCAGGTCTTCGCTGTTAATTGACTCAAGACAGATTTCAGCGAACTGCACAACATCAGCCTGTGATCCAGTCAGGCTTTCTCAAAGGCTCTCAACGGCTTTTGTGAGCTCAGGGCCTCTTTGTGCAGTTCTTCACAGTTTAAAGTGTGTACTGTCACTTGATCTGGGTATTTCTACTGCTCAGAAGCAACTTTAGCATTCTCCTGACAGTTAGATGAAAACACTTAAAGTCTCTTTAAAGAGATCTAGCAACTGAAACTGGTCCTTCAGCCTTCATTAATCTGTGAAGCTGACAGGAGGTGCAGAAACACTCCTTACTGTCTGCAAAGTTCCTTTATCATAGTGGTGTTATTTTTTTAAGCAGATTTAGATGTTCTCCTTGGAAATCTAAGAAAACCAGACCTTTTGCTTAAAATAACCATCTCCTTTGGTTATTTTTCACTACTACCCTGACCAAATGAAGATTCCTTCCCATGCTGCTTCTGCTGCCGGATAACACAACCTGAAATCACTGGACAAATCTGGGTGTTTACCACGTGTACACACATTGCTGAGCTCCTGGTAATTATCACCGAAGAGTTTCATTCTGTACAGCTTCCAGAAAGTCTGAGAGGCAGAAGATCTTCACAACTTCCCTTTCAAGCCAATTAAGTCCTTCACTCACAGACCTGAACTTCAAGTGTAGCATATCCAATACATGAAAAAGCTCAGCTCTGTTCAAAGTGTACTCTATTTTATTTGTCCTGCAGCGTTTCTTTTCACAGGGGACTACCTCAGCACTGAAGAGTCTCAGTGAACTTTAAAAAACCAAACTTCTGTTGGAAACTACGTGAAAAAATCTAAACCCTGAGACTCCAAGTAAATCTACTGCACTGTTTTCAGAGATGGTGCAATTTTTCATGACTCCACAGCAGCTTAAGGATGTTTTGAAAAGTATCAGACACTAGTGCAGACTTTAGCTCTGTGTGCAGTGCTCATCAAGACCTTTACATTGTGGTGCCCCCCCTGTGCTACAGCTCTATCAACTCATCAGCTTTGCAGATCTTTGATATCAATTCAATTCACTAAGACTTAAATTAACAGATGTTCCAACATATTCTATACAAATTATCTTCTTTCTATATAGAATCCTATATGAAATTATTCTGCTGATCAAATTTTTTTCTTCACTTAAAAAAAAAGGAAACCACACTCCTTTCATTTTAAGCTGCATACTATTCATCTAGCAGTTTGTTTCCTTCTCCTCTACTAGCAGAAAATATAATACAGGAAAAGACTTAAATGAAAAACAGATCTGTGTAGTGAATTGCATATGGTTTCCATTTTGCTCCATGCAATGTTTCATAGAGAGTCAACGAAGAAATCCCTCCCACAAATCCAGATCTGAAGTCCACTTTCAGAATCTTGTCAGCACAGGAGTTAGGAGACAACTCTGCATGAAAATGCTGCAATCCGTCTGTGCCCTATCTTGTTAGGGTAAATCATTCCTAGAAAGTACCGCTGGATCTAGGTAATAAATCAGTATTTAGAAAATATGCACACTCAAATGATGCTGGCTGTGTCTGTGTGAACCTGCTGCTTTCAGGCATACCAGGTTTGGTGTGCAGTGCACAGCTTGCTGCATTTTACGCCTCTTTGCACCAGGGTTTTCCAGCACTAACAACTTTATACTTAGTTGACATTCTCTGTGCTAAACTAAGCCCAGCCAATAAATACCACTTCTGCCAAAAAGCCTTCATAACTATGACATCCCAGCAGCTTTCCTAGCTGATTTAAGTAATTCTTTCCAAAGTTTTTCTGACTTTGTTTATATAAAACTCATCTTTTCCTCCTATTCCCCATAGCCTGAACTAACTTCTTTCCTCTTGCATTCTCAGCAGTTCCTGGTGACATCCCAACACCAAGGCAAGCGTGCCATGTTTCTATCAGACACCAAAGGACGTTTACAAAGAAGGAGGCTCCTTCTTTCCCACTCTCTGGGGGTTTCCATGTCAGTGAATGAGAATGAAAAACGAGCTGCTGTTTGTCAGATGTGTCTGTTGTTTCTATGCGTTAACAACTGTTTGGATTTCATCCCTTTTAGAGATTGGTTTCAAGCGCTTTCAAGATGCAAAAATGAGACAGAAAATCTGGAACACCTTCTCTTTTACCTTCTCAAGGTAAAAGGAGGGGATGTTTGTGTAGAAAAATGTTTCCAAAAGCACTACTTGGTGAGCACATCAGAACCACACAGCACTGCTCCCTGTATAGACAAGACACCAAAGTTCTGCATAGTTGCAAGCAGGAAGCAAAGACCAAGTTTAGCAAAGGTCAGCAAAATCATATTTGACAATATCTTGCCCTTGAGAGAATGTGCACCAGTATGGGATGAACACATCCTGCCTGACAGACACAGCCTCTGCTCTAAGAGGTGCTCAGCGTATGTGCACTGATGTGCCTGTTCAGAAAAATCCAGAGCACAGAGGTTACCTGTTTGTAGGTCTGCTTCTGACGGAGAACTGTGAGCTGAGAATTCTTTAACATGTTAAAAGAAGAAAAAGAAGTTTTGCTGATTCTAAGCCTCCTTATATTTGCATGTATGAAAATGAAAAATGTTACACAGAGAAAGAAGCAGTTAGTAGAAAACTAACAAAAAAATTCAAAATATGAATATGGAAGAACGTACTTTTTTTTTTTTTACACCTACTGACATGGAAAACTATCTGTACAGCATCACATGCTCTAAAATCATGTAACAGAACTGGCACCCCCACATTAGCTCAGTTCCACCTGGCACTTCAGACTTTCATATCCTTGAGTGCTGACCCTAAAACCCAGCCAGCTCAGGGTGCTGAAAAAACCCGAGTTTTCAACGTTTGGGACAACACCTTCTAATCCCAGAGTCTTCACATTAAATTCATGTCCAAACAAAGCCAAACTTGCATGAACAAACCTTTCTATTGGTTATTGCCATTTCCATACAGTTACTTCAAATTACTTTTTCCCAGCTTTATTTAAAGTTTTCACCATTCCAAACTCTGAATTTGCTTTCAGAAGATTATCAGATGCCTGACAACTATTCTCAGTTTACTAATTTTTACTGTTAAGCCTACAGTAAAATATTTTCTTGGTTAAATGCCAAAAACCGTACAGATCCACCTGGGGAGGGAAGCTGTGGGAAAACCCAGGACATCTCCCTGGTGTTTTTAGCCAATCTTGGTCTACAAAGTATAAAATCTGAAAATCTTCTTCCTCTGTGCATTAGAGACTAACACATCTAGTAACAATTAAAACATTTGTTGAAGTTGTCCAGAAAAAGCATAGAGAGGTACTGGAAAATAATATTGTACTACAAAGTCTTCTGGTTTTTTTAATATATACACCAAGTATGTTAAACATTTTTAGCTGTAAAGAAGTTCAGCTTCATCAGGCTTGTGAAACTTGCTTGGTTGCAGAGTTTCAGACATACTTAGGCATCTCAGGCATAAATACTCACCATTTTTCTGGCTCTCTCTTGATTTTACCCTTTTAACTACATTTTCAGGTCTCACTCTACATGAATAGTGTTTGTGAATTATTTGCCAAGCAACATTAAAATGCATAAAATTGCTGCTTCTGTATTCTCCATATTTCCCACATGACACCCAACACAAGGCAATGTTTTGGTCCAGTGCTCAACCAAAAAAATGCTTTTGTAAGGCTTTAGGAAAAGTCACATTTAATAAAGCACAGCTTGGAGCTGGAGTAAAAGATGACAGAAGGTCCCTTAGGGAATCGAGAGCAGAGCTATTCACTTCATCTCTAAACTTTAGGCAGTCTTCAGACTATCCTAAGATTCACATACCACAAAGGGAACCACTGCAGAGATGCGAAATGTGAACAGTGATAGGGGCAAGTTGCTCTTGGGTGTTACCTATGGAAGCAGCCAGAAAGGGCTGTGGGTGGGTTGCTGGCTGTTTTGGAGGTTTTGTTTTTCAATCCAGACCACATCCTCAGAAGGTTAAGTGTTACACATAAAAGATTTGGATAAAATATTTGCTATCTTAGGTTGAAGTACTCAGTTGGACAGCAGAGGGGGTAATTCTGTACATCCAAGGCAAAGTCATTCCATCAGCAAACGGAAGACCTGGGATGAAGCTGTGGAGACTGCCATGAAAGGAACAGATCAACATACAGTGATGGTTGCTGTCAGTGAGACACCACAGAGCACAGATCAACATTGCAACAACATGAAAGGAGAGAAGAGTCATGAACCATGCCCCAGAAAAACACACTGAAGCAGTAACAGGGACTTCAAAGAACGAACACGGTTCCTTTTGGGGTTCTGTACTGCAAAGGTGAAGTTATTGCTGTGATTTCAAACAGTTACAGGGAGAGGGAAGAACTTTCTGATCTCTGAAGAGTGTGAACCAAGAGGCATCAATGGAGGTGTTTGTCATGACTAATACTTTTAAAGCACCCCCTGTGTCTAACATGATCCACAAGGAAAGGAACTTCCATCAACTCTTCAAAAGCTCTTCATAGTGTCTCTCACATGACTCCATCTCTCAAACTGTCTGCAAACTGCTTCATTTTTCTGGAACTTACACAGGCACTTGAAAATGCTTAGTAATTTGAGAAAAAGAAACTATTATGAACATAACAAGACAATTTATGTTTTACTAAATTACTGGTTAGTAGCTACAGTGAGTTTAGGCAGTTGGATATTGTCAAACACTAAGAAATATCTAGCAAGCCAACACGATGGCTCACAGGTTTTTAGAACATATCTTGCCTCAACTGCTAAGAGAACATTAGTAAAGCCACAATAAACACACATTTTCCTGCACTGCATGTAAAGCTACAGCTAAGGCAAAGCACTAAATCTTTACTTGTAAAGCAGACAGGTAAAGTAAATAACAGAGAAAGTCTGTTAGTAGCTCAGCTTTATCAGAATTTTAAACTGATAAATCATCCCTTGGTTAGCTAAGAACAACCAACACATGTTGCTATGAAGGCAGGACATAAGCTCTCTCTTGGCTCCAGAAGCTCAAGTGACAAAAATTTCTGTTTCTTTTAATTGGGAGATACATAGAGTGGTAATGAGGAATTTTGAAACCTCTCTTCCTTGGAGACACTGATTAAAAAAAGCGACTATAAATACTAGGGACAGTGTAACAAAAATTAAAACGTTCTGTTGATCTGTTAACTCTTTGTTTCCCACATCAAGAAACATATTTAATGTTTTAGGGAGGTTGTAAGTTATGCCTGAGAGCACTATCATTCACGAGTTCACATGAAAAATTTGCAGAAATCAAATCTCAAGATCTTAGAGCAAAAGTCTTTTAAGTTGGCTCTTAATTCTAATTTAAATGCCTTTGGTCTACATAATTAACTCAGATAGCAAGAGTAGGTGATTAAATCTTCATACCGACAGAAAAAGTCAGATATGACTATTCCTTGGATATCACTTATTAATCTTCGGAAACTGGATCTAGATTTTATACAGGAGGATGAGTTGTTCTAGTCTGGATCTCATGCAGCTGCAGCAATGCAGCTTTGACAGTCACCTCAGAGTTTACACCTCTGCACAGCACAAATGACAGACTGCTGCATTCAGCCTCAGGAAAGGAACTCACGGTTTCATACTCCACATTCCACAACCTGGCTCTTTATTGTTAAATCTTTATCAAAAGCAAGAAACCTATGAATAAATTATGTTATGAACAGAAGTTTTGGCAAGACAAAGACGACACTTCACACAGCAGTTAATATAAAGAGAGGATAATGGTCCTGCCAAAGACAATAAATACTAGAAGAAATGGCTTTGAGTTTTAGAGGCCCTGAGCAATATTGCTGGTGTTCATTTTAAGATATGCTTCTACAACACAATTCCCTTAAGATTGTTCTTAAAAGGATGGATGTTTTTGTTTTGGGATCATTCACAATGTTGGAATTGCAAACCACAGGCTTGAACTGAGGTGAGAGTTAACATCACTTTGCCACTGATTTCTTTCAACTGCATCCTTCTCTATCTTGATCTCCCTTCCCCCCAATAAAAAAATCTCCAGGCATTACTATCGAAAATATACTCATGTAATAAATCATGTATTTGCTCTCACGTGACTGGTATTCATTAGAGTCAAAGATGTCCAAGATCTGCCCCCAGAGTGTATTATGTTACTGAAACATAGAAATAGCTGCAATACAAAGTTTTGCCAGAAAAAAACCCACAAAAGTAACAACAAACTGTCTCTCAGTTGGGCAGAAGAAAGAATGTTCATAAAAATATTTCTGAGGGGTAAATCAAACCCCAAAGTCTAATTAGACAAAACCAGCAGTTTAAACCAACAAGACACAGGATTTTTAATTAAAAACTTCTAAAAGTATACACTTTTCTCAGTCACCCAGGCAGTTCTCTTTTCAAAGAGAATTTTTTTTTCTAGAACAGACTGGAAAAAGAAACATAAACCACTACAAGTTTATCCATTATATATCCTGGCTTTTGTTAAGCAGTAAACAACAGGCTCCTCCATTCCCTCAAATGCACCCCCTTAGTGTGCTGTTATTTTGCTTTACTGAATGCTACAATCACTTTGTAGCAGAAGTGACATCTCCTGTGAGAGAGGCAATGCTATTCCAGTGATGTGGTAACCTGACTGAAACATTTGAGCCTGAGTGGGGAAAAGGAACGCTCGATTCAGCTGCACATCTGGGTTTTATAAAGGGTCCAAAAGCTTAACACTAACGTGCTTCAGGGCTAAAACACAGTAGAGGAGATCACAGCAGTCAAGAAAGAGGACAGTGTTAATCCAGGGCATACTGTGCTCTTCACCACCGCTATGAAAATTAACTTAGCTCAGCTAATTTTGCATCCCCACTAATTGTGTGTTGTGTATGAGTAAGCAATGACTAAGGAAATGTCAAAGCTATTCCATATCCTGTTCTTTTCCTGAAGAAAAACATGACAGGCAGAGAGGATACCTCCCATTAAGGCCACCACAATTCAACAAGGCAGCTACTTTTTTTCAGCAGGAATGAAAAAACCTATATGCAATCTAAACATTGCCAGTCATTATAATCACTTGTTACCACTGTGCTGAGTACATATGACTCTTCTAGACCAATTTACTATCCAAATATCAGTTTAGACTGATATATATATTCAAATATATATAATATATAATAATATATTATTATACATATATTAAATACAAGCATGAGTGCATACACACAATCTAAGCTGAAAAATGCACAGTGAGCACAGTGTCAGCTGTACATGAAAATACCTGCTCTGTAGAACACTCGTTGTTTTCCAAGGTTTCAGATTATTCATTGATAAACTTTGACCACCAGCTAGAAAGGCAGAAAAAATACCGAACAATTCAGACTAGAAAGTGATGCACATATTACAACCAGGGCGAATAAAACCAGACTGCTGAAGAGGCAAAAAGAAGAAGCATTGGTATTGAACCTCCTGTTGGGTCCCTCACAGCTCTGAGGACAGAAATCAGCGGTGGCTCTTTATAGGTGTCCACCTCAGAGGTGCTGAATTGTCCCTTGCACACCAAAGGTAAAGGAAACACAGGCTCCTGAATATGCTTGTTATCAATTTCATCTCAGATATCCAAAACAGCTGGACTGAGCCCTTCCAGCTCTGCCTTCTCCCCATTCGCACCTCTCCCATAAAACTGAACAAAGTTTGAGACAAAGCACATAGAGCAGAAATGTGGAATTGGGCAGAGAAAGGTGAAAGAGTAGGTGAAAGAGTAAATATCCTAAAGTATCCAAACTACATGTCTGATGAGAAGGGAGAAAACAGAGAGACAAGTGATAAGGCAAAGAGGAAGGAAAAAGGATGGGAACAGGGAATAGAGTGGTTAGAGACTGTGGTTTTCACCAGTCCATTAGGGTGAACAGGAATTACACAACAGAGGGGCATTAGGCTGGAACATTATCCAGAGCTGTACTAAACTAAATAAAAGATCAAATCACTGACTGCAAAACTGAGACCAGACTGCCTGGAAAACTGTGCAGCACATAGATGTGGCTCTGAACAGTCCTATAACCTTCACAGTGGGGTCCCAACCAAAGGGGGCTTCAGTTAGCACTGCTGAACTCCTGCCAGCCTCACAATCTTTCCAGACACCATGAATAATGCTAAAAACAACACATGAGGGTGATGGTACAAGCTGAAAATGAGCACCACACTTCAATAGCATTTTCTCATAACAATGGGCACAGCTACTTAAAAGCACAAATCATGCCTACATGCATTGGCCAGAAGCAACAATATTGCTAAGCGACAAATTTTCTTTTTTGTAAATTTAAAATATAAAAAATGAGTCTGATTGCAGTGGAAGACCAAGAAACAACAGGATTGCAGGACTGCATTAGGCCTTGCCCAACCATAAGTTATATTCATTAATAGAAAGGTCACAAACTCTACAGAAGCAAGAATCAGATACTCTCGCCTCATGTGCTGCTGCTTCTTCCACCCTCAACTCTTCTATCCCTACATTATCCTTATCTTCCTTCTTTCATCTATACCTTAAGCATTCTGCATAAAAGTGATCACAACTGGGACTATTTGCATTTGTTAACTCTCGCTGGCATTTAATTATCTACTTGCTTTGTTCCCCAGCTCCAAAATAAACCCCGGAGGTAGTTTTGTGGGGTTTTTTTTGTTCTGATGGCAATGACAGTCTGCTCATACTGTTGCCTGTATCCTATGCCTACCTATTTTCAATCCTTTTAAATCATGATTTCACTTATTGAGTGTCGAAAAGGGTTAACCACCTTTGCTGCTGGATGTGCAAAAAAAGCTACAGCAAATCATGGCAGATGACTTTCTCTTAGAGAATTTCAAAAATAGCTATGTGCAATTGCCTGCTATTATTTCGACTCATTTATCAGAGGCAGACATCCCACTTACTCTTCTGGAGCTCCCTGGATCATATCTAGGGCTTTTACAAGGCAGAGATACAAAATTTACAATTGTCAAGACACTTTCTACAGTAACTTTTTAATGCAAAAATGCACACTAATGGCAGTTCAGCCACTTCACCATGTAAATGCAGTCTGGGATGTTTTACAAACAAAAAGCACACAGCTCCTGCGTCACTCACACATTTCATGACTATTTCAAAGATGTCCATCCCATTCAGTGCAAAGAATGGCCTGGCACTACACTGCCGTCTGCCAGGAAAAGAAAACAATCCAGCAGAAATACAGCTATTTTCTTTTTCATAGTGGTCCTCCAAATAAGCATTAATGAAGAAGTTGGACTTCTCAAAATCCTTAGTTTCCTCCAAGTTAAAAACCAAAGAATATTGTCAGCTTGTGGAAAATAATTTAATCACAGGGCTGAGCTCATAGGCACAGCAGAAACGTCAGCATGATGATAAACTCATGAAAAATGGAAGTGTATCACTACCTTTGGAAGGCACTTAGTATAAACTATTGAGTAACAGTTTATTATTGATACTGATTCTCTGAGTGGAGATTACTGCAACCACGAAAGCAGCCTGCCATGCTGCTGCCATGATGGCTGAAAGTACAGGACAGCTTCGGAAGCTGACTGGAAGCTGTTCAAATCCCAGAGATGGGGCGCTATTTAGTGAAAGATTTCAAATATTTCAAGTCTAGTCTGAACTTGGTATCAGAAGGAATGGAAATGTCAATGGCTTTTTAGGCCTATTCCTTCCCAAAGAGAAATCAAGTGGAAAAGGAGGGATTTGGTCTGAACATCTAAGACAGATGCATGTAAGCAGTTGAACAACAGCCCTTAGGAAGGAAAGAAAAAGTGCATTAGAGGTCCGAATAGCTTTGCACTGTATTAGAGGTTCTCCCAAACAAGGCTTTAGCATCTTCCTGGGCTCCCAGGAAAACCCAAACCCCCTGTTCTTCTCCCTCATTCCTCTGAAGTTCTGCTTTTGCCAGGAAATTAAACTTACAGGGAACAAATTTCCAGGCCACAATGTGGGGAACTGTTCTGGTTCTATTTAACCATCTCAGGAAAAACTCACAGACTAATGCTGCTGCACGTGGCAGAAAGATTCCAAACTTCACTTCCTTCAGCCCTAAACCTGCTTGGTTCATTAATATTTTGCCTTCTGTTTTATTCAGCCTATGTCCCTTTCTGCTGGTATGGAAAGAAGATCCCTGGAATACTGTCTTTCCTTGACAACATAATTTCTTGCTCTTGGTGACACCTGCAGTAATGAATCTCTGACAGCTCCTCACTCGGGAAAATCTGACTACACTACTGAGAGTTCCACTCACAAAAATCACTCCTCAGTCTTTCCAAAATTGTATTCTTTTTCACAAGGCAAGTGCTGAGTAGGAATACCATTAAAAAGCCATGCACTACACATGCAATGATGCACAGACAAGGAGCCCTCCTGGTTTATCTATGGTGTGCTCTACTTTCTCCCTTGTTACAGCCTCATCTTCAAAAGCCCTTGCCCACTAGCTCACTCTCTCTGACACACTTGTTGCTGGTTGGAAGAAAGTGAAGCACACATCACATTAAACCTCTCCAAACCTTTACCTCTGCTAATTAAACAAGAAACCCCAGCACTGCTTACATACACGTTAGCCCCCTGTGACCCAAAAGAGAGAGTTGCAGGATGCACATTCTGAAACAGACACTCAGTGCTTGGCCTGCCACCACCACAAAGTAGCCTGAAGGTCACTTTTCCTTTTCATTGGACTGAGACTCCAATTCCAGTTCCCCAGCATCCAAGTTTGTTGCACTCATTCTCCTTGAAGTGAGAGCTCTGCAACCTGCACAGTGCACACCTCTAAGAGCTACAGCTCTCTCAGAATCTGCCAGCACCTAGGAAGAACCAAATCATGCAGAAGTTATTTAGGACACCAGAGCTCACAGCACACATTTAGATTTACATACATGCCTGCCCAGGAAGTTGGTGGAGATCTACCTCTGAAGATACTGATATTTGCCTTAAATTCCAAGTGGAAAAAGAACTGCTGGCACCAATTCCATCCAGTGCATATGCAGACCCAGATACAATCACCTCCAGGTTCGACTTGAGAACAGCTAACTTGTTCTGTCAGCTTTTGTGTTAGACCATGGGCTAAAAAAAACTCACACAACAAAATCAATTGAAGTACAACACTTAAATTCAGCAGAACGAGTAACAAAGAAAAAAAATTTACCGGAGAACAAGGCTGGTTGCCTGTGGGGAGAATGTCTTAACATCTATGGTAAAGTCATAGTTGGCAAAATTCAATAGATCTGGTAAACATCAAAGATAAAATTCAGCAGAAGTCCACCAAGCACCATTAAAAGAAAAATGGGACCAGCAGGGTTACCAGTGAAAAACAATGCCAGGCCTAATAGCACTGATCTACCAGAAGCAATTTATTATGACACCAGAAATAGCTATTTTCACAGTGGATGCTTGAAATGAAAACTTTAAAGCTTCTTTAAGTCTTGAGCTATAGCAAAGTATTCAACCAGCCAGCCAAAATAGCTGAAGGGAAATAGGAAGGCCACATGTGGAACTAATTACTCATGTAGAGGCTATGACAAAGAACATTTCTCCAGACTTTTCATGGGGGCTTCACTTTCAGGAAGTAACTCTAATTACTGTTCAAGTCTCGGCAGCCTGCATGCCGCTGACAGTTCCAAGAAAAAATGAACCTATTTGCCCTTTTCTTGGTCTGAAATGCCAAAATAGAAAAGCACAACTAGATTCATTAAAAAGAAAGAAAATAAGCACTGGCTTATTACATTAGCTTCCCGAGCAGAATCCTTTTTGTGAATTTGGTTTTTCAGCCTTCACAAAAGAGCAAATTCTGCGTCTACATTAACTCGCTCTCTGTTGGCTGCAGTGAAACTGTACATCTTGACTTTTTACAGCTTTTCCATACTGGGGCCCACTTCCTGCCCACTTGAAGAAAAAAATCTGGCCTGAAGATGAAATGACTGCTTAACATTACACTAAAACATCTGGTACCATTTTATACACAGACCCATGTCTGAGAGCAGGCAATTCTAGCGGTCTCACCAGCGGCACAGTGCATACCCAAACCTCCCCAGGGTGACATCATCCCATATATGGACTCTCAGGCCCAGCCCTCCCCCTTTTCCTGGTCCTAAATTCATTGCCAGATCTCCAGTCTGCTGCAAATGTGCCACGTCAAGACTGGAAATCACAGCACTTCAGTGTGTTTCAGTGAGTGCTGCAGAGTGTGAGCGAGAGCCGAGCACAACCCGTGATGCAGGAAGGCAGTTTTTCCCCAAGACTAAAAGAGGATTTAAAATAAATAAATAGACGCGTCCGGAGATCCTGCTCCGTCGCCCCAGTGTTCAGACTACCTGTTCAGGACAATGCTGTTGTACAGTAGTCTGCACATTGGTTAGACTGGGCAAGGGAAAGCGGCGGCGTGGACTATTGGGGACGCAAGTTGCTCTTGCCAAGGAGAAGACACTCATTGCTCCTTTCAGATCTCATATCCAGTATTTTTCTTCACAGGTTTTGCACACTAGGGAATAAGAAACGCTAAGGGACACTGTGAAAAGGAGGACTGCAGAATAAAGCGGGGAAGACATTCTGGTAAGGCCTACTTTGGAAGAACACCTGGCCTATGACCTGGCGAACCTAGGTGACTCCCCTCCCCCCTTCCTCCAGTCATCACTGCAAGAAAGATGGAGCTCTGATGGTGCACTAAAAGCCATGCAAGAAGTGAGAGAGGTATATTTCCTAGAGGTACACTGCCTAGAGAAGTGTACAACAGTAAAGCTAAAGTTGGTCATTTCTTTTTTATTCATTTTTTAAAAATTTAAAATAAAGTTTTTTTCCCCCACAAACTAAAAAGGTAAATTTAATTTTTTTTTACTTGTAGCTGTCAGTATAAATATTTAAGAAGTATATATTTTTTTCCTTAGGCTTGCTAGAAGTATGAATTCTGAATAGCTCCTGTTGTGATCCATGATCTGAAGATCAATTTTAAAAAATTATTTTTGCTTAAAGTAATAAAATATTAGTAACGAATGCATGAATAATATTTTAAATTATTGTAAAATATATTATATCACCTCTGGGAAAATTGTACTTAGTTTTTTATATGTAATTGAAACTTCTTTGCAAGTAACTTATGCTAGCTGTGTTAATGAAAACTGAGAGGGAAACCATAGAAAAACTGACTACTCCATGCTAGGCAGCTGCCATGCAGAATATAAAACCTTTGACTGTCAGGAAAAATGACCTTTAAAAGTTCAGGATGTGATGGAAAAAAATATTAATCAATAAATAAAAGGGAAGAAAGAGCTTTCCAATCCGATATCTGGCTGGACATTGCATGGGAGTGATCAGGACTGACTGATTGTTGCCGCTCTCATGCGTACTTTGAATCGCTTATAATTCTTGTACCATTCAAAATGATAAGTTACTTTGTCCTGAATCCCACTGATAAAAATGGAATTTGTAAACCAATGCAGAAGTTTGCTTTGGTGAATTTCCAGCTGTCCTGGTAGGGGAAAAAATCCCTCAGGCTGAATGAAATCCCCACGGACAAAATAATACAAAAACTCCGGGCTGCAATTTGAAACCAGCCGAACTTCAGAGTCAGCTCCCCTAAAGTTAACAGTAGTAACAAACTACTGCAACCAGAAAAAAATCCCACCTATATGGTGCTCATTATTGCCAGGAAGGCTGGGAATAGTTGTACTAAAAAAAAGAATTAGCATAAATATGCTGCCCTTACTATTATAACCAGCCAATTTTGCAGAATGTATGTTGTATTTTAGACAGCCTTCATGCTATACTTTTTTCATTTTTAAATCTGTATGTTATGCTGATCTTTTCCATTGCTCCTTCGATAATCAATAGAGGAGCTGTTGGGGAAGAACTGATCACGTAGTGTTGGTGTGATGGTGCCTAGACCGGCTGCCTTAAAGCTTACAAAGCAAGGACTAGCACTGTCATTTCCCTCTGCCTCTCAGCAAAACTTTTCTTTTGACCAAAAAACTCCTTCTGAATGTATATATATACTTGTAAGTTATTCAGTCTGTCTCTCTCTCTTTTTTTTTTTTCAGATTATTTTTAGGGTTAACTTAGTGGGGTTTAATCCATTATAGTACAAATAGATGGAAGTTTTATTCTCGTTCTGCTTTAAAGTGGAGTTACAACACAGTTATATGTGGTTATTAAGAGAAAATCTGAAGCAACAGGAAGAAATTAAAGGAATGGAACTAAAGTCAAACTGGCATTAATATTTCTCAATCTCTACGTGTGATTGCTGTCTTAGGCATAGCATATCTGAAAAGTTTTATGACTTAGATTTTGCTAAAGTGATAGAAAAATGTTTCCAAATCTTGTTAAGAAACTCACTCAGTTTTGCTTTCAACAGGAATATAATAGTTCACAATTTTTTTTTTCTCTCTAATGCTTACTTGCAAAGCTAGTTTTTTAATTCTGATCTAGAAATTAAGGAAGGAAATACTGTTATCCAAGGAATAATAGGCTCTCCATGAAAATAGTGTTGCAGATAGACTGTGTTAACTTTTGCTAAATAAGCAAAGACGATGGAAACATATGGAATGAGTGTTTCTCTTATCTCTAGTCCACTATTTGCAATAATCTTTATTTTAAATGACCTTTCTGGATTTAGGAAGTGATTCCCCTCCCATACACCCATGACTCTTCAAAGTTACATTTTTAGACTGTAAGGCTGAGATCGAGGAGGCCCCCTTGGCATGGGGCTTGGAAAGGAGGCGGGGGGGAAATGCAGAGTGAAAAGCAGCAGATATGGAAAGAAAGGCTGTACTGTTAGCAATGAATAAGGAAGTATATCGACCTCGGCTCAGTAATCAAAACATTTTCAAAGTGAATTAAATGATTTTGCGGTTCTTAAAACACCGCTGGTTTAGTTGAAACAATTTCTAGTTGATCATAGTCACAGAGAAGATATTTCAATAGTTATAAAACAAGATGCTTTAAACATGCATGTCAACAAATAGGCTGCATATAAATATTTCAAGAGGAAAATAAAAACCCAAACAACAAAATACCACCAAATATTACTTCTTGCAATGAATAAAAAAAATTAGCAGGACTCAATGCATATTAATCATGATGAGAGCTCTCTAAAGCCAGGACGATACCAATACCTAAGCCTGTTGTATGAACTGATACACATTACCATAAAATGCACATTGAAGCCAGTAGGAACATTTAAATAGGTGAGTGTTTCAATATATTAGATTTTCTTTCATCTGTAGGGAGTGTGTTTTTTTTGAAGTGCACTCAAAAAAAATTAAATAGGGAAGAGGAAGAAAATATTTCAAACCTTTTCTAATTATTCCTTTAATGTTAAAAATAAAAGGAAAAGAGAGAGAAGGGTGGGGGAAAGTCAGTTAACTTTAAAGAAATAAATAAGCATCCAAATGTGAAAAAACCTAGTTACTTTTTTTTAAAAAACATGTCATTTGCCATCTTTCTGCCTTGTCATTAAGCTTCATGTTGTCTCCTGTATTACCATTGCCAGTGCTATTTAGTGCATCTGTATTTTCAGAGCATAAAGATACTGCCACTCCCCCCATGCTCCTTGCCCCCCTTCCTGACTATCACTGTGCCTCCAGACCACTCAAGTATCATTTCTAGGTGGAAAAATATTATAAACAAAATAGCAAAATACCTGCATAAAAATTCCAGGCTTCTACACAGAATGTTGATTATAATCTTTCAATCAAAATCTGTTAAGCAGGTTGGAAAATGTAAAGCTCTAAACTTTAATGTGTTGGGTTTTTTAAATAATAGAGTATAACCAAGAGCATAACTTTACTTTTACTTGTAAAAGACTTTGCTTCCTGAACTGTACTTTATTTAGAAAAAAAAAATCTTAACTGAAATACTATTAAGGGTCAGGTTTAAACCTACAAAGAGACAGGAAATGCCACAGTTAAGAATGAAACTTTCCTGAATTATTCTACTGTAGTTCTGTACTGCATTTTACACAGTATTGCAAAGCAGTATCTAAAAATAACAGCCTTCTCTTAAATAAAGAGTCCTGACTGCTACTGGAGGGAATACCTATCAATTCAGTTTCCAAGGTACCAATATTTAAAGTCAGGCCCTTAACATAAGTTTCTGTAAATGTAATATTGGCAATCATGAGATTTTTTTGTTGTTTCGAGTATTCTAAAATATTCTCAAGCCCTTTACTGACTAAATGTATCAACCAGACACAGCACACAAAAATGTTAAGCCCTCTAAGCAAATTAACTACAATTTCAAGGAATTTCAGTTTTTAAATAAAAATCAAGTGGAGATATTCATCCAGTTATGTCTAGTAGCACCCAGTGAATTAAAAATGGAAATGAATGGAAAACAAATTTGTCTCTGTCAAGATGTAAACCTTTTGCTGACTCTTTGATGAATTCTCCTTGTGTACAGTTATTAGAAAGACAGCACAAAGTTTCCACTTACGATTTTCCTCCCAGCACAACCTCCCTGACAGTTGTTAACAGAAAACCTATTCTAGAAAATGCATGCTTCTGCTGTTCCAATATTTTGTACTATAGGTAGCCGATTGACTACTTTGACTGTACAATTCTTTGTCATTTCAAGAAAGATCCATAACACAGAAAGTGAGACCTAATTTTTTTCCAGACTAAAATTTTTTCATTTCTTTAGCAACTAAATGCAGCAGTTAAATCTAATTAAATCTATGAAACAATCAGTGTATTATATTTATTTTAAAAGTACTTCTAATTTTCCACCTCTGTTTTTCTTCAAAATGGTCAAGAGGGTAGGAAATGTCAAATTAAAGCATACTCTTAAAATTTTACTTTGAGCTACAAAACTTTGAGTAAGCATTTTATAAAAACAAATTATTTCATGTACTGGCATTAATTTTTTCATGTCTGAATTAGTTAACCATGTTTTGTGGTTGATTCATTTATTTAAGACATCTTATTCCACCTTGTTAGGTTCAAGGAAAATTTTATTCACATAATTGATAACTTTTAGAGTTAATTTGTATATTAACTAAAATACATATTATTCTTTATGGCAAAATTATTAGAGACAGAACACCTGAAGAATTATATACTGATTTATTATTAGTTTAATATAAAACTGCAGCACTATCCCCACCTTTAATCTCTGGTAATTTCAGCCCTTTATAATCAGTTTTCAGGATGGACTTAAAATTGTTTGGTTGCTATCCCAATGGGATGTGTCTGAGAAGGGTTTGAAAGCACAAGTTTGTTGCTTACCTATGGTGGCACTAGCGAGCAACAGAGATTCAAGAACACCATTACAAACCAGAAACATTTAATCTGTAGAGAAAATTAATACAATTATTCTTTTCCCCCTTTAAGGTTCCAGTGGGTTTTATACCTTTTGAAACACTACCCCAGAGATGTTGCAAATGTCATTGCAAAGTTGGATTACAGTTCTGTGTACATTCTGCATAGAGAAAATTCAGCAAAGCAGCACATCTTGTTATGTGAAATGATGCTATTTGCATGCTTTTGATCTCTAGTGTAGTCTGTATTTAACTGAAAAAAACTTACTGAAGTTTTGAGGTTAATCTATTTTGTCAGAAAGTACAGATTTTGAGACAAAGCAAAATTTAAATAGCATGCAAACTAAAATACTAAAAGGAATGTAATACATGTACAGCTATCACATATTAGCAAAATCAATCCAAAATGCAGCCAGTTTTCTTTCCAGCACATTCCCTATAATGGGGTTAATGTGCAAGTGGCGACCTCCATTTATACAGAAAGATTTTTATTTTTAACATCCCAGATTATTGTACTTATCTGCTCCTAGAAAATATGCACTGTATAAACATATCCTTTATCTTGAACTTCAGTATTTCTGTGTTTCCATGAAGAGTAAAAACATCTGGTTAAATTACTATGAGTGAATACAATATGCAGGCAAAACCCTGTACGAATTGCATATAAAATAAACCATGGCTTCGGTTCTTTTTGCTTTTCCAAATGTTCAGCATGACCGGTCTGTTGAAATCGCATCCCTGATATGTGTCAGCACAATAACTCATGTACCAAGCTTCTTTTCTGAATAAAATCAAGTTCTGTTCTTGTTCTGCAGCTGCCAATGTTTTAAAGTTTAATTCTGTTATGTGTGTTCCCCCCAACAAACGCCCCCCAAAGTGGACTGGCACAAAGTGTTGCACAGCAGCGGCGATGGCTCCAAGGGACTGGCTGGACGGAGTTGTCATGTGTCTGCCTGTCTACACTTGCTGTGCAGAACATCCTCTCACCTGTACAGCAGGCACAGACAGGCAGTCGCATGACAACCCAGCCTGAGGGACAGCCACCAGTGGGACCCCGCTCTGACAGCCCAGAGCATCTGCAGCACCAGCTCCAGCCAAGAGTCGCTCTGGACCTCAGACGGCCGGTCAGTCACCAAGCCCAGAGTCAAAGCAGCACTGCCTGTGAAGTACAATAAAACCCACTGCTGAAATTCTTACTGTGCTTCCTATAGTACTCTTTTCCTAGTTGTTCTCATGAACTCACTGACAGTAAGTCTGATTTATCTGCAGCCCTGCGGCACCTCCATACGTTCTGTCCTCCCGTTTGCTTCCCAGGCATCATTTGATTCTTGCTGTATAAAACTTCCTGACATTCCTGCTCGCCACAGAAGCCAAGAGCAGCTTATTGTGTGGCGAGTTCATTCTGTAAACATACACAATGTCAGACCTTAGAGTAACTTCTATCCTTTCCACTCTCTCAACTCCTCATTTATTTTTGTAATTTCACTCTCAAATCTCACATAATTTTACAACCAGGAACAAACTGTGAAATTATAATACAGATTGCATCCATCACCAGATGGTGACAATAATATCATTTAGTATTGAAACAGAATGGAAATATTTTCTTTGGAAATAAGATTAAAGGGGATTTTTCCCCATCAATGTAAATTTCACATTTTTAGAAATTCTAATTCTAGAGTCCAGCTTGGCATTCTTTGCACAGCAATAACACCAGCGAAATCTCTGGATGTTTTAGAGAGAAAAATAAAATCACATTCTGTGACCATGCACTGTAACAATGTCATACCACTTTACAGATGGCATCCATATTTTTACAGTAAAAAGGTTTCTTTATTCACCAGCTAGAATGACATTCCACATTCCCAAAGTCCATTTCATCCTAATGCAGAAATGACTAATTCACGAACTTCAGATTTGCAGGTTGACTCTCAAATGAACCTTAGTTAACGCTACTTAACGAAACAGTAACAACTGAGAGCTAAAATGTTCAGATTTAATAATTTGTGTCTGTAGATGTGCCTAATAATGCTTTAGCTAGGATTACATGGAATCCTCTACTAAATAAATCTGTATTTGTGAGGTCACTGAATGTGCTGATCTTGCACTTGTTTACAGCAGCCACAAAGCCAGTACACAGCACTTTCTTTGCTTGGTTTTCAAGTAGAAAAGCACAAAGTCATGGTATTGGTCACACAGCAAAGTTATGAACAGAGGCGATTGCATACAGGATGAGAAACTAATCCATGTTAGTTCTCACAGAACCGATACTGTAATTGCTTTAAGCACACTGTTCAAACATCAACCTGGTATTTCCAGAACTACAAGTCTAAACAGCATTCTTAGGCACTGAATCCCTCTCATCAGGAATAAAATCCTGGTGTATGTCTGACAGCAACAAGACCATGTGAAAATACCACTTCTTTTCTAATACTGGTATCATACAGCAAAATCTGAAATCTTTTGCCAAAGCAACTTGCTTTTAAATGCACTACAGTGTAGATTTATCACTTATAAAGCTGCACCTCACAAAGGAATTTACATCCTTCGAACGGCACTAGCAAGCCACCACTAGCAATTTTGATCTCAGAGCAAATTCCAGACTAGAAAACAGGCTCAGCTTACACTAGAGGGGGAACACAGCCCTGGAGGCCCCAGCAGGCACTGGAGCTTTGCAAAGCACATTGTCAGAGCTCTCTGGTAGAAAGCTGCTGCAGCACTGGGTACAAGCACAGAGGGCACAAACTGCTCAGCATAGCCAAGGGAAGCAGGGTGAGAGCTGACCCTGCACCTTCCCCAGCTGCCATGGAAAGGCTCCTGGCCAGCTCCGAGCAGGAGCTGGGGGCTCTGAACTCCCCACGACCTCACAGGGCACAGCCAGACACACAAACACAGGGATCATTTCTCACATCACCAGACTGCGCATCTCACTGGGGGGAAACACCCCACACTGCCACTCCAGCCATCAGCTGAGGAGCCTTACTGATTTTTCAGTCTTACTGAGAAGGTCCAGTAAAAAAAACCCCAAAAAACAAAACAAAACAAATTTAAAAATCCTAACTTTATAAACTCTTTGCCAGGACAGAATAATCAAATTTTACAGCTAATCTGTACTTAAGGAGCAACTTCTTTCACCAGCAGAGCATGGAATAGTACTCTGCTATTATTCTACGCTATTACCTTCTCACTCTAAGAACTCCTGAGTGCTCTCCCATGGCCTGAATTAACTACCCACATTTTCATGACTCTCAAAACAACTGTTTGGCAATTAAGAGACACTATCTTAAAATATGCATATGGAAATCACACAGTGGCCATTTACTTCTGAGTACTTTCATGAGCTTCCCAACTGTCTCTCCCCAGCAGATTGCCAAAACTATTTATTTTTAAAGTCACATAGCACAAGACATACCATTAGGATTTTCAGGAATTTTTATATTTCACACTAAACAAAAATCAGATTTTAAAAAGCTACACCAAAAAAAACAAACCAAAAAAAGCCACAGCTCATCTTCGATGCACCTCCCACTGCTTGATACAAAACACAGCAGATGTGCTAAGTTTGCCACATTGTTTGTTTCTGTTACAGTTGCCTGTATCTAACCTAGGAAAGCCGGTTCTAGTAACTTCAAGGTAGATCACAAAAAATAATAAATTTTCAAATTCATAGTCACTGTTGCATTTTTTTCAAATTATATTTCAGCAATCTGAGAGTAAAGCTTCCCCTCTTGACACCTGTGCCTTGGCTCCTCCCTTCTGTCTGACATGCACTGATTTTCCTGTTCCACTGAATTTGAATTCCTTTAAAACTTAAATAAAAGGGCAAGGGGACCTAATTTGTCCCTCTGCCTTAAGGTCTATCCCAAAATGGCTACGGACTGGGGGAAAACACCATTTCTGAGCAGCACAGTTCCCACCCTCAGCAGCATTACTGAAGGAATTCCATTTACTGGATTTGCAGGACTTGGGAGAGCTCTGCCTTATGCACTGCAGGCCCTCTTCCCGAGCTTCCAGAAAATCCACTGCAGTAAAACACCATGTTAGTTTAAAGAGAATATGAATTTGCACAGTCCCCATCAACTCATTTTGTTGGGATCAACCAGTGTTTTGATTATTACTTAGAATAAGATGAAAAGATTGAGTGATTTAGAGCTCATTTAAAGCTTTATCTTTACCTGTGCTTCTTCCATCCATTGAACTGGTTCACCCTAAAAATCACTAATTTTTTACTAAAAACATTTAAATTATAAAAAAAAAAAAAAAAAGGTGGTGGGGAGGACACCCAAATAGGAAATAATAGGATTTTTTTTTTAACACAGCCCTATTTTTCTACAAAAAACAAGCCAAACCTTTAAAAAACTCACTGAGGCTTTACCGTAAATCTGATAGCATGCATAATCCTATTTTAACCTTCAAAATATTGCTGGAGTCTTAGACAAAATGTATCATTACACACATTGTTGAAGAAGTCATTAAACAGAACAGACAAGCTGCATAACAATATATCCAAAGTGAGCAACATGGATGTCCTTTTCTTTATTTTCATATTATTCACCCCATGATCAGCCATGAAGGTGCATTTTTTGTCAAATTTGAAAATCCACACCAACCAGCTACAGAACTCTGTAGATTGGCTCTTCATCCTCTCCAGAAGACTGGAGAACAGTTGTTTTCATTAAATCAACTGCTGTAGTTGCTTTCAGAAGTAACTTTACCCAGACAATTTATGATCAACTTGCAGTAAATGCACAAGAGCAACCCAATCAAGGACAGGACAATAAGCAGAATATTTCAAAACAGCCTGGGATTTTCTTCCTTTTTTCTTTTTTAAAGCAATGTGTGGAAATCACAGGAAGAGAAGAAAAAAGTGAAACAAACAAAAATATCCCACATCACACCCTGTATTTGTTATCAGCATTTCAACAGAAGTCTTAGACATTGAGCATTCTCCATGAATCAAACCAGAAATTTAAAGAACACAGTAAAACCTTAAAACAATCTTTCAGTTCAAGTTTACACAAACTGATTAAATATTTTATGTTGATATCAGAATACTGTATTAATACTGGGGTTTTCCCCAATAGAAAAAAAGTTCTTCATTCCTTACCTCATCATCCTTATACCAGGACAAGCTCTCTGCAGTCAGAACGAACCAGTATTCCTTGGATCCCCCTTTCATGATGCCAATGTTGTTGATGGTGAGCCAGCCTTTCCGGATGACCTATGCAGAGGTGCAGTCAGGTACAAGTTTAGTTCATTACTCACTTGACAGAGTTCTGCTGCTGCATTCATTCTTTTAAATAAAGATTTGCTAAAGGAAACAAGAACAGGTGCGTTTTTTCAGTCTCTGGGAAATTTAGCAGGTTTCTTGCATTCAAAAAAAAAAAGTAACAGAGTATAGTATTTTCAGTCTGAAGGTTGGAGAAAGAGAGAAGCCTAACTATCATAATGTACTTACAGCAAGTGTGAGTGTGTTAAGGATCATGTAAGCTTGAAGATATTTATTTGCTGTATATGAATACATTGTGAAAGTCCACACAACTTAATCTCTGACTACACTGCTCTGGTCTAATTGTTAAGGTCATCTATAAAGGTGGATACCAGGAAAAGCACCTAAATTCTGCTCAAGTGAGTAGCTTCTGACACACATTGGGAACTTTCAGAAGTGGTTGTATGGAGTGACAAAGGGGAGAGGTCTTCTAAAGTTAAGTTAAAACTAAGTCAGGAAGCGGTAAGGAGAGGCACGTGAGAGTCATTTTCTTCTCACAGGACAGAAGAGAAAAAGAAAAGAGGAAAAAAAACCTTAGGCAGAAATAAAAATTAGGGGGAAAATAGGTAAAGCAAAACTTTATAAAACAGATACAAGCCAAAGATGAAGGAACAGATGGGAACATACCTATAAATACTAAGACCAGGAGGCTACATTATGCACAGAGAAAGGAAGACAACAGAAACCTAAGAGAAAGGAGAGGACTCCACAGCAGAAGACAACAACCATGAAAACTCATTTACAGGTAAGATGGAAACTTTCAATTTTATTGGAACAGTCACTGTTTTCCAATATAAATGAGAAAGCAAACATTCCTTCCTATCATGCTCTGAACAAGACAACAGAACTCTCCCAATCACAGATGCAAGGCACCTCAGTTCTTCTCTTTCTCCCCACAGCAACACCATTCACTTGCCAATGGATTACTGAGACAGAAAAAAGTGCTCAGAGAAGCCCTTCAGAGCCCTCTCAACAAGTCCCACAGGCACCAACTTATGTGATCAAACATTAATTTTCTCTTGTATTTAAAGAAATATATGAGACCAACATTCCTCTTGTAGGGCTTTACAAAACCAGTAACTCCAGTATCAACAACTCACCAAAGAAGAACATGGCTCACCATCTTATTCTTTGCCCTCTAGAAAAGTTTCAGAACCAGAATTCACTCCTATTCAGCCCGGATGCTCATGTAAGCTCCTAAAAAAACCAGCTTTGGTTTTGCACAGGGTAAGGGACTGAATTATATTTGAAAACTAAACCAAAGAAATTGTACCTTAAAAGCAGGAAATTGTATTGGAAATGCACATAATCCAAGAGTATCAGTTTCATTTCAAGGAAGATAAACGTGTTTTCCCATTTACTACCAACCAGGCCTGCAGTGTAAGAAAAGTCCTGAAGATCCAAAAACAGGCTGTAAGTTTTCAGCCTGTAAGAAAATCTCTAAGAAAGCATGGATTTGGTTCTGAAGCCACAGTAAGGGATGAGAGAACTGGACATGATTCCTCTAAAGAGACTCAAGGGTACGGCACAAGCAGATGAGATGGAATAGCCTGTTCCACAAAGGTTTCTACAAAACTGGGTCAGGACTTTTAATATTTGTGTTTATTGGAGGGTGGGGGGAAATCTAAGTGGAATGGGGTATTAGTGAGTACAAACACACATGGAATGCTTGCCTAAGTGCAAGTTAAGGGAAACATACTGGTAAGAACTTGATTGCCCATCAAATCCTTATTTTATTTTATGTTTATTGAAGTAAGTTTTTAACAGGAAACAAGTAACAGGTATATACAGCCAGTGTAATGACCTTCAGGCAGCTGCCACAGGACAAGCTGTGCAACCAAACTAATTCTATTTTTCCTTTCTACACTGGAAAAGTAAGGGGAAAAAATCAGGGAAAAGCAACAAAATTAAGGTCTTGCATTCACTTGAACTTAGTTCTGCAGCAAGGGGAGCTATATTTGTGCAGCAGACTGAATCCTTCACCGCACATGTGCACATGTTCCCATGCTATAAAGAAGCTGAAATAAGAGGCTGGAAGAGAGAATGCTGTTGAACCACATTGTCTGCAATTCAAAAGGCCATGTTGCTCCACATAAAGCTCATATCCACACACAGGAAGCCCAGGCAGCCCAGCCAGCACCTGCTTTGGAGAAAAACATTTTGGAGAAATCTCTCAGGGAAGGTAAAAGATTTGAACACAGATGTCAGTGAAGATAAAGAGGTGGTTTCTAGAAGCAAACCAGGCAGGAAAACCTAAGCAGCAGGTTCAAGAACCTTACAGGTGATGAGCACCTCAAAGGGAAGGGAAGGAGCACTCTCTCCTTACTCCATTTCTATCCCTCACCATTACCACAGGCTCTGTAACAGCATAATAAGAGTCCAATTTTTTCAATTCAACGAGAAGGTACTCGTGGTAGAGGTCTCAGAACAGGCCAAACCAACATTTTAAAAACTAAACTATACAAACCATCTAAGAAGCACTGAAGGTTTCAATACTTCCAAGGTAAGAACTGAGTCATGCTCCAGTCCAAAATATCTCCCCATAAACGTGTAACCATCATGGGGTGTAGACAGAAACAAGCTGACTTGCTAGGACAATCCCTGGTCACTGGCTCATAAAGGAAGGAATTTGCCAGTTGTTTCCTTAAAAATCCTGTATGCCGAGGATTAGACCCAGCTGTCATTCCCACACAACCCTGCAGGAAAAGCAGGACATCAACCTACAGCTATATTCTGGGTGTGTGTTTTTCATGTGAAATTTCTAGACCTCTTTATCTATAACACTCTGGGAAAGCAGGGTATTCTGTTCTCTAAAATACTCTGGACTCTACAACAGGTCATAACAATCTAAAAATACTAGGATGCTGTTCCAGGGGACACCAAGAAGGAGAAGATGAGCTTAATGTGCTAAGCCTCATGTCCTTTTCATTGAATTTTCCCATTTCCCAGGCACATTCTATTAACTCCAGAAAGCTACACTTACAGAAGACTCAGCATCAGTGTTGGACATAAAGGAGAACGAGATGTTAGATCAAGGTGAAAAAAAGAAAAAGTGAGATTGAGGAACATAATCTCACTTTCCAGAGAAGATGAATTACATCTCAGACTTCAGCCAAATTCTCAAACAAAAAAACCCCTCAAGCTATTATTTTAGAAGTGTTCTTCCATAGGCAATAAGAAGGCAAGATTTTCAAAAACCCTTTTGAAAGTCAAATAACTGATAGAGAGTTGTTATTCTGGAGTTTTTTTAAAACTGTTGTGTTAGCTATGTTTTATAGTACTTCAGCTTGAAAAATGAAAGCACTGTGTTTCATTATTGTTCTCACTAGTTCATTTTCTCATTGGGTTGTATCTAAGAGATCCATGTCACAATTTTCTACCGTATTTCTAAATGTCATTCTGTGCAGAGCGGATGTTAGTGACCTGAGTTATGAACCTCAGGAAGGTGGAAAAATATGGGCACAGCCAGAAGCTACTGGAGACAATATTCTGACCGGTAGCTGGGCTCCATGCACAGGATGAACAAGAGATGACACAGTTCCTTCCTTCAGGATCCTGATACCTAATCTGGGTGACTGAAAAATGAAACTTAGAGGCTCTAAATGCACCCGAACAAGCCAGGAGGAAATTACTTTCTTTGAGTTCAGCTGCACAAAGCCCAAATCGTATTTGCTTGTTCTTACTCTCCACCGCTTCATGGATAAACAGGAAAGCAGGATTTGACCCAACAGGCACATTTTATGTGTTGCTGCATGACTTTAATTGCATTAAATGAAATAAGGCATTTGTAAAATAAATATATTTAAAGAAATGGGACACTTTCTGATTCTCTAAAGAATTATTTGAAGGTTGATTTTAAGATAAATGAGATACATGAAACTGTGCAGACAGAAACTCAAGTGTGAGAATCATGAGACTGGACACTCCCACAACAACACAAGCAGCAGCACTTGTTAATGTAACACCATTGAAGTTGTGTTGTGTAACTCCACTGAAATAATTCTGAACACAGAACACAACTCCCAGTACTACTCTATCTTCCAGTCATTGTCATTACAAGTGTTACCAAACAGTAAGCACATTGAGAGAATAAAAATTACAAGCTACTCAGGGAGGCATCCTTACAAGCTGCTGGTTCTTAGGATTCAGTCATGAAGATCCTCACACTACAGAAGCTGTAACGTATTAAAGGGAAACCTACTACAGTATTTCACAGCAATATACCAAATGCCATAGCATAAACTGATGAGATGTGTTCTGATACTGAACACAACCAAGATTTTGTGACACTGCTTCTCTACAAATCACTGCAGAATGTATTACATAACTTAAAACTAGTGACAGTGGCTAAAGTCCTAAAAACGTGGCTTTAAGGAAAAATTTGGTTACTGGAGCAAAGCTCTCAGGGGTAAAAAAAGCTCTCAGGCATAAAAAACCTGAAATATACTTCCAAATATAGTTAAACAAAGACTGAGTTAAGTCAAACACGAAGGGATATTAACCTAAAAATAAATAAAGGCCATTTAGCATTACTCCTCTCGATTTGATAAAGAGAAAATTCAAAACCTGCAGTGCCCATACTGCTAAATTTTGAAATATTTTTGAATGTGTTAGCTCATGGGCACCACCTCTTTCATAGAAATACTGACATTTCTTAATAAAACAGCTTCGTCATGATTTTTCATGACCTCACTGACCATGGCAAAAGCCTTCATTTCCATCTGGTTGCTTTAAAAAATTCTATAAACATTTTTTTCCCAGATCATGCAAGATAAAAAGATTTAAGTGTATCTATAGAAAAGAAACAGCAAAGTATGCTACAAAGCAGTATTAAAAGGAAAAAATAAAAGAAAAAGAAAAAAACGGCTTACTAGGGAAAAAGTTACTTATTAGAACTATACTTCAGGGCAGCTGATGGGGTCTGAATGCTACTTGTGTCCAGAAGAAATTAATCAGAAAATTAATCAGATTGTTGGTGTAACACTGAAGAGAGGTGGGTCAAACAAAGGCCTCAGACCCAAACCTCCACATCACCTGGACAGTGCCTTGAATCTCACAGTTCACATTAAGCCCCTTCTCCTGTTACAGGGCTACTTCAAGCACAGCAGCAGATTTTGCCACAGAAGCAAAGCACATAATCTCCTATAAATTATATATAATACTCTACAATTTGAGTGTCTTGCATTTTCACACACGTGAATTGGGCACATGGAGCAATGACACCTTCATCTTTAAAGCCTTATCGTGAAGGGGAGCTTAAAATATTGAATTTTAGTCACCAAAACAAATCTCAGCACACAACATACACAATTAAGAGTGGGTCAGCTTTCAGGAGCCAAACCTTGCTGGTGTGCTGTGTAAAACCAAGCATTGCACAGATTACTTCAAGAAATGAGAAGACAGACTAACCTGTGGCTTAAAAAGAAACTGTGGAGTCAGGTCAAAACCTCAGGCGGTAGCAAAGAAAAGACAAACAAAAAAGGCCGAATATTAAGCATGAGAGGATAAATTAGTAGTAGAGGAAGAAAAAGGAAGAAAACATGCTAAGAGGAATTCACATTATTGTCCAAAAATAAGATCTTGCTGTGCTCATCTTAATTCCAAGACATGGAAATAGTTAATAATTATCTGCATCATTCCAGTCCAAAGCAAGCTAGCAAAAGAAAAAAAGCAAGGTATTGCAAAGGAGTATCCCACTACTTTGGGAAAATTCAGTGATCTTGATCTCCCCAAGGGGTTCAATTCAACTGCTGCTAAAATCAGTGCTGCCTAGTCCTTTTTCCATAACTGAACATAAGTTTAGGTTAAAATGGTAACTAATAGAATTTGACGATGTGGCAACAAACTGAAAAAATGTACATTTTTACCACAGATATTGCCAAAGAATATACACAGTACAGAAATTTGTTTCTTACACCTTACCTCACTGAACCGGTAGTAACTTGTTATAAAATTAACTGCAGTTTAGACAATTAATTCTAATTAGTAATATTAAAGACATTCACATATTTATTTACTCATGAAGTGGAAGGGTTAGAAAAGAGTCTGTCCATGATATATTGATCCTCCTGGTGCTATGAAAAGAATGCTGAAAAGGCTTTAAATATTTTCATTCATAAAACTCACTTTTTCTATCCCAAGTAATTCCTTGACATAAACAAATCTCCAAGAACAGTACCTGTATCCACAAACAGCATGTTCATTTACACCAGAGCTAATGTTTCCTTTTGGTTACCAGAAACTTATTTGCCCACCTTTCAAAGAGAGGTTTACTATGAATAGAGGCACTTACATCAGATAAAAACGGCTTTCCAGTTATATAATAAACACCAATTAGTCATTTTAGTTTGAGAAACTTGGTAAATTATAAAAGTATTAATTCTATGCAAGTCTTCTACAACACTTTAATTTATACTAGTTCAGATTGGTAACAGCAGGTTAGTAGCAGTTAAGTGATGAACTGCAATTACACTTTGTTGAGGAAGTGTTACAGACAAGTCAGCTTAACATGAAATAGTTTTAGCAGCAAGTATTGGACAAACCAGTGAGTTAAGAGACAAACTTTGCCCTCTGAGAAGCTAAATGAAAAAGCAACAATAAAGCTTACAGAACTTAGCTCGTACAATTTGCCTTGAAGGCGGTAGATTGGTTCCCTGAAATAGCAAATTGCAAAAATGAAGTTTTATTTCAGAAACATTTTCTCATTCTTTTCAACTCCAAACAATCAACTTACAAACATCTGTTTATTATCTCTACAATAAAAGGTTCAGCAAAGTCCTTTATACCACAAGTAACCAAGTTTCAACATTGAATTTAAAACGCCAAGCTTTTTCTTCACTTCTTTAGAGAGAAAACATTCACCCAATTAAAAAATCATTCATTTTATTTGTGTATTTTTGAAGAGCCAGATAATTGGTTGCTTTTCCTTTTATGGGACACTTCAAAGTGATGACAGTCGTTGTGTTTGACACATGTTCTGGCACAGCTAGATAAGAAGGAAATCTCTCCTCAGAGGGGAGAGGCTGCTCTTTGAAGCCATCACAGTGTTTAGATCTTCTAGGGTTTTTTTCATTTTAGTCCAAACCATATATTACATCAAAAATACCACTCATGCTGGTCAGGCTGTGAGGAACCATCCCATCCAAGAAGCTGCTGGAATATTTTAAGAAATATCTTGAAAATAACTAGCAATTTATTGGGGGGAGGAAGAGATTGAATTTCTAGCCCCAAAAAGATGACTAGAACTCTTGCCAAGAACTCTTGTCTACAACAGCAGCAGGAGACTTCCTGAAATTTCAGGTTTATCACTTGGATCTAAACTCACTGCTCACCTTTGAAAACTTTGATTAGGAAGTGAAACCTCATGAACACTGTTTGAACAAACCGCATATGAAAACATCAGGAAGATGTTCAATACTGATCATTATACAAAATTTTATTGTATTATTTTTACTACTATTTTTAATTTAATTCTCAAGTATGTACTACTTCCCTAACAATTTTTTTTCTGTTTAAGACTTTGCAGAAACCTCAAAGTGAGCAGAAACTCTCCAAATCGTAGTGTTTTCCTTATTTTCATGTCATATTAAGAAGAGAACTGATCCTGCCAAGTACTGAGAACTCCTGACCCACACAAAAGCAGAGCAGGAAGGCAGCCTCAGGAGCACCAAGCACCTTGCAGAATCAATCCCATTTTCTTAGATGACAAAAAGATACAAACAATTTCATTAACGAATCTCAGTGAAGACACTAATTAATCTGAAAGCATCAACTGCTTATTCTTTGTTTATTCTGAGAAAGGTCTATGGTACATAGTCAACAACTGTGTGATGTCAGCTGAAAGGTTTCAGAAGAGGTAAAGGCAAATCCACATTTGCATGCTGAATTTCCCTTCACTGTTGTTCAGCTGTGAACACATCAGGAGTAGCAAAACACACAAAGCACATGCAAGTACTCACCAGCATTTGGGATTCTGAAATTCACAAGTTTGCAGTTAATGACAAAACACCGACGTGTAACATGAGAGATTCAAGACACTGAACAGCATGGAAGGGAAGAGACCTCCCAGCAGTGCAAGCAGCAGCAGAAATGCTAAACAGTAAATGATGATAACAACACAAGTCAGGTGCTTGGAAAAGTTCAGCAAAACAAGGCAATGAGGACACATTTATGTATGTTTGAAGCAAACAAAGGCAAACTATACGCTTAAAACAGAAAATGCAGCCAAACAGCTTGGATTAACTTGCACATGCCATTATCCATTCTCTGTCAGGTGCCTACCTGATTTCCCACTGCACTTTTGTTAACCTGACTGCTTCTTTGTTGGGCACTAAGGGAAGCAGAGGAAAAGAGTTATGCTGAAGAAACTTGAACCAAGCCAGTTCCTGAGGAATAATTTTAGCAGTAATAGTCGCTTTTGATTCCAGCAGAGAAAGCTAGATTAACACAGCAAAAGAAACACAGGAAAATCACTGTATATATGTGCATATTTCAACTGCTTTTCTGCCTGATTGTATTTGCCTGCTAAGGACAGAAAGGACATGCACAGCAGACAGCTCCTACCAATCATCTCCTTTGCAACAACATCCTTCTTGCATTGGTAAAGGTTACTAAAAGCACAGAGAAATTATGGCTTATGTGGGTAGCTTTGGAAACATTAGCCTCTATAAATATTCAGAAGAGACAAAAAGCAAGTCATTTCTGTTATTTAGAGCAGTACAACAAAATCCTCCCCTGCTGGAGGCTCCTTAATAGCTTTGTCTTGACAGTTTGTTTTGGATATTATTCTAATATTTATATGCACTTTGAGGGTGTAAATATAACCAATGGATGAAGCCGTCATAAAGCTGGTTCAAAGCTGAAATCTTACAAGAATAAAGCACAATTGAAATTAAACCATATTTAAAATACTTTGGTCAATTCTTGAACTTTGGTAATCCAAGTTCCTGAAACAAAACACACTCCTGTCTCAAAACTAAACAAGTTGCCATTAATTCTAAAGGCATTTGCATTATGTAGCGGTTTGTGTTAGGCCGTAAGACTAAAATATTGCTGGAAAGAAGAAGAAAAGCGTTCCAAGAGCAGGCTTTGGCTACTCAGCCACCAGCACCTCACTGGTGACAGGAAGTTTTGTTTGGATTAGATTATACCACTTCACCGGGCAATGATTCACTGAAGAAATAAGCATCCATATTCCAGCAGCTATGAAGGCTGCTCTGACAGAGATAGGCAGAGAGGTGTGCTTGGATCAGAGCCTGTGGCCAATCCTGCTGTTTGGTACACAGCTGCTGCACCAAAGAATTGATGAAGCACCCAACTCAACCCTTGTACAAATTCTGATCCTGTCCTTTGGACCACACTATCAAACCAGCAGTCCACATGCTGTCTGGGAGAAGATCCACAAGGATATTTATTCCATGTGCCTACTCACTGTGTTTAGTTCAATCATCCTGATCCTTTTGACCAAACAACACTGCATGTCCCTAGTGCATCATCTAAGTTGCATAATCTTTGATACATAAATTATGATTAAATGAAGCGCACGCAGAAAACACAGCACTAATCCCTGGTTTTTCTTAATTTTATCACCTTAGAAAAGCTAATTATACCATTAACACCATACTAAGAAACCCATGCTTTTCAGAAATAGCCCAGCAATTGGTCCTCTAATTAATGTTCTAAATACAAATTACTCTTTATGTAGACTGAAGCATATAGCTGTTCCCGAGTTAGACCAACTGGAAACAAACCCAAGCCCAGAATTTTGCCATTTGTTCTGCCAAATGAGACAAACATTAATATTCTAAGAGTTTACAATTTTATAACTATGCAGATTTGTTTTAAATACTGGCATTGTTAAACCCCTCTCAAGACAATTCACGTTGCACTGTACCTGCCTCAAGTCCTGCAGTGCAGCAGGGTAGTTTGTCATGTCTTGTGCTCTCATTCATATGACCAAGGTTCATAGGATTTACAGTTACTGCAGCCACATGAGACAAGGGGCTAGAAGGCTCAGCGAAGTAAAGGAAACACCAGGGAATCTGGGGAATCTGTAGTCCAGGATATTTAGATACTGCAGAAGCCCCTATGCTACCCAACTACTTTCATTTTCCAGTTCTAACAAAACTGCTGTAACAATAATACACTTACAGTTTCAAATTAGTATTTTCTCCTCTTTGTCCCATAAGTGAATAGATTTTAAATTCTTCTTTGCTATCCAGATTTTATCTTTTAGTTGAGCAGAAGTCAAGAAGGCTGCTTTCCTTCCAGCTGTTCCCACCTAGAGAAACCCTTGCTTAAACTTACCATTGAATTAAAGCCAAGAGTCACTTGTTATCTGCTTATGTCCCATACACAGCACCTGGGGATTTCCAGATCTCAGCTGGCAAAAGAGAAGCAGCTTTCCCAAGAAACTGAACTTGGGAATTGTAAAGACACAGCAGCAAGGACCATAGAGGCTGCAGGAGCAGCACCCATGAGGGGCATTTTTCTGGGGGAGAATAATAATGAAATAGCTACAGATATACCTGGAACTCCAGAACCCAGTACTATAAAATATGGGAAGTTCCAAGTTGACACAAGGTAAAGTCTTTTCACAATGAGGTGAGGCAAGCATTGGAACAG
The DNA here is from genome assembly GCA_910950805.1 of Acrocephalus scirpaceus scirpaceus. NCBI lineage: Eukaryota > Metazoa > Chordata > Aves > Passeriformes > Sylviidae > Acrocephalus > Acrocephalus scirpaceus. The sequence goes on from OU383779.1 coordinate 28,874,418, forward strand.
TCCAGCATAGAGAGGCTGGAGAAGCTCCAATTTTGGGAACTCTCCTGATCTGATTGGACAAAATCCTGAGTAGCCTGCTCTGAACTTAGCATGGACTCTCCTCTGAGCAAGAGGTGGGACTATGGGACTTTCCAAGGTCACAACACACACCATGAATATATGTGGAATGTTCTTAGCAGCTTTTTTTCCTGTCAGAAAAGGATGAACAGTAGTAAATAGCAGGCAGGTTGTTATCTTGATCTCTAGAAGGCCAGCCACCATTCCTACAACATCCTGTCATTTGTCAAGAGAACTGATAACAACATCTAGGACCCACAAACAATTCCAGAGAAAGTTGCTCAAACCAAACCCAAAGAGTGCCTGGCTTTGCCTTCTCCCCTCTCAGCTTACTGAACTCCACGTTTTAAGCCTTCAAGGCACACTGCCAAAAATGTGGAGCTTCCTTCACAGTGCTAACTAGAATTGGCCGAAGTCAAATACGTACTGTTGTGCCAAAATTTGTCACCAGCGTCTCACATAGCCAAAACCTGTTATGATTCCAATCACTGCTATGGCAAATACGGCATGAATATGTCTGAAGGAACATTTATTCTTCAAAGAGTGAAGACATCCTCAATGTTTTTACTGGTGTCAAAATGTTGGTATGAAGTCCCTGAGGCACAAATTGCTGGAAACCGAGGGAGAACATTCTGGAAAATATTCTCACAGCCTTTTCAATTAAGTGAGGAGAACGTCAAACCGGGCCCTGAAGGGCATTCTGCTACTATTATTCTCTGCAGCCAAACAGCAGGCACACTTATAATTCGGTGACATCCATTATTCTGAGCAAAACTGTTTCACACAGAATCACAGCTCCCAAAGTATGCAGTAATAACAATGTGGAAAGACCACTAATATCCACTTCTATGGTCCTGAAATACGTGTGATTCCAGACCAAGACATAAGCTCCAGCTTCAGTGAAACCAGGCTTGTGAACTGGGTGAAGACTCCCCTGCAACTGGGACAGATTCAACACTGTGGCTGTTGAGAAAGAGCATGGTCCTGCATGTTTGGGTCTCTACAGTCTGGATCTTCACTGTCACACTTCAGGACTTGTGTTCTGAACATAATAAAAAAAACCCCAAGCAAATAAACAAAAAAGCCTGGCAGTGTCTTTGTAACAAATTTTCCATATACTTACTTTGCAAAGCCAATGAAGTCTTCATGGTTGGTGTTGATATAAGAAACCTGGATATCAATGAGCAGCAGCATCTATTATGGGAGACAGGTGGGCAAAATAGGATGGGTAAGGTGGAAGAGAGAGATTGAAGAAAAGGAAGGGAGAAAAAAACAGAACTCTTGAGTTCTCTGCATTACTGAATATTGTTTCCATAATTGTTCAAGCCAAAAGCAATATTTTCTAAATTCCACTGCTTCTGTTTCTGTGCTTGTTTAATAAGCTAGACTACAGAATTCCTATTCCCTCTTCCTACTTTTTTTCCTAACAGACCTCATTTTTCACTCTCTTGGCCTTTGTCCACTCCATTAAGATCAATCATATATGGGCAGAGAGAACTTTAATAATTATATAGCACAGATTCCAGCTCTGCATTTTGCACATTAAGCAAAATTCTATCTGGAGCATTCCAGCCAAACCAGCAAGGAACCTAAACCTTAAACCTAAAATCCAGGTACCTACACTTTCTTTATGTACCACACAGAAAAGTGGTAAGCCAGTCCTGGCCCAGAAAATGTGCAGCCCAGATACCAGCCAGCCATTCTGGTGTGCACATCTGGATTGAGAGATGGGCTATCAATGAAATAACACAATGGTTCATGTACTTACCACTTGTCAGTCCTTCAGTAGCCCACAGAGAATTCGATTCAACTTTGACAATCTAACTCAGCAAAGAACTTGCTAAGATATCAGCAAAAATTCCCTCCAACAGGCTCTGGAGTATGCATGAGACTGCACTTTACCCCTGTCTTTCCAGACTTCCATTTATCAGAAGGAGTAAGGAAGGAACCTATTGTTACCAAATGGTGGCATTTAATCTCTTCAACCTTATTTCTGCACAGTTCCTCAAATACAGCATCATTCCCAAATTCCTCACAATTTCCAGAAGATACTAGATGCCTCACTTAGACTCAAATCCCCACTATGTTTTTGCTCCATCTCTTACCTCTGAAAACATTCTCACTAGTGTTTCGATTTATAAGGGATAACTGCTAACATCAGAAATAATGATGTGAATGTGACAATAACCTCTTTGGTCAATTTTTGGCATTTACAAAAAGCCCCTATTTTGTTCTTTGTTCTGAGAAATAGTCAGGTATGTGCATAGAATGAAGTACAGGAAAATAAAACTAAATTATTTTAAACAACTTGTATTTTCTCCAAAGTTTTGAGATAACAGTGTTCTAACTAGAACTCTCTGCAAGTACAAGCCCAGCTAAAAATCTGCTTTGTTAAATTATTTTATGACTACATTTGCAGCACAGATTAAAGCAGCAGGATGTGCTGCACAGCTCCCTAACTTGCACAGGGACTGGACTAGAGAGCCAGGGGGTCCAGAACAGCTTAGGAGCTCTGCTGAGCTCTTCTTCCCCCAGTATTTCTATTGCCACATGCCACACTTTCCAGACAATAATTCCTGATTTCCCTTCCACTGGATTTTCTCACATGTAATCTCAGATTTACAGTTTCCTGGATTTGGAATGTTTGACTGAGTGATGAATGCTTTAACCAAATTTCTCTGAATTTTTATTTGTTTTTTAGCGTTTTTTGAACTTGAAGAAAAGCTTATCACTCTCTCAAGGGTCCCAGTATAATGGGATGGGTATGTTAAAAATACCTCGAAACAACGTAAAAATAAGCTATTCTTGTGTGCATTTGTTTAATCAATATTGATTTCCCACAAACAGCTCTAGTGGCCCAGCTAAGAAGTTGGCACACTGGCACAGGAACAAGCTAACACTACTTAACCTTTCTGTAACAATTCTAGTCTCTGTCAAAGCTCAGTGGTAAAGTGGCAATTTTTCTTCCTCTCTAAAATGTGCAGCCTATTTAAAAAAAAATAAATTTTTTGACTGTCCTACTGCACTTTGAATGTAAGAACTATTGTCCCTTACACACTTCCCCAAACTGTCACATGTACTCTTTATTCTCACCTGATCCTTGGTCTTCTCTTCTCTTTCACGAATGTAGCCAGCAACAATCCTTTCTGTTTCCTCACACAACCTTGGATATGTTGCCAACTGAAACAGAAAATTAATAGAAATTTACACCTGCAAAGGGGCTTCAGTGGAATACAAACAGGGGAGCCTCCAGCTTTCCTCTTTGGAAGAAAGCAAGTATTATAAATGCTTGGGACTGAAAGTCAATCACACTGCAAAGCAAGCCTTGCTTGCTGCTGTTCAGAGACTGGAGCGACCTAAACCCTTGGATTGCTGCTGTTCTTTTCCTCCACAGAACACTAAGGAAAAGACACCTTGGACATATGAAACACCGTCTACCTGGGGTGAGGTTTCTCTCTCTTCTACTGGGCCTAATTCCAGAGTGGTGCTCTATATGATTTCCAAATTTCTTGGGTTTTTTTAAAGGCTCCACCTTGTGGCAACATCTTTACATAACAATACTGAGGAAAGTACGATACAGTGGTAAATTTGGCCAATACCACTGGGAAGAGCATCTGCACAGTTAATTCAAGTGACATGTTTTCCAGACTTCAACAGAAGTGAAAAAAAAAACCTGTAAACTCTGCTGAAAATATACCAGCGAATCTGTTTCTCTATGTTCTTTGTCTTTCTGGTTTTAAGAAATATCTCAATTACTTGCTCATTGGTATAAAAAATCTGGGTTTTTTCAGAAAAAATACAAGAGGATATTTCTCAACACCCTCATCATACCTGTGCTCACATCCCAGAATCACTCCTCTACTTACTGTAATGGGACAGCCTGCTCTGGGACTGTGGGACAGGCAGATGGACAGGTGAGACTGCAAAAGCAGCCAGTCAGCTAAGAAGTGAAAACACGGTTTTAAGGAGGAGCTTGAGGGCATCTCTTGACTCAAAAAACGACTCTCACCATAAGAATCAAAACAAAGGAATCAAAAAAAAAGAACTTTTCCATCACTGCATTATTCTGAGCACTTTGCTGAAGTTGTAATTAATTGCCCGACGAAGTCCTACTCTGTCCAGCAAGTGACTGAATCAGAAATCTCTTGTAACACCATAAAATGCAAGACAAGCTTTATATTATGTACTATACCATTATATTTTACTTACATTACCAGATCTATGTGCAAGCTACCTTTTTAGTGCACTTCTTGACAGTGTTGATTAATTCTTGCATCACCAGATCCACACTTTTTAAGCAAGGTCCTTTCAGCTTAACTATCTGTTTTTTAACAATGGCTTCAAATGCCATATCTGGAGTGAACAAACCTGTTCTGTGGACATAAAAGAATATGTAAGACAGCAATAAAACATCAGGCAAGGAAGATTTATTTTTAATGAATTGCCCAATCTTTGCTTTCAGAGCTGAGTAATAACAATCCCTACCCAAACAGGCTTCCACAGAACTAAACTTGCTTATTTCTCAGATAAAATGTCACTCTGAGTAAGAATATACTCAGAATGTAAGAATTTAAGTAGAAACATGCTTGAAAGATGAAACTCCTTCAAGAAGACTGCAAGAACTCTAAGGAGTACTGCTTGAATGCAGTAAAGCCTCAGCAGCAGTGCATCAAACCTTAGCAATGAGTGGCTGTTGCAAGCACTCCATGCATAATCCCTTGCACAGCAAATCCATAAGAATCCTGTGGCTGCACTTTTCACTCACACCAGAAAATGAGGTTTTGTTACTCAGAGTCTGACATGGAGAATTTCACAGTTGGTCACTGCAGAGTAAATGAACTACAAAAATTTATGCCATAGACCCAGTTCTCAACAAATGGACCTTGCTTCTCTTTCAAACGCTGTTGTCCAACGTCTGCCTTGGCAGATAAATTATATAAAAAACCACACCCAAAACTATCAGTTCACTACGATAAATCAAGAACCTCTCCAGCAAGCAGGCAAGGAAAGTTCAAATACTGCACCACAGCTACCAGTGTCAACCACCTGAGAATTTTCCAATCAAGTAACACAAGAAACATTTCCCAAAACACTGAGAACAACAAAGATTGTAACCAATGCTTTAGGAAGATATTCCACCTGTATCATGTGACCAGGCAGGAAAACATGGGAGCACTTGCCTGATCCCATGTATGTTCTTGATGGCATAACTTATCTCTCTCCGCAGTTCCTTCTCGTTGAATTCCATCTAGGGGAACAGCAGCACACAAGAGCACATTAGGGAAGGTTTTAACAAAACAGAAAATATCCTCTCTCCCTGTATAACCGTAAGCAAGCAAGTTCAGCTCTTAAAACAGTAATTCCTAATTACACTAAACAATGCGTAAGTATTTTAAAACATTTTAGCACTGAAGTTACAGGCAGCAGTAAATATTCTTGAAAATCACACACTCTTCCATTCCAGATATACCAACAGCTGGAATGATTTTGAAGAGTTGACAGAGTAAGCCAGAAACAGGATTTAGAAGACTCCACTTTTTTTTTTTAAAGCCTGGTTTCTTAAAGTGGTACAACTTCTGTGATTATGTTCTGTTTATCCTCCCCTTCCCATTCTACAGTTTTCAACTAAATTTAAGAGAGGAGTTGTCTCAATGAAGAAGTTATAAAGCTTTTCTTTAAGTTTCTTGGAAGTCAGCTAGCTGGAAGAAAAGTCACTGTTGTCACAAATGAAAGGGTCATTACCTAAGTCAAAGAATAATTTGGGTTGGAAGGGACCTGAAGGGCTATTTTCCATAACTCTCATTTTAATAGATACCAGCTACTTGAACACAAACTACCAACTGTAACTGTCTGCCTTCCCCATTTAACCAGAAGAAAGATGCCATTTGTGATAAAACAATAGGAGAGCACAGAAAATAGTATGAACTGGGACTATAATTATAATCTGATTCTTGTGGTTTAGAATTCTTAGCATGTTTCAGTGTCCAATCCTCGAAATTAAGCCTAATGTCTCAATTATAATTTCATGTAATTTCTTCCACACTTAAAAGCATATTCTTTAAATGAGATCTTCTCTTGGCTACACTACTATCAGTAGGAACATAAGGATACATAAAAAAAACAAAGCACATCAGCAAGATGGATAAATACCTTCACGAGTTCAAAGGGAAAACGTTCATGGAAAATACGATTGATCTTGGCACCTCCTGAAAGTTCTAGCGTATCAACTTGATCTCCTGATCCTTCAATTCTTTTTTCAAAGTCCACTGAAAACTGTTGTACCATCCTAAATGTCAGAGAAGGAAAGGAAAAAAAAACCAAACAAAACCCAGAACAATTTAAGCATATTAACTATCAACTCTTATTTCAGTACTATGCAACTAGTACTGTCTATTCAAGCATATTCAGCAATTACCAGAAGTATCTGTACAACTGGTTCAGCCAAGTTGCCAATCCACAGAATCCCTACCTACACACATCCCCCTGCATCCCTGCTGTCTTGCAGTACAGTCTAATAGCATGATGTGAATCCAGTGCTGGAAAATTCAGAAGACATTGGGAAGGAACTTCTTTTCCCCATGCCAAAAGGCAAACCCAAGAACCAGCACTAACATGGTGATGTGTCAGTACCACAAGCTCCAGCTTACTTAGCTGTACGTCGACTTCTGCAGCAGGAACACTCAGAAAAACCCACAGGAGAGTTCTCCCAGTCATGGAGAAGGTCAAAGGTGATGTCCCTCTGTTTTTGCAACCAAAACATCTGGAATAAAGTCACGAGGAACTCTTCTCTACTCTCTTGGACACAGTTGTTAAAAAATAAGGAGTAAATCAGTCTTCATCTGGCTCAAGAAAGCCTCTCTAGTTCAGCTGATTACATTCCCCTCTGAATTCCAAAGTTTTAGTTAGAGAATGAATCCAGCCCCAAACTTACACACTATCACAATCCATCACTATTACCATCTATCCCAGAGAACTGAGAATGCTGAAAAACTCTGAAATCAGCCAAAGCAGGAATGTGACAACAGGCACATAAGAGAGAAGAGCTAGGTATATTTTACACTGCTCCTTCCTCCTTCACATATTTCCTCTCTAAGAGGTAAATTTTATTTGTATATAAACACAGAGGGCTACAACTGAAGAAAAGAAAATGGGAGAGTGAAAATGGCCAATCTTTCAGGTGAAAAGATAAGCAGTACTGAGTATCCAGCATCCCTGGAAACAGGCCAAGAAAGGAAGCAGATGCAGCAAAGCAGCAGGTGCTAACTGGTGTTCAATGCACATCATCAGCATTGTCTTTCCTCCCTGGTGCTAAATCCAAATCAAGACAGGGCTGCAATTCCACCTCCACTTGATTCCAAGTCAGATGAACAGTCACCTCTGTTCTACCATTGTTATCAAAGTCTCAGACAGACTTATTTTGTGGATAAGACCCAAACCAGACAGTGACTTCAGCAGTGAAAAAGCTTTCTTGTCCAGAAATTATGATGATAATCCTCAAGAATTTGCCTCACTGCTTTCTGAAAGCACAAACTTTTACTGACAACTCCTGCAGCAAAGAACTCTGGGTCTTAGGTACACAAAATATGAAGGACGACCATCTTTGATTAATTTTGATCTTGCCATCTCTGGGTTCTTTTGGACAGCCAAGTTTTTATACTAGAAAAAGAAGCATTCTTTATTCTTCTTCCAGCCTCCTCATTTTACAGACTTCCAACACAATGTCTCTTCCTTGCTTGAGGTCATCTTTTTGGCAGACAAAAGAATATGTTTACACAATCAGAAGCAGTTTTTTACCTTTGATCATCTCTGCTGCCCATCTTCAGGCCTTTTCCTTGTTGTGCTTTCTCCCTTTTCTAGGATTACTAAAATTAATTTAGGGAAAATTCTGTTGAAATTGTAGAATAAATAAAGTGTTCTGGAACATCAAACACAGATTTCTTTGGAGCTCGTGTAAAGAATCCTTAACAACATCCTAAAGTTTAAATTTAAACTGATCAGAAAGATGGGGAAAACAGGCAAAACAAACCCATTCCAAGTGGAAAAGCAGACAGAAGACACTCACTGCAACAGGGCTTTCGTTTTTCTGGTAGGATCTTCTGGTCTGAAGTTTTTGTATACCTCTACTTCATGTTCTATAGAAAGCAGCTGGCTCTGGAGTTTGCTTCTGAAGGCTGGCAGGGTATCCCGAATATGATTGGTAAGTTGCTAAAAAGCAAATAAAACTCTTTTTATGCTGTTAAAAAGATGAAAGCAGGAGCACAATCATTTCTTTCTGATTGCAAACGGTACCAGCCATGACCTGTGCTAGTTTACCAATGCAGTTCCTTTTGATCTCTGATGCAATGGAGACTGTTACAGAACAATCCAATATTCCTGGTGCACACATATTGTAAGGAGGCTCAAAAAATTCCTTCATACTCTCGCTCACTATGCTCTGTTACTACACACCTGTTTAGTTACACCCGAGAAAGTTACACACATTACATGGGTAATTTAAAATTACCTCTCATCTCTCTGCTGATGCCACACTCCCATTTTGCTGCTTTTCTTAAGGGTGTTTCACAATTCCCTACGTATTTGCTCAGCACAACAACTCCTTTATGTTACAGCCACAAGGCAAAGTGGGAAAGAAAGATTCTAAGCACTCACAGTGTGTTTTTACATATATATATATAGTGTGTGTGTGTGTTAATGTGTTAAGACAGCACTGTCCATGACTTACCTGTGCCACAAATTTCCCAGGTATTGTACACATTCCTTAATTGAAAGCAAACTGAACTTCTTCCACTATGCCCCAAACCCTTTTTCCAACCCCAGCCAGACAAGCTATGCATTTAAACTGACGTACACCAAAGTATATAAACTCAAGTTTAAAGTTGCTCACAGACTGACAGGCAAAAAATCAAAAGCTGGAGTTTCCCTGGAGCACCACCTTGTGGATACAAAGAAACTGAAATATTACCTGAGGACAGAACTTATGTAGATCTTTCCATATCTAACATTCTACACACAGTAAAAGCAACAGATGATCAACAGTTCCTACTGAAGTAGGTAAATATTCAAAACAGCTCTCAAAAAAGTTAATAGCAATGCAAGTCAGGACAGACAAGACATTTGAAAGGTATGTGCGGCTTGAGTTTCAGTCTCAAAACTAACACATATGGATTAAACTTTCAAGATGTAGAACAAGGCAAAACTTTTTAAACACAGATAAAAATGCAAGGTACAAGCAAGTTCTTGCATCCTGATGAAGACTTTGGATCTGAGGCACAAATAAATGGCATCACTAGTCTTTCTGAGCGAGCCCAGAGCATTCCATAGCCTGGCTGTAAAGTTACAGCTGCGAAGTCACTGTAGCAAAAAATTAAGCAGACCAGCCACTTACTTTTCTACTTTAATCAGGAACATTCCAGCTGTTTCCAGCTGCTGTCCAAAATGGACAAAGCCAGGCTGGCCTAGTGTTTGTCTACTCCAGACAAAAAGCTGCAATTTGACAGTGAGCTGGAAAAAACAATATCAAGTTGGACTTGTAGGAATACCAAAAACACTGGGCAATTGCTAAGTTAAATGTAACAGTTGAGGAATAGGATGGCATACTTCCAGGGAGGGAAAGAAATCTTATTTTTTGATGTTCATATTCAGCATTCTAAAGAATATGGGAGAGCAGAACTGCCAGTAAAAGTCAGAAACTACAATTCATGGCAAGCTTTTGTATGCTATGTGTAATATACAGCTTTGTTTTTACCTTGTGCAAATTAAAAACACTGAAAGCAGGAAAGGATGAGTGAGGTTCAATGACCAACTTCACTCTAATACAGTTTTTATATAGGCCCTATCATTACAAAGCTGCCTTTCACCACAAAGGCTTCAGGTTTTACCTGATTCAGAACTTTCTGGAGATACGGTGTTCCCATCCGATCTGCCATGTGCCTGTAGGACGGGTGGGAAAGAAAGAATTTCCTTTCTGCTAGAAGAGCTGCCTTTATGTCCTTCTTCCCATCAATGTCTTTCTGGCTTCTGTTTACAACACCAATATAACCTAAAACAAGACAAAACCAATGGGTAAATCAATGCAGCTATTGCCTGAACCACTGAATTCATCTTAAATAGAAGCAGACTCAGCTCAAACAAAACTTTCCAATTCAGGCATTTCAGATTATGTTTACAAGTAGAAAAGTAACCTTAACACTATCTAATTGTTCATTCTGTTTACATATAACAGATAGACTTCCTCTTAAATCACCAATTCAAATAGAGAAATATCTGAAACTCTGGTGAGCTTCAAAGAAACCACTTCAAAAATAAACAAACAAAAATCCAAAATAAAATTGAAAGACAAACACAGGTCTACACAGATAAATGATACGAAATTAACAAAATGCCAAAAAAATTTCTTCTCATTTGCTGGACCAACATGCTCCATGGGAGGAGACAGTAGTCTCATCAATAAAACTATAACTAGAATCAAAATTCTTGATATTATTAACAAAATGAGCAAATGTGGCAGTAGCTGCCAGAACATGTAAAATTCCTGGCAAGGATCAAAACTGGTTTACAGTGAGATTACCAAAGCTCTCGTGCTTGCTTCTTTCATATGCAAAGAAAAAAATACATTCTTTTGTTACAAGGAACCTGGCAGAGAAGGAAAATATTGGCTAATGACGTGTGCTGTTATTACATTGCATATTCCAGAGGCAGCAAGGATTTTCCAAGTCCAGAAAGGATATTTTTCGCACAGCCACCTTTATGTTTGCTGAATAAATAACAGCAAAAGCAAGGGACATATCAAGTCCAGCATAACCTCTGATTCATCTCCAGGACTCCCGAACACCATCCCTATCCAAACCACTTTCTGGACTGCAAAGAATAAAGGCAACTGAACATTCTCACCTCTACGAAGAGGGAGGAGTTTGTTTTCTAGAACTTCTCTTGCATCTGTTCCTTCATCCATCAGATCCAATTTTGTGATCACACCAATGGTCCTAAGGCCTAAGCAGAGTAAAAGCAGGAGGAAAAAGTTATTGAAGAATAATTCAGATTCAGAAGAACAATTACATATTACAATTATGTAATAACATATCTGAACCCTTCTCAAAGTTATCACACAGTAACAGCTCCAACTCAAGTTATGATATGTCTGGAAAAGAAGGGAACATAATTGCCAGTGCTGAAGTGTGTTCCTCAAAACTCATTAACAAGACTCAGCATCCCCACAATATGACTGTATAAAATTTATGATGTAAGTATCCAGAAATCCCATCAGCACCATCCCCTATTTTGCACAGTACTACAAAAATTCCTAGATAAGCACTGCTGCACTTGCTCGAAAGAGATAGTGACAACATTTAAAAAATTCATTTACAGCAACATTACCCAAAAAATACTGAGCTAACAAACAGTTATATTGTGATGTTGAGGATCAAATGAGAATGTAAATACACATCTGTATTACATATTATAAATTACAGCATTTCCCATAAGAGTCGGTCTGTTATTTTCAATTATGTTATTACACTTAAGAACAAGAAGTGGTGATATTCAATCCTGCTTACCCTGAGGGTCCACTTCCTTTGCCAGCTTCAGGGCATCTGAGTTGGCCAGATCAGTGTTAGCTGGAGTCACAGCCAGGATCAGGCAGTTCTCTCGAGAGATGAACTGCATTATCATGTCTCTGATCTGCTGCTCAATATCTGGAGGCTGATCCCCCACCGGCACTTTAGTGATTCCCGGCAAATCGATAAGGGTCAGGCTTAAGACTACATGGACAACATGGATCATAAAACTAGTTAGCACACTACACGTGGCAAAGAGGTCAACACATCTATGGCTACAGACAAGTTTTGGTCACGTAAAACCCCACATAACTACCTTTACAGGCAGATAAATATGTCTACAGTTGTCAACAACTCAAATGAAATGCCTGACAATCTGCAAAGACTTGTTTCCCCATTGGTCTGACATCTCTAGATTTATTAGTACCACTTAATATTTGAAATATTGCAACTGGTATAAAATGATACTTATATCAAATATCCTTGAGGGCTCTAAGACAAATGAACACAGCTTTCTGACTTTTGTCCAACAACAGGAGCAGAGGAAACAGACTACTCTCATTGCATCCTCCAAAAAAACTAAAACAGTTGTTCGGATTTTTTTTTTAATATAGTGTTTCTCTGACCATGCTTTCAACTGTCTCAAATTAAGAAATTCCCAAAAAACAATCAATAGCTAGTCTAGCTTATATAGCAAAACTGCTGTTAAGGGGCTTGGGGATATGTTGTTTGTATGGGGGGTTTTTGTTGTTTTCTTTTTTTTTTAATCTATAACATCTTCAGAAAAGTCAGAAAGATTAATCCATTAAGAAAACCTGGTTTGCTCTGGTATGATTTCCCCAGTAAAGGCCACAGTGCCAACTAGAGGCATCCTGGCTTAGGGTAAGCCTCCTACTACTGGGGTAACAAGGCATCCTTTAGACAAATGAGAAAAACGCAATTCCTAGAAAGGAAACACCAGAAGTGTATTTGGAGTCTGGTTAATAGAGACAACCACGGCTGAACTAAAAGACTCATCCTAATAAAACAAAGCAAGAGCAATAGGAAGGAAATTTTCACTTTCTCCTGGAGTCAGCATGTTCAACAAACAAGCTTTGAGGCAGGGGATTTAGCTGAGCTTCTCTGCAGCTACAAAAATCACGTGCTTCAGTCAAACACACCACTTTTGTCCTACATCAAAGACAAATTCAATGGAAAACATTTTCTCTAGACTATCTTCATTAAACTGGGCAGATGGCATCCAGAGGAACCAACTTCGATATATACAGGGGGTCTGCAACAGAAAGCAACTTCAAACACTATTATTGTCTGACTATATGTTTAATGACAGCAAACAATAAATTTCCAGTAAGGCAGGGAGACACAGAGACTTTCTAGATCAGGGAATTCCTCTGGACTGTGCCAAAAAGAAGTTTTGTTACAAAGACCCATTACAGGTCTTTATCAACTCACCCTCAAACCTTTTCCAGCCCAGAAGATCAGGCAATGAGAACAGATACAAAAGGTGATGGCTACACAGACAGAGCTACATAGTACGTTTATATGACATAAATGTAAAATAGAATGATTTTACCTACCATGTGGAGAATATATTCTTAAATTAATAGGAACTGAAGAAATGCCTTTGTTCATTCCTGTCACTCTATCTGTTTCTACTTCAATTTCCTGACGAACTTCATCAAAATCAGTAAATTTCTTCCCTTTGCAGTGTAGAAATTCAGCATATTCTGTCAAGAATATGAATAACAACTCTGTATTTCACAGGCTCATTGACTTGCACACCCACTTTCAAGCCCCCAGTGTTCCTCAGATGTGTGGGCACAAAAGCTGGTCATCATGGCTATCAGAAAAGCATTATTATGACTGCACATATGAAAACCAGCCCTCAACAAAAAAGGCCCAGTTAAAAGTCAATGCCCCTATCTTCAGCACATCATCTTCTGAAACAACGTGAAAGATTCAGTTAGATGCCATTTACAGTAATAGAATAGGGAACAGATTAAGAGTAAGAATCTGAGTTTTCATCTGATTTCATTATTAGATCCTAAATGGAGAAGTAATTCAAATTCTGTACCATGAAAGATTTTTAGCATTTGCTTCAAAAACTAACACCCATGTTACACATTAATTTAATAAAGAAACTCTGTAAATTTTTACAAATTCAAAATGAAAATAAGATCACTTAAAAGCACTGTAATGTTTTTAACACAGCTCCTCCTTTCCTAAAAGTTTCCTGTAGTCTAAATATGAATTATGCTTACAAGTTTACGAAAGTGTCTATAGAAATAGCTCCTTTTGGTTGACTGCATAACCAAAAGCACATCCCAGGATTTTAAAACTGGAATTTCTTCTTTCAAAGCAGAACACAAAAGTTTATCTACATATTGAAGCTGCCATCAGAAATAATGACATAAATAGTAATTCCAGACACAGCTCACATCCTGTCCCCAGCAGGTCTGAGCAGTAGGACTGGAGAAAGGCTGCAAAGACTTGTGCACATTCCAATTCATTTCATCCTGCAATCAAGGCCAGATCTCAAAGTTCCCTTTAGAAGTTTCTTCCCCAGAAAGTGTTACTTGGTAACAAGCCCACCATAGCCAGTGCATAGAGCTTGCTTGGTACTCAAAGAACAGCAGCTGAGAACACCAGATGTGAGAATATGGATTAAAAGAGGACCTTATGTG